>CM029396.1:36072960-37322960 GCA_017139565.1 Luffa aegyptiaca
TTTATTGTCTTTTTACATTCTCCTACTTAGGGTTAACCTTGTACACTTGTATATATATATCTTTTATGTGAATGGAATAGATAATTCTGATTCTCTCAAACCTTAGAGTTTACAAGCCAAAAAGACCCATCCAACACCCTTAATCCCTCTCTCTCTTCTCATCTCTTTCCCTCTCGTTCTCATCTTTTTCTCTCCTCCTTTCTTTCAAGTTTTTGGGCATGGTTCACTCTCATCCTCACTTTCTCCTTTTCATTGGGAAAAAAACGAGCCAAAAAAGGGGAAAGTAAAGGTCGGTTAAAAAATGAACCGAACCTGTTAGAACCAAAACCGATTTTTCTTCAGTCGGTTCTCTCGGTTTATGAGGCTTCAGAACCAAGATATTCGGTTCGGTCTGTACAAAGTCTTAGTGAAAATACTCTCTATTCTTCACATTAGAGAATAACACATATATATATAGGAATACAAGAAAACCCTAACTTAAGAAATGTATATTGACGATAAAGGACATATATACAAAATAGCATATATCATAACACTCTCCCTCGAGTTGGAGCAAATATGTCAATCATGCCCAACTTGTTGCAGAGATAAGTAATTCTTGCTCCATTTAATGCTTTGGTAAGAATATCTCCCAATTGTTTTCTTGTCTTCACATATCCTGTGGACACCAACCCTTGTTGTATTTTCTCACGAATGAAGTGACAATCCACTTCAATATGTTTAGTCCTCTCATGAAACACTGGATTAGATGCAATGTGAAGTGCAGCTTGATTATCACACCACAATTTAGCTGGCATATTAACACTGAACCCTATCTCCATCAATAGTTGATGTATCCATACTATCTCACATACAGATTGTGCCATAGCTCTATATTCTGATTTAGCACTCGAACGTGAAACCACATTCTGCTTCTTACTCTTCCATGAAACCAAATTGCCTCCTACAAAGACACAATATCCAGAAGTTGATCTTCTATCTTCTTTAGATCCAGCCCAATCAGCATCTGAAAAGCATTCAACTTTTGTATGACCATGATCTTTATATAAGATTCCACGCCCTGGGGCAGCTTTCAAGTAGCACAAAATTTGTTCTACTGCAACCCAATGATCTACTGTAGGTGGTGACATATATTGACTTACAATACTCACTGAATAAGCAATGTCTGGCCGTGTCACTGTTAGATAATTCAACTTCCCAACTAATCTTTTGTATCTTTCTGGGTCTTTAAATAATTCTCCTTTGGTGAGTTGCAAATTTGGTATCATCGGAGTACTACATGGTTTAAATCCTAGTTTTCCTGTCTCAATAACAAATCAAGTACATATTTCGTTGTGACAAAAAGATACCTTTCTTGCTTCTCATCACTTCAATACCCAGAAAATACTTTAGTGTTCCCAAATCCTTAATGAAATTGACCCTGAAGGAAAGTTTTGAGAGAGGCTATACCTGATGTATCATTACCAGTGATAACAATATCATCAACATACACAACAAGCAAAGTAATACCATTCTCAGATCGTCAGTAGAAAACAGAATGATCAAAAGTGCCTGACTTAACTTACCAAACCATGCACGTGGACTCTGTTTCAATCCATACAATGATTTTCTAAGGCGACAAACTTTATCACTCTCCCCCTGAGTAACAAATCCAGGTGGTTGCTCAATATAAACTTCCTCTTGAAGATCGCCATGTAAAAAGGCGTTCTTGATGTCTAGCTGATGTAAAGGCCAACCTTGAGTAGCAGCCATGGAAAGAAACAACCGAATAGACGTTAGTTTAGCAATTGGAGAAAATGTATTAGAATAATCAATCCCATAAACTTGAGCATATCCTTTAGCAACACAAGACGTGCTTTCAAACGAGCAACGGATCCGTCAGGATTGACCTTGATGGCAAACACCCATTTACACCCAATGACCTTCTTGCCTGCAGGACGAGATACTAAATCCCAAGTACCATTAGCATCTAAAGCATTCATCTCCTCAATCATTGCATTGCGCCAACCAGAGTGAGATAATGCTTCATGAACAGAGTTAGGGATAGAAACAGAATCAAGGGATGTGATAAACGAATATGTGGGTGATAACAACTGGTTATAAGACACAAACGAAGAAATAGGATAAGTACATGTGCGCTTACCTTTACGAAGGGTAATGGGAAGATCATCACTTGGTCCAAGATCAGATGTCAAAGAATCTTGTGGCGTAGGACATGTGCCTGAAGGTTCCTGTGGTGGCCTCCTGGAGTATACCTGAGTAATGGGTGGACGAGGAGGGATAGAAACTGATGGACAAGGATCAGGGGATGATGATGGAGAGATAATCTCATAGATAAAGAGATCATCATCCTCCCCCTCACTCGGGCTTAGCAATGACGGACTAAAAGGAGTATCTTCGAAAAAAGTAACATCCGATGAAGCGTTATCTCATTCTGGTTGGCGCAATGCAATGATTGAGGAGATGAATGCTTTAGATGCTAATGGTACTTGGGATTTAGTATCTCGTCCTGCAGGCAAGAAGGCCATTGGGTGTAAATGGGTGTTTGCCATCAAAGTCAATCCTGACGGATCCGTTGCTCGTTTGAAAGCACGTCTTGTTGCTAAAGGATATGCTCAAGTTTATGGGATCGATTATTCTGATACATTTTCCCCAGTTGCTAAACTAACGTCTATTCGGTTGTTTCTTTCCATGGCTGCTACTCAAGGTTGGCCCTTACATCAGCTAGACATCAAGAACGCCTTTTTACATGGCGATCTTCAGGAGGAAGTTTATATTGAGCAACCACCTGGATTTGTTGCTCAGGGGGAGAGTGATAAAGTTTGTCGCCTTAGAAAATCATTGTATGGATTGAAACAGAGTCCACGTGCATGGTTTGGTAAGTTTAGTCAGGCACTTGAGCAATGGGATTACTTTGCTTGTTGTGTATGTTGATGATATTGTTATCACTGGTAATGATACATCAGGTATAACCTCTCTCAAAACTTTCCTTCAAGGTCAATTTCATACTAAGGATCTGGGAACGCTAAAGTATTTTCTGGGTATTGAAGTGATGAGAAGCAAGAAAGGTATCTTTTTGTCACAACGAAAATATGTACTTGATTTGTTATCTGAGACAGGAAAACTAGGAGTTAAACCATGTAGTACTCCGATGATACCAAATTTGCAACTCACCAAAGAAGGAGAATTATTTAAAGACCCAGAAAGATACAGAAGATTAGTTGGGAAGTTGAAATATCTAACAGTGACACGACCAGACATTGCTTATTCAGTGAGTATTGTAAGTCAATATATGTCATCACCTACAGTAGATCATTGGGCTGCAGTAGAACAAATTCTGTGTTACTTGAAAGCTGCCCCAGGGCGTGGAATCTTATATAAAGATCATGGTCATACAAAAGTTGAATGTTTTTCCGATGCTGATTGGGCTGGATCTAAAGAAGATAGAAGATCAACTTCTGGATATTGTGTCTTTGTAGGAGGCAATTTGGTTTCATGGAAGAGTAAGAAGCAGAATGTGGTTTCACGTTCGAGTGCTGAATCAGAATATAGAGCTATGGCACAATCTGTATGTGAGATAGTATGGATACATCAACTGTTGACGGAGATAGGGTTCAATGTTACTATGCCAGCTAAATTGTGGTGTGATAATCAAGCTGCACTTCACATTGCATCTAATCCAGTGTTTCATGAGAGGACTAAACATATTGAGGTGGATTGTCACTTCATTCGTGAGAAAATACAACAAGGGTTGGTGTCCACAGGATATGTGAAGACAGGAGAACAATTGGGAGATATTCTTACCAAAGCATTAAATGGAGCAAGAATTACTTATCTCTGCAACAAGTTGGGCATGATTGACATATTTGCTCCAACTTGAGGGGGAGTGTTATGATATATGCTATTTTGTATATATGTCCTTTATCGTAATTGTACATTTCTTAAGTTAGGGTTTCCTTGTATTCCTATATATATGTGTTATTCTCTAATGTGAATGAGAGAGTATTTTTCCCTAATACTGTGTACAATTTTCAACATTAATATTCATAGAGAGAGGATCAATACAAAGGGACTAAGTGCAAGGCACACCTTGAGGTGATAGGTTTCATAATTGCCTCAAGGCGAGAGGCAACAAAAAGATGTTGCCCGAGTGAAGCAAGGCGCACTTAATAGATAAATAATAAATAATATATATATATATCAAGTATGATAAAACAATTTTAAGTAATCGAAAAAAATAAAGATGTAAGCATGGAAAAAAATATTGGTTAAATAAAAATATTCATAATTGCCTCAAGGCGAGAGGCAACAAAAAGATGTTGCCCGAGTGAAGCAAGGCGCACTTAATAGATAAATAATAAATAATATATATATATATCAAGTATGATAAAACAATTTTAAGTAATCGAAAAAAATAAAGATGTAAGCATGGAAAAAAATATTGGTTAAATAAAAGATGGGAAAAATATTGGTTTGGGTTAGGTTTCATTTTGGTCCCTGAGTTTTCAAATTCAACAATTTAGCCCCTGAGGTTTGGTTTTCGCTACTTCCATACTATTGCCTCCTACGTCGCCGCGCCACCTCCATCAGACGGCATCGTCGATTACCTCAGAGCCTCATACCCAGCCGTGCGACGAAGCAAATCACGACCTAGCTACTTTCGGACAACATAGCGACCCACAACCCATTGCTTCATTCGTGACCTAGAGACCCGCGACAACACAACGTCGTCGATTATTTGTCCTGCGACCCCGCACACTTGCATCTCCAAGTCGCCGCCGTCCACCGCACCGGCGACCCGAACGCTCGCGTTTGGCACCTCGCATCTGCGAGTCGCCGCCATCCACCAGCTCGTGCCTCCTGTCGCTCGCCTCATCCGATTGGTTCACCTGCCTGCTAGCCAGTCAGTTTGCCACTGATTGCCCAGGGAGTTTCTTCGTGTTATTTCCATAATTTCCTCTTGGTATCAAACGTGTTTTTGGGTTGGTTCACTGGTTTAGCTTATCTTCGATTTGGTTAACTGGTTTACCTCCGGGTTTTTTTGCACAATCTGGTTCACTGGTTCTGTGGTTATTTGGTTCAGTTCTGGTTTATTTGGTCTGGTTTATATTTTATTATTTCCCATTTACTCGTCATGTCTAAGGAGCAAGTGCATCAAACCCTAAAATTTCTACCAACCAATTTATAATTTAAGAATTCTTGTGTTTCATTGGCAAAAACAGGTAATTATCCTCAAACCTTCTCTTATGGCAGTTTTTCTCCATGGATTATCGATTCTGGAGCATCTGACCATATGACTAGTACCTCTCACTTTTTCAACTCATACTCTTCCTCCTATTCTAATGAAAAAATTCGAATTGCAGATAACAGTTTTTCTTCCGTTGCAAGTGTAAAAGTTGGTAATTCGACTTTCTAATAAAGTCGTTAGTTCCGCAGCTCTGGGAGAGAATTCCATGATTCTGATTGAAAATATTTCTTTACAATCTATCTTACATGTTCCAAAATTAGCCTGTAATCTTTTATTTGTCAGCAAACTTTCTCGAGATTCTAAATGTCGTGTTACATTCTTTGAATCTCACTGTATTCTTCAGGATCAGAAATCAGAGAAGATGATTGGGAGTGCTAGGATGCTTGATGGCCTTTACTACTTTGATGAAGGTTCTTTTAGTAATAAAATAACTCACGGTTTCAGTAGTATTAGTTCTCTTTCTGGTAAAGAACAAATTATGCTTTGGCAACTTAGGTTAGGGCATCCTAGTTTTCCTTATCTCAAGCATTTATTTCCAAATTTATTTAAGGGATTTGATTGCTCCTCACTTGATTGTGAACGTTCCATTTTAGCAAAAAATCATCTCTCCACATATTTACCTAAACCTTACAAAGTTTCCAAACATTTTTTATTTAATTCATAGTGATGTTTGGGGTGCTTCTAAAATTAGGACTCATAGTGGGAAAAGATGGTTTGTTACTTTTATAATTTTATTGACGACCATACTCGTCTATCTTGGGTGTACTTAATGGAAAAGAAATCTGAGGTGAAAGACATTTTTAGAAATTTGTACAATAGGATCGAAACTCAATTTCAAACCAAAATTTGCATTTTACACTCTGATAATGGAATTGAATATTTTAATGATTTTTTTGGTGAGTTTTTAAAAGATAAAGGTATTGCTTACCAGTCTACGTGTCGAGATACTCCTCAACAGAATGGTGTTGCTGAAAGAAAAAATAGGCATTTACTTGAAGTAGCTCATGCTATAATGCTTTCCATGCATGTTCCGAAACATTTATGGGGTGAAGCCATTCTTACAACTACTTATCTAATAAATAGAATGCCTACTAAGATCTTGAATTTTAGAACTCCCATTGATTGCTTGAAAAATGTTTTTCCAAAATCTCACCTATATTCTGATTTACCTCTCAAAGTTTTTGGGTGTACTACTTATGTTCACATCCCTAGTCACTTTCGGTCAAAACTTGATCATAGAGCTGTTAAATGTATTTTTTTTGGGTTACTCTTCAAATCAAAAGGGCTATAAATGTTTTGATCCTCAAACAAAAAAATGTTTTGTGAGCATGGATGTGTCTTTTTTAGAAAATCAACCATATTTTACCCAGAGTTCTCTTCAGGGGGAGAAACCAACTTTGGAAGATAACTTTTGGGATGTTTCTACTCCTCTTCCTAACTTTATTTGTCCTGATGTTACTAGTCCTTTGGTGCCAAGTATAGAAACTTCTCAATCAGGGGGAGAAATACTACATAATGATTCTACTGATCAAGTTCCTGAGTTTAAGTTTTATACTAGAAGAGAATTCAATCAGAGGAACCAAGACCAAAGAGTTGATCCTTCACAGAACCAACCTGAGACTCCTATGATTGAAACTGAAAAACCTGGCAATTCTTCTTCCATTCCTACTTCAACTATTCAAAATACTTAACTAGTTGTGTTTGATCTTGATATTCCCATAGCCCTAAGAAAAGGTACTTGAAGTTGTACCAAATATCCTATTGCAAACTACATGTCATATCAAAATTTGTCAAATAGTCATAAAACCTTCACATTTAGGATTGATACTGGTGCAATATGTATCCCTTGTCTTCCGACAATAGAGCAAATTGCTGATGTACTGACCAAAGGACTTCCAAAGAAGAAATTCGATAAACTAATTGACAAGCTGGCTATGGAAGACATCTTCAAACCAACTTTAAACCAGATAACATCAAATAAATGGTCAATTTACATCCTCTTTCCTACCTAGCGGATGCTATTACTTTAGCAACCAAGATTGAAGAGCATGATGAGATTAAACCGGCTAGAACATACCAACAAAGAAATACTTGGGATAGGCAGCTACAAAATCCAAGAAAGACTGCACTTGATCGACTAAGAGTTTTCCTCAAGAGAGTTCTTCTACATTCATTCAACCGACCAAGAAAGAAGAAAATCAAACCAAAAATACCACAACTAACAAAGGTTTGGATGGTTCCACTTCTAAATGTAATTCTAACTCTTATAATCGCCCTTTTCTTGGAAAATATTTAAGGTGTGGACAGCAAGGTCATCTTCCCAATGAATGTCCACAACGTCGAACTTTGACAATTCGGGAATTGGATGGAAATGACATTGAGGATAACCAAGGTGAAGATTCCGATGATATTGGCTATAGTCCAGCTGATGAGGGGGAATAACTATCATACATTCTCAAATGTGTACTCCTCACACCAAATAAAGACTCTCACCCTCAACGACCTTGCCTATTTTGTACTCGATGTACCATCAAAATAAAGTGTGCCCAGTCATTATGGACAAAGGAAGCAGTGAGAACATTGTTTCCAAGAAGTTGATTGCATCCCTAAACCTCAAACTGGAAGCTCATGCTAGTCCATACAAGGTAAGTTGGATAAAAATGGTGGGGAAACTAGCTTAACTAAAATTTGTACAAGGGCCAAATCATTTGCGATTATAGGACATGGATGCATGCCACATTCTTCTTGGTCTTGGTAGACCATGGCAATACGACAACCATGTCATACACAAGGGACGTGACAATATGCATGGATTCTTCTGGATGGGCAAAAAAGCTGTGCTCCTACCTTTGAGCAAGACTGAAGGTAAGAAAAAGGTTAGTACTACGTCGAACACAAAGAGACAACTCTTTTTACTTTCACAAGGCAAAGATCTTTTACATACATTACCCAACACTTTCCTAGCCTTCGTAATTAAAGGAGATAGTTTTGACACTAGTAGAGAAAATCTAGATAGCCACATCTCCAAACTCCTCAATGATTTCCCTACCATTATAGAATCACCAACTTCCTTACCTCTCCTAAATCCGAATAAAATCCGGAGATGAGTGGAAGACAACTTTTAACACTAATGAGGTCTTTTTGAATGGTCAGTGATGCCATTTGGCCTATCCAATGCTCCTAGCACCTTTATGCGACTCTGAATCAAGTTTTTCTTCCTTACCTTAACAAATTTGTAGTTGTTTATTTTGATGATATATCAGTTTATAGCAAGTCTTATGATGAACACATTGCTCACTTAACCTCTACTTTCACCGATCTAAGAGATAATGAACTGTGTGTTGACTTGAAAAAATGCGCTTTTTTATCTTCTGCAATTTAGTTTTTGGGATTTTTAATTAGCAACAAAGGGGTAGCGGTTGACCCTAGAAAGGTTCAAGCAGTACTTGATTGGCCACAACCTAAAACAGTGTTCGAAATACAAAGTTTTCTAGGTTTTGCTTCCTTCTACCACAAGTTTATTAAGCATTTTAGCACTACGGCTGCGCCATTCACAAAATGTTTGAAAAGGAGGAAGTTTGGTTGGGGAGATTCTCAAATGGAAAGTTTTTCACAACTTAAGCATCTTTTAAGCTCTACCCCTGTCATTGTTTCCCAGATTTGCTCTACCCCTGTCTTTGGTTTCCCAGATTTTTCAGAACCTTTTGAATTTTTTAGCGAAACATTGGGTGAGGCACCGTCAAAACTGGAGCATTTATAAACAAGAACTTCTCTCTTTGGTACGTGATTTAAAGCAATGGTAACATTATTCCTTCTCCAATTCTTCTTCTTCATTTTTTTCTTTTTTTCTTTTTTTCTTTTTTCCTGGAAAATACTTCTACTTCTTCATCTTCGAACTTTGATTCTTCCTCCCAATTAAAGAATTAACAAAGAAGAGTGGAAGAATTGAGGTAGGATTGAAGAAGAGCATAAGAAGAATTGAAGTAAGAAATAAGAAAAATTAAAGACGGACATGTAGGCGAGTGCCTATGTCGCCATGAACATATGTGCATGGCGATTGGAAGGTGCAAAAGGCGCCGCTTTATTGAAGGTGCTTGCCTTGCATACCACCTAGAGGCGGTCCACGAGGCCCTCACGTTGCCCTTCGACGTAGGCAAGCCCCTGAGTGCACCTTGAAATCACTGACTAAGCCTAAAGAGTTTGTTTAAATATATTTTTTTTTGACAATTTAATTTTATCAAACACATCTAATTCTGTTTTACCTGTCCACATCCTGCAATCACAACCATCCACGAAAATTATAGGACTGACCAGGAAAGGAAGTTTCTCTCTCTCTCTCTCTCTCTTTTTAATTTATTTAAAAAAAAAACAAGAAACAAAACGCTACATTGAAAAGAGGCCAGCGAAGTTATTCTTTAAAATTATAGTCTAGCATATTGCAGGAAGTAAGGAATATACACTGGTTACTTGACAATGTGATTTTATCAAACATTTTAAATTCAATTTTACCTGTCCATATCCTGCAGTCTCAATGTTTCATTTAAGAATAAGTTGCTTAATGCATGACAAACATTCCACTGGACCTGTTCAGCATACGTTTGAATTTTAGTGACCATGAAATATTTAATGCTATAAAGACAGACATCTCTAAAGCAAGCCTGATAGGATAATTAAATTTCACATGACAAATCATACCTTGACATTTCCCGTTGTGATCCCAGAAATAAATGCCTGAACTATTCTCTCGAGAAAACTCGAATTATAGAAAGTTGTATCATAGAGATTTTTAGATGTGCATCCAGGATAAACTTTTGAATCACTCTTCGACAAGAGATCCACAGAGTTATTAGCCACTGGATATAACCCTGAATTGCTTACAGGCTTCTCACAGGAGGAAGGTAAACACGAAAACTTTATCAACCTTGAAAGATTTCCAAGAGCTCTGACAGCATTTGATTTAATCTAGTGGTGCAAAAAGAAAAAAAGGAAACTTACTACTGCATCAAGTGGCAAAAACAACTTCCAGATACAACGTACTTCACACTAAAGACAAAAAAATTATATCTGTTTGTGCATTTAAACTCTGAATAGGAACCCCTCAAAAAAATAAAATGATGAAAAAGTTGGTGGCAAAGTAATTCATAAAAAAGAAAAATGCTACAAATCTAAAGCTCCCTCAAGTGGCCTCTTCCACTGGTGAAAGTGGCAAGCCTGCATTGCTATCAGACAATAATGTAGTTTTATTTCACTTTTATTTTTGTAACAAGAAATGAAACATTTAAGATTTAACTGAAGTATTGAAAAGAAACAAAATTTTCAAAGATACAAGCTCACCAAAGAGAGTGAGTAGAAGAAAAGAAAAAAAACTAAATTCGGAAATAATTTCCTTATTCACTATTTTTATAGAAACTAATTACAAAATAAATATAGTGCAGTTAGAATTTTTTAAAAAATAATCTAATCAGAAAGATCTCAAATCTGAAAATAAAATATAAAGGAAAAGATGGACAAGTAACAAGATTAAAAGAGATTAGAAACTGTTTTTTTTTTTTTTTTTTAGAAAAAAAAAGATTAGAATCTTGATAAAGATAATGTTTACTTAGATAATAAAAATTTACACCTCCCCTTAAAGTTGGATTATAGAATACAAAAGCTTGAAGTCAGAATTCTTTAAAAGCTTGCACTCAGTAATGCTTTGATGAGAATGTCAACAATTTGATAGCGAGACGAGACATATGTTCAGTTCCATCATTACTATTGTTGACCTTCTTAGATATGAAAGAATGAGCTCTCCTTATGTGTTTTGTTTTCTTCTGTCATGATGTGCATGATTCTTTGCTATGCTGATTGATCCTTGACTATCCTAAAACATTTTGAATAAATTCTAAACATCTATCTTTAGTGTTGAAAATAGCTCATTCATGGAGTCTAACTTGGCCCATTACCTCGTGGACCAAGTTCTCCTTCATATCTCTTTATTCCCTCTTTGTAAATTTGTATCACTTTTATTTGTTTCCCTGTTTGGCATATTTTTTCCTTTCTTCTATTCTTGTTGCCATTGTTGGATCACAATATTTGGTCCATCGTCTCCCTTTAAATCGAGGGTTGTACACTTGTATGTGTGAATAAGAAGAATCTTGCTCTTGCAAAATAACATTACTTCCTGTAAAAGTTTTTTTTATTATTACTTTTTAAATATTCGTGAGTGTCTAGACTAGCTTACGTGCACCCCAACAAATTCTTTCAAAAGTTTATGATTAATCCACCCCCCTTCACAAAGTTCAAGAGTTGGCACTCACTGTTCAACTTATACGCTGCTTCTTGCTGTAATGCTTGCCTTTTGCTTTTCCAAAGTGACTAAGTTACCCCAAACATAGGAGCAATAGCCACCTGTAGATTTTCAACCCATTACTTCTCCAACTAGCATTAATATAGAGCTCCCTACCTATTTGATAACTTCTTTGAATAACAAAACCTGACTTGGAGTGCCTTTAAGTACCTCAAAATTCTATTTACTTGCCTCAAGATGATGTTGATTTGGATTGTTCATATATTGGTAAATAATGTTGACAGAATATGCGATGTCCAGCCTCGTATGTGAAAGATAGATTAACTTTTCAAAGTTTCAGGAGAAAAAATATTTTCCCAGTCAACCTCATCAAATCAATTTTCTTGTCCTCTATTTTAAATTTACCACGGTTCTTTAATTTGATCTCTATTAGTAAACTCACTCGTGATCTTAATTGTTGTTTCTTATTCTTTCCTGGTTATTGCTTATTTCAGGATCTTATGATGAGGAGGCCTATTGGTAGAAGGCGTAAATCTGGAGGTCTCTACATCTTTGAACCACAAATATCTACATCACATGCTACATGCTCTAGAACGTGCTCTCCCTTTGAAGAACATTGTCATTTGGGTCATCAATCTATCTTAGTGTTGAAGAAGTTATGATATATGTTATTATATAGTTGTCCTTTATCGTAATTGTATATGTTATTATATAGTTGTCCTTTATCATAATTGTACATTCCTTTAGTTAGAGGTCTCTTGTATTCCTATATATATGTATTCGCTCTAATGTGAATGAGTAATGTTAGAGTTATTATATTAGTATTAGTGTAATTATATAGTGTTGTCCTTTATTGTCTTTTTGCATTCTCCTTCTTAGGTTAACCTTGTACACTTGTATAGATATATCTCTTATGTGAATGGAACAGAGTATTCTGATTCTCTCAAACCCTTGGCGTTTACATGGTATCAGAGCCATTAGGGTTTTGTCTCGTGGGAGATTTGTGAACCTTTAGGGTTTGATTTAGAATATTTTTTTAGGGTTTTGGTTTGGAACACCTTTTGAGGGTTTTGGTTTGCTTCAAACGTTCGCCGCCCGAAACCACCGCCGCCACCACCAAAATCCGCCGCTTTCAACGCCTGAAACCGTCGCTGCCGCCATGTACGTCTGTCGCCGGAGGAGTTTTTTGTCACCGCCCACCCCAAAAGAAAGCCCACTTGCCAATCTATTGGTCCTCCAAATCCGGCTCCGAAAAACCCTGTGCGTGGCCCTCACGCGCCGCCTCAAGATCCGGCGCCAGATTCACGCGTTGACGCGTGTACACGTGTGCACCGCTGTTTTCGTTTCGTTTTCTGTGTGCGCCGCTTTCGACGCCTGAAACCGTCGCCGCTGCCATGTAGGTCTGTCGCCGGAGGAGTTTTTTGTCACCACCCACCCCAAAAGAAAGCCCACTTGCCGATCTATTGGTCCTCCAAATCCGGCTCAGCGTGTACGGTGCGCACCGCTATTTTCGTTTCGTTTTCTGTGGGTCAGCTCAACGTGGACCTCTCTTTCTAGTAGTGTGCTAATTTGGGTCATATTGAGTTTGATTTGTTGTGTTTGAAAGCCATATTTTGTTTGAAATTCTAGGGTTTGTGTGATTCAGATTTCAGCTCTAGTTTGGTCTGTTTTTGTTGAGGTTATGGCTGAGAAGAAGGCTTTAGTGCTGTTCGAGATGATTCCAATGGTATCCAAGATTACGGAACATAAGTTGAATGGTTCTAATTTTTATGCTTGGCGGTCAAATATTCATCATTATATTCGGAGTCTTGATATGGATGACCACCTGACTTTAGCATCACCGCTAAAAGATGATACTAAGAAGAGTTGGCTATGGGACGAGTCTCGACTTATTCAAATAAAGAATTCTATTGAAAGTGCAATCAGTCAAAGAGCTCTTGGAATATTTAGATTTTCTTTACTCTGGGAAAGGAAACATCAGTCGAATATTTGATGTATGTAGGACTCTCTTTCAACCTGATCAAGGCGAGAAGTCTCTAATGGGTTATTTTATGGAGTGTAAAAGAGCATATGCAGAATTTAATGAAGTGCTGCCCATGAGTACGGATATAAAAGTTCAGACTGTCCAACACGAACAACTATTTATCATGAGCTTTTTCGTTGGTCTTGCTTCGAAATATACAACTAAAGATCAAGTTCTCTCGAGCTCAAACATTTCATCGTTGGAAGATGCTTATACTCGGATACTACTACAGAGCGGTCGCCAGTGATATTGCCATCTGAGTTTAACAGTGCTTTAGTTGGACAGATAACTGAATATAAAGGCCATCGAGGGGTAGGATCGAACATGTCCAGAGGAAATTCTACCATTCTAAAAGAGAATTCAGGAGAGATTGTTTGCCACTATTGTCATAAGCCAGGGCATATGAAACGTGACTGTAAAAAATTGCTTCATAGAAACCAAAGGTTTCCATCTGCCCATGTTGCCTCTACTCCTGATAATTCTGACAAGTCTGTTACGATCTCGGCTGAAGAGTTTGCTAAATTCCGCCTGTATCAAGAGTCATTGACGGCTTCATCCTCTACTCCTATTACTGTCATTGCCGACACAGGTAACACATCTACATGTCTTCTTTCCTCTTCGAAATGGGTCATAGACCCTGGCGCTTCCACATGACAGGTAATCCACGTTTATTCTCTACCATTTATTCATCTACATCTTTGCCTAGTGTTTCGCCTAGTGTCCCTATAGCTGATGGAACCACCTCTCCAGTCTTAGGAACCGACAACGTTAGACTTACCAACTCAATTTTGTTGTCTTCTGTTTTAAGTTTACCACAATTTTCATTTAACTTGATTTCTGTTAGTAAACTCACTTGTGACCTTAATTGTTGTGTCTCATTTTTTCCTGGTTATTACTTATTTCAGGATCTTACGACGACGAGGACTATTGGTAGAGGACGTGAATCTAGAGGTCTATACATCTTTGAACCAGAAATATCAACAGTCATTGCATGCTTTAAAGTGTCATCTCCATTTTGAAGATCATTGTCGTTTGGGTCATCCTTCTATTTCAGTATTGAAGAGTCTTCGTCCTCAGTTCCGTGATTTGTCGTCTTTAGCTTGTGAGTCATGTCAGTTTCCTAAGTTTCATCGTTTGAGTCTGTATCCCTGTGCTGCTAAACGAGCTAATGCTCCATTTGAATTAGTTCATTCTGATGTTTGGGGTCTGTGTCCTATTGAGTCAAAGAGAGGATTTAGATATTTTGTTACCTTTATCGATGATTTTTCTCGTGTAACTTGGTTATATTTAATGAAAAATCGCTCTGAGTTGCTTTCTCATTTTCGTAACTCCCATGCTGAAATCCGAACTTAATTTGACGGTTCTCTTAAAGTTCTATGGAGTGATAATGCTAAAGAATACTTCTCTCATGCTCTTAATTCTTATTTAGATGAACATGGCATCCTCCATCTATACCTATTTCTAATCATCCACCTATTACCCAGGTTTATTCTCGGCGACCAAACTCTTCAGTTACATGCCTTGTGTAACAATCGCGGTCTTTCGGGTCTCGTAAAGCGATTGTGCGGCACTTACTCTCACCCACGAGTAAGTTAGCCAACTCAAAATCGGATCGTCGGTGGCACAACGGGCCTATTTTGCACCCTCCACCCCTGTTCTTGGAAAACGGTTTTAGAAAAAGGGGTTAGAGAAAAAGGTTTTGGAAAACGTTTGAAAGCATTTTGAGAGAATATATATGTGTTGCAGACTATCAAGTAAGCAAAGGGACAACAACGGCTTGATAACAAACAACTCCGGGTAGGAAGGATTGACGATTAGTCTTACCCCCTATAGTATATTATTAGGTATTTTAGCTCGAGGAGTCATACACTATAGAAATGCAAGGAAAAATAAATGAATAACAAAGGAAATACATAAAGCATGAAAGCATGGGGGTGAGGTGTTGCCAAGGACATGCGGCCATAGGCAACACGCCTTGGACAAGCATGACCGTGACATCCTATACCAGAGGCTTCTTCGTCATTGGATCCGGGAACGAGCGATAACCTTCCTATTGCTCTTCGTTATATTAGCATCAATACATTATCGACCCTTGCATCACCTTGATATTAAAAATGTTTTTCTTCATGATTATCTTCAAAAAGAGGTGTATAAAGAGAAACGACCAAGATTTGTTGCTCAGGGAGGGAATGAAAAGGTATTTCACCTTTGAAAATCCTTGTATGGATTAAAGCAGAGTCCACAAGCATGGTATGGAAAATTCAGTCAAGTGATTGAAAACTTTCGAACGAGGAAAAACAAGTCAAATGATTCTTGTCTTTTATAAACGATTTGAGAGTGGTGTCATCTTGTTAGTTGTATATGTTAATGATATTGTTATTACGGGTGATAGACACATTAGGTATTAAATCACTCAAGACCTTTCTCCATAGTTAATTATATACAAGAAAAATTAGGAATGTTGAAATACTTCCTAGGAATTGAGGTAATAAGGAAGAAGGGAATTTTGATTATCACAAAGAAAATATGTACTTGACTTGTTGACTAAAACAAAGAAGTTAGGGGCTAAGCTATGTAATACCCCAATGATGCCCAATTTAGAGCTCATAAAAGAGGGGGAGTTGTTGAAAGATCATAAAAGATATAGAAGGTTAGTAGGAAAACTTAATTATCTTACAACAACTTGACCAGACATAGCTTATTCAATGAGTATTGTGAGCTAGAATATGTCTTCTCCTACAGTTGACCATTGGGCTGCATAAGAACAAATTTCATGCTATTAGAAGGTTGCTCCCAAGTGTGGTTTATTATATAAGAATCATGGTCATACTAACATTGAATGTTTCTCAGATGCTAATTGGGTAGGATCTAAGGAAGATAGAAGATCAACTTCAAGATATTGTGTATTTATTGGTGGTAATTTGGTATCTTGGAAGAGTACGAACTAAAATGTGGTGTCATGTTCAAGTGTTGAATCAAAATGTAGAGCAATAGCAAAGTCTATGTGTGAATTAGTATGGATATATCAACTTTTTATTGATATCACAACACTGACCAAATTGTGGTGTGATAATGCTCTTCATAATGCATCTAATCCAATATTTCATGAGCAGACTAAACACATTTAGGTCAACTGTCATTAATAAACAAGGTTTGGCATCCACAAGATATGTGAAGACCGAGAGCAATTAGGAGATATCTTCACGAAGCATTAAATGAAGCATGTATAGATTCTCTCTCTAACAAGTTGGCCATGATTAACATATATGCTCCAACTTGAGGAGGAGTGTCATAGTGCTTATATTAGTACAATAATATTATTGAAAATATCTTAGACACTGTCCTTTACGGTCATTTTACTTCCCTTACTTAGGTTACCCTTACACTTGTATATCTACATCTTTAGTGAATGGAATAGTGTTTTTTGATTCTCTCAAACCTTTAGCGTTTACGGTAATTATAGCCTAGCTTTAATCCTTCAAGATTGGAAGGTCATGCTTCATTAGTTTCTCTTTGGGAGGGGCCCTCTCATCCCCCTCTCCCTAGGCTGTTTTTGTTTACATTTTTGTGATTAATTCCATACACCTATCATTTCCTATTAAAAACACACACACACACACAAAACTAGTATGCTAATCGGCTAGGACTAACAACCAACCTAACTAACCAGTAACCAACTACTCTAGGGTTCACACTACATCAAATTTCCTTTCATCCCAAAGCAAGTCATCCTCAAGTTAAAAGATGATGATGTTGGGAAGAGGTGAGCAAACTGCCAAAGTTAATTGTCCCTTCTTCCCCCTTCATCATATGATTCAAAAACACTCCAATTGAAAATGTAGATTTGAGCTCGTGAAAATACCAATTACCAATAAAAAGCATTAAATCCCAACGGTAATGATTTATTCACCCCCTGAAAACTTCGCTCTGCTGTGTGAGAAACAATCCACCCAAATAAGTAATCTTCCATTTGTTGTCTTTGCTCTCAAGAAGAAGAATCATTGAATCACTCGTTCATACATTGTTCTTTTGTGCATAAGGGTTGGTGTTTCCTCTTGGATATCTTTGGGATCTCTTCATGCTTCCCTCAACGTATAGAAGTTTGGCTGTTGGAAGCTCTTGATGAGTGTGGCCTCAAGGGAAGAGCTAGAGGCTTGTGGAGCCTTGAGATGAGATCCCTTTTGTTGTGCTGCTGGAAAGAAAGAAATAAGAGGATTTTTTTAAGACAAGTTTGATCGTTTCAATAGTTTTTGTAGTAGTGTACAGCTCTTTGCTTCTTGGTGGTGCTATAGAAACAATAAATTCTTTTGTAGTTATCCTCTTTCTTTGATTCTTCAAGATTGGAGTGCTCTTTTGTGATTAGCTCTTTAGGGAGGGGGTTCTCTCTTCCCCCTGCCCTTTGGGTTGCCTCTTTTCTATTTTGTTTATTTATATACACCTTAAGTTTCTTATAAAAGAAGAAAAATAAATAAATAAATAATAAAACTATTTGCTGGAAAAACAGAAACTTGAACCAAGAACCCTTCCTCTTTTCATTCTTGGAGTTCATCGTGGTGGAGAATTTTCACAATATTTTCTGCAGAGTGGTCCCTCTATTCTTGGTCGTGTTGCTGGTAATCTAGGTCGTTCTTGTAATTCTTGATGAAGTGTAGATCTTATCATCATCTTTTGTTTGCTTTCATTGAGCATGCAAATTAGAGAGATTGAAAACTAATTGATCCGACAGTCTGGCTATCGTACCATTTATATATTGAACTTCGATAGAATTTCTTTGAATTTCTCCAAGATATGCCGTAACTAACTGCAGGAGTTTAGTGGATGTTCTTGATGAGAAAACGATTCGCGGATTTTTGTGTAGTTCCACTTTAGACTTCCTACTGAACTAAACTATCTTACTTCGGAAAGTGGTTACCCTTTTTCTAGCCATCAAAAACCTTCTCATGAGGTTGGTCTAATACCAATTTGGTATAAACCCAAAAATCAAAGAATTCATTGATGATAATAATTTTTCTTTTACAACCTAGACACTTGTATTAATGATAGTGTTGCAACTAACAAATGCTTAACTAACCAACTAACAGCTGGTATACTAATTGGTTAGGACTAACAAACAGTCTAAACAAGAAACTAACTATTCTAGGGTTTACACTACATCAGTTGTTTAAACAGAGGGATTAGAATTTACATGCAATACTCTTTTTTCTCCCTCTAAGAGTTCGTATCCTTATCAATAAAAAGCTTGTTTATTGTTAAGAAAATATGACAATATAGCATATAAAAGGTTAAAAATAAATTCCACGATACTACTTGCAAAGTAGAAGTTCTACCTTGTCTCCATCATTTGCTAGACGCAAACTGCACTCGATTAATAGTGTTAATATGTGAGAACGTTCTATTGAATCTACAAAAAAAACAGTGAAATGATTAAAAAATCTTAACCGTAATAGTACATAACAATCATGAGATTCATACAAAATGGTGAATTACTACTAGCCTGTTCCCATAAACCCACCTGTGAGTTGTCTCGAAGGAAAATCATCAAAAAAGCGACGGATTGACTCACATATATTTGCCAATGCCCAAGAGGCTGTTACTCTTACCTGAAAAGTCGTGGGAATAATTTACATTAGATAAAGAGAAACAGAATATATTGTGCACTAATATCAACAAAGATTCATAAACAGTTACCGAAACCAAAGAATCACGAGTATTGATCTCAACAGCATGGATAAACTTGTCAAGAATCTCTGCGCTATATCATTTAGACATTTAGAAAAGGTTCAATCACCTTTTCAAGATGAAGATAATGAAGATAACATAGATTTTTAGCACATCATTACTTTAGAAGCACCTTTGAGAAATTTGAGGGAAACATGATATGACACCAATGGCACGACAAGCAGCTGACCTCACTGAAGGCACTTCATCGTACACTGCAGCATTTACCTTTGAAATAAAGCACATAGCTGTTTGAAAAATGATTTGCTCCAGCAAAATAGGATTCAAGAGTAAGACTTGGGCCTAATCCAAATGAAAACTTACCACTGAAGACAATACATAGTCCTCCATTTCTTTAGAGAGAGAGGAGAAAACAGGGGAAGTAATACCCGCAAAACATGTAACGGATGCTGCTCTCACCTTCAATAGAAAAACAAGGTTAAAAATCCATTCTAATAAAAGATAAACTCAACACCTCATACTTGACAGGATGAAAATATTTTATAAATTTACAAAAGGATTGAAATTTTATAAATTTATGAAACATTTAGGGAGGAAAATGGTATTTAGGGAAACCATTAGTGCCAGTTGAGTTCCTATTAATCCTCTCAAAGTGCAACAAAAATAACTTGTCACATTAAATTTTCACTACTTCCAACCAGAGACATAAAGGATAAGGACATAAATGAAAATTTTACGGGCATAAGGGCCAAATTGAGATGAGAGTTAAAACATAAGAACTAAGATGTAATTTAATCTCTCATCAAAAAGATTTAATTTAATCATTACTTTTCCTAGGCAGTCCTAGGTGTATATTTTACTTTCTATGCTTATTAATTAGCTTCGTATTATTGTCTGTAACCATTTTCTATTTGAGTAGACCTCTACACTACATGCCACATTTGTGTCTGCTTTCTAATGCAAAGAGGTTCGCATTACTAAAGTTCACGGTTCAACTCTTACTGAAGTTGGACAAAACCTACCTTCTTAGAAGGTTTTCATCAACGCCACCTGAGGTAGGTGTATTTTGGTATTTAGGATAGATCTCATTCACAGAAGGAGATATTATTGTTTAGCTTTCTCCAAGTTGTCTTTAGATTGTCATTGGTGTGTTTGTGTAGTTTTGAGTTGTACTGCCCGGTATTTAGAGTGGTTTTTAAGTTCTACCGGAAGGTTTTTGGTTTATCTAATTCTTTAGATTATGCAGTTGGATTGTGATTAGCTTCATGTATTTAGTTGTCTTGATGTTCTTTTTTCTTGTAAGTCTGTCGCTGTTTCTTTGTAATTTTTCATTTCATAAAGAATTTTGTTTCCTTGAAAAAACACATGAAAAAAGGGGACATTGATTCAAGACCGTCTTTCTGTTGAAAAATTTGTAATAAGAATAATATAACGGTACCTTGGTAGAGACAAACAGAGGGAGAGTTGGCAAGTTTGTCTTCAGAAGACCAATATAACGAGGATTTAGTGAGGTGGAATTACTTATCTACTTCTAGTCTGATTTTCTCTTAGACTTTTTGTCGTAGTCTCTTCTTAGTTTAGTTAACATGTCTAGCTGTCACGATGTCTAAAACTAACACCTACTAAAAGGGTTTGATGCTATCTAGCATTTCTTTTTTCAACAAGAAACAGACTTTTCTTGATAAAAAGACCCGGAAAATCAGCAAACAAAGGATCGTGGAAGGAAGCATTTCATAATGGTAAGATTATGAATCTACCCAGGAACGAAAAAACTTCTTTTCAGAAGTTGGAAAACATTAATATTATAATGTGTGTCGGGATTTATTAATATTATATATATCAATGAAAAATTTGTCTCTTGTTCAAAAGAAAATGAGTGTTGGGATTTATGGGATCTTCATGATTTAATCCAATTCATTTCCCCTTTTCTGTTTTTAGTATTACCATGTCCATGGTTGTACTTCCTTTTGTAGATTATGTAGTCTCTCTTTCAATAGCTATCAAATAATTCTAGGAGTCTACTTATTTCCTTCTCAGCATCTTATGAGGTGCATATTCTTTTTACGTACTGAACAACAAAACATCATAAAGCAGCACTTGAATGTGAGTATCATGGTCTATAGAACATCTTTCCATATTTTTAAATAAAACAAAACATGTGAATAAGAATAAGGGAAAGTCTGGTCTACCATTGCTGAAGTGTGCAACAAACTCCTTGGCAAATGCTTCTCAATCACCTCACACCACTGCTTCATTCCTGCGCATACCTCCTCTGGACTGTCAACAGTCTCATTTAAATTCTTTAATTCATATGATGGAGCTGATGAGACCTTCTTCATTCTTATGCAGTCGGATGTAAATGGAGAATCAAGTAGGTTATCATCCAAAACATCCTCCGTACCTTTGAACCCAGATATTGCTCGAAGACATTCATCCAAGACCTGACAGCAGTAAAACGTGGAAAGAAATTGAGATGCAAAAAAGACAGAGAGAAACTCTGAAACATCAATCTTTTGTACCTCAATTTATGACTTCGGCACTTATATTCCATGTTAGATATTTGCTAAAAGAGGAGCTTGGCAATTATTATTATTTTTTCTTTTTCAAAAAAAAAAAGGACGGGGGGTACCTTGATGCAGTGATGAAGTATAAGGGGTTTGGCAAGAAAATGGAGAATGTGGATTAATGGCTGTCTATCAACGGCAAACTTCTCTACAATGATAAATGGTAGACCGAGGGGCAAGATATTTGCAACTAGAGGCTTAAGGCAAGGCGACCCTCTCCCCTTTCCTTTTTACCTTGATTGGGGACTCATTTAGCCGTTTAGTGCAGTATGGCATTGAGAAGAGATATATTAGGGGCTTTTGTATTGGCAGTCCGAGTGTGGAAGTTTCCCACTTACAATATGCTGATGAGACTATAATTTTTTTCCCAGATGATGGAGAATCAATAGATAATTGGTGGAGCTTCATTTCTATTTTTCTATAAGCATCGGGTCTCTAAATCTTTCAAAAACAGCCATAGCTGGGATTAATATGGAGAATGTTAACTTGAATGAGGTGGGAGACAAGCTGGGATGCAAGTTAGAGTCTTTCCCTTTCAATTACCTTGGTATCCCGTTGGGTGGTGATTTCAAAAAGATCTCTTTTTGGATTTTTCTTCCGGAGAAGTTTGCGAAAAAGTGGGAGAAATGGAGAAACTTGAATATCTCCAAAGGAGGTCGCCTCACTCTTGTGCAATCTGTGTTAAACAGCACCCCAACTTATTATTTGTCCATTCTTAAAGCCCCTGCTTGTGTTACAAAAGAGATGGATAGATTGGCAAGAAACTTCTTTTGGAATGGGGGAGACTTCACCCCTAGTAGACATTTGGTAAATTGGGGGAAAACTTCCCTTCCTTTGTTGTATGGTGGCTTGGGTATTGGGGCCTTTCAGCAAAGAAACAATGCCCTACTTCTGAAGTGGCTGTGGCAGTAAACTCAAGATGAAAAAGCGATTTGGAGGAAAATTATTGCTAGTATATATGGGGAGGATCTCTGGTTGGAGAACAAAAGCTTGCAAGGGTAGCGGCAAAGGGAAACCATGGTTTGATATTGCAAAAAATGCGAACTTTTTCTTTAATTTTTCAGGTTCGAAGTGAACAATGGAAGGAAGATTCAGTTTTGGAAAGATAAATGGGTAGGGGAAAGTACTCTAGCAGAAAGATTCCCCGATATCTTTGAAATTAAAATGAAGCCTGGCCGCTTTAGTTGCAGATTGCTGGAACCAAAGGAGTAGAGATTAAGATTTGAGTCTTCGAAGGGGCCTGTTTGACAGAGAAATCACTAGCTGGGTAGGGCTGGTGGAAGTGCTGGACGTGGTTACTGAGGGGGAGGCAAAAGATAAGGTCAAATGGGCCTTAGACCCGGGAGGTCAATTCATTGCCAAGTCCACATTTACAAAGCTCATGGAGAAGGATAATGTAATTAGATCCCCCATTTTTTATGCTATTTGGAAGTTCAATTGCCCAAAGAAGGTTACTTCCTCTGGAGTTGGGTTGTATTTCCCCTTTCTTTTGAATGAAATTGAAGTTTCTTACAAAAAAAAATGTATCCATTAGATAAGTGATAGACACCAAAGTTTTGCCAAAAAATAATGTACTAAGTTCTAATAACTGATGACAATGCAGATTCCTTTCACTCTTGCCTAGGCCTCCATAGAAAACTGACAGGACCAAAATCTTTCCCTCTCCCTGGTTTCTTTTCATAAGAATCCAAACTTTCATTAAGAAAAAATAAAAGAATTACCGACATCCAAAAATCAGCTCACAAAAGGAACTTGGTTAGAGAAGGGGTTCCAATCAAGTAAAATAAGACCTAGCAAGCAATTACAAAAAACATTTGACACCAATGCCCAAAAGGAAACATATACCCAGACAGTGGACCAAACATCACTAGGGATTCTCTCGATCCCTCTAAAGACTCTATTTTTCCTCTCACAAAAAGACAGATGGAGAAGAAACTCCTCGATCATCTCCTTACAACCTCTATGTGTAGCAAATTGAAAGTCAAATATGTCAAAAAAAAGACTCCAAACTGAGCAAGCAAAATCACATCCCCAAAGCAGATGATCAATATCTTCCTCTGCATTCCGACAAAGAATACAACAAAATGGCCCAACCAAGATAGGCATCTTTCTCGAAAGCCTATAAAAAGTATTAACCTTTTTGGGGATAACTTGCCAAACAAAGAACTAAACCTTCTTTGGAACTTTCGGTGAGAGTACTAATTAGGGATAAATGGGGAATAGTCTTAGAAAGGTAGTAAGGGTATAATAGTAATTAACTAAGGAGCATTGGTTGTGCCTTGGTTATAAACAGAGAAGTTAGGGAGCCTTAGAGGTATGGAGAATTATAACCAAGGCACAACCAATGCTCCTTAGCTAATTACTATTATACCCTTACTACCCTTCTAATACTATTCCCCATTTATCCCTAATTAGTACTCTCACACTTTCACCTTCTACAAACACAAAAAAAAAAAAAACCGACTCACTAACAAGAAATGGATTCAACAAACACGAGAAAAACAAGCTACAAGAAAAGCCTCCAGAAGGGTTTGGAGACCAAAAGGGAACACCCCTTCTCTCCAGTCGAAGACCAATTCCCATCAAAGATAAGAGAGACAAGATGTTTGTAGTTTCCCTATCGGTTAACGGACAACAAAAACCAAACAAATAGGATGGAGAGCTCCCCAAAGGACTAAAGACTTCAGCCACAGAACAATTTTTCAATAGTAAACTATCTATTATTACTGTATATGTGGAAAATATTGTTGTTACTATTGGAAACTATGAAGAAAAAAATCACAAGGTCAAATGACTAATTGGCCTAGGATTTTTTAGAATATTATATCACATCAAAGTGGGTGGGGTGATTCGAACCTTTGACCTTTCAAAAGAAATATAGATGTTTTAACTGCTAAGATATGCTCTGGCTGTTCAAGGATTTTGAAAAAGAGTCTCGAAACAGTCAAATATTTTATGGGGATGGAGATAGCTTGATCCAAGAACAGAATGTGTGTCACAACGAAAGTACATAATCTTCTCAAGGAAGCAAGAGTGATGAGAAACAAACCGGAAGAAAGTGTAAGGTTCAACCACAACAACAACAATATTTGAAACAAAAAACAAAGCTTTCCATTGATAGAATGAAAAGAGACTAATGCTTAAAAATACAATCACCACAAAGGACAGAAGAAGAAACAGATCAAAGAAAAAGAAAAAATATAAGAGAAAATCACCAAAGAACCAAGAGAACCAAGAGAACCAAAAAAAGAGACTAAAGACGGGCAGCAACAACGGAAAAAACCAGCAAAAAAACAAATAGCAAATCCATCAAACTCGAAGAAGAGATCAAAACCACCAAGCAACTGAAAAGACCAAATGAAAAGGAAGCGAGGAAAAGAAGGATCTCCAAAAAAAACAACAACAAAAAAGCCACTAATACAAACTGCACCAAAGAAATCTAACAAGAGCCCAACTTGAAAAGACTAAACCCTGAGAGAAATTCAAAACTGAGCTAATGGGAAAAACACTAAAGAGCTTTAACTACAAGAGACAAATTAGGAATTGCCCGCATCTGTAAGCCACATATCTCGATAAGAAAAGAAAAATTGGTTGGGATTTGGGGAGCAACCACTGGAGAAACTACTCCCTCAAAATTATCGACACCATGTTAATTATCTTCATATAGAATTTCAAAAGCTTCTACAAATGAATCGTCTTCAAACTAATCAACCAACTCTAATTCCGGAATATGAAAAATGGACTCCACACTACTCATACTAACATTCGATTCTCCATCAAAATCAAAACAAGAGGGATCCTAATTAGGTGAAGAGAGACTTATTACACCTTTGGTGAATAGTATGTTTGAACCAGGAAGAGAAACTTGTGATCAACTAAAGCTCATGGTAGGGTATAAAGTCTCTTGCCTATTAGAACCTTTAGTAAGATATTCTACAGATTTGTGGATTGAGTCAAAAGACGAACACAAGATTCCTTTACAGAATCTAAATTAAACTCTGAATAATCAATGACGAAGGAAAACACCTATCTTCAAGAATAATGCAGAGGGTAGGCTTTTATAAAGTTTGGTTTCAATTGTAAAGGAGACGCCATAGAACCCTCATTAGAACCGAGGGAATTAACTTCTGCATGCCCAACCGAAGAAATACAACAACAATATTAACAAAAGTAGATATCAATGTCTCATTATGGGTGTTGGTTATTTCCTTTTTTAAATAGGAATCTCTTTGTACTTATTGTATTATATCAGCAGTAGTTTTTTATTTGATAGATTACTTCTTTATTTGTTATGGAATTATTTCCTTATCTGTTATCGGTTTTTTTTTTTCAATTTAAGACACCTTCTTCTCCTAACAAATTTAACATGGTATCAAAGCAAGAGGTCCTAAATCTTAATAACCTCTACAAACCCTAGCCGCCACCACTGCTTCTAAACCCTAGTTGCCATTATTGTTGTCGCAACCCTACCTGCCATCCATTATGACACTTCATACTTCCAGCGTGACATGACACACCCTTCTTCTTGGTCCGCTTGAAGATTCAGACCACCTCGTTCATTCTGCTTACAAGTTCATTGTCCATCCACAATTTTTTTTTTTTTTTTTTTTTTTTGAAACAATCCACAATTTTATTTTCATAAGGAAATTATCACATGATGGTATCAGTATGATAGAAAAGTAACAAAGGCATTCATTTCGGGTACTAAAACTAGAACTTTCCAGTTACATTCCTCCATTCCAAATTGAAACTGTTGGGTGTCAAACTTTTAATTCTGCATGGACTTGTCGAATGCCAGTCACATCTTAGTATTCTTTGAACTTTACTATTTTTGTTGTCAACCTTAGTTAAGTTAGGACTTCTTGGCCACCCCATATTTTTTGCCCTGGACTTATTATTATGTTATGATAGTTGACAAGTCAGACAGATTTGAGCATTTTACCTTGACAGCGGCCGTTATAACTTTTTCTCCAATAATTCCAACACTGTTTCTCGAATGCACCCTCCACTGCCCCGTAGAAACTTCAGGAGCAGCTTCATGTAGAAAGTTGGAAACAACTGAGGAAACTTGTTCCCAGAATGCAAACATGATATGTGGGTAATTGTGCGATACAGCTTTTAAGGCCTGCAACAAAACAAATCTCATATATAGTCTCAAACTCTCAACCATATATTCTATGTAATCCTTCCAGAAAAAGATAGCAGTCCATTAAAATATCACCGACTAACAACCTAATAGCTTTGATGTTTGATGAGCTAGCTATTTACTAACATTCTGGATCCCAAAAACTGAAGAGCTACATCTTACGTAAATGATTCCTTAAAAATAAATTAAATGCATTCTCAACCAGGCAAAATAGACAATCAAAAGAACTGAAAGATAAGACACGACCAATATTCATAACCATGACAATACATATATGAAGTCATGTGAACAATATTAGGTGCTTGAGAAAGAAGAGCTGCAAGAATATAAAACAAGTGGCCAGACAAATAAACTGCGAAAAAATTTTCAACAAAATATTACCTGAAGAGCCTCAATGCATATGGTTGGGTTGGTTAGCTGCTCAGAATATTGAAGTAATGTGACAAGAACACTGTTTCCCTTTTGAGCTACACAGAAAAAAAAATCATGTGGATATCAAGGAAGCTTTTTTTTTAAAAAAAACAAAAAACCATACTTTCATTGAAAAAAAATGAAAGAATACACGAACATACAAAAAATCAAGCCCCAAAAAGGAACCCCATTAGAGAAGGGGGATTCAACCCACTAAAATAAGACCTATAGAATAATTACAAAACAATAGTGTCACCGACGCCCAAAGAGAAAAGTAGTATCTAACCGGGGACCAAACATCTCTAGGATTCCTCTCAAGCCGTCTAAAGGTCAGACTCCTATTGCTTCTCTCAACCCATAAACCTCATATAATTGCACAGATCTCAGTCTACCACAAAAAACTCCTCCTGCCTAGCAAACTACCATCTAAAGAATGGCAAGTGGCAAATGGAGAAGGAACTCCTTGATCATCACCTCTGCCTAGCAAATTGCAAACCAACACCTCAAAGAACGAATTCCAAACAAAACAAGCAAAGTCACAACTCCAAAGAATATGGTTGAAATCTTCCTCTGTCATCCGACAAAGAATACAACAAAGCGGACCAATCAAGGTAGGCATCTTCCTTGAAAGCTGATAAAAAGTATTAACTCTTTCCATGGATGACCTGCCAAATGAAAAATTGAACCCTTTTTGGAACTTTCACTTTTCATAACGAAGAAAAAACGACTCGTCAACCAACGGAGGATTCAAAAAACACTAAAAGAACGAGCGAGAAGAAAAAAATCCAAGAACGGAAGTCCCTCCTCCCCAATCTAAGGACAACCTCCCCCAATTAACGATAAGATAGCCAGAATGTTCTTATTTTCCAATCGGATAATAGACGAGAAAACCCAAAAGAGAAGCACAGAGAGCTCCCAGAAGAGTCCAAAATGTCGGCCACAAAATGATTCTTCATGGAAGACAAATGATATAAGCAAGGAAATGTAGCGCAGAGGGATCACTTATCCTCCCAAACATACATTTCCACCATCCCCCACAATATGTTTGATAAAAGAGGAGAAAGAAGGGAGCTTAAGGGAAATATCTTTCCAAGGGTTTCACAAGTCTCTTTAACCCCACCCGACAACCATTCAAAAAGACGAAGACCGTATTTACTCACAACAAGCCTATGCCAAAGGGACGTAGACTCAAAGGGAGAAATGCTAGAGTCATTTAGCCAACAGAGGTTTTTTTTTTGTTTTTTATAAAGAGCCAACAGAGGTTTGTTGCGAATCCTTAAGTTCCACAACTCAAGCCGCAAAGACCGTATTTACTCACAACAAGCCTATGCCAAAGGGACGTAGACTCAAAGGGAGAAATGCTAGAGTCATTTAGCCAACAGAGGTTTTTTTTTTTTTTTTTTTATAAAGAGCCAACAGAGGTTTGTTGCGAATCCTTAAGTTCCACAACTCAAGCCGCAAAGACTCAAAAGACTTCCCAGCACCTCCCAGTTTACCGGATGCGCACCCCTCCCCTCATCAACCCTTTCCCACAGAAAATCCCCTGTAAGCTTTTCGATATGAAAAACATAGATACGAAACCCTCTTAGCATGGAACGAATGAGAGTCAACTTGCCGCCCATGGAGAAAAAACTTTTCTTCCAAGTTACACACCTTGTCCACCACCGAATCCTAAAAGGGGATGGATTTCGAATTGTGGCCAAGTGGGAGACCTAAATAAGAAGGAAGCAAACCATCCTCACAACCCACCAACGTGGCCCACCTACTCACCTTACCTTCTCATCATAGTTTAAACCCAAATTTTGACATTTTTCCCTATTAATCTTCAAACCCAACATAACCTCGAAGAAAGCCAAACTGTGATTCAACACTAAAAAAGGCTCCTCTTTACTAGAGCGAAAGAAGATAGTGTCATCTGCAAATTGAAAAATGAGATAAAGAACCCTATCATGACCCACCACCTCAAAACCTTCAACAATTTTACCCTCCAGCCCTCTCGAAACAATCCTGATGAGAGCATCCACAACAAGCAAGATGAGGAAGAGGGACAAATGGTCGCCCTAATGAACACCTCTCGTAGCTTGAATCCACCAATCCACCCCTTCCACAAAGGGTTTAGAGGTAACCTGAGGGGCAAAGAGATTAGAGGAAAAAGAAAGAATCTCATCCTCAATCTCTTCTTCCCCCTTAAGCAAAACTTCCCTCTCATTCTCCAAGGGCCAAATGTAATTTTTGCTTCTTCTACTACTCACTACCCTATGGAAGAAGGCCGAACTACAATCCCCTTCCTTAGCCCATCTTACTTTGGCCTTTTGTCTCCAACTAACGATTTCCTTCTTGACCTGTTCTGCAAATTCAAGCTTGAGAGACATTTGCTCCTCTTTAAAGGCCTCATCCAACTGTCTATCCTCACCCTGAGAATCAATCAAACTAATCCTACTCAACACCTCCTCTTTTTTTATTCTAAAATCACCAAAAAACTCCAAATTCCAAGATTTAAGAACCCTTTTGAGAGCCTTCAGCTTAACCATAAATCGGTAGTCTTCCCAGTTCCACAAAACCTCCACATTCCACCACAAAGGAAAAGAAGACTTAACCGGGTGGTCAAGCCACATATTCTCAAACCTAAAAGGGTGGGTAAGGGCCCACCTCTAAGGACCTGAGACAATGATCAAAGGCTAATGGTCTGAAGTCACCCTAGGGCTTGAGGACTGTCTCACACTATTGAAATTCTCTAACCAGCCCCTAGAAAAGAGAACTCTATCAATTCTACTACGCGGCTTGTTGTTGGCCCATGTGAATTTCGCTTTCACTAGACGAGGTCAAATAAGACACAACTCGCAACGAACTCATAGAACTACTCCATAGATCACATCACCCTACCACCTGACACCTAAGAAGCACAGACACTTTAGTTTGGCTAGCATGTCTGTGTCTGACATGTGTCGGACACTTGGACACTCCGACACTTACTGGACACTTGTTAGCATAATTGATATGTGGGAAACACGTGTTGTACAATGTCAATATAGGTCTATATAGAACCCTTGATAAATTTTAAGAGTGAAATACGTTAAATTCATTATTTTAAGGATATAAATGCATAAACTTATTGATTTTGAATTTCCTTCTAGTATAAAAATGATATATATTTTGAAAAATGTATATTTTACTAAACGTGTCCGTGTCGTGTCCGTGTCCTAGATTTTTAAAAAATGACGTGTTTCCGTGTTCGTGTTGTGTCATATCTGTATCCGTGCTTCTTAGCCTGACACCTTTTCGAAAGCATGTCAATTAAGATATAAATCCTATAGAGAAGAATTAGAAAAAAAAAATTAGAAAGATGACAATAACAAGACGCGTGAGCCAAGTCAAAACGATCAAACCATGAAAGTTGCTTATCATTAAAAATTCTCTAATTTCTTTCAAACCACAACTCTGAAGGAATAGCTTTGACCAACATTGATCCACAACATCTTAGGTGAATGATACAATGGACTGAAAAGAAGTTGGAGAACGTTATCCTTGAATGAGTTTGAAAAGGCCCACTCAAGTCTAAGGATAGAGAACAATCTTGCACCAAACAGGCCAAGAATATGGACATTCAAAGAACAAATGTTGCAGACCTTCTGAAGCTGAAAAACATAAGAAACAAATCGAGAGAGAAGATGATTCGGGAGCTTATTTTGTAAGACATAAGAGCAATTCAAAGAACCATTCAACGTAATCCATATAAGAATAGTAACACATTTAGGGCTTCCTAATTTCCACAAGGCTTAAACTTCCTTTTCCATAGGATGGGAGGATGCCAATTGTCTAGTTAACGAATTGACTGAGAAATTCTCCGATGGTTCAAGGGACCATCTTCTCGAATCCAAAGAAGACCCAATCAAAATTAATGAAATAGAAGACGAGAGTAACTGGAATTCCAAAATATCATCCTCTTTGAGTAATCGACGAAAACAGATATTCCAGGAAAGAGTTGAAACATCCCCATGGTCAAAACCAACCATTAGAAAGGGAAGCAACTCTTAACAGTCTAGGAAACTGGACCTCTAATGATGCATTACTAATCCAAAAATCATGAAAAAATGCAATCTGAGAACCATTTCCTAACTTAAATACAGCAGTCTCTAACTTAAATACAGCAAATGAGTCCACTTGCTTCCAAGTTATGGAAACGAATTTCCAAGGACTACCGTATGGCAACCGTATATATCAGAATCATGAATACTCTTTATGACTTTACACCAAAAAGCATCTCGCTGATTCATGAGTCTTCATCCCCACTTTGCAATTAAAGCCAAGTTTCTGTGTTTCAAATAGCCAATGCCAATACCCCCCTCCTTCTGGTTGTGCTAATGTGACCAACTTCCATCTCACCAGATGATTTATTTTGCCCCCCATTGTTACCTTCCCAGAAAAACAATCTCATTAATCTCTCAACCTCCAAACAAACCTTGGGAGACATTAAGAAAAGTGACATGTAATATAAGTTATATAACGGTATGTTGGATAATACCGAGTTACAATGAGTCAAGTGCCCTCCCCTTGATAAATTAAATCTCTTCATTGATCCAATTTCTTTTGAAGCTTATCAATAACTAGTTACCAAAAAGAAGCGACCTAGATATATATTCGATATAGACTCAAACTTTACAACTTAAATGAGAAAAAACTCATAGAAACATAGAACCATCAACATTTAAGCCGCAAAACGATGATTTTTCAACTTGTCTAAACCTCTAGCATTCCAAGAAATCACTTTCATTTTAAAACCTCCTTATCCACCTCCCTAGAACCAACCTTTAAACCTTTGTAATTGATCGAACACTCCAAAATTTTCAATTCTCTCGCCCTCTTCTTGTGCTCCCTCTTGCTTTACTAATCGCTTTACCTTTATTCGGAGTACAAGGAAGGCCAACTGACGGATCTCCCCTCGCCACTCTAGAAGTAACCACCACCTGAGGATTGAGGAATAACCTAGGCCCACATTGAATTACCCTCAACAAGAATCACTTACATACCTAATGAGGCTAAAAGAGTACACCATGATGGCCACAAACTAAGACCTCCGTTAGAAGGCCCACCCAGAGAATCCAAAGGGTTAGGCATGGTAAACTGCCCCATATGCTAATGGATGGACCCCCCCCCCCCCAACTAATCCACCTCTACCGTCAACCTCAACACAAGGCCAAGCAATTGGCATCGAGCCTAACTCTCCAGAGGAATTGATCGCTTGATGAGGCACCACACAACTAGAAACCAAAAAAAAAAAAATTAAGTTTGAATTGATCAAACGAATGAGGAAGGAACCTGACTCACCCTCAAAGGCATAGGACCACACGCCCTGAAGAAAAATAAAAGCCCGCTCAATTTCTCACCTCAAAAGTGGAAGGCAACCAGCCAAAAGAAGAAGAGCTTACCTGTATGGTAGGGACTTCAATGCTAACTCCAAGGATTGATTGGATTGGAACCTCAATGATAGAACGCGCCCCATTGCAATCCTCCTACGATAAACCTGTGCCACCCTCACTATCTCCCGATGCAATAGTCAACCCACATAAACAACATCCAGAACACCAAGGGAACTCTCTGTTAGACCCCCAATTGTGAAGACATATACGAAGAAGGGCAAGAAAGTAATATCAGAGGAGACAGACAGTTAGAAAAAGGTGTGGGGACCATGGAGCTAGTTAGGTACGATTGTCTGCCGAGGGAATGAAGGTTTTTATATGGGATCATGCGCCTGAAATCAGTGTGTGGAATTTTGGACAAGGAATTGTCGTGGAGAGCTTGCCCAACGCTCACAAATTGGTTGAGGGTGTTCTAGTGTTATTTTCTCTTTATTTCGTTGTTTTCCTGCTTTTTTGATCATAGACTATCACTGTATATTGTCCCTTGCATATAAGGGTGTCGGATTGGGATTTCTCTAGTTTGTGTGTGGTTTTCTTACTGATTACAGGTGATCTGAGTGTGGATACCTAACAAATTGGTATCAGAGCACATCAACCTGGGGAGAACACGAAGAATGGCACAGAAACAGATAGAAGAGAGGGTCGATGACACCAAAAAGCCATTGTCGTGCTTCAAGACTCAGTTCAGAGGATCGAGAAGAGTATGGAACGAATGACGATGATGATGGCAGATCTGATGGTTAGTAAAGGAAATCCATCCTCGAGCATCACAGAAGGCTCATCCCAGAAGTTGAAGGAAAAAGAAAGAATTAGTTGCTAAGTGTATTAAAAAGTTTGAAGTCTACTCGGTGCCATTACCGGAGCTGCCAGAGACGGTCCTTGAGAATACGTTCTTGGATGGCCTGAAACTGACGGTTAGGGCTGCAGTAGTGAGCAGAAGGCCTATTGGACTGGAAGAAATAATGATACAGGCCCAACTCATTGAAGATAGGGACTTAGCTATTCAGTTAGCAATTGAAACTATGGGCCAGGGATCTTATTATGAATACACGAGGCCCAATGCTACGAGTGCAGGAAAAGCTGGCCAGAATATGGGCTGGAAAATAAACCCTAAGCCTGGGGAGTTGGTACCAACAAGAGCTATTAACTAACCAGAAAAGGGAATTCCAGAAAGGACACTATGCACCGAAAGTTGACAGACGCTAAGTTTCAGTTGAAGGAAAAGGGTTTGTGTTTTAGATGTGATGAAAAAATACAACCTTGGGCATCATTGTAAGAGTAAGGAAGTGAGAGAGCTGAAGAAATCGAACTTCTGCAAGGAGCACCGTCAATAGATGAAAAGGAAATCCCCATTCCAAACGTGGGGGAGTTGGTAGAGCTCGATTTTAAAATTCGTTATTGGGTTCTACTTCAGGTACTATGAAGGTGAAAGGAAGACTCGGGGAAAAAGATGTTGTGGTGTTCATTGACTGTGAGCAATACATAACTTTATTTCTCAAACGTTAGTGGATGAGTTGAACTTGCTTGTGGTGCAGACTACCAACTATGGCATAGTAATGGGCAACGGTGTGGCCACAAAAGGGAAGGGTGTGTGCAAAGCTTTGGTTGTATCCTTACCAAAGCTGACCATTACCAAAGGTTATCTTCCACTAGAGTTGGGAAGTGCGGATATGATCTTGGGTATGCAATGGTTGCGATCTATGGGAACCATGAAGGTAGATTGGTCTAAGTTAACTATGTCTTTCAACGCTGGGAACTAGAAGGTCATAATTAGAGGAGATCCTTTGTTAACCAGGGCAGAGATCTCATTGAAGATGTTAGCAAAGTCATGGCAAGAGACTAATCGGGAATTCATAGTGGAGTTGAGAGACCTATCTATTGGTGAGCCCGAACCTGCAGAAATTGAGGAAGAATTTCCATAAGAGATTCAGGATGTGTTACGTGAATATGAAGATACATTTAACTTGCCACCCGGTTTGCCACCCAAACAGGTTGTAGATCATCAGATAGTGCTGAGAGAAGGTCAAGGACTCGTCAATGTGAGGCTTTATTGTTATGTCCACGCGTAGAAAACTGAAATAGAGAAGCTTATTAACGAGATGTTAGCCTCAGGGATCATGCAACCAAGCAACCGCCCTTTTTCAAGCCCTGTTTTGCTAGTGAAAAAGAAAGATAGGGGATGGCGATTTTGTGTAAACTATAGAGCTCTGAATCAAGCAACCATTCTAGATAAATTTCCTATACCAGTCATTGAAGAACTTCTAGAAGAGCTAAATGGGTCCAAGGTGTATTCCAAGTTGGATCTGAAGTCGGGATATCACCAAATCTGGATGGTTGAAGCTGACATTCCCAAAACCGCATTTCGCACCCATGAAGGTCACTGTGAATTCTTGGTTATGCCATTTGGCCTTACAAATGCGCTGACTACATTTCAATCTCTGATGAATCAGGTATTCAAGCCTTATCTCCGCCAATTCATCTTAGTTTCGTTTGATGGTATACTCGTTTTTAGCCCTGATATGAGTACTCATGTGCAACATCTGGGTATTGTGTTCAATGTCTTGGAAGAGGATGCGTTGTTTGCAACAAGAAGTGTGTTTTTGCTAAGGAGCGCTTGGCCTACTTGGGGCACTGGGCTTCAACTGCTGGGGTTGAAGCTAATGGGGACAAAATTAAAGCTATGGTGCAGTGGCCGCAACCACAAAACTTAAAAGAACTAAAAGGATTCCTTGGCCTCACAGGGTACTATTCGCGGTTTGTAATGAACTATGGGTTAATCACAACCCCCCTCACGAAGGTGTTGAAGAAAGATGCTTTTCATTGGGATCAATGGTGGAGCTACAGTAGGCACGGGGTGCTCGAGCCCCCTCTGAACTTTTTAGTATATATAATTAATATTAAAAAATTTAGTAAAATTAACAAAGTAGACTCTTGTCTTAGTGGCCCAGTGAGCGTGAAGCCCCCTGTCTCGCGTCCAGCACCCAAGTTTGAGTCCGGGTATGTAAAATATATTTTGCTGCCTTATATCCTTTTTAAAAAGAAGTCAATTAATTGTGTGGCCCTATACATGTTTAAAAAAGTTAATATTTTTATTGATTTAAGAATATATAGAAATCTATACCTTTCAAGAAAATAATTTATACCTATAATATTTCTAAATGTTAGTAAATTATTTTTTAATAATCTATACATTTCAAGGAAATAATTTATATCTATAATATTTCTAAATGTTAGTAAATTATTTTTCAATAACTAATTCCATAAGAAACTTACTTATCATTAAAAAAAAGTATCATTTTTTTTTTTTGAGTTCAGCAACATTTGGGGTAAAGGAATTTGAATCTCTAACCTCTTGATCGAGGGTACATGTCAATTACCATTGAGCTATGCTCGCTTGGCAAAAAAAAAGTATAATTATTATTTCAAGTCTCATTTTTATTTTTATTTATTTATATTAAATATTAAATTAAATAAAAGGTTAAAATATCATTTTGGTCGGTATATTTTCAGATTTGTTTTATTTTAGCCCTGGTACTGGTGTGGGAGCAGTGTTGACCCAAAAGCGGAGGCTTATCGCTTTCTTTAGTCAAGCGTTGTCGAACAGAGCAAGAAATAAATCATTGTATGAGAGGGAATTAATGGTTATAGTGCTCGCGGTGCAGAAGTGGAGACACTACCTCCTCGGCCATAAATTCTTAGTTCTAGCAGACCAGCGAGCACTTCGACACCTACTTGAGCAACAAGAGATTCAGCCAGAGTATCAAAGATGGCTTACAAAGCTATTGGGGTATGATTTTGAGATCAAATACAACCTCAGACTCCTCAATAAAGCAGCGGATGCACTTTCTAGAGTGCCTCATGGAGTGGTCTTATCAAGTATATCCGTTCCTGCAATCATAGATGTTATGGTGATTTAAAGGAACAAGATGTTGAGCTGACAAAGATAATAGAGGAAATTCAGCTGGATCCTCTTATGCATCCGAAATTTTCTATGCAACAGAGGAGATTGATGTACAAGAACCAAATGGTCTTATCAAGTAAGTCCTCTTTGATCCCAACTATTTTGCATACTTTTCATGACTCGGTGATGGGTGGTCACTTGCTATAAAGCACGGACATTTCTAAAATGACGAAGTGTCGGTGTCGAATACGTGTTCGACACTGACACGCTCCGACACGCCTCCGACACATGTCCAACATGCCATTTGGCGTGTCTTATTTTTTTATTATTTTTTATTTTCCGACACGCGGGGGACACATGGGGGACACGCAAGGGACACGTTTAAAATAGGGGACATGTTAAAAAGAAAAAGCCCACCCATGGCCCAATTTAATTTGGGCTTTGTTATTAGTTTTTTTTAAGTTTTAATTTTCAACAAGGGCATTTTTATTTATTCCCCACAAGACCTAAGACCACACTTTCAAACAAAAGCACAAAGTGGCCACACACTCAGTCTCCATCATAATTGACGATCAGTCAATCCTTCTCAAGCAATGTCTTCAACTACAAGCAAAGGCTGACGTTTCACCATCACGACTGGCGACACAACAACTTCTCATCCCTTCTCTACCCACGGACAAATTTACATTGAAAGAGTTAAATATTCACAATATGTCAAAATATAACGTGTCCCCACCGTGTTGTGTCCTACTTTTTTGGAAATTGACGTGTCGCCGTGTCCGTGTCGCGTGTTAGTGTCTGTGCTTCATAGGTCACTTGGGATTCTTGAGGACATACAAAAGGCTAACTGGGGAATTATATTGGAAGAATATGAAGAATGAGATCAAGGCTGATGTGGCCTTACCAACACCTGAAAGAATATGGGAAGAAATAACAATGGATTCCATTGAAGGACTTCCTAAATCCAGGGGTTTTGACTCCATTTTGGTGGTGGTGGATAGGCTGAGTAAATATGGCCATTTCCTTCCCCTAAAACATTTGTTTACTGCCAAAGAGGTTGCAACAGTGTTCATCAAGGAAGTAGTCAAACTAAACGGATTTCCGAAGTCCATAGTTTCCGATAGGGACAAGGTTTTTGTTAGTAATTTCTGGAATCAGCTGTTCAAATTGCAAGGCACACAATTGAGGAAAAACACTGCTTTCCATACCCAAACTAATGGGTAGATGGAAATTGTTAATAAATGCATTGAGAACTACCTTCAATGCTTCTGTGGTGACCATCCAAAGAAATGAGAACAGTGGTTGTCTTGGACCGAATACTGATACAACACCACGTAACACGTGTTTATTAATACCACATCGTTTCAGGTGGTCTATGGAAGGCAACCTCCACCTCTGTTATCATATGGTGACAAAAAACCGCTAACAGCACATTGGAACAGCAGCTGCAAGAAAAAGATTTGGCTCTGTTGGCTCTCAAGGAACAGTTGAATGAAGCTCAAAACCACATGAAGAAGTATGCAGATTGAAAGAGAAGAGAGGTGGAGTATGAGATATGGGATATGCTCTACTTGAAATTACACCCTTATCGACAAAGGTCATTGGCCAAAAAACACTGAGAAACTATCCCCTAAGTTTTTCAGGTCGTATAAGATAATTGAGAAAATTGGTGTTGTGGCATAACGCTTGGAGCTTCCTTCGAACTCCTCTATCCATAACATTTTTCATGTATCTCAACTTAAGAAGATGTTGGGAGAGTGGGATAACACTTAATCTAGAGGATCGGTGCTTACAGAAAACTATGAATGGGTTGTAGAACCAGAGGAGGTGTTAGGCATGCGGTAGAATGACGAAAACAACCGAGAAGAATTGTTGGTTAAGTGGCTAGAACGTCCATATTGTGATGCCACTTGGAAAGATCTGGAAGTCATCAAAAACCCGTTCCCAGATTTTCAACTTGAGGACAAGGTGCTTCTGAACCCTGAGGGAATTGTTAGAACCCCAATTGTGATGACATATACGAGGAAGGGCAAGAAAGTAATATCAGAGAATAAAGATAGTTAGAAAAAGGTGTGGGGACCGTGGGGTTGGTTGGGTACGATTGTCTGCTGAGGGAATGAAGGTTTTTGTATGGGATCATGCGCCTTAGATCAGTGCGTGGAATTTTGGACAAAAAATTGTCGTGGAGGTGTTCTAGTGTTATTTTCTCTATATTTCGTTGTTTTCCTGCTTCTTTGATCATATACCATCACTGAATATTGTCCCTTACATCAATATAACAGTGTTGGATTGGGATTTCTCTAGTTTGTGTGTGGTTTTCTTACTGTTTGCAAGTGATCTGAGCGTGGATGCCTAACACTCTTGTGAGTAGAAAGAACTTGTCTCTCTTCTTCCTCCTGGTAACTAGAATACTTCTCCTATTCCAAATCAAACAAAGCCTAGTGCTAGGATCATCTTGAACTTTGCACGTCGGAGAAGATAAAAATTACTAGCCCTTAGAATAATTGATGATAAAGGGATCAGAAAAATAGCCTTTCGACCCAATCAAACTCGTCAGGTACCCATTACACAAACCATCGTGCTCAAGAACATCACCCCCGTCAAGCCCAACCCACTACTCATCACTCTCAAGAAGCTGGACAAAGGAATGAGGGACCCTTCTCTCATCTCTCAAACTCTAATCAATAAACTCTCCTGGCCCACAAAAGAAATGTCCATTTACTCCTTTAGAACCCATGGCTAGAATCCCCGAACTTAGCTTCCAACTCCATCCCAATAGGATTCAAATTAGATGGGGGAAAGGAAAACCACCAACAGGTCGAACTAGACTTAAGAAAGAAAGCCCAACAATAACTAACCCACCCTCACTTAAATTCTTAATGGGCTTGTCACCACTTGCACCCCCAACCGATTATCTACCATGGAAAAAGTGTCAAGCCACCCACCAGACCATCTTGTCTCTCCCCACGACTCCGCCCCACTCCCGTCAAATGAAATTTAAGCCTGGTTGGACCAATCCCACACTCAGCTCCAGGCCCACCAACATTAAGCTTTTCAGTAGCAAGGAACTAGGCCCACTTGGACCACTTGAGTCAAAGTTACATCCAATGATCGTAGGTTCGGTTCCTCCACAACCTATCTAATGCAGCCCACCACGCTAATCGGTTTTATCCCCATATTCAAAAATGACCTGAATTAGGCTTCTGACCCAAAGGTCTCACCCTACACAACTAACTACCTAAAAGGGCCAAAACCTATAAATCCTTCTTTCCCCTAGCTTCTCTGACGGCTTTTCAACTTCTACTCTAGGGGAACTCTTACCAACCAATAATCTAATCAAAAAGAGGGAACCGTCATGCTAAAGAAAGCAACTCATCGGAAATCAAAAGGAACCCACTTTCGATTCCCTTAGCCTAAAATGCCACTTCCAAACAACCCATCCAGCGATTCAACAAAACTTCAGGTTCAAAGAAAAGACGAGACATCTAGAGTTGTTATCCACCCCCCAATAACTACCTTCTTCCTTCAACCATCAGGTTAAAATCCTAACCATAAATTAAAAACCATCCAACTTCAACGAACTAGCCCCTAAATCACATTCTTCCTCTCCTCTTGTCTTCCACAAATACCCATGGCTTAATTATCACAAAAGGGTTTGGAAAAACATTAAACCTAAAACTTCAACTCCAACAGGTCTTTAAACTTAAACCAAGTTGCCCATCCATTCAACTTCTCAACAATAACCACTGACCAAACATCGAAAGCGAACTCTTAACTCAGGATCAACCTCTGTCACACTATCCCCATCCATCTTACAAGGCCCGACACTGCTAGAGCATAAGAAGCTGAACCAACAACCGCTCAACCCTCCTTTCTTTTCTTCAAACCGCTAGGGGAAGGTTTGGGTAGGAACTCAGACAAAGCCAATGAGAGTCCAACCCACCTGCTTCTTTAACTCCCCTCCGAAATAAAGATCACGCTTCTTCTTCCATACTAATTGTTTTAGTTCAACAAAACTTGGAAAAAAATTATCGATGACTCCAACCTTCTTCTCAAAAATCCAACCACATTTTCAACTCTTGCCACAGCCTCAAAGCAGTCCCTCAACCATGCTACCACACCCAAATCCAACTCTAATCTAGCCACTCTTCTACCCTGCTCCTCCTCTACTACCACCTTCTTCCCATAGACCAATCTCCTAATGGAGAGCACTTTACATTCTATGGTCACCTTCATCTCAGCTCCATTCTTTTAGTTTCCAATTGAAGAAACTTGGCTCCGCAAAAACCAAGCAATGCACCCTTCAAACGCAAGGCTCCTCCATATTACAGCAACAAACCAAGGCAAAGGACAGACCATTTGAAAAAGAAAGATTGGCCAAAGTAAACAGGATAATGGGGATGAGAATTATTTAAAAGGATATAAAAGGGAGAACATTGTCATAGTATATATATGTAAATAGACATTAACGTAACCAACCTGAATTGTTAAAACAATATACACTACCAGTTACAGTAGGCAGACAATCCAAAAGAAACAATAGATTAAAAAATTAAAATAAATAAATGTATGTCTGATTTAGGAGGATAAAAGTAGTAAATAATTAAAGCCCATAAGAAAAAAATTCTCTCTGAAGTTTATCACAAAAAAAAAAAAGAAAAAAAAAAGAAAAAGAAAGAAAGAAAGAAAAAGTCTTTGAAAAACCAAAGACAGGCACATGTATTCAAGACTGTTAGAAAATTAATATTACATTTAAGAACGTGTCATAAGACTAACCACAAAACATAATCCAACCTGTGGATATTTGTTTGGAAAGCATCTCTTTTACATGAGGTGACGACTGAGAAGTAGATAAGGCTGCATTTAAGCAACTGATAGCAGCAGCCTATAGAAAAATGAAAAGAAATACTTCGTAAACAACTACATAAAAGAAAATCAGGATAAGGTTCCAAAATCAAATCTAACCAGCAGGTCGGTTTGATCACTTTTGAATGTAAAGCCCTCTTCAATTGTTGCTTGTAAAGCTTTTACTATGTTCGGCAACAACTCCTCAGGCATCCTTGGATATCTGAAATAACAGGATCTTTCAACATATTAGAACCCTTAACTAAGTGACAAAGCATACAAACACACATGCACAATATGGAAGCCCTGGGATTAGCACTCATACAGGATGGTACAAATCAACGTCAAATGGCCAGGCCTTTCACCTTTTCTCCTTTTTGATACATAAGTTCGTATCTCATTAAAAAAGGAAGTTAAAAGGGGTCCTCCACAAGCCCAAAAAATACTAAGTTGCGGAGAATCCAAGAAGTCCACATCAACCAAAGTCCTCATGATTCTCTCCCAGACTAGATTACTTCAAATTTCATATTGGTATTATTTGAACGCCTCAAAACTATCGTAGGTTGGCCTAGCAGTCAACAACTGATGTAAATAGTAAAATGCTTAAAGAGAAAGGGTTTAAGTCATGGTAGCAACCTACGTAAAAATTAATAATAGAATAGTCGAGGCTAGGGCAAGCTGACCATGGCACTCACACAAATCAAAACCCCTGGTACATGTTTCCAACCCCTCAAACCAAGAAATACAAACACCATAAAGGAAAGAATGAAAAGAGACTAATGCTCAAAATTACAAACACCACAAAGGAAAGAAGAAGATACCGACCAAAGAAAAAGAAAAACTAGAAAAGAAGACCACTAGAGAACAAAGAGAACCACAAAAAAATACTAAAGAAGGGCAGCTACAACTGAAAAGCGAACAAAAAAACAAACAGCAAATCAATCAAAATCGGAGAAGAGATCAAAACCACCAAGCGACTGAAGAGACCAACTGAAAAGGAAGCAAGGAAAAGGAGGACTTTGGTTTGTGTTTTCTAGACAAAAAAGGAGGGCTTGTCTTTTGGGAGATGTTACACGATTTTCTTAAATCACAAGAGAGTTTCAGGTTCATCAATGGTTGAAAATTTTGCTCCTCACTCTGGTAGTTATGTAGATGCCGGGATAAAGAATGTGAAAGGGCAGCAAAGTATGAAGACTCCTTTTGTTAAGATCTCAAAGAATTCTTCAAGAAGCTCTGAGATTATCCCTCTTCCTTATTCATGCTAGGTCAGAAAAGATCAGGAAGTAGTGCATAAGGAATTTAGCAAAATTTTGGTGGTATCTAGATTGTTTGAGCACTACACTTGGAAGGAGATCAAGGCAGCTTTGCAAGAAAATTTTCAGACTTCAGTCTTGATCAATCCTTTCATGGCTGATAAGGTAAATGTCATCTTTATGGGGATCTTCATTTGATTATTGAAGAATGGAATGGTGATAAGCAATCTCACTCGAAATTTATCAAAGGATATGGGGGTTGGATTACAATAAAAAAAACTTACCTCTTCCATATTGGAAACGTTGTTCTTTCAAAGCTATAGGAGAACATTTTGGGGGTTTGGTTAGCATCTCTTCCCAAACCCTTAATATGTTGGATTGTAATGAGCTCTGTTATAGTATATATGTAAATATAGTAGCTTATTAGTCTTCGTCCTTTATTGTAATTTTACCATTAGTGGTTTAGGGCTTCTATGTATGCCTATATATAATTGGCTCTAGTGTATAGAAAATATATTGAATTCTCTCATGTTTGATATCTTGATAACATGGTATCAGAGCCACTCTAGGGTTTTAGAATTTTCCTTTGGCTGTTAGGGTTTCTTCTCATCCAAGTGGGGTTAGGGTTTGAAATTTGGGTCACCACATTAGAGGGGCCGTTTGTCGACACCACCCACCTAAAGAGAAGCGCCGCTGCCAGGGGAGTCGAATCGCCGTCGTCGTTCGCCAGAAGTAGCTGCGCGTGAGCCACACGCGCCGTCGGAGATTTATGCAGCCGCCGCCACGCGCCGGTGCGTGAGGGCGCGTGGGAGGTCCGTTTTCCCTTCCGTCAGTTGGGTTAGCATCGGGCTGAGAATTCTAACAAGTCTGTATACTTGGTTTTGCCAAAACAGGTCACGTTTGCTTCAGTTTGCGTGCTCGGCTCAATTTCGGTTTGTTTTTGTTGAGTTCAGTTCTGTTTTTTCCTCGTGAGGGTACGTTTGTGGCTGGAATTTTCCCTGGTTGTTGTGATTTGCCATTCTTGTGCATCAAGAGTATTTTTGACTTATTCTTGTGGCTAGTTTGGACATAATTTGCTCGAGTTAAAAGTTGTTTGGGAGGAGAATTAGGGTTCTTCATTAGAAACTCCATTCAGATCATATTTTCAGAAGTTGTATGGTGATTTGGCTCTAATTTCCAAGGTTTTAGATCAGAATTTGTGGTTTTACATTCGATATTGACCTATGGTTGAACAAGAATTCGTAGCAATGTCTAATGTGGTTCAATCGCGGATTCCGTCCATCTGATTCATCTAAGCAACCATTTGTTACTTCTACTACTGAGTTTGCTAAATTTCAACAGTACCAGAAGTCATTGAAAGCATATTCTTTATCATCCATGCTTACCCCTATTACAACCATTGCTGAGTCAGGTAACATGAATCATTGTCTTCTTTCCTCCTCTACCAAATGGGTCATAGACTCTGGTGCAACCAATCATATGACAGGTAATCGTGATTTGTTTTCCAATTTTTCTTCATCTACATCCCTTATCGACGTTACTTTGGCAGATGGATCAACATCATCTGTTTTTGGATCTGGCACAGTAAATCTAACCCCATCTCTTTCTTTGTCATCAGTTTTACATTTACCTCAACTTTCCTTTAATTTAATATCTGTTAGTAAACTCACTCATGACCTTAATTGTTGTGTTTCTTTTCATCTGGGCTATTGCTTGTTTCAGGATCTTGTGACAAAGAAGATTATTGGTAGAGGACATGAATCTGGAGGACTTTATATTTTCGATCATCAAGTGCCAAAAGTTGCCTGTTCTGGAGTTGTTTCTCCATTTGATGCCCATTGCCGTCTAGGTCATCCTTCTCTTTCAGTGCTAAAAACACTTTGTCCTCAATTTCATAACTTGTCTTCATTAAATTGTGACTCATGTCAGTTTGCCAAATTTCATCGTCTTAGCTCTAGTCCTAGAATAGCTAATCGAGCAAGTAAGCCCTTCGAATTAGTTCATTCTGATATTTGGGGTCCTTGTCCTATTGTTTCCAAAACTGGATTTCGATACTTCGTTACCTTTGTTGACGATTACTCTCGTATGACTTGGTTATACTTTATGAAGAGTCGTTCTGAGTTACTTTCTCACTTTTGTAATTTTCATGCTGAAATTCGAACTCAGTTTGATGTTTCCCTTAAAATTTTGAGAAGCGATAATGCTGGTGAGTACTTTTCTGAAGCACTTACGTCTTACCTATGTAAGCATGGAATCATTCATCATTCATCTTGTGCTGATACTCCTTCCCAAAATGGAGTTGCTGAAAGAAAAAATAGGCATCTCCTTGAAACTGCAAGAGCATTATCCTTTCAAATGAGTGTTCCAAAGCAATTTTGGGTTGATGCAATTTCTACAGCTTGCTTCTTGATTAATCGCATGCCTTCATCTGTTCTTAAAGGTCAAATTCCTCATCATGTTCTATTCCCCACAAAACCGTTGTTTCCTATTGAGCCGAAAATATTTGGTTGTACTTGTTTTGTGAGAGATGTTCGTCCTAATCTAACAAAATTAGACCCCAAATCTTTAAAGTGCATTTTCTTAGGCTATTCTCGTGTTCAAAAAGGTTATAGATGCTATTGTCCTAGTTCGAATAGGTATCTTGTATCTCGTGATGTTACTTTCTTTGAGGACACGCCTTTCAAATCATCTTTGCCTAGTACGAGTCAGGAGGGGGAGGATGATCTTTTTATTTATACACTTGTACCTCCTACACCCTCTACCGATCCATCTCCACTTGTGTCTCCTACACCCTCTCTCGATCCTTCTCATTCGACACTTGTTCCTACTCGTCCGCCTATTACTCAAGTATACTCTAGACGGCAACAACCTCCAGGTGAATGTCTTGTACCACAAGATTCTTCGTCATCGGATCCAGGGCTGAGTGATGAGCTTCCTATTGCTCTTCGTAAAGGTAAACGTTCTTGCACTTTTCCTATTTCTTCATTTGTCACTTATGACCACTTGTCATCTTCTACATGTTCTTTTGTTGCATCTCTTGACTCTATCTCGATTCCTAAAACGGTTCATGAAGCCTTGTCTCATCCTGGTTGGCGCAATGCGATGATAGAAGAGATGACTGCTTTAGATGATAATGGTACCTGGGATTTAGTATCTCGTCCAGAAGGAAAGAAAGCTATTGGGTGTAAATGGGTGTTTGCCATTAAGGTAAATCCTGATGGTTCAGTTGCTCGATTGAAAGCACGCCTAGTTGCCAAAGGCTATGCTCAGACATATGGGATTGATTATTTTGATACGTTTTCTCCTGTTGCTAAATTAACTTCTGTAAGGTTATTCATTTCCATGGCTGCTTCTCAATGTTGGCCTTTGCATCAGCTTGACATTAAAAATGCTTTTCTCCATGGTGATCTTCAAGAGGAAGTCTATATGGAGCAACCACCTGGGTTTGTTGCTCAGGGGGAGAATGATAAAGTGTGTCGTCTTCGTAAATCTTTATATGGGTTGAAACAAAGTCCACGAGCATGGTTTGGAAGATTTAGTCAGGCACTTGAGCAGTTTGGAATGAAGAAAAGCAAGTCGGATCACTCTGTCTTCTACCAACGAACTAATAGTGGTATTATTCTACTTGTCCTATATGTTGATGATATTGTTATTACTGGAAATGATACATCAGGCATTTCATCTCTCAAAACTTTCCTCCAAAGTCAGTTTCATACTAAAGACTTGGGAACATTAAAATACTTCTTGGGTATCGAAGTAATGAGAAGCAAGAAAGGTATTTTTATGTCACAAAGGAAATATGTACTTGATTTGCTATCTGAGACAGGAAAATTGGGAGCCAAGCCATGTAGTACTCCGATGATGCCTAATCTACAACTTACAAAAGATGGAGAACCATTTGATGATCCTGAGAGATATAGAAGATTGGTTGGAAAGTTGAATTATCTTACAGTGACACGACCAGACATAGCTTATTCAGTAAGCATTGTGAGTCAATTTATGTCTTCACCCACAGTGGAACATTGGGCTGCAGTACAACAGATTTTATGTTATTTGAAGGCTGCACCTGGACGTGGGATCCTATATAAAGACCATGGTCATATGAAGATTGAGTGTTTTTCAGATGCTGATTGGGCAGGATCAAGAGAAGATAGAAGATCAACTTCTGGCTATTGTGTTTTTGTTGGAGGCAATTTGGTTTCATGGAAAAGTAAGAAACAAAATGTGGTTTCACGATCAAGTGCTGAATCAGAATACAGAGCTATGGCACAATCAGTATGTGAGATAATGTGGGTTCATCAACTCTTGATCGAATTAGGTTTCAATGTTACAGTTCCGACCAAGTTGTGGTGTGACAACCAAGCTGCCCTTCATATTGCATCCAACCCAGTATTTCATGAGCGGACTAAACATATTGAGATCGATTGTCATTTTGTTCGGGAGAAAATACAACAAGGTTTGGTAGCTACTGGATATGTGAAGACCGGAGAGCAATTAGGAGATATTTTCACGAAAGCTTTAAATGGAGTTAGAATAGATTATCTTTGTAACAAGTTGGGCATGATTAACATATATGCTCCAACTTGAGGGGGAGTGTTATAGTATATATGTAAATATAGTAGCTTATTAGTCTTCGTCCTTTATTGTAATTTTACCATTAGTGGTTTAGGGCTTCTATGTATGCCTATATATAATTGGCTCTAGTGTATAGAAAATATATTGAATTCTCTCATGTTTGATATCTTGATAACAAGCTCTAATTGAAGTCAAAAGGAATTTGTGTGGCTTCATTCCAGCAACAATTGAAGTTACAAACAGAAAGTATGGGAACTTTTCTCTTCAATTCGAAAATGCTGATGGTTTGGATCCTCCCAACATCGTCCATGGCGATTTATTTTAAATGACTTTTCAAATCTCATGGACCTTATCCATTTAAATCAAGTCATGAAAGATGGAGTGCATGATCTTGTTGAGAAGGATTTTTCAGTTTCAACGGAGGATGCATTAAATGTCAACCAGCTGTCTGAGACATTAATTGCTCCAAGGATTGTTAATCAGTTGTCTTCATGCATCATTTTAAATCCTTCCGGAAGGAATTTGAATACTTTGCTAGCCAATGAATCATTAATTAATCCTCCCAACCAACCCAATGAAACATTCAATGCTTTTTCGAATAATGAACCGTTGCATTCAAACATCCAAGAAACTCCGATTTTCAGCAAGGATTTAAACAACATTGATTTGCTTGATAGTTCGCATTTATTGTAGCAACCTCCTGATAAAGACTTGGAAACTTAAGGGACGTCCATTGAAAAGTCACAGGCTTTGAATATTTCCACCAATTTTCAAGAGGTACCATTCATTCCTGAGACATTTATTCAAGGTCCCTCAGTATCGTCTAATTGTTCAAGTCCTATCAGTGTAAAAAAGGTGTTAAAATGTTTTAATGAAGCTTATCCCCTTCATTATTCTCGGAAAAAAGGATTAAATGTTTCTTATTTCAGAAAGTTCAAGCTTTAATCCAGGTACTATAATTATAGATGCAATGTGTCACGGTCATGCTTGTCCAAGGCATGTTGCCTGTGGCCGCATGCCCTTGACAACCTCTCTCCCTCATGCTTTCATGCTTATGTATTTCCTTTGTCACCTGTTTATTTTTCCTTGCATTTTTATAGTGTATGACTCCTCGTGTATTTTGATGTTCAAATCTGCCAAAGGCAAAATGCTTAATAATATACTATAGGGGGTAAGACTAGTCGTCAATCCTTCCTACCCGAAGTTGTTTGCTATCAAGCTTTTGCTTACTTGATAGTCTGCAAACATATATTCTTTCAAAATGTTTTCAACCATTTTCCAAAACCTTTTCTCTAACCCCGTTAAAACCATTTTCCAAGAACGGGGTGGACGTTGCGTGATAGGCCAGTTGTGCCACCGGCGACCCGAATTCAAGTTGGCTGACTTACTCGTGGGCGAGAGTAAGTATCGCACAATCACTTTGCGAGACCCGAGAGACCGCGATTGTGACACAATGCATGAACCTCAACATTTATTGCAATCTTCTTTTCACGAAGAGACACCATTAATGCCTTCTGGAGTTGTTTTGGCCAAAGTACCCTCGATTACTAAGGATTTTGATGCCAACCAAGATAAATCCTTATTTCCAAAGGAAATTAACCACTTTCCCGTCTTGAATCCAAATTCCTCAAGTCATTCTTTTTCTAAGAAGGCAGTGAAGCATTTAAAGGAGGCCTTTCCCTTCCATTATGCTCGAAAAAAGGAAAAATCGGCTACATTTTATTCTATTACTGAGAATCTCAATTATAACCATGACATAATTGAAGAATCCATAAGGTAACTCCTTACAATATATCGATAATTAGAGGGAAACAAACAGCCCAAAGGCAAACAAAACCCAACAAGATCAAGAGTGCTAGTAGCTCTCCCTCCCCACAAGTCTCTAATCCAAATTCAACATGAAAACCCTAAAAAGAGATAACAAAGCTTATATACTACCCGACCCAACAAAAACATTCTCCAGCTCTTTCTTGGGACCACAGTGGTCCCCTCTCTCATCCACACAACCCTCTAAATAACTAACTCATGGATGAAATTCCTTTCTTTCCCTTTCTTGTGTACACTTTCATAATTGGAGGCCTAACAGAATCATGTTCTTGGCTTTTGGCTCCCTCTAACTGTTTGATTTTCAACATTCATTGATAAACAATGTTTCTAGGGCTTCACCTTCCAGTCTTTTCATGCAATCAATTATACATTCAAAGCCTCCTTTGACAAAAGGGGTTTTAGTACCTCCTAATTTCCAAGCTGACAAATCATTACCTTCCTCTTCACATACTATTGAATCCAATGAAGAATCAGAAATTAGTATGAGTTAGTGTTGAATCAAAACCTCAAAATTTGAATAATGAAAGTTGCGAATTAGTTGAAGAGGATTCTTTGGGTGTTTCGACGCTGACGTTCTATATTTGGAGTTTTCAATCTTAAAAAAAAAAAAAATAATAATAATAATAAAAATAAAAAATAAAAAATAAAAAATAAAAAAATTCATAGCGTCGCGACGCTCTCGGTCGAAATTTTCAGATTTGCAGTATCGCAACAGCGTCTCGACGCTATCGGCAGATTTTCTATAAATTCATCCTTTTGTGCTACTGATTAGGGAGTCCAATTGGTTAGATTTTAGCCCTAATTTCGACTAAAGACCTTTGGTGGGAGCTAAAGCAAGGCCAAGGAGCAGTAATCAAGTGAGAAGACGTGGAGATCGTGACGGGGACGTGCCGGTTTCGACGGATTCGAGTTTTCCTTTCTCTTTCCCTTACCTCTTGTAGTTTTTATGGCTTTTCTTTCAATTAGTGTTTGTAGTTTAAAGACTATGAATTTCTAGTTGTTTGTCTTAGGGACTGATGTAGTTGTTTTAGTTTGTTGGATTGATTTGTGGTATGAATATGCATTTATTTTACCTATGCAATTATGGTTAAATGCTATCGATTACTTGATCACTAGTTGAATGATTTGAGTGTTGAATCTTGCTCGGGAGAGGGGATTTGGCCTAAGACTTACTTTATTTAATTGCATGACTAAAGTAGAAATTCTAAGTTTGTGACGGGATTTTGAATAACTTTAGAAGTTGCTTGAAGAACTAAACTCAAAGTCTTGCATGTTAATGAACTTAGATAGGGATATCAAGTTGGTTGCATGCATGAAAATCAATTATGCTCGGGAGAGATAGTTGTGACAAAAAGGTTCCTAGACTTGGTAGAATAATTGCATGCTAAATTCATCCCATTAATTAATCCTCAATCTCAACAAGGAAATCAATTCCCTAAGAGTCTTTCCATTCGAGTCTCCACCTTTATTTTATGCTTTTTGTCTTTAGATTTATCTTTATCTATAAGTTTTGCTCCTTAAATAAAATTGGACAAAAGTATTCACAGTACTTAATTTGCTAGAAAACTAATCCAGAGGACGACACTCGTTTAATCACGAAAACACTATATTATTACTTGACCCGTACACTTGCGGTAAGCAAATTGCGCATCAAGACACCAACTCAAGGGAATTAACATTTGCATGTCCATCCAAAGAAATACCTTTTAACAAATCAGGACCATTTGAATACGAAGGGACCTTTGAACCCTCGATAGCCATCACCAAATCATCTTCGTTTGGTAAAAAGAGACTTTCATCTTCCATAACCTGATTAACCCTCTTTAAATCCATTGAATTAGTAAAATCTTGTGAGAATAAAATTCCAAAATTCAAACAACACTCACCTGAAAGGTCAAGAAGAACTATGTCACCAAAACGGAGAGAAAATTTTCTGAAATTCCCACCTTTAACATCAATCTCAGCTAGAATGAAGCCACAAATGTATTCCGCCACTTCAATTACTGCTACTGAACAATCAATTAAGTCAAGTGTTTGAGAGGAAATACTAATCAATCCACCAAAATGTTGCCCAATAGCTTCAAAACATGGTCCCTTCCGATAAATCAAAGGCAAATTCTTTATAGATATCCAACCTCCATAGCTCTTGATGAATTCCGGGTGAGAATGTTTTTCATCGGACCAACGCTCAATTTTCAGATGAAGGTCACCAACGAGGCCTCACTTTCCATCAAAATTCAAATCAGAAAGACCCACATCAAACTTGATCCGCTTTATCATCCATAAAAGGATTAATTGAAATTCTAGTCCAAAAATGATTTTCTAAAGCGATTTGAACATCTTTCCAGGAGTAATGAGCAAACAACCTAGAAACAACCAAAATGGAATTGAAATTCAAATCCATAACTTCTCTCTCTTTCTTTTTTTTTTCTTTTTTTTTTTTTTGAAAAGGAAACAAACTTTTCATTGAAGAAATGAAAAGAGACTAATGCTCAAAATACAAAGATACGAAAATACAGCCAATAAAAGAACAACAAGAAAATGATAAGAACAACCAATAAAAGAACAACACACGGCTATAAAGGAAACACAAAAACAGCCCATAAAAGAACAATGAAGACTTAGGATGGAGAAATAAAGGCATCCCAATTAAGGCAAATATCCTGAATAGAGAAGGCTGAATAAAGCTTGGACAACGAACTCCATGACGAAGCTTTGAAACGAGCTTCTGAATGTCCATGCCTCTGGAACTCAGCGCAATACAAAACAACAATCTACCCACACTTGTTGATGGAACTTCATGGACTTGCTTGCCAGCAACACTCAAATAGCGTTGGAAAATCTGGGACTTTCCCGTCTCCAAAACATAAATATATAAGCCTGATAAAACAAGATAACAAGGCTTCCACTGAGCCACATAATTGCCTATACCCCTCCACACTAGGATTCTTGCATCAGCAGTGAGATCCACAGGACCCCACGGAGCAAGTACAGGTTGAAAATTACCCTCCGTATCCGAGTTTTGACCATAAGTCTCCATTTTACCATAGATAGTATTTATTAGTTCCATGAGTTTGCAGTATCTCGACGGTGAGATGTGAATGCCAAGGTTAGGCACTTGAATAGAGATTCGTGTAGATGGGTAGCTTGGGTGAGGTACCTTTATTTGATCTACTATTACTACCATTCCACACTGATCGAGAAGAGGATAAACGTTGTGAGCTCCCTTCTTTAGTAAACGAGAAACAATGGGTTGATTACTATAATCCAAGCATGTCTGACATTCAGGACCACAATCCCTGAACAATGCAGCAATATCTCTTCCCGATATAAAAAATCGAGAATACAAGCTATGTCTTTGTTCATCAGACTCGGAACCCATCGTTCGCAGCATAAAATGACCAAAATCCAAAAGAAAATGACTACCACATTTGGAAGAGCGGCATGTTCTGATAGGAACTCTAACTTTTGGGGCATCAAGATCAATGTCAAGAGCAAACCTGCTTTGTTCCTCTAATGCAGTTTGGAATTGCTCTTGCGCTCTACGAGTCACTTTCTCAAATTTTACTTGCAAAGCTGCTACAATTTCCAATGCAACAGTGGGGCTAACTTCATTACTTCTCCTCAAAAACTTTAAAAAACGATCACAACTGTCCATCAAAATCGTCACATGGCATGGAGAAATAATCGCAGACAATCTCCAGTCAATATTTTCCCCCACTGGCTTGCGTATAAAGCTAGCAGCCAATGCATTTGCCTTTTGCTTGCTAGAGACACTCTGAGCAAGTGAACCTTCTGAAGCAGATAAACCATAAAATTTCAGTAACACATCACAGTATGTGCTACGCTGTTTTAACTTGGTTGATACAGAAAGCTGCTCAAAACTTCCGCAAACAATCTCAGTCTGATTTATGTTAATGATTCTTGTAACAGCCTGATTAACTGATACTGTAAACAAAAACTGTATCATATTCTGCCCATCCTTTCCAGAATGTGCTCACGAGTCCTCATCTTCTTGGTAACTTAGCAACTTATTAAATGTCTGCCATTCCTCTTTGGTCAATTGTTCTTCGCCTAAATGTGATCCCTCAGAAGCATCCCCATCAGATGTATCTTCAGAGTTTGCACGCCATCTAAATGAAAACCAGCTACTCTTTTTCAGTCTTTTCTGTTCAGCTGCTTCTTTTGATTTCACAAACTCAACCTTCGCATGTGCAAGTAACCATTTGATAAATCAATTGCTGCATGTTTAGTCTCCTGAATTAGTACTAAATCAGGACAAATATTTTGTAGGAATTTCTTTAAAGACACCCTTTTAGACTTATCACCGAGACCCCTGGTATTCCACGAAACAATCTTCATAATCAATTAAACAAGAATCAAACAGCCGCTTTAGAAGACTGGGGCGAAATTTTGCACAACTGAAATCCACAAATATCAACTACCGAAGAGAATTGGTTAGGAATTTGAGAAGGTGATAATAAAGACTCATGAATAATTTGAGAACCTAAACCATCAACATTCTCAAAAAAAAGAGATTCCAAAGACTCACCAATTTGATCTTCTGAAAATTGTTCCACACTATCCTCTTTATCTAACAATTGATCAGAATCTTCACTGCTAACACTAACCATAGACTCGTCATCTAAATCCACCGGGAAATGAATACTATGATTGAAGGAACTACCAATACCTCTGACAAAAACATCACTTCCCCCTAGAATTTGAATAGAAGATTCCTTAAATTCCTTGGCCTGAATCAACCCGTTTCCAGCACTGATTATAGCAGATCCCGAAGCCTTATTTCCAGCAATTAAATGAGTACATTCAGACTCCAAATGATCAACATTAAAGTTGGTCTTAAAGTTGGTCTTAGCAGCCAATGAAAGAGAACATTTTTTCCGAGAATAGGTCTTTAATGCTACTTGCTGGACATCATCATTTAAAATACCATTAACGGCATTATCATTCTTAGAAGGAAGTTCAAAAACCTGAAACTGTTGGGCTTCCTGAGGACTGAACTCATTAAATTCATTGTCATTTAATGAAGGAGACAGAGCTAATGCCGGCTCATTAATGCTGGGATTAAAACCTTTACAACCAGCATTATTAATACTCTTGTCATGCAATGAAGCACCTTTTGAAGAACCCAACATCTCATTAACTTGGCCTCTCTCTTTTAAAATATGCTGCACTTCATTATTCAAAAAACAGCTATCATCATTAATCATCTTGGTTGAAGGAATAAAGCAACCACTGCAATTAATACCTACATCTTGCACCGAGGCATCCTTTGAAAGAACCAAATCCCCATTCAAATCTTCATTATTCAAAAAACAGCTATCATCATTAATCAACTTGGTTGAAGGAATAATACAGCCACCGCACTTAATACATTTATCTTGTGCCGAGACATTGTTTGAAATATCCAAATCCTCATTAAATGCCTCCTGATACCGAGAGATAGCTGGCTGCTCACTCATCCTATCCTCATTATTAACAATATCAGATTCTTCATCCAAAATCACCTGCCTTACCCTAATTAAATCCAGGGAATTTGAAAAGTCATTGGCATCTAGCTTTTTTCTTGAATCAAAATTCAAATTTCTGTTCTCCAAAGAATTAATATCACCATATCTTAATGAAAATTCATGCTTATTACCAATCTTAACATTAATATCAGCAGGAATAAATCCACAAAAATTCTTTTCTACTTCAATGAAGGCTTCAGAACAATCTAACAAATTAAGCGTATTGGAAGAAATACTAACCAACCCTCCAAGGTTCTTTCCAATAGCTTCAAAGGAGGTACGATGCCATAAATTCAATGGAAGATTTCTAATTGCAAGCCAGCCTCCATAGCTTTTTATAGACTTCAGCTGTGAATGAATTTTAGAGGACCAAAATTCCAATTTCAAATGTAAGTTTCCAAATTTCTTCCACTTGCCATTTGCAGAAAATTCCAAGCCACCATCTGCTGCATGAATCAAAGCTTTATCATCCATGAAGGGGTTAACTAAGACAGAAGATTTAAAGAAATTCTCAAGGGCAATCCTGACATCCTTCCAAGAATAATGGGCCATCAATCTAGAAACAACAATTGATCTTTCCAAATCTATTTCCAGCACATCACAATTCTTGCGAACCCAGTAAGCTTCTTCATTAATACCCTTGACATTTCTTATTGAATCATTCAAAGAAACTGAACTTTTTGAAGAACCACCTCGTTTTACCACCTCAGCATATGAATTGGGAAAGGCTTGACCTGCTGAAACTTTATCAAAAACCGGAAGACACTCCTCTTTGCTTAACAATGACCGAATAGGTTAATTCTCATAAGAATGAAATTTAAGAATGAAATCCCTAATCATTTCCCAAAAAACATACCATCCTTTCTTATTCAAGCCTGCAGGAACTTAAATAATCCTTCTTCCACCCATGGAAGGCCAAACAGCACATTCAAAGAACCATTCATTATCCGAGAAGAACTTAATCAACCTAATGACTCCAAATTCTTCCTTGATTTTTTCATGAAAGAAAGAAGAAACAAGATTTTGCAAAATCTCAACTAACACTTTTTCAAACCACTGTAAAAAAGAAATGGACAATGGAATCAAACGCTTGTTGCAAGTATCTTCAACAAAATGGATATTTCCTTCCCTCCAAATACAAAAATACCTATTCTGAATACAACAGCTGATAACTTCCATTGGAGGAGGATGGAACCACCAAAAGAAAACAAAGCAGCAGCAATAAAAATTCAGCAGACAATCTGGGACACGAATCAATGGTTGAGGGCTAAGAAATTACACTGAAGAAGAAAGGATTACACTGATCTACCGGATGAAGGCTAACGGAAAGGGAAAAGAGGAGAGAGGAGAGAGCGAGAAGATTGTCCATGATAGTTTCAAATTGGACTGCCTTTGTTTAGGTTTTTGTTTTGGGAGGGGGATTAATTTTGCAACTATTCTCATAATGTAATCCGTAGTTGAGAGGTCTATTTATAATTTATCTTGGTAGTTTTATAACTTCTCTCTCTTTCCTTACCCAAAAGGAAGAAATCTCAGAGGATTTCACCACAACTTCCTAAGCCGTATCAACTTTCTCAATTCGAGCGGATAAATCCAACTCAGAATACTCTGGTTTTCCATATTTAAGGAAAAAATCCCTTACCATTTCCCAAAAAACAATCCAACCTTTCTTATCAAAACTCGAAGGAACATGAACATTCTTCCTTCCTCCATAAAAAGGCCATATTGCGCATTCCAAATACCAACCCTCGACAGATCTAAATTTAGACAGACGAATGGTTCCAAAATCATCCTTAAATTTCTTGTTAAAAAATGAGTGAACTGGAAATTGTAAAAGTTCAACCAACGAGTTTTCAAGCCAACCTAAGAGGGATAAAGAAAGGTAAATTTTCTAATCTTTATTCATACCTTCCATAAAACACTCATCTTTTTCACCCCATAGACGAAAGTAAATATTCTGGATACAACAACTCATCTCTTCCGGCACTTCCATAGAACCATAAACCAAAACTCAACCACAAACCAAAGGGATCCACGAAACACAATCCAAAGAAAACCACGAATAACAAGCAGCTGACGGACGACTGACGAAAAAACCACGACGAACTAACCAGACTGACGGCGGATGAACTGGACTGGCGACCTGCGAAGAGTAGCGAACGGACGGCGGACGATTGGCGGTGACCAAAACGGCGGATGAAAGCAGACCAAAGTGACGGCGGATGAAAACGGTGGAAGAAAGCGGCGAAAAATGGCGAAGAAAGGCGGACGGCGGATGAAAAACGACGAAGAATGGCGACCGGACGGCGAACTGACCGGACAAACGGACGACGAAGGTAGAGAACCACAACGACAGAAGAAAACGGCGGCTAGAGGCTAGGGTTAGGGTGGGGATTTTCGGAGAGAGAGAAGGGAGGCTAGGGTTTTTCAGGGAGAGAAAATCGATGGATGAGGAAAGGCAACCGGACGGCGAAAGACAGACCGGACGGGATGGACGGCGGGGGCGGCAAGCCACGACGGCGACGGCAACTAAATTAACTAATCTATTAGACATAAACTTTCAATTTTGTTTCCAATGGATTCGTGAATTTTAAAAAATGTTGAACAGGTTGGAACCTATTAAGCACAAAATTGAATGACCTATGACTTTTTTTTTTTTGATATCCATGATGGCCACCGACCTAGGATATATTCTATGTGTTTCCTAGCAACCAAATGTAGTAGGGTCAGGTGATTGTCCCGTGAGATTAGTCGAGGTGTGTGCAAGCTGGTCCAAACACTCACAAATATCAAAAAAATGATCAATGACTTATTAGACACAAAATCAAAAGTTTAGGGACTTAATTAGGCACTTTTTTAAATTTAGGGACCTATCAGACACTTTTTAAAGTTCAAGGACCTATTTGGCATAGACTAAACTTATAATTTAACCTTTTTATCTTAAACTTTAAATTTTATCGAACTGAACCTTAGACTTGAATAAGTGTTATAATTTTTACCTCCTGTTGGGCTTTTTTTTCCCTAAAGAATCACGTGTATTCCATGAATTACAAAATAGATGCCTATAAACAATTGATAGAGCTTCGAAAAAAAGTGACACTAGAGTTGAATTTTTGTTGAAATTTGTGATTTTTGGTTTCATAGTCAATCATGGTCTGCGTTGAAATGATTTTTACATTGATTCTTGTTGAAATTAGTAGGTAAATGTGGGAAAAGTTGAACATAAGATAAAAAAAAAAAAATTCAACACTTATCCAAGTCTAAGATTCAATTTGATGAGATTGGGAGTTTAGGGTAAAAATTGAATTATTCCCCAAGTTTTATTACTTCTGTGATAGGTTAAAGGTTAATGACTTATTAGAACTAAAGGCCATTTTCCCATAACCTTACCTTTTCTTTTTTTTTTTCTCTTTTTTTTTTTTTTAAAGGAAAAAAAGAGCTATTTCATTGATAAAATGAAATTACAAAAGGGAGACCCTATCCATATGGATTACAAAAAACTCTTCCAACTAGACATCAGATAGTGAAGCTATAATTACAAAAAGAGGACACCAATTTACACCAATTTAGAGATAAAATGATGATAGAAGCAAATATTGAGAATCTTGTTCTTTCCCCATGAAGATGCCAGAATTTTGCTCCAACCAAAAAACCCATAGGAAGGTTCGAATAAAATTCAACCAAACGACCTTCTTTTCCTTCTTAAAAGGATGACCAGTGAGTAACAAATGAAGGAGAACCTTGATGTCTTGAGGAAAAGCAACGTGCCACCTGAAAACCTGAAGGAGAAAGTCCCAAAATACTCTGGCCTGTTTGTACAAAATAAAAAGGTGGCTTTTTGATTCACCACTGCCGTTGCAGAGAATACAACAGCATGGGGATATGGAAATCCATGGAGATCGTCTTTGAAGCTAATCATAAGTATTCAGACAATAATGGCTTAACTCCCAAATGAAGAATTTGACCTTCTTTAGATAAAAGCCTTTCAAAATGGATTTGTAAAAGTCTTTGCATCCAAATAAGCTTCTCGTAAATAGATATCTGGAAAGCAATTATGAAGAGAAAGCACCATCAGGCTCCAAATTCCAGCACCAAAAATTAGGAGATTCATTGAGGGAGACCTAATTGAGAGAACTTAAAAGATTGGCCCACTCCATAATTTCTGTCTGCACTGTCATTTACCTTGCCTTGTAAATAAAAAGACCAAGAATCCCCTCTAATGTACACTTTTCTTTTGATATTAATAAAAGTGCCTACCTTCCAACGCTCTGTCAAGATTCTAATGTACACTTTTCTTTCAATATTATTAAAAGTGCCTACCTTCTAAAGCTCTACCAAGATTCCCCTCTAATGTGATGATATGTAAGGGCAATGCCAAAGGCAGATGGAAGATCATTCCCCTCATGCTATCTAAGCAACACTCCATCTCATTAGAGTTCATTTGCTACCTCATCTACCTCCATAACCTCCACAACTGGTCCAACTTCCTTTCCTTTGTCTTATGCGGTGGATGTTGTTGCTTTGTTCAGCAGTTCACCCACTCCATTGCTTGAGACTAACTCTATAAGGTGTTACCTCACTCAACATCAGAGTTCTCAAAACTACTTTTTTTATCACTAAACACTATGTTCATCATGACCCGTGATTCAATGGAATGGAACCAATTAAGAAGACACCTAAAATTTGAAAGTATGCTTAAAAGAGCTAAATGGTCCATAGAAGCTGGTAAATCTCCCACTCATTTGAACTTAGCCTCTCCTAGGCCTACTGTTGGGCCTAAATGTATCTATTTTTCCACCTTTACCATGACTGATGTTTTCAACCCTTCTTTTATCAGCTCTCGTTACAACCCTACTAGCACATATCCACATCAACCCACACCTCTCCCCCAAGCCAAGTAAAATTGAACAGAAAACAAGTACAAATCTCCAGACCTAAAAGTATAATTTTCCCTTCGTATTTCATTCATCAATAAAATCATTTATTATCCAAAATAATACAAGTTTAACTCGGCTCCCATTAGTTAGAAGGCTCTTGTTTCAAGATAGGGAGTTGACAGAGTGGAACACTCCCTCATAACTCATGACAATTAAATCTGATTCATCTTCATAATCAGCATGAGTACAATTTTGATAGGAATTGATTCTTCTCAATCTCTTGATTTGAAGTTTGTTTAGTTATTAAATGAAAAAAAAAAAAAAGAGGCCTTAGCTAAACCAAGCATTTTTATAGAACCAAGAAACTCTTTACACCATGGATCCATTATGCAGAAGGAAGAGTTCTTTGCTAATTTTGTAGACTATGTTGACAACGAAATTGATTTTTCTATGGATCTATTGTAAAGATGGTCAAGAATTTGTTTTAAGTTTGTTTGAATCGTTCTCTAAGAAAGAAAATTTTCAAAACATACTAAAGACTTGTAATGACATGGAAGAAGAGTCTTTTATTGCTTTCAGTGGCTACTATGATTTTTAGATGTTGACAATCAAGAAAAAGTATTATTCCTACCGTGGATAAATTTTCAACAAACTGAAGACTAACTGAATTGGTGCTTCGACAGGCTAAAGAACACACTTTTATTGGAATTTTTTTAGTCATTAAAAGAAGTAGCTTCCCTACTCCCTTATCTTTTAAAACTCAAGATCAGGTTATTTTTTAAGAGGGAAGGTATTGGTGTAGTGTAATTAGCAGTAATTTTGTAATTTTTAATTTTAGTTAGTTTTAGCATGTTAATTTGTTTGTTCCTCTACTTGGATTAACTATTACATTTGAAGTAAAAATACATGTTTGCACCAACATAACAAGTCAACCTGAATTTAGTGATAAATGAATAATATCTAAAAAGTAAGTTCACCATTCCATATAAATTAAGGAAAAATATTACTCAACAATGGGACGTCTAAAAGGATTACGTACGGAGTAGATGATATCAGATGCAAAAGAATCTTGAACAAGATTGTCAGCAATCTACCATGAGTTGAACGCTGGATCAAGTACAGAACACCTATACCCAAAAATACTCGTGCATTTATTAATGGAAGGTTAAAACCCAAAGACAAGGAATGCGGAGATGAAAAGAGAAAATTACAACAGAAGACAAGAGAAGTTAACAAAAAAAAGAGCTAATTGGAGGAGGGGGACTTTACTAATCCATCATAAACAGAAGTTTGAAGTATTGTGTAAGAGTACTAGTTAGGGATCGAAATAGTAGTAGTATGGTAGTATGGGTATAATAGTAAATAGTTAAGGAGCCTTGGGTGTGCCTTGGTTATAAATAGGGTAGTTTATGGAGCCTTTAGGGTGTGAAGAATTTTGGTGATGTCTCATAGTGGGACTAGCCCTCTCGAAAGGCTATCGGTTATATTGTAACGTCATTTCGATATTGCAATATATTATTTTAGTGTTTGGTGTCTTTTCTTAGTTTGGATACCTAACAAATTGGTATCGGAGCTGGAACAAGCATGACTACAATGGAGGTGGCTCGTAGAATGGAACTACACTAGGGAGCAATGCAACAAGTCATCAAGGAAATGCAACAAGAAGTCAAGAAAATGCAACAAATCTTAGAAGGAATGCAAAAACGATCTGAGGAATACAAACGTCAAAAGATGGAGAGAGAAGAAAGGCGGAAAGAAGAGAAGCAGAGAGAACATAAACGCAAAAGTATGGAGCATAGGAATTTTCGAGAGAGGAGCAAAGTCAGGAAGACAAAGTCGACTAAACAAGGTAAGAAGCTGAAGCGCATGATGGAAGATCAACGTGCACACTACCGCAGCTCGAAAACCAAGCATGAACGGGCTCGAAAAGTATCCGAAGTGATGAAAGCAAAATTCCCAAAGCAACGCGTCGGCCATCATCGAAGGAGGGATGATTAAGTAGCCACAAGATTCGAATGAAAAGCAGAGGAAGATATCGGCGCAATCAATGTCAAGGTGGTCGATCCCAACGATGGAAGAGCAAAAGTCCGGCGAGTATGTCAGAGGAGCAAGAATGTTGGCGGGCAAAGAAAAGTGGAAAAACGAACAACTTCGACGGTGGAAATTTCACAAGAAAGAGGAAGAAAAAGCGGAAAGGGGACGGTCATAGGGTTGGAGAGGAAGACATGGTCGAAGTTGCAACTTGAAGATGAAGAAAAAACGGAGGGTGAGGCGGACGAAAGCAATTTTCGGTGGCGAAGGCGAGTTTGACCGGAAGTGAAGAACCATGGAAGGCATCAATGTAATTTTTATTTGCCGGCGGTTATTGGATGGGTGAGTCACGAAGGAGTGACAGTGGGCTGGATAGTAAACCCTAACCCTAATCAAGTGAGGTCACATGATTCTAGAAGAATGGGGGACCATGGGCTGTATGGGCTAGGGCCTAATGGGTTGTTTATTAATAGCTGGGGTGAGGCCCGACATTTGTTAGGTGAAGAAAATCAAGAGTGTTTACAAGATGGGTTTTGGATCGAGTCATCCTATCATTTTAACCTGGGATCCAACCCGAATAGCTATCTTCTTCACATAAAAAAAAAAAAGAAACCTAGCTGCTACTGGTTATGCCACGCTGCCGTCGTCTCCATTGACCAATCGCGCACGGACAGCCCGCACGACCATCTGTTTTCTCCCATCGTCGTCAGCCACATGTACTACTGCTACTCTCCTCCAATACCCGCTGAATCTGCCGCCGCTTGCACCCTCACCTCCGTCTATTGCTGCTCACCGCTGCCGGTCTTCTCCACCCACGGTTGCCATTCATCGGAGTCAACAACAACCGCCGACAACCACCACTTTTGTCTGCTGCTCTCGGATGATGAAGCAACAGCCTACCAAGTTGTTCGATTACAGTTTCTCTGCTTTTGATTTTTTTAGGAAGGAAAAAAAAAAAATTGTGTTTTGTAAGCACACATTGAGGACAAGGTGTCTTTTAAGGGCGGAGTATTGTGAGAGTACTAGTTAGGGATCTATTGGGAATAGTAGTAGTATGTAGTATGGGTATAATAGTAATTATTTAAGGAGCCTTGGGTGTGCCTTGGTTATAAATAGGGTAGTTTATGGAGCCTTTAGGGTGTGAAGAATTTTGGTGATGTCTCATAGTGGGACTTTGGGAGAGTGTTAGCCCTCTCGAAAGGCTATCGGTTATATTGTAACGTCATTTCGATATTGCAATATATTATTTTAATGTTTGGTGTCTTTTCTTAGTTTGGATACCTAACATATTGGAACCCTACTGCAACAATCCAATGTAGAACAGATTGAAAATGAGTACACTAGGAACACAAATAGAGATATGGTAAGGAAAGACGAAAATTTTGTGGTTCATATCATTGCAAACAAATAATAATGAAAAGGAGATACAATGAAAGTAAAAGTGGGATCATCTCTCTAATGCTCAGCAAGGGGAATCGCTTCTTCGAAAAATGGGGTAGGCTTACTTTAGTGCAGCCTGTCCCCACCAACCTATTAATCTTGAACGGAAATTTCTATTATCACAAAAAGGGTACTACAGAACCACCACTTCGAGAAGGTGGCGATCTCCAAGACTCCTTAAACCATAAAAGTTTAAGTTTAGTACAAAAGACATACCCTAAAACCGCCCAAAATACAACAATATATATCCCCACCTAGCTAAACCGCCATTAAACCAACTTTAAACAAACCGACTCATAAACCGAACTAAGAGGAGGGTGAATTTCCACTTCTACCCCTTCTAACATACGTATTCACAATGGGGGGCCTGACAATACCCCCAGGGTGAAAGCCACCTTGTCCTCAAGAGGAAAGGTAGGAAATTGATCACGGAAATCCTCAAGTGACTCCCTTAGAGGGAACTCAGGAAGAGAGAAAGATGAGGATGAGAAGGGAGTTTGGAGTGAGTTTTAGAAGAACACCCTTCCCCCCCCCCCCCCCCCCCCCCGTGAATGCTCTCTCCTCTCTCCTCTCTCCTCTCTTTCCCTCCCGTCAGCCTTCATCCGCCAGATCAGTGTTTGTTCTTAGCCTTCATCCATTGAATCGTGCTTCAGCTTTTCTACTGGTTATTTTTGTTGTTGTTTTGTCTCTCTTCTGGCTTTTTCATCCTCCTTTTTCTATGGAAGTCATCAGTTGTTGTATCCAAAATAGGTACTTTTATATTTGGAGGGAAGGAAATGTATATTTTGTTGAAGATTCGTGCAAAAAGCAGGTGATTCCATTGTCCATCTCCTTTTTTCAGTGGTTTGAAAATGTTCTAGTTGAGTTATTGCAGAATCCTGTTTCTTCTTTCTTTCATCAGAAAATTAAGGAAGACTTTGGAGTCATTAGGTTGATTAAGTTCTTTTCGGATAATGAATGGTTCTTTGAATGCGCTGTTTGGCCTTCCACGGGTGGGAGGAGGACTATTCAAGTTCCAGCGGGCTTGAATAAGAAAGGTTGGTATGTATTTTGGGAAATGATTAGGGATTTCTCTCTCAAAATTCACTCTTATGAGAATCAGTCAAATCGGTTATTTTTGAACAATTTGGAGGGTCTTCCTGCTTTAGTTAATGACTCAGAAGGTCAAGTCTTTCCTAACTCCTATGCTGAAGTGGTTAAGCGAGGTGGCTCTATGAAGAATTCATTCTCCTTGGACGATTCAGCTAGAAATGTTAAGATTGTTACTGAAGAAGCTTACTGGGTTCGTAAGAATTGGGATGTGCTGAAAATAGACTTGGAAAGTTCACTCGTTGTTTCTAGATTGATGGCCCATTATTCTTGGAAGAATGTTAAGATTGCCCTTGAGGATTTCGTTAAATCTTCAGTCTTGATCAACCCCTTTATGGATGATAAAGCCTTGATTCAGGTGGCAGATGGTTGTTTGGATCTTTCTGTGAATGGCAAGTGGAAGAAATTTGGGAACCTTCACTTGAAATTGGAATTGTGGTCCTCTGAAATCCATTCACAGCCAAAATTAATAAAAAGCTACGGAGGATGGATTGCAATCAGAAATCTACCTTTGAATTTGTGGCATCGTGATTCCTTTGAAGCTATTGGAAAGAACCTTGGAGGGTTGGTTAGTATTTCATCCAATACGCTCAATTTATTAGATTGTTCTGAAGCCTTCATTGAAGTAGAAAAGAGTTTTTGTGGCTTTATCCCTGCTGATATTAATGTTAAGATTGGTAATAAGTTTGAATTCTCTTTAAGATTTGGTGATATTAATGCATTAGAGGACAAAAATTTGAAGTTTGATTCAAGTAGAAAGTTAAGTGTCAATGACTTTTCAAATTCCCTGGATGTAATTAGGGTTAAGCAAGTGATATTGGATGAAGAAGTGGACCTTGTTAATGAAGGGGTAAGGTTGAATGAATCGTCATTTATTTCTTGTTATCAGGAGGAATTTAATGCGGCAATGGGTTCTCCAAAAGTTGCTTAAATGCATGATGAGCATATTAATTACACAGGCTGTAATGAATCTCCCTCCAAGATGATTAATGACAGCAATTACAATTTGAAAGATGATATACAGCAGCGTTCGTCAAATATCAGTTCTGAAAATGGGTTAATTCAGTCCAAAGATTTTAACGATTTGTCTGACCAAATTCCAAGGGAGAGAGACCATTTTAATGAGGTGTTGGGTTCTCCAAAAGGTGCTTCATTGCATGATAAGTGTATTAATATTGCTGGCTGTAAAGATATAAATGTTAGCATTAATGAGACGGTTTCTTTTCTCTCTCCTCCTAAAGATGTTAATGCTATTAACAGTCTCTCTCCTTCTAAAGATGTTAATGCTATTAATGAGACGTTGGGTCCTCAGAAAGTTCAGCCGCCCCAGATTTATGGAACTCCTTCCAAGAATTCCAAGAATTTTAATGTCGTTACTTGCAATTTAAATGATGAGGTCCAGCAAGTAACATTAAAGACCTATTCTCGGAAAAAGGCTTCTCATTCATTGGCTGTTAAGTCTAACATCAATGCTGATCAATTGGAAGCTGAATGCACTCATTTAATTGTTGCAAATAAGGTTGTGGGCTCTTCAAATGTCAGTGCTGGAAATGGGTTGTTTCAGGCCAAGGAATTTAAAGAATCTTCTGTTCAAATTCCAGGGGGGAGTAATATTTTCATCAGAGGTATTGGCAATTCTTATAACCATAGTACTCATTCTCCGGTGGAATCAGACGATGAGTCTACTGTTAGTGTAAGCAGTGAGGATTCTGATCACTTGTTGGATAAAGAGGAATGTGAGGAGCTCTTTTCAGAAGATCAAATTGGTGAGTCTTTGAATTCTATTTTTCCTGAGAATGATGATGGTCTAGGCTCTCAAGATTCAATTATTCATGAGTCTTTATTATCTCCTTCTCAAATTCCTAACCAATTCTCTTCGTTAGTTGAAATTTGTGGTCTTAAATTGTGCAAAATTTCACCCCAGCCTTCTAAAGTGGTTGTCTGATTCCTTCTTAATCAAATATGAAGATTGTTTCGTGAAATACCAAAGGTCTCAGTGATAAGTCTATAAGGTTGTCGTAGAAGAAATTCCTTCAGACTATTTGCTCTGATTTAGTCTTAATTTAGGAGACTAAACTAGCTGCAATTGATTTGAAATTCATTAAATCCTTATGGAGTCTGAAGGAAATCGGCTGTCTTTTGTGGAAGCCTATGGAAAATCAGATCTTCTTATTAAGTGGGTTGAAAGTAAAATGTAAGTGCTGGAATTTTTAAAGGGTGGTTGTTCTCTTTTGGTCGAACGCCTTTCTCTTTTGGAAAAAAAAAAAAAAACAACAAAAGTTTATGGTCCAAAGGTCTTCAAGGAAAGGATATGTTGCTCTTGGTTGTGTTGTGTCCAAGGGAATTATGCATCTGCCATTGTCTGTTGTTTTCTGTATTGCCAAGTCCTTAGTTTTTGTTTGCTCCCTGAGGGACTACATAAATATCAGCTCCAGTGTTCCGTGCCATTAAGATTTTGCTATATGGTGTGGGGTCAATGTTGCAGGATCTTTCTTGCCTGTAGTTCCAAGAACTTTTAGTGTGAGTGGTACTGCATATGATCTGCATATGAACTTTTATTTTGGTGATTTTGTTGTTAAAGGATTTAAGCGTCCGTAGGGTTGTTCAAGTCTCTGCTAGTTCTCCAATTTGTGGGACAAATCAATGCAGTAAAAAGGTATGGAAGCTATATTTTTCTGGTTGCCAAAAGCTCCTCCAGGGTTTGTTTTCTTGGGTTGTATTGCCTGCATAGGTATGCCGAAGCATCAAGTCTCAAATGCATTGGGATGCATGCGGATGGATATGGTATCATGGGATCAGTTTTTGGAGGAAAATGTTTGGGTTTCTTCAGATGCCAGGTTAATATCAGAGCCGTTCAGCATTTGGGTAGTTGGTAATGAGTTAGGGTCCTTCATTGTGTGGATAGCACCGTTATTGATGCAGAAGTGAGATCATTTTCGATAGCAGTTTTTTGATGTCTTTGCTGGTTTTGGAATCAAAAGATAACCTCATATTATATGCCCGGCTCATAGCTTCGTCTTGGTGTTCTTTGCCCAAGCTATTCTCATGATTTTCTATTCAAGAAATTTGCCTCAATTGGGAGCTTTCATTTTTCCATCTTAGTGTTGTTTTCATTTACTTTTATGGTTGTTCTTTTTATCTTCTTCATTCTTATTGTATCTTTTTATCATTGTACTTTGAGCATTAGTCTCTTTTCATTTCTTCAATGAAAAGTGTTGTTTCCTTTTCAAAAAAAAAAAAAGAAATCCTCAAGTGACTCCCACGTGCCTTCGTGCTCCGGGAGCCTCTTCCATTGGACCGGTAATTCCCACTCATAAGTTTCCGCGTTCATTCGATAGGCCATCACGTCTTTGGGTTCAGCAACCCACTCAAAGTCTTCAGTTAGCATGGGTGGAGTGCGTTCCACAACATCATGGCCGCCCATTGCTTGTTCAGTTGGGAGACGTAGAAAACGGAATGGACAGTAGCTTCAGCCGATAATTCCAATTTGTAGGCCACCGATCCAACCTTTTCTAGAATTTTGTAGGGCTCGAAAAACTTTGGAGACAACTTCTCATTTCTGCGATGGGCTACCGAGACTTGACGATAGGGGCGCAATTTGAGAAACACCCAATCTTCGATTTGGTAATCTCTTTCTCGACGCCGGAGGTCAACATACTTCTTTATTTGATCTTGAGCCTTGAGGAGCTGACTTCGAAGATTATCCAAAATGTTGTCACGTTCAGAAAGCAACTCATCCAAAGTGGCATTAGTGGTCCTTTGGGAACCATAAAACAGTTATGTCGGAGGTGGGTGTCCATACACAACTTGGAAGGGAGTAGTATTGAGGGATGAATGGTACATGGTATTTTACCAATATTCGACCCAGGCTAGCCACTTTTCCCATTGTTTTGGCCTATCTAAACAAAAGCAACGCAAATAAGTCTCGAGACATTTATTTACAATCTCCATTTGGCCGTTAGTCTAAGGGTGATAGGCAGTGTTGCGACGAAGTTGAGTCCCTTGTAGATGGAATAATTCAGCCCAAAAGTGGCTGATAAATATCTTGTCATGGTCTGAAACTATGGAACGGGGAAATCCATGCAAACGAACTATCTCCTTATTAAAGAGCGTGGCCATCCCCTTTGCAGTATATGGATGACTAATAGGTATAAAGTGTGCATACTTACTAAGTCGGTCCACGACCACTAACACAAAATCATACCCTCAAAAGCGCGACAAACCTTCAATAAAGTCCATAGCAATGTCCTCCCAGATACGCTCCAGGATAGGTAGGGGTGTTAGTAAACCAACGGGTGAGAGAGTCAAAGACTTATTCTTTTGGCAAACTTGGCAATCTTCGACATATCTTTTGATCGTTCCCTTCATACCAGATAATTCAGCCGTAATTCTTTTATATGCACGTAGGAACCCTAAATGTCTGCCTAAAACAGAGTCATGGTACGAGTATAATATAGAATCTCTGGACAATACTAACCAGCCTTTGTAAAGTAGAGTTCCCTGATGGATGGAATATTTGGGATGGAGTGTGGGGTCATCCAAAAGGTCTTTAACAATATCCTGTAGCTTGGAATCCTCAGTCACTACATGTTTCACAACTCTGACATCGAGAATCGCTAGGGCGGTGAGCAAGGCTAAAAGTATTGTGTGCGTTGTGCGGACTCAGGATAGTGCATCAACCGCTTTGTTTTCAAGCCCGAGTCTGAGCTAAATCTCGAAATTGTAACCGAGAAGCTTGGACACCTAAGAAGCATGGACACGTCATATATGGCGAACAATCTGTGTCGGACACGTATCAGACACGGATACGTCCAGACACGTCTCGGACACGCAATTTTGTTTGTCCTATTTTTTTTTTAAATGGACATGATTGGACACGATGGGACATGGAATTGGACACGTTTGGGCCCAAATCTACAATCCCAAAGGGTTTTGTTTAATTTTAAAAAAAAAAACAAAAAGAAAACCCTAATACCCACAAAATCGTGAAACTAAAACTCCCACCCACCTTGTCGATCTCCCTCATCGCACCAGTCACCGTCGATCTCCCTCATCGCACCTGTCACCGCTGTCGTCGGCCATCTTCATCGCACTGGTCAGCTACAAAAAGTAGCTTTCTGTTTTTTATTTGTAAGTTTAGGTTTTTCTTTTCTTTTTTTTTTAAACCTCCTTTTTAAGTTAAAGAAACCTAGACAAGACAAACTGTGGTATAGGCACAACCCAATAAAAGAAGTATTTTTAAATTAAAAAAAAGGAAGGATGAAATTAAACTACTCTCAATAGAAATTTATATATATACTAAAAAAAATATTAAAAAAAATTATATATATATATTGAATTTTTAAAAAAAAACAATTATATGTATACTATAAAAAATAAAAATAATAAATAAATAAATAAATAAAAACAACGTATCCTCAACGTGTCCGTGTCCTAGTTTTTTAGAACTTGACGTATTGTCGTGTCCGAGTCCGTGCTTCTTACTTGGACACCCATTTCTGATACCCAAGCTGAATGACCGTTTGATCCACAAGAAACATCAAAGTCAGCTAGTTCTTTCAGATAATTAATCGTTGCCCCAACAAATAGGGTCTCTAACGCTACCTGGCCTTGACAATGGCCATTAACTCCCGTTCATAAATCGATTTCGCTTGGGCCCGAGGAGAGAGTGTCTGACTGAAATAAGCGATAGGCCGCTGATTTTGGCTTAGAACTGCTCCCAAACCGATGTCTGATGCATCAGTTTCCACGATAAAAGGCTGAGTGAAATCAGGGAGGGCCAACACGGGCATCGTAACCATGGCCCTTTTCAGATTTTCAAATGCTTCTTGGGCAGCTTCAGTCCATTTGAATGCATCCTCGCGAGTGAGCTGAGCAAGAGGAGCCTTAGCCCCATAATTCTCTACAAATCTTTGATAATAACCTGTAAATCCTAAGAATCCTCGTAGCTTGTGCACGTTTGTAGGTATGGGCCATTCGATCATTGCTCGTACCTTTTTCGGGTGTGCTTCAACTCCCTCGACCGAAACCCAATGCCCAAGATGGTCAATACAGTACCGAGCAAAATGGCATTTCTTCAGATTAGCTATCAAAGAGTTATCTCTCAAAACAATCAGATCAGCTCCCAAATGGATTAGATGCGTATCTAAATCCATACTATGTACTAGAATATCATGAAAAAACACTAATACACATCGACTTAGCAAAAGGCGAAATACTCGATTCATGAGAGCTTGGAATGTAGGACCATTGGTCAAGCCGAAAGGCATAAAGAGGAATTCGTAGTGTAATTCGTGAGTCCGAAATGTCGTCTTATGCACATCATCAGGATGCACTCTGATTGGTGCCGAACGTAGATCCAATTTTGAAATACCTGAGCCCCATGTAATTCATATTCATCTAGTAGCTCCTCAATTACGGGTATTGGAAACTTGTCCGGAACAGTAGCTTTGTTCAACGCACGGTAATCCACACAAAAACACCAACTCCCATCCTTCTTGTTAGACAGGACTTGAGAACGGACTTGTACTTGGTCGAATAATTCTTGTCGCCAACATCTGTCGAAACATTCGCTCGATTTCCTATTTCTGGGCATGTGGATAATGGTAAGGTCTGACATTCACGGTTTGTTGCTCGTCCTTGAGGTGTATTCGGTGATCAATTCCCGAGGGGGAGGCAGTTGAGTCGATGTCGAGGGAGGATTAGGGGAAGGTGGAACGGCTTCCAAAACAGAGGGTTCCCCAACTATTGTCGTGATAGCTTTCAATTCAACCAAGAAACCCTGATCATGCTTCTCCAAGTACGCTTCAATTGCTTCAGCGTAACCTTTGATTTCGTTAATTTTTTTTTAAACAAGAAACAAAATTTTTCATTGAGAAGAAAGCTTCCTTTGTAAAATCTCTGAAGAGTTTAAGGAACTGTTAAGCATGATCTACAAAAGAATATTAATTCTTTTTGGGCTCTTAGATTTCCACAAAGCATTAAATATCTCTTTCTCCAAAGGAGAGGAAGAAGCCAAATGTCGAGTCAAAGACTTAACTGGAAAAAAGAACCTGAAGGTTTTAAGGACCATACTCGTTTATCATCAATCGAAGCAATGTTAACATAAGCTTCCCAATAAAAACTGAAAATCAAGAATTTCCTCCTCCGTCAATAGCCAACGAAAGATAATGTTCCAAGATAAATGAGAAGCATCCCAAAACTCTAAGACCGAACCGTTAGATGAAGTTGATATAGAAAATAACTGCGGAAAAACCAACTTTAGTGGGCGATTTGCAATCCACGAGTCATTCCAGAATGAAATCCTTTCCCCATTTCCCAATTTGAAATGAGCTAAAGATTCTATATGCTTCCAAACAGTAGAGATACTCATCCAAGGACTTCTAAGACTAAACTGCTTTTTCCAGCCGAGTGCCAACCAAAAACCGAAGAGCCGTGGATGCTAACAATAACCCTTTTCCAAAAAGAATGAGGCTCATGAATAAATCTCCATCCTCATTTTGCCAATAGAGCACTGTTTCGATGTTTCAAAAACCTTTCATTTTGTTAATGAAGGGTCTCCTTTAATCACAACCTTTTCATCCCCTTGTCCGACAGCGTGAGCGATTTCCAGTCTGAAGTGGTCATGTCGAGTGTCTTCAGCCACTACATGCCCAATATAACATCATAACATCTATACTTCTGAGTTTGAGGGGTAAGAAATCCTCTACTACGGTGATGTCGTTCATGGAAACTACTACTCCCTTGAAGATTCCTCTTCCCTTCACCGCAGTCCCTTTTCCCACGATTATTTCGTAATTAAGAGTTTCTAAAACGGGCAACTTCGTCTGCTCTACGAGGTGCTGGGAAATGAAGTTGTGAGTTGCCCCACAATCGATCAAAATTACCATGTCCCTATCTTCGATCTTGCCTTTGATTTTGAGGGTGCTCGGTGACAAGAACCCGACGACTGTGTTGAGGGAAAGTTCGGCCATATCTACTTCCACATATGAGTTTTCCACCTCTTCCACTTTACTCTCCTTCCCTTCTACGTGTTCGCTAGTGTGCTCTTTCACAGCTACTTCATCGTCCACAATCAACAATCTGAGCTCTTTTCCCTTACACTTATGCCCCACGAAAAACTTCTCATCGCATCAATAAAATAAGCCTTTTTCTTTTTGAGATTGTAATTCTAAGTTTGTCAGACGCTTAAACGGCAACTTCTTTCGTTGAGGTGATGGGTTATTGGGCAGAGTGATGGTTTTAATCGGGTTGGTTTCAATCATCTTAGGTATTAACTTTGGGCCTATTGTGTTGGTCGTAGTTGTTCTCCACGCTCGCACTGGGCCTAGGCCTGTTTTCAAAGCCAAAGCGTTATTTTTATCTTCAATTTTCTGGGCCACCTTCATAATTGCTTCTAGGCCCAAGGGTTCAAAACACATAACTTCAGTCTTAATGTCTGGTGCAAGCCCGTTGAGAAAAGTGTTTTCTAAGACTTTTTCTGATGAGTGGGGTAAGGGCAAGCTAGGGTTTCGAATTGCTCCCTGTACTTAGTCAATGTCTTCCCCTGTCGTACCACGAGAAATATTGGGCATAAGGAACCTTCTTGCGAGGGGCGAAATCGTTCGAGGATTCTGTAATTCAAATCTTTCCAATCAGTGAATGGATTGCATCCTTCGGCCCAGCGATACCACCGGAGAGCGACTCCAGCCATTGTGATATTTTCCGAGTCCGAGAGCTGAAGAATGTCGAAGTAGCATTCGGCTCTAAAGAGAAAATCATCAAGTTGATCCCCTTCGAAATTTGGCATTTCGACCTTTTTGAATTTATATGTCGATCATGCAAGTGATCTTCCCCTTTCGGCTCCTTCCGACGGGAAGTAGCACTTGCACTCTCAGGGGCTTTTCGTTTCTGCCTTGATTCCTTGTTTTCGTCTACTCCACTGCAAGAACCGTCGGTAAGTAAATTCGCTAACACCTTTTGATTTTCCATAGATACTTGCCTTTGATCTTCCATGCAACAATTTCTCCATACTTTTGTTCAACTCGACTACGGACTTTTCCAACTCAGGCAAATTTTTCATTGACTACCTCCTCCATACTCCTTTCCGATTTGGTCATTCGCTCCTCGAGTTGTTTTTGCGTCATTCCTCATGTCTTTCCCAAGATGACGTGCTCTGATACCAATTTGTTAAGATACTTGAATAGAAATTTCTATTAACACAAAAAGGGTATTACAAAACAACCACTTCAAGAAGGTGGCGATCTCCAAGACTCCTTAAACCAGAAAAGTTTAAGTTTAGTACAAAAGACATACCCTAGAACCGCCCAAAATACAACAATATATAGCCCCACCTAGCTAAACCGCCATTAAACCGATTTTAAACAAACCGACTCATAAATCGAACTACGGGGAGGGTGAATTCCCACTTCTACCCCCTTCTAACATATGTATTCACAATGGGGGGCCTGACAAAACCTCCCAACCTATTATCTATCAGTCTTTGCAGCCCCTATAAAGTAAGGAAATTGACCGGCTATGTGCCATTTTTTTTTTCAAAATTCCATTCTCTTGTAAGAAACTTGTCTGTCTGAGCCTCTCCAGCCTATTTCTAAGTAATTCCAATGGCTTTGGCTACTGTAAGCTTCCCGACCACGATTTATTTTTTTTGTTCTAGTCTCCCAAAATACATAATTGGATTGATACTACTTTGGAAGAAAAGGAACAACCACATCTTCTCCAACACCTAAAGGCCCATTGGCCAGCTTCCGGATAGCATTATTTATTTTTTGTCTTTATGGGCAAAAAAGTTTAAACTTTTGTAATTACTCTGTTTCCAATATGCAGAGCAACTGGAGAGCATTTATGTAGCTCCTGAGTTCCTTGTGTTTTTCAATCTCTTAATGGAAAGTGCTTCTATTCTTATCCAAAAAAAAAAAAAAAAAAAAAACTTCGGTACCTGTATGAAGTTGCATCAATATCTGCCCAAGGGAAATCGAAAGAGGCATAAAGGATCCACATTTAGTTGGATCTTTGTATTCTGCAATCTGCAAGGAAATGGACGTAGTCCTATCCAACATGACCACTAGGGCTGCAGCAGATGCAATCTGAGCCTGGGCAAACCAAAGCAGTATGTAATATAGATAGAAGAACCTAGCACTTAACAAATAAAATAACAAAAGGTAGATACAAAAAAATTGAGAAGGATCAACACTTTCAGCCTATTTTCAGTCAAAATATTGAATAAGCTGAGTTGATTAATCAATTACATGAAACAGAATATATACCTTCAGAGAAGGATCAAATAGCAGACATGTCATTAAAGTTGCGTCAAATTTCCTACAAGAAAATAATCAAGGACACAGAAGAAATAAGTATGAAATATAAGTAGATAGCAAGGAATTGACAGAGAAGATAGAATAATAAACTTGAGCATCGATATTTAACTGAAGGAACTACCTTGGCAGCAGCACATCCCGAGTTGGCAAAAGAAGTGTCCATTGGCTGGTGAATGCTTTGGGGTCGGCTTGGCAAAGATCCTATCAACCAAAATTAAGATAACATAAAAACTTTTAGTCCTAAAGAGAACCTGGACAATTCCAAGCATGATTGATATGAATAAAATACTGATAATTTTCTAGCACTCTAATGCTTTGAACTCCAGCAACTTTTCTTTTTCTGTTATCAGAAAAAAGATCTCTGAACTCCAAATATGTCAATGTTTCACTGAATTACATATAACATAAAAGTGAGGGAAAGCAGAAGAGGACTTGACAAGAACCAGCATGGTAATGCTGCGGCAGAAATTTGATGTAATTTAAAGCAATTTTTGTTTTGTTGCCACCAAATATTCCATTCCCAAGTAATTTCCCAAACTAAGAAGACCAGTCAAGCATTCTAACAAACATTTTGATGCTTACTGGTTAATTAGATATCTTGGTTAATTCTTTCGTTAATTAGGATTAGGATTATGATTAGTTTGTTTGATTCCTTGGTTAATTGGGATTAGGATTAGTTTGTTTGGTTAATCCCTTGAATTAGGATTAGTTTGTTTTCCAATTTCTTATAAACACAGAATTGTCTTCTTGTATCTATAACTTTTAATTCATGATAAAAATTTGATTGATTCTCGGAGAGAATTCTCCTTTTATCCTCTTAGGCTACACCACATTCCCATCTAATTTAAGTCAATTTTTCCTATGCTATAGAAAGTGAGAACCACAAACTCCCGACTTATTCAGTTTCTTCTATCTTCAGTGGGTTTTTTGGTATAGCCTAAGCGGATAAAAGGAGAATTCTCTCCGAGAATCAATCAAATCTTTATTCTGAATCAAAAGTTATGGATACAAGAAGGAAATTATCTATTTATAGAGAATTGGAAAACTAATCCTAATCCTAATTAAACAAGGAATTAACCAAACAAACTAATCTTAATCCTAATTAACCTAGGAATCAAACTAACTAAGCATAATCCAAATTAACCCACTAATCCTACCACATCATATTCTATCCCTCCAAAGAGAAAAACCCGTCCTCGAGTTTTAAAAGGAGAATGAAGTAATCAAGCCGCTTCTTCAAATGGTTGGAAAAGTGGTTGGAAAAACTTCCTACTAAAGATGTTTTATTTTTCGCCATTTTTGAGGACCTCCCCATTCCTTTGACCCATGGGTCCTCGAACGGCACGACAAAGCTTTGCAACTATGACCTCTAACAGTGTTGCGCCTCTAGAAAGTAGGGGTGTTCAAAAAACCCGACAACCCGAACAACTCGGACTACCCAACCCAAACCGTAAGGGTTGGGTTGGGTTAGGTTTTTTTTCGGTTTGGGTTGGGTTGAAATTTTATAAAACCGAAAATTCGGTTCGGTTCACGGGTTTAGAAAATTTTGGCTCGGTTCAACCCAAACCGAACCGAATATATATAATATTTGCTGTATATTTAACATATCACGTGTATGGCTTAGTGGTTGTAGCCCTCCCTAACATTCTGGATGTCTTGTGTTCGAGCCACATAAAGTGCAAATATATGTTAGTTTTTTATAAATTACTTATTGATGTTTTTTTTAATATTATTCCTTTTTATGTTTTTTTCTTTTCCCTTTTTTTAACTTTTTTCAATGATAACTTGTTCTTTGTGTTTTTTTTTTAAATTTTATTTAATTATTCAAACTTCAAATAATTAATTATATATATATTTTTTCCCTTCAAACTTCATAAAGCCAAGTAATATTTCTTCATTTTCTTTTTTGTTTTTTTTAACTTCCTTTTTATTTAATCTAAATAATTTAGACTTTTATGTCTTGAAATTTACATTATAGTATTGTGGATAAGCATAAATCTTTGAAAAAAATAATTTTTAAGTATTTAAAAAAAAAAAAAAAAAGAGAACCTGGCAACCCAACCCAACCCGAATTTTTCGGGTTGGGTTGGGTTGGGTTGCCATATACATTCGGTTTATTCGGGTCGACAACCCGACCAACCCGAATTTTCGGGTTGGTCCAAAAAATCCCCCCAACCCAACCCGTGTACACCCCTACTAGAAAGGCACTGAAAAAGGGCTATAGTCTAGACTTTCCCACCCAAGGAGCTTATCTGACCCCAAGGTAGTACGAGTCCTGTACATAGGGCTCTCATCAAAGGGTTGAGGAATTCGAGCAAGGTGGTTGTAGATCTCGAGTATTTATGGGCAATGAAAGCGGTATAGGAATTAGTTCACCTCTAACAACTATCAAAAAGGCGGTTTGAGTGGTCCCGTCATATGCACAAGCAGCTGTAGTGAAAATGAACAAAAATTCACAATCTGAGGAACAGCCCATCTCAGTTAGCAATCTCAGTTAGCAATTAGAAAAAACATGAGAAGGAAGGGAAGACCCTATTTTCAATAAAGAAGCCCGGCTCCCTAAAGAAAGTAAAGGGCCCAAGATCTCAACCAAAAACCTCTCTATGGGCTGGATTGAAAAAACCCTAACGACAAATCTTCAAAACATTCAAAACATTCAAATTAGGTTGGAACGAGGATATGTCAAATCCTTTCAATGTGGGTCAGGTCAAATTTTGTGATCAAAAAGATTGTGCTTGGAGTTGAACCAGGTCACACAAATTACGAAGCGAAAGACACAACTCAAGAGTTGAGCTTCTTAAAGAAGAATGAGTATGGTTTCAGGTCAGCATTCACGAATCTTGGGACACAAAGGACAAAACTCACTTGACGAGTACTCAATCGAGTTGTGCATGCGTCGAATCGGACGCGTCTTCTTCCTTCTCTTCACATACAACATTGAAAAGCACTCAGTTGTGGCTTCTACCTCGTTTCCTTGCATCATCTTCACTGTTCATATCACTTGCACCTTCTTCCCTTCATCATGTACGACTTTGCTTAGGGTTTTGAAAATCTTCTGTATGAGTCGTGCTTGTAATGGATCAAAAAGAACCGCACAACTTTTCTCTTTGAAAGCATCTTCTGCTCAACTAGTCTTCGCGTTCTCATGGGTCTCATGATTCCTCACATCTCCTTCACTCAACTTGACTTTATCTTCACTTGTTTTCTCTTCGCATGTCTACACTTTTTTGCCTGCTTTCGTTATGCTCAAGGTTTTGAAATAATTGCATGTTGACTTCACTCAAGTGAATGGACTTCGACCATCCCTTTCTTGATTTCCTCTAAGGCTTCACAATTGATGTAGGGAGTTAGGCGTGTTCTTGAATAATTTTCTACCTCCATTGGTTGTGATCCAAATCCAAAAGTGGATTGTCTCACTTTGAACTCCTTTCTTGTGCTATAGAATTCAATTGTTGAAGTTTCTTCCTTGTTTCTTGAACAAGGAATACTCTAAAAGGTACCCTCTTGTAAATAAATACAGGTTGTTGAACAACGAGCACAACTCACAAAGCTCCCTCTTGCGATCGGCGTCAACAAAAGTTTCCCAGTCTTCCATCAATGGCAGCCAACATTGGCCCAGACGGTTGCTCTGATACCAATTTGGTTTAGCCTAAGAGGATAAAAGGAGAATTCTCTCCAAAAATCAATCAAACTAATCATAATCCTAATTAATCAAGGAATTAACCACTAATCCTACAACATCATTTTTGGGTCTAATTATTCTGCAAACTTGTTCCACCTTCTAGTTGGCCCCAATTTGTGCTCCAAAGCTCTTTTCATTTGGACCCATGTTAAAGGATTTTCTAAGATAAACTCTTAGCTTGGAGTGGCGGTTCGATTTGGCCAAGGTCAAGTCTTCCAATTGGTATTTTTATCATACAATCTTTGTATGATAACTATGCTTTTAACAATATTTGTCTTAATTGGGATGCATTCATATTCTCTACTAGTTGCTATGCTTTCTTTCTCTCCTAATAGAAGTTTGTATCCTTGAATAGTTTTTTATTTTTTCATCGATCAATGAAAAGTTTATTTCAGGTTAAAAAGACAATAATAATACTAAATAAATAACCACAGTGATGTAAACAAGCTGGTGATTTCTTATTAATGATAAAAAAGGTGACAAATGAATTCAAAACTAGCCCCTTATATAGGCTGGACAACTAACCTAGGGGGAAAACTTAAAGAGTTAAACTAATTACCAGCTTTAGTAAGCCGTAAAAATAAAGGGATTGTCCTTTGCCCAAGATAAAAGATAAAACTGACCAAGAGAGGTAAGAATAAAGACCTCTTGGTTTTACCGAAGAATTACAAGGCAAGAACTTTCAAGAAAATATAAGAAAGGACAATATGTCCTACATCAAACCCCTTCCCCCTAAAAAAGAATCCGCGCTCGAGTTATGCTTGAAGAGTAAAATCATCTAGAGCAAAGTAAGAGTATAAATCAGCCACATTAAAGGTGTTGTTGATGCGAAGGGTAGAAGGAAGATCAATGCGATAGGCGTTGTCTCCAATGCACTCCAAAATAGAAAATGGATCGAGCTTTCTGTTTGTTAATTTGTTGTGATAACCAGTTGGTAGTCAGAACTTGCGAAGGTGAACCATCAATAAATCGCCCACTTGAAACTCCTTAAACCATCGATGAGAATCAGTTGATTGTTTGTATGAAGCATTAGCCCGCTCCAGGTGTTTCTTAACTTCATAATGTAAATCAGCAATCCTCTTTGCCATGTGCTCGGCCTCGGAACTAACATCAACAATAGTAGGTAGGTTAGCTAAGTCAAAAGTAACACGAGGTAGATAAGTGTAAACAACCTCAAAGGGAGACTTCCCTGTGGACTTATTCTTCATGTGGTTGAGGGCAAATTCGGCCTGAGCCAATTGGAGAACCCATTGTTTTGGTTTATCACCACTAAGGCAGCGCACAAGCTTGCCAAGAGTATGGTTGGTCACTTCGGTTTGACCATCCGTTTGAGGGTGACTTGTAGTGCTGAAAAGTAAGTTAGTGCCAAATCGTTTGCACAAAGAACGCCAAAAATAACTCATAAATTTGACATCTCAATCTAAAACAATCGTCTTAGGTATGCCAAGTAGCCTAACAATCTCACGAAGAAAGAGACTACCAACATTAAGAGCATCATTAGTCTTTTTACAAGGCAAAAAACGTGTCATCTTACTAAAATAGTCTACAAAGACTAAAATTGAATCAAAACCACGTTGGATGCAAGGTAAGCCAAGCACAAAATCCATTGATAAGTCTTTCCATATTGAATTAGGGATGGGGAGTGGTGTGTCAAGACCTACATTTTGAGTTCCCCCTTTAGAAGTTTGACGAATGAAACATCGACACACAAAATTGGTAACATCTTTTTGAAGTTGAGGCCAATAAAATTTAGAAGAGCAGCAATTGTTTTATCTCGGCCAAAGTGGCCAGTTAGTCCTTTATGACAGAGTCTCTAAGGGGCATGTGGGGAATACAAATGGAATCACCCTTAAACAAAAAAACCATCCAAAATATGAAAGTCTGAGCAAGGTTTATGACTTGTACATTTTTCCCAAATGTCTTTAAAATCTACATCAGTGGCATACATGATGTAGGATCTATTAAGATCTTTTACTTTATTTACTGTGTATGGTACAATCATTTACCTTTTCATTTATTTAGCTTTTACCATATAGAAAGAGGCATTCATTGTTGTAAATTAGTTAGTTGGTTATTTTCCAGCCTTTATATATGGTTGTGTTAGTGTGCTTTCATCATTGAATCAAATCTATGAGGTATTATTTTGGAACTTTAGTGCATCAAGTTCGTACCAGAGCGCCCGAATCCAAGGACTTCAAGAAATTGGATTTTTCTTTCTTTCATAGAGGCGGAAGCTTCAAATGTGCAGAGAACCTACGATAGACGCTTGCAGTCGATTGAGACTTCGGTGGAGGAAATCAAGAAAAGTGTTAGTGACGTACAACAAGCCATTAGGCAACCCACTCAACAAATGAGCACTCTTGCAGCTAATCAACAGAATTTGGGTGATAACAAAATAGCAAATAACCCAAGAAAATCAAGAAAGGGTAGCAATAGGCCCAAGAAATCATCAAGAAAACAGAATTGGCGATGCTGCTCCCCCAAGAAGATTAGCCAACGCTGAATTTGAAAGAATCCCTTAACCATACATACCCAGTTTTATGACACAAGACTCGGATTCACAGGAGAAGATGAAATTTTTGTTACGATCATCAAGATCAACAACCGAGAGCTCCAAGAAGGCAACAAGATGGATATCATGTGCAAACACTTCGAATACCGAATGAAGGTAGATCTTCCAAGCTTTCATGGAAGGATGGACATGGAAAACTTTTTGGATTGGGTGAAAAATGTAGAAAGTTTTTTTGAATATGCCAAATACCGGAGGAAAAGAAAGTAAAACTAGTGGCTTTCAAACTTCAAAGTGGAGCCTCGACTTGGTGGGACCAGTTGTAGAATAATAGGAGATATTATGGAAAGCAACCTATCTAAAAGTGGCCTAAGATGTTGCAGCAAATTTTATACAACCAATACCAACATTGCAAACAAGGATCAAAATCCATTCTTGACTACACTGAAGAATTCCACCAGTTGGGAGCTCGAAATAATTTACCAGAAACTGAGTAACAACAAACTTCAAGATTCGTCAATAGCCTTCGAGAAGATATCAAAGAAATTGTAAACCTTCATCCCTCGCATATCTTGCTGATGTTATTACTCTAGCCACAAAAATCTAAGAAAATGACGAGGGAAAACCGTTGCGAAGTTACCAAAGAAGGAATACATGGGATGAGCAACAACAACTTCAAAGAAGACCATCGAGTGAATCTAACAAAAATTTCCTGCAAGGGAGCTCATCCACTTTCGGTTCACAATCGAAAAAAAAGGATACTTCAATTAAAAATTCCTCTTCCAATAAAGATTTGGATACTTCTATTAAAAAGAATACAAACCCTACAGCCTACTCTTGGTAAATACTTTAGGTGTGGCCAACAAGGACATCTTTCAAATGAATGCCCACAAAGAAAAACTTTGGCCATCCAAGAAGTAAATGAGGAAGATTTGGAGGAACAACAATTTGAAGATGAAGTAGAAGAATATGTAGAAGCCAATGAAGGGGAACAACTATCTTGTGTTCTCCAACGGGTACTTCTAACTCCAAAAATCGATTCTAACCTTCAAAGACACACACTTTTCCGCACTAGATGCACTATTAACGGTAAGATTTGCCAAGTTATAATTGATAGTGGGACTAGTGAAAATATAGTGTCCAAGAAACTCATTAATGTCCTCAATCTTAAGACTAAACCACATCCTAATCCTTATAAGGTTAGTTGGATAAGGGGGGGGGGGGGGCAACAGTTAATGAAATATGCACAGTACCATTGTCCATGAGAAATTCTTATAAAGATCAAATAGTTTGTGATGTGTTAGAAATGGATGCATGTCTATCCTTTTAGGTAGACCTTGGCAATATGATAATCAAACCATTCACCACAAAGGAAGAAATAACACCTATGAATTCATGTGGATGGCCAAAAAGATAATTCTTCTTCCATTAGGAAAAAACTAAAAATAATAAACCTATTAAAGAATCATCCAATTCGAAAAACCAACAACAGAATCGGAAACGAAAAGAATAGAATTGGACAAACCCAACACCCAGAAACGAACGACGACGAACAAGGGTTTCAAAAGAAGAAAATTGACAAAAAGAAAGAGCCCACCAGCAAAACCCACAAACGAAGAGCGGAGAAAACGCAAAAACCAGTGGCAAAAGGTGGAGGAAGCACGAATACGAAAGAGAGAAGACGCTAGAGAGGACAAGCCAACGTCGACAGAAGGTGCCAGAGAATGGGTTTGTCATTGCAACTGTTAGGATCTCGATAGCACAAAACACAAAATAGAATCATATTGCAATATCAATAGAGAAATTTCAATATCAATAGCCTTTTGATATTGGAATGCACCCATCTTTCTTGGAATATTATCTTTAGTTGGTTCCAATGTATCTTTTTGAAAAATTTCTTGAGATGGTTATTCGTTCTCCTTTAAGGAGTTCTTTGTATCTACCTACTATTTTTAACTTCTCATAAATTGAAAGAAAACTTTTGTCTCCTGGTAATTTAAAAGAAAAATGCAGCCATACGATTTTCTTCTCCTTACCGAGGATTTCCAAGCAAGAAAACCTCCAAAATGTCTATGACATTCCTTGATGGAGACATGCGCCAATTAAAAGGATGAAGAAGTCTCCCAGAAGTTGTAGGCCAATGGGCAACGCAGAAATGTATGCCCATACTTTCTGCCAGTGTGATGTAGTAGGATTAGGGTAAATTTAGGTATCTTGGTTAAATCCTTGATTGATTAGGATTAGAATTAGTTTCCTTGACTAATTATGATTTAGATTAGTTTCCTTGGTTAATTAGGATTAGGATTAGTTTCATTGTCTAATTAGGATTAGGATTAATTTATTTTCCAATTCTCTATATAAATAGAGAATTGCCCTATTGTATTCATAACTTTTGATTCATAATAAAGATTTGATTGATTCTTGTAGAGAATTCTCCTTTTATCCTCTTAGGCTACACCACAGTGCTTTTGTAGAAAGGGCGAGGGACTATGGTGGGCCATCGTCATTGCACAACCTCACTGGTATTCACTTTCATAGCTAAGCTCCCACAAGAAAAATTTTACCTTTCTTGGATATTTACCACTCCATATCTCTTTCAAGAGGGGGGAGATAGCAGGCTCACATAGTCTCAACAAGTCCCTAACAAGTCCATGAAAAGGGACCGCTCCAAGAAACATCCCATTAGATAAGGAATCCATCCGCACCCATCCGGGGTCCTAGAGAGAGCCCTCATGGGGATAAGACCAAAGGAGAGGCCTATTCTGACATTTCATCATGATCCAAGACTCTTCTCCTTGAATCAAGAAAGCACATGGAAAATTAGTTTGTGGCAAGTTTCCACGTAGACAGAGAGCCATGCCTAGGAAAAGGAGTGTAAAGGTCCATTACCAATCCACCAATCCAACCAAAAGGAGTAGATTTACAATTGTAACAAATGCACCAGGTTCTAGACTTAATGGAGTCTTTGAACTGGTAAAAGGCATTGCCAAGAGAAAAAGGAAACCAGCCAATAGAGAGATCCCCTAGCCTAGGAAGTTTAAAACTTCCTCCAACCTAAGTTGATTGAGGGAAGATTTTCATTCATAGAACCATATCTGTACCAAGAATACACCACTTTGCAAACCCACTGCAAGAGGGAAAGTGCTAATCATGGAAAAGACCTTACTAGCTGGAGGAAGAAAAGTTATGGGATATGGAGCACTGTAGCAATTGACTTTCCATAGACACTAGATGATCAAATGGGTTCTCTTTCTGAATTACCTGTATACAAATAATAGCAGCAACCCGAACCCTGCCATTCTGAATGATGTTGGTATCTCTTACTTGCCCATCACTGTCATGATCAGAATCTGAAGATATCAAATCACAGTTAAAAGGCTCTCCAGCCGTTGAACTTGGAGAATTTTGAACACTGCCCTGCTTCCTGTTTAAATTTTCTCTTCTACGCATGTGTGGGGGCCTATATGCACTACGATTTGTCTTTGTTGGATCTTCCAAAATGGACTTGGTACTAGTAAAACTAGGTTCTTTCCCTTGATTACCAACTGAACATGTAAGTAGGGGTCTATTAGAAAAACCATAGGCAAAGAACATACGTAATGCTGCTACAAAAGCTGACACCTGAAAAATAGAAATCAAATCAAGTAAAAAAAAAAAAATGCTCCAGTAAGTAAGCATTTCAATGAGTTCAATTAAAGTCTTAAAGTGTAGTTTTATTTCTTACATGGTCAGAAAGGGAGCATTTGGGTTCTGCTATAACCAAGTGAAGACATCTCAAAAGAGACAGATAATACCTGTAGAACAGAAAACACCAGCGCATGAAAAGGATGACTGATTCGAAAATTTGCCAAGATAAGGAATTACAATTTCTCATTAGGGACGGTGTTAAAGTAAAACAGTACGCAAAACACAATAATGCCAATGAGATTGATGTAGTAGAATTAGGGTAAATTTGGGTATCTTAGTTATATCCTTGATTAATTAGGATTAGGATTAGTTTTCTTGATTAATTAGGATTGGGATTAGTTTCTTTGGTTAATTAGGTTTACGATTAATTTCCTTGGTTAATTAGGATTAGGGTTAGTTTATTTTCCAATTCTCTATAAACACAGAATTAATTGTCCTCTTTGTATTAAATCTACAAGGCTTATTTCTCAAAAAAAAAAAAAAAAAAAATCGTCCCCTTGTATTCATAACTCTTGATTGATAATAAAGATTTGATTGATTTTGGAGAAAAATCTCCTTTTATCCTCTTAGGCTACACCAAATCGATATAAAGAGCAATCGTCTGGGCCAACATTGGCTGCCGCCAGTGGAAGATTGGGAAACTTGTTGACCCAAATCGCAAGAGGGAGCTCCGTGAGTTGTGCTCATTTCTAAACACACACTCATAATCACAAGGGGGAACCCTTTAACAAGAACGGAAAACTACACTTCTAGGAGAACATTCAAGGACAAAAACTATTATCTTGGTTATGGGACACGACCAAGAAAGGCAGAAGCCTATTCAAGAAACCACTTGAATTTCTACATCAACCATAATGAAATCTGGCAGGAGGATTTCAGGAAGGGAATGGATGAAATCTAGCATCTTTAGGGAAATGTATCTAACGTTTTGGATCGTTTTACAGCCGAACGACAAGAATGTGAAAAGGTTCTATTGCAGATTTTAAAAGTAGCAGTCAAGAAAATTGAGAATTTGCCTGAAACTAAGAGCAAAACTAAGAGCTCGAAGGAATAAAAGAAGATCAAACGCGTGAAGAAGAAAGGAAATAGCAAAAACCACAAGAAGGCTTGAAATTGCAAACCTTACGTGAAAAAGAAAATATCAAATGAAGAAGAAGGTGAAGAGGCACCGAACAACGAAACCTTAGTCTCGCTGGGCGACACGCCACCAACACCTTTTCGGATCCTAAACAGAGTCGTTGGCATCAAGGAGAGAGGTATTGAATGTCGAAGCCATAATTGCAGAAGAACGAGATGAAGAAGATGAGATGCCTCGTGGACAACAATCAGGCAAAAATCGTGTTGTTGCATGGGAAGAGGAGGACGAAGACGACGTGAATCATGCTATCTTTTTCAACTTGAAACCTAAGCAACCTTATCTGGAATTAATCCTAGCAAAGTTCAGAAATGCAGCAGTCTCTAGCGTGATTTGTGTTTTTTGCCCCAGGCTATAAAGCACGAATACTTCTAAAACGTGTCCGACACCGACACGCCTCTGACACGTGTCTGACACGCCATTTGGCGTGTCTTTTTTTTATTATTTTTTTATTTTCCGACACGTGGGGGACACGCAGGGGATACATGGGGGACATGCGAGGACACGTTAAAAAAAAAGTCCACCCACGGCCCAATTTCATTTGGGCTTTGTTATTAGTTTTTTTAAGTTTTAATTTTCAACTAGGGGATTTTTATTTCTTCCCCACGAGACTTGAGACCACACTTTCAAACAGAAGCACAAAGTGGTCACACACTCAGTCTCCATCACAATTGACGATCGTCAATCCTTCTCGAGCAATGACTTCAACTACAAGCAGGGGTCGACGTTTCACCATCACGACTGGCGACACGACGACTTCTCATCCCTTCTCTACCCACCGACAAATTTACATTAAAAGTGTTAAATATTCACAATATGTCAAAAGAAGTAAATTCGGATATCTTGGTTAAATCTTTGATTAATTAGGATTGGGATTAGTTTTTTTTTTCAATTCTTTGTAACCCTCTTGTATTCATAACTTTTGATTTGATTGATTCTTGGAGAGAATTCTCCTTTTATCCTCTTAGGCTACAACGAAAATGGTTATTACCTAGGCAAATGATGTAAGCCTCAGGGACTTCATTGTAAATTATATGTACTCGTGATTAGTTTATTATTTTAATTGATAAATGAGAAGACATAAAATGATAAGAAAACAAGACATGACTCCCTATAGAGTACAAAAAGAAACACCCACCAGAGATCAACATTTTCCCTTTCCAAGAATACAGCAAGAATTGCAAAGAAAACTACCCAAATCATTTCCAGGAAAAAAGACAAACAAACCAACAAATAAACAAACGCCAATCAACCTAGAATCGTACATCCAATCCAAATAATTAGAAAAGGAACAAGGGAGACACCAAAAGGAAGCATCATCCTTTGCAAAATCCCATCTTTCATACCAATCTAAAGATTTTCCTTCAAAGATTCTTTAGTTCCTTTCAAAACAAATGTCCAAAGAAAGCTCATCAACCCCAAAAAATTTAAATTTATTCTTCAACTTTAATCCACATAGCGGTTGAAAGATATTCTCCTTTGATCTTTAATCCAAAACCCAAGCCATATAAAAATTGCTTTGTAACTTGTAAGGATTAGTTAGGAAAGTTAGTTTTGTATGCTAATTTGTTGTAACCTAAGGCTACTCCAAAGTCCCATAGCCATGACTACAATTTAAAAAGGTTATCACTCCCTGGTTAAATTTCTCTATTTTGATTAATTATAAGCAGCAGCCATTACTGACTTGTACAGAAGCCAGAAGCTGCCTGCATGCTTGAACCAAATATTGCAATCAGTTTTTCATGGTAATAATAAAATTGATAGCCTCTTCCTTGGCTAAGGCTCCACCAAAATGAAGGAAAATTGTTGAGGTAAAATTAGGACAGTAACCCTATGATCAGATAACCAATTCACTTCATCTACACCAGGAAGCTTTCCTCTAGCCAGAATCATAAGATGGCTAGGAGAAAATTTCATTAAGCCTAAGAACTCAAGGACACAGTTGTATAACCTATAGAACAGATCATAGAACAAATCATGTTCATTAAGCTAAAAATCCATCTTACATAAGATATAATCAAAGACTTCTTAAATAGACATCAAGACTAGTAACAATCAAGAGAAAAACAGTAGGCAAATTACAGCAACTATACTAAAGTCAATGGATCCGGCTGGTATAACAATTCACAAGTAAATCAAAAGTAACAAATATTTCGGAAAATAATGAAAACTGTACGATATTACAACATTGCTGCAGCTGTATACCTGGACATCACCTTGTCTTCAACAAGTAGGCTATTAGATGCCAGGAAATCCATCAATTTTCTAATAACCTATAGACAAAAAAATCAAGCTCAACATGTTATATGCAGTGTTGGAGGTTACCATGCCAGCTGGAAATATTCTACATTAGTAGCAAAATTGTTCAGACAACTATGACAGCAAGCACTCCCTCAAACATTACCAACAGCACATATACCCACTAGTCAATACCTCTTGGTATTTCCAGAATTCAACTTTGGGCACTTGGCTAATCTAATTGCAGCCTTTTCATTAAAGTAGTGAAAAGCGACAAAATATGGTACTCCTTTTAGTAGAACACAAAAAGATGAACAAAGATACAAGCAAGGGAAACAAACACCTACCTGAAGAAAAGAACGATATAACCCCTAAAAACCCAAACATGAAAAAGAACTTACAAACTCAAACCAACCACACTAACAAGAAACCAACAGAAAAATTGCAGCCATCTTTTTAGACAAAAGATTAAAGTATTGTGGAATGAGCGGTGAGGATTAGCTCCGAAGGGAGTGAGGTTTAGGATTCCTAAAACTTCAATGCCTCCCTTTTATCTACAAAAAAATTGCATTTATTATCTTCTCATTGATGTTAATCAGAAGCATTTTTCTTACCATTTCGTCGCCCTTGCATTGAGTTGATGTCTTATTTAACGTCATTACCTTTCATACTCCTCTTTTTTAATAGTGAAAGTTCAATTTGTAATCCCAAAAAGAAGAAGTGCAATGAAGGGAAAGAGCGGTGGAAACTTTATAAGTGATGATGAATTTTAGTTGGTCTTTGAGATATGGTTTTGTCGATTGCTTTTATGATTTTGTCAACTTTTGTTGTCAACAGGCTCTTAACTCTCATTCTCTTTTCTTGATAGATTCCCTATCCCCCACACTTACCTTACAAGACTCGGGAATGCTAATCTAAGGAGATTAGAAAGGATTACATTTGATCACTTCCTCATCCTATTAGACTTGGAGACATCAAATGGAAACATCACATGTTTGTTGTAAAATTATTCAGACTAACAATGGCACCAAGGATTCCATTAATCATCACCAACAACTGATTTATTTTTCCCATTCTTGTATTGGTTCATAAATATTTCCATAGTTTTTTTTTTTTTATAAAGACCGAGCTTTCATTGAGAAAAAATGAAAGAATATACCGGCGTACAAAAAAGAAAGCCCACAAAAAAGGGATAAATATTTTCATAGTTAACTCCTTAACTGTTCCTAGTGTGCAGATCCTGTACGCTACTTCCTTATTGGCTGACTGCCTATACATTGGTTGCAAATCATTCAGATTGAATATATCCCACTTTTTCTACAAATACATATATGAAGGAGAGGGGAAGAGAGAGAGAGAGAGATCCCACAAATGTAAGAGAATTGTTTCTACCTGAATCGTTGACTTCCAAACATCCACTGGAAAATATGACCCCAGACTTGTGATGGCCTGACTAAGTAGATCAAAGGCTACAGCCTGAACATCCCATAAACTATTACATTGGGATGCACTTTTCACAATTTCAGCAGTATAACCATGTCTAATGATTGAATTTGACGAGGGAAATACTGCAGATTGAGAACCAGCAGCAATCACAGAAAGCAAGAACTTTGAGAGCTGGATATCTTCTGCTGGTAAGAACTTGCGCTGTTGAGAACTGACAACATGTCTGCAAAACAGATAGAAAATTTTCAAAGGAATCAGGAAAAAGAATAACTAAAAGCAGAAAAAATATTAATACTCGGGAAAAAAAAGAAAAAAGAATGTGCACAATTGATCAAAAGTTCATACAAGAGGAAAAAACTACAAAATACAAGACACCAAATCATAAGCAAACTTCGAAATTCTTTAGTCAAAGAAATCCAAACAGAAGCTACAAAGTGCATTCAATCAAATAGCAGCTAAAGTATCCCATATACATTCAAAAATTACGTTGTTTCTCCTTCCATTTACCCTAAATCCTGAGCTTATACACGAAGAGTTGTCAAATAAAGAAACAATTAGAAAAAACCACATTCTTCTTACCTTTGCCACACAAACAACATATCCACAGTAACAAGCAAGATCTAGGGATCCTTGAGAGAGAGAGAGAGACCATTGGCAATGATTGAACGTCCAGTCATTCAGAACGTAAAAAAAATAAATAAATAAATACCTGCAGAGTAATGAATAAACTATACTTTCTGCAGTATTTAGGTCAAAGAGTTTAAAGTTTGCTTCATTCTTAACAAATGACAGAATACAAAATTATCCATTTCCCACTATATAGATCACAAAATTCAACAAATTGACTCACATGAGCAAACATCACTTTTGCCCAAATGACAAAAATACTGACCTAGTGTGCAGAAGTGGAAGCAGCAAGAAAGATAGTACTTCCCCAAGCTAACAGGAGAGAAAAGGGAAGCTAACCTTACAATCTCCAAAGATTCCAAGACAGGCCTAATTTGAGCATAATTTCCTGGAATATGAAGCTTCCGAAGTAGGAATTGGATCACATCTCCAAAATATTGAAGGAGCAGGTTCCAAGAAGAAGAACTAAATTCAAGAGCAACTTGATAAGAAATACCATGGATCTGCATTGGGTGCAAGAAAATATATAATTAGAGAAAACTGGGGATTCAGAAGAGCACAGTCAGGAACAGAACCACGTTAAGACAGTAAGGTTACCCCATTGGGATTTGGGAAACATTTATATATAAAAAAATATATATATATGCACTACTCGGATTCCTTGTCATACAGAAATGTATGTTTTTTAACAAATATTACATTGTACGTGATCATAGTAATTTAAACCCTCATGGCATTGATCATGATCTAGCAGGCTGCATATGTCTATGAAATATGTTCAATGTGTGTTGCACACATTTTCCCAAAGACGTTAAATGCAAATAAATAATCTTCCATATGCAACAAAATTTTCCACTATATAAACCTATTTGTAAGTTGGGCAATATATCTTCCCCACTGAATAACAAAGAAGAATGAAACTAGATCGAGGATATGAATTTTGCATCTCTTAAATAGTATTTTGGCAATTGGTGATGATTTTGCATCACATCTAGTAGAGACTATCAATTGAGAACATTCACCAATAAACTTGAAGTCTTCAAATCACATAACCAAATGATATTTGCTTAATCTTTTGCAGTCTCTAAAGTACTGATCGATAATTAATGATCTTACAACTCAAGTTTCTTTATAATGGAAGGAACTTTATATCACTAAATATTGTAATATGATAGGCTGAAAAGGTAGGCCTCTCAGATACCTATGGTAATTTTCATTTCTCAGAATTTAAATGGGAAGGAATTTCTTAGAGTTAACATCACAAAATACCCAATTTCATATGCAAAATAAACTATGATCAAATTGTTGGCGATATTCTTAACAGATGCACGAAAATGAACTAACAGAACAAACTTCCTAATTTCATCATTCCGGCTCTACCCCAAGGCAATTGGTTCGGAAGAAGAAAAGGAAAAACAGAAATCGAAAATGCGAATTACACACCAGATGTATGATTTCTGCGAAGATAAGGGCAATATCTTGTACGGAGTCGGAAGCAGGAGTAGCCACTTCTAGGAGAAACAGCAGATCTGATGAAACCTATGCACACAAAGAAGAAACAAAAAAACGATGATCATACATTTTTGAAGAACCTCCAGTAAGATATATAGAAAAGGGGGAGAAATCGTGCTTCGGTTGGAGGAAGGTAGTGCGCAGCGGCGATTAAGGAGTCGGAGTGGGAGAAGATGGTGTCGTAAAGAAGTTGGGAAATTGAGGTTGAGGAAGAGATCGATTCGTCTCTCAGAGTCAAAAACGCCGTCCTCCATAACCTTACTGAAGATGCGGAGGACGATGACGGCGTCGCCATCCCCGGCGATTAGTCTTCAACTATTCAACCCTTCAACTCCGGCGATTTAGTCCATCCCCTCACTAGCCGTTACTGACAGAGTCATTGGGGTTATTGGGATGAATTCTCTTCAGAAAAAAAAAAACACAAAAAAATTAAGTCCGAGTTAAATACTCTTAATTCGAGTAATTTTTTTGTTTACAACATGCAAGGATTCAACTCTAACAAGCATTATGTCAATTAAATTATGCTTTTCGTCCAACAAATTTCTTTGGGAAAAATACACTTTTGGTCCCTGAGGTTTGGGTTAAGTGACAGTTTGGTCCCTGAGTTTTCAAACTCAATAAAAATACCCCTGAGGTTTGAGATAAGTAGCACTTTGGTCCCTGCCGTCTATTTTTCTGTTAAATACTAACGGTTGCTGACGTGGTACTATTATTTTAATAAAAAAAAATTATTTTTTATATTTTTTTAAATAAAAACATATTAAAATAATAAAATATTATTATTTTATTTAAATTCTTTCTCTCTTTCTTCTCCCCCATCTTCTTTCCCCCTTCTTATCTCCTTCTTCTTCAGCTCCGATGGCCGGCCGCCGCCGGCCGCCATCGGCTGCCGGCGAGCAGCGGCGGCGGAGGCCGTCGGAAATTTTTTTTTTTTTTTTCTTTCTTTCTCCCCTTTTCTTCTCTCCTTTCTTTCTCTTTTTCCTTCAATTTTTTTTTTTTAATAAAAAGAAGGGAGAGGGAGGAGGACCCTCCTCCCTCTCCGGCGCCAGCGACGGGAGGAGGGAGGAGGGGCCTCCCCTCCTCCCGTCGCTGGCGCCGGAGAGGGAGGAGGGCCCTTCTTTTTATTAAAAAAAAAAATTGAAGGAAAGAGAGAAAGAAAGGAGAGAAGAAAAGGGGAGAAAGAAAGAAAAAAAAAAAAAAAAAATTCTGACGGCCTCCGCCGCCGCCGCTCGCCGGCGGCCGGCCACCGGAGCTGAAGAAGAAGGAGATAAGAAGGGAGAAAGAAGATGGGGGAGAAGAAAGAGAGAAAGAATTTAAATAAAATAATAATATTTTATTATTTTAATATGTTTTTATTTAAAAAAATATAAAAAATAATTTTTTTTATTAAAATAATAGTGCCACGTCAGCAACCATTAGTATTTAACAGAAAAATAGACGGCAGGGACCAAAGTGCTACTTATCTCAAACCTCAGGGGTATTTTTGTTGAGTTTGAAAACTCAGGGACCAAACTGTCACTTAACCCAAACCTCAGGGACTAAAAGTGTATTTTTCCCAATTTCTTTTAAGGTGTGTTTGATGCGTTGGTTCGAACTCAGGAACCTTGGTGTGAAGGTTGAGAAGGAAAGAATGTGTATTATTTGATGAAAGAACTAAAACCACAGTGGGTATATATATACATCAATTTATATAACTAACCTCAAAAATACAGGAACAGAAAAACTATACTACAAATATAAAGGAATAGAAAATTAACAAACGGTTAAAAATAGAAAATATCTCAATACGCCCCCCTCAAGATGGACCGTGGAGATTAACTACACCCATCTTGATAAAAAATTGACGAAGCATAGGAGCCAGAAGGGCCTTAGTAAACATATCTGCCAATTGAAGGCTGGATCGGATAGGAAGAAGTCTTAGAACACCTTTTTGAAGAAGCTCACGAACAAAGTGACAGTCAATCTCTATATGCTTTGTTCGTTCATGAAAAATAGGATTATTAGCAATAGAAATTACAGCCTGATTATCACAATATATGACAGCTGGATTTGGAGAAGAAACCTGCAAATCTTTAAGTAAGTAAGATAACCATGTAATTTCACTGGATACACTTGTCAAAGCTTGATACTCTGCCTCTGCTGAAGACCTAGAAACCGTGGCCTGCTTCTTAGATTTCCAGGATACAAGAGATTTGCCTAAAAATATGCAAAACCCACTAACCGATCGACGAATGTCGAGACATGAGCGCCAATTAGAATCCACAAAAGGCTTTAATATTGAAATCTGAAGAAGAATGAAGCATAATACCTTGCCCAACTGTTCCCTTTAAATAACGTAATAAATGGTGTACAACATCAACATGACCAGTACATGGTTTAGCCAAAAACTAACTAAGCTTGTGAATAGGGAAGGCAATATCAGGACGTGAAATCTGAAGATACAATAAGCGCCCAATAAGGCGCCGATATAAAGTAGCTTCATCAGAACGTAAAGGAGAACCAGACTGATCAGTGGACAAACGAAGATTCGGTGCCATAGGATGAACAACCGGTTTGGCAGCCAAGAAGTCGGAATCTTCAAGAATTTGCAGACAATATTTCCTTTGAGATAAGTAGAAACCAGTGGAAGAGCGAGATAATTCAAGACCAAGGAAATATTTAGCGTTACCAAGGTCTTTTAACAAAAAATTGGTGCGAAGCATGGATTTTACCTCATCAATTTCAGAAACTGATGGACCAGTAATTAAAATGTCATCTACATAGACTAAGAGAGCAACAAAGGATGAACCATACCCTTTAATGAACAAAGAGTAATCAGTTTTTGATTGAGAAAAACCATGAGTAAGTAACACACCAGAAAATTTTGTAAACCATTGTCGAGAAGCCTGTGTTAAGGCCATATATGGATTTATGCAATTTGCAAACAAGAGGGGCAGAAGATGATGACTTTAAATCAGTATAATAGCCTAATGGTAGAGACATATACACTTCCTCGAAGAGATCACCATTAAGAAAGACATTATTGATATCCATTTGAACTAAAGACCATGCATAAGAAGCGGTTAAAGAGAGAAAAACCTTAACGGTAACTAGTTTGGCCACTGGAGAGAAAGTGTCAAGGAAGTCAATACCCTTTTGTTGGCTATATCCTTTTGCAACGAGACGAGCTTTATGTCGATCAACAGTGCCATCAGGCTTGTACTTCACACGATACACCCATTTGCAACTGATCGTGTGATGGCCAGCAGGTAATGGAACCACCTCCAAGTATTAGTACGTTCCATAGCCCTAATTTCCTCATTCATAGCAAGTCTCCATGAATCAAATTTGACGGCTTGGTGGTAATAAGATGGCTCAAACTCTGATGAGACATTAAAAAGAAATTGTTGATGAGGAATAGACAAATTATCATAGGACAAGTATTTATCAAGAGGATAAGATGATTTCTTATCCAATAAAGGAGCGCCATGTGTCAATAAATGACAGTGATAATCCTGAAGAAAACCAGGAGGACGATGTGGACGCCGAGACCTTCGAAGAGGAATATTACCATCTGAAGTTACATTAGTGGCATCAAGAACATCAGTAGAAGTATCCTCAACAAAACCAGTCTGAGGAATATTTTCAAGAACATTAGGAACATTAGCAACATCTGAAGTAGAAACTCCAACTTGTGGCTCAAGAGAAGACTCGGTGATTTCAGCAGAAGCAATATCATTTTGAATACTAGAGGCTATGTCAGGGCCATCTGAGGTACCCACAATTGGCAAAGGTAACACAAAATCGGAGAATGCATCTGCTGGTGATACATTATTATCAATGCTATGAAAAGGGAATGCATCTTCAACAAAAGCAACATCTCTTGAAATGAAAATACACTGCTTAGAAATATCATATAGCTTATAACCCTTCATGCCTGGTGGATAACCAATAAAAACACAAGCACGAGCTCGAGGGTCAAATTTACCACGATGAGCAGTAAGAGTGGATGTATAACAAAGATCCAAAGACTCGCATGGCAGAGTAAACAACAACAGTGTTATATAAGACATTGAAATGAGACTTATTTGCTAACAAAGGCATAGGTGTCCTATTTATGATGTATGCAGCAGTTAAGATACAATCTCCCCAAAACCACAATGGAATTCGTGACTGAAAAAACAAAGAACGAGCCACATTCAAGAGATGTTGATGTTTACGTTCTACCACAGAATTTTGCTGAGGTGTTTCGACACAGGAAAATTGATGTATAGTTCCTTTATCAGCAAATAAATCAGTGAATTTCAATTCTGGGGCATTATCTGAACGAAACACTTTAATGACTTTTGAAAATTGAGTTTCAACAAGCTTAAAAAAGCGAGGTATAATAGTAATCACATCAGATTTGTGTTGCATAAGATATGTCCAAGTAAAACGAGAAGCATCATCTACTAAGGTCAAAAAATAACGATGACCACCATAAGTTGGTGTTTGTAAAGGTCCCCAAGTCAAAAGGATGGGTAGCAACATTATTATTTGACGGAAAAGACAAACGTTTCTGCTTAGTAAGAGGACAAATAGAACATGAAGATGTATGAAATAAAGTATCAGAAAAGAACAAAGTATCCTTAAGCTGAGATAGACGTCTCTAGATGACAAATGACCTAAACGATGATGCCAAGTAACCGAAGTAACTGAACAGGCAGTTATAGGAATAGAATCCACAGATCTAGCAATTGGTGCTAACAAATAGAGCCCATTGAAACAATCAGCCCTGTCAATCATCTTCAAACTGGATTTGTCCTGTATCAAGTAGTAGGTTCCACAAAAATTAACAATGATATCACCAGAATTCAACAAGCAGCTGACGGACAGGAGATTATAAGCAAATTGTGGTATATATAGGACATCACGTAATATTAAGTTGTCTAAGATATAAACGTCCCCAATATGCTCTACATTAACTCGATAAGAAGTAGGGAGTATAACTGAAATCATATCAACACGACGCCAATTGTGAAATAACCTTCGATTATGACATATATGTTTCGAAGAACCAGAATCAACTATCCAGCAATCACCAAGAGAATCAACAGATGGAGAAGCCAAAGAATAAATACATGTAGCATGTGTGACATTAGACGACAAAGTAATCGGCTCGGTTTTAGCCGCTTGAAGTTGAGAATTGAGCATTTCCATCAATTGTGAACACTTGCTAGGAGTTAGACTCGAGAAGAAATTCGATGAGGCAACCGAATTAGTGACTGCTGGCTGAGCAATTGAAGTAGAATTATTGGGTGGTGTGACAGATCTAGGTTTATAGCCAGGTGGATAGCCATGAAGCTTATAACACCTATCAATGACGTGACCTTTAATACTACAATGAGTACAAACATGACATTGGTTGGAGTTCTCCTTCTTACGAGATCGATCAGCAGAAGAAGACCTTTTTGAATTATCGGTAGCAAGAAGAGCAATTGGATCTGTCGGAGCTGTTGGCAAAGAAAGAATTCCAGCAGACCTTTGATGCTCTTCTTGGATAATAAGAGCAAAAACTTCATTAATTGGCAGAATCAGCTTCATAAGAAGTATCTGAGCCCGAACAACAGCATACGATTCATTGAGGCCCATCAAAAAAATCATTAAATACTCTAAATCAAGGTGATTAAGAAAATGTTTTAAATCGTCACAAGCACAGACAATAGTAGGCCTGTAATTGGTAAGATCTTGCCAAATCGTCTTCAGCTTCGTGTAGTATGTTTCAACAGACATGGTGCCTTGACGTAAAGTAACCAATTCCTTACGCAATTGATAAATGCTAGGTCCGCTTGTCTGCTTGAAATGATCATGCAATACATCCTAGACATCCTTTGCAGATCCATTATAAACGATACTAGTGGCAATTTCTTTAGAAACTGAATTCAGGATCCATGAGGCAACAATATCATTATTGCACACCCACGCTTCCAATAAAGTATCTTCAGCAGGTTTTGTGATTTTACCATTGATGAATCCAGACTTGTTTTTGCCAGAAATGACCATACGCATGGCTCGACTCCATGAAGTATAGTTGATAGCGCAAAGTAAAGGCTGAGTGACAAGAGTGGAAGAAGATCCAAAAGAATGATGAAGGAAGTACGGATTTAACTGTGCTTCAATGGATGAAGCAAAATCTACAGATCTAGATCCAGATGAAGAACTTTTGTCCGCCATAGATGAACAAAGGAAAGAAGCAGAAAGAAAACAAAAAAGAGCGGGAGCGAAAAAAAAATTATCGCTCTGATACCATGTGAAGGTTGAGAAGGAAAGAATGTGTATTATTTGATGAAAGAACTAAACCCACAGTGGGTATATATATACATCAATCCATATAACTAACCTAAAAAATACAGGAATAGAAAAACTATACTACAAATATAAAGGAACAGAAAATTAACAAACTGTTAAAAATAGTAAATATCTCAATACTTGGAAATCAGAATACGATCAGATTCATTGTCTGGAATCAGAAAAATTGGAGTTAATTTCTTGAATAATGTAATTTAAAAAAAATCTTTTTTGTTTAAAAAAATGTAATTTAAAAAAGAAATGACAAAATTAAGGTGGTTTTAAAAATAATAATTTTAATAATGTACGTAAAATAAGAAATTACAAATTAGGAGTGAAATTTGAAAGTAATGACAAAAGTAGGGTAGTAAAAAATTAGTCAAAACTCGTGTACAGAGTACACAAATTTAGCTTGGTTGATGTGTCGCTGACATGTTGAAATCGCGTACCAGGTATGCGATTATGCTAAAAAAAACTGTATTCATTGGACGCGATTTACATAAGAATCGTTTACCCGATACGCGAGATGGAATTGAAGAAGTCATGTACCATGTGTACACTATTTCTGTGGAAATATTTAGGGTCCGTTTGGTAACGTTCTCGTTTCTTGTTTCTTGTTTCCAATTTTATTAAGAAATCTAAGCATTTAATAACTATGTATGTTTCTTGTTTCTCATTTTTTAGAAACACTCCCAAAATTTGTATAAAACTTTTGGGAACAACTAAAACTAGTTTCTCCTTTTTTGTTCTTGTTTCCAATTTTTTCCAAACATAAATAAGAATATAGGTTTATTATTATTGAATGTATAGGTGTTAGGGTCATGAAATTCTATTTTTCTTTATTAAAAATGAAGAAACGGAAACAAGAAACGAGAACGTTACCAAACGGGCCCTTAATTTTTTCCATAGAAATTGCGTACACAATTTCTTTAAATTGTTTTTTTCTTTCCTTGTTTCAATTACATTTTTATTGCTTTGAAGTAAATTATTTAACATTTTTCCTTATTTATTTCATAATTATTATTAGTTATATGTAACAGCCCGTATAAATACGATCAAACTTTCAAATATTGTGGAAGCGATTTAACAAAACGGAAAAACACAACCTATTATTCGGAAAACAAGGCTTACAACCAAAGCCAAGTCCAACATTCAAAAACAAATTAAAAAATTAAACAATACAAAAAACAACAAATCCTACAGAAGCCTACAAAATCCTACATATCATAAGTCCTCATCGGATATGCCAGAACGCTAGCCTAATCGTTGTCAGAACTATCACTTGCTCCATCATCTGAAAACATTTTTAAAAAACAAAATGAGTACAAAAATACTCAATAAGCAACTTCCACATCAAGTTCACAATTCATTTTCGTTCAAAACCAAACATAAGATTTCAGGTAATAAAACATTTTAATATTCGAAACAAAATCATTCTTTCAATCAAACAAACTTTCAGTCAAACAATACTTTCAGAATATATTGGGAAAGATGCATTAATGGAGTAGCCCAGAACAGAAGTGGTAACCCGTCGGTAACACCATTCAGACATTCATACAGAATTGTCGATTAAAACCGACCAGAACATTTCAAATCAAATACTTAAGTGTGAGGTCATGTGAGTAAAACACACACATGAATCTACATTCCAAATGAACGTCAAACCACATAAGTGTCTTCTCACAAATAAGTTACAGTCAAAACATTTCATACAAATACTTAAGAGTGAGACCACGTGAGTGAAAACACACACATGAATCTACATTCCAAAGGAACGTCAAACCACATAAGTGTCTTCCCACAAATAAGTTTCATTCAGAATATATAACCGTCAATTCCAATATGGCTACTACAAAGCATACAATCCCCAAAACAAAAATTGGCATATCCGAATAGCACTATTCGATTCAATTCAAAACACTTTTCAAAACATTCAAAACAGTAAACATGTTTTCATTTAACAAAACAATTTAACAGAAACAATTTCAATCAAATCAATTTCAATTTAAAACAAACAATTTTAACCAAAATTTCTATTTTGGAAGGGATGTGGAAATTACTTACCTTGATCAGAACCTACAAATCTTAAGCCCAAAGCAAATCAAATTTCGATTCCTTGAATCCAACAATTTCCTAAACATATCCAATACTTCTCTAATTATAAACCAACAAATCCATCTTAAAGGTCTAACGACCAATCCAAATGGCAATCAATCTTAACCTCCAAATTTTTCCACTTAAAACAAATTCTTTTCATAAAAAGTTGGGAAAATAGTCTTATTGGGTGTCAAAAACAGCATTGAAAATCTGGAAAATTTCACTTTAAAATCCAACTTTTTCATACCAAAAATCAGTAGAACAAATACCTTTCAATACCATTTAAATACAAAACAAGATTTCAATTCCTCAATCTTTAAAACCTTCATAACTATATTAACATTGGGATAAATAACCCAGAAAATTTCTGCAACAAAAATAAAGATTTTCCAAGCTTTTAACACCAAAACAAATCAATATTGGCTACTTTAAAATACAAAACAAGATCTGAAAAGCATAACAAAATTGCTGTAAAAACAGTGAAAACATTCCCTTTTCATGTAGAAATAAAAACCATAAATCATACTTCAATTTAGCAATCATATGACAAACTTTTTAACAAAAAGAATCCACTTTAAACACAAAAACAGCCCCAACATTAAAGAAATTCAAGGCTGGAAAATTTTTGAAAAAAAATTCTTTTCATTGAATCTTTGATTTTCAAACAAAAACTGTAAGAGGAAAAACTTTGATAAAAAAAATTTAGGCCAAAACAAAAACCTAAAACTTTTTAGGGCAAAAGGTTTGAAAACCAATTTCATCCCAAATAGGACAAATAAAACTTCATACTAAAACTTTTCAAAAAGAAAAGAAAACAAAAGAAAAGCATAGAAGGGAAGAAAAACTTACTACTTTTTCTCTGGGAAAGAAAGTGCAGAATGCGTTCTTCTTCTCTCTTTTTTGATTCAGAGCGTAAAAAGAATTAGGGCTAAAGAAAATGTCTTTTAAAAAGAACCCCTAGTTAAAACCCTAAAAGACTATTTCCTTTTTTTAAAAGGAAAAGGATAATTCAAATTTATCTCCTAAAAGGAAATAAATTCAAATCAAAGATTTTCTTGGAAATCATTAAAATAAATTAAACTTTTTTTTTTAATTTATGAGCCGGCTGTTACATTATAAGTCCATATATATTCTTCTAAAATTTCACAAATAACAAAACACTTAATTAAATAGAATATCTCATACAAAAGGTTTTTTTTTTAAGTATAAAAATTACATATAAACAATTTCATGAAATTAATAAAAGTTAATGTGCCACAACATCGTGATCTTCTTTGACGAGCTCCACGACAAGGTTGAGGTACATCCATGTGTGATTGATGATGAATCACATCATCAATATCTTGTTGGGTTATGTCACCATGACTAAAACTTGAACTAGTGTTTGTCTGACCTGTCAGTGACTGCATTGTTGGGCTTTATGCCCTAAAACTCGTAGATAGTAAATGTAACATTTGACTGCTTCACTAATAAAGTGTTATTGATGTTTATTTCAATACAGAGTTATTGTTTATCTTATATTTATCTTGCAAAATTAACCCTAATCCAATAAACTGACATCCTAGGTTATTGTATGAGTCTTGAATTGTATGTGGAGACATACGGGGATCAATGTTCAAGATACAATCTAAAGGGTCTGTAGTATAGGGATAAGATTGGGTACCTTGTCTTGGTAACACTATGGATACGACCTACTTTGTATTTGATACAAACGCAATGATCCAACGCGTTCATGTAGGGGACATGCAGGGGTATCATATGCAATGAGTTTGCATAAGACTGGATTGCGAAATAGTAACCGCTAGATGTAACTCCGTTGACTAGTTAGGTTTCTATTTCACTAGGATGATCTAGGCAACTTAGTCTCAATCTTGAGCAGATTATAGACTATTGTTCACGAGGGATTGTACATTGATTTGTATGGGTGAGAGTGGCCAGTACGCCGACTCAATAAGCCTACCATTTTGGGGATAAGACCGAGTGGGGGAGGTGGAAACAAAATCACACAAGATGGAATTCACTCCTTCCCCGCTTTAAGGGAAGTAGATGAGTGTTCCCTTAAGTGGTGTATTTGGGTCTTGAACAAAGGGTCCTACCTTCTCACTGGCACGAGAGGGATTTCTGTTTATTGTTAGGACCATAAACAAGTTGTTCATTAGAAGAGCACTGATACTTAAGGATATAGAAGTAACCTAGGGGTAAAACAGTAATTTGACCCGGCTGGTGTTACGAACACTCGTGAATGACTAACTTGCTATTATTGGTCTATATCCGTGGACACAGAAAAATATCTGCAATGAGAAGAGTGCAATTGTGGGTTTATAGTGGAGTGTACCCACAGTTAACGAATATTGATTATCTTGGTTAATGAGTTTAGCCAGATAATCTCATATCATTGGAGCTTCTGATCTGTAGGTTCATTAGGTCTCACTGGTAGCTCGTAAAGGGTATTGATGTAATTAAAATAATTTGAAATGTTCAAACTTACTAAGGGAAATAATATAATGTATGGAGATACATTATAATAGTATATTTTAATTAAACTTTATAATATAAATTTATTTTGAATTTGATTCAAAATTAATTTATGGGACAATTAAATATTTGAAGGAGTTCAAATATTAATTTTAATATAAAGTGAGTTCGTATTAAAACTATAGGTTAAAATTAATGTTCATTAGATGCACATTAAAACTATAAGTTATATGAGAGAGATATAGTTTAATATGATTCAATTATAGGGTTAAATTAAATATGTGATATGTAATTTAATGATTAATTAATTGGAGAATTAATTAATTAATTAATTAATTTTATTTTAGTTAAATTAATTGAATTACAACTATAGGCTATGTGGGAGATATTCATTTAAATGTGATTTAAATGAAATAGGTAATTAAATATTGATTTAATTAATTAATTAATTTATTTAAATTAAATTAAATTTAACGATCATTTATCAGGGACACGTGGAAGAATTCCACACATCCCCTTTCCCCTAACCGAACACCACATGTTGGGGGCAATTTTCTCCGCCTCCCTAATTTGGCTTGTGAGACAACAGTTGCTGTAGACTCTCGTTTTTTCTCTAAAAAAATTCTCTTAGAGAAAAAATGCTCTCTAGAGAAAACCTCTCCCAAGAATTTTCCAAAAAGAATAAAAAAGACTCCCATCAGTCTCTTGCCTCCAATCCCAAGAGAATACCAGTGAAGATCATTGTGGTGGTGTCACTTGGTTTTGGTGCCGATCGTGGTGAATTCTAGAGAAGGAAAAGTTCGTGATTTCCCAAGGAGTTGGCGATAATTCGATCAAGTCGATAACGTAGGTTTGTCATCTATTCTTTTCTTCTCTGTTAAATTAAGAAATAGTTTTTAGTTTCAATTCTGAATTTAGGATTGATAATCAGCATGCTTATATCTGTTTTACAGTAGAAGAATTGTTATTGTATGATGTAAATGTTTTGCCAACGTATCGGTTTTTTAATCATAATTGAAAACTGAGTTTTGGTCCTCTGATTTGCTTCCGCTACGTGGGGATTTCACCCCTACATGCACATGAAGAGTTGAATTGTCATCATCAGCTATAGGAGATTCTTCATCTACGTTCGGATTTGGAATAGCTCCAGCCTATTGTTGACGACGTCTGCGACGAGCACGTGTCCTATCAGTGTCAGCAACGGTCAACCTCCTAGTTTGTTGAATGATGTTAGTTATATTTGTGACGTATTGCTCACACATAGAACCTAAATGTGGTATATTTTGTTCCATAGAAAAATGTTGTACATCTTGAACAAAGTTATTATGTAGAAAGAAAATAATTAAAATAATTTAATAAATATATTTATAATTGAAATTTAATAATAACAAATCGAAGTATGTAGTGTTTACCGTGCAAACATAATAAGCGCCCTCACGTGTGATATACCTCATTATGATTGAGTCATACCAATGTAAGTAGTCACCGGACATAGCTGACATGTCTACTACATTGTCCGAGACACAGTGATACGCATGTTGCATAAAGTTGTCACCAATCATGATCGTGCTTACCTCGCATCTGTGGCACACATGTCAGGTGATGTGGTGTGCCACCTACACTAATCGTGTACCTGGGCCGTGATTTAGCTCGTAATCGCGAACCTGGGTCGCGATTCACGTGGGGAATCACATTTCTGGGCCACGATTTAGCGAACTTGTGACCCATGTACACAATTTATCTATCCTAAATTTGGAATTAGTTTCAAAACTCCACTCTTTTTGTTTTTTTAAACTACATTATTTATAAAAAAAAATATGAAGATTTGAACCTCTAACCTCGGAGGTACAAACATTATGTCAATTGAGTTATGCTCTTGGTCCAAAAAATTTCTTTTAGGGGGTATGTGGTGCGCTGGTTTGGAATTAGGAACCTTGAGAATCAGAATACGATCATATTCATTGTCTGGAATAAGAAACCCTGGGTTTGTTGAAGCATGTGTTTGGTGCGCTGGGCTGGGTTTGGTTGTATTCTGAAACGTGTGTGGGGGTTGGGTTGGGCTGGATTTGTATTAGCTGTTTTTTTTAGCTATTTTTTCCTGAATCTTTGATATTTTTTTTCTCAATTTACTAAGCTTGTTCTACATAACAATGTTTAAGCCACATTTTCTTTAAGGGATTGTGTCAAGTATGTTAAAATTAGAATAACTGGGAATATAAAAATGATTAGTTCAAATTAAGAAGCACGTTGTAAATGCATAATCCAAGCATATTTTTTATTAGTGGCATAAAAGGAGACAAATGACAAGTTATTGTCTTCAAACAAATTTAAAACATAATTAAGTGGTCCAAAAAAAGTAGTAGAAATAATGAGAGGAAAGATAGCGAGCTTCAATTTTTTCGAACGAACAGGGGTCAGGGTCAAGGCTGTCTGGGTTCTCTCCCAAGAACTTCCATACAGTAGTCGTACTTCCACTCTAGATGGAAGTCCATGAAGTGAGTCAGCATGGTTAGATCATACAATAAAGCTTTGCGATCACCAGGTCGTCTTACATAGACACCCCTAAGATGTTCTACAACTCTACATACAACTCCTTCCGACGTTTTCATTTCATCTCATCCTTGCTTGTCGGCCATAATGATTTTTTTTTCAATCTGAGATGTCGTCAACTGGAACCCATTCTCTAGGACTTTAACCATGTCTCCTATAGACAATCACTTCCTCAAGGGTGTTCGAGTTGGACCTAGACCAATTGCTCTACTTGTCGGTGTCGGCAGATGTCCTCCCCCATAGTGGGATCAACAATTAGTGGACTAGGGGACATAGTAATCTTCAAAGTCAACGTTCATGTCGTCGTCTAGATCGGCTATAGGTTCTGATGCCATGTCAGTTGGAGTACGAGCTCCTACCCCCATTGCTCTATCTTTCTCGAATACCACAACTAATTCATTAAACCATGATAATGGCTTGCTTTCTGAGGCCCTTAGCTTGTGGATGACCCTGCATGGAAAACGTAGCAAATCTTTAGTTCATATACTAAATTCTAGTACATCTATATTGTTGGGTTTTATGCCCTAAAACTCGTAGATGGTAAATGTAACATATGACTGTTCATTAATAGAGAGTTTTTTTTTTATGTTATTTCAATAAAGTGTTATTGGTTATTTTGTATTAGTCTTGCCTAAATGACCTTAATCCAATAAACTAACATCCTAGGTTGTTGTATGAGTCTTGAACAGTATGTGGAGACATATGGGGATCAATGTTCAAGATATAGCCTAAAGAGTCTGTAGTATAGGGATAAGGCAGGGTACCTTATCCTGGTGATACTATGGATATGACCAACTTTGTATTTGATACAAACGCAATGATCCAACGCATTCATGTAGGTGACATGCGAGTGGGGGTATCCTATGCAATGAGTTTGCATAAGACTGGACCGTGAAATAGTAACCGCTAGATGTAACACCGTTGACTAGTTAGGTTTCTATTTCAATAGGATGACCTAGGCAACTTAGTCTCAATCCTGAGTGGATTGTGGACTCCTGTTCATGAAGAATTGTCCTTTGATTTGTATGGGCGAGAGTAGCCAGTTCGCCGACTCAATAAGCCTACCATTTTGGGGACAAGATCGAGTGGGGAGCTGGAAACATTATCACACAAGATGGAATTCGCTCCTTCCTGAATTTAGGGTAAGTAGATGAGTGTTCCCTTAAATGGTGTCTCCGGGTCTTGAACAAAGGGCCTTACCCTCTCACTGGCTGATAGCGCGCATAGCAAGCTATTTTACCCGATTCATTTTAGTTAGTATTTGAGTATTATTTGGCCGAATTATGCACTTTAATGTTTATTTTGTAGGAAATTGAGTTTTGAAGATAACATAGAGAAATTAGAGTTGATCGGGTGCTTGGGACATAAAGAAAAGCATAAGAAGCGAAAAAGAATCAAGTTGGAAGCCTAACAAATGAGGCAATCTCGAGAGCTCGCGTCTCGACGCTGAAAATTTTCCTAAACAGAAATGGGCGGTAAAGAGGACAGCGTCTCGACGTTGTCGACGGATCTTCTATAAATACATTCTTATCTTGCACGGCCAAAGGGAGTTCAATTTGGGAGTTTTAAGCCCAAATTTCAACAAGAGACCTTCTGTGGGAGCTAAAGCAAGGCATAGGAGTGGGAACAAAGCTTGAAGACGTGGAGATCGTGACGGGGACGTGGCAGCTTCAACGGATTTAAGAGTTTTTCCCTTATTTCCCTTATCTTTAATTAGTTTTTATGGCTTTTTCATGTTTAGCTTATATCGTAACACAATGTATGAGTAGCTAGATGTGTTTCTTAGGAATTGATGTAGTATTTTAAGATTATGGATTGATTATTGGGATGTTTTGTGCTTTTATTCTATTTATGCAATTATGTTTAAATGCTTTCAATTAATTGACCACTAGTTGAATGATCTACGTGTTGAATCTTGCTCGGGAGAGGGGATTTAGTGTAGACTTTACTAATTGCATGACTAAAGTAGAATTCTAAGATCGAGAGATTTAGAATAGCTTTAGAAGTTCTTAAAAGAACTAAACTCAAAGCCTTGCATGCTAATGAACTTAGATAGGGATATCAAGTTAATTGTATGCAAAAGAATCAATTATGCTCGGGAGAGATAGTTGTGATTTACGGTTCTTAGACTTATAAAATAATTGCACGTTACAATTCATTCCCTTTAATTAATCCTAATCTAAATTGACGAAATCAATTCCCTAAGAATTCTCCCAATTGAATTTCCAACTCTTAATTTGCATTATCTTTGATTTCACATTATCATTCCTTTTTTATCTCTAAATAAAATTGAGCGAAATTATTCACGGTAATTAGTTTAATTAGAAAACCAATCCAGAGGACGACATTCGATTTCATATCACTATATTATTACTTGACCCGTACACTTGCGGTAAGGAAAAATCCACATCACTAGCACGAGACGGGTTTTTGTTTAATGGTTGGACCATAAACAGGTTGTTCATTAGAGGAGCACTGGTACTTGAGGATGTAAAGGTAACCCAGGGGTAAAACGGTAATTTGACCCAACTGGTGTTACGAACACTCGTGAAGGACTAACTTGTTGTTATTGGTCTATATTCGTGGACACAAAAATATATATCTGCAGTAAGAAGAGATGAATCGGAGCAATTGGAAGTTAATTGAGCATTCAGGACATAAAAAGAGGCAAAGGAAGCAGAGAAGAATCAAGCCGAGACCTACAGCAGCTAGTAGACTCGAGAGACCAGCGTCTCGACATTACTGTATGCTCTTCCCAAGCCAACTTTTCTGAGAGGACAACGTCTCGACGTTGTCAATTTTTACCTTATTTATCTAAGACGACAAGGGCACAGCGTCGAGACGCTGTCCCTAGCGTCTGATAACGCTCATTTATGTGCGTTATTTGGTCTTAAAAACTTAGGTTATTGTTAGGAAAGTAAGGACTTTATGCTTAAAATCATATCTTTTTGAGTCAATTTAGCAAAAATCTTAGAATCATGTTGTAAATCTTAGAAATATAGAATTTATGCTTAAAATGTCTAAAAAGAAATAGCTTTTGCAAGAATTTATCCAAAGTTAATGTTTTGGGTAAAATACCTTTTTGGTCCCTCATGTTTCAGGTCAGTTTCCAATAGGTCCCTAGGTTTCAAAATTGAACAATCAAGTCCCCACTGTTTAAAAAAATACTTCTATTGAGTCCCTGGACCGTTAACTTTTTTAACGGTGCTGACGTGGCATTATTAAAAATATTAAAATATTAATTTTTAAATTAAAATAATAAAAAATTAAAATTAAATAATAAATAATTAAAAAAAAGAAAAAGAAAAAGAAACCTCTCTCTCCTCTTTCTCCCCCACGAAACCCCTCTCTCTCTCTCTCCTTCCCCTCCATTTTTGAAACCCATCACCTCCCTTCCCCTTCTCGCCGGCAATAGCCCACCGCCGTCGTCGCCGTCGCCGTTGCCTTCGATAGTTCGTCACCGCCGCATCCTTCTTCTTCCCCTTCTCCTTCTCGTTTTCTTCTTCTTTAAAACTATATACCCAACCCCACCCCGCCCCACCTCCCTCCTCTTATTTTTCTTCAAAACCAAACCCACCCCCACCTCTTCTTCTTCATAAACAAAACTTCAAACCCACCCTAAATACCCATTTTCTTCTTCTTAAACAAAACACCAAACCCACACTGAAAAACCCCAAATCCACCCTCATTTCTTCTTCTTCTTAAGCTTCAAAACCCATGGAATCTAAAACAAAATCCAAACCCAACCCACCCCAAATCTTATTCTTCTTCAAAATAAAAGAAAAAAGGAAACAAAACCCACCCACCCCAGCGACGATCGACGGCGACGGCGACGACAAGCAAAGTGACGGCTAAAGAAGGAGAAAGAATGAGGGCTTGGGTTCGAGGAGAGAGGTGAGTGAGGGGGAGAGAGAATGAGGGTTTGGGGACAGAGATGAGGCGAAGGCTGGCGGTAGCGGCGGCGTGGGCTGCGTGGCGGCGACGGCGACCGAAGAAAGGAAGGAAAAACAGAGAGAGGAAGGAGAAAGAGAAAGAAGGGAAAGGAAAGGAAGAGAGAGAGGGGGTTTCGTGGGGGAGAAAGAGGAGAGAGAGATTTCTTTTTTTAAAAAAATTATATTTTAATTATTTATTATTTAATTTTAATTTGTTACTATTTTAATTTAAAAATTTATATTTTAATATTTTTAATGATGCCACGTCAGCACCGTTACCGCCACGTCAGCTCCGTTAAAAAAGTTAATGGTCCAGGGACTCAATAGAAGCATTTTTTAAATAGTGGGGACTTGATTGTTCAATTTTGAAACCTAGGGACCTATTGGAAACTGACTCGAAACATGAGGGACCAAAAAGGTATTTTACCCTAATGTTTTTGTGCAGAGAGCTTTGCAAGAGAAATGCGCCCGCAATTGGAGAGAAAGATTTAGTGGAGCAAAAGAGTTGAAGTTGAAGATTTGCACCCACATTTGGTCCTGAAGATGTGGAAATTGTGTTTGAATTGCGCCTGCAAACTAATAAGGAAAGTAGCCCCAGCTGAAGATAGAAGTGTCAAGGCAATGCATAAAAGATTTTGCGCCCAACTTTGCGGCAGCAACTGGGCTTTTCGACAGAATTCCGAGAATCACATGATCTTTATAAGATCATCAGAAAATCCCAAATATCATATCAAATCTCCAAGGATCGTGGATTTATACCTTCAAGAGAAATGCTTGTCTCCCCTTGAAAAAGGTTAAGAGTAACCTAGATAAAGTGGGGAAAGATCCTTAGTTGAGTCTTGTGTCTTATTTTCTGTTTAAGCTGCTATACTTTTCTTTTTTAATTTGCTTTATTCTTGTACTCGTTCATTTATTTAATATGAATTCAGTTTATTCCTTTACTTTGTGCACTTTTTACTTTATGTCTTGCATTTTGCTTTCCTCAATGAGCTAAGCTTCTTCTCGAGGGTTCAAATATGTGGATACCTTGAGTAGAAGAAAGTCACACCTATGCAAAGGAAACCTTGCTTCCTCTTATCATTTCTTGTTTTTGCTTAAAATTTAAGTTTCATTGTTAACTTAAACTGATCAGTTAAGTTAGCATAGTTTGCGTTCAGCTGGTGGTCGAAAGGTTGGAGTTGAATGCGCGTGTTCGCAAAAACAATAGTGGAAAAGATCCTAGAAATAGGACTGGAACCACTAGGGTTTTGGGAGTCGTGTGCAATAGGGGTGATCATCAGTCGGTCGGCAGCGATTTTGGACTCAAACTGACGACGATCACCGACAAGTTGGTCTCTGACGATTGGTTTTCGTCGGTTTGGGAGGGATACATTACGCCGACCGACTGATTATACCGACGGTCAGTCGGTTAGGAAAAAGATAAAAGGAAAAAAAAGAGGAAAAAATAGGAAGAAAACGCAGAAGATGAACCATCTGAAAGAAGAAGATATGAAAAAAAGAAGAAGAAGAAGAAAATGAAACGAAAATAATAAGATGAAAATAGAAAGAAAGAAGAAAAAAAAGAAAGAAGAAGAAAAAGAAATTGCACAAAAGAAAAGAAGAAGAATAATGAAAGAAAAAGAAAGAAGAAGAAAAGGAAATTAAATAAAAGAAAAGAAGAAGAAGAATGAGAAAAAGAAAAAAAAAAAGAAGATGGAAACAAGAAAAAGAAAAATGAGAGAAGAAGAATCTGAGAAGGTTAAGGGTTTCACAAAGAAAAGAAAGAAAAGTGTGAAAGATTGATTGAAATAAATTGAAAAAAAAAATAGATTATTTAATATTTCTTGAGGCTAATGCTGCTTGCAGCCGCTCAGACGTGTTTTCATGTTTTTTTTTTTTTTTTTTAAATTTCGGTCGGTTTTATCTGTTTTCGCCCTTTTTGGGCGAATCGACCGACCGAGATAATAAAAAAACCGATCGACCGATGTCAGTTTCGGTCGACCGACCTGATTTTTCGAATTTTCTTGCTCACCCCTAGTGTGCAATTGTTGGGTTTTCTGTCCTAAAACTTGTAGATAGTGAATGTAAACAAATCGTATACTTGTTTTCAAGAAAGTGTTATTAAGTTTCTACAACAAAGTGTTATTGTTAAGTATTGCACAATATGACCAAAATCCAATAAACTAAGATCCAAGGTTGTTTGTATGTAACTTGAACATATATGTGAGGACATACGGGGATCGATGTTCAAGTAACAACCTAAAATGTCTATAGTACAGGGATAAGGATGGGTACCTTATCCTAGTAACACTATGTGATACGACCCACTTTGTGTTTGATACAGACGTAGTGATCCAAAATGTCCATGTAGTAGACATGCGAGCGGGGGTATCCTATGCAATGAGTTTGCATAAGACTGGACCATGAAATAGTCAACCACTAGTTGTAACACTATTAACTAGTTAGGGTATTGTTTCAATAGGATGACCTAGGTAACTCAGTCTTAATCCTGAGTGTGTCGTGAACTCCTTCTCACGAGGAATTGTCCTTTGATTAGCATGGGTGAGAGTGGCCTATACGTCGACTCAATATGCCTTCCTTTTTGGGGACAAGACGGAGTGGGAGGCTGTGGACATGACAACCCAAGAAGGAATTCACTCCTTCCCACTTCTAGGAGAAGTAGATAAGTGTTCCCTTAAGTGGTGACTCCGAGACTTGAACAAAGGGATCCCGCCCTCTCATTGGCCAGAGAGGGACTTTCTGTTTAATGGTTGGACCATAAACAGGTTGTTCATTAGAGGAACGCTGGTACTTAAGGAAACAAATGTAACACAGGGGTAAAACAATAATTTGACCCAGTTGTGGTTACGAACACTCGTGAATGATTGACTTACCGGTATATGTCTATATCCATGGACACAGAAATATTCTACAGTGAGAAGAGCGCAATTGTGGGTCGTTAGTGGAGTGAACCGCAATTAATGAACATTGGTTAAACTGATTAATGAAGTCATTTAACCTCATATCATTGGAGCTTCTGATATGTAGGTCCATTAGGTCCTCCTGTTAGCTCATAAAGGGTAATTAGGAACAATTAGTCTTGAAGGGAATTTGAATAGTTCAAAATCCATTATGGGAAATCAAGTTAATTGTATGAGATACAATTAATATAATGTATGTGATACATTATAATATAAAATTTAATTTAATATTGAACTTTATTAATTAAGAGAAATACAATTAAATACGATTTAATTGTAGGCTTAAATAAATATGAGATATTTAATTTAGTAATTAATTAATTGTTTAATTTAATTAAATTTGATTTAATTAATTAATTAATATTAATTAATTAAATGATTCCCCATCCTATTAGAATTGAGAAGAGTAATTAATTATTAATTAAATAAATATATCCCTAACCTATTATGAATAGGAAAGAGATATGACACTTTATATAAAAGACATAATGTCTTCTCAAATGAGAGAACTCATAACACAAGACTTGCTCTCAAACAAAATTTCTCTCTAGGAATTTCACAACATTCTAGTGAAATTTTTTTCCCCAAAATTTAAGAACACCAAGTCCCACAACTTGGTTCCTAGTCTCAGAGATATAGTAGTGGAAGATCTCGGTGGTAGTGTCCCTACTGTGATCATATTGTTCTTGGTGGGAGTTCATTGAAGAAAGTCTTCAACAAGTAAGTATTTCATTCTTTTAATTATTAGATTTAGATCTAATGCCTGCTCAACTTAATTTATATGTAGAATCGTTCTGTATGATTTACCAATGTATTGGTATTTTAGAAAACTTAATTAAAATAGGAATCGGTCCTATACGCTTCCGCTGGGAATTTAGGAATTCCAATCCTTCAATTGGTATCAGAGCTTTTTCGTATGTTTAATTTTAGTTATCTAAAATTTGCATTGGTTTGGTGGGATTAATTGCATGGTGGATGTAATTTTGCGAATGAATGTTGTCGATAAATTTGGCCTTAGAATTTACTGCTCTGATATGATCAAAATTGTAAGAGTCCTTGTGTTTTGGGGCAATTAATTGTAAATTCGAGTCTTATGTAAGTCTGGGTCTAAATTAGGCTAAAAAATCGATGGAGATCGAGACCAATTTTGCCAAAATCGGAAGAAACAGTCACGAACATTGCCTAGAATTACTGTCAGACGCAATAGCATCTTGATGATGTGTTAAATCCCAGCCACATGCAGAAACGCGACAGCGTCTCAACGCTATGTCGAGTCCAGCGACGATGGCTAGGGTTTTTAATGGTGCGAGCGGTTTAGTTCGGCTGGTTTTGAATGGTTCAGCTCCGGTTCGTGATGGGTTGGCTTGGTTTAAGGTTTTGGCAACCGATTCGAGTTGATTCTGGTTGTTTTGATCCGGTTTTTGAGTGGCAAAAGACTTATTAGGATGAAATTTGATAAATTATTGTAATTTATTGCTTTATTTTATCCTAGGGGCCAAATTATCGATTCATTTGCTATTTAAATGCTTTGTGGATGTCATTTAGATTAAATCTCACCTTAGGTTAAGCATGATCATGCATTTTAATATATTATCAATGTTATAATGTATGGTATTGATGCATGATGGATGAATTTCATGAGCAATTTAATATAATGGTTATGTTAAATATATGAAATACAATGAGCATGTAGTATGGCATTACATAGCTTAAATATAAAGAGTTATATTTAATTTAATGTCTTTGTGGATGCTTGGGTGATTTTCATGATTTGTATGTTATAAGGAGTTATATTAATAAAATATGAAAATCAATTTGCATTAAGCATGTCACATCCATAGTTTAATATAATTATTATATTAAGTCGTGAAATGCAAATGTTAGGGTTTATTGATTGTTAATTAATTAAACCATAGAAAGTTTATTATAGGGATAATCATTAAAATCTATAAGAGTTAAAATTAATTAGACCTAAGATCATGTTAATTCTAATAGGATTAGAATTAAGTTTTGCTTAGTTTTTAAAATAGTTTTAATATGACTAAGTAGGACAAACATAACTATTGGTTATAAGGGAACTGATCTACCGACAAAGTTTTGTCTAAGGCTGGAGGTATTTAAGCTGACGGTTTACGAAACACCTCCTACCTGGGAACTAACCCGGAACTTGAGTTGAATTAACCATAGTTATGTCAACATGCAATGTCGCTAGGTTAATTAAAAGAGTTTAATTCACCTAGATCTTTAGAGTAAAAACTTTACATTACTATGGTTATAAGGGAACTCTCCCGGTGAAGTTCTGTCTAAGGTTGGAGGTACTTAAGATGACGGTTTACGGAACACTTTCTACCTGGGAACTGACCCAGAACTTGAGTTGAATTAACCATAGTTATGTTAGTATGCAATGTTGTCAGGTTAATTAAAAGAGTTTAATTCGACCTAGGACATTAGATTAAAGACCTCCATATAAGAGTTATATAAGACATAGACTTAGATAGATTCATTTAGCCGGAATTTACCTAGGTAATAAACCCTAATCTTTAAAATACTTAGTGGGAGAATAATGATATATATAATATATCAAATATCAAATTTTTAGCTCTCACGTCTCCAAGAGTTCACATCGTGAGATCCATGCTTGGCCTTGAGGCGCCCTGGGAGCGTCCCCCTATGGATGGTGTTTGCATGAGTCAATAACAAAGTGAATGGAGAGAAAGTATTTATAGTAAGTGGGAGAAGGACACGTGTTAATGCATCCTGCATTCTCTTCCATTGGGTTGCACCGTGAGATTCTCATGCTCCGCCTGCGAGTCGCCCTGGGAGCGATCACCCTATGGAGGGCTTGAGCATGGGAGTCGGAACAACGCAAACTCCAGAAATGGATAGGGTTTCTTAGGTTTTGCACCAACATTGTCTTACCCTACGGAAGCTTGTTGGGGAAAACCTCTAGGATCTGAAAAATGGTGGGTCACACTTATGAGAAATTATTAAGTTGTTAATGATTTCTTGACCGAAAACGGTAGCTAAAAACTATTGGAATATGAGTTATTCTAATAATAGTGATTGGCTGAGATTGTCTCAATTCAGGGGAGGAGTAGCTGACTGCCCTAGTTGTTGCTCTAAACCTCTAAAGTATCGTTGCAAAAACTAAATCAATAGTTTTTTAGGGTTTCTTTGATTGCTTGTGTGTTTTTGTTGAATTTGATTGGATTAGATGTAATGGGTCAGTGCGATAAATAATCAAGTAATTTGTTATTTCAGCAATTCAATAATGAAATATGTGCATTGTCTTACGCCTATTTAATAAATAACGGTGATTATACAACAAACTTAAACAATTAATTTGTGGTGAATGATTTAAGATTAGTCTTAACAAAGGAATGTCCTCATGCCACAAATGTCTAATTCATTAAGAAGTGTTATTAATGAATATGACATTGGTCCCTGCTTAGCCGAAGAGAACTTGTCCAAAGACTATAAATTTGATTTACTTGTCTTGGAAACGTGATTAGTATAGAATGTTGATTCTGGCTGGATACTTGATTCAAGAGCCACGAATCACGTTAGTTCTTCTTTTAAAGGAATAAATTCCTGGCAACAGCTTGATGTTGTTGAGACAACTCTCAAAGTTGGAACTAAAGAGATTGTCTTGGCTGTAGCAATGGGGAACGTTAAGTTATTTTTCCCAGTGGGAGCAAATACATATTATTAGATAATGTGCATGTAATTTCTAAAATCAAAAGAAATTTGATTTATGTATCTTATTGGTTGGAACAATGTTACTCTGTACGTTTCCCTGCTAACGCAGTTCATTTCAAGAAAGGGAGTTAACTTTTGTTCAGCTGAACTGAAAAATAACATAAATGTTTTAAGACTAATCAAGAGTAAAACAGTCATGAACACTGAGTTGTTTGAGGCTGCTACTACTCAAAGAAATGAGAGGCAAAGGATTTCTCCTAAAGGAAATACCTTTCTTTGGCACTTAAGGTTATGCCATATTTACCTCAATATGATTGGGAGCTTGGTCAAAAGCAGACTTCTAAGCGAGTTAGAAGATGACTCTCTACTACCTTGTAGGTCATGCCTTAAGGGCAATATGACTAATAGGTACTTTTGCTTGAAAAGAACTATAGAGCCAAAGAGCCCTTGGAGCTTGTACATTTGGATCCTTGTGGTCCAATATGTTAAAGTAGTGGGAGGGCATGAATAATTAATCTATATTATAGATAATTATTTAAGGTATAAGTATCTCAACCTAATGCAACTTAAGTCTAAAGCTCTTGAGAAATTCAAAGTGGTTTGAGACTGAAGTTGGAAACTTGTTAGGTGAGATGATAAAGGCACTTCGATTTGATCGAGATGTAGAATATATGGGACTTGAGATTCCAAGACTATTTAATAGAACATGGAATTACATCCTAACTCTCAACTTCTGGTACACCTCAGCAGAACGGTGAGCAGGGCGTGCTTTGGCGCGCCGCATGTCAGCGTCTCAATGCTGTCCTGCGATTTTTATAAATACATAACGATTTGCTACAACAAAGGGAAGTTCATTTGGATAGTTTTTAGCCCTAAAATCGATTGGAGACCTTCTGTGGAAGCTGGAACAAGGACAAAGAGTGGAATCAAGCGAGAGCTCGTGGAGATCGTGACAGGGACGTGTGGTTTCGACGTTTCAAGTTTTATCCCTTTTCTTTCCCTTGCATCTAGTGGTTTTATGGCTTTTCTTTCAATTAGTGATTGTAGTTCTAAGACTATGAGTAGCTAAATTGATTGTCTTAGGGATTGATGTAGTCTTTTAGGTTTATGGATTGATTTTATGGATTGATTGTGCCTTTATTTTATTCATGCAATTACATTCTTAATGCTTTCAATTGACTAGCCATTGATTGAATGTTGTTGTGTTGAATCTTTCTCGGGAGAGGGGATTTAGCTTAGATCTTAATTGCATAACTGAAGTAAAATTCTAAGATCGGGACATTTAGAATAACTTTAGAAGTTGTAAAAAAGACTAGACTTAAGGCCTTGCATGTAATTGAATCTAGATAGGAATATTGGATTCCTTTATATGCATGAGAATCGATTGTGCTCGGGAGAGATAATTGTGAGTGTTGTTTCCTTGATTTATAAAATAATTGCACGCTGAAAAATCATATTCCATGAATTAATCCTATGCCTCAATTGATGAAATCAAATCCTTAAGAATATTCTCCATTTGAATTTCCACTTATAGTTTTGTTGCTTTACTTTGATCTTTCTCATTACGTTTTGCTCTCTAAATAAAATTGGACAAGAGTATTTGCGGTAATTAATTAACTAGAAAACCAATTCAGACACTTGTTTTTAACGAACATTATATTAAAACTTGACTCGTATACTTGCAGTAGTGAAAATTGCACATCAATAATTGATGCGCATTAGATGCACATTAAAACTATAGTATATGTGAGAGATAAATGAATGTGATTCAATTATAGGGTTAAATTAAATATGTGGTATTTAATTTAATGATTAATTAATTGTTTAATTTAATTTAATTTAATTGATTGAATTAAAACTATAGGTTATGTGAGAGATATTCATTTAAATATGATTTAAATGAATGAATGAATTTAATTTAATTTAATTAATTATTAATCTAATTTGATTTAATTAATTAATTATTAATTTAATTTGATTTAATTAATTAATTAATTATTAATTTAATATAATTAATTAATTAATTATTAATTAATCTGATTAATTAATATTAATTAAATTAAATTGATTTAAATTTGATTTTGTATTAAATTTAAATATATATTAGTTATTGTAACCTATCGACACGTGGTGCATTCCACGTTACTCTCCCTTCCCCTAACCGAACGCTTGCACGATAGGGAGGTTACGACTTCTTCTCCCTGTTCTGGTGTGTGGGTGATTGATAGAACGGTACTCTCTGTGTGTTGCTCTCTCTACAGATCTCTCCGAAGAAAGAAAATTTCAAAAATTTTCCTAAAGGATCCCACCATCCTTTTAACCTCATTAGTCCCTGTGAGAATATCGGTGTGATTTTCGTGGTGGTGTCCCTTGGTGAATCACAGAGAAGAGTTCGTGAGATCTTACAGTTAGAGAATTGGTGAAACCCTTCTGAGTCGACCACAAAGGTTTGGAATTTTCTCCTCTGTAAATTATGTTTAGGATTTTTCAAAAAAAAAAAATTATGTTTAGGATTTAGAATCTTAAAATTTACAACATGCTTAACTAGTATTTTTCAGTAGATTAATTGTTGATCTTTGTATGTTAAATTGTCATCGTATTGGTATTTTAATTCCTTGTTAAAAACTCAATAAAAGGTCTTTGATATAGCTTCTGCTGCGTGGGGTTTTTCATCCCTACATATATAACATTAACTCAAATGATAGTTCCTTTACCACGACCTGTGCCTTGAAAATCTCTTTCTCAGTCTCGAAGCATTTACGCTACTCGTTCCACCTAAACCCACTGCACGTTGGCCCTATCATCTTTGCAATCACGGTGTACTGTCTCTTGAAGATTTTGACTCTCGACTCCAGATTCAGGCTAACATGTATGTCGCAGCCTGGTAATTTTTTCTTTCATCAGTTTCTGCACTTGGATCAGAAATCTTGGCCTGAATGTCCCATTGTCTACTCGCCATCCACCTCCCTACACCAATTGTACCAGTCACTACACTAGTACAACATCCATCTCAGGTGTCCATATATGCTTCGGGTATTTAGATTTCGATCCTAATACTACCATTTGCATAAGTAGACATGTTCCAAATAACATAGTTCAAGTGTACTGAAAATAGTGCACACGTTAGACATATAGAATACATGCCTATGTGCAAGAGCGAAGCAGTTGAAATCCATTTGATTCACATTCAAAAAACAAGTTGGCAAGCATATGTACATCATAATTTCCAAAAAAAAAAAAAACTACATCTTAAACATTGTCAGATATGGTGGTCAATTGTTATTCCAATCAGCGAAACATTTGGTTCACAAAATCATCCCGCAATTTACTCCACACGATAGTCGTCTCGACAAAATTGATGTTGTTTGTGCTCATCCCATTGGAATCAGGGTCGCCAGGATGTGCAACCTCAAAACTAGGATCCGACCCTGATAACTCTTGGAAACAAAAGTTATTGGCTATATTTTTAGGCTTAAAGTTTTATGTTTGTTGAGAATTGATGTGAAATTATGCATAATTGTATGAATTCTGAAGCTATGTTGTTTGGATTTTGTGAAAAGAAGCTTAGTGTAAATTGGTGCATATTTGATTTTTCTAAGCTAATCTGGAGCTGTGATTTGCAATGCTATAGCAGCTGAGCTGACAACAAGTAGCAGTGGAGCTAATAGTCTTAAGTGGGTGCACGTGTTTTCCACGTGGGAGGCTCATTAATTGAGCTGACACTCACAGATGCTGATGCAAGCTGTTTTCAGCAATTAGGCAAGGATCCATGTGGGCAAAGGAGTCCAATCAGCCTTGAATTCCACAAATAGGGCAGGATATTTAAGGAAAGAAGACCTAGAAAGGAAGGGACGGCTGGAAAAGGAGAGAATCATTCTTGGAGTTGTTGGTGGTGGTGAAAAAGAGGAAAAAGACAGAGAAGAGGTTGCTGATAGGAGAAAATCTAGCTTGGGAAAGCTGGATTCCACCTTGTAAGCTTCTTCTTTAGCTTATTCTTCTCATCTTCTCTCTTCTCCTTGGTGTTAAATTGTGTTTAAGGCTGAAAAGATGTTGTGTATGGAAGTTTTCTGCTATATTGAACTCATTTCTTTCTTGACACATGAACTAATCCTCATTAGGTGAGGATTAAGAGCTTTATATTCTTACTAAGTGTGTAGTTGTAGATGAACATTGTGATTTCCATTTTAAAGTAAAGTGTGCTTCATTTTAATGCTAGATTTTTGTTTGGCCAACCATTATCTAGCAAAGTTGTCATGAATTTGGGAAAAGGATTGATAGCCGAATGCTTTAGTTTACATTAGCTTGATTAAAGTAATGGCTAAGCTAGTGGGTAGTTTGGGAATGAACACTCACCTAATGCACAAAAATCAGTAGCTAGGTGTTAAATGGAAGTTTAATCGCCTAACCTAAGAAGAATTGGAAAGTTCTCATGGAAGATTTGAGTAATTTGGAAATTACAAGAGTTTAGCTACAACAACACTTAGTAGTAGTAATCAAACTCCTAATTCGAGCCTGTCTTTCTCTGTTGTCCAACTCCTTTTGCATTATTTCCTTTAATTTTACCATCTAATTCTTTAGTTGATTTTCTTATATTGCTACATCTTAGTTAATGAAAAATACTTGGCCATTGGTTACCCTGAATTTCACTAAAACTTAAGTTGAGAAGTAGTAAATTTTCCTAAAACCAATCCTTGTGGAGAACGATCTTTAAATACTTATCACTTGCTGTCATGATGTGTATGCTTGCACGTTTTTGAGCTAATTGTTGCATATTTAGCATTATATTGCACAAGACAACAACCCATTTCTCGAATGATCAAGTTATGGAGCAAACAACTAGCAATGATCATCCTACATTGAACATCAACAGGATAGTAGGAATTGCCTCGTAGGATTGCCCACCGACCCTTCAACATATATACCAAACACTCGTTCAATAATTTTTTTAGCAATGGAATGTCTCATGTTGAATAGCTCTTTCAGGTTGGTCAGTGGGTTCCATCCATGCCATTCTGTAAGGTGGTATCGTTGACCTCGGTAAGGTGCCATAAATCCCTCTACATTTGGATAACCGATGTCACAAAAATAATAGTAACTTGTAGATAGGCCATAATCATTAGTCCAATGTGCATTGGCATGTGCCATTCAAAAAAAAACAATTGAAGCGAAGGAGCGATGGTTTACCTCTTGGAACCTTCAACTTGAATGGTCGAAAAATTGAATATCGCAGAACCCTCGGGTCCGATGTTGATCCTTCCCACCCAAGAAAGATGAATATGAACTCGTCGTTCTGGGAACACACAACAAGCACGTTGGTGGCAATCTCACCCTTCCTTATCCTGTATCGAGGATGATCAGTTGCACTTACGTTCACTTTGATGTGTGTACCATCCAATGCACCTAAACAATTATGCGATGAAGCGAGAGATAGTGTTTTAGTGGTAGAGTAGTGAAATCATGTCTTAGTTCGGAAGACAAGGTAACAGCTTTTCAGTACCTCAAACGACTGCCACTTGTTGTCGGTGCACGTGTTCGTGATGGGCTCTAGTGTCTTCAATAGTACTTCATGAAGTCTAAGGTCTGCATTTAGCACATTGTTAAAGTGCTTAGACACAGTCTCGCTTGACCACATGAATTGTCACCGAATTACTCTATTCTTAATGCCATGCACGAGGATCTGCAGGAATATTATGACCATCTCCTCGACATTAACATATGAGGTTGATTCCAACCCTCTATTGTCCTTAGCATGGTGTAGAGTATGGCGAACATTCTCTTACCCATACGTGTATTCTCTCGACACGCTTGATCATCCTCATGTATAAGGTGAAAAAAGTTTAGCTATCTAATTTGATGCTTAACATGAGAAGATCAATTGTCGATTCTCCGTTGACCCTGCAATATCGTCGTTACAAGGACTACGAATTGGAACTGAGTGGTGCAGATCACAGTAAGAATGATAATCAACTCATGGGGTTCAATATCTAAACCGTCCATTAATTACTTTTAATTAGATTATCCTGAAAAGACAATTCCACGTACATCAGACTCATGGACTCGTTGGTTGGCTACCAATTAGAATTACGACTACACCAAGTAAGAACCCTAGTATGAACAAAACAACATGGTCTTGTCTGCCACATTTAGGTATGGATGTACTTTGTATGGGCCTATCTATGGAGGAACTCTGAACGGGTTGATGTAGTTTGCCACGGTACACATCTTCTATGCTTGTCGGATGGTCGTCCACACCTATGTTGTAAGCGCTATATGTTGTCGCCGCTTCCCCATGCATGTTGTAAGACTTGGATACTGCCTCACTAATGCCATGTACTTGAATTGAACATTCGTACTATGTCATATAAATACCAGACATGCGCCCAACAAATACAATATAGAACTTCCTCCCCCATAACCCTAGTATGGAAACTACTATTAGTCGAAACCTATATTCTATCATCAAAAACCTATGTTTGTATCAACGAATGTGAGCATAGATGTCTATCGTATTTTGAAATCAAATTTGTTTAAAAAAGTGTTTGACTACTACCATTGAAAAAATGTTTGTTCTAAACTTAACTGTGAATTTTTTAATAACTTGATTAAAAAATTGTTTTTTCTAACATAATTGTGAAACGCTCTAATTTCTTAATAAGTTGATTAAAATTATGTTTGTTCCAACACAATTGTGAAACTCATTTTTTATAACTTGATTAAACCCACTCATTTTTTATAAGTTGATTGTAAAAATTGTTTTTACTAAACATAATTGTGAAACCCACCCATTTCATAATAAGTTGACTAAAAATAGTTTTTTTTTATTCTATAATTGTGAAACAAACGTATTTTTAAAATAAGTTGATTACTAATTTTTTTTTGTTATTCAATAATTACCCAACCTTTGTTTTCAACCTTTTCATAATAGATAAAATAAATAAAAAATTACTCATTCAAATTCCTTTTCTTCTCAAAATATACTTTATAAATTGTCAAATTTTTTTAACTTCTTTCCCATAATAACGTTTTAAACTTTTTTTCTCATTATAACATTGATATCTTGTTCTTATTGGTTTTAAAGGAATTAACTAAAAATGTCCATGTTTAGATAATTTTCTTTAAAAATTTTTAAAATTAATGGAATAAGTAACATTTATTCTTTGGAATTGATTGTGTTTTCCAAAAAAGTTTCAACTTTTGAACTTTATCAAGAAGTGAATTAAAGAATGGAAACATCCTATTTTATGTTTATATCGGTGAGTTCATTGTCAAATAAGTGAATTAAAACTTTCAATGCTTTTCTCATTTTAACATAATCATCCTTTTGCTTTCAGGCTAGACAAATCTGGGAAAGAGTATTCCCAGAGGCAAATTAGGCTGCCAGAGGGTAGAATCGACATCAAGGATCGATGGCTCCGCTTTTGTAACTATCAACAAGATGATTTGAATCTCTTATGTGTGGGAGCATGGACTATCTTGAATGATAGGAACAAAATTGTCCATAATCTACCAATACCCACTATTGAAATTAAATGTGACTGGATTCTTGCTTATCTGGAGGAGTTTCAAAAGGTTCAAGTGGAAAGCGGGGCCACTTCTTCACCGTATGCTGAATTTCAGACGTTGATTGCTAGGGGGAGGAGACCATTATGAATACTGATGCGACTTATGACGCGATTAATCGAAAGATTGGCATTGGGATAGTGATAAGGGATAAGCAAGGCAATCTGAAGGCGACCCACTCAAAATCTTCCCAGATTTTTACCACTCCGCTTTGTGCGGAAGCAGCTGCAGTCCTTGAAGGACTTCGGTTTGCTAGAGACATGGATCTGAGTTGTATTACGGTCATGACAGATTCCCTCTTGCTAGTACAGGCTATTGAGAACGATGAAATGTTGGACTCCTCGATTGCTACAGTGTTGTGGGATATTAGAAGAATGCGAGATTTATTTCACAGGGTATCATTCTCATTTGTTCGCAGACGGTTCAATAGAATCGCACATGATTTGGCCAGGACGGGGCTTTTATTTAATCCACAAGTGTGGACAGAAAATTATCCAGACTGGATAATTAATTTGGCGTCTCAAGAGCGCCTTTCGTTTGTATCCCAAAGGGAATTTTTGATTTGTTAATGAATTTTGCTTCGCTTTGTTTAAAAAAAAAAAAAAACAATCAGCTTTTTCTAATCATTTTCAAAGAAGTTAATAAAAAAATTTTCCTACTTTTTTACCTTCTATTTCATGCATCTTTAAAATTAATAAAGTAGTAAAAAGTTATTGCTTCCAATTTATTTCCTTTTCATAATTTGTTCCTCCTAACACAAAAACAGTAACTCATGGATTGAAAATTCATGGTTTAATTTCTATTCCAACTCCTTAGCTTGTAAAATCACTTTTATTTTTTTTTCCATCTTTATGATTATTTACCTAAAATTGTTGATTGCATTTAAAGTACACATACACATAACAATAAAGCACATAATAACAAAGAACTACAGTAAACCATACACAAGGAAAAAAAATACGTATTTGACATAGAACTTCAATCAAAATACACTCAATCATGTTTAAAAAAAAAACACAAGAAAGCACATAATAATTATTAATATAGACATGTGCCAAAAAAATATACTTCGTTTAAATGGAGGAAGGTGTTGGAAGACCAAAATTTAAAGTAATAATCATACAACTAATGCAAAACACATAGGACATAAAAGAAAAATTGAAAAGTTAGTATGTAATGTAGGAAAATGTAAAGTTAAAAGGTATACAGAGGAGAGTGTAAGGTTCATACCTTTACAATGTGTGGCCCAATCGTTAAGTACGTGATCCTACTGTTGGGATTTATGCCCTAAACTCGTGGATGTAATTGTAAACAAGTTTATTTATTCAACAAAGTTGTTATTGAGGTTTATTTTTTTTTAACTCAAATCCAATAAACTAACATCCTAGGTTATTTAATGAAGCTTGAACAGTATGTAGTTGACATACAGAGGATCATGTTCAAGTAATAACCTAAAGGTCTATAGTATATGGATAAGGCTGTGTATCTTATCTTGGTGACACTATGGATACGACCCACTTTATATTTGATACAAATGTAATGATCCAAATCGTTCATGTGAAGACATGCGAGTGGGGGTATCCTATGCAATGAGTTTGCATAAGATCGAACAATGAAATAATTAATCATCAGATGTAACACCGTTAACTAATTAGATTATTATTTCATAGGATGACCATGTAACTCGATCTCAATCCTGAGTGAGTTATGAACTCCTATCTGCGAGGGAATGTCCTTTGATTTGTATGGGTGAGAGTGGCCTGAGACGCCGACTCAATAAGCCTACCATTTTGGGGACAAGACGGAGTGGGGAGCTGGGAAAATAACTACACAAGATGGAATTCATTCCTTCCCAACTTTAGGGTAAGTAGATGAGTGTTCCCTTAAGTTTTGACTCCGGGACTTGAGCAAGGGGCCCCATCCTCTCACTGTCCCGAGAGGGACTTCTGTTTTATGGTAGGACCATAAACATGATGTTCATTAGAGGATCAGTGGTACTTAAGGAGTAAGAGGTAACTACAAGGGTAAAACGGTAATTTGACCCAGTTGTAGTTACGAACGACTCGTGAAGGATTGACTTATTGGTAAGGGTCAAAATTTGTGAACACAAAATATTCTATAGTGCAAAGAGTGCAGTAGTGGGTTTTTAGTAGAGTGACCCACAATTAATGAATGTTGATTAATATGATTAATGAGTTTAATCAATTAATCTTGAATGATTGTAGCTTCTAATCTGTAGGTCCATTAGGTCCCCTGCTAGCTCGTAATAGATAATTGGTACGTGTGCGCGTTGCTAGTACCTCTAAGTGCAAGTATACACTATCAAGTAATAAAGTGGAGAGTACTCCGGATATTGAACCCAAGGGAGATGGTGACTAGTTGAAAAACACTTTTACAATTTGAGAAGACAATAACCTCCTCTAAATTTGCAACTGAGGATGGTAACCAAAAAATAATTTGATAGTTGGTTTGTGTGGGATAAAAGCAATGTAAAGAAAGCGAGTAAATAAAGGAAGTAAAGATATATGAGATAAGACGGGGTATTCAAATAAGTATCAACCAAGAGCTTAAAATGCACCCACCATTGCGCTAGCAACTCATTCAGGTAATGCACACGACTGGAGAATACTATCTATTAGTGTCCAGATAGACATGGTGCATAAAAATTGCTACCAATTTACACCCACAAATGCCCTGACAACTTGATTGTGAGTTAAGTCCAACTCCTATTCAGCTCCGCTGTAGGTGCCTTTAGAAGACTAAGCTAACTAGACACTTATTTCTAGGGTTAGCTAAAACTTAGATAAATATTGCACACGACTCCCAAAACTCTAGTGGTTCCAGTCCTATTTCTAGGATGCAAGAAACAAAGTCCTATTTCTAAGATCTTTTCTACTATTGTTTTTGCGAACCCGTGCATTCAACTTCAACCTTTCGGCCACCAGTTGAACACAAACTTTGCTAACTTAATTGACCAGTTTAAGCTAACAATGAAACTTAAACTTTAGCAAAAACAAACAATGCTAAGAAGAAGCAAGGTTGCCTTTGCATTGGTGAGGCTTTCTTCCACTCAAGGTATCCACATATTCGAACCCCCGAGAAGAAGCTTAGCTCATTGAGGAAACTAAAGTACACAACATAAAACAAAAGGTTCACGAATTAAAGAAATGAAGTGCATTTATATTGGTAATCGAAAATTACATAAAATGATGAACTTACAACTAAAACTTAAGCAAAACATAAAGTAAAACAACTTACAATGAAAATAAAATAGAAAGTAAAAAACTCTAGACTCAACTAAGGTTCTTTATCCTCTCTATTGCCTTTTTTAAGGGGAGACAAGTCTTTCTCTAATTCTTCTTTTGAATGGAAGAGTCGACAGAGGTTAGAAGAACCGAAACTCGGATTGGTTACAAGATGAGAAGAAAGAAAAGCATAAAAACTATCTTAGGACGAGAATCCGAGCTCCCTTTGCTTCTTGCTCCTTGGCCGCCTTATATAGAACTTGGAAGGTAGGGTTGGCTGCCGAGATCAGTGTGAGAAGTCCTTTGAGAGTGAAAATCCATGATCCATGGAGATTTGATATGAGATTTATGATTTTCAGATGATTCTGTGCAAATCCCGTGAATATCAAAATTTTGTCGGAAAGCCCAGTTGCGGCCGCAATTCGAACGCAAATCTCCTTTAGTGCACTGCTTTGACAAAACTGTCTTCAGCTGGAGCTACTTTCTTTATTGGTTTGCAGGCGCAAATTAGACGCATTTTCCACATCTTCAGGACCAAATGTGGGCACAAATCTTCAATCTTCATTTTGCTCCGCTAACTTCCTTCTCTCCATTTGTGTGCGCATTTCCACCGCAAGTTAGACCTCTGCACAAAAACATTAATTTTGTTAAATTCTTACAAAAATACTTTTTTTCACACGAGATTTCGACAAGGAAATTTAATTCGTGGAAATGAACTTGATTTTATTGAATTTGAATGTATAAGTGTTACAATCTCTAATATTTATCCTTTGATTCTTTATCACAAATGTTTAAACTTTGGTCTCTAGCTTGTTGCTCTTCTTGGACCAGTTTTTTGGTCTGTTGATCTTTTTGGATGATCAGCCTGCTAGCTTGATGATCTCTTAGATTGACCTATTGGCTTGATGATCTCTTAGATCGGCTTGTTGGCTTGTTGATCTTCTTGGATGATCGACCTGTTGGCTTGATGATCTTTTGGATCGGCCTGTTGGCTTGATTATCGGTTGGATCGAGTTGTTAGCTTGTTGATCCTCTTAGATGATCAACCTTCTGACTTGTTGATCTTCTTGATCGGCCGGTTGGCTTGTTGATCTCTTCTTGGAGTCTTCTAGTCCTCAAATCTTATGAGTCTTGAATCCTTTGAATTCTGAATCTCTGATCCTTCTGAATTCTATGGACTCTTTGGCTTCTAACTCTTCTAGATTCTCTGACTGAACTTGAAGCTTCTGAATTCTTTGAATGTTTGAATGCTTCTGAGTCTGAATCTTCTTGACTTTGTCTGAATCTGAATGACTCTCAATTCTCTCACTTCGTCTGAATGTCCAAAATGATTGGTGCCCTCCTCTATTTATAGAGTTTGATGGACCTCATATGGGTTTGGGCTTGGATGATTTTGGGCCCAACTTTTGGGCTTGGGCTATATTTGGGCTTATTCAATCATTTTTTATTATTTTAATTTAGCCCAATTTCTTCAATGATCTCGGGTTACATTAGTCTCGGGTCCAATTTCCACGTGGCATAATTTGATTGGACTTGGCTCATGTCATCCAATGGATCAATAATAGACAAGTGGCATGGTCTGATTTGTCTGATTTCAACGTCTATTAATTTAATTTAGGGACACGTGTAAATTTGTAATTGGTCCCAAATTTATTTTATCATCAATTTAAATTAATGACGTGGCAATTTGTGATTTGTCGAAACTTTCCATTCAACAAATGCCCCTTTTTTTAGATTTATGCACAAGTATGTGTGAGTGAATTCCTCTGAAGAAAGACAGAATTCATCCTCATGGTATGTCCGCTTTACCATGATAGAGGATGTGATGTTAGCGGTTCCACAAGTTTGCACACGGGCATTGGCTTGGCAGTTATACAAGGTGTGTGGTGGAAGTTATGTCGATGGCTGAAGAACTTCCAGGTGAGCCAAGTAGGTGGAAGTTGCACCATAAATTTCAACAGGGATTTATCGATATGTGACAAAGAAGAAAATTCTTGGAAGGTGATATTCCAAGTGGTCTACTCTGTATGGTGTGGTAGGTTATAGTTCTCTGAGATGAAAATTATGATTGTCGGTGAAGACAATGGTTTGTAGCAAGAGTTGTGGATTCTTCAAATATCTTGCCAAGGTGGAATTTGTTGGGTTTTTGACAAAATATTATAAGTGAGTTTGTTCCACATCGGAAAGGTTCAAAGAAGTGAAGGAGCCCATGACTTTAGTTTCAAAGCATCTCATTTAGAATCACTTTAAGCTTGGTATACTCTAGTAGTGTGAGTGGTATAAAGCTTTGAGAGAGGGTTTCTTGTAATTCGGGTCGGGAAGAAAATTCTTTGTGATTGTAAAATTTTTTCACATAGTGGATTTCTTGTCTGTGGGTCGTGGTTTTTCTTCGATTTGGAGTTTCCACGTAAATTCTTGTGTTTCTTATTTTGTTGTTTTATTTTGATTTCTCTCTTATTTTTCTGCTTATTCCTGTGGTAGAATTTGGGGGGGGGGGGGGTAACACTTCCCAGTACTCCAAGTCACATAACCATAAAATTGTGCCATCCTTGATATCAAGGAGTACTATTGGAGTTTCCTCATCAATGTTTTCATTTTTCTTTTCTTTTCCTTCCCCTGCTTTTCTTTTGTTGTGTGCAAGTTTTTCTATTTCCACGGAAAAGAGGGTGTTGGGAGAAGAAACTAGAAAACCTCATGTAAAATAGAAGTTTGTGTAACTAATTCAATAGGTATGATATTTAAGATCACTACTACAAAAATGACATTCTATGACATTCTATCGATAGGGATGATATGCTAACCGATTAATCGTCCAACATATTATTTCTCCATGTTTACAAATTCATGTTGGAGAAATTGTAAAAGGTTTTGTTTGGTTGTTTCTGCAATAAGACGTCAGCAGATGAATGAGGCCACGAGAAGTAAAGACCAAAAAGGGAATAGCATTTAAGCTAACAGATATTGTTAAAATGGATAGTACAAAGTAAAATAATAAAAGGAAATTATACTACTTTCGATGTGCTAATGAGAAGAAAAAAAGTTCGTAAGCAAGATATACCACAAAATTCATCAATGCATCACAAAAGCATAGCATACCGATAAATATCAATATCTAAGCGGTAGAATGAAGTGTAATTTTGACCTTCTTAGAGGCTTACTGCATGAAAGGGGCAAAAAGGCATTAGAAAAATGACAACACATGAGCACCTTTAGATCAAACAAGCATGAATGGACTTGAGATGAACAAGAAAAATGAACTAGAGATAAAAAGAAATCTACCTAGAGTCTTTCCAAAACAAATGTTTGTCAAATTCTAAAATTATGGGTGAGGGTTGCATTAATTATACGGCCTATACCTACCATGTTTAACAACACAAGACTCATGTCAAACTTTGACCTTAATAACAACTAGAACCCCATATATTATTATTTTAACAATACAAGACTCATGTCAACCCGCAAATTTGAGGTCTAACATCTATGAATCTGAAAACTTGGCAACCCACCTAAGTTTTCAGCTGACAAACCCCACTTTTAAAGTCATTTTGCAAATGACCAAGAAAATGCTCAATCTTCTCATCCTAAAAATACAATAATGGAAATTATAGTTAATTCACATAGCAAAAAATTATGGATATGTACTTACATGTGGTAGAAAAAGAAATTAACTTCTTTTCCTAGGTAACTAAACAGGTTGAGCATAGGAAGAAAAGTGTCAATGTTCCGAAAATATGACTATATACCAAGGAAATTATTTACAGATTCTTTTCAAGCAAACAAAACTCATAATGTTATGCAATTTTGAGTTCCATCTCATTTCATTTCAACTAATCAACAAAGGAATATTATTTTCCAATTCTTTTTTAAGCAAACAACACTAATAATTTTATGCCATTTTGAGTTCCACCTCATTTCATTTCAACTAATCAACAATTTAGTTTCATGAAACCAAATAATTTTTCACCTATCTTCCAATTTAGTCATATAGGTTAAAGCATTTGAGATTTGTTATGATCAAAATTGGAAATTGATTATGTTGTGAAGTAATCACCTAATGTTTAATTTCAGCAACCAACGGTATTAATACAAAGCAGCAGCCCTACCAAAATGACCAAGTAGTTTAGGCAATGTCATAAAAATAGAGCAATTACAACAGAGTTCCTCTCTTCCAACAACATATAAATCAATGCTTCAACACATTTCCAACATTACAATGCACTAAAAAATTGAAGAACAAATGAACTTTCAACTCTAACAGAAAAAAGAAGCAAGGGTTTCTTACAGTTTCCCAGCATCAAAACATCTCCATGATAATGAAATAAAGAGTCGCTCGTGGAGGAGCACACCGGCGTGGAGCATGTTGTTCGCGTTTGTGGGTTTCGTCGGAGAAGACCGAAAAGGGGTTGAGGTTGCAACTAGAGAAGAAGAGAAGGCAAGGGAGAAGCAGATGTCGTTCATGTGAGCTTCGCTAGAGAAGAAGCAGCCGGTGGGGAGTTGTGCGATTGAAACGAGGAGAGAGGGAGAATGGGTTGTGGCGTGAAGTAGAAAGGGAAGAGGAAGATAAAGTTAGGATTTTTTTTTCTTTTTTTCTTTTCATTTTCTTTTTAAGTTTTTTTTTTTATTTTTTAAATAAAAAAACAGTAATAGAAAAAAATTGTAATTAATGACAGTTAATTGAAGTCATAGATTCATGACGTTGAAAAAAATCTCATAAATTCCCAAAAATACAAAAATCTCCGTTTTTTCCCGCCAAATACGTGCCCCAGCCGTTTATGACATTTTTTCTTCCTTTCCTTTATTTGGTTTAGTTATGGCGTCATGGAATGTCAATTTTGTAGTAGTGTCATATGCCTGTTTTCACCTTGATAGGTGTAGAGAATAGCTAAAGAGACAATTTGTTGCAAATTAGCATGTTTAATCTTGCCTAGGAGGAAAGAAAAGAATATATGTTTGTTATGCTTAAATCAAACATCATTCTTGCTTGTACATTTGAAAAAAAAAAAATAATGTCGGCTTGTGTACACAATTTGCAATGTTTAATAATGTTTTAGGCAAAAAGAGCTACCCATCAGTTAGGCCAACCAAGGGTTAAACTTGGGTTATGGGTCCCTATAATAGGTGTGTGAAAGCTAGTGTCACATATAAATACTTGATTCAATTTTAAATTTAAAGCACCTAGGTGTGGATAAAACAATCTAATTTGTTCTAGTGGCTCATTAGTAAATCATATTAGTGTCAGTGTAGAGGGAAGATGAGTTGAGAGTCTTATAATCCAATCCCGAGCTAGTAGAGTCCAATCTAAGTAAGTTAGATCTCTCGTATGCAAGTTAATTCTGAAAGAATTTCAATTTGTCTCCCTCGTTGTACCTTATGTGCATGTCTCTTGATTACTTGTTTATTGACTTAATTAGGAGCCTTAAGGATTGAGTTGTGTTATTATTGCATCCGTTTAGAACCTATGTCTAATTTGTATTTTGCTCGGGGACTAGCAAAAGCTTAAGTTTGGGGGTGTTTGATAGCGCGCATAACGAGCTATCTTTCCCGGTCATTTATAGTTAGTCTTTGAGGATAATTTGGCATTTTGATGCACTTTATGGGCGTGTTTGGGCCTCAGGTTTTGGAAGCCCAAGGTTTCAAAAAACCTTCATCAGCGTTTGGGACCTAGGTTTTTGAAAACGTGTTTCCCAAAACCCCACTTCACAAATCATTCTCCTGTTTCTCTCTCCGTGTTGCCAGATCGTTCACGCGTTTTCTTCTTCTCTCTCTGACCCCTCGTTTCCTCTGTCCATTTTTCTCTGATCTCCTCAACCAACTGGAAGACATGCATCTCTTTTCTCTCAGATCTATCGTTTCGTCTCTCCATCTTCACGTTGATCTCAGATATGTTCTTTCTCTCTTTCCCTTGCCATTTCTCACATGAATCTCTCCTCCCCTTTTTTGTTTTTTTTTTCAGATCTCTCTTTCTCTTTCTGTTCTTCCCGTTTCGCTCTCGGATTTCTCTTTCCCTCTCTGTTTTTTTCCATATCGCATTTTTTCTAGAAACCCTAACTTTATTTTTGGTGTTTCAGATCTACCACTCCTTGCCGCTTCAACCATCTTGTCGCATCCATGGTTGTTCCCTTGATAGAGAGCATGGTGGATCTGCTTGGTAGGTATGTTGGAGCTTGGTGAGGGGTGGGTATCGAAGGTTTGTTTTCTTTCCCCTTTTGGCCGACCGATGATGAGTAACACATCCAAAATTTCTTGCCCTCTGATTTGTGTGTTCAAGTGATGCAAAGCAAGCATAATTTTTTCCCTCTTTGTCTTTCTCCAATTTTTATTCCTTCTGATCTGTGTTGGTTCTGTTCATTTTTTTTATGGTTCCTTCTAATCTGATTTGTGTGTTCAAATGATGCAAAACAAGCATAATTTTTTCCCTCTTTGTCTTTCTCCAATTTTTATTCCTTCTGATCTGTGTTGGTTCTGTTCATTTTTTTTTTATGGTTCCTTCTAATCTGATTTGTGTGTTCAAATGATGCAAAGCAAGCATAATTTTTTCCCTCTTTGTCTTTCTCACATTTTTTTTCCTTCTGATCTGTGTTGGTTCTGTTCATTTTTTTTATGGTTCCTTCTAATCTGATTTGTGTGTTCAAATGATGCGAAGAAGCATAATTTTTTCCCTCTGTCTTTCTCCAATTTTTATTCCTTCTGATTTGTGTTGGTTCTGTTCATTTTTTTTTTATGGTTCCTTCTAATTTGATGCAAGCAATCAATCTTCCCTTTTTTGTTAATGTTTCTTGTTGTGAATTGAATTTGGATGACGTTTGTGATTGTAACGATTTTAATTTCATTTTTGTGGTTTCAACTGTGGATTTTTTTATTCGTTTAAGCAATTGTGGGGAAAAAGTTCAATATGTACATTTTTTAAAATTTTATTTATGTTTTTCTTTTAAAGTTTTGATGCAAATTTTTGACCATTAATCTAAAATTTTCTGTTCATATATGTTTGTATCTGTCAAGAGGTGTTCCAATGTCTTTGGTATGAATGAATACCATGTATTTCTAAGGTTGGGCACAATGCTTGAAAATCATGCACCTGAGGCCAATCCCTATTAGAATGTTACTACTGTGTACTATTTTGTTACATTATGACTAGGATTCAAGTATATTCTCAACCATTTCAATCTAACAAAGGTAACATTATTCTAGAACTAATGTAATTTTTCCTTTTGTTTTATTTTTGTTGTTGGCTTAGTTTTCTAATTAGTCATATTTCTATTATTTGCAGGGCCTAAACTAATAGTTTTAGACACATTGGTTTGAGGTTTCGTGCGTGCGAAGTTCGAAATTATTTTTTAATGTATTTATATGATACATTTGATCCATTTTAGGTTTATGTTATGTGGTTTTATACACATGTATTATTGTGATTTCACACTTACTCAATTAATCCATGATATAATATTTCTCTCCATTTATGATTTCTTCCATTTTATTGTGTTCTTCATACACTATCCATACTTTGTATAAATAAAAAAAAATAGAAAGAAACATCCAATGTTCTATCTTTTCAGTTTTAATTCAAAAAAAGAAAAAAAAAACATACAATGTTATGTCTGAAGAACATCCTGTTGGGTTTTATGCCCTAAAACTCGTAGATAGTGAATGTAAACAAATTGTATACTTGTTTCAATAAAGTGTTATTGAGTTTCTACAATAAAGTGTTATTGTTAAATATTGCACAATTTGACCCAAATCCAATAAACTAAGATCCAAGGTTGCTTACATGTGACTTGAACTAGTATGTGGGGACATACGGGGATCGGTGTTCAAGTAACAACCTAAAAGGTCTATAGTATAGGGATAAGGATCCACCTTATCCTGATAACACTATGTGATACGGCCCGCTTTGTATTCGATACAGACGTATTGATCCAAGGCGTCCATGTAGGAGACATGCGAGCGGGGGTATCCTATGCAATGAGTTTGCATAAGATCGGACCACGAAATAGTCAACCATTAGTTATAACCCCGTTAACTAGTTAGGTTACTGTTTCAATAGGATGACCTAGGTAACTCAGTCTTAATCCTGAGCGTGTCATGAACTCCTTCTCATGAGGGATTGTCCTTTGATTAGCATGGGTGAGAGTGGCCAATACGCCGACTCAATATGCCTTCCTTTTTGGGGACAAGACCGAGTGGGAGGCTGGGGACATGACAACACAAGAAGGAATTCACTCCTTCCCACTTCTAGGAGAAGTAGATGAGTGTTCCCTTAAGTGGTGACTCCGGGACTTGAACAAAGGGATCCCGCCCTCTCACTGGCCCGAGAGGGACTTTCTGTTTAATGGTTGGACCATAAACAGGTTGTTCATTAGAGGAGCGCTGGTACTTAAGGAGACAGATGTAACACAGGGGTAAAACGGTAATTTGACCCAGCCGTGATTACGAACACTCGTGAAGGATTGACTTACCGGTATAGGTCTATATCCGTGGACACATAAATGTTCTACAATGAGAAGAGTTCAGCTGTGGGTCTTTAGTGGAATGACCCCACAGTTAATGAATATTGGTTAACCTGATTAATGAGTTTAATCGGTTAACCTCTTGGAGCTTCTAATCTGTAGGTCCATTAGGTCCCCCTGCTACCTCGTAAAGAGTAATTAGGAACAATTATATCTTGAGAGAATTTGAATAGTTCAAATTCATATTGGGAATTAAGTTAATTGTATGAGATACAAATTAATATAATGTATAATGATACATTAAAATATAAAGTCTAATTTGAAATTAAACTTTATTATTATGAGAGAAATAAATATTTGAAGAAGTTCAAATATCAATATGAATTTGATTCATATTAAATTTATAGGATATAAGAGAATTGGAAGGAGTTCCAATTTTAATATGAATTTGATTCATATTATAGAATTAATTAATTGAAGGCCTGAAATTAAATATATGATATTTAATTGGGTAATTAATTAATTAACTAATAGAAGGTCTGAAATTAAATATATGATATTTAATTGATGATTAATTAATTTAAAGAATTAATTAATTGGAAATTAATCAATTATGAAAATGATTAATTACTTCTGGAAGTAATTAATCATTTATGGAAATGATTTAATCACTTATGGAAGTGATCAATCATTTATGGAAAAGATTAATCAATTGTGGAATTGATTGGTTATGGAATTGATTAATTATGGAAAAGATTAAATCAATTATGGAAATAATTGATTTTAAATGAATATTTTATTCATGGCCTTTCTCCTATAAATAGAACACTAACCGTAGGGTTTATGTGATACAACATATGGCCACCATAGGCCCTCTCATATTCTCTCAACTCAAGAACTCTAGGGAGAATTTTCTCTCTAGAGTTTTTCCCATTCAAGATTAGGTAGTCCCACAACTACGTTCCTAATCTCAGAGTTATAGCGGGGAAGATCAAATGGTGGTGTTCTTCGTTGTTGCAGAGCAATTAAGAATCATGTCCGTTGAAGTATTTAGAGTCGTCAACGGAGGTATGTTTTTCACCGCTTAACCTTTTGCCAATGTATTGGTATTTTGTAGAACAAAAATTAATTTACGAACGGTCCAATTGCTTCCGCTATAACGGAATTGGGAATTCCAATCCTTCACATCCAATGTTACTACTTTGAAAAAAAAAATTAGAATTACTACTTTGAATAAAATTGAGAAACCGGTAGAAAATTAGTTTTCACAATTATGTCTAATTTTTCATTATGTTCCACACATTCAGTAAATTAATTAATTAATTAATTAAAAGGCATGTAACAAGTTTTGAAAAAAAAAATGATTATATTAAGGACGATCAGATTTTTAGTAACTATGGAAAATTTGGCATTAGTTGAGTTTTATAAAGAAAAACACATTTTCCCACCTTTTCTCCGTTTGAGAAAATTAAAAATTAAAAAAAAAAAAAAAGAAAAAAAAGAAAAAAAACAACATATAATTGTTGGTGAGAAAAATTGAGGAAAATTTCACATTCTAGAATGGATGAAAACAAATATTTATCAATTATTTTCCTTTTTTTTTTTTTTTTAGAAGTATCAATTATTTTCCTACAATGTTTGAATGTTATGAATTTAATTTTTTTTTTCATTTTAATCAAAATAGTGACTTCAAAGGAAAATGGTCAAATATACTTAAAATCTCAATTTTACAATGGATGGAAAGAGCATTTTTATTAATTCAATTTGAAAATTTTGTATTACAATTTTTTTAAAAAAAAAAACTATAACATAAACTCAGACTTCAGAACTCAGCACCCCAAACACAGACTTGATAACTCAGACTTCAGAACTCAACACCCCAAACACATACTTCACAACTCCATAGATTTCACAACTCCCCACTTCCAAAACCGACACCTTTGCCCTAAACACCCCCTATGTTTCTTTTGTAGGAATTGAACTATTGGGATGAGATTGAAAAATTGGAAGTATTTGAGTGTTCAGGACCTAAAGATATGCAAAAATATGGAAGAAGACTTGAATTGTGAGCTACACAAGTGTGAAGACCCGAGAGGGCAGCGTCTTCAAGTGTCTCGACACTCAAGTGCAATCCAAGCCTGAAGTCTCGAGGGCACAACGTCGAGACGTTGTGCAAAATTTCCATCTTTAATTGAGGCGGCAAAGGGCAGCGTCCCGACGCTGTTCCTAGCGTCTCAACACTATGACAACTTTTTCTATAAATACAACATGATGTGCTACGACCTAGGGGAGTCCAATTGATTAGATTTTAGCCATAATTTCAACTAGAGACCTTTGGTGGGAGCTGAAGCAAGGACAAGGAGCGGGATTCAAGCTAGAACGCGTGGAGATCGTGACGGGGACGTATGGTTTCAACGATTCGAGTTTTATCCCTTTCTTTCCCTTTTATCTAGTAGTTGTTTTGGCTTTTCTTTCAATTAGTGTTTGTAGTTCTAAGACTATGAGTAACTAAATTGATTGTCTTAGGGATTGATGTAGCTCTTTGGGCGTTGTTGGATTAATGCTTGGATGTTTATTGCTTTGAATCCATTTATGCATATTATTCTCTTAATGCTTTTCAATTTATTGGCTATGAATTGAATGTTGTTATCTCTAGGTCTTGCTCAGGAGAGAGGATTTAGTCTAGACCTCATTTTGCATAATTAGAATAATCCTAAGATTGAGAGATTTAGGATAGGTTTTAGAAATTGTTAAAGGATTAGACTTAAGGCCTTGCATGCTAATGAATCTAGATAGGGATATCGAGTTTATTATATGCTTGAGAATTAGTTATGCTCGGGAGAGATACCAATGGTAGTAGTTTGTCCTAGATTTATGAAACATTGCATGTTCATACATTTCAAGTAATTAATCCACAACCCCATTAGGTGAAATCAATTCCCAGAGTCTTTCCATTTGAGTCTCCATATTTTTTTTATTCTTTTGCGTGTTGATTTATGTTTCTCATTAAGTTTTGATCTCTAAATAAAATTGGACAAGATTAATCACGATAATTAATTTTCTAGAACACAAATCCAGAGGACGACACTCGTTAATCAAGAAAACACTATATTAAAACTTGACCCGTACACTTACAGTAGCAAAATCGCACATCACATGTTCATCAAAATTCTTTCAAATTTTGTGTTCATTGTGGTGAGTATCATTCTTCATTTGAAATTTGTCCATTTAATCCATTGGATTGAATGTTATTTATAGCAAACCTCCTGCTTAAATGAGAAATAAAAAAAAAATAAAAAATAAAAAGTTTGAATTTATACCAAATCCATTCGTGAGAGATTTGAACCATATACCTTTTGATCTTTAGTTTAAGCTTTATGTCAGTTGAGATATATTTATGTTAATAGTATTCATTCTAATTTAGCTATATAAAATTAAGCTAATAACAAATCCTACCATTTTGGATAAAAAAAAAAACACACTTTAACTTTCAGAAAAATTCCAAGACTTTGTTGCAATTTGCAAGTGTGTGACAAAATAAATCTGACACTGGCATGATCATTTTTTCTTTTTCTTTTTTTTTTTATCCTTTTGCTATTTTAAACAATTTTGAATATTTGTTTTTATTAAAGAAAGAATTAAATCTGTGGACGCAATAATTGTGCCCCACTCCTCAAAGCACACAGACTGTTGAGGTGAAACACAGCATCAAAACTTCACACGTTAGCTTACTTGTCAGAGCTTACGTGGCGCCTCATCAACGGCCGATGTTGCCTAAAGCCTTGCTGATTGGACATTCCAGCCACCTTCTTACTCTCAATCCATCTCAGTTTTGTCTATACTGCGCGTCTGCGCCTCAATTTCCCCAATATTCGGTTACTTTTTAAAAGTTTTCTGTTTTTTATACATAAATTCAATAATACTTTACAAAAGTTTTTTTTTTTTTCCTTCCACAAATTCGAAAACAAAAAAGAAGAACATATTAAAAGAATGCATAGCTGGTCGGATTTTTCAAATTACCATTAAAAAGGGCATTATTGTAAAAATATAAAATTGTAAGCTTTTCTTTTTAAAGTATTAAAAAAGGTAGGAAGATTCGAACCTCCGACCTCATGGCCGAAGGTACATGTCAGAGCTATGCTCGTTTTGACAAAAAAAAAAAATGATCAAAATTACTCGAAAATGAGCAGTGGTTTTACCTTCTTCAAGATACACAAATTTTCTTATATAGTTTTTTTTTAAAAAAATAATAATAATGTGTGTTTAAAGTACAGTTTTTAAATGAATAAATTCTCTTACCATTTTTTTTTAATATTTTGAGGTAAAAAATAATCGAATATGAATTAATTTTTTTTTTAAAATCCATGTCAATTAATGCTTCAGAAATTATTTTACCATTCTAATTTAAGTTAATTTTTTATATAAAAAAATAGTGTCAGATATGAATATAAGAACATATATATTTTCAATTAAAAAAAATGAAAAATAAGAGGTTGGAATCTCCTATGATTAGGAAAAAAAAATGGGAGAGGATGTAATTCAAATGGTTGATGAGCATCTTTATTCAAATTCACAATTATAATTTTATCTTAAATTTTATCCATCATTGATGATAGTGATGTATCTATGAGATAAAAAAAATATAATGAGTCTGAGGATTTGAAATAAAACTAGAAGTTAGACATTGTCACAGCAAAACTAAAGACTCCATTTGGCTAACTCAGTGTTATTTTATTTTTTTAGTACACATCATTTGAACCTCTAACCTCAAACCGAGGGATGTTGGTTGAGAGTAGAGGTAAATTAACAATTTTACTTGCATTGATGTATTTGGTAAATTCGAAAAAGTTGATCGGAAAAATGCCAGAGCAGAAAAAGAAGGAAAAAAAAAACAGATGAAGTAATATTAATTAAAAAAAAAAAAAAAAAAAAAGCAAACGCTCAATTCGAACTGCTATCAAACAGCTACGACGGCGGCCATCGGGAGAAATTCCGGTATTTCTAAACTAATCTAATCTCAGGGGTCGCCGCCGCCATTGCCACCGAGCTCGGAGGATGACGGCGAGGGAGGGAGGTAGCTCCGGCGGCAAGTCGGACAAGAAGAATGCAAAATCAACCACGTTTGAATACACTGAACATGAAATCCATGCTTGCAAATCGCCAATACTCGAATCTCTTCCCCTTCCGAGAACTCCGTCAAGCAAATCGTGCACTCGGCCTCAGCGCCGGCGAGCTTCGGCTTCATCTCTGCCGTGAACACCAGCGCCGGAGCCATCTTTAATTTGTCCACTAGCGTCGGCTTCGTCTCGTCCTGAAGTTCCTCCTGCTGGCTGTCGGACGGATCACGAGCTGCGCCGGCGCCGCGGCGGAGGAAACAGCGGATGGCGGTGTTGAGAGCGAGAGCACAGATGAGGCCGCAGAGGAGGATGATGACGACGACGGCGGCGTTGGCTTCGAAGTCTCTGGAATTGGAGTAGGGCCGCCAAGTACAGGCGCGGAGGTCGTGGCACGGCGGCGATGGCGGTGGATGGAAGCGAACGGTGTCGTCGGCGTCTAAAGGAGTTGGCCGCATTTTCTCTCTCTAACTCTCACTCTCTCTTCAGTTCTGAAAGAAAGGAATTCAGTGTGAGTTGCAGAAGATGAAAGAGACTATATAATAAATGTGTGTGGCTATATTTCCTTATTTAACCGCTCTCATTCTTTCTTACGTGGCACATTATTCTGAGGGATTTTTTTTTTCCTTTTTTTTTTAGAATAATTTTCTTATTATTTAACTTAATTATAGGAAATTTTCCATTATTCTGGATTTCCTTATTTAACTTATAGGTAACTTTCCCATTATTCTGATGGAGGAGAGTGAATGGTAAAGCAAAAATTTTCTATACTACTATGTATGGTAATACTCTCACTAACTTTATAAAGAAAAATCTTTATGATGAAAATGAATACATGAAGTACATAATAAAGGAGTACTGTAACTTGTTTGGAATGGTAAGATGTGATTTCCATAACAATTTAACTTCCCCTGCTTCATTTATTTACATTATAATTTTTCTTTCGGTAATAATTCTTGGACAATACTTGGTTCCATATCAGTGTTTAGGTACTTCTCTATACACCACCATTAAAATGTTGACAATTAGAAGAGATAATTTTTTTCTTCTCATTTTCTATCTTTCTCTCTCTTAATTGTCAAGATTTTAACTGGGATGTGTAGGGAGATCCCTGGACACGGTTGTGCAACAAGTGTTGTTCATAATTCTTTAATATGGTTGAAGTTAAATCATTCTAAATTATGTTGAAGTGATTCACAATAGAAGGTAGTAGTGTTTGATACTTCTGTATATATAGTATTTCAAATTTTCCTTTGCAAGAATGAGTGATACTTTCTTGGATATATATCAACTTTTTACTATGTCTTCTACAAATATGAGAGGGAGTAGAATTTTTTTAATTTTAAAAATAATAAACATTTAATGTCGTGCTTGATAACCATTTGATTTTTTGTTTTTGAAAATTAAGGAAAACTTGTTTTTATTAATAATTCAAATATTTCTTTAAGAAAGATGAAAATCATTTTGTAGCTGATATTATGAGAAAACAAATTTAATTTTTAAAAATCAAGGACAAAAAATTAAATGATTATCAAACGAAATCGAGAAATTTCTTTCAACGAGCAAGAATTGTATAATTGAGATTTGATGTCGATAATAAGTAATAATTAATAAAAATAAAGAAAAATCCGATAATAATAATGATAAAATAAATGTACTATTTTGCAATAAATGTACTAACATTGACAGGCAATCATAGTCATGTAATGCAAATAAATATAATGGTCTAAAACTAAAATTCTAGAAAGTGATCGAGAGGCCGAAATGCAAAATAGATACAAATTTATAAAATAAAAGAAATATTCATAATTTTATTTTTAATCAAATGTAATTTTCTAGAGTTTTATTATAAAATACAGTTGTTTCCTAAAAAAATCTATTAGTAAAACTAATTAGAGGTTTACTGTCATGGCAAGGCAAGCCATTTAATTTTCCAACTACATATGAACATGTGAGAGAGTGTTTGGTTCACATTCAGTAATCAAATCAAGTGAAAGTTCAACTAAAGTAGCAATAAATCGGTTGCTTTGTGTGAATATGAGAGCATATGTTCATGGTTTTTCAGGGTGGAAATGGTCATATAATTATAGAAATCAACTAATTTTTTGCATGATAAAAAACTATCACGTAAACATATAATTTGATTGTCAGATGGTTTCATAGAATACTACGATGTAAATTTTTTAATCAAGTTTGGTTTGATTTGAAAATTATCTTGACTATTTAAATAAGTAACTTATGATGTGATTACTAACACGTCGTTTATTACTAGCCAGTATTCGAGTCAAGGAGAATGAATGTAATTTTGAGATGAGATCATTGGTTGCATGTTTGGAACAACAATTCTATTGGCCAATACAATGATTTAACTTTAGTTGTTGTATCTTGTGAAGATAGCTCACTAAACCATGTGTTTGGCACATGTTTATTTTTCAGTTTATTATCAGTTGTAAATCAGTTTTGAGGTATTATCCTCTGCTCTTCTTTTATTCTGTGAAAATTATGTACAGGAGTTTTTCTCCCTTTCCTATAAATCTTCATGTGATTCTCTGTTGATATGAGTTGAGGAATTAATGAGAAGTGAAAGGGTTTCTCCTGTAATTCTTGTTCTTGATTCTTTCTGTTAATATGGTATCAGAGCCACCAAGTCAAGCGACTGGATTCGATTCTCAGTGATCAAGATGAAGCTCCTGCATTGATCAACTTCTTGAAGAATCAACTACAGATTGAAGCAACCCTACGAAGAAAGGAAAAATCATCAATTTCAATTGATCATGGATCAAACGAATACAGAAGTTCAGATTGCTCAAGATTCGAGTAGTTCAACGAATCAAATCATAAATCCAGGTAATAAAATCTCCACAGTTAAACTCACAAATGATAATTTTCTTGTATGGAAAGTCCAGATCGAGTTTGCCCTAAATGGTCATGACCTTGGAGATTTCATCAATAAAGATTCTGTTATTCCTCCAAAACAAATTCCGTCTGCTGAAGGATCTACTGTCATGAGAAACAATCCAGAATATGCGAAGTGGAAACAGCAAGACAGTTTAATATCCTCTTGGCTATTGGGGTCAATGACTGAGAACTTACTTGAACAAGTCATCCATTGTAAGTCTGCGAAAGAAATATGGAAGTGCCTTCTGTTAATCTTCAATTCTAGAAATAGAGCGCAGATTATGAGAATGAAGACTAAACTTCAGACTCTACAGAAAGGATCAATGCCATTAAATGAATATTTTGCTCAAATAAAGAAGTGTATCGATGCGCTTGCAGCCGTAGGAAAAGAAGTTGATGCTAAAGATCATATTTTGTACATATTAGCTGGCTTAGGTCCTGAATATGAGTCAATGGTCTCTGCCTTGTCAACATCGATAGAAGTTCAGACTGTTCAGGAAGTCATGGCAATGCTCCTTACTCATGAGAATCAGATCGAGAGTAAATTGAAAACAGTTAATACAGACGGTACTCCTCCTTCAGCCAATCTAATGACTCAGAGTCATAATATTGTAGAGAATGAAGCTCAAAAGGCAAACAATCAATATCCAAGCAATCTGAATCACAACCAGAATTATGGTTCCAGAGGTAGAGGACGCTCTAATAATCGTGGGGGAAGATCATGGAACAACCGCAACAAACCTCAGTGTCAAATTTGCTTCAAATTTGGACACACTGCCATGAAATGTTACTTGTTGAATGGGAGGTTTGATCAGAATCGAAATCCTCAACATAGCCCTGTTAATACTAATGCCTTTCATCCTCAGTTTGGTGCAGGTGCCTTTCCTCATAATCAAGCACCAATGGCAGCTATGCTCACTGCTTCTGACTTAAATCAAGATAATGGATGGTATCCGGATTCTGGAGCAACAAACCATCTCACAAATAGTTTCAACAATCTTGCTGTTGGTACAGAATATACTGGGGCAAATCAAATGCACGTTGGTAACGGTACAGGACTCCCTATTTCTCACTATGGCTCTTCTTCATTTACTGCTGCCAATCGTATTTTGCACCTAAATAATCTACTCCATGTTCCCCAAATAACAAAGAACCTCATTAGTGTTAGCCAGTTTTCTAGAGATAATTCTGTATTCTTTGAATTTCACCCAGATTGTTGTTATGTGAAGGATTCCCATACTGGCCAAATACTTCTTCAAGGACCACTCCATGAAGGGTTGTACCGGTTTAACCTTACTCCGCATCATCCAACTCCTTCGAAGTCAAGTGGATTCAAGCCTCACTCATGTTTGTTATCTCATTCCTCCTTGTTTTTAAATAAGTCCAATAATAGCACTACTGTTAGTAATACTATCTTAGATGTCTGACATAGGCTGCTTGGCCACCCTGCCCTTCCAATTGTCCGAAGCATTGCAAAATCTTGTAATTCTTCTTTACCAAATAATACAAACTTTCATTTCTGTCGAGCTTGTGCAATTGGCAAGAGTCATGCTCTCCCGTTTACTTCTTCTGTTACTTGTTATACTGCCCCTTTACAATTGATTGTTGCTGATATTTGGGGTCTTGCTTGTAAATCTTCTCGTAATGGCTTTCGTTACTATCTAAGTTTTGTTGATATGTACTCTCGCTATACATGGATCTATTTTCTCCAAACAAAATCTGAGGCCTTTCAAACCTTCCTATCCTTTAAAACTACTGTTGAGAAACTCCTTGGCCAAAATATTATCCGTTTCCAATCTGATGGGGGCGGAGAATTCAAAACCTTTACTCCTTTCCTTCACAAACATGGCATAGATCATAGAATCACTTGCCCCTACACATCCCAACAAAATGGAGTTGTTGAGCGCAAGCATAGACACATTATTGATGTTGGCCTCACACTTCTTTCTCAAGCCTCGATGCCACTTGACTTTTGGGATGATGCATTCTCTACAGCTACATATCTCATCAATAGGTTGCCGTCAACAGCTCTAAATGGTGTGAGTCCTCTATTCAAATTGTTTAACACTCACCCTGATTTTTCATTCCTTAAGGTTTTTGGCTGCTGTTGTTACCTCTGCTTACGTCCATATAACTCCCATAAACTTAGCTTTAGATCCATTCCTTGTACTTTCCTTGGATACAGCAACAAACACAAAGGCTACAAATGTCTTTCACCTGAGGGCCGACTTTATATCTCTAGAAATGTTACTTTTGATGAACATTTCTTTCCCTTTGCCTCCATTACTACCACCTCGAACACCTTACCTTCTTCTCAAATTTCCCAAATTTTACCTCTGCCTCCTACACCTCCCACTCTAACTCAGCCTTCTCCTTCTGATCCTTCACCTTCTCAAAATACTGAAGCTCCTTTACCTCAATCCTCCAGTCCTGTATCGGTACCAACTGTGCCTATATCTCCAATAGCTGATGTTTCTCAGGCTTCTTCAGAACACAGTACTACTCCCATGTCTGATTTACAGACGATCACAACTACTTCATCTGCTACCACATCTGAACGTCCTCCTATTATTAATGATCATCCCATGGTCACTAGAGGAAAGCATGGGATTTTTAAGCCAAAGGTTCTAACTGTCACGTATGAGGAAACTGAACCACCCAATGCTAAGGAAGCTATTCAGCATCCTCATTGGAGGAAGGCGATGGAGACTGAATTTCATGCTTTAATGAGCAATCATACATGGGATCTTGTACCTTTTAACTCAAATCAGAAAGTTGTGGGGTGTAAATGGGTATTCAAGATCAAACGAAACTCAGATGGGACAATTTCTCGGTACAAAGCAAGACTTGTTGCCAAAGGGTTTCACCAATCTGCTGACATCGATTACACTGAGACCTATAGTCCAGTGGTTAAGCCTGTTACAATTCGTGTTCTCCTGACCTTGGCTTTAGCTCGTGGGTGGCATATTCGTCAGATTGACATAAATAATGCCTTTCTTCATGGTTTCTTAGAAGAAACTGTCTATATGGAACAACCTTTCGGTTTTGAAAAGCATGGTTCTTCCCCTTTGGCCTGTCAGCTTCGAAAGGCTCTCTATGGGCTTAAACAAGCTCCTCGAGCTTGGTTTGCATGACTTAGTCAATTTTTACATTCTTTAGGCTTTCATACTTCTCGTGTTGACTCATCTTTACTTATTAGACATCGAAAGAATGACTGCTGCTATGTTCTAGTTTATGTTGATGACATTGTCATCACTGGCAGTTCCCCTACTGTAATTTCAGAGTTGATTAATGTTTTGAATAAACAATTTGCTCTCAAAGACTTAGGTCCATTGAGCTACTTTCTTGGAATTGAAGTATCCTATCCCCCAAATGGTGGCATGTTTCTTTCTCAATCCAAATATATTCAGGATCTTCTGAATAGGACTCATATGGCTGGAGCAAAAGGGATCTCTACACCGATGGTCAGTGGCCCTTTGGTATCTGCTCGACAGGGTGAACGTTTACCTGATGTTCGTGAATATAGAAGTGTGGTTGGCGCACTTCAATATGCAACCTTGACTCGCCCTGAAATTTCATTTAGTGTGAATAAAGCATGTCAGTTCATGCACACTCCAACCTTTGCGCATTGGCAGCTTGTAAAGAGAATTTTGCGCTACTTAAAAGGTACTCTCTCTCACGGTTTATTACTTTCTGTTCCAAGGAATTTGACTCTCCAAGGGTATGTTGATGCGGATTGGGCATCTGATCCTGACGATCGCAAGTCGACTTCTGGTTTTTGCATCTTCCTTGAAGGCAATCTTATCTCATGGGGATCAAAGAAGCAGACTATAATCTCTAGGTCCAGTACCGAGGCCGAGTATAGATGTCTTGCAGCAGCAGCTTCTGAGTTGGTATGGCTAAACTCTCTATTTTGTGATCTGCATATTTCTTTGTTACAGAGACCAATTCTGTGGTGCGATAATCTAAGTGCTGTCCACCTTAGCGCAAATCCTATACTTCATTCCAAGACTAAACATGTGGAAATTGACATATACTTTGTCCGAGACTTGGTTATGCAGAAGCGAATTTCTGTTCAGCACTTGCCGGCTACGGATCAGATAGCAGACATCCTCACAAAGCCTCTCTCTGCTACAGTGTTTAATATTCTGACTTACAAGCTCAATGTTAGAGATCCTCTCACCATTGGCTTGAGGGGGGGTGTGAAGATAGCTCACTAACCGTGTGCTTGGCACATGTTTATTTTTCAGTTTATTATCAATTGTAAATCAGTTTTGAGGTATTATCCTCTGCTCTTCTTTTATTCTGTGAAAATTATGTACAGGAGTTTTTCTCCCTTTCCTATAAATCTTCATGTGATTCTCTGTTGATATGAGTTGAGGAATTAATGAGAAGTGAAAGGGTTTCTCCTGTAATTCTTGTTCTTGATTCTTTCTGTTAATATATCTTGTTTCGTTTTTGTTATAACAAGAGCTAACATACATGGATCAATATAAGAGGGAGAAGAAAAGTACACAGGAGATTTATAGTGGTTCTACCAAGATTGGTGTACATCCACTCTTCAAGCAGTCCACGAATCTTTCATTATGCCAATCAAGAACACCAGGGAGATGAAATTACAAGAAGGAAGATTAGCACCCTCATATACTCACAGCTCTCAAGGAATTTAACCCAAAGCTCACCAATCACTCCCCAGTACAACAGTCGCAACCCAGGGACTCAAATATTGCACTCTCACACTCGTATACAGTGGTCATCAGGGTATATAAAATAACCCTCAAAATCTATTACATAAATTCAGAAAGAATAAATGAATAAACTGTATAACTAACTATCAGAGAACACGTGCTTGGAGAATAAGTTGAGCTGGCTTCGTTCCTTCTTTACTGAGAGAGTCTAATTTAATGCTGACGTGTCACCTTCTTCACAGTTTTTCATTCTAGATATATACATGATATTTTTATGTGACACTTACATAAAATGTTAAAAAGATAGTTGTCCCGATCATATAGATAGTGAATCAAACATACAAAACAAGTCAATTGAGGTTGTTGATATCATATGAAAGGACCTTCTCAATCATGCGATATTTTGGGTAGAATTTTTGCTAGTTATAAACAATATTGTGAAATTTTTTCTAACCCTCCTTTTTTTTTTTTTTTAACTATATTTCTAAAGAAAAGAAAAGAAAAAAGATAATTGCATAATGCAAATAAGGGGGGAAAAGAAACAAATGGTATAAGAAAAGTAGTTTTATTATGTGTGGAAATGAAATAATGCCCTTTTTTTTGAAATATGAAATAATGCCCTTAGAAGAGAGCAAAACGAAGCCACCATCCCCATCCCCTTAACCTTCGCGTTCTGATGGAAACAGAAGAACAATAAATTTGCCATAATTCAGTACCCGACAGCTGCCCTTTCCCCGAGGGTAAAACGCAACACACCAATTTTATCTTCTTTCTTCACTCACACGGTTCCCTCCACCATACCATTATAAATAAATTACCATGGTTAAGTTTTTAAAGTTTGCATTTAATGTCTAAAAAATGGTTAGTAGATTTTTTGTCCGTGTCAATTTGATAACTTTAAAAAGTATTAATTAGGTCTTCAAACTTTCAATTTTGTGTCTAATATAATAGGTCCCTGAACTTTAAAAAGTATTCAGTACGTCCTTAAACTTTAACTTTTGTGTCTAATAGATCCATCAATTTTCAATTTTGTATCAAATAGGTCCTTGAACTATTCGGCATTTTTAAAATTCACAAGCCTACTAGATAGAAATTGGAAGTTTAGGGTCCCAATAGGTATAAATTTCAATTTAATATCTAATAGATTGATTAATTTTTAAAAATCTCGAATATGTCAGAGACCTATTAGACACAAAATTAAAAGTCTAGGAACCTAGCTATTAGACACTTTTAAAGTTCAGGGACCTATTAGGCATAAAATTGAATGTTTAGATACCTATAAGACACTTTTTAAAGTCTAGGGACTAAATTAATACAATCTTGAAAGTTCAGGGATTAAACTTGTAATTTAACCTAAATATTTAAACATGTTCGATAATCATTTGGGTCCTGTTTGATAACCATTTGATTTTTTGTTTTTAAAAATTATGCTTGTTTTTTCATAATTTTCTTATTGTGGTTTTCATCTTTGTTAATGACACATTTTCATTCCTAGGAAAATTATAAAAACAAAAACAAGTTTTTGAAAACTATTTTTTTAGTTTTAAAAAATTAGTTTGGTTTTTGAAAACATGGAAAGAAGGTCGATGAAAAAACAAAGAAACTTATAGATGAGAGTAGTGTTTTTAAAAACCAAAAACCAAATGGTTATCTAACGGAGTCTTGGTTTTTGGCTTGTGGTTTTAGTTTTTAAAATTTATGTTTGTTTCCTTACCATTTTATTTATCATAGATTTCACATCTTAAAGAAACATTTGAAATCTTAGTCAAATAAAAAAAAAGTTTTTTAAAAATGCACTTGATTTGGTTGTTGAAAACATTGATAGGAAATAGATAGATAGAAAAAAAAAAAAAATGGAAGTAGTGTTTATAAACTTAATTTTCAAAAACCAAAAATAAAAAATAAAATCGTTATTAAACGGGGCATAAATTTTCAAAATTTTTTGTGTCAAGCTTACTTGACACTTGACTATTTTTATAGGATATCCACTTGAATTCTACTAGATTTAATTGTCAATCAAAATTATAAGATATTAAATTTTAGGTAAGTAGTCACTATGATATGAACACTCAAACTTTCAATTTTGTATCTAATAAGTATCTAAACTTTGAAAATATCTAATAAGTCCTTTAAGCTTTCAATTATTAATTTGTCAAGTAGATTCTCGACCCATCTTACATTTTTAAAAATTTACAAACATTTTAAACTTAACTTTAAGTTGAAAACTAAGAGACTTATTAGACATAAATTTTAATTTTATACTAAGCCTATAGATTATCTAGAATACGTCTAATATAGTTAGGTCACATATGTATTAAATATAAGATCAAAAGTTCCAAAATTTACACAACCATTTTTAAAGTTGAACAACTCACTAAAAACTCAGCTATACTTTCCCTTTTAGTTCAACAACATTTGAGGTTGGAAGATTCAAACCTTTGATTTTTTGGTCAAAACGTACACATGTAAATTACCATTAAGCTATATTTAATTTGATAACTCGAGCTAAACTTATATAATAATAATGGAAATTAAAAAAAAATGGTGGCAAATGAAAGCGGGTGGTATTAAGAAATGGAAGAATGTGATTGGTACTTATTTTGGAGGTATTAAATTTAAAGTATCAAAGATTGCAGAAAGACGTAGACTCTTCTAATGCCCCCACGCCCTCAGCCCCACCACCATCATTATCTCATCTGCATGCAGTTTCCCTGCAACCATAATTTTCGTCGCCGTCTCTCTCTCTCTCTCTCTTCATTCTTCCTTTGTTTAATGCCTTGGAAAATCAGTGCCACATATTAAAAAAATTTGAGTTGGTGTTTAGAAATCGTTGTTCGTTCTCTTAAAAAAGTAATATATTTTATGGAGACCAAGTTTGGACTATTGAGTCATTGATTAAGAATCACTTTAATATAGATCGAATGAGAAAAATGCTTTTGTATAAAACTCTTGATCCGAGTTGAGGGAGTTGTATATGTCCTTTTTGATTTGCTAGTTGAGTCAACTTAGCTGGATCGTATATGAACTTATAGCAAATAGTCTTTAGTAACCACCTTCGCTTATTCGAGTTGAGGTAATTGTATGTTTTTTTTTTTTTTTGAATACATCAATATTTAGAGGAGGGATTTGAACTTCTGACCTCTTGGTCGAGGGTACATGCCAATTACCGCTGAACTAAACTCGCTTTGGCAAGGTAATTGTATTGGTATATATTTTGATTGCGTCGTTGCCTTAGCTCGATCACGTATGAGCATATAACAAAGATGTAGCTTAACTTGTATATATGGTTGAGATTGTGCTTCTTTAAATGTGTGCTTACCCTTGTCTTTTTGTGAAAATCATGGTGAGCTTCATTGTAATGATTTGTCTCCACGTCATATGCCTACGTACAGTAATAAATAGATGAATTGGAATATATTATTTAAACCTTCATTTTCTTCCAATTTCAAAATGCAATTAATTTATATAAGGAAAACTACTTTGACACGTTAAAGTGAGAGGATAACTTAGCGAAAATTGATATGTGTACTTCTCTCGAAGTTGGAGATTCAAATTCTCATAACTCCACATTTGTTATTGTACTAAAAAAACTACATCAGTATATTATATTTACTTTCATATTGTAGTTTGAACTGTTGTGTATGTAATTGACTCAAAATAGCACATAAATGTTCTTGTACTAACATTTTGTTAAATACAGACGAGGCTTAAATAGAGACAAGTGAAAAATTTAGGGCCTGTTTGGTAACGTTCTCGTTTATTGTTTCTTGTTTCCAATTTTATTAAGAAATCTAAGCATTTAATAACTATGTATGTTTCTTGTTTCTCATTTTTTAGAAACACTCCCAAAATTTGTATAGAACTTTTGGGAACAACTAAAACTAGTTTCTCCTTTTTTGTTCTTGTTTCCAATTTTTTCCAAACATAAATAAGAATATAGGTTTATTATTATTGAATGTATAGGTGTTAGGGTCATGAAATTCTATTTTTTTTTTATTAAAAATGAAGAAACGGAAACAAGAAATGAGAACGTTACCAAACGGACCCTTATAAATCAAAAGTGTAGAATTGATATAGCCATAAAACTAATATCACATTTTGTTAATGAGGCCAGTGAAAATTAATAAATCAGAAAACAAATCTCACTAGTCAAAATAGTGTTAGATAGATTACATCATTACTATATCTTTTCAAAAAAAAATACATTACTATATTATTAATTTTTAATAAAAAATTTCCACTACCTACTTTTATAAATTTCTTGAGAAGCTTGTTGGACTTGCATATACACATGGTTGTCTCCAACAATACTACTTTTATTAGGCCATTTTAAAGTCTTATTTCAAAATAATCAAAACAAGATCGATAGCTAATTAAATAAAAAACAAAATTACATTTACAAGTGAACAGAACTACGAGCATAAATTCATGTATTTCATCTCTAAATATTAATTAAATATGAGAAATTAATTATTCAAAAAGACCCCTAGTATCAAGTATGATCGGCAAATTTGCACTATTCGATGTATGAGATAAAATCTACCATAATCATTTGGGACATGCAAATTTTTGAATGAATAATTTTTAGTGTATTGAAACAATAACACGCACCAAAAAGAAAAAAAAAAAAACGAAGAAATGAAATTAGATGGTATTAAATTACATGGAGTTCCATCTCAAGACCAATTGGCTATGAGAGGGGTGTGACCCTTGTAGCTTATAAATTGTGAGGTCTCCACTAATCTTTTCAATGTGAGATCCTCAACAGATGGAAGAGAATTTTGAGACGTCATTTTCTTTCTTGTTTTTGGACTTGTCTAGTGACTTGGCCAAATCGAACCCACATGTGGAATTGGTACTGCACTCACACACTTATGGGACTTAACTTGAGAGTGTGTGAGCCACAAATTATATATATAAAATAAAAAAGAAGGCAGTGATAAACCAAAAATCAATCGTCTGGAGAAAGGAACAAGACCAAAGATGAGTTTGTGCATTAAATTTTAATTTTAAAGCCAAAGAGAAAGAGAGATGCAATTCCCCTTATTGCAGGGAATTCGGCTTGCAATTTGGACTTGAAGAGCTATGCAGAGAGGGGCCCCCTTTGCATTTTGGGACATGCACGTCTTCTCTTTTTAAATGTGTTGGTTAACTGTTGATTGTTATTTTTGTATATAAGCTTCATTTTGCCTAATTAATCGCCTAAGATTATTGTTGATGTGATGATTGATTGGTTTTGTCAACTTGTGAAAAAATAAGAGAGTGGTTTGATTAGAAAAATACATTTTTGGTCCCTGAGTTTTGAGTAACTGGTGCTTTTAGTCCCTAAGTTTTCAAAATTGATTTCTTTTAGTCTTTGAGTTTTGAAAAATAGGTTTAAGAGGTTCTTAAGTTTTCAAAATTAATCTTTTTAGTCCATGAGTTTTGAGAAATAGGTTTAAAATTTTTTTCATATTATTTTTTCAATTTTTTTTTTTAAAATAAATGCTTTTTAATTTAAAAAATCATTCAATATTAAAAATAATAAAAAATATTAATTTAAAAAAGTTGAAAAAATAACAAGAGGGACCTTTTAAATCTATTTCTCAAAACTCAATGACTAAAAAGGTCTCTCTTGAAAACATAGAATCTTTTAAACTTATTTCTCAAAACTTAGCGACTAAAAAAATCTATTTAAAAAATTCAGGAACCAAGCACATATATTCCTCAAAACTCAGGAACAAAAAATGTATTTTTTTTATAGAAATTTGAAGTTTTGGGTCTTTTTAAGTTTTTAGTTTGGAAAGGAGGACCGTTTTCAAATTTCATGTTTTTTGGCCTACCATTGATGTGAAATAACCATCATGTCCCTCTATTAATGAAAGGTGGGGGTCAAAAAAATGGACAAACTTTTGGTCTTCTTCTTTCTTTCCCGTTTTCATTCTCGATTCGCAAGTTCTCAAGTTCTGAATCCGCATAAAATCGATCGAAGTTTACAAGGGTTTCGGGAGAGGATGGGACTGAGATTATAGTTTTTAGTTATATTTATATTCTGCTTTATATGAAATCCAACGTAGACACCTTGTTCATTGGTTAGTGGGGCACTAAGGTGCTATTGTGCGTGGAGTTGGGTTCAAGATATGCTAGATGCGTTTCATTTAATCTCGATTTCTTTTTCTGATTTCATATATATAAATCTCGGGATTCTTCTTTATGAATCATGAATCTCGGGCGGGATTCATGTGGTTTTCACCGAGAATTCACGCATTCCATTTAAAATACAGTAAGGGCATAACAGTATTTTCACACCCTAAGTTTTGGTTGCTGACATCACAATCATTAGTAAGGGGTCAAAAAAACAAAAAATTGAAAATGGGTCTCCTTTCCAAACTAAAAACTTAAAAAACCCAAAAGTTCAAATTTCCAATATTTTTTCCTTAATTTAATGAGTTTGTGTTTATAATTTATTTCAATTGACTTTTTTAATTTGTTGGTTGGTTTTATCAACTTATTTAATTATGTAAATTCGTTTTTTTCTTTTAATGTATGCATAGTTTATAGGTCTTTTGTTATAAGTGACAAGAGACTTGGTAATTTTAATTTGATCTTGGGTATTCTTTGCACATTTATTTGCTTTTTATGATAGAAAAAAAATTATTCTATCAATAGCATAATAAAATAACGTGTTTTTAATTTGTTAGTGATTTTTATTCTTTTTAAAAAAAATAATGTGGTTTTTCCAAATATGAAAGGTGAGATATAATGTTTTGACTCTTTTTTATTTCTTCTTTCTTTTCCATTTTCAGTTTCATAATTTGTTAATAAATTGTTTTGTTTTGAGTTATCTACTTTTTGAATGGATTTTTTTTCGAAAGATTACGTGGACTTTTTCCAAGTAAGCAAATCCCATAATTTTCAATCATACATCAATATTTCCAATATAATCTAAACTTAGACACATTTGAAAGCCTTAGCCTCCAATATGACATTGACTCTCCCAAAAACAATATTATTTCTGGTGCCATTATATCCCTACTTTTGTAGCTATTGAGTGGTGGAGTGACCTGTTTGAACATGTGAAACTTCTTTTAACTCTTGTCTAGTTGAGGTTAACTCTAACCAATCATGGACCACAGTCACAACCCCATAACACACTACATCTTGCACATAAAGCCGATCAACCTCTCTCCTTGATTTGCGAGCTTATTTAGGTAGTTAAGGAGAAAATTTCTAGTACTATGTAGTACATACTCCCTCCATTCAACATTTGACACGTCATTTAATGAGCATTTAATTATATAATATTTTATTTCATGTGTCCTACATCATTCTTAAATACTTCCTACATGACAAACAATGAATGGAGGTAGTATGGAAAATTTTCCATACTACCGTAGTACTAGAAATTTTCCCGTAGTTAAGGACACACATCTCTTCTCCTAGCATCATGTAGCCATGGCTAACCTCAAACTATTGTTGTAAGAGAAACTTCAAACATTGATAATAGAGACAAATAATGCATGCACAATTTTGCACTTTTTGATTTTATAGTTCCTATTAAAATACAGACACAACATTAACTATCTAGAAACTTTTTGAAGTAGTGTATCTACATAACTTAAATATATATATTAGGATTTTATCTAGATTTTATCTTGAAGATTGTAAATAAAGTGTCTTAAAAGGAAGGGGTCTAGAGATTTCTTAGACTTTCCTAAGGCTTTAAAGGAATTTTAAATTCTTTTAGATAAGGGATAAACGTTATAGAAACATCTAAGATATTTTAGATCTAAGAAGAGCCTAGAAAAATTATTTTGCTTGGACGCCAAGGATCTCATACCTATAAATAGGAAGTGTGTCCCCATAAGTGAGAACTTAAGAAAAAGTAAGTAAAGTGAGTGAATGAGACTTTCAACATTTCAAAGAAATCGATTGAAGAAGAAAAGAACACAGAAATTGTAGGAGAAAACCCTTTGCATTTATTTATGAGAATGATCACAATTCATAGCCATATATAAGGGCCTAGGGAAAAAAAACTCATGAAAGAATGAATAAAATCGAGAACCTTCTGCTTGTACTAATAGAATGTTATCATGCTTAATACAGAGAATGATAAACTTGGGCCAATAATACAAATACTGGGCCTCAATAGTTAATAGTTACAATAAAGAAACAATAAGCCTTGGGCTATCTTAACAGATCAGATGGACATAGAGTCTAGCTTCTTTCTTCTAAGTGTGCTTTGTGCTTATTTGTTTGACAATTCTTTTATCCATCCCCAATCCAATGTCACTCAACTTCCTAATTTTTTTCTTTGCAAACAAATGCCAAAAACAATCGCAGAAGATATCTTTATTAACTTGAGATTAATCATTGTTCATGGAAGGATGGTTGTTTAGCATGATTTGTCGGTCATTTTCTTGTAAAAATCAATAATATACTACTAAGCCTAAAAAGGGTGAAGAAATCGAACCAACCTAATGCTTGGATCAAACCATCTTATGTTGAGTAGGTATGGTTAGGCTAATGTTTTAAGTTCGGGTTTGTTTGATGTTCTTTTGAGTTGTTTAAGATGAATGTGTTAACATTATTGTTATTATTTTCTCTGTGAAATATCACAGGATTTAGCTTTGATGTTTTAAGTATCTTTCCATGCAGTAGCGGATCCAAAACTTTATGTTAGGGGGAGCTTGATATATTTAAATTAAAACAAACCGTTCTTAGACTTTCGTAAAAGTAACCATTTAGTCCTTAAACTTTAGTATATAACAATTTGGTCCTTGTACTTTAAAATTTGTAACTATTTAACCTTACCACGAAGACCTCCTTCAATTCTTAAAATAATAAAAAAAAAATCTTCAAAACTAAGAGTCAATTTTTATTATGTAACTACTTAGTCTGTTACAAAATTAAAAGTACATAAATTAAATTGTTACAAACTAAAATTTATGCATTAAATTGTTACTTCCATGAAATTTTAGGACTAAAAGTATTTTTAACTTCTTTTTAATAAAAATATACAAGAAATATAATAAAATTTGAAATAATAAATATAATATTTTGCTTTATAAGAATTATAATGTCCTTATGGAATTAATTTTTTAAAAATAATTTACTAAAATTTAAAATATCTTTATTCATTTATATTTATATTGAATGTCGAGAAATTCTTTTTCAAGATTAATAGTATTTTATTAAAAAAGAAGAAGAAAGAAAGAAAATGTTAACGTTTTTATTTTAAAAGAAAAAAGAAAAGCAAAGAAAATCAACACTTAAAGAAAAGAAAAAATGTCAACTAAAAAGAAACAAAAGAAAAATATTAATCTACGTAAAGTGGAAAAGAAACCATAAAAAACATTAATCTGTAAAAAAAAAAAAAAAAGTCTGGAAAGTGGAAAACACAAATTGGTGTAAAAATTAAAAGGAAATAATAAAAAAAAAAACGTTAATAGGTGTAAAAGAAGCCCTTTAAAAAAATAGGTGTAAAAAACGGTTAAAAATTAAAAGGAAACGAGAAAAAAAAAATGTTAGGTGTAAAAAAAGGTTTTAAAAAATGGTGTACAAGGAAAAGGAAAAAAAATCACGAATAAACAAGGACAAAGGACCGAACACTGGCTGTCAAACGGATGCTGCAAGGGGGGCTACACATACATACCACCAGACCACAAGGCAAATACTAAACAAATTACTGAACAATTATATACTAATATTAAGGGGGGGGGGGGGGGGGGGGGGGGGGGTCGGGCCGTGGCCTACCGTAGCTCCGCCTCTGTTTCCATGGTCGTTTGAGGGAGCGTTTTAGGTGTGGTTTTCCATGGTCGTTTGAGGGAGCGTTTTAGGTGTGGTTTGGATAGATAATAAAGAGCCGTTTGGTAACGTTTCTTGTTTCTTGTTTCCAATTTTATTAAGAAATATAAGCATTTAATAACTATGTATGTTTCTTGTTTCTCATTTTTTAGAAACACTCCCAAATTTGTATAGAACTTTTGGGAACAACTAAAACTAGTTTCTCCTTTTTTGTTCTTGTTTCCAATTTTTTCCAAACATAAATAAGAATATAGGTTTATTATTATTGAATGTATAGGTGTTAAAGTCATGAAATTCTATTTTTCTTTATTAAAAATGAAGAAACGGAAACAAGAAACGAGAACGTTACCAAACGGGCCCAAAGAAATCCAAACATAAAAGGCCTTAATCCAACAATTAACACTTTATAATCAAGATCATAAAATAAAGAAAATTACATTTTACACAATACTTTATCTTATTAAAGTAGGATAAATGTGTGCAAAATAATATCATCTCATGAGATTATCAAGTTTCAATTGAATTGAAGCAACATGTATGATTTCATTAATTGTTGAACATATTGTTGTGGGTAATTTTGGACCACCCCGATATACAAGGAGCTGAGAAGAACAATACAATACCAATCCAAGGAGACAACTAGGAAACGAGCCCCAGAGTCGAGGCCGACCACTCGGTCCACTTGCGTGGCCAGAGTCCTTACGTCCTCGTTCGGTCCCTGCTGCCTCGGTCCGCCACTTGTTCCACAGGTTCAGTCCTAAATCGCCTCCGAACGCCAAGTAAACCCTAACTGAAGACACATGTATAAATGGGGTCTCCCACACTCGGAAACCACACCGGTGTGTAGTTCTGACTGGTCTTGCAGGTCACGCCTTCCCCGTCTTCAACAAGTTCACGAGTGTCATGTGAAGGTCAGGTGAGTCGCTTGGCCAGATTTTGATATCAACACATATCAATCAAATCAAATACTTTTTTTTTTTTTTTTTTTGAGAAGCAATCAAATCAAATACTTTATATAGTTGTAACTTTAGTTATATCAATATATAAATGAATTTCAGAAATTCTAATTAAAGTATATGGTTTGGAGACTAATTAAAGTATATGGTTTTTTTTCTCCAAACGAGAAAAAATATAATAAAAAACTACTGTCTAAGGCAACTACCTTTTCTCCTAAATTGGAGATTGTAATTCCCCTCTCATATTTGTTGAAAAGAGTAGGTTTATGCGTTATTTTCAAAAAAAAAAAAAAGGTTTATGCGTTTTAAATAACACTATAATATAATGTGTTGTCAAAAAAAAAAAAAAAAAATAATAATAATAATAATAACAACACTATAATGGATTAATTCAAACCAACCGAACCGGTTCGTTTAGGTCGGTATGAACCGGTTTCCATCACAGCATAACTGAAGCCTCACCAAAACCCTGTGTGGGTAATTCTGCTCACTCGTTGTCGACTCTCTTCGAATCTCAGTGTCTTGGCGGCAGCGGCATACCAGTGCGACGGCAGGCGAACAGTGCTAGAATTCTGTGCCACAAAATAGTGCGGTAGATTAGATATGTGGCTTCGCAGTATCCAAAGAATTGGAAATGCTGATGGAGGTGGAGGTTCTGCTGGCCTTGTTTTCAGCACATTTGCGAGATATTTCTCGAGGACGCGAGCAGAGAATCTTAGGAAGATCAATCCCAAGTTGACGCCTCAGGAAGCTTCTTTGGTTGCTCAAGATCTCTATGGTGTCGTCAAGCAGCACGGTCCTCTCAGCGTTTCTAATGCTTGGATTAAAGCCCAGGTAGGTTTTCCCCTCACTTTCTCTTACAAATCATCGTTTATGGTGGTTATCGAAACTGCATCGCACTGAAACTGAATTGATATTTACACAGTACCAGAGCGAGAGAGAGAGAGTTCAACGCGGACTATGTAAAAGCATTTGAAACTAATATACAGTCTCTATAAGCCCCCTTAGCATTAACCAGATACTCCCTACCCCCTCAAGCGAAATTGTTCTGGAATAACTAGAAGTTCGTACTTGAGATTGACGGCAATGAATCATCAGTTGCCTTGGTTAGAATATCAGCCGTTTGATCTTGAGTTGGAATAAATCGAACTTCTTGCTCTTTACTATCTCAATATTGTTGGTGCTAGCATGGTGAGGGGATTAGCAACAATTGAGTTAGCGTTAATATATTCATGCCAACTTATTTGGATGTTTCACAATCATGACATTCAATCAAGAGTTGCTTGATCTAGGTCAGCTCTGCAGCCACATTAGCTAAAGCCTGGTATGTAGTCTCAGAACTTGATCAAGATACCACATTTTCTTGGACTCTCTTCTTAGCCAAGGTGAAGGGCGAAGCGGGTACCTCCTGATTTGAATCTAACTCATATCCATACTTTGCTGCTAATGCTTTGGTAATTCCAACAGATTTTTAAGAGCAGAGAATGTCCAAAAGAGACCACTATATTAAGCATGACTGTAACATAAGCACCAAAATTTGAGTGATAGGACAGAAAATCTTTCATCAAGCAACGAGCCGGATCTGAATGTGGATATGCTTTTAAGGAAGACCAATTAGCCTTTTTTATATATATTTTTGGATAAAGAACCGAACTTTCATTGAGAAAAAATGAAAGAATACAAAAACATCCAAAAAAATCAAGCCCCCAAAAAAGGAACCCAACTTTTTTTTTTTGAATACAGAACTGAACTTTCATTGAGAAAAAATGAAAGAAAACAAGGGCATTCAAAAGACCAAGCCCCAAGCAAAAGGAACCCGACTAAAGAAAGGGTTTCCAGTCAATCAAAATAAGACCTAACGGGTAATTACAAAAAACCTTGGAAATTGAGGCCCATAAGGAAACACAAAACCGAATGTTAGCCCAAACCTCATACAGGAGTCTCTCAGCCCCTCTAAAAATTCTATTATTCCTCTCTTAAGAAGCACAGACACTTTAGTTTGGCTAGCGTGTCCGTGTCTGACACGTATCGGACACTTGGACACTCTGACACTTGTTAGACATGTATCGGACACTTGTTAACACAATTGATACGTGACAAATACATAGTTGTAAAAAGTCAATATAGGTCCATATTGAACACTTGTTAAGTATACTAAAAAGACATAATACTAAATGACAAAAATAATAAATTTTAAGAGTGAAATACATCAAACTCATTATTTTAAGTATACAAATGCTTAAACTTATTGATTTTGAATTTCCTTCTTGCATAAAAATGATATATATTTTTAAAAATGTATATTTTACTAAACGTGTCCATGTTGTGTCCGTGTCCTAGATTTTTAAAAAATGACGTGTCATCGTGTCCGTGTCGTGTTGTGTTTGTGTCTCGTGTCCGTATCCGTGCTTCTTAAATCCTCTCCCCCCAAATACCCCAAAGAATAGCACAAACACCAGCAAGCCCCAAATCTTCCTTTCTACCGAAACAGTGGATGGAGGAGGAACTCCTCGATCATCTCCCTGCTCCTACGCTGGCCAATAGTCTGAAACTCGAAAACCTCAAAGAAGAAGCTCCAGACAGAGCGAGCAAAACAACAATCCCACAACAAATGATCAAGATCTTCCTCTGCCTTCCGATAGAGGATGCAACAAAAAGGGCCAACCACCCGGGGCACACTCTCAAAAGCTTCTCAAAAGTATTAACTCGACCCAGGATGACTTGCCAAATGAAGAACAAAACTTTCTTTGGAGCTTTTACCTTCCATAGACACGGAAAAACAAACTCTCTAATCGGGGAGGGATTCAACAAAGATTGAAAGAACGAACGACAAGAAAAGCCCCTAGAGGGGTTGGGAGTCCATAAGCGGCCATCCCTCCTATCTGGTCTTAGACTAACCCCCTCTAGCAGCGATAATAGGGTAGAATGTCTATGGTTTCTCTATCAGATAAAGGACGAAGAAAGCCAAAGGAAAACGAGGGGGAGCTTCTCACAGAGCCAAGGATGTTAACCATAGTGCGATTTTTCATAGAAGATAAAAGATATAAGCGCGAGAACATAGAGCAGAGGGAACGATCCCCCACCCTAATGTCCTCCCAGAAGTAAATGTCTCTCCCATCACCCACCATGCACTGGACTAAGAAAGAAAAGGACGGGAGCTCCAGAGAGATGTCTTTCCAAGAATTTCTGAAGGTGCCTTTGATCCCACTCGATAGCCACATGAAAGGATGTTTCCCGTGTTTACTCACGATATTTCTAACCCAGAAAGAATCGGATTCAAGGCGAAATCGCCAAAGCCATTTAGCAAGCAAGGCTCTGTTACGAATTTTCAAGTTTCCCAACTCTAGACCCCTTAGACTCACAGGTTTTCCTATTGTCTCCCAACTCACTAAGTGTGCTCCTTTCCCTTCTCCAACCCCCTTCCCATAAACAATCTCTCATGAGCTTTTCCAGGATATTACAAATCGAAATAGGGGCTCTGAAAAGAGAGAAGAAGTAGATAGGCATGTTCCTAAGAACTGAGTGTATTAGAGTTTCCAATCAAACAAAATAAAGGAAGTGAGTCCATTTTTTTGCGAGTGTGGAAGGTTAAAGTCCCGAAGAAGATTAGGTTTTTTATGTGGCAAGTTATCCATGGCAGGGTTAATACCTACGATCGTCTGTTGAAAAGGATGCCCTCTTTGGTTGGTCCGTTTTGCTGTATTCTGTGTCGGAAGGCGGAGGAAGATCTGGATCATATTCTGTGGAGTTGTGCCTTTGCGCGTGCTGCGTGGGATCGGTTTGGTCAGGTTTTTGGGTTGCAAGGGTTATCTTTTGCTGACCACAGGGAGATGATTGAGGAGTTCCTCCTCCATCTGCCATTTCGGAAGAGAGCGAGATTTTTGTGGCTCGGGGGGATGTGTGCTTTATTGTGGAATCTTTGGGGTGAGAGGAACAATAGAGTGTTTAGGGGGAGTGAGAGGGATCCTGAGGATGTCTGGTCCCTCACTCGTTATCATGTCTCTCTTTGGGCTTCGGTCTCTAAGATGTTTTGTAATTATCCGTTAAGTTGTATTTTGCTTGATTGGGGTCCCTTTCTCTAGTTGGACTCCTTTTTGTGGGCTTGTTTTTTGTATGCCCGTGTATTCTTTCATTTTTTCTCAATGAAAGTTGGTTTTTCATAAAAAAAAAATCAAAATAAAGGAAGTTTCTTCTCGAAAGGAGGTAAAAGGAACCCAACTAAAGGAAGGGTTTCCAATCGATCAAAATAAGACCTAGCGGGTAATTACAAAAAGCCCTGGCAACCGAGGCCCATAAAGAAACACGAAACCTAATATTAGCCCAAACTTCACAAGAATGTCTCTTAATCCCTCTGAAAATTCTATTGTTTCTTTCCCCCTATAAACCCCACAAAATAGCACAAATGCCAGCATGCCAAAGGAACCTTACTTTCTCTCGAAACGGCGGATGGAGGAGGAACTCCTCGATCATCTCCCTGCAACGACGCTGACCAACAATCTGAAACTCAAAAACCTCAAAGAATAGGCTCTAGACTGAGCGAGCAAACTCACAACCCCACAACAAAGGATCAAGATCTTCCTTCGCCTTCCGACATAGAATGCAACAGAAAGGGCCAACCACGGGGCCTTCACTCTCGAAAGCCTTCATTTGTTCATAGTCCCCTTCAAAAATTGAAGAATGCTTTCCAAGCCGTCTGGCTGGAACCTCCAAATTGCTTCATTCAAAACAACATTAAGAAATGAATTGCTAGAATCAAGCTACCCAATTTGTTAATCATTTTTCAAAGCAATACTACTTATTAATCAGGAAAATCAAAGGTTTTTGAATAATTTTGACAAAACTCTTTTGCAACCAAACAAGCGTTACACCTTTGAACACTTACTGCAACATGTAATTTTATATTGAACGCCCATTTGTTGCTGTTTCCTAGAGATTCTCAGGAGGAGCAGTGGCGAGTGAAGTAGGTTAGAATGAGTAGCCCATTGTGACCAACCATCTTGGATTAGCTCCATAAAAATAGGGATCTCCGGCATCTTCAGTCTCACATATGTCACTGGTACAAGTGTCCTCGTTGTTCTCTATTGGCACCCCTCTACTCACACCACCTTCCTTTACTTTCTCGTAAGGTATCATTCCCATTGGTACTTTTCTGTAAACCTCCTTGGTCTTCTCTACTATGATAGATACTTCCTATGTTCCAAATTAGCTCTAGTTTCTTAATCATCTTTGAGAACATGTTAAACTCTTCCCTGATATGAACAAGTTCCATATCAATGGTACCCTATACTCCTATGATCATCTCTTCCATGACATCTAGATCTATTCTCGTTTTCATTTTCTTTTATAAGCATTTCCTAGAATCACACTACTCTAATACCACTTTTGTTAGAAGTCATTTTATATTAAAAAGTTATTGAGAAGTAGGAATGTCGAGAATCTCCCTCACTCTCCCAAGTCCCAACCCTTAGCTAACACCGAAAAGGGTTCTTCCCTCCTTGCATCTGCTATCCCAAATGGACATTAAATGAACTCTTTTCTGCCAAGTTAATTAGTTAAAGATGACCCCACACCTACATCGTGCATCCTACTTGCTAGTTTCCCTTAATTCTCTTTCTGTGGTATGAACATATAATAGAGGCCTATCAAAACCTTTCAAAGTGTGGAAATATTCACTTGAATCAAATTGAAGACTTTTCAATAACCTACCAATGGATTCTCTACTAGAGCTTTTGAACTCCTTGAATATGGTGAAAGCTTTAGACTTGACTGTGAGGGGATAGGCCCAGTCGTCCAGGTAAATTAGCAAATTCATCAAGCAAATGAACGAAATACTTATAGCCTTCCTTGAAAGGGATATGCGTAGTCCTCAAATATCGGCATGCACTATTTCAAGAGAGGATATGTGGTCCATGAGTGAGCGGGAGACAAAGTAGTTTTGCAATGCAGTAAAAGCTTCAGACTTGACTGTGAGGGGATATGTCTAGGTAAATGTAGCAAAGTCATCAAGGAAATAAATGAAATACTTCCCTAATGGTCAATAAGGGCCATAGAAAAAATAAAGGGCTTAGAGGGAATGGGTTCAATCCATGGTGGCCACCTACCTAGGATATTTAATATCCTACGAGTTTCCTTGGCAACCAAATGTAGTAGGGTCACGCGGTTGTCCCGTGAGATTAGTCGAGGTGCGCGTAAGCTGGCCCGGACACTCACGGATATCAAAAAAAAAAAAAAAAGAAATAAATGAAATACTTATAGGCTAGCCTTCCTCAGGAGAGAGGGAGATAAGCGTTGGTCCCCAAATATGAGTATGATCTATTTCAAGAGGATAAGTGGACGAGTGAGACAGAGGTGAGGTAAGTGCATGGCACTTCCCTTTTTGTCAGGCATTACATAAGACAGTATCTCCTTTAATTGAACAATCAAGAGACAGGGTCAAGGCTTTCTTAACTATTCTGAAAGTCGTGTCCCAGTTGTAAGTGCCACGAATCAAAATCACTAACAACGTTTGTAGCTGAAACTAAAACTGGATATTTATTCGAAGACAAATCAACAACTAGTATCGACAGTAGAAGTGTTGTAGTAAACCCTTGGTATCATTAAAAGTTTTGAATTCTTATCCAGCCTCAAGTTAATTTCCAAAAATTAGGAATTTTGGGGATTAACATAGACAGACAATAAATAGTGATGCAAGCTAAACAGAATTGGTTGTGCTGCTCTTGATGGACTGCTCTCCTATTTAGGTACGCCTCTTGGGGATAATCCTCTCAATCATTCATTTTGGACCCAGTGCGAGTTGATAGAAGAAGATCTTTTCTAAAATTTGGCTCTTGGCTTTTTTATTTTTTATTTTTTATTTTTTTATTATTTTAATGGACATGCCTCCATTGTTGATTGTATAATGAAATCAGTCTAATTTTTGTTGCTATGTTTTTTTTTTTTTTAAAATGGCAACTAGGCTTGTCTTCTGCTGCTGTTGTTTTGTTTTGTTTTGTTTTTGTTTTTTTTTTTTTTCTTTTCCTTTTTAATTTAATGTGGGGTTGGGTTTGAACCTACGACCTCTTAGAGGAAGTAAATCAAAATGACATGACATCTAAGTCTTTTCTGTTGCATTATTTGAATACAGAAATTATAACAAATTATACAATTTAATGCTGTCCTCATATAAATGGCAACTACTTTATTTTTTAAAACAAATATAGCACCCAATGGTTATTGAATCCTGTTCAATATTTGATTATCGAGGGAAATCATACCGTTTGAATAGATTATTGAAAAGCATATAGAATAAACTATTGGATAATGTTTTAACAAATTTTTAATCCTTTTCAATAAAATGCCGATCATAATTGATAATACAGAGTTGCTTCTTTGGTTAATCAAGTATGGCAGTTACACTTTTTTGTACGTTAAGAAGTACATAATCAAACTGATGTCTTCCTTAACTATTTGACATGTTCTTATTAATAATATAGTCAACAAATGAATTCTGTTTAACTATGATGAAAAAAAGATTATTAAGTATAAACTTACAATTATTGGAATTATCTAGTGACTTTTACTATTTTTGTAAATTATGAACATAGTTGCTGTATATAGAAAGCTCCAATAGAATTTTTCATTTTTGAAATTGGATCATCTGAACATATCTTATAGAACCCAATGATGACTTAATCTATCTTATCTAGGACTTGACAAGTCCCTGTTATAGAAATGTATATTTGTAAGAGAAATTGTGCACGGCTCATCAGCCCTCATAAAAACCAGTGGGTTGGCTGAAATTTTATGCCCTTTCTATCTAATGCTGCTTTTCATATCAGGAATCTGGCGTGAGTGGATTGAACAGCAAAACACACATGAAACTATTGCTGAAATGGATGAGAGGAAGGAAGATGCTGAAGCTTTTCTGCACCCAAGTTGGTTCCAACAAGAAATTTCTGCTTTCTACTCCCGATGATCCTCAGGCAGATCAGTTGAAGAATTCTTCAGAATTAGGAGTCCAGAGACAGAAGAGACAGAAGCCACCAAGGAGAAGAAAGCCATCAAAATAGACCTTTGCTGACGTCTGTTAGATTACCATGCAGTGGCAGCGGGCTATACTCCGGTTCTGTTTATTTGTACTGATGCGGGCTCATGACGTATGATGAATTTGTGAGTTTCTGCCATCACTGTTTTTGCCCAAATTTCAACTCTTTTTGGTGATATGCAAGGTCTTTCGAATATTTCACATTGACTTGTTCCCATGCATTGACTGATAAACATGCATTGAATTCGTGGTTGATAAAGCATGGATTAGGATGTCTCATTGGATCAAGGAAAAAGAGGCGAGATCTTGAGAAATATATTAAACTCTTGCTGTGACTGTGACCACTTAATTTAAGTGCATTCAGCTACTATGAAACGTTTAATAATTTTTTCAAGGGCATGCAACTTGTGTTAATTGGTACAAATAAAAGGGATTTGGATAGGATTCTATGACTACAAGAAGCTAAAGGTCCAACCTCACATGTTGAACTCAAAAGATCCCATGACCTTTTTAACTCTTTTAGATGCAGTTTTGGTCTTCTGAGTACAAGTTTAGTTTGATGCAGAAGCATAATAGGCATAAGCAGAAACGCAAGATGACCATGATTGAGGATTGAACGTTGGGGCTGTGTTTTTTTGTTTTTTTTTTTTTTTTTGGGGGGGGGGGGGGGGACAATTAAAAAAGTCAGGTTTGTGTTTCACCAGCATATCAGCTAAATATGCCTTAAATCCAAGCTTATTGGTAAGATTAGGAAAGAAGGCCAAGGCAATGAAACACGTGTTTTAGAAATACAAATACTCCGTAGGATCATATTTAGGCAAATGCAACGATTACATGATTACTCTATTAAAGCTAAATGATGGCCATCAGCAATGAGCTTGTAACTTATTTCTCAGATTTTCCATAGAATGGTTAAGCGTGAAAGAGATTTAACAGTAAGATAAATATGTAGGATGTCATTTTCCTTTGAGATATTTCAATATAATGGCGGTTGATATCGAAATTTGGATTGTCGGATCAATGATAAATTTGTAATTGAGGAGAACAATTGTACGACTGCAATGAGAAACAATTGAGCACCGGTGCGGTGCTAAGCTACACACACTTTGACGCTCAAGTTAGTATAGGGTTTTAAGAGCGCAATAAGAGTGATTAGACTGCAGTAGATAAGTGAGTATTTTGGACGTACCTCCTTTTCAAGTGTTCTATTTATAATACGAAAGTAGGATAGTAAAACGACTGACATTAATCTCTTCGAGAATCTTGTCTTGATTCTCGAACCTCTTTAATTGACGGTTACAAATATGTAATTGTTGTTGGACTTGGTCAATCGTAATTGTCATTGGACTTGGCCTTGACCCATTGTTTTTCTGTAGGACCCTTAGACATTTAATCCTTGAACCTTTGATCGGTAGTCGATGGTCGTGGTTTGGTTTCCATCGTCAATGATTTTCAAGGATACGTCCGCCCTTTTTGAAAGATAATCTTCTAAACCACGAGTGATCCCTTAGGGGGTTGGCCTCATGGGTCTTGGACTACTAATCGGTCCTTTGAGCTCCTTTTGACCTTTTAATCCATTTTTAGACTTAGAATTCTTAATGGGCTTAACGCCAACTGAAATTCTATCCTCAACAGTTGCCCTCACTCTCTAGTCAGAGCTCTTTAGTCAGATAGCACATCTTAGTCTTACCTTTTGACTTAGTTCTGGGTTGAGAGTCTACTTAGTGTTAATGAGTTCAAGAATTAAAGTGCACCTGACCTTCGCTCAAGCACTATTGCCTAGATTTAGGTTCCTTGGCCCTTATAAATAAGGGGGGAGTTTGAGTTTAAGCAACTCACTTCCCTTTAAGTTTCACTCTTCCCCTTTTCTCTTTTTGTAACGCCCCCAAAATTCAACCTAAACTAGGGAACATTACTAAAAATTTACTCTAAGGTCAACTTCATGTCTCGAAAAATTCGGCAGCATAACGACATAATTACAACTAACCAAAAATTTTAAACACCTGAAAACAAGAATGATACTTTTAATTCAGTTCACAACCTCAACTTCACTTGACAACATCCCAAATATACTCAATAAAATAAGAACTAACTCCAATTTATCGAGTAAATATAATACGAGTCAGATCTCGTAACAAGTGTAACTAAATAAATAAGAAAGTCCACAACACTTATAAAGAAAACTCGTAACGTTTAATGCTACGCTTGAAACAATACAACCAAACTATCACCGACCCTTGCTCAATCAACAACTAAAGGATATCAATGACATCTTAGAAATTAGGCCACAACCTAAGTCGAGCTCAAACCCAAGAACAAATAAGAAAAAAGAGATGATCAAAGACAAGTCTACAAAGACAAGCTAACTATGGTCTTTCTCTCGTCACATCTCCTTTGCATCACCAAGTTCGAATATGTTTACAGCACCTGCAAAACCTGGTGGTGGGTTAGTACAAAACCACGGTACTGAGTAAGTGGCTCACGCCTGAAAAGCCATCAAACAACATACATATACAAGACAAATATCATGGTTTTCAACCACAATATCACCATGCCTCATATACAAGATGAACAATCAACACAGAGAAGCATACTCAACTAATGCAATCGTGCAACGACCATGCACCTAACACATGAATTTTCGCACCATGCCACACACATTCAAACACATGTATTCTGCACCATGCCATGCATACTCAAAACACATGAATTTCGATCATGCCATGCATACTCGGTTCTCTCTCAAGCTCCACAAGCTCGCTCAACACTCATAGCCCTCACAAAGCTCTCTGAGATTGACTCCTTCGAGTCACACCAACCCCTGACCATATTACCCAGGGTCTCGACGTTTCTCTATGGCGCTCAACATCCGACCCTTGACCATATTACCCAAGGCCTCGAACTGTGCATCGCCTCTTGGCCATATTACCCAAGGCACCCGATGACTTTCACAACGTATAGACTCATCACATCGCTCCTTGGCCATATTACCCAAGACATCCGATGCTCCTCTTAATCCATTGGTGACATACCACCCCTCGACCATTTTTACCAGAGGCACCTGGTATTCACCTAACTTTCCTTTTTAATCACACAAGGCCCTTTGACCTTACATAGCACATAATTCAAGAAGTGATATATATATATATATATATATATATATATATATATATATATCATGAAAATATAATATGGACAAGACATACAACATGCTAGCGCACAACAAAGAGACTCAACAAGTAGAAATCCACTTATCGGAAGCTCTAAACGCTCCTAAACTAGATCAAGAATTTCTAAACCAATCTAGGCAAGCTCCAAACAAACTCAATGCAAGCTTGAAGGCTAGCTCGACGACTTGGAACAAGTCTAATTTCCATCTAACTTTTCCAACACAAACATGATCATTGCTTGGAAGTACCTGAAAGTGTTCGAGTTGGATCAAACTTCAAACAAAGCACACCCAATAGTTAGAGGCGACTCTAAAATGCCCTAAATAAAATTCAAAGAATCTAAAAGGGACTTACCACCTTAAACTTCCCAAAGGAAACTTGGGTCTTTGCTAAAAAGAGTCCGATAGAGTTTGAATCTATAAAACAGAGAGTTTCTAAGGATTAGAGATCGATCTAACATACTTTAGAACACTCTAAATGAAACTAGAACACGTTAAGTATGCTAAGAGTCGCTGAACCATACCGAAAAGGGTCTGAATCCTTGCTGAAACATGTCCGATAAGATTCGAATCCACAAATCCAAACTCCTTAGGCTATGGGTAACTTGAGTTGAGACCCTTCGGGCTATGGGTATTCGCGAACACCTATTTCAACCCAAGACGCCGCTGGACAACAAAGGAACACACCCAATCCTGCAATTCTAGAGTTGATAATGAATGGGTCATGTTCTAAACACAATCCAAGGTCTTAATCTGAATGGGTATGCTTGAAACTCGAAGAAAATTGAGTGGGTCATAAGCCAAACTTACCAGAACGTCGAACACACGATATAGGAGGGTCGAAAATAGCGTGAGACTCGCTGGACTGAGAGAGAGGGCGGCTAAACAGCGTGAAAACGCCTGGGCTTCGCAGATCGGACACTAAAACCCCACAACCTCGCGGGTCTCTTGCTGCTCGTGCCAAAAAGAGAGGAAGAACGAGAGATTTGCGTGGGTCTGCTCGTTTCTGGCCGAAACATGAGAGAGAGAGAAGACTTACTGAGTCGTGGGTTTTTCCGTTCACGCGCGTGGATGCTCGCCGGAGAGGTAAACGTGTTGCGTCGTTCGCCGGAGAGGATGGAGCTGAGGAAGTCTTTGTGTGGGTGTTGGCCGGCGGGAAGAAAAACACAGAGGGGGAGGCTGCTGGCGGCTAACTCACGAAAAGTGGGGGAAGAGATGAATAGTTTAGGGCTTCTTTTCTTTTTCCTTTTCTTTTATTTTAATTCTAAATAACCAAGCCCTTTACATTTAAAGACCCAAATAAGGACCCTTAAACCGAATCAAATCTTTACGAATCTTCGAGGATTTAAGCTAAATTTTAAATCCAAACTTAACTCCTAAAGGATTTGGGAAAAAGAAGAATATCCTAATTAATTTGGGATTTGGGTCTTTTGAGATTTAAAATAAATATCAAATATTAAACTCCAAACTTTAGGAAATTAAAGATTTAATTAAAAATCTCTTTTCCCTAAATTATAGAAATTTAATTTAACGACCCAATGCTAAGCTCAAATTCTAATTTTCTAAATTAGAATAAGAACGCTCAACAATTCCCAAAATGGTTTGATTTCGAAACGCGGGACGTTACACTTTTTCTTATCTCGTTAACTGAATCTCTCCTCTTTGACTTCTCTATTTGAAGGTAATTGACTTCTCTCTTTGAAGGTAATCTATCTTATTACCTTTCCATTTTCTTTAAATTATGTCAAGTGACTACGAACTAGATGAGCTTGGTTTGGAGCTGTCCACTCATTCTTGCTTTGATTCTCCTCCTATGATAAGGAGACATGAGTATTGAAAACGTTTAATCTGTCGTACTATCAAGGAAGGTTTAACAGAACTTCCTCTATCAGTTACTTTTGAGCAATTAAACCAATATTGGGAAATGTATCATATTTCGAACTCTGTCCAGATTAGGGCTCTGCTACTAGGTGAACGCGTTGATAATCCTCCTCCTGGAGAGGTTGCTCTTTATCTTTCCATTTTCTCGTCTAGGGTGTGACATCCCCTCCATCCCTTGCTCCAATAGTTACTAATGTATGTCAATATCGCTCCTGCCCAACTTGCCCCCAATGGGTGGAACGTTATCCTTGAATGCTACATTTTATGGCGACAAATGAGGGCTTCTCAAAGATGAAAGTTAAACATTTCATGTTGTTTCACCATTTGAATTACCACCCGAATGTTGAGGGGTGTTTTTACTTGAGCCTACGATTCGATGTCCAATTAATCATTAAATGTCCTACCTTAGTGAAATGAAGGAAAATTGGTTTTTTGTTAGTGGTAAATGGCTAGCACTCGATGAGCATATGGATTTCCTCTTCAGTTTTCAAAACCATTTTTTCGCTGATTTTGCAAGCGTAAAGAAAAAACGCCCAACACCTGATAGCATTTCAGACTCCATGGAGTTCCATCCATGATCGAAATGTATCTACATGCTCAATTGAATCTTTAGAACCATGGTATGACTTAATGTTCGGTAGCTTAAATTTTGAGGGTATCTTTTCCCGCATGATCTCGTTTGTGAAGGGCAGGTCCACCGTATCTAGGAGGTTCTCTAGGTCTAGGCCATCGTAGTCTTGAGACTTTCTTATATTCCCTATCTGATCTTACATCTTCTTTAGCTCTGTCATCCATGGTTGGCTTTCAGCTTCTCCATCATTGTGGGTCTGGTCCTTTCTTTTACCATTAACCAGCTCTCGCAGCTTTGAACCAATGTGTGTTTTCTCGGTCCGTCCAATCTTATGGACTAGAGTTCTTGTGCAACGAGATCGGGTTCTATGAGACGTGCCTCGATCTCGACTATTCCGCTCTGTGCGAGAGGGTTGACTCATTGCTCGAGATAACGTCTCTCACACATCATGGCATATTGATCTTCTATCATTCCCTCCCAATGTTAGCTTCTCAACTGGATGTGGATTGTGGGTCTGCGACTTTCCTTGCCCCTCTTTTGTTGAGTCATTTCTTTTGATTGTGTCTCGAATGCGCGGGGAGAGACTCTGGGCCCTAGAAGATTGACCCTTCCTTGGCTAATTGACCATTCTTTTTTGTTTGGTTACTATTCCTTTGTTTGTGGGAGCAATAGGGACCCTTATCCATAGAGGGCAATTGAAAGAATACGTTGGTGATAGTAGCCGTCGTAATACAGATCAAGAGCAAAAGAGCAAGAAAGATGATGAGTCCCCACCTCCGAGAGAGATTAGAATGATCTACGGAGGACTTGCAGGAGGGGAATCAATAAAAAAGAGGAAGGTTAAGACACGAGAAACACGTAGTTCCTCGAGAGCATGGAAGTATGCTCTACAGCCTTGGCCGAGGAAACCATGAGCTTCCGTGAAGTAGAGGTTGCGTGGTTACACCAACCCCACAATGATGCTCTCGTGATATCTCTAGTAATAGCCTATGTAAGGGTGCATCTCATCTGGGTAGATGTGGGGAGCTTAGGAGACGTCCTATCCTTGCAAGTCTATTATGCAATGAAGTTGGGTCATGATTGTTTGAAGAGCAGCAAGACCCCCCTGGTTGGGTTCGACAGAGAAAAGGTACATCCTGAAGGTAGCATCGAGCTCCTCGTGACGTTCGGAGGAGGGATGACCCTTGTGACTACGATGGTCGACTTTTTAGTCGTGAAGGATAACTCAGTCTACAACGCGATCTTAGGTAAACTAACCATCCATAGTATGGAAGCTGTGCCATCTACTTACCACCAGATGATGACGTTCCTCATGTCTAGTGGCGTAGGAGTGATACGTGGAGAGCAACTAACATCAAGAGAATGTTACAACCTAGCAATGAAGGATGCTAGAGACGGGATAAAGAATGTTCGGGTAGTGTGTCTTGAAGATGGAGGCACCTGAAGTATTTCAAAAATTGTTCCAAGTGATTGATCAATAGTTGCATCTTTTGAAAGTTGTTTTACAATTTCGTGTCAATGTATTTCCATTCCTTGCTGAAGTTATGATCAATGAAATAACGAGTATATTTGTGTTCCAATACTCAAGCAGACTTCTACTCTATAAAGAACGAATTTAACTTGAGTAGGGCATTCAGGGAGTCAAAAGAAGAAACTAGGGAAAAATACACTTTTAGTCCCTAAGGTTTGAGTTAGGTTTCATTTTGGTCTTTGAGATTTCAAACTCGACAATTTAGCCCTTGAGATTTGGATGTTGTTTCATTTTGGTCCATCCGTCCAATTTTCCGTTAATAACTAACGGATTGCTGAAGTGACACTAATTAGTATTATTATTTTTTATTTTTTAAAATAAAATATATTAAAATAATAAAATATTATTTTTTAATATATTTTTATTTCTTTTTATTTCTCTCTTCTTCTTCCTTAATATCACCATCACCACCCAACCTATCGCTGTCGGCAACAATAAATTTTTTCTTTTTTCCTTTTGTTCTCCTTTCTTTCTTATTTTATTCTCATTTCTCTTCATTTTTCTTTAAAAATATAAAAGAGGGAGAGGGAGGAGGAGCTCCCTCCTCTCTTTCCAACGCCGGCGACGAGAGGAGGGAGGTCCCTCCTCCTCCCTCTCCCTATTTTCTATTTTTTAAAAAAAAAAGAAAATGAAGAGAAAGGAGAAGAAAAGAAGAAAGAAAGGAGAAGAAAATAATTTTTTTTGTTGGCATCGGTGAGCGACGATCACCAGCGACAGGTTGGGTGGTGGTGATGTTGTTGAAGAAGAAAAGGAGGAGAAGGAGAGAGAAGAAATAAAATATAAAAAATAATATTTGTATTATTTTAATATATTTTGATTAAAAAAATTGAAAAACAATTTTTTAATACAAAAATTAGTGTCACGTTAACAATTTGTTAGTTATTAACGTAAAATTGGACGGAGGGACCAAAATGAAATGAAATCCAGATCTCAGGGGCTAAATTGTCACATTGAAAAACTCAGGGACCAAAATGAAATCTAACCAAACCTCAGGGACTAAAAGTGTATTTTTTTTTCAAGAAACTACAAGTAAGTCAAACCCTACAAATAAGCCAAATTCTTTCTTTAGAAAATTTTTGCTAAGGGTTGATCCCAAGCCAACCCTCTCTTCCTTAAAAAGTTTTAGCTGAGGAATAAGTTAAGTAAAGGATGAGATTGACCCTCGGATGACCCTCATTCCTTAGAAAATTTAACTAAGTAAAGGATGAGGCTGACCACACGATGGCCCTCATTCCTTTGGAAATTTGACTAAGTGAAGGATGAGGCTGATTCTAGGATGATGACCCCCCTTAGAAAATTTAGTTAAGTGAATGATGAGGCTAATCCTAGGATGACCCCATTCCATAGAAAATTTGGTTTAGTGAAGGATAAGACTGATCCTAGGATGACTCCTCTTCCTTAGAAAGTTTGGTTAAGTGAAGGATGGGTTAATCCTAGGACGACCCTCCTTCCTTAGAAAATTTGGCTAAGAGATAAAGTTAATCTTAAGCTAATTTTCCTGTGCAAAAGTCAAATAGAGAAAGCAAAAATACGTTAATTTCATTACCAATATGCCAAAGGGAAAATGATCGAAGTACAACACAAAGATAATTAGAAAAGGATCGAAGTACAACACGAAGATAATTAAAGATCACAGAGGATAACAAAAGCAAAGATCGAGGCTGCAAAAAATCAAGGGTCAGCAATGTCCCTCAGGAAGTTTTCATCAAGACATCATTCTCCACGGATTCCTGATTTTCAAAAGATGGGAAGGTATGGCTCTCACGATACTCATGGAGAAAATTGAAGTCCAAATCGAGGTATCGAGCACAAACGTGCCTAACAAACCAGTTGACCCCATAACCGATAGCCTTCTCCTTTGAGTTCACATACTCGAAGGATGCCTTGAAGGACTCAGACAAGAAGCGCGAATCAGAGAGCTTGGCCTCAACAGAGTCCAGCTTGGCTTGAATTCTCGCCAACTTCTCCTGAGATCTGGCCCGCTCCTCTTGTGACTGGATCCGATGAGCATCAAGGTCAACCTGAACCTTATCTAGCCTCTTTTGAACAAGGCACAAGGATGTGTTGGCCTGGGTGAGGAGAGCTTGGGATTGGGCCAGTTCACCCAGAGGGACAATTCTGTTGGAGGTGGGCGATTTCTTTAGCCATCCAATGGGAAGAGATAGCCATGTGGTCAAAAGTCTACAAAAACAGCAACAATATCAAACCACAATAATAAAACGTGTAAGCATGAAATATAGGGTCACTGCCTCGTGCATCAAGCACATAGCATTGGCGATGCCACAACTAGGGTCACTCAAAGCCACAACCTCCTGAGAAGAGCCACTGTCAGATAGACCATTCAATAACGAAAAGGTGGTTGGCGTGTTCATCAACCTCACCAATCAGTGAAGTTAATGGTCTGGAGCCTCGAAGAATCAACACCATCAGACGAGAAAGAAGGGGTGTTATTGGCTCGTCGAGGAGAAAAGCATGGGACCGAGGGTGGTGTTTGGAATTGAGAATGAGGCGGAGATTGGCGAAGACATGACCTTTGGGAAGGTCGGTCATGAGAACTAGGGGTTGTGTTAGGAAACACCAAATTGCTGTCTGTCTCCCCAGACTCGTAACACCAGCAGACCCACCAGAAATCAATTGACGCTTTAGTTCCATTAAAGAAGGTCGACGACGAGGAGCCATTTTTAGCAAATAATACACCGTGTAAGAATGAAGAAGTAATACATGAAATTGACAAAATTGACCCCTAGAGTTTTAGTTTTGAAAAAAAGGGCCCCTTTAGAAACAATGTTTTTTTGGACCCCTTGATGATGAAGATGATGTAAGCAAGGGGTTGAAATTACTCATATGCCCCTAATGCAATAAATACAAATGTAATTAATTTTTTACCCATTTTTCAGCCACCTTCTCACCAACTTTCTCCAAAAATAATTACTCTATTAATTTTAACCCTCCAACTAAACATAATTTTTTTTTTAAAAAATCTCATACAACACACAAAAACCCCACATCTTCTCCATTGGACCTACGACAAATTCTCACAACAAGTTTATTTGACCCACCACAAGTTCAACATTTTGAACAAGGTACGTTAGATGTTGTTTATTCTACCTTTTTTGTTTCAAAATCAAATAAAATGTCGAAAAACGGTTGAGGAACTCAAATTCTGCATCAATCCCGACTGGACAACATAAAAATCCTGATCGAACACAACATTTTCTCGATCTGGATTCTTCATGCATCCCGGTCAAACCATATTTTTCCCGACCGAGTTTAATGATACCGAACCGGGAATGGACTGGGATTCATATTTTTGTTTTTTTTGAAAAAAATGTGTTTGATATTCCTATTGCCTTGCCTTTGTTTATATAAATTTTTTTCCATGTCTGCAAATGCCTCGTGTTTGGTTTATTTTGGTGGTGTGTGGAAGGAGAGTGAAAAAAAGTATATGATGGTGGGGATGTGAGGGGCTTAGATGTGGATGTTGAAATTTCATATAATGAGTTCTCAGGTCGAGGGTATGAATTAAGTAATATAAATCCAAATGAGTACAACATTGTATTGAGGTGTTTACTTCAACTTAGGTCTAAAGCTCCCACTTTTGTTATTAGAAATGTAGACCTACATAGTTTTTTGACTTGGGAGGAAGTTTCTGTAATACCCCTCTACGTATCCACGGTGCCTAAACCGTCCAGTAACTAAAGGTTTCGTCCATATCCCATTCCATATACTGTACCAAATACCCCATATATGGGAGTGCAATACTTTTCATATATGGATCCACACCATCAGCCATATCATTACACATCTATCCCACCATTTGTCCCACATAATCTAAGTCAAGAAATACCACCCAGAGCCACACCCTTTCCACACAATGAAGATTATCATATTCCCTCGACATCCACATCCTTCCCATACAAAAAAAAGCAACACATTCCCTCCACTTCCACATACATGCCATTTACACCCACTTATAATGAGCTTGCATCACGTAGTCCATTATCTGATAATGTGTGGGGCATATAATCTGGGGGATGATGTTGACCATGTTACCCCGCACAATGATTTTCATGATTGGGGAGAATATGGAGATGATGAACTAGACACATATACAGATGGAGCAGTTTGGAGTGGGGAGGAAGAGTTATATGAAGATGATGTAATTGCCCATGAAGTCGTGGAAAATATTGAGTTTCAGCATGTATCTAAAACTGTACAAAACATGGATGCTTCTTCTGTCTCGGTTAATATGGCATTGGACCCTTCTGTGACCACTCATGCTAATTCAACAATCATGTCAGGTCAGTATTCTTCTTTCAAAGATATAGAAGTAGGGGATATATTCTTATCTAAGAATGATGTGTAGATGAGATTGTTCGTTTTAACAATGAGACAGAACTTTGAGTATAAGGTTAAGAAATCCAACAAGAAACTTTAACAAAGTTCGGTGTGTTGTGTAGGAGTGTAAATGGAGGCTTCGAGCTATGACAATGAAAGGTTGCGATATACTTAAAGTTACAAAGTATTCCAACATTCACACATACAAACACCATGACCTTAGACAAGCCAAAAGTTGGGTTGTTGGTGAAATTGTGAAGTCAAAATTTGAGGAGGTTGGTCGTTCTTATAAGATCGAAGGACACCATAAGTGATATTTGACAAGAGTTTGGTGTGAATTTGAGTTACGATAAGGCATGGCAGGCAAGAAAACATGCATTGGTTCTTGCTAAGGGGTCGCCAGAAGAGTCATACAAACTGTTATCCTGATTATGAGAAGCATTGAAAATAGAAAATCCTGGTACAGTGTTTGACTTGGGAGTGGATGATGGTGGTTACTTTAAGCATGTGTTCATGACATTAGGGTCTTCGATAAGAGGGTTTTTGAATTCTATTCGGCCGGTGTTGGTAGTTGATGGGACCCACATGAGGAGAAAGTACAGTGGAAAGCTTCTGATTGCAACTGCCATCGACGATAACAACCAAATATACCCTTTAGGGTTTGCAATTGCGAGTGGAGAAACAAATGCATCGTGGACATATTTTTTTCGACAGATGGAGCGTGCAATTGGTCAATTCAATCCTTTAGTGGTCGTATTAGATAGACACCTGACATAGCTAAGGCAGTACAAACTGTGTTTCTTGATTCAACCCATTGCATTTGCCTTAAACATCTTGAAGACAACCTGCAAACAAAGTTTAAGGATGCCACCTTTCTTCCACTTTTCCTTAAAGTAACAAAGACACTCCGCGAATCAGAGTTCAATGATTATTGGGAAGAGAATAATGACATGAAGATGACACGGGAAAAGTCCTATAGTTTAGAAGATGACACGATTGTAAAAAAACATGTGCAGATTTTGTGAAGAAAATGTTGTCAAGTGTGCACTGCATGGGAAAACATGATCTCAAACCTTGTCAAACGTACATATCTACTTTGCCGCCCTCTAGAGGAGATATTTAAGACAATTTGAAGACTTTCTACATTTCTAGTTTTGCCTTTTGACTTATAATTTAGTATGCAACGTTTCAAGTTCCTAGGTGTTATTTTCTACAATTTGCAATTAATTGTATTTGAATGACTTTTGAGTTTCTTGGACTATCCCGACCATTTGGCCTATAAAATGGCTTGTAATGCTCTTGAAAATGCGGATTATCGATATTAAAAAGCTTGTGCTTATTCAACCCTTTGATGTTGTCTTTTCTTTCAAATCTCGTTTTAGATTTGATTTTAAAGTTAATTCATTGGATTAGTCTTGATCAAGCTATTTCTGGAGTGAGTTGTCTTAGGATCTAAGAAGAGTGACTATCATAGATTCTAAGTTTGATCTAAGTTAGCTTTCTTTGCGAGTGTTTGCAAGGATTCTAGAAGGACCTATAGCTTTGCATTTAACAAGCATCACAGGCGCTTATCATTTTGAGGTCCTTCTAGGATCCTTGCAAACACTCACAAAGAAAGCAAACTTAGATCAAACTTAGAATCTATGATGGTCACTCTTAGATCTTAAGACAATTCAATCCAGAATTAGCTTGATCAAGACTAATCCAATGAATTGATTTTAACATCAAATCTAAAACGAGATTTGAAAGAAAAGACAACACCAAAGGGTTGAATAAGCACAAGCTTTTTAATATTGATAATCTGCGTTTTCAAGAGCATTACAAGCCATTTTATAGGCCAAATGGTCGTGGATAGACCAAGAAACTCAAAAGTTATTCGAATACAATTAATTGCGAATTGTAGAAAATAACACCTAGGAACTTGAAACTTAATTGCATACTAAATTATAAGTCAAAAGGCAAAACTAGAAATGTAGGAAGTCTTCAAATTGTCTTAAATTTCTCCTCTAGAAGGCGAAAAGTAGATGTGCACGTTTGACAAGGTTTGATATCACGTTTTCACATGCAGTGCACAGTTGACAACATTTTCTTCACAAAATCTGCATATATTTTTTTTACCACCGTGTCATCTTCTAACTATAGGACTTTTCCTGTGTCATCTTCATGTCATTCTCTTCTTGACTCATTGAACTAACATTATATAAAAATTTGGCTTCAAAATTATTTGTTGATTCTTGTGAATTTGCTAGTTTATTAAGATGTAATGTAAATGCCTCTTGAATCTTCTTTGTCTTGCTTTTTGTAATTGGTCCTTTAGGTACATGCAATGGTTCAATGGTTGAATTCACATCATCCCCCCTTTCTTTAAAAGGGTTTGTCCTCAAATCAAGGTCTTCATTCCCTACATCAAAAGGAGTCAAATCAGCCACATTGAAAGTAGAACTTACATTGTACTTACCTCGAAGATCTAATTTGTAGGCATTGTCATTGATCCGCTCATTACTTGAAATAGACCATCTCCTCTTTGTTGAAGTTGAGACATCCTTTGATCTAGAAACCTTTCTTTTCGTAGATGAACCCAAACCCAATCATCGAGTTTAAAAATCATTTTTCTCTCTCTAGGTTCTTGCTATGGATAAGCTTTTGATTCTTCTTTTCAATCATTTCTTTGATTTCTTTATGCAAATTTTTTATGTATTCTGCCCCTGAAACAACTGCATCACTAGAAAACATATTAGGTGGCAAATGTGACAAATCTAAAGGAGTTAATGGATTAAAACCATACACAACCTCAAAAGGTGAACAATGAGTGGTGCTATGTGTTGCTCTATTGTAAGCAAACTCTACAAAAGGTAGAGTATCCTCCCAAGACTTGAGATTTTTAGAAATTAGTGACCTACGCAAAACCCCCAATATTCTATTAACCACCTCAGTTTGCCCATCGGTTTGTGGGTGACAAGTTCTTGAAAACAAAAGCATAGTTCCCAATTTACCCCACAAAACTTTCCAAAAATGACTTAAAAATTTTGCATCTCTATCACTAACAATGGTTTTAGGAATTCCATGCAATCTTACCACTTCCCTAAAGAAAAAATTAGCTATGTTAGTAGCATCATCTGTTTTATTACATGGAATGAAATGCGTCATTATACTAAACTTATCAACTACGACAGAAATGTTGTCATGATGTCGCCTAGTCTTTGGTAGTCCTAAAACAAAATCCATGCTAATGTCAACCCAAGGTTCACCTGAAACATCCAAAGTTGTGTAAAGACCATGTGGTTGTGTCTTAGACTTAGTCTTCTTACATTTGAAACATTGTTTGCATACTTTATTCACATCCTTTCTTATTTTCAACCAATAAAAATGTTCAACCAACATGCCATATGTTTTGAATTCCCCAAAATGCCCCATTAATCCTCCCTCATGAGCTTCCTTCACAAGCAACTCTCTAATGGAACAGTTAGGAAGACAAAGTTTACCTTTCCTAAAAAGCATTTCATCAAACACAATATAATCATACACGTTTTTCCCTTCTAAACATTGCATATACACATCATGAAATTCAGATTTCTCAACTTTGTACAAATCAATCATGTGTTTAAAATCAAGAATTTTTGCACTAAGGGAAGAAAACAATGCATACCTTCTTGATAATGCATCATCCACCACATTATCCTTACATTTCTTGTAATGAATGACATATGGAAATGTCTCAATGAACTCTACCCATTTAGCATGCCTCTTGTTCAACTTTGTTTGGCTTTTGAGGTGCTTCAAGCTTTCATGATCTGTGTGGATGGCAAACTCTTTTAGCCACAAGTAATGTTGCGAAACTTTCAAAGCCCTTACAAGTGCATGTACTTTCTTGTCATATGTTGGGTTGCTAAGTTGTGCTCCATTTTGCTTCTCACTAAAGAACATGATTGGCCTCTTTACTTGCATCAAAATAGCTCCAATCACTCTTTTTTCTCTTTTGATTTTCACTCACATTTTGCCGCTTGCTTTTCTCTCTTTTATCGTACTTTCTTCTTTCCTCTCTTGATCCTCAAATTCTTTTCTTTTCTTTTCTAATTTCACTTGATCACATTGTACTTCACATGGAGGCAATGGAAGCAAAGTAAACTTCTTCCCATTCAAAGTAAATGTGTACTTGTTCAACAATCCATCATCTGTGACTTCTCTATCATATTGCCAAGGGTTGGCCCAATAACATATCACCTGCATGCATTACATCGCAAAGAACCTCATCCTTATATCTTCCCATAAAAGAAATAAGAACTTGGGAGTTTACCTTCAATTCTCCTTTGTTTGTCAACCATTGAAGTTTATATGGTTTTGGATGAGGATGAATAGTGAGTTGGAGTCTTTTTACAAGAAAACTACTTACTACATTAGTGCAACTTCCACTATCAATCACCAAGCTGCATGAGGTTCTTTCAATCAAGCATCTTGTGTGAAACAAGTTCTCCCTTTGATCTTCGACTTTTCCTCATTGATCTGCACATTAAGTACTCTTCTTGCAACTAAGGATATGGAGTTACTTGCTTCAATGTACTCCTCATCATTTGCTTCGAATTCTTCCTCTAGTTGCACATCTTGTTCATCACATTCATCCTCTGAATCTAGTATTCCATTTCATCACCATGACCTTTTTATTGACACATTCCTTGTTCATGTGTCCAAACCCCTTGCACTTCCAGCATTGAATAGAACTAGACTTCTCCTTCACCTCCTTTGAAGCTTCATTCTTTTTAGTATTGGAGCTCTCGGCCTCCACTCTCTTGGCAGCCACAAACTTCCTTTTTGCTTCACTCCTATTCACAAAATCATTCTTGTTCCAAACATTAGAATTTGAAAAGGTATTAGCTTTCGAATTATATCTCTTGAAGTGCTCATTTTCTTCTCTCAATTGTTCATCAATTTTGATTGCATAATGATACATATCTTCCAAGTAAAGTTGTGGATACCTATCAACGAGATGAGCAATTTCCCGATTTAAACCTCCAAGGAATCTAGACATGGTGTCTTCTTCTTTTTCTTGAATGTTTGCTCTTTCCATCAAAGTTTCCATCTCTTGATAATATTCAACCACACTTTTTGTTCCCTGCCTCAAAGCTTGCAATTTAGTTTTCAAATCTCTTTCATAATGTTTTGGAACATACCTCATACTCGTGACTTCTTTAAGTTCTTCCCAAGTTAAAATGGGATCCTCCTCTTTCCTCATTCTCTTGGATTTGAGATGTTGATACCAATTTCCAGCATGGTTAGTGAATTTGGCAATGGCAAGTCTAGTCTTCTTATTTTCACTAAATGTGTTGCAATCATACACATGTTCTATCTTCCTTTCCCATTCCAAGTATGCCTCCCCATCCGCTGTTCCACAAAATGGTGGAATTTTGAGCTTGACTCTGCTATCCCTATTTTCATGGATTCTTTCTCCTCTTCTAGGTTGCATAAAATTATTTCTTCCTTTTCCTCTCATGTTTCCTCTTCCTCCAACTTGTCTTTCTTGTTCAACTAAATCAATCACTCCCTCATCATCTTGTAAGACTTGTTCTTCTCTTTGTTGTTGTGCCTTCCTTTCTAGCCTATCTTCCCTCATCATTTCCATCATGCTTTGAATGGCTTGAAAAATAGCCATATTAGTATCTTGTACTTGTGGTACTCCTTCACCTTGTGACATTTTAAAGTTAGTAACAAAAGGACCTTACCACACTTCTCACCAATTTCACTTAAGGACACTCGTGTTTATCAGTCAAGGGTAGGCTTTTGGTACTAGGTCAAAGATGTAAGGGTTGGCTTAAATTTTTGGTGCAATATCACTGAAGTTTGATGAAAACCAATTCAAAATGATCAACTCTCACAAACTAGGATCAACAACTCAAAAACAAATCTGGGATTTTTTTTATATATTTTTTTTAATAATCTTAGAGCAGATTTCAAGACAAGTTGTAGTATCTCTTGTATTACAAGATGTAAGCAATTGCTTTGGAGAAAAAAAATTGAAATGAAAAAAAATTGAAATAAAGTAAAGATAACACCACTAGAGTTGACCAAGAACGATGACCAAATTGCTCTGATACCAAATGATAAGCGACTGCCATGTTTGTTAGATGCAAAGCTAGAGGTCCTTCTAGGATCCTTGCAAACACTCACAAAGAAAGCAAACTTAGATCAAACTTAGAATTTATGATGGTCACTCTTAGATCCTAAGACAACTCACTCCAGAATTAGCTTGATCAAGACTAATCCAATGAATTGATTTTAACATCAAATCTAAAACGAGATTTGAAAGAAAAGACAACACCAAAGGGTTGAATAAACACAAGCTTTTTAATATTGATAATCTGCGTTTTCAAGAGCATGACAAGCCATTTTATAGGCCAAATGGTCGTGGATAGACCAAGAAACTCAAAAGTTATTTAAATACAATTAATTGCAAATTGTAGAAAATAACACCTAAGAACTTGAAACTTAATTGCATACTAAATTATAAATCAAAAGTAAAACTAGAAATGTAGAAAGTCTTCAAATTGTCTTAAATATCTCCTCTAGAAGGCGGAAAAGTAGATGTGCACGTTTGACAAGGTTTGACATCACGTTTTTCCGTGCAGTGCATACTTGACAACATTTTCTTCACAAAATCTGCACATTTTTTTTACCACTGTGTCATCTTCTAAACTAGAGGACTTTTCTCATGTCATCTTCATGTCATTCTCTTCTTGACTCATTGAACTAACATTATATAAAAATTTGGCCTCAAAATTATTTGTCGGTTCTTATGAATTTGCTAGTTTTTGAAGATGTAGTGTGAATGCCTCTTGAATCTTCTTTGCCTTGCTTCTTGTAATTGGTCCTTTCGGTACATGCAATGGTTCAATGGTCTAATTCACATCACTTCGGTCTCCTCTCCACTGCAAAAAAAAAAAAAAAAAAAAAAAGAAAAGGGAGTCAGAACAAACTTAACGAATGGTTCCGATCGAGTAAACGAACAAAGACTTACCCATCGTCTTAAACTCGGTTGGAATTGAAAGAACGAACCCATGCTCATTGGGTGCTAGCCATGCACCACTAACAAAAAACCAATCGTCCCTCCATCCCTTCACTGAGGTAGGACATTTAATGATTGATTGGACACCGGATCGTGGGCTCAAGTAAAAACACATCTCTATTGGGTGGTAATTCAAGGGATGAAGCTACATGAAATGTTTAACTTTCATCGCTGAGGAGCTCCCCATTTATCGCCATAAAATGTAGCATCCAAGGATAGCGATCCACCCATTGGGGGCAAGTTGGGTGGGAGCGATACTGACATACATTAGAAACTGTTGGAGCAAGCGATGGAAAGGAAGAGAAATTTGTATGACCTTTTTGAGAGGCCCAAATGGAAATGCCCCACACTTTCATTTTAATTGGGAATGCCCTTCTGTTGATGTCATTGTGCAATTTTTAAGACCACGTTACCTCTCCAGACAAATGCACTAAACTCTCGCTCTAGCTTCTCACTCTCGGTTGTCGCTCATTTATTGTTTTGAAATTTCATTTAACGCTCTTGCATCTTGTTCTCGTTGGCTGGCTCTTGTTGCCTGCTCTCGCTTCATTATTAATTTTTTAAAAAATTCTTTGTGTTATTTTAAACGATACAAAAGGAAACACTCGAACTTCCCTCTCACTTCTTCACTTTCCTTCTCTGTCTTCCTGCTCCGAACGAACGATTCTCATTCTCCCTCTTCGACGGTCAACATTTCAAACGATTCTTGTTTCTTCCCCGCCTCTACCCCAAACGTCGGTTTGTGCTCTGTTTTGATTTATTTTGTTTTGTGGGTTAGAATTGTTTAGTGTGTGTTAGGTTGGTAATCTAAAAACAAGGGATTCAATGAAAACATAGTTGTAATTTATGTTTTCAGATATGTGCTTGGTAGCAGATTCAGAAATCGGATCCCAATTTAAATAATTGTTCAATATGTGCTTCATCACATTTTTATAAACCATAAAGTATTTGTAGTTACCAACTAAATATTAAGTTAAATATACACTTTTATTAATTAATTTATAAACATGTTATATGTTATAAATTTTGTATAATTATTATTTTTCAATATCATATAATTTATAATACACTATATTATACAAATTTTAATTTCACAAGAATGAATTGAGTTTATAACCTGAAATACTATATTTATTAAAGTTTTTTTTTAATCTTTTTAAATTTAATTCTAGATTTAAAAATTTTAAATTCAAAATCTGGATACACTAAAAAAACATAAAAAGGTTGTTTTCAAAATTTTCACTATTTGGATCACAGAATCCGAAAACAGTTTTAAAAAACACATATGTCAAATGTATATTAACTGAATTTAATGAATTCAAAAACACAAAACAGCATCTGGATTGCCTTTACTTTTCTGAATATGGAATAAATAGTTTTGGGTATCGATTCCCATTCACTTTATTTTTGGTTTCTATGTTTTTTTTTTTTTTTTTTTTTTTTGTTATTCTCGTTGTTGAAGTTGGATTAAGGTGATTTGTAGTGGGAAAGATAGGAAATTTCGCGTGATGTTGCCTCCCATTTTAGCTTTCGGTTTAACGATTTAGGGTTAGGAATTGAAAAATACTTGTTTTCGTCGTCTGCTATGAATTGATTTTTGATTTTGCATGGGAGAGTTGAGTTGTTAGGCACTTGCAGAGCAAAACATGAGAGTGAGAGGAAAGAACAGAAGTGAACCACAACTGAGAGAGAGAACCTAGAGCAAGAACCGAGATTTGGACAAAAAGTTATGAACTTCAATTTTGTTCTACATCTTTTTTTCTTGTTTATCTGTGATATGTATTTCAATTGTTGCATACACGCATGATCTAAATGTCACTTGTTCTGAAAATATTTGAGGTCGATCGCTTTCTTTCCGAAGTAACCTGTCTATCTCACATTGGGAATGCTAACAAGGTTGTGAAGTAGAGGCTGAACCGTAGATATTTTGACATGTTTAGGAGGACTGTGTTTGGGTAGTTTGTAGACATTGATTTGGTGTTCAACAACCCCCTAGTGCATGGTCACTTTGGTGTATTACACTGAGATGACAATGATGGGAAAGAATAAGTAGAAGGAGTTGTGTGGATAGTATGTTGAAGACTTGGAGTATTACGAGAGTATGGACTAGGTAACATCATCTAGGAGCGAACATTAAAGGGGCTTCAAGTTTCCTTGAAGGACTGGGAGCGAACACTAAAGGGGCTTCAAGTATAGACTGGGTAACATCATTTGAGAGCGAACACTAAAGGGGCTTCAAGTTGCCTTGAAGGACAAGGCTAGCGCGGATAAAAAGAAGTTCAGATCGAATAAGGATTTTGAGATGAAATATATGCTCCATGGATTTTCTCAAGCATTTCAGGTAGTACACATTCCGGATCAATCGGTAGTCAGTGGCCTCGTATTAGATGGTGTGCCCGTAGATTGGGTGTTTATGTCGTGAAAGCCACCAACAATGTATTAGATTAAACATCGGATCCAAAGACTACATTTGATGAAGACAATTAGGACATACTTGGAACAACTCATGCAACATCACGTTCATCGTCTCTAATTGTTGTTGCATTCCCCCAAACACTCATCCACCCTAGCGACATGGGCATCGATGCTCCACAAATAAGCAAACACATTGGCTCATGGTCTCCACTGCGAACTCTCATTCGTCATCTACATGATGACTAAGCTCTAGACGTCCTTGGGGGATTCGACATCTGAGCTCTCGACATCATTGGCAACTTAAATGGTTACGTTCTCGATGCATCTAGGTATCAAAAATGAGAGAATCACTCACTCTTCTATACATTAGAGCAAAATATATATAGGGATACATAGAAGCCCTAAACTAATAATGGTAAAATTACAATAAAGGACTCAAGACTAATAAGCTACTCTATTTACATATACACTATAACACTCCCCCTTAAGTTGGAGCATATATGTTAATCATCCCAACTTGTTACAAAGATAATCTATTCTAACTCCATTCAAAGCTTTCGTGAAAATATCTCTTAATTGCTCTTCGATCTTCACATATCCAATAGATACCAAACATTGTTGTGTTTTCTCTCGAAAAAAATGACAATCAATTTCAATATGTTTAGTCCACTCATGAAATACTGGGTTGGATACAATATGAAGGGCAGCTTGGTTGTCACACTACAACTTGGTCGGAACGGTAACATTGAAGCCTAATTCGATCAAGAGTTGATGTAGCCACATTATCTCACATACTGATTGTGCCATAACTCTATATTCTGATTCAGCACTTGATCGTGAAACCACATTTTGTTTCTTACTTTTTCATGAAACCAAATTGCCTCTAACAAAAACACAGTAGCCAGAAGTCGATCTTTTATCTTCTCTTGATCCTGCCCAATTGACATCTGAAAAACACTCAATATTCATATGACCATGATCTTTATATAAGATCTCACGTCCAGGTGCAACCTTCAAATAACATAGAATTTGTTGTACTGCAGCTCAATGATCCACTGGGGTGAAAACATAAATTGACTTACAATGCTTACTGAATAAACTATGTTTGGTTGTGTCACTGTAAGATAATTCAACTTTCCAACCAATCTTCTATATCTCTCAAGATCATCAAATGGCTCTCCATCTTTTGTAAGTTGTAAATTAGGCATCATCTGTGTACTACATGGCTTGACTCCCAATTTTCTTGTCTCAGATAGCAAATCAAGCACATGTTTCCTTTGTGACATAAAGATACCCTTCTTGCTTCTCATTACTTCAATACCCAAGAAGTATTTCAATGTTCCCAAGTTTTTAGTATGAAACTGACTTTGGAGGAAAGTTTTGAGAGATTAAATGCCTGATGTATCATCTCCAGTAATAACAATATAAAAAACATATAGGACAAGTAGAATAATACCACTCTTAGTTCGCCGGTAGAAGACAAAGTGATTCGACTTTCTTTTCTTCATTCCAAACTGCTCAAGTGCCTGACTAAACTTTTCAAACCATGCTCGTGGACTTTGTTTCAACCCATACAAAGATTTGCGAAGGCGACACACTTTACCATTCTCCCCCTGAGCGACAAACCCAGGTGGTTGCTCCATATAAACCTCCTCTTGAAGATCACCATGTAGACGACAATGAGCTTGAAAAGGAAAAACAACTTCAAAACAGGCAACTTTTGACACTTGATGATAAAAAAATATAAAGTCCTCCAAATTCAAGTCCTTTACCAATAATCTTCTTCGTTACAAGATCCTGAAACAAGCAATAACCAGGATAGAATGAAACACAACAACTAAGGTCGCGGGTGAGTTTACTAATCAAAATCAAATTAAAGGAAAGTTGAGGTAAATGAAGAACTGATGACAAAGAAAGAGATGGGGTTAGATTTACTGTGCCAGACTTAATAACAGATGATGTTGATCCATCTGCCAAAGTAACGTTAGCAAGGGATGCAGATGAAGGAAGAATGGAAAACAAATTGGGATTACCTGTCATATGGTCGGTAGCACCAGAGTCTATGACCCATTTGGTAGAGGAGGAAAGAAGACAATGATTCATGTTACCTGACCCAACAATGGCTGTAATAGGGGTAAGCACAGATGATGAAGAAGATGCTTTCAATGATCTCTAGTACTTTTGAAATTTAGCAAACTCGGTTGTAGAATTAACAAATGGCTTCTTAGATGAACCATGGATGCATTGAGTCCGCGGTTGAACCACATTAGACATCACTACGAGCTCTTGTTGACCATAGGTCAATATCGAATGTAAAACCACAAAATTTGATTCAAAACCACGAAATCACAGCCAAAAGGCCACAAAACTTCTGAAAATATGAGCTGAATGGAGTTCCTAATAAAGAACCCTAACTCTTTTCTAGAACAACTTTAAACCCGAGCCAATTATGACCAAACTACCACAAGAACAAGTCGAAAATACTCTTGATACACAAGGAACGAAAAAACCACGACAACTGGAGAAAAAATTCCAGCCACAAACACTGCCTCACAAGCTTAAACAGAATAGAACTTAACAAAACTGAATCGAAACCCGAGGCAAAGCACATAACCCAAGGCAAATGCAATCTGTTTTGGTAGAACCGAATATACAGAAAGGTCGAAAATCTCAATCCAAGACAAACCCAATTGACGAAAGGCGAAATGGGCTTCCCATGCGCCGACGAGTGGCGGTGGAGACAGATCCTTTCGGTGGCCCGTGTGAGTCACACGCGGCTGCTTCCGATGGTCGGCGACAATGATTCAACTCCTTTGACAGCGACACTTCTCTTTATGTGGGTGGTATTGACAAATTGCCCCTCTAATGTGGTGACCCAAACTTCAAACCCTAACTTGGAAGAGAAAAACCCTAACCGCCAAAAAATTCTAAAACCCTAAAGGTTGCTTTGATACCATGTTATTGAGATATCAGAAATGAGAGAATCACTCACTCTTCTATACATTAGAGCAAAAAGTATATAGGGATACATAGAAACCTTAAACTAATAATAGTAAAATTACAATAAAGGACTCAAGACCAATAAGCTCCATATTTACATATACACTATAACAGGATGTATGTCCAAAATACTCACTTATCTATTGCGGTTTAAACACTCTTATTGCTCTTAGAACCCTATACTAACTTTAGTGTAGGAGTGTGTGTGTTTTAATACCGCACTGGTGCTCAGTTGTTTCTTATTGCAGGCATACAATTGTTCCCCTCAATTACAAATTTATCATTGATTCGATGATCTGAATTTTAGTATTAATGGTTGGTTGGAATTAACTCCTTGAAATAATATATTGCATGAATCTACTAATATTGTGATATGAAGATGAATATGTCGTTGTTGTGCATTAATCCAAGTGGAAATTATGCAACCAAGTAATACTTGGAGTATTTCAGGGTCAGAACACAGGGAAAGGGCGAGTAGTATAAGTACCTTGAACTAAGTCCTATTCCAATGCTATAGTTCTGAGTGTTACAAAGAAAGTGATGATGTGATAAACTAGCATGCGGTAAAGTAAAGCAGTAGATAAAGTGTTAAGAAGATACTATGGATGATGAGCTATCAAGACTTTCACCGCAGCAACCTCATGTAGTGCTTAAGATATTGTTGTAACGCAGACCATTGTACTAGTATTACTATTTGATGCCTAAGCGAGAATTAATCATGCATTTCCCTCCTGGTATTACACATGCGTTGAGACTAAGTATATTCTTATATCTTATTCTCATGTGTTTGCTCAGTTCTCTTTAGCTTGCAAGTGGTTGAATTATTTCTAAAGTAACTGAACACTCTATTGCGTTATCATGCTCTACTTAAATATTTCCACATGCACTACCCCTTCCGGTGTCTTAGCATGCTACTATCTTTATTGGTTGGCCATACGAATATTAGTAATGAAAGAATTAGCACATTTAAGTAGAAAGCATCAATAATATTCTATTCAATGTAACACATACAACAACGATCTTAAAACTACATGGGTGTCTAGGCTAAGCCTTGATAAAGGAAAATTAGTTCATGTTACAATGTAAAGCATACAACACATAAAAGCATGAAAATGTAAATAATGCTTTGGATGAGCTCTCTTCTCTGCTCCTCACCACCACTGCATCGGCTCCTCCTTGTGCTTTGAACACCGAATTTATTGGGAAAAAGGTGACTGACTTCTCCAAGAAAAGTGTTTGCGTGCCATCATGATTTGCACGCCATGTCAGGGGTACATTATCATGTCAGTGTGGCGGCTGCACAACTTCATTCAGATACTTTAATCGCGTGGTTGCACTGGCATTTGTCCTTATGTTTCTTGGACAAGTTCATTACCTATAGGAGATGCGTTAGAGAAACATAGATGGCATTGCATTACAACATCATTGGATATTGCTTACTTCAAATGCTCTGCATGCATTTCTTCCTCTAATGCGCCGAAATATGACGCTTTAACACTCTTTTCTTGCTTCTTTTAATTTAATTTTGGATGTTTTATAATTTGGTTATGCAAGTTATCAATCAACAATGGGCTTTAGATCAATATATGAATTGATTTTTATTTATTATTATTTCGTTAATTTTAAGAAAGCAGACCAATAGAATAACTAAACAAGGACTAAGAAAACTACATCAAAATTTAACAAGCAAGTAACGCGGTTATAAAACTTTATCAACTGTTTGAAGTATTCCTTGGCTAAAGGTTGTTTAGCCCCCGTTTGATAACCATTTTGTTTTTAGTTCTTGATTTTTGAAAATTAAGCCTATAAACACTACTTCCATTAATAAGTTTCTTTGTTTTGTTCTCTACCATCTTCCCATGTTTTCAAAAACCAACTTAAGTTTTGAAAACTGGGGCCGTTTGATTACCATTTGGTTTTTGGTTTTTAAGCTTATAAACACCACTTCCAACTCTAAGTTTCTTGGCTTTTCACCTACCTTCTTCCCATGTTTTCAAAAACCAAGCCAATTTTTGAAAACAAAAAAAAGTAGTTTTCAAAAACGTGTTTTTGTTTTTAGAATTTGGTTAGGAATTCAAATGTGTCTTTAACAAAAATGAAAACCATGGTGAGGAAATTTAAAGAAAACAAGCCTAATTTTCAAAAACCAAAAACCAAAAACCAAATGGTTATCAAACGGGGCCTAAAAAAAGTTGTTTCCAAAAACTTGTTTTTATTTTTGGAATTTGGCTAGGAATTCAAATGTGTCATTGACAATGATGAAAACAATGATAAGAAATTTGGGAGAAAACAAGCTTAATTTTCAAAAACCAAAAACCAAATGGTTATCAAACGGGGTCTTAGTTTTACACGTTTGTTTAAAATCCATCAAATTTATGACATGATCAAATCATTGATTGAATAAAAGTTAAATGGTTTTAGCTTTTTTTTTTTTTAATCTTCTTAAAATGACTAATTATTGTGGTTGATTATTCATAAATGATAGCAAGAGCATAGGTAATTAATTGACGGCTTAATAGCTATTTTATTTTAGTAAAGTAAATTTTATTCATTTTTTTTTCTTTTTTTTTTCTTTTTATTACAAGAAAAGAAGTAGAAAATAGAAGGATCGTATGGGCTAGTTCTTACCTATCCACTTAGTTTGAATTTTATTTGAGATTTTGAAATTTTATTAAAAAAAGTTAGCAACTAGAGAGATCGTGTCTTGCCTATTCGCTTCGTTGAAATCTTACCATTGGATCAACATTTGAGGATAACTACACATATGTGGTAAAATCCAATGACATAAATGTCTATTATTAAATTCATTTTCAAAATTATATATGAGGTTAAGATAGAACCTACAAGCCATCTTTAAGTAATTTTAAAAGCATAACATTGTTTACATAAGGAAAGTCAATGTTTGCTGGGCATCTTTTTTTTCTTCTTTTTTCTTTGAGTTAAATAATATTTAGGAGTGGGGGATTCGAACTTCTTATCTATTGGTTGAGGGTACATGTCAATTACCGTTGAGCTATATTCACCTTAGCATATGGTTGTTGGTTTTCAAAGAATCAATTTCAAATTTTACCAAAATTAAAATTGGCTTTTAAAGATTCTATTTTGAAAATTTATGAAAACCAAAATCAGATTCTTCAATTGCAGAAATTTTCTTGCAAGCGTTTTTCTAACTACCTTTCGTGCAATTTTTATAATTATGAAAAAAAAAAATAGTACAATTTTTATTTCTTTTAGTTTAAGAATTAAAGGGGTGACAAATCAAACTAATAGTTTAGGCCCTGTTTGATAACCATTTGGATTTTGGTTTTTGATTTTTGAAAATTAAGCTTATAAACACTCCTTCCATCTATCCATTTCTTTGGTTTGAACTTACATCATTCCCATGTTTTAAAAAACCAAGTCAAATTTTGAAAAAAAAAAAAATCGTTTTCAAAAACTTGTTTTTGTTTTTGGAATTTGGCCAAGAACTCTAATGTATCTTTAACCAAAATGAAAGCCAAGGTAAGGAAGCTGAGAGAAAACAAGCATAATTTTGAAAAAGGGTAGTTATGATCCCTTCTCTCCTCAATGCCAATAGAAAGTATGAGAAAATTCTCAAGCATCAAATCAACTACTGCAATTTTTTTTAATAAATTAGACATCATATATTTTTTAAGAAGGGATATAAATAATACATACATATATATTATATGTATATGCTAAAAAAAAGTATATTTTACTCTTCAACCTAAACAAGAAAATAAAGGTAGAATATTCGTCATAGCTTATTGAAAAGATAATGAATATTAATTTGATGAGGTAACATAATATTATTTTTTAAATAAAAAAAATTAATATTATGCTGGGATATATATTGAAAATACCGTATAAAAAAGTGCATGCAGTTTGAAACTGTGAATATGTCAAGTGTGCACACGTGTATATATTTATTAAAAAACTTTATAAAAATAATTTATGTGAAAGACATGAGAAATAATTGAAATAAATGCTTTATTATGTTTCAAAAAAAAAAAATGCTTTATTATTTATGTTGAATTTCAACATGTATATATTGAATATAAAGAGTAAATTACATCAACAGGAAATATATTGATTATTACCAAACTTTTATAAAAATTATGTTAGATCGTATACGTTTTGCAATAATTAAAAAAAAAAAAATTGTAAAATTGTATATATTTTATTCTCATAGTACAATTTTTTTTTTTAAGTCATAAGCAATACATGGGAGTGAATAATTCAAACATTTAATCTTTTAATTAAGAATATAAAATTTTAGCCAACATGAGCATAGCTCAACTAACACAAGCTTGTACTATAGTTTTAATTGATGTACTAAAAATAGAGTACAACCTGACGCTAGAGTTAGGGATTTGCTCACGGCATCAGGGCAATGGGATGAGGTTCTTATCCGGCAACACTTTAGCCAACAGGAGGTAAGGTATATTCTCTCTATGCCTCTACGTCGTTTTGCTTGTGATGAGGTGGTCATTTGGCACTTCGAGAAGTCTAGTATATATTCTGTGAAGAGTGGGTATCGTTTAGGCCAATGCCCATCGTTGGCCCAGAGCCCTTTTCATCCTCGTCTTCTGAGTTAACACATAGATGGTGGAATGCCTGTTGGAATATGAAGTTGCCTGGCAAGATTAAATTTTTTTTTGGCAACTGTATTTAGATCGGCTGCCCACGATGGATAACTTGTGTAGGCGGGGAATAGACTCAATGAACATATGTGTGTGCTGCGGTAGGATGGGGGTGTCGAGTCTCCACTTGTTTTGGCATTGTTAGCATACGAGGGAGATTATGTGGTCTGCAGGTTTTGGGGTTGTCTTGTCTAGGTGCAAGGCAGACGATATTAAGTTCCTCCTCCGAGATGTAAAGGATGAGCTGGAATGGGACCGGTTTGAGGAGTGGGTGGTGTTATTGTGGGCGATCTAGTTTAGGAGGAATGAAATGAGGCAGAAGAAGAAGGTCTTGACTGCGAACCTGGCAAATTGGGTTGTTGGGTATTTGAACGCTTTCCGTGATCGGTTAGGAGGGGGATGGACCTGTTGGTGGGAAGACCAAATCGGGCTGTCTGTAGGTGGGCGCCGCAGGAGTTTGATGGGTTTAAGGTGAATGTTGATGCGGCCTTTTGTTTGGAGAGCGGAGCGGCTGGTGTAGACGTGGTATGTCGTGATTCTAGGGGGCAGGTGGGCTTCACAGCTTCTGTTTTCCATGAGAATATTAGAGATGCGGATTTTGCAGAAGGACTGGCGGCTTCCTTCGGTTTGAGGCTTGCGGTGGAGACGGCTACCAGACCTTTTGTGCTGGAGACAAATTTTATGCGGGTGTCCAAGCTTTTGCAGCGTGATGTGGAGGCGGTGTCGAAGTTGGGTATGCTGGTGGAGGATGCGGTGAGAGGCGTTCCAGCGGGGTGGTTTGTTGGCGGCAGCTTTACGTTCAGGGAAGGCAATCGTGTTGCCCATCGTTTGGCAAGGTTGGCGATGGAGGATAGGTGTGACCGAGTATGGATGGAAGAAGGCCCTTCATGTGTTTTGGGCTTGTTGGCTGAGGATGGAGTGCATGAGTTTCCTCAGGCGAGGCAGGGAAGGTGATCAGTCTAAGCAGATCCAGCTGCCGCCCCAACCATTATGCCTATTCACAGGGAAGGTTTTCTGTTTCCCTTTATTTATCCTTATGTTTCGCATGCCTAGATTATTTTCTTGAGGATTTATATGTTTTAGGTTGGGGTGGAGATGGTGTAGGCTAGTGGGCTTTGGTTTGAGTCTGGATGCACCTGAGCACCAGGCTAATTTATTAATTTATACTTGTTATGCCGCTACTGTTTTGCTCTGCTTGATTGGGTTGAGGCCATGCATCTGAGCATTGGACCTGCTGTATTCCTTTGATTATTTATGGGTTTTGTTGAGATTAAGTGGTTAAGGACAACTGCTGTAGTTAATCATGTCGATGTCCTCGTGTGCACTTTGCTCTCTCTTATGCCTTTTTTGATAGTGAAGCATGATAACTTATTTTGGAAGTCTCCTGAGTTTCTCTTGAGATCTCCTGGCTTGTTTGAGTGTTTGAGGCCTCTTCCTTAGGTAGTCTTGAAGGCTCTGGTCTGTTTTATGAGTTCTATAGATCTGTTGTCACCCCAATAGGTGTAAGGTTTAGCAGGGATGTCTAAATGCTGCAATCTAGCGTGTGTGCTTTTCCTAGGTTAGGAAGGAAAAGAAAAGAATAGATCTGAAAAGAAAAGAAAATAAAAGAAAAGAAAATGAAAAGAGAAAGAATAGTAAGACCTGCTAAAATATGAGTGGTAAAACAAGGCGTGAGCATGCATGAGGATACTTAATTATGTTCCTTGTTTCCTCAATAAAAGCATGCTTGTAAGAGCCAGGGTAAATAAGGGGTAAAAAGAGCTGCCTGCAGTGTGTTCAGTTAGGCCAACCAAGAGTAAAAGTCGGGTTATGGGTCCCTACATTGTAGTGCGAAAGCTAGTACCCCGCCTTTAGAGTGTGGTAAAATTTGTAAATGAGTTTATCTCTTGCAGGCCCTGGGTTTGAGAATGCACCCTCTTTTGTGCCATTTAGCTTCTAGGCGAGACCTTAGTGCCAGTGTAGGGGGAAGATAGGTGGAGGAGTTTATAAGCCTTTCTTGGGCTGGTAGGGGCTGCTTTAGGTGAGGCTTTGCACTTGCACGCGAGTGAGGTTTCGTGGAGTTAACTTTGATCTGTTTCTAAATTTGTTAGCATGTTTTAACTCTTCTCTCAGGCATAAGTCTTAGCATCTGGAGCGCACGGACTTGATTATGATAAATTTCAGCTACTGAGTTCCTGCCATCTATATTAAATATATAACTCTAGGTTTGATTGAGATTTATCAGGTTGCATGTTGGGGTGTTTAGACAGGATTTCTGATGTGTGGTGTGAGTTTATGTGTGTTTATTTTCCTGTGCTAATTTGTTGTAATTGGATTGTGAACTTACAGGCCTAGAGTGCGAGGATGGGGGCTGGCTTGAGGCGGGAGTTAAGGCAGGCGGAGCAGAACTAGTTGCTAGTCTGGGTTTAAGATGATTATTGTGTAATGAGTTTTGCTAGCGGTGTAGCAGTTTAGTCCATCTGGCTGTCTGCTTAGTTTGTTGATCCTATTCTTTATTGATTGGAATGTATCAAAAAAAAAAAATTAATCCTGAGTAATGGATCAATAATTTTAATTGAACCATCAATTATTATTATTAAAAAAATCGGTACAGTAAATTGATTTAAAGAATTAAAATAACTTAATTCAAATTAATATTTTTAATAAAATGCTTTAACTATATTAATTAATATATGTTTATCAATAAATTAACAAAGTATAGACTCTAACCCATTAATAATACACTTTTAGTCCTTAAGGTTTGGGTTTCATTAATAATACACTTTGTTATTATTAAAAAATCGGTACAGTAAGTGTATTTTTTCCTAATTCAAAAAAAGTGATTCATGTTTGGGGTCAACGTGGGGAACTTCCACCGGTTGGGAAGAGGGCTTTTTTTAAAAAAAAAAGAAAAAAAGAAAATGAAGAGAAAGAATCCTGTCAGTGGGCGACGACCAGTGGCAGGGCTGCAAATAGGGTTATGGTGGTGGTGGTGATAAAGAAGAAGAATAATAATAAAATAATACTATTTTTATTAATTTAATATTATTTTATTCTAAAAAAATTTTAAACAATTTTTTAATAAAAAATAGTGTCACATCAGCAATCCAAAGAATTGAAATTCAAACCTCAAGAACTAAAATGTCGAGTTTTCAAACTTAGGGACCAAAATGAAACCTAACCCTACGAACCAAAAATGTATTTTTCCCAATAGCTATGTTAATTTAATGTATTGTTATTGTTGAAGGAGATATTCTGGTCAATCACAAATTGTTATGTCATTATTTAAAATTAATGACGAAATTACAAATAATTAAATTTTGGACCAATTATAAACTGACATGTGTCTCAAATTTAATTTGAAGACAAAGTTGACCAATTATAAAATTTTAAGGTCAAATGTTAATTTGATCAATTAATTAAAAAAATTAATTTGATCAATTAATTAAAAAAATTAATTTGATCAAATTTGAGTCTTTTAATATTTGGGTCATATGGTTTTTTGGTTAAATATAAACCAAACCCAAAACCAAATAGTTGAACTCAAGACCAATATAATGCCCAAGTCCAAGTTGTTGTTAGGCCCAAAAGTCACCAGAGCCCATCCATGGAAAACTCTATAAATAGAGGGGTTCTCCTCTATTTCAAGGGTTCAAAATTTTGAAGCTCTCAACCAGAACCAGAGAACTAAGAGAGATTGCACCAAGACTGAAGACTGAAGATTCTTTGAAATCCATAAGTTCTTAAGTGTTGAACACTCATTGAAGACCAAATACTCTTCAAACTTCAACACTTCTTGAAGACCAAGCACTCTTCAAGACTTGAACACTCCTTGAAAACCAAAGACTCTTCAGGACTTGAACACTCCTTGAAGACCAAAGACTCTTCAGGACATGAACACTCATTAAAGACCAAAGACTCTTCAAGACTCCAAGGAATCGATTGAAGCTCCAGACTCGAGATCAAGCGTTCCAACTCTCGAGTGAAACACACTCACACACAAGAGAGAGAATCAAATGATTAAATTTAGAGATTGTACACCCACACGCATATTACATCAATACAAATTAATATTTATTCCATATGTCTCATTCTTTGAAGTTACGTGTGAACAATTATCATTTAAAATTGACGTTAAAATACTATTTTAGTCCTTATACTTTGGACTTCATTCTATTTTCGCCTCTGTAGTTTCAAATGTGTCCAAAATTAATTCATGTACTTTAAATAAAATCTCAAAATTAGTCATTGCAGTAAGTTCGAAGTTAATTTGTATTGAAATTGGTTATATAATAATAATAATTTTCATGTAATAAAAGACACCATGTGAATATATTTCTAAAATTTACAGAGAGAAGGTTAATAAAGATTTTCTTTTTTATATAGAAAAGTTAACAATAAACTAACCGTAGAGACCATAATTTTAAGCTTAATTGAAAGTACAATGACTAAATTTTGACATTTAACAGTATAGGGACTAAAATGAAATAAAACATAAAGTACATGGATCAAAATGGTATTCTAACCTAAAATTTTATATAATTTATTTGATTATAAATTTAATTTAAACATTCAAAATTTTAAAGAAAATAAAATAAATCAACGTATCAAGATGTTAAAAAAATAGAGGAGAGAAGAATATGCTAAGAAAATAGAGGAGAGAGAAAGGGGTATGAAGAAAATCCTAAAGAAGGGTATCAAATACTCTTATATGTAGCCAATATGAACATAACTCAACTGGCGTAAAGCTTGGGAATGACTTATTCCTATATTCGATCTTTCAAACCTTGTATCAAACAAGAGACTATATATATATTCCTTCTCCATTTTCATATTCATTCTCATCCTCATTCCTTTAATCCAAACAACTCTTTAAAATTTAGCGATCTATTAAACAAAAATATGAAAGGTGTAATTTAACCTTGTTATAATTTGGCTTTTTTTTTTAAAAAAATAAATACTTTCATAAAGAATCAACTACCACCAATACAACTTCTGTCCTCTTCAATTAATGCGGACAACCACCCGACAAAAAAGAATTGCCCAAAAGACTACCCTATCTCACCGTGGAAGGCGGAGGATCCAAAAAAACAGAAAAAGCAGGGTTGATAATACAAAAATCAGTCGACGGAGAGTCTGAAATTCTCTCTAAACTAGCAACATTAGCTAACACATGGACTGCTCGATTGCAACCTTGCGGGCACCAACTAAAGGAGATCTCCGCTGCTGCTCGCGCTCCGCTAGATCAACGATGTTCCTCACCTCCGAGAGAACTGAATCTTGCCCTTGAAGAATATTGATCAGCGTCTTCGAGTCTGATTCCACCATGAGAGGAATGGACTTGCATGCACTGTGATTAAGGTATTTTGAAAGCCCTTCTTTCAACGCTAAAGCTTCTAGCATTAAAATACTCCAATTCTTCTCAGCTTTCTTTCTACCAGCCAAGATCAAAGACCCTGAGGAGTCACGAACCAACCACCCTAGACCCCCGCTGCTGCTTGAGCTGCTCCACGAAGCGTCAATGTTCAGCTTCAGCACTGATAGGGGCGGAGGAGACCAGAAAACATGACTCTCCTGGTTCTTCGGCCTAAGGGATCCCAGGTTAGCATCTCTAACCTTTAATTATTTCTCAAAGCTGGCTTCGATAATTTTGGAGATCTGATGTTGTTCTGCAATTGCTTCTTTGGATATAATGTTGTTTCTGTAAGTCCATACATTCCATAGCAGAATAGCTGCTCTGCTTAGCTCTTCCTCCTCGAATCTATCCATCAAACCTTACCAAAAGGTTAGAGCATCCCAATTTGACCTGCATTCATTAAGAAAAGTAACTAAATTAGGGATGAATCTTAGCCAAAGCTTTTTCGTGAACTTACAGCCCCAGATCAGGTGGGAATTGGACTCCTCTTTGCACTTGCACAGAACACACAAGGGGTTAGTATCAATGCCCTTTTGGATAAGATTCATTTTAGTAGGAATTAGGTTGTTCAAAATCTTCCACACACTTAGTTTAGCACGAGGGATGATCTTGAGCTTCCAGAACTTCCTCCAAATCGCAGTAGTCTTGGCATTGTTGTTAGAGTTGCTCGTTTTTTTCATCCTTTCCAGATTAGTCGCCAGATGATATGCCGACTTAACCGTGAAGGTCCCCTTTGAAGGATTGGAATTCCGTAATTCCGTAAAGCGGAAGCATGATTGAGACCGATTCGTAATTAATTTTGTTTAATCTAAAATACCAATACATTGGCAATAATATTAGAACTATTCTAAATATATATTAAGGTTAAGCATACATAAATATTAGATCTAAATCTAATTTATAAAGTAACAAATTACTTACTCTCGTTGACGACTCATATTAAATTCACCAACTGCTTGTGAATTAATCACGAACTAGTGCGAACACCACCACTATGGCTACACCGGTATGACTCTGAGACTTCTAGAGGCAGGAGACTGGTGGGAGTCTAGAGGAAGCCTTGAGGGGAATTCTCTGAGAATAGGAGAATGAAGGGGATGTCTTGCACCCCACCCCAGGGGTCCTACATATAGTAAAGGTCAAGACCTTTTTCCTAATGGGAAAAGGAAGACCTTTTCCTAATAGGAAAAAGTCTCTAATTTTAATAAATAAATAAATAAATAATTAATTAATTAATTTCTCAATTAAATATCATATACTTAATCTTAGGGATTTTATTAAAATTAAAATTAATATGAATCCAGTTCATATTAAATTTACTTGAACTCTTTCAAATATTTTCTTTCCTAATAGGAAAAGGTCTCTAATTTTAATAAATAATTAATTAATTCCATAATTAATTAATTACCCAATTTTATCATATATTTAATCTTAGGGATTTTATTAAAATTAATTTGAATCCAATTCATATTAAATTTATTTGAACTCTTTCAAATATTTTCTCTCAAGAATTACTTTTTGAAATTAATTCAAAAATTATATTATAAAGTTTCATAAACTTTATATTATAATGCATCAATATACATTATACGATTCCCCAAATAAATTGAACACTTTCAATTTACAATTTATACTTAATTACCTTAAGTCTCTTTACGAGCTACCAGTGGGACCTAATGGACCTACAGATCAGAAGCTCCAACGATACGAGACTAATTGGCCAAACTCATTAACCAAGTTAGTCAACATTCGTTAACTGTGGGTCACTCCACTAAAGACCCACAGCTGCACTCTTCTCACTGTAGAACATTTCTGTGTCCACGGATATTGACCAATGCAGTAAGTCAATCCTTCACGTAACACCAGCTGGGTCAAATTACCGTTTTACCCCTGGTTTACCTCTGGTTCCTTAAGTACCGCTGATCCCTCTAATGAACAAGTTGTTTAGGGTTCAACCACTAAACATGAGTTCCTATCGGGCCAGGAGAGGACGGCGCGCCTTTGTTCAAGTCCCGGAATCAGCCCTTAAGGGAACACACATCTACTTACCCCAATAGGGGAAGGAGTGAATTCCATCTTATACTGTTATGTTCCCAACCCCCATTCGGTCTTGCCCCTGAAATGGTAGGCTTATTGAGTCGGCGAACTGGCCATTCTCACCCATACAAATCTAAGGACAATCCCTCCTGAAAGGGGTTCATAACAAACTCAGGATTGAGATTGAGTTACCTAGGTCATCCTATTGAAATAGAAACCTAAACTAGTTAACGACGTTACATCTAGTGGTTACTATTTCGCGGTCCGGTCTTATGCAAACTCATTGCATAGGATACCCCCACCCGCATGTCTCCTACATGGATGCTTTGGATCATTGCATCTGTATCGAATACAAGGTGGGTCGTATCACATAGTGTCACCAGGATAAGGTACCCAGCCTTATCCCTATACTATATACCTTTTAGGTTGTTACTTGGACACCGATCCCCGTATGTCCCCACATACTAGTCCAAGTTTCATGTAAACAACCTTGGATCTTAGTTTATTGGATTTAGGGTTTATTAATGCAAACTCGATTATTCAATAACCAAATTACTGAATTACTAAAATAACGCTTTATTGAGATCGATTAATTTGTTTCATTTACTATCTACGAGTTTTAGGGCATAAAACCTAACACCCTTAGGATGCTCAGCCCATATAATCTCATCCATAATCTCTTTACTTCCCAAAGGGATGCTAAGAATTTCTTCCACTTCTTGGGCTTTCTTTAATAAGGCTCTCGTTCCAGCTTCCATCCTCTTTGATGAGGTTACTCACTCTCGCACCTTCTAAACGGTTTGGGATGGCTATAGGGCACCTAATGCTATTATCCTTGAGCCACGGGTCAATCCCTATTCTGATATGCTTACCATTCCCCACTTTCCATCTATACCCTTTGACAAAAAGATCTCTACCCCAAACTATGCTTCTCCAAGTGAGAGAAGGATTGTTCCCTAAGGGGGCATTAAGGAAGTCCTTATCCTTATAGTATCTGCCTCTGAGGATCGTAGCTAACAGACTTTGGGGGTTTCTAACTATTCTCCAACTTTGTTTAGCTAGCATGGCTTGATTGAAGAGACTAATATCTCTAAATCCAAGCCCCCTAGATCCTTCCCAACGCAGAGCTTTCTCCAGCTGGACCAATGAATCTTCCTCCTGTTTTTAGAAGCTCCCCACCAGAAGCGTGCACAAGCTTTGTTGATATCTTCACAAAGACTTTTAGGAAGGCGGAAGCAAGCCATGGTATAGGTAGGAATGACCTGGACAATTGATTTAATCAAAATCTCTTTACCCCCAATAGAAAAAAGACTCTTCTTCTAGCTTTGGAGAGCTTTATCCACTCTAACTTTCAACTTTTTGAAGAACAGGGATTTACTTCTATTGTTCTGGGAGGGCATCCCTGATAGCGAGCATAGCTAGCTAGTTTTCCCTAATTAATTTAGCTAGTCTTTTATAATTTATTGGCCAAAATTATGCATTTATGTGTTGTATTTGTAGGAAATATAGTTTTGAGCCAATTGGATGTTCGGGATGCGAAAAGAAGCTGAAGAATGAAAAAAGAATCAAAGTTGGAAGATTGAAGATAGGCTCATCCGCAGACCAGCGTCGAGACGCTGCTCTTTGGGCGTTTCGACTCTGACATTCTATATTTGGAGTTTTCATTCTTTAAAAAAAAAAAAAAAAAAAATCATAGCGTCGCGACGCTCTCGGCGAATTTTCCAAATCCGCAGTATCGCGACAGCGTCGCGACGCTGTCTATAGCGTCTCGACGCTGTCGGCAGATTTTCTATAAATTCATCATTTTGTGTTACGGATTGGGGGAGTCCAATTGGTTAGATTTTAGCCCTAATTTCGACTAGAGACCTTTGGTGGGAGCTGAAGCAAGGCCAAGGAGCGGGAATCAAGCGAGAAGACGTGGAGATCGTGACGGGGACGTGTCGGTTTCGACGGATTCGAGTTTTCCTTTCTCTTTCCCTTAACTCTTGTAGTTTTTATGGTTTTTCTTTCAATTAGTGTTTGTGATTTAAAGACTATGAATTTCTAGTTGTTTGTCTTAGGGTTTGATGTAGTTGTTTTAGTTTGTTGGATTGATTTGTGGTATGAATATGCATTTATTTTACCTATGCAATTATGGTTAAATGCTTTCAATTACTTGATCACTAGTTGAATGATTTGAGTGTTGAATCTTGCTCGGGAGAGGGGATTTGGCCTAAGACTTAATTTATTTAATTGCATGACTAAAGTAGAAATTCTAAGTTTGTGACGGGATTTGGAATAACTTTAGAAGTTGCTTGAAGAACTAAACTCAAAGCCTTGCATGTTAATGAACTTAGATAGGGATATCAAGTTGGTTGCATACATGAGAATCAATTATGCTCGGGAGAGATAGTTGTGATAAAAGGTTCCTAGACTTGGTAGAATAATTGCATGCTAAATTCATCCCATTAATTAATCCTCAATCTTAATCAATGAAATCAATTCCCTAAGAGTCTTTCCATTTGAGTCTCCACTTTTTTTTTTTTGCTTTTTGTCTTTACGTTTATCTTTATCTTTGAGTTTTGCTCCCTAAATAAAATTGAACAAAAGTATTCACGGTACTTAATTTGCTAGAAAACCAATCCAGAGGACGACACTCGTTTAATCACGAAAACACTATATTATTACTTGACCCGTACACTTGCGGTTAGCAAATTTCGCATCAAGTTTTTTATCCCCAAGTATTGACCTATCGACTGCGCTTTCTTGACCCCCAATATCTCACTAAGCCTATTACTTTTATCCACTTTTGACGTTCTTGCTAACCATGAAAACCGATTTGTCAAGGTTTATAGCTTGTCCCGAGGCTTTCTCATAAGCTTCTAGGATCCCTTTGATGGTACTGCAGTCTTTTTCTTCCACCCTACAAAAAATTAAACTATCTTCAGCGAAAAAAAGATGGGAAATGTTCGGGCATAATTTATTAATCTTAAGCCCTTTAAAGTTTAAAAGAGACTCTTCCCTGTTAAGCATGCTTGTCCAGCCCTCTGCGCAAATCAAAAACAGGTAAGGGGAGAGGGGGTCCCCTTGCCTCAGCCCTCTGGATGGCTTAATGGTAGATTGGGGCACACCATTAATAAGGATCGAGTACTCGATCGATTCCACGCACATCATGATTTTTCCTATCCAGATATCATCGAACTCCACGTCAGCCATAGTCTCTCTCAGATACGACCACTCAACCCTGTCGTAAGCTTTACTCATGTCAAGTTTCATCACTACCCACCCTTATTTACCTTTAGTTCTGTTGTTAATGGCGTGAATACACTCGAACCCTATTAGCACATTATTCGAAATTTTCCTCCCTAGAACGAAAGCAGCTTGCGATTGGGAGATCACTGAGACAAGCACTCTCTTCATTCTATTAGCCAAAGCTTTAGCCATAATTTTGTATATGACATTGCAAAGGCTAATAAGTCAAAACTCATGCATATGCTTGGGGTGCTGCACTTTTGGGATTAAAGTAATAAGCGTTTTGTTGAAAGACTTAATGTCTTCACTCCCATTCAAACACTTCAAGCAGATCTCGACAGTGTCATTCCCCACTACATCCCAATATTTGTGGAAGAACAAAGCTTGCAAACCGTCACTGCTAGGGGCTTTAGAAGGATTCATACCTTTTATAGCCGATTCAACCTCCAGTCTAGTAAAAAGTTTTGTAAGTTCCCTGTTTTGAGTGTCTGAGATTCTCCTTACCAAGCTCACACTAGTGTCTTTTCTCCTGCTATTCGAGGGAATCGAGGAACTGAATAGACTTTGGAAATAATCGCTCGCAACCTCCCCTATCCCTTCCTCATCTTCCACCCAAGAGCCTTTTTTGTTAAAAACTCCTTCAATCATGTTCTTCCTCCTTCTCTGAGAGGCTTTTGCATGGAACCACTTCGTGTTTTTATCCCCCCACTAGAGCCAGTCTTCCCTTGATCGTTGCTTCCAAAATATCTCTTTTTCTTCTAGAAGGGCCCCCAACTCTCTCTCAGCTAGTAACATCTCATCCCAATTCCTGTCATCCTTCTTCAGCTCCCTAATCTCCTTTTCTTTTCGCTCAATAGCCTTGTGGATAAAACCATCAAGCCTTTTTTTGTTCCAGATCCTGTTCCAACCCTCTGCACCTCTAACTTGGAAATTTTCCCAAGTCTGGGAGATGATATTTTTAGGTTCCTCGTGCCTGGACCATAATTCTTCGAATCTCAGCAGCTTCTTCCCTGCGCTCCTGATCTGATAAACATAACCAAAAACCATCTCGCCCAAAATTGGCCTGTGATCCGATTTGTGGAATTTTAGATGCTTAACCTGAATTCTTTCCAACATGGATTGCATGGGGAAATTGATTAAAAATCTGTCAAGCCTTTCTTTGATCCGCCTTTCCTTAGACCTCCCTCTAAACCACATAAATTTGCTCCCTGAGTAGCCTAGGTCGAGCAACTTACAGTGCTTAATGACCTCCCTGAAATTATCCATGAGATTTTCTCTTTTATCAGACCCTCATGCTTTCTCATGGCTGTGGAGGATCTGTTTGAAATCCCCACCTAAAATCCAGGGCATGCTATCACTGACACTATCCCCAGTTCTCTTTAGTAAGGTCCAGGAATCCACCCTCTTATCAACTGTCGGGTTCCCATAGAACCTAGTAAACTTCCAGCTCCCTTTTGGGTCTTTGACTGAGATGTCAATGTGCCCAATTGAGAACGTATCAATGCTCACATTCAAACTATCCTTCCATAACAACGCTAAGCCGCCGCTCCTCCCCTTACTAGAGACAGTAAAACAACTCTCAAAAACCCAGCGCTCTTTTCAGCTTCTCCTCTAAACCAAAGCCGCACTTAGTTCCGCAACAAACACCAAATGGGGATTGGCACTTTTGATTTCGTGCCAGAGAGCTCGTAATGTTCGAGGGTTCCCTAACCCCCAAACGTTCCAACACAGGATCCTCATGGCGTCCGGCGAGGCTGGTGACCAGCCTCTGCCGATATCCCTCCGGTGATCCCGGAGTAACTGATGTCATTGGTGTTACTTTTTTTCCTTCCAGCCTCCTCCTCTACATCGCTTTCCCCTTTTCTCTTTCCACTTTCAGAAATTATGCCTTCCTCTGTTTCCATTCTGTTTTTATCTTGTTCAGTCCTGACCAATCTTTTCCACTTTTTAATAGATTATAAATATAAATATAGATTATAGATATTTTAAAGTTTAGAACCAAATAAACACAAAACTAGAGATTAAACTAGTAAATTAAGGGTATGTATGGTTTAACTTTTCAAGTGTTTAATTTTGAAAAAAATTGTAGTGTTTGGCAACTACTAAAAGTGACTTATTAAAAAATGAGATTGAGAAATAAACCATTTTGAGATAAACACTTGAAAGTAATTTTTAAATTTTTTTTTTTTAAATATCTAATAACTTGGGTATAAAAACAATGAAATGTAACCAAACATTATAAGCGTTTAAATTCTAAAAAAAAAAACTTATAAAAAAATGCTTTAAAAGAATGCATTCTTGAAAAACCCTTAAGCTAAAAGGTATTAGATCCTAACTTAATATAAAATAAAATACTTTTTATTAAATTATGATACAAAACTAACGTGTCCCAAAAGGATTTTTTTTCTTTTTTTTCTTTTTTTTGCCAAAGCGAGCCTAGCTCAACGGTAATTAACATGTACACTCGATGTTAGAAGTTCGAATCTCACCACCTCCAAATGTTGATGTACTCAAAAAAAAAAAAAAAAAAAAATCTACTTATTTTTTAGAAAAGTCCAAAAGGATCTAAAAAGTATGGGTTATTAGAAAAATAATGTTTTTCTAAATAGTTTCAAATCAATCTGATTATGCGATTTTTTTTAACTATTATTTTTTTTTTTTTCCAAGGCCTTAACGGTTGAACTCCTCCACGCTCCATCGTCATTTTCTTTTCCTTTCATCTTCAGTTATTTAATCGTATCCCGTTCCTCTCATTTCTGAGGCCATCGCCTTGTGGTCAAAATCAAATTCATCCTTCACTTACTCGTTTGTGGAGAACGATGAGCTCTCAGAATTCCGCTGAAGACTGTCTCGGATGGGCCGCAAGGGATTCTTCTGGCTTTCTATCTCCTTACAAATTCAGTCGTAGGTATGTCTCATCTCCTAATCCTTTATTGCAGTGAGCTAACTGAAATTCCTTTTACTTTTCTTTCTTTTCTGGATGTAGTATACGTAATTGAATCAATGTTGATCGTGTTCGGGTCTCACTATTTTTTCTGCTTTGCTGAGATTTTACACTGAGAAATAGAAATTGAACCAGTTGTTTTTCGTTAATATTGCAACGTTAATCTTAAATTTGGATCTCTTGGTAAAGCAAAAGGTTGATTTGGATCTTGGAGCATCCATTAATGCACTTGGAACTCCAACCAAATCTTTGAGTCGCTCGATTTCAAAGAGGCATTTATTGATGGAACTTCCTAATCCTCTTGTTTATAATTGAGGTGCCTTAAAAAAGTTTAGTTCTTCCAATTCTATCTCGAATGACAGCCGTTTAATTGGGGATATGAAATTATCTCATGGTGTGGCTCATTCTACTAAAGAAAATATCCATAGTTCCCTTTTTGAGTCTGATATTTCAGACGATGCTGAAAATTGCAATGCTAGCATTAGTTGTTATGAATCATTTGATAGAGAAATCATTGTTCAAGATTCAAATGCTTGCGGTTTGGATGATTTCTTTAAGATGGCTTGATTTCCCCACTCAACAAGGTTGAAGATCCCATAAAAAATTCTCCATGCTTGCCTATCCTTGATGAAGATGGCTCTAAGAAAGGGTTATTTAATGGTTACTCAAAATCCCCCGAGTCCTTTTCATCTTGAAAGAGCAAGATCTATCAGATTATTTTGATCAAGTTGGCAGGCGAGATGTTCAGTTCTGTTTACAATATTTTTACCCATTCGTTTTTTAGCACATTTCTCTAACATTATAGCCATGATGCTGATCTAAAAATTGGGGACTCCCATACATAGAGCACCTTCTTCTTGTGCACACTTTTCAAATCTTTTGCAGCTTATTCTATTCTTCGTATTTACCATCATTGGGATGTATTTATTTCTTTTTGATTGCTGTATTTTGGTTATTTTGTTGTTCCTGGTTACTTTTTCACTCCCATGTGGAGTTTGTATCTTTTCGAACATTAGTCTCTTTTCATTTCCTTAATGAAAAGTTGTTTCTTGTTTTTTTTTTAAAAAAAAACCTATGTGATTTCATGAACTCAAAACTTCCCGATGAAACTTTCTTCTTATTGATATTTCAGATATGTGTTGATTAAAGCCTTGACCATACTTTTAACTTTGTAGGGTTCTTGGAGATGATGATGTTTCAATTACAATAACACATTGCGGAATTTGTTATGCGGATGTAGCATGGACAAGAAATAAATTAGGAGATTCAAAGTATCCGTTGGTGCCTGGGTATGTTAATCTTTCGTATGATATGACAAGCCCTCATCTTTTTGAAACTTTTGAAGTATTTTTCATTAATTGTGCAACAGTCATGAGATTGCAGGAATTGTGAAAAATGTTGGTTCAAATGTTCACCGATTCAAAGTTGGAGATCATGTTGGGGTAGGTACTTATGTGAATACTTGTAGACAGTGCGAGTATTGTGAAAATGACCTAGAAGCTGTTTGTACGAGTGGATCCACTTATACTTTTAATTCAATTGATGTTGATGGTACAATTACGAAGGGAGGATATTCCAACTACATAGTTGTCCATGAGAGGCAAGTTCTAACTCTGACCTATTCTCTTTTATTATTTGATATTAATTTTGTACCATTTCTAAATATGTAATGGGAGTTGTTTAAACATGTCTGATCCCGATCCTTAAATAGGTTACTTTCAAGCAACCCTTGAAATTGGTTGAGAAGTTTTCCCAATTATTTTCAAGCAAACTTTCTGAGATACGTACTGTGAATTTCAGGTGTCTCGAGTGAGCTATCTCGTAGCGTTAAAAGACACTTTTTCAATAACTGTATGTTGTTTTTTTTATGAGGGAGCTTCTTACCTGCTGATAGTGATACATATACCGATTCATGATTACTTAAATAGGTTTTTGATATGCCTATTAATAACATTTTTTATGAGGTATAAGATCTATAGTTTGGCAAATATTTGATTAAATGGTAAACATTTCCTCAAATTCACGCTTTTATGCAGGAAGTACAACTCCTCATGTTTGCGTGAAACTCTTTATTCCTGCTAGTCTGCTGCCAATATTCTTCTTCTTACATATTTAAACCTTTTCATGGAAAAAATCATTCTTTTTACCTTTCCACTTGGGAAGTACAGACTTTTATAGGTTGACACAATATTTGAAAGAACAAACTATGAACTTCAATTATCATTCAGATTATAAACTCAAGTGGTTGGTAACTATTTATCTAGGATGTTAATACTTTACCAGTCTTGACTATTGATCTTTTTTGTATTTCTTCCCAAAATAATAATAATGATAAAGAAAAATGGAAATAAATGAATTTGGAAAGTAGTTGATATAATATACCACGCTCAGGGAAATTTATTCCCTTGCCTTTTAGGTTGACACAATATTTGAAAGAACAAACTATGAACTTCAATTATCATTCAGATTATAAACTCAAGTGGTTGGTAACTATTTATCTAGGATGTTAATACTTTACCTGTCTTGACTATTGATCTTTTTGTATTTCTTCCCAAAATAATAATAATGATAAAGAAAAATGGAAATAAATGAATTTGGAAAGTAGTTGATATAATATACCACGCTCAGGGCAATTTATTCCCTTGCCTTTTAGTTGTATTCAAGTCTAACCTTCATTATTTGAAGCTGAATGTACCTTTACTACCTTATTTATTACTACGTATCTACTTATCATATGATCCTTCAGCGTATGGCAAGTTTGTGGTGGTTCATTTTTGTTTTCTGGTCATTGGTATGCAGATACTGCTACAGAATACCTGACAATTATCCATTAGCTTCAGCTGCTCCTTTGCTCTGTGCTGGAATTACTGTTTATGCTCCAATGATTCGACATAAGATGAATCAACCTGGTAAATCTCTTGGAGTGATTGGGCTTGGTGGTCTCGGCCACTTGGCAGTGAAGTTTGGGAAGGCTTTTGGACTGAATGTGACGGTTTTTAGCACTAGCATATCCAAGAAAGAAGAAGCCCTGAGCCTTCTTGGAGCAGACAGATTTGTTATCTCATCTGACAAGGAGCAAATGGAGGTTATATAGAATAAGTTTTCTCTTGTGCATTTCATGTATCAGAATCATCCTCTTATCTGTTAGTTGTATTCAAATTAATTCCCATTATAACTCTTAATAGGCCTTGTCTAAGTCCCTCGACTTTATTATTGATTCCGCATCTGGTGATCACCCATTTGATCCATACATGTCTACATTGAAGATTGGTGGCGTTATGGTCCTGGTGGGGTTTCCTTCTGAAGTCAAGTTTAGTCCTGCAAGCCTGAATATGGGTATATTTTTGAGGCAACTGGCATTTATTAAATATAATATGTGATCATATTCTTCCTCATTTCGAAGTTTCTGAAATGGTGATTTAATGAATTGAATGGATTGGACTTTCTGGCAGGTTTGAGAACCGTTTCTGGTAGCTTAACTGGTGGCACTAAAGTGACCCAAGAAATGATTGATTTCTGTGCTGCTCATGGAATCTATCCAAACATAGAAGTGATTCCAATTCAATACTCTAATGAAGCTATCGAAAGGGTAATAAAGAAAGATGTCAAGTACCGATTTGTAATTGATATCCAAGGTTCCCTAAAATGATGTTGGGAGGAAGAGAAAAGCTGATAGACTTGTCATAGATGAAACTGGAACACCAGCATGTTATTTCTACTTAGCATTTGTATACCAAATAAAGATTCACGTTCTCGTTTCTATTACAGAATCCTTTACTCGGTTATCGTTTACAGATGTATTCTGCATTTCAGTGTCAACAAAGACCTTGTCATTCTCCTGTGGTTCAACTGCAACCATATGATCTGCCTTCTTACCCCACAGCACTAAATAGAGACCCAATACGATAAAGAATGCTCCTACCAGGCTTGAAAAAGAAACAACAGTTTCAGAAAACAGGGTTAACAGCTTACCTACAAGCTCAAATCAATACAGACATAGTAGGGAGGGAATGTCTTACCTGCCTACATGAAGCCGCTCTGAGAAAGCAAATGCAGAGAATATGGCCACAAATATAAGCAGTAGGGGACTAAACATTGAAGTAAAAACTGGCCCATTGTGGCTGATGACCCAGCTTTGTAGGAAGTACCCCACGGCTGAAATCACAATGCCCTGTAGCCAAACAGGAGAGAGGATTAAGAAGGAATTTGAGATGGATATTATCAATTTCCTAATGCATTCGGACTCTATCTCATTCCAAAATAATGTTGATGTGGTTGATGATAAAATACGAGAGTGGTGTTTATACTATTGTAGCATTAGAAATTTTCTCAATTTGAGAGTTGGGGTCTTGAAAGTCAGAACAAATCATTAGACTATACTCACATTGTATACGATGGTTAATAGGCGTGCATCCCATTGCAGCTTCCATTTGTCTGGACTTCTTGCAAAAATCAGGGCAAGGAAGCCAGATTGTGCAGTTGCAAAGAAGCAAATCAAAACAGTGATGGTCAATTGTGCTGGGTATTTTCTGGTGACAAATGCCTGCAAGCCATTGAGTTTTGATGAACACATTTTCTTGTAGAAAAATTTGCCCAACTACAAAGTAGACATAAATGTTTGAATGAAGTTACCTGTAGAATTAGCCATGCACTCCAAGCAATATCACTTATAAGAATAAAAGCTGAGCCCTTGATCCAGGCCTTGCCAGTGCCACTTCCGGAGTCCTGATTCTTGTATATGTCTATGAGTGGTTCCTTGAAGATGGCTTTGGTTACGTATGGTCCTTTCCAAAAGGTGAAAATTAGGGAACCACCAATGCAGAGAATGGTACCCACCACTTTAGCCGCACCTCTTGCAGTTCTAATCTTCAATTTCTCCAATCTTTATACGTACGAATTGGACATAAGTAAACAGGTTTTGACACAAACAATAATAGTAATCACAAAGTTTACTTGGAAACAACTTTGAGAGGAAAAAGCGCGCGCGCATATATATATATATATATCAAATTAGTTTCAGAGTGGTCTATTTTGTGTAATTTTGGAGTTTATGTTGTGGTGTTTGGAATAGCTTTTGGAGGAAAAAAAGACTTTTTAAACAAAATCAATTTCTCTATAAGAATTTATAGAAAAATTAAAAATTTAAAGCGTGTTTAATCTAACTAATAATTTAAACGTAATTAATAGAATCACTTTTGAAAAATATAAGATATAAAAATATATTTTTTTGTTAAGAATATTTTTTAAAATACTGCTTAAAACTAGAAGGTATAGAAGATTTATAAGTTTGTTTGCAATAATTTAGGATAGTTTGAATTTGGCACATGTGCTGCACATGTATAAGCATATTGTAAAGTGTAGCATCATGCAGGAATATTTTGCCCTAATTCCTCAAGTAGCCACAATCTCCACTGTTTCACTACTTGTTATTGTTACCTAATATTTGCACAATAAAACTTTTGATGCCCCAATATTTAATATTTCTGACCTCAAGGCGTCTTTTTCTCTTTTTCTATAAAACGAAATATATACTTTTTATCACGAATTTTGGGTTAGATTTTTTTATTTTATTTTTATTTTTATTTTTTTAAAATACGAATTTTGGGTTAGATTGTAGTTGGGTCCCCAAATATTCCAATGCGACATTTTCACGTTTGGATTTGGTTTCTTCCATTAGTTTGATGCGATTTTTATTTTTAAAAAATATATTTTTTAACGTATTTTATTATAAATATATTTTTTAATTTTTATTTAAAAAGTATTTTTTAATGTTTTCTATTAAAATATATATATATTATTTAATTTTTATTAAAACGTATTTTTTTAATGTTTGTTTTATTAAAAATATATTTTTTATTTTTTGAAAAAAAAATATTTTTTTTTCTTATTTCTTTTCTCTTTTTTCCTTCTTTCATCCTTCTTCCTCCTTCCTTCTATCCATGGCAGACCGTCGTTGTTGCGACTGTCCCATCCCCAACTTTTTCCTTTTTTTTTATCTTATTCTTCTTTCCTCTCATTCCTTATTTTGAATGTGTTTGGTTTAACTTTTCAAGTGTTTAATTTTGAAAAAAAAATTAGTGTTTGACCACCACTAAAAATAACTTATTAAAAAAATGAAATTAAGAAATAAAAACATATGAGAATAACTTATTAGTGTTTGATCATTGAACTTTTCAAGGAATGTTCATGATCTTGACGGTTGACATATGGTAATATCTTTTTCCATAAGATGGTTCTCAATATTCTGTTTAAGATTAAATTATAAAAAAAATTTCAAAAAAAAAAATTAATTATAAAAAATTCCTTTTTTTTTTTTTTTTTTTGAGTACATCAACATTTGGGGGTGGGGGGATTCGAACCTCTGACCTCATGGTCGAGGATACATGCCAATTACCGCTGAGCTAAGCTCGCTTTGGCAAAAAAAAATCCCTATTCTTTTAAAAATCGAAATGTTGAACGCGAAATTAATTTGACATAGAAGATAGTTTGTTGGAACTTAATTCAGGCCAGACTTTCACTTCCAATTTACTGCCAAGTCGACCATAGTTTTGAAATATTAAAAAAAAAAAGATAATGTTTCAACTTTGAAAAGAATAGAGCTATTTTTTTTAAAAAAAAAAAAAAAACGACAAATTTCATAATTTACATTAATTAAAAGGTAAAAAAAAGTAAGAAAATGGAAAATGCTGGAAAAGAGTACGTGAAGAGAACCGCCATGAGAAACGTCAAGCTGGGAATGACGTTACTGAAAGCCGAAGCCACCGTCGGCGAAGTATAGCCGATTCCGGCATAGAACAGATTGAGGTGAATCGTTGACCCTAAAATTGCGAGCAGAAAGATCTTGATCGCCGTCGAAATCGTCAGAGAAGTCCGTTTGTTTCTACATTAATATTCAAAAATCGATCATATATATATCAATGGAATTCGAAGGAAGAAACAGAAATAATTAATAATAGAATCAAATGGTGGAATTAATTAATCGCACCTGTCGAGCACATATGCGAAAGGCGCCAAGACGACGAAGGCGATGAAATGGCGATAAACGACGAAGACGAAAGGATTGAGATCCTTCTCGCTCGCGATTTTCATCAGAATGTTCGATCCGCCATACCCAATCTGCACCACCACCATTGCACCACACGACGCGTAAAGCTTCGTCATCGAGACTTGAGATAAAACTCGCAGACGAAATAAATTGAGGCAAGGCTCTGTTTCTTTCTTCTTTTCAATTGATTATTGAGCACAGTGGCTCTTAACTTTTATACAAGGAATTTTGGGGGCTTTTTTGTAAAGTAGAAAAAAAATTTTAAAAAATTAGACAGAAAAGGTGAGTTTGAAAATAATTAGATAAATAAGGCTTCGCGTCTCTAGGAGAGACGCGACCTTCTGCGGCTTTCTTCTCTCTCTTCTTTTTTTTTTTTTTTTCTCAATTTTTTTAATGATTACGTTTTTTTTCTTTCTTTCTTTCTTTTTTTTTGAAACACTTTTTTTTTTCTTTCTAAATTTTAGTTTTCAATTTCTTTTTTCAAATTTTGAACCCAACGATTATTTTTATTTTATTTTAAAGTCTGAACAAAATTCATTTCATGTTTTAAAGTTTGCTTCTTTTTTTTTCTTAGATGTATAATTTATAAGAAAATGTAACTATATCTAAATGGTGATTTTGAAAAATAACTAACTGTTGGAATTTTTTCCTCTTTATTATTTATTTTTTTTTTTGAATCATTTCCTCTTTATTTTCTTACTTTTACGTTATTATATCGTCAATAAAATCAAACTCAAATTTTCCTAAGTAAAATATTTTTCAAATCTTTTTCATTACCAAAATCTTTTTCAAAATGAATATAAAAAATGTTATTTTCCATCTACATTAGAGATATATTATTTCTACTTAATACTCACTTTTTCCCTCATCAATATAAACCTAGTTTTTATTGTCAAAAAAGAAAAAAAAAACAAACCTAGTTTTTTAGAAAAAGTTAAAAACAAAAAAAAAATGAAAAAAGTGACTCTGAAATATTTGGAGAAATGAGGTGTCGGTTCCTAATTTGTCGTTTTGTATGTTGTGGGTCTCCAAATAATGGACTATGTGCAGGTTGACGGCAACAAGGTGAACTAAACCATTTGTCGTTTTTTTGTTCTTTAGGAGATCGATTTTGAAGGACTACACATTCTTCATTACGTTGTTTTTTTTCGGTCTTTTTCCATGTTTTTGTAGTTTTAGTAATTTCTTATTTATACTCATTTTTGTTTCTAACATTAATGAGTATTGTTTTTTTATTTTATAGGAAGCAACTCTACCAAAGAAACAAAAAAAAAAAAAAAAAAAAAAAAACCTGTATTAGGTTTTATTTTTTAAGTATGAAATAAAATAAAATGTATTTTCTTAACTATTGCAAAAAAAAAGATTAACCTAACTATTTGAATAAAATATATGATTTTTTTACTTATGAAATTAGATTATTATTTTAACTCTGGTAAAAAAAATATTATTTTTAAGTATGGAATAAGGTTTTTTAAAAAAAATAAATAAAATAAATGAGTTCTTAAACCGTTTATGTTGAGGAGGAAAAAAAATGAGTATTAAGTAGAAATAATATATCTCGATACTGTAGGTGGAAAATAACATTTTTTATATTCAGTTTGAAAAAGTTTTTGGTATAATGGAAAAGATTTCAAAAAGATTTTACTTAGAAAAATTTGAGTTTGATTTATCGAAAAAGTAAGAAAATAAAGGGGAAAAGAATTGAAACGTATATAGAAAAAATATAAAGAAACTTTAAAACATGAAATGGATTTTGTTGTTTTCTATAAAAAAAAAAAAAAAAAAAAAAAAAAAAAAAAGATTTTGTTCAAACTTTAAAATGAAAAAAAAAAAATCGATCATAAAATAAAACATGATCATTGGGTTCAAAATTTGAAAAAGAATGGAAACTAAAATTTAGAAAGGAAAAAAGGCATAATCATTAAAAAAAATTGAGAAAAACAAAAAAAAAAAAAGCTGGCAGCCAGGTCGCGTCTCTAAGCCTTATTTCCCCAATTATTTTCAAACTCATCCTTTCTGTCTAACTTTTTTAAAAAAATTTCCTACTTTTCTAAAAAACCCGAATTTTGGGCTTTTAGGGTATCAGACCCAATAAGGAATAATGATAAAAGAATAATACACGTGTCAACAATTAATAGGAGAATGAATTTGCTGGCATAGCAAATTCTGTTGAGGGAATATTCTAGAATAGTAAGACGTGTCCTTTGCTCATGCTGAATCTTTTTCTTCACATAACTCATCAGAATTGACTAATTTATCCTTTCTCTTAACAACTTGCACTTCTTCTCTCCTTTGCTGTAAATAAATAACCAAAAATCTTCTTTTAAAAAAAAAAAAATAACCAATCTTCTTCTTCAAATCGACGAAACTGCTCAAACAAACGCTCACCATCTTTATAAAATATCTTACGCTCCGTTTAATAAATATTTAGGTCCCGTTTTATAACTTTTTTGTTTTTGAGTTTTGAAAATTATGCTCCTAAATTTTTTACGATGACTTTCATCTAGTTAATATTGCATTTGAGTTCCTAACCAAATTTTAAAAACAAAACTAAGTTTTTGAAGACTACTTTTTTTTTTTTTTCAAAATTGGACTTGGTTTTTTAAAACAAGGTAGAAAATTGATACTAAAACCAAGAAACTTAGAGGTAGAAATATGTGTGTATAAGCTTAATTTTCAAAAACCAAAAACCAAAATCCAAATGGTTATCAAACGGGCCTTAATTTTTTGTTTTTGGTTTTTAAAAATTATGCTTGTTTTCTCTCAATTTTCCTATCATGGTTTTCATGTTTGTCAAGGACACATTTGAATTCCTAGCAAAATTTCAAAAACAAAAACAAGTTTATGAAAACTACTTTTTTTTTTTTTTTTTTTTTTTTTTTTTTAGTTTTAAAAAATTGGCTTGGTTTTTAAAAACATGGAAAGAATGTATTAGGTGTTATAGGTAATTTTGGACCATACAGACGCACAAGGAGCTGACGAGGACAATCGGACAGAGGTAGGACCAAAAGACCGACCCAGAGGAAGACCGGGCCAATGGGTCGGGCTGACATGGCCCGACCCATATGGTCGGCCTCGGCAAAAGGCCGAGGCTGACCATTTGGCCCGCTTGCGCGGGCCGAGCCCGGTGGCCTCTTTTCGGTCCCTGACGCCCCGAATCGCCCCGGTTTCGCCTGGTTCGTCCCGAAACACCTCCAGATTCCTAAAAACCCTAGGAGGACAAACAGGTATAAAAACCCCTCTTCATCACGGAAGGGGGGTTCCGAAAACTCTACTCCCGACTGCTTCCTTTACTATCTATAGCTTCTCCTCGGTTTTCTGACTTAGGCATCGGAGGCGGTGTGGCCTACACCACGCCGGTGTGCAGTTTTGCTGGTCTTGCAGGTCACGTCTTCCCCAGTTTCTACAAATTCACTGTTGGTGTCACGTGAAGGTCAGGTGAGCCTTCTGTCCGGATTTTGGCATCAACAGTTGGCGCCGTCTGTGGGGAAGAGTGTTGACTAGCAAACGTTGTACGTTACCGAAAGAGGCGTTAGCGACTAGATGGAGCCCAACAGTGAAGCAGCCGTAGGAGAAGTATGCCACCAGGCTCGACTTCAAGCCCAAAAAGTCGAAATAGCAGCACTCAAAGGAAGGATGGATGATATGAGACAGAATCTTACAGAGATTCTGAGTTTATTGAAGAAACCCGAGTACTCGGGGAGCAAGGATGACCAACTGTGCAGGGACCCTAAAAAAGGAAAAGGAATGGCCGACGAGGAGGTGGGAGATTCAGCAAGTGTCACGAGCAGGATGCCGAGCTTAGAAGATGACTGGACTCATAAAGAGCCCGAGCCTAGTCGCAAGAAAGTTCGCAGAAGCTCGCCATCGAGGCCAAAGCAAGGTACGCATGTTAAAATCGATGGCAGGAAAAAATCCGAGGCTCGGGAAAAGTCCGAGGCCGAGCATAGTCGAGGAGGGCGCGAGCAAGAGCTGTACAAATGGTTAAAGGAGGAGGATAGTCCTTACAACTCATACAAGAGGACAGGTAATGAGGATATAGAAGAACTGCTAGGAGAGATGGAGCCGCCCTTCACAGACAACATTATGGGGGCTGAAGTGCCGCAAAAGTTCAAGATACCCACCTTCCAATACGACGGAAAGAAAGATCCAGTCCAGCACTTGAATGCATACCTAACCTGGATGGACTTCCACGGAGCCAATGAGGCAACCAGATGCCGAGCCTTTGCACTTACCCTGACAGGCTTGGCTAGACAATGGTTTGGCAAAATACCGCGGAAGTCTATAGGGTCATTCAAAGAGTTGGCACGAGCCTTCGCCACACAGTTTTTGGGGGCTCGAGATCAACGAAAGCCACAGATCAACCTGCTGACAGTTAAACAAGGACCGAGGGAGAGCCTGAAGGACTATATCACTAGATTCAGTAACGAAGTCCTGCAGGTAGAGGGCTACGATGATGGAGTTGCACTAACTGCTGTGATTTCAGGATTACAAGATGAGAGGCTGCTTACCTCAATTGGAGAAAGTCAACCACGCACGTACGTAGAATTCATGACTAGGGCACAAAAATTCATAAATGCTGAAGAGTTGCTCAAGTCAAAAAAGGAAACAATGACAACAGAATCCAGAAAATATTCATTATGTGAACAAGACAGAGATAAAGACCACAACCGCAAAAAACGGAGAACACATGACAATGATCGAGGGTGAGAAGACCCCATGGGTAAATTCAAAGAATACACCCCCACTTCCATTCCGCAGGAACAAATATTGATGGAGATTACAAATACGGATCTTCTGAGACATCCTGGAAAAATGAAAACAAGTCCAGAAGGAAGAGATAAAAGCCAATTTTGTCTTTTCCACAGGGACCACGGACACACTACCAAAAATTGCATCCAGCTTAAAGATGAGATTGAAACGCTGATTCGTCGTGGATTCCTCAAAGAGTTTGTTGAAGACAAGAGCCAGAAAAGGCCGAGGCAGACCAGGGGTGGCCGAGGGCGAGGAGATGATGGACCTCCTTTAGAGATTAGAACCATCTTTTGAAGCGCAACAGGGAAAATTCAAGGCAAAGTTGACCTTTGCCTTGGCTGAGGCTGACCTCACCTTGAAGTTACAATATTTATTTACGTGCATTCAATTGTTCGTTTTGTTAATTTCTCTATTGTTTACCTTTTTGCTTTCGATAGGGGAGTTTGAATTCGATATCTATTCAAGGTAGAATGTAGCATTTCCTTTCTAAATGGAGAGTTTCCTTTTTGCTTCTACTTAAGGAATCGAGAAACCCGAATTCAAATGTATGCCTCCACCTCAACAAATGATGGAACAAACTCAAGGAGGCAGTAGAGGGGATATGCCTCCCTATCAAACAAAAGGCAAGAGGGGATATGCCTCCCTATCAAACAAAAGGCAAGAGGGGATATGCCTCCCTATCAAACAAAAAGCAAGAGGGGATATGCCTCCCTATCAAACAAAAGGCAAGAGGGGATATGCCTCCCTATCAAACAAAAGGCAAGAGAGGATATGCCTCCCTATCAAACAAAAAGCAAGAGGGGATATGTCTCCCTATCAAACAAAAAGCAAGAGGGGATATGCCTCCCTATCAAATAAAAAGCAAGTCTGGGGACAAGAATTCAATAGTTCGGAGGAGCGAACCAAGGATACCAGAAAATGGGACCGAGGCCGACCCTTAAAAGGCCGAGGCAGAGCACCTCTTGCCAAGGCCGACCCCAAATTTTAAGATAATCTCCACTTTACTCGACTATGCTTTATGTTTTAAAAAGTTTCACTTGAGATTGGGGGCTACAAAGGGGATATGCACTCCCTATTAAACAAAAAGCAAGTAACAGGGGATATGCACTCCCTATTAAACAAAAGGCACACTGGCTTATCATGTTTTACTAAAGATTACATGTTCTAGCCTATTCTTTCATCATTTTCCTACAATGACTAACGTATGAACTCAGGGAGCTAAATTTTGAGCTAACAGGGGTCTGAGGCCAAGGCCAACTCTAGCCTCTTCCCCATTATTCTTTTGCAGAAGTTAACCTTTCGATGCAGGATTGTGAAACCTTCTGCTTCTTCTATTTTTTACAATAGGAAACTGTTGTGCTCGGCCTCTTCCCGAGGCCGAGGCCGACCAGATAAGCTAAAATGGGGAACTGCTGTGCTCGGCCTCTTCCCGAGGCCGAGGCCAACCAGATAAGCTAAAATGGGAGATTGTTGTGCTCGGCCTCTTCCCGAGGCCGAGGCTGACCATCCAGAGGCCAAGGCCGAGCTCCACCCTTAGAGGCCCAGGATGTAACACGTGTGGCCAGACATGAATGATCCTTGTAGAGGCCAGACTTCTGTACTTTCCCCAGAAGAGTGTACGCACCCCTGGGATGAACACAGCAGCTTGAAGAGAGGCTCGGGAACTTCCTAGGCCTGCCCAAGCCTTTTCCCCAGAAGAGTGTACGCACCCCTGGGATGAATGCAGCGCTTGACGAGAGGCTGGGGTATTTCCTTGGCCTCCCCAAGCTTTTCCCCGATTGAGTGTACGCACCCTCGGGATGGATACAAAAGAGCAAATTAGCAAGCAAAGCAGAGGAAATGCTCGACCTCATGCCAAGGCCGAGGCCGAGCGTCACAGTTCCGAAGCCAACCCTCAGGCACGCATTCAAAGCAGTAAGGAAATGTCCGACCATGGAGCAAATTTACACATATGTACAACCATGAAGCGAACGAGCATGCGATGTAAGAACATGGATCCCCCTCATGTCAAGGCCAAGGCCGACCATCCACCTTCAAATGGCCAGGGGGGCTAAGTATTGAGCTAACAGGGGCCCAAGGCCGAGGCCGACCCTAGCCCCCTCCTTCATTTTTCTTTTGCAGAAATTAATTTTTCAATGCAGGATTGTGAAGTCTTCTGTTTTTCCTGTTTTTCAATTATGGAGAAGCCCTGGATATGGTATAAAGCACTCCGAATGACCAAGTACGGGGGTCTCGCTGACCGGTCAGCGAGTTGGGGTCCAGGGGCGAAGCGCCCGGTGGGGGTTCGGGGGCAACGCCCCCTAAGCTAAAATGGAAAATGCTATGCTCGGCCACCTCCCGAGGCCGAGGCCGACCAGAGAGGCCCTCCAGCCACTTTTGTAACCTCTCACTCTTCTCATTTCCATTTCGCCTAACCCCTATTCAGGAAGTTTCTACTTTGTGTAGTTTGTCTTATCTTGCAGGATAAAAAAGAAGTCATACAAAAATCAGCACGAGACAAGAGTTGTACTCTTAAATTGGGCTTAAGGAGCTCGGCCTATAGCATTAAGTCGCACCTGAATCCCAATTCAAGAGTGGGGGCTTAATGTTATAGGTAATTTTGGACCATACAGACGCACAAGGAGCTGACGAGGACAATCGGACAGAGGTAGGACCAAAAGACCGACCCAGAGGAAGACCGGGCCAAAGGGTCGGGCCGACATGGCCCGACCCATATGGTCGGCCTCGGCAAAAGGCCGAGGCTGACCATTTGGCCCGCTTGCGCGGGCCGAGCCCGGTGGCCTCTTTTCGGTCCCTGACGCCCCGAATCGCCCCAGTTCCGCCTGGTTCGTCCCGAAACACCTCCGGATTCCTAAAAACCCTAGGAGGACAAACAGATATAAAAACCCCTCTTCATCACGGAAGGGGGGTTCCGAAAACTCTACTCCCGACTGCTTCCTTTACTATCTATAGCTTCTCCTCGGTTTTCTGACTTAGGCATCGGAGGCGGTGTGGCCTACACCACGCCGGTGTGCAGTTTTGCTGGTCTTGCAGGTCACGTCTTCCCCAGTTTCTACAAATTCACTGTTGGTGTCACGTGAAGATCAGGTGAGCCTTCTGTCCGGATTTTGGCATCAACATTAGGAAAACAAAGAAATTTGTAGGTGGACGTAGTATTTATAGACTTAATTTTCAAAAACCAAATGGTTATCAAACGGATCTTAATTATTCTTTTCGAGATGGTATCTGATGTTTATCTAATAAAAGTGAAAATTAAAGTTTTGAAATGAAAACAAAAAGTCTCCAATTTGAGTGGTCTACTCATCTGATTTGACCTAGCGAGTATACATATCAATTTCTAAATTCAAATCTCAGTATACCAACTTTTATATAGATTAAATAGGCTAAATTATAAAAAAAAATATCCCTCAACTATGAGGTTTGTTTCAAAAATGCCTCTTAACTTTAAAAAGTTTAAAAAATACCCCTGAACTTTAAAAATTATTTCAAAAATATCCTTGTTGTTAATTTTTGGATGGAAACCATTAAAAATTTCAGTTTCATTAATACTCTTTAAATTTCAAAAGATTTTAAAAAGTAACCTTATTAGAAAATGCTTCTTTTTTTTTTTCCTTATCCCACAGTAAATTCTTCTTCCATGAAAATTAATGAGAAACTTTACCTATTTTTCATGTATTCATCTTTCAACACATCATCCCAAGAGCTTGACTAGATTTTCGGCAATGGTATTTTCGACGGTTTTAACGGTTTTCATCCAGAAATCAACTGCAAGGGTATTTTTGAAACGTTTGGTAAAGTTTAGGGATATTTTTGAAACTTTTAAAGTTCAGAGGCATTTTTTAAACAAACCCCATAGTTCAGGGGTATTTTTATAATTTAGTCTATTAAATATGAATATTGATAAATAGGAGCAGCGAAGAGCAAGGAATCTGGCAATTGCACCTCGTTTGTCTTGGAGATTAAGAAAATATGTCAATGTAAACGATTAAAATATTTATGATTTTTCTTGGTTATAATATCTGTGATTTTTATGGGTTAAATTATAAGTTTAATCTTTCAAACGGGGAAAGATTCCAACATTTAACATCTTGGTCAAAATATATGCTAATTATCGTTGAACTATACTCACTTTGGTTTTTTTGAAAAAAAATTAATGAATCTATTTGGCATAAAATTTAATTTTGTGTCTAATCAAACATTAAGGTCTCGTTTGATAACCATTTGGTTTTTGGTTTTTGGTTTTTGAAAATTAGGCTTGTTTTCTCTCAATTTTCTTACTATGGTTTTCATCTTTGTCAAGGACACATTCGAATCCCTAGCCAAAATTCTAAAAGCAAAAGCAAGTTTTTGAAAACTAATTTTTTTAGTTTACAAAAATTGACTTGGTTTTTGAAAAACATGAGAAGAAAGTATTAGAAAAACAAAGAAACTTACATGTGGAAAGAGTGTTTATAAACTTAATTTTCAAAAACCAAAACCGAAAAACAAAATGGTTATCAAATGAGACCTAAACTTTTAATTTTGTGTCCAATAGGTCGATGAATTTTAAATTTTTTTAAATACATCAAAGATATATTAGAAACAAAATTGAAAGCTCAAGTACTTAATTAGAAGCAAAATCAAAAGTTTAGTACCCGTTTGATAACCATTTCGTTTTTTGTTTTTGGTTTTTGAAAATTAAGTCTATCAACACTATTTTTACCCACACGCTTCTTTGTTTTTTATCTACATCATTTCCCATGTTTTCAAAAACCAAGCCAAATTTTGAAAAAAAAAAAAAAAAAAGTAGTTTTCAAAAACTAGTTTTTGTTTTTGGAATTTGGCTAGGGACTCAAATGTCTCCTTAACAAATATGAAAACCATTGTAGGAAGATTGAGAGAAAACAAACACAATTTTCAAAAACCAAAAACAAAAAATGAAATGGTTATTAAAGGAGGCCTTAGAGATTTATTATGCACTCATTAAAGTTTAGTGACCAATTAAACAAATTTGAAAATTCAAGAACCTATCTAACAGTTTTTAAAGTTCAAAAACTTATTAGACATAAACATTATAAAAATTTATGAACTAAACTTATAATTCAATGTGATTTTTTATTCTAATTTTCCCAAAACTAGGCTTTAGATGGAAATATTATATCTACGAGAAGTAAAATATAAAAAGAGAAATTTTAATTTTTACTCCTAAACTTGTCATGTGTATCAATTTTCACTGTAAACTTTCAATTTCATAAAATTAGACACTAGACTCTAAATTTTATAGATTCTACCATCTATTCAATATTTGCTAATTCACCCACTAATTTTAACCAAAAAAAAAAATGTAAAATCTCTGTAATCTCAAGTTCTACCCAAATCTAAGTTTGATTAAGACACAAATTAACCATTAAATAACTTTGTCAAAATTCACAAATGTTAAACAAAAATTTAGTACTAATATCATTTTTCTTTGAAATCCTTAATTTTGTACTCTACTCATGATTTGATTCATTGAAAGCATATGAAATTACTTTTTTTTTTTAACAGATTTTCATTAAAAAAAAATTAATAGATGGTAAAAAATGTAACCTTATTTTTTAAAAAGTTTATGTTTAAGACTCAAAACACTTGTCTAGTTTTCAATTTAACAAAATTGAAAGTTTAAGGTCATGTTTGATAATTATTTGGGGGCCGTTTGGTACAGGGTTTTTGGAGATGGGAATGGACAAGAGTTTCTAATACCCTTGTTTGTTTCAAGATTTCTGTGGTGGGCCCAGGAAATAACGCATTCTCAGGCATCATTTATGCCCATAAGCAATGGCTTTTCTATGCCCTTGCAAAAGCATGAGTTTTCTCTTTTCCCATCTCTTCTTTTTTATTTTATATGCAATTTTATTTTGAATATAGTTAATTAATTAACTAATGGCTACGAAATTAAAAATAATATAATAAATTATTTAATTAGATTAAATAATAATTTTTCAAGAATTTCAATTTCTTTTAAACAAATACTTTTTTTTAGGACTTTATAACAAATACTTAGTCCAAGTTTATTAAAGGGATGTAATTACATATTTATTAAAATTATAATTAATTAGTTAATATTATCGAAAATATATTTAATTATTGAATTAAAATCATTTAAATGAATTTAGTATAAAAATTCATTTTTCAATAATTATAATTAATTACTTATCGATTATTTATAATCAATTAATTACTTTTTTGGATTTCCTTATAATAAATAAATAATTATATTATTATTAAATATTTATCTAATTAATTTTTATGGATACAATATATTAAATTATTGTAGTTAAAGAAATTTATTAAATATTTAATTAAATAATTTTAATTTGTTAAATTAACATAGTTTATCCTATTAAAATTATTTCATGATTATTATTTCATTAATTTTTATTAATAGTTTGAATTAATTTTGATTATTTTATTGATTAATTTATTAAAATTACATAAAATTTACCTGATTAATTCTAAAAAATAAATACAGACATAATTTGTTCTCATAAAATCCTGATGACATTCTCATGAACAACCAAACACAGTTATCTTTGATTCCCAGGCATAGTATTCCCAGACATTATGTATTCCCAGGCATCTATAAAACCTTAAACCAAACGGGTCCTTGGTTTGGGGCAAGGGTTTGGGTTTTGGAAGTGGGGGTTGTGAAATAGGGTGAGTTGTGAAATCTGTGGGTTTTGAAAGTTTGTGTTTGGGGTGCTAATTTCTGAAGTCCGAGTTAAGAAGTCTGTGTTTGGGGTGCTGAATTCTAAAGTCTGAGTTTCTGATTTTTTTTAAAATTTTTTTATCAATGTTATACAATTGTTCTAAAATTAATAAATTAAAAATTTCTTTCCACTAATTGTAGATTTGGGATTTTAACTCATAATTTTGATTAAAAATCCAAATTCTAAAAAAGAAAAAAAATCATTTTTTATTCTTCAACTTTTTTTCCACACTTGTTACATTTTCTATATTTGTTCTAAACATAGTTTTGAAGTCTGACTTTCTGATTTAGTTTTTTTTTTTTTTTCAATGTTAAACAATTCTTCTAAAATCAAGAAATCAAATTGGGAAAAAGAAAATTTTCCACTCTCAAAATTGAGTGATTTTTTTCAAAGAGAAACTTCAAAAAACCACTCAATCTCAGGATGGTTTCCCATGATTTTTTTTTTATACACATTCAGAGATCAAAAAGTTATTAATCGATTTTTTTTTTTTTTTTTTCGTTTTTGCCTTTTCTTTTTTTGGTTCTTTGAAAATCGAGTCCTTGAGCTGGTAATGGAAATTCATTCTCAGCATCCACTCAACTTCACAATTTCCTTTTTCCAAATTGGAAATTACGTGGCAAATGACTCCACTAAAATTTGGACCTAGTCGTTTCAGTGGGGGACTTTCCAGCTTGTAGTTGCATTTCTCAATCAATTAAAGTGGATTAAAGATTATGTGAAACCAAGTAAACGACATGTCGTCCTTCATGAAATTGGAGAAAATTGGAATTAATATATATATATATATCCTGGCACGTTATTGTTTCCCCTCCCACTTTACAAATTTTTTTTTTTTTTTTTTTTGGAAGAAATTTCTTCTTTCCATTTGTTCTACTTGTGTGTTGTTCATATCTGCACTTGCCTTATTAGGATCGTTATTTTATTCCAAACTTTTTATTTCATCTTTGTTGCATTGAATTTTTTAAAATTAAGTTCTTATTGTCACAAATAAATTAATAGAATGCTCTCTCAAAAAAAAAAAAAAAAAATTAATAGAATGATGATGTAATGTCAAAATCCACTTTATTAATTATTGAGTTTAGAGTGCTCTACATTTTAATTTGGTGAATTAGATGAAGTACTTACCATTTTTTTTTTTATATTTTATTTGTTTCATGATTTAGTACATAATAATTTTTTTCAACTAGTACGCTATAATTTACTTGACCTGAAATTACTTGTGGTTAAAATGTTAGTATACTAATTGATAAACTTAAAATAAATACTATTTTTAAATTACCAATTGTAGGAACCTAATTAAAAAAATTAATACATAATGGTTGAAAATGAAATTACTTTTAAAAAAATAAGGGACCGAAATTGAAAAAACATAAAAGATTTATTTAGCCTATATAAATATGTTCAAGTTGATTTTTTAAATTGCAATGTGAGATAAGAATATATTAGGTTATGCTTTTCTCTGGTTAAGACATCAAATTTTCAACTTTTTTTTTTTTTTTTTTTTTTTTGAAAAGACATCAAATCTTCAACTTAAAAAACAGGTAAGAGTCGAAAATCAAATATGATATGTAAATTAAGTTTGTTAATTTTTTTTTTTTTTCAGGCAGAGAAAAAGTTAAGTTATGAATAAACATACATTTTGGGTAAAGCATTTTATCCCCCAATAAGGTGACATAAACCTAATTTAAATTGAAAACGATTTCTAGCACTTCAAGAATTCAAAATTAAAAAAAAAAAAAAAATCAGACTTTTCAAAAGAAAAAAAAAAATCAGATGTTCACAAAATCAAATTCGAGAGGCCATTTAAGTGTGACACGTAGGGGTCGTTTGATAACCATTTCGTTTCTGTTTTTTGTTTTTGTTTTTCATTTTTAAAAAATAAAGTTGTTTAATATCCATTTATGTTTTTTGTTTTCTGTTTTTTAAAAACGTTTTTGAAATTATAAGCAAATTTCAAAAACCAAAAAAAGTTGTTTTTAGAAACAGAGTTCTGTTTTTCAAAAACTCATTTTTCTTCTAATGCTTATTATTTTTTTTTCTCTTTTACCTATCTCTCTCCAACAAATTCGTTTTTTTATTTTTTTTTTCTCTATAACATTTTTCTCTTTACAATTTTCTTTTTTTTATCTTAAAAGATCTCTTTTTCTCTCTCTAAAATTTTTTCGCTCAAAACTTTTTTTCCTGGGTAACTAATCTATTTCTAAAAATTTATCCATAACTTTTCTCTCCCTAATTAAACATATTCTAACTTTTATTTTGAAAAAAAAATCTCCCATAATTTTTTTCTCGTTACAACTTTTCTTTATTTTACTAATTTATCGTTATTTCTTTAGCATATCTTTTACTCTCTTAACCTTACTATCTCTTTAAAATTTCTCTTTTTATTTTTTTTTTCTATCTAAGATTTACCTGAACGGGGAGGGAGGAGGGACCTCCCTCCTCGCGCTGGAAATGGAGGAGGAGGGAGGTCCCTCCTCCCTCTTGTATATTATTTTGGGAAAAATACACTTTTAGTCCCTGAGGTTTGAGTTAGGTTTCATTTTGGTCCCTGAGGTTTCAAACTCAACAATTTAGTCCCTGAGGTTTGATTTTAGTTGCAATTTGGTCCCTCCATCCAATTTTCCGTTAGTATTTAACGGATTGCTGACATGGCATTGATTTTTTAATTAAAAAAATCATTTTTTATTTTTTAAAATATAAATATATTAAAATAACAAATATATATATTTTTTTAATTTATTTATTCATTATCTCTCTTCTTCTTCTTCTTCACCACACCGGTCTCCGGCGGCCGGTGACCGGCGACCACCGCTCGCCGGCGGCTGGTGACTTTTTTTTCCTCCTTTTTTTTTTTTTTTTTTTTTTTTTTTTTTTAATTTTCTTCTCTCATTCTTCCCTAACTTCTCTTAAAAAAAAAAAAAAAAAACCTGACCTCCTCCTTCAGATCTGAACCGAAAACGAGGGAAAGGGAGGGACCTAGTGCTGCTGTCGTCCGTTCGCCGTGGAGATGCTACTCGAACGCCGGCGTGGGTTCGTGAAGGGTGTGGGTTGTAGATCTGCAGTCGAAAAAGGCGTGGGTTGTAGATCTGCGGTCGAAAAAGGGCGTGGGTTCGAGAACGTCGGCGTTGTTCGGGGTTGTCAATCCTCGGTTCAAATCCACGGCCTACAGTTTGCGAAAGAGATCAGAGACGAGATATGACGAGACCCACGACCATCCGCTTCAGATCTGTGGCTTCACGGCGAACGGACGACAGCTTCATGGCCATCTGTTTTAGACCCATGACAAGCAGCAGCTTCATGGTGAACGGACAACAGCTTCACGGAAAACGGACACATGGACAACGGAGCTCATTTTGGGTTCAGATCTGGAAGATGAGGTCTGTTTCAGTTTTTTTTAAATAGAAGTTAGAGAAGAATGAGAGAAGAGTTGAAGAAAAGAAGAAGAAGAAAAAAAAAAAAAAAAAAAAAAAAAGTCACCGGCGGCGGCTTGCCGCCGGCGAGCGGTGGTCGCCAGTCGCTGGTCGGTGTGGTAAAGAAGAAGAAGAAGGTGGAGAGAGAAAGAATGAATAAATAAATTAAAAAAATATATATCTTTGTTATTTTAATATATTTATATTTTAACAAATAAAAAATGATTTTTTTAATTAAAAAATCAATGCCACGTCAGCAATCTGTTAAATACTAACGGAAAATTGGATGGAGGGACCAAATTGCAACTAAAATCAAACCTCAGGGACTAAATTGTTGAGTTTGAAACCTTAGGGACCAAAATGAAACCTAACTTAAACCTCAGGGACTAAAAGTGTATTTTCCCTATTTTTTTTAAAAAAAAAAAGGAAAAGAAGAAAAATGGGGTAAGAAATGAAAAGAAAAGAGAAGAAAAAAAAAAAAAACCGCCGGCGGCCGACGGTGGCGAGCGGTGGCCGGCCGTCGGAGATTTGAAGAAAAAGAAGGAAGGGTTGGGGGAAGAGGATGAAGAAGAGGGAAATAAGAGAGATTGGAAAAAGTAATAAAATAATAATATAATAATATTTTATTGTTTTTACTTATTTTTATTTTAAAATAAAAATACAATTTTTTTTATTAAATTAATAGTGTCACGTTAGCAGCCATTAGAATTTAACAGAACAATAGACGACAGGGACCAAAGTGCTCCTTATCTCAAACCTCAGGGGTATTTTTGTTGAGTCTGAAAACTCAGGGACCAAAATGTAACTTAACCCAAACCTCAGGGACCAAAAGTGTATTTTTCCCTAGTTTTTATCATTCTTTTATTCAGGTTTTTGGGTTGTATTAAATATATATAATGATATTGGAGTATTTGGTTATGGGATATATAGATTAAATTACAAGTTCAGCCCCTAAACTTGCAGATGGGTCTATTTTGATTCCTAAATTTTCAATTTTATGTTAAATAGGTCTTTGAAGTACTCTAAAAAATATCTAATAAGTTGTTAAACTTTCAATTTTATGTTCAATAGATCCTAAAATTTTCAATTTTGAGTCTAATAGGCCATTGACATATTTGACATTTTTTAAAATCACGGACTTACTGCACACGAAATATAAAGTTTAGTGGTTCTATTAGACATAAAATTCAATTTTATATCTAATAAATCCGTTAATTTTTAAAAATTTCGAATATGTCAGGAACCAAGAAAAAAAAAAATAAACTCGCCAATATTAGAAAAGGTACAATTATTGTTAACCGAGGAAAATAATTTGTTTTTATAGCAAGCTACATTCAAACTAAACAAAAGTTCATTAGATAAAATTAAAAGTTATGAGATCTATTAGTCATCTCTAAAGTTTTAGAGATTTATTAAACACAAAATTGAAAGTTTAAAGATCAAATAGACACAAACCTCAAAAGTTAACTGTGGAGATCAAAATTGCTTATTTCTATTCTACTTTATTTCCCCTTTTTTTCCATTAATGCTTTTGGTATGGCATATGCAGCGTTCACAAAGTTTTTTTTTTTGTCCAAACTTTATGATGCTTAATGGAAACTACTTTACCTTGTCTTTTGGAGCTCTCTTTTTAGGTCAAATCAACATCTTTTCAACCATATACAAGATATAATCCAAAATAACTTACTAATTTCAAGCATTAAGAAATTATATCATCGACCATAATATATCAGAGATTTGAATCTCCATTCCTATGTATTATAGAACTCAAAAAAGAAAAGAAAAAGAAAAAAAAAATCAAGAAGATGCTCTCTGTAACTTGATTCCAACTCAATTTATTTATCATCAAAAAAAAAAAAAAAAATCATGATGAGCAAGTAATACTCTTCACCAATTAAAAGTATTTTAGGCAAAATCTCTGGTCATTGGATGAACATCCAGATTCCAGAGTAATTATTTTATGGGAAAAATACACTTTTGGTCCCTGAGGTTTGGGTTAAGTTACACTTTGGTCTCTAGGTTTTCAAACTCAACAAAAATACCCCTGAGGTTTGAGATAAGGAGCAATTTAGTCCCTGCCGTCTAATTTGCCGTTAAACACTAACGGTTTGCTGACGTGGCACTATTATTTTAATAAAAAAAATATTTTTTAAATTTTCTAAATAAAAATATATTAAATAATAATAAATATTATTATTTTATTCTTTTTTTTTTTTATTATTTCTCCTTCTCTCTTACTCTTTCTCTTCTTCTCCACTTCATCCTCTTCCCTCTTCTTCTTCTTCATAGCTCCGGTGGCCGGCGGCCGGCGGCCACCGCTCGCCGGCCGCCGGCGACTTTTTTTTTTTTTTTTTCTTCTCTCAATCTCTCTCTCCCTCTTCTTCTTTGTCCTCGCCGACAACCTGTTAAAGAAAAAAAAAAGAAGAAGAAGGGTTTCCCCCTTGTTCCAGATCTGGAACGAACCCAGAATGAGGGATTTGGCATCAGAAAATGTATAGCTCCTTATCTGGAAAGAAGATGAGCGATGAACTCCGGCGGCAATGGCGAGATGAAATCTCAAAGAAAATGTAAGATTAAAAAATGGGTTCCGCAAGTTCACGTTCGTGTTCGTGATGAAACTCCTCTTCCGTTTCCTTCTGCCGTCGATCTCATGCCTCTGGAAACCACCACCGTCATGATAAAAAATATTCCCAATCAATTGAGGTGAATAAATTTCTTGCTTGTGTTTAATTTTTCATGTAATTTAATAATGATTTTTTTTTTTTTTTGAACAGGAGACATAATCTTTTGAATATTTTGGACCGAGACTTCTTGAATCTGGTAAATCGCTATGCAGAGGGTCCATCGCTCATCTTCTTTCCAGATAAGGAGCTATACATTTTCTGATGCCAAATCCCTCCTTCTGGGTTCGTTCCAGATCTGGAACAAGGGGAAACCCTTCTTCTTCTTTTTTTTTCTTTAACAGGTTGCCGGCGAGGACAAAGAAGAAGAGGGAGAGAGAGATTGAGAGAAGAAAAAAAAAAAAAAAAAGTCGCCGGCGGCCGGCGAGCGGTGGCCGCCGACCGCCGGCCACCGGAGCTATGAAGAAGAAGAAGAGGGAAGAGGATGAAGTGGAGAAGAAGAGAAAGAGTAAGAGAGAGAAGGAGAAATAATAAAAAAAAAGAATAAAATAATAATATTTATTATTATTTAATATATTTTTATTTAGAAAATTTAAAAAAATATTTTTTTTATTAAAATAATGGTGTCACGTCAGCAAACTGTTAGTGTTTAACGGCAAATTAGACGGCAGGGGCTAAATTGCTCCTTATCTCAAACCTCAGGGGTATTTTTGTTGAGTTTGAAAACTCAGGGACCAAAGTGTAACTTAACCCAAACCTCAGGGACCAAAAGTGCATTTTTTCCTTATTTTATTCTCCCAAATTGTGCAGGATTAAAGAAAAAATTATAAATCACAACTTTATATTTTGATATATTGTGAAAAGACCTTTCTAGTTGGTAATAATATACTAAAATTCATTAAGAGCTTTTGTTGCTTAAGGTTTCAAGTATGAAGAATGCAATTTAATAATCAACTAAGCCAGGAATTATCTGGATTATCTAATTGGGGGACTAAAGTCTTGAGTATGACATATTTGGTTGCTTCTTTTATGTAATCAAATTGACTAACCTATCCTTGTCCAAGAAAAATAATAATAATAATAATAATTTCTTCTTTTCCCACTCATTAAACCCAGTACCCTAAAAAATAAATATAGCAACAAAAATATAATAAATAGCTCCACTTAATTTCAATTACAATAAATCAGGAGAAAAATGTGGTATGCTAATTTTTTTGAATGAATATTACATTATATGTGGAAGAAAGGAATAAAACAATTGATGAATCTTTTAGGTTGCTGAAAATTAACTCATTCCAATGCATTTCTCATAGAGGATTCATCCTCAATATAACTAGTAACATACACGAAGGCTTAGAGATAAAAAAAAAAAAGGAAAAGGCATAAATATGGCCTAATTCCTTGTACAGAGTGAAAGAAAAAGAATGGGATTGTGATTGCAAGACAAAACAATCTTGTCAAACTTGAGAAAAGAAAAATAAGGAAGGAACTAAGGGTAAATACAAATTACATACAGTAGATTCCATAAAAATCACCTTGATTGGCATAACAGCAAGGCAATGGAGCATGGGGATTGTTGGATAAGGAAATATGTCCATGATTCTGATGAATAAGGAAATGTCCTTTGTGATGATTTGGTCCATGAATCAATTATCATAATGATTGTGATTATTCCTTTCCTTTATTGATGGGTTTTGTGGTTGATATTTTACATATTGGTAAATGACAACTTGATTGATGCATAACAGCTGTTGAAGGTTGTGGTGATTGCTCATTTTCTTCAAGGAATTCTAGTAGAGATGTCTCCTCATGTTAGGAACAAAATTAAAAATCCATGCAATAATATTGGTCTTTTTAGTGAATTTTACTACACAAGAAAAATTATTTCTTTATATTATTCAATAGCAACCAAATATAAGAAAGCTCCATTCGAGATGTTTCCATAAATATTTAATATAAATATTATTTAAAACATGAAAAAGAAAAAAAAAATATATATTTTTTTTGAAACAAAAGAAAAATATTTAAAGATCAAACTTTTCTGTAAAGAGCGGACGCAAAGATGATGAATTAAAAGTCACTTTTTCTCCAAACTAGTTTAAAAACACGTGCGATGCACGTTAAATTTCACTTTTTAGATTGAAAATTAAAAAAAAATGGTGCCTAGAAGTCTAAAACTATATATTATATTGTTTTATGTTCATTTACAATAATAAATATGAAATATTTTGCACGTGGTTTGAAATCTTTGGAATATATTTTTTTACGGTGAAAGTTAACTTTTGAATAAATATATTTGTCATCTAGTTCAAATAGTAAATATTTGACATTAAACTATAATGTAAGAGGTAGAAAAAATAATAAAAGATATATAATTAAAATTAAAATACATATAATAGTTGTAAACTAAATTTGATAAAACATAAAAAGTGGCATCATAAAGATAGTTTATTATCTCATGGATAATTCATCGATGGACTTCGAGATTGTATTCTGGAGAAAAAGAAAGAAAGAAATATATTTCATAAGAACTATATAAGTTGATTTTTTTTTTAAAAAAAAAAACTAAAGTATTTAATAAATAACCTCTTTGACAATAACATTTTTTTGTATGTTTGGATGACAAATTTTGATGTTCAAGTGATTTGATAAGAATTTTTGTATTGACATTGAAAAAAATTGTTAATGTGAAATTACATATTTAGAAATATATTTTCTAATATTCAGAACAATTTGTTCTTGTGTTTTGTTTAACGTCATCGCACAACATAATATAACAGGAAATTTGTTTCCTTTCGAACTTGAATGGATATCATTTTGTGCCATTAGGTGGACTTAATTAATGGAAATCATGATATCAAAATGTGTTTCCCTGTTCTCCCATTACTACTTCGACAATTTAAACATAGCTCCTATACATTTTCTTGAAGAACTTTCTCCAAATAGGTAAATATAAATTACATAGGACTTTAAAGGAATGGTACAAAGATTGCAAGGAAAAAGTTATAAATTTAAGAAAAAAGAAAAAAGAAAAAAAGTAATTGCATAATAATTTGACCATTAATATATTGATACCAAAAAAAAGTTTATTAAAATTTAGGATAGCAATGGTAACAATCGCTATATTTTATTGGTGTTTTATGCATTTTTTTTTGTTTGTTTTATATAGATTTTGATACAAAAAATCTATACATATCAAAATAGTGATGAAATTAGAGTAAAAAAATATGTAGAAAACTCAAAAGTTAATATGCTTTTTGGAAAGACATGACTAATGACCCCTTTTTATTGTAAGATATATTTTTAATTTTAATCCACGAATGGATGCATCTGATGTGTAACTAACTCTGCTTGAACAATCACGTCTCATCAACAAAGATTGAAGGATACTTTAACTCAAAGAGTTGTGTCTCTTTAACAAATATAGAAGGGCAAAATGGACATTTATTAAAACTATAAGGGCAAAAGAGGAAAGCAAAGATTCTCCTCCGTAAAAAAATATGTAGAAAACTCAAAAGTTAATATGCTTATTGGAAATACATGACTAATGACCCCTTTTTATTGTACGATATATTTTTAATTTTAATCCTCGAATGGATGCATTTGATGTGTAACTAACTCTGCTTGAACAGTCACGTCTCATCAGCAAAGATTGAAGGACACTTTAACTCAAAGAGTTGTGTCTCTTTAACAAATATAGAAGGGCAAAATGGACATTTATTAAAATTATAAGGGCAAAAGAGGAAAGCAAAGATTCTCCTCTTAAGCCCCTTTTATATATAGTATGATAAGTAAGAAATAAATATTCAAGAACTTTGATCAGTGGATATGGACAATAATATAGTGCATACCCAAAGAAATCTTCCCACTTTGTTTGAGAAGTGGATGAGCAAGATAATGCACAAAAAGTTTAGATCAAAGTTTCAATCCTTTTGTATTATGCATCTTTCAATAATATATCAATATATTTCCATCAATATTCTGTTGTGCGAAAAAAAAAATCATAAAATTTAAGTTACAAGTATTATTATTATATTTTTTTTATTCACGTCTAATACAAAAGAATGATGAATATAGAAGGAGAGAAATGTATCTAAATCCATTATAAAAATTGAAGTACTGATTTGATCTTCCTAGTCAAGATATATAGTCATCGCCTAGTGTCTAGTTTTTCCAATCCACTCCATGAAGAAGTAGAAATTCTCTTTCATAACTGTAGACACCGTATTTGGTCCGGCTTGATTTTTAGTAATAATGTTTGAAGTTTTTCAATATTTGGTGGTCAATTTGTTTTTTAATATGCCAACAAGAGCATAGCTCAACCAGCATAAAGTTGTATTAATGATTACGAGGTCCTTGGTTTGAATCCCTCTCCCCACGTATTATTAATTTTTTTTTTCATGGTTTATTTTCATTTTCATTTTATTCTCTTTTTTTTTTGTTTTAATTTATTTCTTTATTTTGTTTTATTTATTTATTTATTTTATTTATTTTTCATTTTATTTTATTTATTTTATTATTATTTTATTTTATTTAATTATTATTATTTTATTATTTTATTTATTTATTTATTTTATTTTATTTTTTATTTTTTCCTTTTTTCCCATTCTCTTCCCCAAATTAGTAAGCTTCTTCCCCCACTCCCCATTCTTCCTATTCTAAAGCCATGTCCATGGCTTTCTCCACCATTTTCTCACCCATTCTCTTCCCCAAATTAGTAAGCTTTCAAGTATAAAAGGGAGGGAGATTGAGGATGAGGGACAACAACAAAGACAAGAACAAAGAGAAGAAGAGGGAGTAAAAGTGAGCTTGAAAGAGTGAAGAATAAGTTGAGAAAGAGCTTAGAGAGAGAAAGTGAGTTTGAGAGGGAAAAGTAGAGATTTTAGAAGTGTCGCCACGTGCCTGCGACGCGGAGCGGCCGACGTCCTCGAAAAAGGGGTAAAATAACAGGAGTCGCCACCAATCTTTTTTATGGTGTGATTGGACACCAAAATACGATAAAACTATTATTTTAAGAAAAATAATAAAAAAAAATGGTCTGCGAAAACCAGATTTAGGTTCGGGAGTTGTTGGAATTAAAACTAAACTGAAAACTCCCAAAATTGAAATCAGGCATAAAATATAAAACATAAATAAAATGCAAATAAATAAAATACAAAGAAAACAAACAAATGAAAAAAAAAAAAAGCTCGTCAGTGCACTGCCGCCATACAAAGATGGAAAAGATGGGAAAAGACGGGTGGCTGACAAGTACTTATTATTAACATAATAATAATAACAATAATAATCTTACTATATATAAAAGGGGCTTAAGGAGAAGAATCTTTGCTTTCCTCTTTTGCCCTTATAATTTTAATAAATGTCCATTTTGCCCTTCTATATTTGTTAAAGAGACACAATTCTTTGAGTTAAAGTGTCCTTCAATCTTTGCTGATGAGACATGACTGTTCAAGCAGAGTTAGTTACACATCAGATGCATCCACTCGAGGATTAAAATTAAAAATATATCTTACAATAAAAAGGGGTCATTAGTCATGTCTTTCCAAAAAGCATATTAACTTTTGAGTTTTCTACATATTTTTTTACTCTAATTTCATCACTATTTTGATCTGTAAAAAATCTATATAAAACAAACAAAAAAAAATGCATAAAACACCAATAAAATATAGCGATTGTTACCATTGCTATCCTAAATTTTAATAAACTTTTTTTTGGTATCAATATATTAATCGTCTAATTATTATGCAATTACTTTTTTTTCTTTTTTCTTAAATTTATAACTTTTTCCTTGCAATCTTTGTACCATTCCTTTAAAATCCTATGTAATTTATATTTACCTATTTGGAGAAAGTTCTTCAAAAAAATGTATAGGAGCTATGTTTAAATTGTCGAAGTAGTAATGGGAGAACAGGGAAACACATTTTGATATCACGATTTCCATTAATTAAGTCCACCTAATGGCACAAAATGATATCCATTCAAGTTCGAAAGGAAACAAATTTTCTGTTATATTATGTTGTGCGATGACGTTAAACAAAACACAAGGACAAATTATTCTGAATATTAGAAAATATATTTCTAAATATGTAATTTCACATTAACAACTTTTTTCAATGTCAATACAAAAATTCTTATCAAATCACTTGAAGATCAAAATTTGTCATCAATACATACAAAAAAATGTTATTTTCAGAGAGGTTATACTTTATTAAATACTTTAGTTTTTTTTTTTTTTTTTTAAATCAACTTATATAATTCTTATGAAATATATTTCTTTCTTTCTTTTTCTCCAGAATACAATCTCGAAGCCCACCGAAGAATTATCCATGAGATAATAAACTATCTTTATGATGCCACTTTTTATGTTTTATCAAATTTAGTTTACAACTATTATATGTATTTTAATTTTAATTATATATATTTTTATTATTTTTTCTACCTCTTACATTATAGTTTAATGTCAAATATTTACTATTTGAACTAGATGAAAAATATATTTATTCAAAAGTTAACTTTCACCGTAAAAAATATATTCCAAAGATTTCAAACCACGTGCTAAATATTTCATATTTAGTATGGTAAATGAACATAGAACAATATAATATATAGTTTTAGACTTCTAGACACCATTTTTTTTTTCAATCTAAAAAGTGAAATTTAACGTGCATCGCACGTGTTTTTAAACTAGTAATAATAAATAAACAAACAACTTAAAAGACCATAGATATTCGGTGACAAGACAACACATAATAAATAATAATAAAATAAATAAATAAATAAATAAAAGGAAGAAAGTACTGGGCGGCAAATGATTTTTTTCTAATAAATTATTTTCAAATTTTAAAGTAACCATTTTTTTACAACTTAAAAGAGACTCTCTTTTAAACCTAACAATCCAACCTTCTCTCATTTTTCCTCTTCTTTTCTTTCTCTTCTCATACTCACTGCCTTTCTCTTTTTCAACTCATTTTGGTTTTGTTTTTCTTCTTCTTCAACTCTTCTCTCTCACAACCATTGCATTGTTGCTATTTTTTTTAATAAGGTATGTACACTCTACTCTTTACCCCCTTTTTTTCTTACACGCATTTTTACTCGCCTCCCTTTTTTTTAGCTTCTTTTTTCTTACTAAATAAAAAAATAACATAAAAAAAGAAAAGAAAAGCTTAGAGGAGAGAGGAAAAAAAAAAAAAAAAAACTCGGAGATAAACCATAAACGAACAAGACATAAAATGAACAGAAACAAGCTTCAAACATTCTAGAACTTCATAATAACAAATAAATGAAAGGGGAAAAGGAACATCAATATCGATAGCGAACTCTACTACCTTATTCTATCTCTTTGCAGGGTGTTCAAAGAAGAAGAAAAAAACGGGAACAACACTAAACCAACTTGTTGATCGAGGTGCGGATCCTTGGGACAAAATCCCTACCAAGTGCAACCTCCAACGTAGTTTTGACTTTTTGTGTTCGTGAGGCTCTGTGTGTGTGGAATATTGGATGTGCTCTAGGGTTTTTTATGAAGAGTGTCTGTTTTAGTTGAACAAAATGGGGGTTATAAAGACCCACTTATTACTCTTTTTTAACTCCAATCTTGCTGAACAAGAGTTCAAAATTTGAAATTCATTGCCCAAAATGAGCTTTCATGAAAGAGCAAACTGATTTTTTTTTGGCTCACCAACCAAAATGTCAAAACCCTACCATTTTCATCATTTTGCAACTAAACCTAACCAAATTGGTTCCTCTAACTAAATAACAAATGGACAAGAAATTAACAAGGGTTAAAGATATTAACCTTAAATTAATCAAATTGAATAATTTAATTACGCATGCACAATATTAATAATTAATAATTAATATCAATAATTAATATTAATCGATTAATACCCGGACAAAATACGTGGCTACAAGAAGGATTTTCAAAGATCTAAGTTCACCACAGCCGCCGCTCGCCGCCACACGCCACCGCCGCTCACCGCCGCATCACCGCCGCCGATCACCGCCGCACCTCGCCGCCGCCGCATGCCCGTTGATTTCGACGAGGTTCCTAAGTGAGGTTTAAGATAAAAGAGGTGGGAAGGTGGAAGAGTTAAAAGGAAAAAAGAGGGAAGTAAAAGAAAAAAGAGGGAAATAATCGTGAGAAAGAAGAAATGGTTGAAAGAAAGAGAAAGAGTAAGTGATGGGTGGGTGGGTCCCACCTTGTTTTTTTTCTTTTCCCGTTTATTTTTATTTTTTTCTTATTTATGATTTGTTGTTATTTATTATCATTATTATTACTTTTATTTTAAAAAAAGTTGTTATTTATTATCATTATTATTACTTTTATTTAAAAAAAATTGAGTTTTTTTTTTCTTTTTCTTTTTTTTTTGTTTTTTTGTTTTTTTTTTGTTTTTTGTTTTTTTTGTTTTTTTTTTTCCTTCTCTTTCTTTAGTCTTGATTTGCAATTTGTAATTCAAGTTCTAGTCTTGTTTAATTAGCCTAAAATTTGAACTTCATATTAAAACTTTGATTTGGAATTTTAAGTTGACTCATGAATCCCATTTTTTTTTTTCATTTCCAACTATCATTTAATTTGACATCATTGCCTAAACAACTCTTAAATTGGATTTTAATTTGGAAGGTTCATATGAGTTTCATATTAGATTTTGATTTGTATGCTCAAACTAATGTCAAATTGAATGTAATTTGGAGTTTCAAATTAAATTTCCTTTCATTTTCCAAGCTAATTTCAAATTGTTTTTTGGACAAAATGACAAGAGAGAAAAAAAGAACATTGATTAATAAACTTTTGGCCTAAAGTTTTTAATTTAGCCTAGAATTTTGTTTTGAAATTAATTCCAATTTACCTTGCTTTGGGAGTTTTTATTCAATTTCTTTTCAAAATTGAATTTCATTTCATAAAGCGCGATTGAGTTTTAATTTGGAAATTGAATTGAATGTCAATTTTGTTTTTAACTTGGTTTTAAATTAAAATTTCAAAAAAAAGCTTCAAAATATTAGACGACGTTTTTCCTTATCGAAATAGTTTTACCACTCGTAATTGTTAATTTACATTTTGCCGTTAAAGTGTAACTTAACAAATATGAGACAAAATAATTCATGTACAGCCTATGACGGAGTTGAAATAATTTTCAAATTCTTGAGGTAAAACTTTTTTTTTCCTTAATTAGGAAATTTCTACGTGATAATAAAGTCATGGGGTCCCCCACTCACAAGATTAAATCCTTACTTTATTTAAAGATAAGGTGAAATTAGTGAGACATTTAATTTTCAATTTTCATTTTTTTGTTCTTTTTTTAAATTTTTATTTGTTTATTTTTAAGATGTGGACCTTTGATTAATGAATTTGAGTAATAAATAAAATGTTTTCAAACGGGTGTTGTAGGGTGCTAACACCTTCCCTACACACAACTGACCCCCGAACCTATTTTTGGTTTTTAAGACCAGTTCATTTTTTTAAAATGGGTGACCAATCACACCCCAAGATGATTGGTGGCGACTCCAAACCTTTAACCTCGAAAGAGATCCTTAGGAAAGGACGTCGGCCGCTCCGCATCGCGATGACGTTGCGACAGCTTGGCGACTCCACTGGGGACTTTTCTTAAGAGGGTCAAAGCCGTTTTCATTTTCTTTTTATTCAATTCATTTTGTTATTGATTTATTTATTTATTGTGTGGTTCATCTTATTTTCTGCATAGTTATTGTTGGAGTGACTTGTGTGAATATATTTTGTGCTTTAATGAATGCATTGTTAATTCATGTTATATTGTCATGCATATCACACACAACCAGAGCTCTATACCCGGGCTTTACCTTTAGGATTAGGATCGATGATGTAGTAGTGTCGACCTTCGAAGGGACATAATTGCCCTCGTGCAGGCGCATGAAAAATCCTCACTCAAGTTAGTTCATTTGTTATTTTATAACACTTGGATTAATTTGGGGACTTTTTTATCCATTAGGATTAGAATTTCTCTACCTCACTTCATATTCATGTCATCATTTTGTATTATCATCTTTAATTTGAATAAAAGGGTAAATCATGGAAAATAGGTTTCAAAGTCCACTCTTCTTGGTGTCACTTGTTTTTTTTCTTATTTTTTTTCCTTCACTTTTTTTTTTTTTTTAAAAAAAAGCTTAAACTTTAAGTTTTCTTTAAAAGAATTTAAGTTTTGCAAAGAAAAATTCTTTTACAAAAAAATTTAAACATTGCTTTTTAAAAAAATGTTTTCTTTTAAATGGCTTAGGTTTTGCCAAGAATAAAAATTCTTTGAAAACTAAATTTAAACTTTGTTTTAAAAAAAATGTTTTCTTTTAAAGGTTTTAAGTTTTTGTCAAGAATAAAATTCTTTGAAAAACCTTAGATTTTGTTTTAAAAAATGTTTTCTTTTTAAAGGATTTAAGTTTTTGTCTAGAATAAAATTCTTTGAAAAAGCTTAGACTTTGTTTAAAAAAAAATGTTTTCTTTTAAATGGTTTAAGTTTTGTCAAGAATAAAAATCTTTGAAAAGCTTGGACTTTGATTTTAAAAAAAAATGTTTTCTTTTAAGGAATTTAAGTTTTTACAAGGATAAAAATTCTTTGAAAACTAAAGTTTAGACTTTGTTTGAAAAGAGTTTAAGTTCGGTCAAGACACAAAAAATCTTTGAAAGTAAAAGTTCAATTTTTGTTTAGAGAAAATTTTATTTTAAGTAAAGAGTTTAAGTTTTTTTTTTTTTTTTTTTTTTTTTTTTTTAAAAAAAGAAAAATTCCTTTTTTTTTAGCTCAATTTTTGTTTACAGGAAAATTTTCTTTTAAAAAAAGAGTTAAATTTTGTCAAGACAAAGAAGTTTTTTTTTTTAAAAAAAAAATGGTTAAAGAGTTCATTTTTTTTTTTTTGTTTAAAAAGGGTTTTTAAGAAATTAAAGTCTTGCCAAAACAAGAAACTTTCTTTACAAAGGGAAAAGATTGTTTTCTTAAAAAAAAAAAAGGTCTTTCTATTTTTTTTTAAATTGGAGAAGTAAATATTTCTATATTCTTTTCATTTTAGATTTTTACTCTCCATTTTCTCTTCTTTTGAATCTTTATTTTCTTAAAAAAGAATCTATCCCAAGGAGCGTTCTTTCGCCTTTCCATTTGAATTATTATTATTATTATTATTCCATTTGAAGTCGTCTTTGGTATTTAGTTTATTCATGTCATTTAGTCATACATCATGTTTTGGAATTAGTAGTGTCGACCTTCGAGGGGATTGCGAATGCTCCCGTGTAGGCGTATGAAAGGTTTTCCCCATTCTTCATGACATTAAAGTAGTTTTCTCACATTTTTTTAATTTCATTTCTCCATGGCATTATCTTATTTTTTTTAGATGAAGTAATGTCGACCTTCGAGGAGATTGTGAATGCTCCCGTGTAGGCGCATGAAAAATCTATTTTAGTTTAAAGTGGTAGTTAATTATTATTTCCTTACATTTTCTTTTTCTCCAAAAAGGAAACAAAATGAATGCCAACGTACCCATAGAGTCGATACGGTCATCTTCCTCTGAATATGATGAGCTGGGTACTGTGCTACAATGGGCAGAGCAGACACAACTAAAACATGGGGATAGTCTGCCTTATAAAAGCCTCGTGTCATCATCTTTCTCAGGTCAAGTTCAAGTCATTTCTAATGAGCTGGGGGAGTTGAAGGCCATCTGGGAAGGTTTAACGCCGGAAAGAAGATTTCTGTTCTCAAAGAGATACGGTCATATTGCAGACCTCATGTATATTCCAATTAACCAGTTCACCATCCAGGCTTTGTTAGAATTCTGGGACCCAGCCTACAAGTGTTTCGCATTCCAAGATTTTGACTTGGTCCCGACCATTGAGGAGTATCACACGATGCTGAACATTGAAGGAAAAGGTGGAGAAATGATCTATTGTTTCAACCCACAGTTAACTGCGAAGAGAACTTTATCCAAATTTCTAGCTGTACACCTGAAGGAAGTGTAGAAAAATGTGAAAGTGAAAGGGGTTGAAGAGTCTATATCTGCAGATTATCTAACAGAACTCGCTCGCAAACACATAAATGAAGAAAAGGGTCTGGTTCTGTTAGCTTTGTGCATCTACGGGATGGTCTTGTATCCCAGAGTAAAGGGATATGTGGATGGTGATGTCTTGAAGCTATTCTTCAGCATTGAGCAAGGGGTGGACCCAGCCATACCTCTTCTAGCGGAAACGGTTCGGGCGCTCAATTATTGTAAGTCCAACAAAGGCGGGAAGTTGAGATGTTGTGTGCCCTTACTCTATATTTGGGTGCATAGCCATTTTAAGTTCCCAGAAGATTTTGGCTGTCCAAAAATCAACTTCAGCAGCACGTGGAATCTAACAAGGAGTACAATTGCAGAATTTGGCACGACCCCATGGAACTCAAGTTTTCCGAGGAAAGAAGCATGGGTGTCTTTCTTTTCGAATTCCAAATTAGATCATGTGATTTGGAAGGCACATTGGATGCCCCTAAAAGCCTTAATCTACAGATGCGGGAGCTTTCACACAGTCCCTCTAGTAGGCCCTTGGGGATGCGTCCATTATGCTCCGTTGTTTGTTGGGTTTTATGTCATAAAACTCGTAGATAGTGAATGATTAACGAATTATACACTTGTATCAATAAAGTGTTATTGAGGTTTATGCAATAAAGTGTTATTGTCATTTTAAGTCTAAAATTGCACAATATAACCCAAATCCAATAAACTAAGATCCAAGGTTGTTGATATGTAACTTCTACTAGTATGTGGGGACATACGGGGATCAGTGTTCAAGTAACAACCTAAAAGGTCTATAGTACAGGGATAAGGTTGGGTACCTTATCCTGGTAACACTATGAGATACGACCCGCTTTGTATTCGATACAGACGTATTGATCCAAGGCGTCCATGTAGGAGACATGCGAGCGGGGGTATCCTATGCAATGAGTTTGCATAAGACCGGACCACGAAATAGTAAACCACTAGATGTAACACCGTTAACTAGTTAGGTTACTGTTTCAATAGGATGACCTAGGTAACTCAATCTTAATCCTGAGTGTGTCATGAACTCCTTCTCACGAGGGATTGTCCTTTGATTAGTACGGGTGAGAGTGGCTTGCACGCCGACTCAATAAGCCTACCTTCTTGGGGACAAGACTGAGTGGGGGGCTGGGGACATGACAACACAAGATGGAATTCATTCCTTCCCGCTTCTAGGAGAAGTAGATGAGTGTTCCCTTAAGTGGTGACTCCAGGTCTTGAACAAAGGGATCCCGCCCTCTCACTGGCCCGAGAGGGACTTTATGTTTAATGGTTGGACCATAAACAGGTTGTTCATTAGAGGAGCACTGGTACTTAAGGAGCCAGAGGTAACATAGGGGTAAAACGGTAATTTGACCCAGCTGAAGTTACGAACACTCGTGAAGGATTGACTTACCGTTATTGGTCAATATCCATGGACACAGAAATATTCTACAGTGAGAAGAGTGCAACTGTGGGTCTTTAGTGGAGTGACCCACAGTTAATGAATATTGGTTAACTCGATTAATGAGTTTAGTCAGTTAACCTCATATCATTGGAGCTTCTGATCTGTAGGTCCATTAGGTCCCCCTGCTAGCTCGTAAAGAGTAATTGGGAACAAATTATCTTGAAAATAATTTGAATTGTTCAAATTCAATTTGGGAATCTAGTTAATTGTATGAAGTACAATTAATATAATGTATGTTGATACATTATAATATAAAGTTTAATTTGTGATTAAACTTTATTAAATTGAGAGAATTATATATTTGAAAGAGTTTAAATTTATAACTAATTAAATATGTGATATTTAATTAGTGAATTAATTAATTAATTGTGAATTAACTAATTATTCAATTAGTCTTTTTTTTTTTTTTTTTTTTTTGAGTATATCAACATTTGGGGGTGGGGGGATTCCAACCTCTGACCTCTTGGTCGAGGATACATGCCAATTACCGCTGAGCTAAGCTCGCTTTGGCATTATTCAATTAGTCTAATTAAATGTGATTTAATTAAACTATAATATATGAGAGATATATTAGAATATGATTCTAATATGTAATTAATTAATATGGTTGATATTTAATTAATTATAAAATTAATTAATTTTGAATTAATTAATTAGTTGGTTTATATTAATTTGGTTAAATTGGATTTAATTAAATTAATTGAAACTATATATTAAGTGATGGATGTGCATTTAATATGATTGAATGCACATGTAATTAAATATTAGATATTTAATTATATTACTAATTAATTAAATTGTTAATTAATTAATTAATATATTTAATTATATTACTAATTAATTAAATTGTTAATTAATTAATTAATATATTTAATTAATTATTATATTAATATTATTTTCTTTTTCTCTCACTTAATCTCTCACATTACAGGGGTCTTTGATTGATTCTATGATTTTGCAGAATTGTGAGATTGAAGATCTCTCAAATTCTCTCAAAGATCTCTCAACTAACTCTCTCAACAAAAATACAGAGGAGTTCATTTACTCTTCTGTGATTCTCTCCCAAAGATTCAAGAGACCATTCAGTCCCACAACTGAGTTCCCAAACTCAGAGATATAGCGGGGAAATCTCATGGTGGTGTCCCAAATCGTTGGTGATTTCGCTTTTAGTCCCTGCAAATCAAGAAGGTGTTCTTGATCGTTTTGAGTCGTCAGACGACTGTGAGTTTGCGCTTAACCTTAATTTTGTAGAATTATGAATTCCTTTTTGCCAATGTATGAGTATTTTGTTAAACGAAATTAATTTACGAACGGTCCAATTGCTTCCGCTGTATCGGAATTGGGAATTCCAATTCTTTCAGTTGGCCTTGCGGCAAAGTTGGTTTAAACAGTTCATACCAGCAACTCATGGTCTGCATAAATTAGAATTTTCCTACAGTTGCGAGGATTCTAACGAAAAGAAGCGACAAGTGCTGACTTCCTGGAGAATAGTTAGAAGGATAAATGGCAATAGTCACTCTGAGGGAGTTACTCCAGAATATCTGCAATGGCGCATTAAGAAGAGCAAGATCCCAATTACGACTCGTGACAATGTGGGAGAATCATCTAATAGAGCAGTAGATAAGCCTAGCCAGCTAGCGACAGAGCGGAAAGAGTTAGTGGGAAGAAATCAAACATTGAAGCTAGAAAATGAAAGATTACAGCAAGAGGTCAAACGTTTGATGGACCAAGTAACTCAAGCTAGTGGCAAACTCGAAGAAGTAGAGAGAGATTCAAAAAACCGAGCCAAGCGAGAAAGAGATTATGATATATTGGATGAGGAGAATAGAAGGTTGATTAAGGAGAATCATGCTCTGAGGAATGAAAATACTGCATTACGAAGGGCAACTCGTTCACAAGAGGATATGATCAAAGACATTTCAAGAGGCAAAGAGACTCTCTTAGAGTTAGTTGCGGAATTAAACGAAACCATCAACAAGCAGAAAACGCAACTTATCGAGTTTGAAGAAGCCAATACTGCTCTAAGGCGAACGCTGGACAATCTACGCATGAACATGCAGGCTCAATCAGAAGAGTCTGAAGCTTTTAAAAGTTATTCAAGCTCGTTGGAACGTCAACTCCAAGCATTTCAAAGGGCAAGCGAACAGTTGTCACTAGAGAGAGGACAACTAGAGGAAAAATACTCCTCATTAAGGGGAGATTATGCCATTATGAGAGAAGACATGCAAATAATTCTTGGGAAAGTGAATCAAACTATGAACACTATCAAGATCATGGCTAGGAGAGCCCGAGGATTTGTAGAATGGGCAAGGGATCTGTGAGAGAATACATCACCTATGGCCTCTAATGCAGAGGAGTTGTTTGAGTTTTTAGGGATGATTCGTAGAGACCTTGGGTACTTTGGTCACTTTCATTAATGTTCCCTATCTCCTTGTTTTCCAATTCTTCAATTGTTTATTTTGTAGATATATTCATTTTTTTCCCTCAATAATAAAATTTCATTCATTCATGCATCTCATACTGTTCTTTCTTTTATTTCTTTTTTACTTACTCTAAGACTTTTCTTTTAAAAATAAAAACAGAACAATAAAATAGCTCGTTCAACAAGAGTCTACCACACTAGACGTAGAACAAGGATTATGGAAGAAAAGGGTGAACAAGAGAAGACTAAGCGGGACATCGAGGAAATCAAGGAAAAGGTTGATGCAATCATTGCCGCTTTAGAAAAGGGCAAAATGATTGCAGATACGACTACACCAGACACTCCAATTGGAAACCCTCAAGCTGGCCTACCATTTCCACCCAGTTTCGCTTCACATGTTCGTATGACAGCAGAAGCGTCCATGCCACAACATACTACCTATAACCCCTTATATGACATACCTGTTGGGCAATACCCTTTTCCATCATTTAAAGAAGGCCAAATCCCCCAAATACCCATGGCTAGCCAAGCTGGTGCTTCTTATTTCAAGTCAGAGTTTTCAAAAATACCTTTTGCGGTCCCTAACTTGGATGACCCAGAACTAAAGAAGGAGTTAGCCACGCCCTCTAATGAAAAACTTGAAGTTTTAGAGGAAAGGTTGAGGGCGGTTGAGAGCACTAGTGTTTTTGGGAACATGGATGCCACTCAATTATGCTTGGTCCCAAACGTTGTAATCCCACCGAAATTCAAATTGCCGGAATTTGAAAAGTATGACGGGACGACATGCCCTAAAAGTCACATTGTTATGTATTGTAGGAAGATGGCAGGGCACGTTCATAATGATAAGCTGCTCATACATTGTTTTCAGGACAGCCTAAAAGGTCCAGCCGCCCGTTGGTATATGCAGCTGGATAGTTCACATGTTGTCACATGGAAGAACTTGGCTGATTCCTTCCTCAAACAGTACAAGCACAATATTGATTTGGCTCCCGACCGACTGGACTTACAGAGAATGGAAAAGAAGAGTACTGAAGACTTCAAGGATTATGCTCAAAGGTGGCAGGATACGGCAGCTCAGGTCCAACCCCCTTTAACAGATAAGGAGCTTTCTGCCATGTTCATCAATACCCTAAGGTCCCCATTCTATGAACATATGGTTGGAAGTGCGTCGACCAATTTCTCCGATATCATGACAATTGGGGAAAGAATTGAGTATGGGATCAAACATGGTAGAATAGCCAAAACCGCTGAATCCTCAAGCACAAAGAAGGGCAACACTTCAAAGAAGAAAGAGGGAGAAGTACAGATGATACGGAAGGTGGATAAGTCCCATCGACAAATCCACCAACCCATGGCACAATATCCTTCGAATTATTTACCTACATACGGATACTATCCACACCAAGTGAATAATGCTTCAGCGCAGTACTCCCCATTTTATGGCCAAAATACCCGACCCCAAATGAATCAGAATTTTCAGTCTCGTAGACAACAACAAACAATCACTCCAGGTCAGCAAAATAATCGAGCACCTTATAAGCAAGCCCAATTTGATCCGATTCCGATGACATATACTGAGCTCTTGCCTCAGTTAATTCAGAACCATCAGTTGGCACCCAAGCCTGTTGCTCCACTGCAACCCCCTTATCCAAGATGGTATGACCCTAATGCAAGGTGTGATTACCATGCAGGTGCTGTTGGGCATTCTACAGAAAATTGCACTGCTTTGAAGTATAGGGTGCAATAGCTCATTAAGGCCGGATGGTTAAATTTCAAAAAAGAGGAGGGACCCAATGTTGATAATAATCCTTTACCAAATCATCAGGTGAGTGCAATAGATCAATGTCAGGATATTATCAAGAAGATAGATGTTGCAGAGATTATGACTCCTAAGGAGAAGCTTTTTGAGATTCTCCTCGTTAACGGATATGTATCAATAGAGTATGCACACAAGGACCTTGTTCAAGAAGGACTCGATGATAATTTGACTTGCCTATTTCATGCTGGGGCAAAGGGGCATTCTTTGGAACAATGTCGTCATTTTCATAAGAGGGTCCAAGAACTGGTGGACTCAAAATTTCTTATGGTCACCCAAGCCCATCACCAGGAGGAGGAAATAGACGTCGTGGAAGAATTGCTGCCTAAAGAAAGTTTGAATTCATCTTTCAAACTGAAGCCACTCACGATCTATTAACATGAGAAGACTACTACTCATGATCCAAAGTCGATCACCATTCAGGTGCCGGCTCCTTTCAAGTATAAGAGTTCCAAGGCAGTACCATGGAGTTATGAGTACAAAGTAACTATTAACTAAAAAACGCCACCACTTCCAGTTGACAACATTTCCGGAACGGGAGGCGTAACACGGAGTGGGAAATGCTACACTCCAAATCAGTTATTGAAGTGCTCAAAGAATACAATAGAAAAGAAGAATGAGAAAGTCGAAAGTAACACAGATAGCAATGTCAAGCCCAAAGAAACAATAGTGATGAAGAAATCAAGGGGCAAACAGACTGTGTCCGAAGAAGAAACTCAGGAATTTCTAAAGTTGGTTAAGCAAAGTAAATACAAAGTAGTGGAACAGCTAGCTCAGACGCCTGCTAAGATTTCCATATTATCTTTGTTGTTATCCTCTGATTCACATCGAGACACGATATTGGAAGCTCTGAATCAAGCATATGTTTCCAAGGACATCACTTCAGATGGTTTAGATAATATCGTGGGGAACATAACTGCTCACAACACCATAACTTTCACTGATGATGAGATACCGCCCGAAGGCATAGGACACACGAAGGCACTTCATATTTCAGTCAAGTGCAAGAACTTTTTAGTAGCAAAAGTCCTGGTGTATAATGGGTCTTCTTTGAACATAATGCCAAAATCAACACTCAAAAAATTGTCGGTGGATATGTCCCATATGAGGCCAAGTACCATAGTAGTAAGGGCCTTCGATGGGGCACGCAGCCAGGTGGTGGGTGACATTGAGATTCCAATACAAATTGGCCCATGCACATTTAACATAACCTTCCAAGTTATGGATATCCCCTCTGCTTACAGTTTCTTATTAGGGCGGCCTTGGATACATTCTGCAGGAGCTGTCACATCATCGCTGCACCAAAAACTCAAATTTTCAATTGGAAGGAGCCTAGTAATTGTATCTGGTCAAGAGGATATCTTGGTTTCTAGGCCAGCTTCAATGCCATATATTGATGCAGCAGAGGAAGCTTTTGAGTCATCATTTCAAACATTTGAGGTAGCAAGTGCTACGACTCTATATGGGGAAAGCAAGAAATCTAAATCTCGATCTTCAGTCATGACGTTCAAAAGAAAGCAACAGTCGTTTAGATGACGTTTTAAGCCTATCGAAAAATACAAAAAGATTTGGGCTTGGATATAAGCCGGATAAAGCAGATATGATCAGGGTACAAAAGCGAGAAAAAGATAGGCGTTTGGCCAGATTTGAAAGTCGCGAACCAGAATATGGAGAAAAAGTCATTCCTCATCTCTACCACTCGTTTGAAAGTGCTGGTATAATTCGTCCAGGTGATTTTGCAGTTGCAGTAGTGACTAAAGAGGAAGAATTGGGTCCATGGATCTACCCGTGCCCAGAAAACTTCGAGCTCAACAATTGGAGTACTATTGAATTACCGTCATTTGCCGTTAAGATGTCAAAGTAATTGACCACTTTTTATTGTTTTTTGCAATTTCAATTTTCAATTTCAAGTTAGGTTAGTCATTTTACTCATTTCATTTTCCAGACTTCTTTCTATGTGTTCAAGTAAATTTCATCATTCAATGAAGATTTTAGTTCATTTCCTTTTGCTATTGCATATTACACTCTCCATGACAAAATATTTACTCTTCTTTTCTTCTCTTTTCTCTTTATGTCAAATTATCAACATCTTAAGCAGTAATACTGAGATTGAATGTGCAAACGATTCTCAATACGAACTTGATATTCCTATACACAATGTTGAGTCTGACGAGGAAGAAGAAGATTTTGAACCTAGTGCTGAGTTGTTAGAAATGATAGAGGAAGGGGAAAAAGCGTTGGGCCCCCATGAAGAGTTAACAGAGATAATTAACCTGGGATCACAAGCGGAAGTCAATGAGGTTCAAATTGGCACTAATGTCTCTACAGAAACTCGCAAAAAGCTTATTGATTTGCTCACAGAATATGTCGATATCTTTGCTTGGTCCTATCAAGAAATGCCTGGGCTAGACACGAATATTGTAATGCATCATTTACCACTCAAACCTGAGTGCAAACCAGTAAGGCAAAAGTTGCGAAAGATGAAGCCGGACATGTTAATTAAGATAAAGGATGAAGTCAGGAAACAAATTGATGCTGGATTTTTTACTGTGTCCAATTACCCTGAATGGGTTGCAAACATTGTTCCTGTGCCAAAGAAGAATGGGCAAGTTAGGATGTGTGTGGATTATAGGGATTTAAACAAAGCAAGCCCTAAAGATAATTTTCCACTCCCTCACATTGATGTGTTGGTAGATAACACTGCTGGTTTCTCTACCTTCTCTTTTATGGATGGTTTTTCGGGCTACAATCAAATAAAAATGGCACATGAAGATCAGGAAAAAACTACATTTATTACATTGTGGGGAACATTCTGCTACAAAGTTATGCCGTTTGGTTTGAAAAATGCTGGGGCCACCTACCAGCGAGCCATGGTTACTTTATTCCATGATTTGATGCACAACGAGATTGAAGTGTATGTAGATGATATGATTGCCAAGTCAAAAGAGGAGGAAGAACATACAACCGTTCTTCGCAAGTTGTTCGATCGATTGAGAAAGTTCCAGCTGAAGCTCAATCCGAGCAAATGTATATTCAGGGCAACCTCTGGTAAATTGTTAGGATTTGTGGTTAGCCAAGAAGGTATCAAGGTCGACCCTGACAAAGTCAAAGCAATTCTGGAAATGCCGCCTCCGCAAACACAGAAAGAAGTTAGAGGATTTTTGGGTCGGATAAATTATATTGCTAGGTTCATAGCACAATTGACCACAACATGTGAGCCTATTTTCAAGTTGCTTCGCAAAAACAATGATGGCGTTTGGAATGAATATTGTCAAACAACATTTGATAAAACTAAGCAGTATTTACGAAACCCACCGATCCTCGTACCACCAGTGCCTGGATGTCCGCTCATTTTGTATCTCACTGTAACAGAAAATGCAATGGGATGTGTACTGGGGTAGCATGATGACTCCGGTAGGAAAGAGCGAGCTATATACTATTTGAGCAAAAAGTTCACCAGTTGTGAAACCAGGTACTCTTCGATGGAAAAAACTTGTTGTGCTCTAGCTTGGGTTGCACGTCGCTTAAGGCAATACATGTTGTATTACACGACATGGCTTATTTCAAAAATGGATCCCGTGAAATACATCTTCGAGAAGCCATCTTTATCGGGACGAATTGCAAGGTGGCAGGTTCTTTTATCCGAGTATGACATCACATATGTGACTCGAAAGTCAGTAAAGGGGAGTGCTCTAGCTGATTATCTGGCACAACAACCTATAGAGGATTGTGCTCTAGTCTGGGCTGCACGTCGCTTAAGGCAATACATGTTGTATTACACGACATGGCTTATTTCAAAAATGGATCCCGTGAAATACATCTTCGAGAAGCCATCTTTATCGGGACGAATTGCAAGGTGGCAGGTTCTTTTATCCGAGTATGACATCACATATGTGACTCGAAAGTCAGTAAAGGGGAGTGCTCTAGCTGATTATCTGGCACAACAACCTATAGAGGATTATGAGCCGATGAAGTTCGACTTCCCTGATGAGCATATCCTCACTGTAGCAACAGAGAAAGAAATATCAAATCCAGATATGTGGACCATGTTCTTTGATGGGGCTTCGAATGAATTGGGTCACGGAATAGGCGCAATATTAATATCGCCTCGAGGAGAATTATTCCCTCTCACTGCTAAGCTGTGTTTTGATTGTACGCACAACATGGCTGAATACGAAGCTTGTTCAATGGGCATTCAAGCTGCTCTAGATATGAAGATTGAAAGGCTCCAGGTCTTGGGGGACTCTTTGTTAGTGATTCATCAGCTAAGAGGAGAATGGGAAACCAGAGATGCTAAATTATTGCCTTACAAGCAACTTATAACAGGATTATCACAACAGTTTGATCAAATTACTTTTGATTATTCCCCAAGAGAGAATAATCGGATAGCAAATGCATTGGCTACTCTAGCAGTCATGTTCAATGTGGATTTCGATGAAGGGGTCCAACCAATTAAAATCGAAAAGCGAGATGTTCCCGCCTCCTGCATGAACATTGAGAAGGAGTCAGATGACGAGCCGTGGTTTCAAGACATCAAACAATATCTGAAATGCAGAACCTATCCTCCTAGTGCATCAGAAAATGACAAGCGAACTCTGAGAAGATTGGCAGTGAAATTTTTCTTAAATGGGGAGATACTTTACAAAAGAAACTATGACATGGTACTGTTAAGATGTGTGGACGCCACAGAAGCTAATCAGATTATGAAAGAAATCCATGAGGGAATGTGTGGTACCCATGCAAATGGACATATGATGGCTAGACAAGTTTTGAGAGCTGGTTATTATTGGTTGACTATGGAAACAGACTGCATCAAGTATGCAAGAGAATGTCATAAATGTAAAATTTATGCAGACAAGACTCATGCTCCTTCATCCGAGTTACACATTATAACTGCTCCGTGGCCTTTCTCCATGTGGGGAATGGATGTGATTGGACCCATTGATCCTAAAGCTTCAAATGGACATCGGTTTATCTTGGTGGCCATAGATTACTTTACCAAATGGGTGGAAGCAGCCTCTTATCGTGATGTGACAAAAGAGGTCGTGATCAAATTCATCAAGAAGGAGATCATTTGTCGATACGGCCTCCCTGAGACCCTAATATCAGATAATGCTAGAAACTTGAACAATAAGATGATGAGTGAGCTATGTGAGCAATTCAAGATTAAACATCTCAATTCCACCCCCTACAGACCAAAAATGAATGGGGTTGTTGAAGCTGCAAACAAAAACATAAAAAGAATTGTTGAAAAGATGACTGTAACGTACAAAGATTGGCATGAAATGCTTCCCTTCGCTCTACACGGCTATCGCACGTCAGTTCGTACATCAACTGGGGCAACACCTTTTTCCTTAGTATATGGTATGGAGGCTGTGCTCCCAATTGAGGTGGAAATTCCATCACTAAGAGTTTTGATGGAAGCTAAATTGGAAGAGGCTGAATGGGTCCAGAATCGCTATGAACAACTCAATTTCGTTGAAGAGAAGAGATTAACAGCATTGAGTAGAGGTCTACTGTACCAAAGAAGGATGATGAGAGCATATGATAAGAAAGTTCGTCCAAGAAGATTCAGAGAGGGAGATCTGGTGCTGAAAAGGATCCTTCCATTTCAAAAGGATCATCGAGGAAAATGGACTCCAAATTATGAAGGACCATTTGTGGTGAAAAAGGCTTTCTCTGGAGGGGCATTAATCTTAACCAATATGGATGGTTGTGAATTATCAAGCCCAGTCAATTCAGACTATGTTCGAAAGTATTATGCATAGATCGTCTGACTATCTTTCCCAAGAAGGCTAGACAAAGTTGCAGAGTATTCCAATAACTATTTTGGAAAGTTTCATTTCAGTCTCAGTATTTTGTTTAAAAAGTTGTTTTATCCCTCACCACCTCCACCCCTCAATTTGGAGATGTTTTCCATTGTGTACTTTATTGATTAATAAAGGATTTGTTTCCTCCATTTTGACCAGTATAGTTGTTATTTTTATGCCAATCACAAATGCAAATTATGCATGTTACATCTCAAGTTCGGGTATTTCATTGTCCAACCTCTCCGCTCTCTTTCAAAAAAGAAAAAAAGAAAAAAGAAAAGGAAATGAGAAAAAGAAAAAGAAAGAAAATAGATGCTTTCACTATAATCGTTGAGGAAAACTGGTCAATTTTTTGACTATTTTACCCTTCTCATGGGAAGTATGTTCGTTATTATCAGCTATACTCTCAATCAACTGCAACCTTTATTTTGTCCGTCGTTCATGTGCAAAGTTTCATATTACCATTTCTCCCCAGACAAGGTTCCAATTATCACACTGGGGCAAAGCACCCCTCATGAAGTAAGAATTCGAAATTACTTACTATGAAACCTTGAGCCTAGCCCCCCACGCGTGATTTTTGTGGTAGGCCAACATGAATTACTGATTCACAATTGAACCTTTTGCTAAACTCATCGCGTATAGCTGCGTTGAATCTCCATATTTGTCGACCCACTTGAGAGCCTTTTGCTAAGCCTGTCACATCTAACCATGTGGCAAACATTTCAAAATATCCACCCAATATTACCAAGAGACCTTCAATAGTAATGAAATAGGGATTAAACTCTTACGATTTACTGCTTCATAATTAAGACTTGTAGTTCTTTGAGTATTCCTATATTTCAACTTTTTTTTTTCAATCTACACTCTTCCTACCATTTCTTTCTTTTGTCTTCTCTCCTTTTATTAGAAGGTGACTCCAAGACCAAGGATGATAATCTTGAGAACTTGGACTTAGTAACTTGAGAAATTGTCTCGAAGTCTCAAATTCTTTCAATGAGTTTTGTCTGAGAAATAACTCTATCGTGGTACCAAGGAACATCGACAAAGAAACATGGAGTGATTATTGAAATTGGCAAAGGATGACTTACGCATGATGGATCTTTTATATGCGATTGCACGATATTCTGCTAGTCATGAAAAAATATTTGGCCTAAAAAAGAGAAATGAAAAAAGAAGAAAAAGAGAAAAAAGAAAAGAAAAGAAAAAGAAATGCACAAGGCCAGGATAATTCTTAGATTGCATGATTGGGGCAGTCAATATAGATCAGGATTTGAAGATTTTCTTTGTCAATCATCAACCGAGCATAATCTTCATTGCTACACTAGAGCAAAGCCATCGTCACTAGTCTGTGGCAAAGCAATCATCAACTGAGCAAGAATCTTCACTGTTGCGCTGGGGCAAAACTTTCATCGTTAAGCTGGAGCAAAGTCGTCATTATTAAATTGGAGCAAGAACCTTCATTTCTACGCTGGGGCAAGGTCATTCAACCATTTATGCAAGTTGTTTTAGACTGGGGCAAAGGCCAAGTTAAGAGAATCACACTCCTCTTACGAAGAATCTTTCCATCTCGAGCGGTTCTCTACATTCAAGAATAGAAAGCTGAGTCACATTTTCATAGAAGAATCACATCCAGAGAAAGGACAATCACAGTAATGTGGGTTTTTCATCAAAGATTTCGAGCTAACTTAAAGAAAGAACGAGATATATGAGATAATCCCTGGAGGAGCTACTCCTTGTTCTCATAGTGGTTGTCCAAAGAAATGGGGTCACCTTAGCACATATTTTCACTTGAATCATATTCTGATTATGTGAATGTTCAAAATTATGTTCAATCTCTTATTGTTCAAGAGATTCTTTATAAAGGCATTTGTGATCCATGTTTGCCTTATTCATCCCTTTTTCTTCGAAAAAGAAACTTGGTTTCTTTCTTTGTTCGACTATCATTCTCGTTTGCCTCTAAGCCAAATTCATCTTCTTGTATCCAATCTTTTTGTCCACTACAAGGCTAAGGTTATGAAGCAGTTAAATCAAGTAAGATGTTTAACGCTATGAACTACCATTGATAATTCTCTAAACTAGCACATGAGACACTTCTAAAAAACCTGACATATCCGATGATTGAGCAATCTAAGATTGACACATATGTTTCCTTTCGGATTGAGCAATCTTTGATTAACATACATGATCTCTTTTAGGTTGAGCAACCTTGATTGACACATACAATTTCTCTCGAGTGTTGAAAGCATAAAAAAAAAAAAAAAAGAAATGGAAAAGAAGAAAAAGGGAAAATAAAAGAAAAAGGAAAAGAAAAAGGAAAAAAGAAAAGGAAAAGAAAAAGGAAAAGAAAGAGAAAGAGAGGCAATTAAGATCCGAAGATGTCTATTGTTATATACTTTGAAAGCTTCCTTGACTGATAAATCTTCATTTCCTCTCATTAGATTCGTGGATAGCTTAATGCCTTTATTGTCAATGCAATACCAATTGAAAGTGTTCGATGTCTGCGACATCTAAAGCAATGACGTTTATTCAATAGACTTCGATAGAGGAGAATCTGAAGTGCAGAGGATTTAGTGGGAAAGAACATTGAAAAATTCCACTCACAAAACGATTTGCTATGAAACGTTCGGAAGTCTTTAAATCAAGACCTCAAAGTGTTTTGGTTCATCGTCAGCAAAGCAGCCTAATTCACTTTGTCTATGTCTCTCAATCTATAAAGGCGGAACGCAAGAAATGAGCTATTTTATAGTTCTGGTTTTCAAAACTTGCTAATTTTGAAGTTTGTGTTTTTGAAACTTGTGCCCTGCACATTTTCATGGTGCATGTAAATTTGCATCTCATGCATTTAAGCATACTCTACATTTTGAGATTTTGCAACTCTAAAGTAAAGTGTCGAAGCAAATTTGGCTGATTTTTTATGGTTCATTTATTTGGTTGGTTAAATCGAACCCTGCTAGTCAGTTGAGGTCGAAGCCTGGTTGAAGTCAGGTCCATTTTATGGTTATTTTGGTTGGTTAAATCGAACCCTACTAGCTAGTGGAGGTCGAAGCCTGGTTGGAGTCAGGTCCATTTCCTTTTCTTTGGGTTAAATCGAACCCTATTCTTGTTTAGAGGTCGAAGCCTGGTCAGAGTCAGATCCATTTCATGTTTTATTTTGGTTGGTTAAATCGAACCCTGCTAGCTAGTAGAGGTCGAAGCCTGGTCTGAGCCATGTCCATTTCCTTTTCTTTTGGTTAAATCGAACCCTATTCTTGTTTAGAGGTCGAAGCCTGGTCAGAGTCAGGTCCATTTCCTTTCATTTTGGTTAAATCGAACCTTATCTTTGATTAGAGATGAAAGTCTGGTAAAAGTAAGGTCCATTTTCCTTTTCCAATTTTAGGTTATGCTTGGTTTAAGCATGAAGCCCTTTCCTTTTTTCTAAAGAAAAATCTTCGCCTTCCCAATACTTTGTCTTTTTCCTTTGTTTACCCTTTCAATCCTTCAAGGATACACAACGGGGGGCAAACTGTAGACACCGTATTTGGTCCGGCTTGATTTTTAGTAATAATGTTTGAAGTTTTTCAATATTTGGTGGTCAATTTGTTTTTTAGTATGCCAACAAGAGCATAGCTCAACCAGCATAAAGTTGTATTAATGATTACGAAGTCCTTGGTTCGAATCCCTCTCCCTACGTATTATTAAATTATTTTTTTTTCATGGTTTATTTTCATTTTCATTTTATTTTCTTTTTTCTTTTGTTTTAATTTATTTCTTTATTTTGTTTTATTTATTTATTTATTTTTATTTTTCATTTTATTTTATTTATTTTATTATTATTTTATTATTTTATTATTTTATTTCATTATTATTATTTTATTATTTTATTATTTTATTTATTTTATTTTTTATTTTTTCCTTTTTTCCCATTCTCTTCTCCAAATTAGTAAGCTTCTTCCCCCACTCCCCATTCTTCCTATTCTAAAGCCATGTCCATGGCTTTCTCCACCATTTTCTCACCCATTCTCTTCCCCAAATTAGTAAGCTTTCAAGTATAAAAGGGGGGGAGATTGAGGATGAGGGACAACAACAAAGACAAGAACAAAGAGAAGAAGAGGAAGGAGTAAAAGTGAGCTTGAAAGAGTGAAGAAAGTTGAGAAAGAGCTTAGAGAGAGAAAGTGAGTTTGAGAGGGAAAAGTAGAGATTTTAGAAGGATTTTCAAAGATCTAAGTTCACCACCGCCGCCGCCGCTGCCGCTCACCGCCGCACCACCGTCGCCGATCACCGCCGCACCTCGCCGCCGCCGCATGCCCGTTGATTTCGACGAGGTTCCTAAGTGAGGTTTAAGATAAAAGAGGTGGGAAGGTGGAAGAGTTAAAAGGAAAAAAGAGGGAAGGAAAAGAAAAAAAGAGGGAAAGAATCGTGAGGAAGAAGAAATGGTTGAAAGAAAGAGAAATAGTAAGTGATGGGTGGGTGGGTCCCACCTTGTTTTTTTCTTTTCCCGTTTATTTTTATTTCTTTCTTATTTATGATTTGTTGTTATTTATTATCATTATTATTACTTTTATTTTAAAAAAAGTTGTTATTTATTATCATTATTATTACTTTTATTTAAAAAAATCTGAGTTTTTTTTTTCTTTTTGTTTTTTTTTTGTTTTTTTTTTGTTTTTTGTTTTTTGTTTTTTTTTTTGTTTTTTTTTTTCCCTTCTCTTTCTTTAGTCTTGATTTGCAATTTGTAATTCAAGTTCTAGTCTTGTTTAATTAGCCTAAAATTTGAACTTCATATTAAAACTTTGATTTGGAATTTTAAGTTGACTCATGAATCCCATTTTTTTTTTCATTTCCAACTATCATTTAATTTGACATCATTGCCTAAACAACTCTTAAATTGGATTTTAATTTGGAAGGTTCATATGAGTTTCATATTAGATTTTGATTTGTATGCTCAAACTAATGTCAAATTGAATGTAATTTGGAGTTTCAAATTAAATTTCCTTTCACTTTCCAAGCTAATTTCAAATTGTTTTTTGGACAAAATGAGAGAGAAAAAAAGAACATTGATTAATAAACTTTTGGCCTAAAGTTTTTAATTTAGCCTATAATTTTGTTTTGAAATTAATTCCAATTTACCTTGCTTTGGGAGTTTTTATTCAATTTCTTTTCAAAATTGGATTTCATTTCATAAAGCGAGATTGAGTTTTAATTTGGAAATTGAATTGAATGTCAATTTTGTTTTTAACTTGGTTTTAAATTAAAATTAAAAAAAAAAGCTTCAAAATATTAGATGACGTTTTTCCTTATCGAAATAGTTTTACCACTCGTAATTGTTAATTTACATTTTGCCGTTAAAGTGTAACTTAACAAATATGAGACAAAATAATTCATGTACAGCCTATGACGGAGTTGAAATAATTTTCAAATTCTTGAGGTAAAACTTTTTTTTTCCTTAATTAGGAAATTTCTACGTGATAATAAAGTCATGGGTTCCCTCCACTCACAAGATTAAATCCTTACTTTATTTAAAGATAAGATGAAATTAGTGAGACATTTAATTTTCAATTTTCATTTTTTTGTTTTTTTTTTAAATTTTTATTTGTTTATTTTTAAGATGTGGACCTTTGATTAATGAATTTGAGTAATAAATAAAATGTTTTCAAACGGGTGTTGTAGGGTGCTAACACCTTCCCTACACACAACTGACCCCCGAACCTATTTTTGGTTTTTAAGACCAGTTCATTTTTTTAAAATGGGTGACCAATCACACCCCAAGATGATTGGTGGCGACTCCAAACCTTTAACCTCGAAAGAGATCCTTAGGAAAGGACGTCGGCCGCTCCGCATCGCGATGACGTTGAGACAATAACGATCAAAAACACATTTTATTTGACGTGAGGAACGCAACCCAAATTTCTTTATTTCTAATTTGGCTCATTATCAACTTAAAGATTAATCAATGATATATTCATATACATTTTCTGTGATATTTTATAATTATTCCCATATACCAAAACACGTTAAATAATTACATGTATAGCTTTGTTTTGTTTAAATTTCCAAAACACGGTTCAAAATAATAAACATCTACAACAAAGAGTTAGGGTGTGTTTGGTTTAACTTTTCAAGTGTTTAATTTTGAAAAAAAGACACCATTTTGAAAAAAAATTCTAATATTTGGCAACCACTAAAAATGACTTATTAGAAAATGAGATTGATAAATAAACCATTTTGAGAGAAATACTTGAAACCAACTTTTTAAAAAGAGTCTTTAGTATACAATAACTTGTGTATAAAAACACATATGAGAAAATGCAACCAAACATATAAGTGTTTAAATTCTAAACAATCTTTATACAAAATGTTTTTTAAAAAATGTATTCTTAAAAAAAAATTAATTTAAAATGTAATCCAAATGGACCTTTATTTGATATTTCTATTATACCATTAAGACATTAGTGAAATATAAAAACGTTCTAAAAAAAATCACTTACATAAACTTTATATTATACAAACAGTAATAACTTTTATCACAAGCAAAAAGTATCAAATAATATATATATATATAATACATCTCTATTAGACGTGCGAGATTGAGATATGTTAATGATTTAACTTTAAAACTTTGAACATAATTCAATTATGTATATGTCATCGATCTAAGAAGATAGAGATTCAGGAATCCAAACCTTAAATGTCAATTACGGTCGAGCTACGATTAATTTTGTTAATTTTAAATATTAAAATTTTATATTTGCGTCAACGTTTACTCGTTAAAAAAAAAAAAGAGAATGAAAAGAAATGGCAAAAAGTCTGCAAAAACGGTGAGTTTCATGGGGGGCACTCACAAGTGTGGAACCTAAAGAGTAGGTATTACCATTTTCCGCCACGTGTTGTCGCTTTTTCAAAATAACAAACCAAATCAGTCCACCTGTATCACTAAATCCACCAATAATCGCTCGCCACGTAAGGTTCCCTTAGATTTGGGTAATTAATATTCATTTCCTGAATTGGAAAATGGAAATTAATGAGATGTAGAAATTTGGGAGTTGACTTGACTTGACAGCAGATCGTATCATGAAATTTAATGTTGAAAAATAGAGAGTTTCGAAATTCGAAGTTTAACTGAATTACTGGCGTGGGACTCGCTGACAGCATATTGTTGGAGAAACAGAGCTAGTTTTCAAATTTGGCTGTCACGTAATTTTCTAGAATTAAGATTTATGAACGCGACTATTTTATTTTAGTTTTTAGTTTAAAACTTAAAATATAGTTTTCTTCCATAACGTTGTTCGTCAGTTAAAGAAAAATTAAAACATAATTTATTTTGTTGTCGATGAGATGGAGATTTGACTAAATAAATATATTTCACATGACTTCAATAAAAAGTTGGACGAAGAAAATAATTTTTACTTAGAGGTCGTGATCCTTGACATTAAACAACAAGATAATGATAAAAACATAGTCTTAAACTTATTCAAACTTTACCAATTAAAATATAATTTCACGAGTTAAATTGAGTATAACTCTATTCACATAAAATATTATAGATCAAACTCTTCCACCGTAATAATCTTGAAATTAAGATAAAAGATTATATATTTTTATAAAATTTAAAGATCAAATTGAAAATGAGAATATATTTTTTGAAAAAAATATTTATTTTAGTCCTAATATTTTTTCAAATAGAATGAATTTTTGTAAATCAAATAATAAATTAAAGATATTTAACAAAAGAAGCCATTTTTATTAAGGAAAAAAAGTTTGGAGCCAATAGAAAAGAAAGTAAAAATAAAATTAAAAAATTTCAAAATCAAAATAGTTATGCACGATCAAATTTAGAATCAAGATAAGTTTTGTTACAATAAGATAGAAAATTCCATCCACGTTAGTTTTTCTTAAAATTTTTTTTCTTAAGAGTTTAATTATCTATTGTTTCAAAAAAAAAAAAAAGAGTTTAATTATCTATATATTAGTGAGCAACCTTGTACACTATGTCCAAGAGGGCAAGGATCATGTTGTTTCTCGGTTTGATCAAATTAGCATGGACCTAGCTATAACCTAGATCTCTAATTAACAAACTTTTATAATCAATCAATTTCCATCTCTAAGATCTTGCAAATTGTTCGACATAAGAAGAGTTACAAAGGGCGTCTTAATAATATTGATTAAAACAAGTTTACTCGTTTTATGGAATTTAATTCATATCAAACTTCTTGAAGGACGTGTAGAATTCATAAAATAAAATTTTGGGTCACATCTTAGAGAAAATGTGTGATAGTTGGTTAGAAAGTATGTTGTTTTCTTACATATAGAATGGATCGATAATTTTCATGTGGAGCATTCAAAAAATATAAAATTTGGCAATGAATTTTTTTTTTCTTTTAAATTTTTAATCATCTATCTCAAACCTAATCAAGTTTGTTTTCCAGCCTACGTAAGGGTTAGAATCAAATTAATTATTTAAAGTTTCGTGCTAATATTGCGAGTTTCCATAAGTTCTATGTACACATTATGATATCTGTTATAGGTAATTTTGGACCACACTGACGAACAAGGAGCTGACGAGGACAATCGGGCAAAGGTAGGACCAGAAAACCGATCCAGCGGAAGGCAGGACCAAAGGGTCGGGCCAACATGGCCCGACCCATACGGTCGGCCAAAGGCCGAGGCCGACCATTCGGCCCGCTTGCGGGGGCCGAGCTCGGTCACCTCCTTTTGGCCCCTGATGCCCCGGATCGCCCCGGTTCTGCCGGGTTCGTCCCGAAACACCTCCGAATTCCTGAAAACCCTAGGAGGAAAAACAGGTATAAAAACCTCTCTTCATCACTGAAGAAGGGGTTCCGAAACTCTATTCTCGACTTCTCCCCTTACTATCTATAGCTTCTCCTCGGTTTTCGGACTTAGGCATCAGAGGCGGTGTGGCCTACACCACGCCGGTGTGCAGCGGTTTTTGCTAGTCTTGCAGGTCACGTCTTCCCCAGTTTCTACAAATTCACGGTTGGTGTCACGTGAAGGTCAGATGAGTCTTCTGTCCGGATTTTGACATCAACAGTTGGCGCCATCTGTGGGGAGGAGTGCTTGCCAGTTCAGACCGTGCATCGGTGGTGGTCTGTAGGATGGATCGGGTTCAGAAACCTCGGGTATGAGCAGAAAACGCCGAACCAAACTGGGGTCGACCTCGGTATGGAAAAGGGCGACCCTAACTTCAGAGACTGTTGTAAGGTTCCGTGTGTCCACGATGCTGTGGACCTGACCCAAGAGGACAACTAGCGGAAGAACTGGAGTTTGTGCCACTAACGTCTGAGGAACTGCTAAGGTCTAAGCAGGAGGATAGAGAGAGCCGGGGAGTTTCTGTATCCGACCAGCATCGAGAAGACAGAGGAAAAGGACGCCGGGTAGAAGATGGAGGCCAGATCCGACATGAGCACTCCTCGGCCGATGGCCGAGGCCGAGCAGAAGCCCAATCGCAAAAAGGCCCGCAGAAGTTCGCTGCTAAAGACAGCGTCAGGTACGTACACAGGGAATAATGACAGGAAAAAGTCGGAGGCTCGGGCAAAGTCCGAGGCGGAGCAGGGCCAAAAGGGGCGAGAGCTATCCAAATGGCTAAAAGAGGAAGATAGCCATCGCAACTCCCAAAGGAGGATTGAGAATGAGGACATAGAAGGGCTAATCGGACAGAGGAGACCACCCTTCACTAATGAAATAATGGGAGGAGAGGTGCCACATAAATTCAAGGTACCAAACTTCCCACAGTATGACAGAAAGAAAGATCCAAAACAACACCTAGACGCATACCTAACCTGGATGGATTTTCACGGGACGAACGAAGCGACAAGGTGCCGAGCCTTCGCGCTAACACTCACAGGTTTGGCAAGGCAATGGTTTAGTAAGATCCCACGGAAGTCAATCGGTTCGTTTAAAGAGTTGGCCCGAGCGTTTGTTACGCAATTCCTAGGAGCCCGGAGCCGACAGAAGCCTCAGATCAATGAATTGAATGGATTGGACTTTCTGGCAGGTTTGAGAACCGTTTCTGGTAGCTTAACTGGTGGCACTAAAGTACCCAAGAAATGATTGATTTCTGTGCTGCTCATGGAATCTATCCAAACATAGAAGTGATTCCAATTCAATACTCTAATGAAGCTATCGAAAGGGTAATAAAGAAAGATGTCAAGTACCGATTTGTAATTGATATCCAAGGCTCCTTAAAATGATGTTGGGAGGGAGAGAAAAGGTGATAGACTAGTCATAGATGAAACTGGAACACCAGCATGTTATTTCTACTTAGCATTTGTATACCAAATAAAGATTCACGTTCTCGTTTCTGTTACAGAGTCCTTTGCTTGGTTATCGTTTACAGATGTATTCTGCATTTCAGTGTCAACAAAGACCTTGTCATTCTCCTGTGGTTCAACTGCAACCATATGATCTGCCTTCTTACCCCACAGCACTAAATAGAGACCCAGTACGATAAAGAATGCTCCTACCAGACTTGAAAAAGAAACAACAGTTTCAGAAAACAGGGTTAGCAGCTTACCTACAAGCTCAAATCAATACAGACATAGTAGGGAGGGAATGTCTTACCTGCCTACATGAAGCCGCTCTGAGAAAACAAATGCAGAGAATATGGCCACAAATATAAGCATTAGGGGACTAAACATTGAAGTAAAAACTGGCCCATTGCGGCTGATGACCCAGCTTTGTAGGAAGTACCCCACGGCTGAAATCACAATGCCCTGTAGCCAAACAGGAGAGAGGATTAAGAAGGAATTTGAGATGGATATTATCAATTTCCTAATGCATTCGGACTCTATCTCATTCCAAAATAATGTTGATGTGGTTGATAATAAAATACGAGAGTGGTGTATGTACTATGGTAGCATTAGAAATTTTCTCAATTTGAGAGTTGGGATCTTGAAAGTCGGAACAAATCATTAGACTATACTCACACTGTATACGATGGTTAATAGGCGCGCATCCCATTGCAGCTTCCATTTGTCTGGACTTCTTGCAAAAATCAGGGCAAGGAAGCCAGATTGTGCAGTTGCAAAGAAGCAAATCAAAACAGTGATGGTCAATTGTGCTGGGTATTTTCTGGTGACAAATGCCTGCAAGCCATTGAGTTTTGATGAACACATTTTCTTGTAGAAAAATTTGCCCAACTACAAAGTAGACATAAATGTTTGAATGAAGTTACCTGTAGAATTAGCCATGCACTCCAAGCAATATCACTTATAAGAATAAAAGCTGAGCCCTTGATCCAGTCCTTGCCAGTGCTACTTCCAGAGTCCTGATTCTTGTATATGTCTATGAGTGGTTCCTTGAAGATGGCTTTGGTTACGTATGGTCCTTTCCAAAAGGTGAAAATTAGGGAACCACCAATGCAGAGAATGGTACCCACCACTTTAGCCGCACCTCTTGCAGTTTTAATCTTCAATTTTTCCAATCTTTATACGTAGGAATTCGACATAAGTAAACAAGTTTTCACACAAACAATAATAGTAATCACAAAGTTTACTTGGAAACAATCAAACTTTGAGACGAAAAACCATATATATATATATATATATCAAATTAGTTTTAGAGTTGGAGATATTTATAGTGTTTTTATAGTGTGTTTGGAATAACTTTTGAAAAAAAAAAACTTTTTAAACAAAATCAATTTTTCTATAAGAATTTATAGAAAAATTAATAATTTAAAGCGTGTTTAGTTTAACTTTTTTAAATATTTGAGATGATTCAAGGTGTTTTTTTTTTTTTTTAAAAAAAAATAATAATAAAAAACACTTTAAAAATTGAATTAATTTAAATTTTATTTCTGAAGAAATACTTGAGTGACATTATCCAAGAAAGTAACTTTTTAAAAGTAATTAACAAAAAAAATCTTCAATGTGTAGCAAGGAAAAAAGCATAATTGTAAATGTGTAATTAATAGAATCACTTTTGAAAAATATAAGATATAAAAATATATTTTTTTTTTTTAAGAATATCTTTTAAAGTACTGCTTAAAACTAAAAGGTATAGAAGATTTATAAGTTTGTTTGCAAGAATTTAGGATAGTTTGAATTTGGCACATGTGCTGCACATGTATAAGCATATTGTAAAGTGTAGCATAAACAATCCATGCAGGAGTATTGCCCTAATTCCTCAAATAGCCCGAATCTCCACTGTTTCACTACTTGTTACGTAATATTTGCACAATAAAACTTTTGATGCCCCAATATTTAATATTTCTTACCTCTAGGCATCTTTTTTTTTCTCTTTTTCTATAAAACAAAATATATACTTTTTATCACGAATTTTGGATTAGATTGTAGAGTTGGGTCCCAAATATTCCAATGTGACATTTTCACCAAACCAATCTAGTAACACTTTGATTTCTTCCATTAGTTTGACGCGATTTTTTATTTTTTAAAAAATATATTTTTTAATGTTTTTCTATTAAAAATATATATTATTTAATTTTTATTAAAACGTATTTTTTTAATGTTTTTATATAAAAAATATATATACATATATAATTTTTATTTTTTGAAATAAAAAATATATTTTTTCTTTTTCCCTTCTCTCATCCTTCTTCTTCATTCCTTCTATCCATGGCCACGCCATGCCCCACCACCGTCGTTGTTGCGACTGCCCCATCTCCAACTTTTTCCTTTTTTTTTTTTTTTTTTAATCTTATTCTTCTTTCCTCTCATTCATTTCTTCACGTGTGTTTGGTTTAATTTTTCAAGTGTTTAATTTTGAAAATAAATTATTTTGCAAAAAATTCTATTGTTTGGCCACCACTAAAATAACTTATTAAAAAATGAGATTGAGAAATAAACTATTTTGAGAGACACTTAAAACCAAATTTTTAAAAGAAAGTTTTTAAATATATAATAACTTGGGTATAAAAACACTTATAAGAAAATGTAACCAAACATAAGAGTGTCTAAATTCTAAACAATTTTTATACAAAGTGTTTATAAACAAAAATGCATTCTTGAAAAACACTTAAATTAAATGGTATTCCAAACGGGTCCTTCTTCTTCTCTTTTCTCCTCCTCCTTCTTTCTCTCCTTCCCCAGGTTTTCTTAAAAAAAAATCATAATAAAATTTACGTAATCGTTCCCTGAACTGGGAAGAAGGGGAGAAAGGAAGAGGATGGGGAAGAAGAAGAAGAAATGAGAGGAAGAGGAGAGAAGGAGTCGACGAGCTGCAGCGGTAACGATGACGACGAAGGACAACCATGAAGTGGGGAGGGAGAAGGAAGAGGGAAAAGAGAGAAAGAGGAGAGCATACAATTACAAAGACTACCAAATATTTATATAGAATCCTCTCTTATACATGAGTTTTATATATCTTGATATTTGAAGATTAGTTTCATTAGTTATGATTAACATTTTGAGTAATTTTTTTTTTTTTGAGTAAAACATTTTGAGTAATTAAACATTAATCGTTTAATTTATATATTATTATTAAAACCAGTAATTAATTTATTAAATTATTAGCACCTTTTTGTTTTTTTTAGTTCTACAACATTTGAGGTAGGAGGATTCGAACCTCTAACCCTTTAATCTATGATATATGTCCATTACAGCTAAATTATGCTTACTTTGATATTAATAGTTTTATTTTGTAATTCCAATTATCAATTACTTAACTATAATTTTACATGTTAAAATATGAATTAAAAATCAATTAACGATTTAATCGTTACTTTATTTCAGTATTAAAATTTGATACTAAAGAAACAATAAATTAACAAAATTTTATTTACTCTAAAAAAATTATTTATTTTTTATACCAAATAATAGTTTAATTAAAGTACGTCATATTTTATTTATCTAGTGAATCAAAAAAATGCAAGATAATAAGAGCATGACTTAATTGACATATAGCTTGTACTTCGATCAAGAGATCAAAGGTTCAATCCCCCTCCTACCGATACGTTGTCAAAAAAAAAAATCAAACAAATGCATTAAATTTTTAAGCATTTGACTCATAAGTAATCAAAGATGGTTACCCTGATATAGAAATTGAATTATTTAAGGGATCATTTGTTAGTGAGATGAAAATTGAAAATAGAAATTTAAAAATAAAAAAAAAATCTTTGGAAAAACAAAGATCTATTTAATGTTTTTATGTGTTTTTTTTAATATGTATGTGGTAAGAGATTTAGAATTTGGATTTCAATTTAAGTTGTTCAAAGTGTGCTAAGTAATATATTTATAAACAATAAAAATAGTCATAGCTATATATAAAAAAAAAAGTAATTGAATTTTATTATAAATTTATTAATATATTTTATGTTTCAAATTTTGTACAATTATATTTTACAATGTTATATAGTTTATAATAATATATTACGTAATAAGTTAAAAAAATATATTACGTAATGCATATTTTACATTTATCAAAAGTGAAGAGTTTTATAACATGAAATAATATATTTATTAAAGCTTTTATTATTTTTTTGTATAATTTTGTTTTTTTTTTTAATTTAAAATTTGAAAACACTAAAAGCCCACCAGTGTTATTTTGAGAACTTCAATTGTTTAAATCATATAATCCAAACAAATTAAAAAAACAAATTGACGAAATAGAAATATACTAAATTCAATTGATTGGAAATAAAATTTGAATTACATACCAAACATAATCTAAAAATTCCAATCTTGAAATTCTAATCTTAAGCATCTAATAATCAAACGAAACCTTGCCTCAAAAGATTAATAAATATTTTTAAGATTTAAAAAGAAAACACTATTTGAACCTAAAGCAAAAATTATATGAGCCCAAAAAAAAAAAAAACCTAAAGCAAACATTATGAAAAGTGTTTTAAAATTTCTTTTAATAGTCTAAATGTTATCTTAAATTCTATAACTTTTGTTCCTTTCAAACTTCTAATTGTATCTTTATATACGGTTAGAATTTGAATGAATGAAGAAGAAAATACCCTTCAAAAATATATTCGACCAACATCAAAAGTAAGATATAGAAACAAAGATATTCGATGAAAAAAAGTGAAAGTTTAAAAAATAGTAACATTTATTTTTTAAAAAAATATTTATAATTTCTATGAATTTTTTGAAATCTAAAAATTGAACCTTCAATGGTTTCAAACAACAATCTTTTCCAAAAAAGAAAAACAAAATAAATAGAAAAAGTTTTAGGCATGTTTGATAACCATTTGGTTTTTAAAAATTATATGTTTGTTTTCTCTCAATTTCCTTACAATTATTTTCAACTTTGTTAAGGACACACAAAAACAAGAACAAGTACTCTAATAAGGAGTGTTTAACAATAAATCACTTAGGCCCCGTTTGATAACCATTTGGTTTTTGAAAATTAAGCTTATAAATCCTACTCCCACCGACAAGTTTCTTTGTTTTGCTAATACTTCTCTTTCCTTGTTTTTAAAAACTAAGCAAATTTTGAAAACTAAAAAAAGTAGTTTTCAAAAACTTGTTTTTGTTTTTAGAATTTGGCTAGGAACTCAAATGTGTCATTGGCAAATATGAAAACCATGGTAGGAAAATTGGTAAAAAAACAAGCCTAATTTTCAAAAACCAAAAACAAAAAATCAATTGGTTATCAAACAGGACCTTAGCTACTTGTTTTAATATTTTAAAGGTTTTTTTTTTTTTTTGAGTAATAGAAATATTTTTGAATGATTAATATGTATGCTCAAATCACTAAAATGAAAGTAATTAAAAACATAAAATAAAATAAGGAAAAAAAGGTAGAGAGAGATTAGTTAGAGAGACGTGTGTGTGAAAGTAATTAAAAAGAATATAAAGAGAATATAGTGAGAAGAAGAAATGTAAATTAAGGAGATAATTTAGTGAGATGATATATGAAAGAGAGAAGCTAATAAGAGAATGTATAAAGTTTTTTATTTTTTATTTTTTTTTCTTTCAGTTCAACAACATTTGGGGTGAGGTTCAAACCTCTAACCTCTTATTTAAAGATATATGTCAATTGCTGTTGGGTTCTGCTCACTTTGACAAAATTTTTGATTTGTATGTTTGTTTTAGTTGAACAAATATACATGTGAAAGACAAAAAAGAAAAAATAATAATAAGTTCAAGAAAAGTAATGTATAGTTTATCTATTGAGTTATGTTTAGATCGACAAAAAAAAAAAAAATGTAGAGAATAATTAAGGAAAAAATGTATTGTAAAAACAAATTTGAAAATGTTAGGCTAAAAACACTTGGAAAAGCATCTAGTAATTGTTTTTTTTTTTTAAAAAAAAAAAAAAAAAAAAAAAAAAAAAAAAAAAAAAAAAAAAAAAACCAATTTGCACATCGTATTAATTTTGTTTAGAAATGCTTCCAAATTTGTAACCAAACATATACATTTGTAAAAAAGTATGGCTCAAAATCATGATTAAAAGTACTCCTAAACATACCCTTTAATCATAAATTTTTAAAAAAATAAGTATTAACTTCACACTAGTTTATATTTAATTTTAAATACAATGAAATTAGAACTTTAAACTCAAATTCGACATCGAAGACGCGAAATGAAAATTCTCGTCTTTCATAACAGAGCAAGTTGTTTTTTTTAAACCGATCAATTTTTCTTTAAAAAAAAAATCCCCAAATAACTTTTTCAACATGATCTTGAGTCCTTGACAATGGTTCTCAATATTCTGTTTAAGATTAAATTATAAAAAAAAATCCCCATTCTTTTAAAAATTGAAATGTTGAACGAAATTAATTTGACATAGAAGATAGTTTGTTGGAACTTAATTCAGGCCAGACTTTCACTTCCAACTTACTGCCAAGTCGACCATAGTTTTCAAATATTAAAAAAAAAAAAGACAAATTTCATATATTTACATTAATTAAAAGGTAAAAAAGTAAGAAAAAAGAAAATGGAAAAGAGTACCTGAAGAGAACCGCCATGAGAAACGTCAAGCTGGGAATGATGTTACTGAAAGCGGAAGCCACCGTCGGCGAAGTATAGCCGATTCCGGCATAGAACAGATTGAGGTGAATCGTTGACCCTAAAATTGCGAGCAGAAAGATCTTAATCGCCGTCGAAATCGTCAGAGAAGTCCGTTTGTTTCTACAAATCGATCATATATCAATCGAAGGAAACAGAAATGGTGGAATTAATTAATAGAATCAAAATCAAATGGTGGAATTAATTAATCGCACCTGTCGAGCACATATGCGAAAGGCGCCAAGACGACGAAGGCGATGAAATGGCGATAAACGACGAAGACGAAAGGATTGAGATCCTTCTCGCTCGCGATTTTCATCAGAATGTTCGATCCGCCATACCCAATCTGCACCACCACCATTGCACCACACGACGCGTAAAGCTTCGTCATCGACACTTTTGCATTTCTTCTCTCCTTTGCTGCAAATAAATAACCAAAATTCTTCCTCTTCAAATCCACGAAACTGCTCACGCACACCTCACCATTTTTATAAAATATCTTAATTATTCTTTCTAAAAATGCAACCTCATGTTTATCTAATGGAACTGAAAATTAAAGTTGTAAAATGAAAACAAAAAGTCTCCAATTTCAGCGTCTGATTTGACCTACCGACTGTACATATATATCAATTCCTAAATTCAAATTTCAGTATACCAATTTTTATAAATGTTAAATTTCAATATTTATAAACAGGGGCAGCCAAAAGTGAGGCAATTGGCAATTGCACCTCGTTTGTCTTCGACATTAAGAAAATATGTCAATGTAAACGATTAAAATATTTATGATTTTTCTTCGTTATAATATTTATGATTTTTATGGTTTAAATTATAAGTTTAATCTTTCAAATGGGGAGAGATTCAAACTTTTGACGTCTTCGTCAAAATTGCACAAAATTTAATTTTGTGTCTAATCAAACATTAAGGCCTCGTTTGATAATTGGTTTTTGAAAATTATGCTTGTTTTCTTTCAATTTTTTTACTATGGTTTTCATCTTTATCAAGGACACATTTGAATCCCTAGTCAAAATTCTAAAAGCAAAAACGAGTTTTTGAAAACTACTTTTTTTCGGTTTACAAAAATTGGCTTGGTTTTTTAAAACATGAGAAGAAAGTATTAGAAAAACAAATAAACTTATAGGTGGAAAGAGCGTTCATAAACTTAATTTTCAAAAACCAAAACTAAAAACAAAATGGTTATCAAACGAGACTTAAAGCTTTTAATTTTGTGTCCAATAGTTCGATGAATTTTTAAATTTTTTTTAAATAAATCAAAGACATATTATACACAAAATTGAAAGCTCAAGTACTTAATTAGACACAAAATCAAAAGCTTAGAGATTTATTATACACTTATTAAAGTTTAGTGACCTATTAAACAAAGTTGAAAATTCAAGAACCTATCTAACAGTTTTTAAAGTTCAAAAACTTATTTGACATAAACATTATAAAAATTTATGAACTAAACTTATAATTTAATGTGATTTTTTATTCTAGTTTTCCCAAAATTAGGCTTTCGATGGAAATATTATGGGAAATTGACAATAATGAACCCTTTAAGTTTTCATTTTAGAAAATAGGCCCATTTTGTAGAAAATTGTTTTTGAGGACCCTTTGCTCATGAAAGTGATGTCAGCATGAAGTTGAAAGTACAGTTATACCCTCTTTGTTAAAAACTAGTGAATTTTTTAATTTTCACACCAACCTTCATTAATTTTGTTCACCAACCTACTTAATGAAGGGATTAATGTTAAACAACCTGATTTTTTCCACCTTTTATTCATATTCCATAACTCAACAATATTTCCATTATACACAACTCATGTTTTTTCATCTTCTAAGTGGAACGTGGTCACTGTCCAAAATCTCGGTCCAAAACTTGGTCAGAATTGAGATAGAGTTTTTTTTGTAGAGAGTTTTGCATTATATTTGAAAAGAAACCATGGTACTGCCCAAATTCTCGGTCTAAATCATGGTGTTTGGTTCAAAAACAGGGTCCAAATCACTGTGTCGGTCGAAATTTTGGTCTAAAACTTGGTTTAAAACTCGGTATAAATCGTGTTTTCAAAATTTCAAGGTGAAACTCTGTCCAAATCATGGTGTCGGTCAAAATTTTAGTCTAAAACTTGGTGTAAAACTCGGTATAAATCGGGTTAGAAGGAAATCACTGTCCAAATCATGGTGTCAGTCAAAAATTTGGTGTAAAACTCGGTTGAAATCGATTTTAAAGGAAATCAACAAAACTCGATTAAAAACTCTCTCCAAATCACTGTGTCGGTTCAAATCTCCCTCGAATTCTCCCTATCTATGAATCTCGACCGATATTCATCGACTGCACTTCGATTCCTTCAATTTTTCATTCAAACACGATGAAATTTTTTTTTATAAAGCAGAGCACGCACACAGAGAAGTTCGAAGGTCCAAAGAGAAGATAAAAAACAACCATTCCCACTATAGATTAACCGAAACAACAAATGTCCAAATGGAGAAGTTCTAATGTTCAAAACCCTAAAAAAAACAAATGAAATAAACCATACCTCGTTGATCAATCGATTATTGAATGAAGAAGGGAACTTCCAACCAAGCCTCTTGAGTTCTTTATCAGAGAAACGAAACGAAATGGTAAGAGGGAGATTGGGCTCGAGTTTTCTACCGAGAGGGAACTGAAGAGACGGTAAAAAACAGAGTTCTTTATCAGGGAGAGGGAGATTGAGCACGAGATTTCGACCGAAAATGAACTGAACAGACGGTAAAAGAAAAAAGGGGGAACGTTTGAAAGTTATATGAGGGGTATTAGTGACATTTCAAATGGCCTGGTGTCCTTAGAAACATTTTTTACAATAATGGGCCCAATTTTCTGAACAGAAAACTTAAAGGGCCCATTATTGTCAATTTCCTATATCTACGAGAAGATAGAATATAAAAAGTGAAATTTTAATTTTTACTCCTAAACTTGTCATGTGTATCAATTTTCACGTAAACTTTCAATTTCATAAAATTAGACACTAGACTTAGCTAAATTTTATAGATTCTACCATCTATTCAATTTCTGCTAATTCACCCACTAATTTTAACAAAAAAAAAAATGTAAAATCTCTCTAATCTCAAGTTCTACACAAATCTAAGTTTGATTAAGACACAAATTAATCATTAAATAACTTTGTCAAAATTCACAAATGTTAAACAAAAAATTTGTACTAATGTCATTTTTCTTTGAAATCTTATTAATTTTGTACTATACTCATGTTTTATAATTCATTGAAAGCATATGAAAATACTTTTTTAACAGATTTTCATTAAAAAAAAAATAATTATTGGATGGTAAAAAATGTAACAATATTTTTAAAAAAGTTTATGGCTAAGACTAAAACACTTATCTAATTTTTAATTTAATAAAATTGAAAGTTTAAGTTCGTGTTTGATAACCATTTGGTTTTTGGTTTTTAGTTTTTGAAAATTATGCTTTTTTTTTTTTTCTAATTTCCTTACCATGGTTTTTGTTATAGGTAATTTTGGACCACACTGACGCACAAGGAGCTGACGAGGACAATCGGGCAGAGGTGGGACCATAAAGCCGACCCAGAGGAAGACCGGACCAAAGGGTCGGGCCAAATGTCGGCCTCGACATAAGGCCGAGGCCGACCATTTGGCCCGTGGGGCGGGCCGAGCTTGGCCACCTCCCTTTGGTCCCCGTTGTCCCTGACCGCCCCAGTTTCGCCTGGTTCGTCCCGAAGCACCTCCGAATTCCTAAAAATCCTAGGAGGATGAGGTCGGCCTCGGCCCATTGTCGAGGCCGACCAGGGCCAAAGGCCTGGAGATCATTTGAAGTCCGATGTCGACGAAAACCCTAAGGGGAAATCTATAAAAAGGGAGACCGCACACACATTCAGGTATGCAAACATCAATCCCTAAAGACACTCTACGTGTTTTCCAGCCAAAGCTAACTTAAGCATCGGAGTGTGTGTGGTCTACACCACACCGGTGTGCAGCGTTTGCTCGTCTTGCACGTCACGTCTTTCCCGCTCTCTTACAAATTCACTGTTGATCGTCACGTGGAGCGAAGGTCAAATTCCTAAGCGAAATTTGACCATCAACAGTTGGCGTCGTCTGTGGGGAAGACGCTGACAAGCAAACGTTGTGTGCAGCAAGTAAGCGCAGCGGCGATGGAGCACGAAAATCAACCGATCGCGAACGAGCTGAATCCCCTAGTTCACACATTCAGGTACGCAAACATCAATCCCTAAAGACACTCTGCGTGTTTTCCAGCCAAAGCTAACTTAAGCATCAGAGTGTGTGTGGTCTACACCACACCGGTGTGCAGCGTTTGCTCGTCTTGCAGGTCACGTCTTTCCCGCTCTCTTACAAATTCATTGTTGATCGTCACGTGGAGCGAAGGTCAAATTCCTAAGCGAAATTTGACCATCAACAGTTGGCCCCGTCTGTGGGGAAGACGCTGACAAGCAAACGTTGTGTGCAGCAAGTAAGCGCAGCGGCGATGGAGCACGAAAATCAACCGATCGCGAACGAGCCGAATCCCCTAGTTCGACTCCAAGCCCAGGAAACCAAGATTGCAGCGATTAAGGGGAGGATGAATGAGATGGGGCAGAACTTGACTGAAATACTCAGTCTGTTGAAGAAACCCGAGTCTGTAAGGCACGAGGAAGAGCGTTTGCGCCGAGATCCTCAGAAGGGTAAAGGAGTAGTAGACGAGGAGGTAGGGGATTCAGAGAGTGTAACTAGCCGAATGCACCATCCAGGGGATGACCAGACCTAGAAGGAAGCTGAACCGAGTCGCAAAAAGGCTCACAGAAATTCGCCGCTAAAGCCAGCGCCAGGTATGTACACAGGGAATAATGACAGGAAAAGGTTGGAGGCTCAGGCAAGGTCCGAGGCCGAGTAAGGCCAAAAGAGGCGAGAGCGGGAGCTATCAAAGTGGCTGAAAGAGGAAGGCTGCCATCACGACTCCCAAAGAAGAACTGAGAAGGAAGACATAGAAGGGCTGATTGGGCAGATGGAACCACCCTTCACTGACGAAATAATGGGGGGGGGGGAGGTGCCACATAAATTTAAGGTACCAAACTTCCCACAGTATGACTGAAAGAAAGACCCGAAGCAGCATTTAGACGCCTACCTAACATGGATGGATTTCCATGGGGAGAATGAAGCAACAAGGTGCCGAGCCTTCGCACTAACACTTACAGGTTTGGCAAGACAGTGGTTTAGCAAGATACCGCGGAGGTCAATCGGTTCGTTCAAAAAGTTGGCACGAGCATTTGTTACGCAATTCCTAGGAGCTCGGAGCCGACAGAAACCCCAGATCAACCTACTAACAGTAAAGCAGGGGCCGCGGGAAAGTCTAAAGGATTACATTAGCCGATTTAGTAATGAAGTTTTGCAGGTAGAAGGCTATGACGATGGAGTTGCCATAACCGCTGTGATTTCAGGTTTGCAGGATGAGAGATTGCTCAACTCTATCGGTGAAAGCCAGCCACGAACATATGTGGAATTCATGACCCGAGCACAAAGATACATAAGTGCCGAGGAACTGCTAAGGTCTAAGCAGGAGGAGAGAGAGAGCCGGGGAGTTACTGTATCCGACCGGCATTGAGAAGATAGAGGAAGAGGACGCCGTGTAGAAGATGGAGGCCGGAGCAGACATGAGCACTCATCGGCCAATCGGCCTCGGCCAAGGAGTCGCAGGGTCGCGCAGAGCCAAAAGCCAAGTATAACAGGTATACACCGCTAACAACTTCACTTGAACAGGTCTTGGCCGCAATACAGGATACCAATCTGTTGAAACGTCCAGAAAGGCTGAGGTCAGACCCAAACAGGAGAAACAGGAACAAATACTGCATGTTCCATGGAGACCACAGCCACACAACCCGGGAATGCATACAGCTAAGGGATGAAATAGAAACCCTAATTCGAGAGGGCTACCTCAAGGAATTCGTAGGACAGGACAGAGAAAAGAGACCTTTGCCAACAGAACAGAGTAAGGGACGCAACAACCCACCGTTAGAGATACGAACCATCCTCGAAAGACCTACAGGGGGAGAGTCAAGTAGGAAGCGAAAAGCTGCAGTTCGAGAGGCCCGGATAGAGCCAGGAAAGCAAGGTATGTACTCGCTCTTACTCGATAAAAGCTCACCAAACTTAGAGTTTACAGAGAAAGAGGCTGCGGGAATACACCACCCACACAATGACGCGTTGGTGGTAACCCTAACAGTCGCCAACGTCAAAGTGCATCGAATTTTAATTGATGGAGGAAGCTCCGCTGATGTCCTCTCGACTGCCGTGTTCGACGCCATGAAGCTAGGAAGCGATCGACTAAGGCCGAGCCTTGCACCGTTGGTGGGATTTGGTGGAGAAAAAGTAAGCCCTAGGGGAAGCATCGAACTGCCAGTAACCTTTGGGGAAGGACCGCAAACAGTTACAAGGATGATCAGCTTTCTAGTAGTAGACTGCGTCCCAGCGTATAATGCCATTCTGGGGCGACCGACCTTGCATGGGCTCAAAACTGTAGCCTCGACTTACCACCAAGTCCTGAAGTTCCCAACCGAAGACGATGTAGGGGCGGTGTATGGTGAGCAGAAGATGTCGAGAGAATGCTACTTTATGGCGCTCAGAAACATCGACAGAAAGGTTCAAGCAACACCGGCCTCAGGAGATGGCCGAGGCCGAGCATTTGAGGGATCAAGTTATGCCCTTCCAATGGAACATTGATTTCTTTCTATTATGTTTTTCGGTCTCAAATTTGTTAAGACCATGTTCGATTTTCTTATTATTTCCAGCGGCATATTATTCAGAATGTAATCAATTGATTTGAAATAAAGTACTTTGAAGTTTCGTTTCAGAAGAGCACTTGAAGAGAGGCCCGAAAACTTCCTAGGTCTCCCCAAGTTTCCCCAGAAGAGTGTACGCACCCCTGGGATGAACACAACACTTGAAGAGAGGTTGACGCGTGCCCTCAACCTCCCCAAGTCCCCAACTGAGTGTAGGCACCCTTGGGATGGAAAACAAGCAAGCAAACAACGCAGAGGAGCTGGTCGGCCTCATGCCAAGGCCGAGGCCGACCATCCAGAGGCCAAGGCCGAGCTCCACCCTCAAAGGCCCAGGTGCGAAGTTAGTTTTTCCTTACTCAAAAAGTGTATGTCCAAGATATTGAATACATATTTTGAGTGGGGGGTTGGGAATAAGGACAGACCGAGTCCATCATAATCATGGTCATGTGGCGATAATTTTGACTTTCCTTTCTTACTTATTCAAGTTAGGGTTACGTTATGGATAGCAGTGGAGTAATTTTTAAGATTATTTATTTTCATTTTGTATAACACATGTCCATAGCTTTTTCTCATGGTACAATGTAGACACTTGCAAATTTAATAAAGTTCTTTATACTGTATTTGTGCAAAACATTTTTCCATAGGATGTGGCGCATGTGGCCAGACGAGAATGATTCTTGCAGAGGCCAAACTTCCGCACGTTCCCTTGGAAAGAGACTAAATTCTTGAAGAGAGACCTGGGAACTTCCTCATCCTCCCCAAGCTTTTCCCCAGAAGAGTGTACGCACCCCTATGATGACCACAGTGCTTGAAGAGAGGCCCGAGAACTTCCTCAGCCTCCCCAAGCTTTTCCCCAGAAGAGTGTACGCACCCCTGGGATGACCACAGTGCTTGAAGAGAGGCCCGGGAACTTCCTCAGCCTCCCCAAGCTTTTCCCCAGAAGAGTGTACGCACCACTGGGATGATCACAGTGCTTAAAGAGAGGCCCAGGAACTTCCTCAGCCTCCCCAAGCTTTTCCCCAGAAGAGTGTACGCACCCCTAGGATGACCACAGTGCTTGAAGAGAGGTCCGGGAACTTCCTCAACCTCCCCAAGCTTTTCCCCAGAAGAGTGTACGCACCCCTGGGATGACCACAGTGCTTGAAGAGAGGCCCAGGAACTTCCTCAGTCTCCCCAAGCTTTTCCCCAGAAGAGTGTACGCACCCCTAGGATGACCACAGTGCTAGGAGAGAGACCCGGGAACTTCCTCAGCCTCCCCAAGCTTTTCCCCAGAAGAGAGTGCGCACCCCTAGGATGACCACAGTGCTTAAAGAGAGGCCTAGGAACTTCCTTAGCCTCCCCAAGCTTTTCTCCAAAAGAGTGTACGCACCCCTGGGATGACCACAGTGCTTGAAGAGAGGCCCGGAAACTTCCTCAGCCTCCCCAAGCTTTTCCCCAAAAAAGTGTACGCACCCCTGGGATGACCACAGTGCTTGAAGAGAGGCTCGGGAATTTCCTCAGCCTCCCCAAGCTTTTCCTCAGAAGAGTGTACACACCCCTAGGATGACCACAGTGCTTGAAGAGAGGCTCGGGAATTTCCTCGACCTCCCCAAGTTTTCCCCATAAGAGTGTACCCACCCCTGGGATGAACACATCACTTGAAGAGAGGCTCGAAAATTTCCTCGGCCTCTCCAAGTTTTCCCCAGAAGAGTGTATGCACCCCTGGGATGAACACGTCACTTGAAGAGAGGCTCGAGAATTTCCTCGGCCTCCCCAAGTTTTCCAAGCAGCGTGACTGGTTCGAGTTCTCAGTCACTTCACTTTTTAGCACAGCCGAAGCGCTCAAAGCCGTAGGAGATGCTTAAGGTACGACTAGGCAAATCTACACGTAAGCCTAACCGTGGAGCGAGCAAGCAAACAGCACAGAGGAGCTGGTCAGCCTCATGCCAAGGCCGAGGCCGACCATCCACCTTCGAAAGGCCAGGTATGAAATTAGTCCTTCTTACTCGAAAAATGCAACTCTTGAAGAAATAAATGCACATGTTGAGTGGGGGCTGGGAATAGGGATAGGTTAAGGTCATTCCATTCCTTTGTTGTAATCATCATGCAACTCTCCCATTATTTTCTAGTAAGGACTGACATATGAATGCAGGGATCTGAGTGTTGAGCTAACAGGGGCCTGAGGCCAAGGCCGATCCTAGCCTCCTCCCTCATTTTTCTTTTGCAGAAATTAACTTTTTCAATACAGGATTGTGAAGTCTTCTGTGTTTTCCTATTTTTAATTATTGATAAGCCAGGATCTGGAATGAAGCACTCTGAATGACCAAGTACGGGGGTCTCGGTAAAATGGGAAAGTGTTGTGCTCGGCCTCTTCCCGAGGCCGAGGTCGACCAGAGAGGCCCTCCAGCCACTTTTGATAACAAAGAAGTCATACATGAGTCAGCACGAGACAAGAGTCGTACTCTTAAACCAGGCTTAAGGAGCTCAGCCTATAGCAGTAAGCCGCACCTGAATCCCAATTCAAGAGTGGGGCTTAATTTTATAGGTAATTTTGGACCACACTGACGCACAAGGAGCTGACAAGGACAATCAGGCAGAGGTGGGACCATAAAGCCGACCCAGAGGAAGACCGGACCAAAGGGTCGGGCCACATACGGTCAGCCTCGGCCCAAGGCCGAGGTCGAGCATAATGGTCGGCCTCGGCATAAGGCCGAGGCCGACCATTTGGCCCGGGGGGCGGGCTAAGCTTGGACACCTCCCTTCGGTCCCTGACCGCACCAGTTTCGCCTGGTTCGTCCCGAAGCACCTCCAAATTCCTAAAAATCCTAGGAGGATGAGGTCGGCCTCGGCCCATTGCCGAGGTCGACCAGGGCCAAAGGCCCGGAGATCATTTGAAGTCCGGTGTCGACAAAAACCCTAAAGGGAAATCTATAAAAAGGGAGACCGCACACGCATTCAGGTATGCAAACATCAATCCCTAAACACACTCTACGTGTTTTCTGGCCAAAGCTAACTTAAGCATCGGAGTGTGTGTGGTCTACACCACACCGGTGTGCAGCGTTTGCTCGTCTTGCAGGTCACGTCTTTCCCGCTTTCTTACAAATTCACTGTTGATCGTCACGTGGAGCGAAGGTCAAATTCCTAAGCGAAATTTGACCATCAACAGTTTTCATCTTTGTTAAGGATACATTTGAAGTTTTAGCCAAATTTCAAAAACAAAAACAAAATTTTCAAAACTACTTTTTTTAATTTTCAAAATCTGAGTTGATTTTTGAAAATATGGAAATAAGATAGGTAACGATACAAAGAAACACATGGGTGGAAGTAGTGTTTCAAGGCTTAATTTTCAAAAAACAAAATGATTATCAAACGGGACCTAAAATAATAATGGAAACTACTCGATAAATTTAGGGTGTGTTTGGTTTAACTTTTCAAGGGTTTAATTTTGAAAAAATTTCTAGTGTTTGGAAACCACTAAAAATAACTTATTAGAAAATGAGATTGAGAAATAAACCATTTTAAGTGAAACACTTGAAATCAACTTTTTTTAAAAAAAGTTTTTAAGTATACATTAACTTGTATATAAAAACACTTATGAGAAAATGCAACCAAACATATGAATGTTTAAATTCTAAACAATTTTTATACAAGATGGTTTTTAAAAAATGCATTCTTGAAAAACATTTAAATTAAAATGTATTCCAAATGGACCCTTAGTGATAAACGATGATTCTTTTTCCATATAAAACTTTTGTTTTTTTTTTTCTTTTTCTTTTTGTGATAGATTTTGGATCCACGTGTTAATAAACATGTGTAACATATCTTTTTTAGAGGATTGATACTTTTTGTCTTTCTTTTTTTTTTTTTTTTTTTTTGAAAAAAGAGGATTGATACTCTTTTTACTGGTGCTAGTTTCTTGCATGTCATACCGCAAAAGAGACGGCACTGCTACACTTTTTACTGGTGTTAGTTTCTTGCGTTAGTTTTCTGAATGTCACACCTCAAAGAGGTGTGCTAACTTTTATATTAAAATTGATGTTGATTTGACAATATATCAAGCCCACGAGAGTGTAATTCAATTGGCCTAAATAAAGGAAGAAGTTGAGAAACACAGTTGTTGTGTCGTGGAGATAACCACTGCCTTGAAAGTAATTTCGGCACGACCACGGTGCTAAATCGTTTTGCCGGTTGCTCCCCAAGGTTAACACAACACCCTTCTCGTTCGTGCACTCGAGAGAGAAGGATTGGAATCATCAGAAGAGAAAGTATACGGACGAAGAACCCACCCGTCCGACCAGCCAGCGACGGTGGCGGCGCGCGTGTGGGAAGAGGTCTAAGTACCACCCTTAACCACTTTTACAAGAGTAGGGAAGAGTGATTGTATAAAAACACTCTTCCCAATTCCAAATCTTTCCATGTGGGACAAACATAAAGTAAACACATGGAAAAGCCAAAAATACCCAAGTAGATATGCTTAGTCATTCCCAACACTAAAGTCTATACTTTCGATCAGGTTAAATCTCTCATCCCACACGTTGTCACAAAAAAATATCAAAAGTCTGAGAATCTATTTAACTTTTTAAATGTAGGTGGGCAAAGTTGAAAAGAAGGGGTGAATGGAAGAACGGAGATTTTTATATAGCAATTTATTATTTTTTTTAAAAAATATTATCACATCATCCCAAATGGATCGAAAATCAACTTTAGACATGTTTGGAAACTGATTTTAAGAATAGTAATTTCAGCTAAATTGATTTGTTTATAAGAGATCCATTAGGAGTGTTTGTTGAGGATTCCACATTGAAAAGATAAGTGGAGAACTCACAATATATAAGATACATGAGTTACTCCACTCATTGCCAATTGGTTTTGAGATGGAACCTCATGTTAATCTAATAGTGTTTATCAAACAATCATTTCAACATGTGATTACATACTTTAAAAATGTGGTTTTCATTTCATCGAATTCAACTCAACAAGAATGATTTTGGTTATCCCAAAATCTCAGTTGGAAATATGTCATTTAGTATCAAACTTGGAAAAATTTATTTAATGGTGATTGTCTTCTAATCATTGTTTGATGTGGATTAAAAAATTTGTAAGCTCCTTAATAATCAATAGACGATACATATTTAAAATACTTTCATAGTTTCTTTCTCCTACAACAATTAAAAACTATAAACTACATTGTGGTGTCGTTCTTCAATAATTTCTCCGAACTTTGTGGTTTAATCGAAAGATTTTCGAAACATATAGGCAACAAGCTAGTGATTTTTTTCCCCCTCAACAACCTCATATGCACCAAAAACAATATTTACCTAAAACATGTGTTAGATTTTAGACATCAATATGTGTTGGAAACTACATCAACATTATCCCTAAAATATGGAAGGCCATAAATTTTTACATGACATAAGTGATAACATGGACATCTAAGTCGCCCCTAAGGTCATATTCTAATTTTTCCAAACCACACATTCACAAATTAAAAATCCACCACTATACAAATTTATTATTTTGTACTTAATATAGAAACATAAATTTTATACAAGTTGATGAATAGTAATTGGAAATTACGTGGCAAATGACTCCACTAAAATTTGGACCTAGTCGTTTCAGTGGGGGACTTTCCAGCTTGTAGTTGCATTTCTCAATCAATTAAAGTGGATTAAAGATTAGGTGAAACCAAGTAAACGACGTGTCGTCCTTCATGAAATTCGAAAAAATTGGAATTAAAAAAAATATATATATATCTATATATACACGTTATTGATTTCCCCTCCCACCCTACAGGTTTTTTTTTTTTTTTTTTAATTAATTAATTAATTAATTTGAAGAAATTTCTTCTTTCCATCCGTTCTACTTGTGTGTTCATATCTGTCCTTGCCTTATTAGAATCAAACTTTTAATTTCATCTTTGTTGCAATGAATTTTTTAAAATTAAGTCCTTATTGTCACAAAATGTCAAAATAAATTAATAGAATGATGATGTAATGTCAAGATGCACTTTATTAATTATTGAGTTTAAAATGCTCTACATTTTAATTTGGTTGTCTATTACTAATTAGATTTTTTTTTAAAGAAAAAAATTACTTGTTTCATGACTTTAGTACATAATAACTTTTTTTTTTTCTTTTTGACGACCAGTACGTTATAATTTACTTAACCTCAAATTTCTTGTTGTTAAAATGTTAGTATACTAATAATGGATAAATTTAAAATAAATACTATTTTTAAATTACCAATTTTACGAACCTAATTAAAAAAATTAATACATGAAATTAATTTTAAAAAATAAGGGACCGAAAATGAAAAAACATAAAATATTTATTTAGCCTATATAAATATGTACAAGTTGATTTTTTAGATGGCAATGTGAGATAAGAATATATTAGGTTATGCTTTTTTCTGGTTAAGACATCTTCAACTTAAAAAACAGGTAAGAGTCGAAAATCAAATATGATATGTAAATTAAGTTTGTTAATTTTTTTTTTTTTTCAGGCAGAGAAAAAGTTAAGTTATGAATAAACATACATTTTGAGTAAAGCATTTTATCCCCCAATAAGGTGACATAAACCTAATTTAAATTGAAAACGATTTCCAGCACTTCAAGAATTCCAAAAAAAAAAAAAAAAAAAAAATCAGACTTTTCAAAAGAAAAAAAAAATCAGATGTTCTTTTGTGGAGCAAATTCGAGAGGCCATTTAAGTGTGACAAGTAAATTCGATCCACCATTTGATAACCATTTCATTTTCTGTTTTTTTTTTTTTTGTTTTTCATTTTTGAAAAACAAGGTTGTTTGATAACCATTTATGTTTTTTGTTTTCTGTTTTTTAAAAACGTTTTTGAAATTATAAGCAAATTTCAAAACAAAAAAAAAAGTATTTTTTAAAAACAGATTTCTGTTTTTCGAAAACTCATTTTTCTTCTAATGTTTTTTTTTTTTCTCTTTTACCTATCTCTCTCCAACAAATTCCTTTTTCTATTTTTTTTTTCTCTATAACATTTATCTCTTTACAAATTTTTTTATCTCTAAAAAATCTCTTCTTCTCTCTCTAAAATCTTTTTTGCTCAAAACTTTTTTTCCTCTGTAACTAATCTATTTTTAAAAATTTATCCATAGCTTTTCTCTCCCTAATTAAACATATTCTAACTTTTCTTTTGAAAAAAAAAAAAACTCTCATAATTTTTTTCTCGTTACAACTTTTCTTTATTTTACTAATTTATCGTTATTTCTTTAGCATATAATTTATCTTAACCTTACTATCTCTCTAAAATTTCTCTTTTTATTTTTTTTTCTATCTAAGATTTATCTTTTCTACTCTAGTTTTTTTTCTTTCTTTCTCTAACTAATATCTTTTATGGAGTCAAACTAATATTTTCTCTCTATACAATTTCTTTCACGTCTCTAAATTTTCTATGTTTAACTTTTCTCTCGAAAACATTTATATTCGAGTCTCTAAATTTTTGTTTCAATGTCTCTAGATATTGTTTTGATCTCTCTAAAACATCTTTTCATTTCTTTAATTTTTTAAAAACTTAAAAACCAAAAACAGTTAACAAACAAGTTTGGTTTTCTATTTTTTAAAAATAGAAAACAAAAAACAGTTATCAAACATATATGGTTTTTGTTTTTAAAAAACATAAAACCAAAAACTAAAAACTAAAAACAGAAAAACCAAAAACCAAAAAACTGAAATGGTTATCAAACCGGGCCTAGTCATCATTTCTCAAAATAAATTTTATGATATAAATATTATGGTTTCAATCATCGAGTATACTTCTATATATGAACTCATGAACTCAAAAAGAAAAAAAAATATTGTTTTTATGTATCTTTGCCTTTTTATTTAGTTTTTATCATTCGTCTATTCATGTTTTTGGGTTGTATTAAATATATATAATGATATTATTGGAGTATTTGGTTCTTGGATATATTGATTAAATTACAAGTTCATTCCCTAAACTTTCAGATGAGGCTATTTTGATTCCTAAATTTTCAATTTTATGTTAAATAGGTCTTTGAATTCTAAAAAAATGTCTAATAAGTTGTTAAACTTTCAATTTTATGTTCAATAGATCCTAGGATTTTCAATTTTGTGTCTAATAGGTCATTGACCTATTTGACATTTTTTAAAATCACGGACTTACTGCACACAAAATCAAAAGTTTAGCGGTTCTATTAGACATAAAATTCAATTTTATATCTAATAAATAAAAAACAAAAAAAAAAAAAAAACTCGCCAGTATTAGAAAAGGTATAACTATTGTTAACCGAGGAAAATAATTTGTTTTTATAGCAAGCTACATTCAAACTAAACAAAAGTTCATTAGACAAAATTAAAAGTTTTGAGATATCTATTAGTCATCTCTAAAGTTTTAGAGATTTATTAAACACAAAATTGAAAGTTCAAAGATCAAATAGACACAAACCTCAGGACTAAACAACAATTCTACTTAAAAGCTAAGTGTGGAGATCAAAATTGCTTTATTTCTATTCTACTTTATTTTCCTCTTTTTTCCATTAATGCTTTTGGTATGGCATATGCAGCGTTCACAAAGTTTTTTTTTTTTTTTGTCCAAACTTTATGCTGCTTAATGGAAACTACTTTACCCTGTCTTTTGGAGCTCTCTTTTTAGGTCAAATCAACATCTTTTTTTCAATCATACACAAGATATAATTCAAAATAACTTACTAATTTCAAGCATTAAGAAATTATATAATCGACCACAATGTCAGAGATTTGAATCTTCATTCCCATGTATTATAGAACTCAAAAAAGAAAAGAAAAAAAAAATCAAGAACCATGCTCTCTCTAACTTGAATCCAACTCAATTTATTTATCATGACAAAAAAAAAAAAAAAAAAAAAAAAAAAATCATGATGAGCAAGTAATACTCTTCACCAATCAAAAGTATTTTAGGCAGAATCTCTGGTCATGGATCAACATTATCCAGAGTAATTTATTTCTCTCCCAAGTTGTGCAGGATTTTAAAAAGAAAAATTATAATTCACAACTTAGCTTATATTTTGATATATTGTGAAAAGACCTTTCTAGTTGGTAATAATATACTAAAATTCATTAAGAGCTTTTGTTGCTTAAGGTTTCAAGTATGAAGAATGCAATTTAATAATCAACTAAGCCAGGAATTATCTGGATTATCTAATTGGGGGACTAAAGTCTTGAGTATGACATATTTGGTTGCTTCTTTTATGTAATCAAATTGACTAACCTATCCTTGTCCAAGAAAAATAATAATAATAATAATAATTTCTTCTTTTCCCACTCTTTAAACCCAGTACCCTAAAAAATAAATATAGCAACAAAAATATAATAAATAGCTCCACTTAATTTCAATTACAATAAATCAGGAGAAAAATGCTATGCTAATTTTTTTTTAATGGATATTACATCTTACGTGGAAGAAAGGAATTCGAACCTACCACTTCTTTGACATAGAGATGTCTTAACTATTGAACTCTCCTCATGTTAGCGAACAAAATTAAAAATCCAAGCAATAATATTGGTCTTTTTAGTGAATTTTACTGCACAAGAAAAGTATTTCTTTATATTGTTCAATAGCAACCAAATATAACAAAGCTCATTCGAGATGTTTCCACTAAATATATAATATAAATATTATTTAAAACATGAAAAAGAAAAATATTTAAAGATCAAACTATTCTGTAAAGTGCGGATGCAAAGATGATGAATTAAAAGCCATTTTTTTCTCCAAATAAGTAAGAAATAAATATTCAAGAACTTTGATTAGTGGGTATGGACAATAATATAGTGCAAGATAATCCACAAAAAGTTTAGATCAAAGTTTCAATCCTTTGGTATTAAGCATCTTTCAATAATATATCCATATATCTCCATTAATATTTTGTTGTGCGAAAAAAAAAATCATAAAATTTAAGTTTCAAGTATTATTATTATAATTTTTTTATTCACGTCTAATACAAAAGAATGATCAATATAGAATGAGAGAAATGTATCTAACTCCATTATCGAAAATTGAAGTACAGATTTGATCTTCCAAGTTAAGATATATTGATCATCGCCTAGTGTCTAGTTTTTCCAATCCACTCCATCAAGAAGTAGAAGTTCTCTTTGATAACGATGAAAAATACATTTATCTGTCATGAGGAACCCAAATTTCTTTATTTCTAATTTGGCTCATTAATTAACAACTTCAAAATTAATAAATGATATATTCATATACATTTTCTGTGATATTTTATAATTATTCCCATATACCAAAACACATTAAATAATTACATGTATAGACTTTGTATTGTTTAAATTTCCAAAACATGGTTCAAAATATTCAACATCTACTATTTGATATTTCTATTATACCATTAGATATTAGTGAAATATAAAAACGTTTTTAAAAAATCACTGAAATAAACTTTATAGTTTATACTAACAGTAATAACTTTTATCACAAGCAAAAAGTATCAAATAATAAATATATATATATATATAATACATCTATAGTAAACGTGCGAGATTGAAATATGTTAATGATTTAACTTTAAAACTTCGTGCGAATTTGAACATAATTCAACTATGTATATGTCATCGATCTAAGAAGATAGAGATTCAGGAATCCAAACCTTAAATGTCAATTACGGTCGAGCTACGATTAATTTTGTTAATTTTAAATATTAAAATTTTATATTTGCGTCAACGTTTACTCGTTAAAAAAAAAAAAGAGAATGAAAAGAAATGGCAAAAAGTCTGCAAAAACGGTGAGTTTCATGGGGGGCACTCACAAGTGTGGAACCTAAAGAGTAGGTATTACCATTTTCCGCCACGTGTTGTCGCTTTTTCAAAATAACAAACCAAATCAGTCCACCTGTATCACTAAATCCACCAATAATCGCTCGCCACGTAAGGTTCCCTTAGATTTGGGTAATTAATATTCATTTCCTGAATTGGAAAATGGAAATTAATGAGATGTAGAAATTTGGGAGTTGACTTGACTTGACAGCAGATCGTATCATGAAATTTAATGTTGAAAAATAGAGAGTTTCGAAATTCGAAGTTTAACTGAATTACTGGCGTGGGACTCGCTGACAGCATATTGTTGGAGAAACAGAGCTAGTTTTCAAATTTGGCTGTCACGTAATTTTCTAGAATTAAGATTTATGAACGCGACTATTTTATTTTAGTTTTTAGTTTAAAACTTAAAATATAGTTTTCTTCCATAACGTTGTTCGTCAGTTAAAGAAAAATTAAAACATAATTTATTTTGTTGTCGATGAGATGGAGATTTGACTAAATAAATATATTTCACATGACTTCAATAAAAAGTTGGACGAAGAAAATAATTTTTACTTAGAGGTCGTGATCCTTGACATTAAACAACAAGATAATGATAAAAACATAGTCTTAAACTTATTCAAACTTTACCAATTAAAATATAATTTCACGAGTTAAATTGAGTATAACTCTATTCACATAAAATATTATAGATCAAACTCTTCCACCGTAATAATCTTGAAATTAAGATAAAAGATTATATATTTTTATAAAATTTAAAGAGCAAATTGAAAATGAGAATATATTTTTTGAAAAAAATATTTATTTTAGTCCTAATATTTTTTCAAATAGAATGAATTTTTGTAAATCAAATAATAAATTAAAGATATTTAACAAAAGAAACAATTTTTATTAAGGAAAAAAAGTTTGGAGCAAATAGAAAAGAAAGTAAAAATAAAATCAAAAAATTTCAAAATCGAAATAGTTATGTACTATCAAATTTAGAACTAATATAAGTTTTATTACAATAAGATATAAAATTCCATCCGTGTTAGTTTTTTTTTTTCTTCTTAAATTCTTTTTTTTTTTTTTTTTTTAAGTACATCAACATTTGGGGGTGGAAGGATTTTTGAAGATACATGCCAATTACCGATGAGTTGTGCTCACTTTGGTTTTTTTATTTTTTTATTTTTTTTTTGCTTAAGAGTTTAATTATCATTTATGAATATATTAGTGAGCAACCTTGTACAGCATGTCTAAGATAGCAAGGATCATGTTGTTTAAGAGGGGTTTGATCAAATTAGCTTGGACCTAGCTATAACCTAGATCTCTGATTAACGAACTTCAATAAACAATCAATTTTCATCTCTAAGATCTTCCGTATTGTTCAACATAAGAAGAGTTACAAATGGTGTCTAAATAATATAATATTGATTAAAACAATCTTACTCAAAGTTTTATGCAATTTAATTCATATCAAAACTTCATGAAGGACGTGTAGAATTCATAAAATAAAAAGTTGGGTCACATCTCAAAGAAACGGTGTGATAGTTGGCTAGAAAGTATGTTCATGCATTGGAATATGAAGAGTTAGGCTAATGAAAATTGATATATATTTATCTGTGTTTTCTTACATATAGAATAGGTCGATAATTTTCACGTGGAGCGTTCAAAAAATATAAAATTTGGCGATGAATTTTCTTTCTTTTATATTTTCAATCATCTATCTCAAACCTAATCAAGTTTGTTTTCCAACCTACGTAAGAGTTAGAATCAAATTAATTATTTAAGGTTTGGTGCTAATATTGCGAGTTTCCATAAATTCTATGTACACACTATACATTATGATATCTCTATAAAAAAAAAAATATCGGAATCTCAATTATACGAAGATGCCAATAAATATTATATTTGATAAAGCATGAAAATCATGGTTGATTCATGTATCAAGCTCCTAAGTCACAAGTCAAAAATGACATACATAATGGTTCACAATTTTATTCAAACGGCTACTTCAATAATTTGGAGTTTAATAGTGGAGTGGAGTTTACTTCTCTCCATCTTGAATCACATTTTCAAGATTTCCAATTTTGAATTGCTTTGCTTAGCCCATATCTTCGAATCGGTCAACAGCCACTTCCGGTCAAACTACTCCATCAGAACGTCATCGTTTTACCCTTTTTTTTCTTCCTTTTTCTCTATATAAAAGAATGTTTATTTTTTTTTTTTTGTTGCTGTCGGTCACTTCAAAAATTGAAAATAAAAGTCTCACACGTCTTTTACTATCTCTATCCAACATCATTGGCTCGACTTTGACTTTGACATTTTAGTAACTCAATAACTTGCATATGAAGTGGAATTATATATCTTAACTAGCTGAATATATGATGTTGTTAAATGAGATATTATGGTTATATATCTTAATTTTGTTTGGGTTAGGTTTCATTTTGGTCCCTGAGTTTTCAAACTCAACAATTGGTTTGGTTATAGTTTCATTTTGGTCCATCCATACAATTTTCCATTAATAATTAACGGATTACTAACGTGGCAAAATTTTTTATTAAAAAATTATTTTTTAAGTTTTTTAAAATATAAATATAATAAAATAATAAAAATATTATTATTATTATTATTATTATTATTATTATTATTATTATTATTATTATTATTATTATTATTATTATTATATAAACTTTTTATTTCTTTCCCCACCCTCTCTTCTTCTTCACCCAACTCTGACGGCTGCTTCTTCTTCAACACTGGCCACCGGAGGTAGGTGAAGAAGAAGAAGAGGTTGGGTGAAGAAGAAGAGGGAGGGAGGGGGAAAGAAATAAAAAAAAATTATAAAATAATAATATTTTTATTATTTTATTATATTTATATTTTAAAATGCTTAAAAATGTTAAAGTATCTAGTATATATGGGAGATAAAATTAAAACTTGGAATATGGATTAAATATTGGGAAAACACACATATAAGAGAATAAAACAAATATTAACTCATTTTTAAAAAGTTAATTGTTTTTTTTTTTTTTTTTTGATAATTTTAAAAAGTTAATTATTAGTGTTTTTTTTTTTTTTTTTTTTTTTTTTTGCAAAGGTAGATATATACATAGCAAAAAAATTGGAGGATCTCATAGCCCGAGGTCAAGGCAAAAAGAACGAAAGCTCACAACCCGAGCCAAGGGAAACAAAAAGAGAAACACACACTCCCAAATAGAGACAAAGAACAAAGCTCACAGCCCGAGCCAAGCAAAACAAAGAAAGAAAAAACCCTGGCCCTTCAAGCAAACATGCTCCAGGGAGACGCCTCAGGTAGGGGAGAAAAACCCCTAGCCAGGAGGCACAACGACCGGACATATCAGCCTGAACCACATGTAAAACAGTTTGAGGAAAGCAAGGACCCGAACCATGGCGACGTAGATTCCTCTCCCTCCAAATATGATAGATCGAGGCACACCAGGCAACCCTTCACACTCGGCAGCTACGACGCTTGCCACCACTAAACTGGCAGATCCAAGACAGCTCAGTATCCCATGAGGCAATTCTATGAGAACAGACACCCCAACTCAAGATCCCACCCCATACAACCTGGCTGAAAGGGCACTAAAAAAACAGATGATCACGGGACTCAGGGGCACCAAAGAACAACAGACAATCAGTAGGGCTCGAAGAATCCCACCTATGCAACCGGTCCCTCGTATAGAGTCTATCCTGCACCCCAAGCCAAGCAATAAAGGAGTGTTTAGGGATATTACCCCCAAACCATAACAAGTGAAAACAAGGAACAATCGAAGAACGAGGCCTAATAGCCTCCCAAGCACTAGAGACAGAGAAACCCCCAGACCTACTCGGGAGCCAAACCACACTATCCTCCCTAGCAAGGCACGGCCGAACCTCTTGTACTGAAGGCAACAGAAGCAATAGCTCAAGCGATACACTAGGCCAACGCCAAGACCCATCAGGCAAGAGGAAATCAGCCATAGGAGCATACAACGAGCTAGCAGCATCATAAATAACCCTCTCAGAAAAACGAGGAATAATAGAACCCTCAGGCAACCACGGATCCACCCATGTAAGACATCTCCGACCATCACCAATGCGGAAACGAATGAGTGACCGAAATTGATCTCGGAGACTAAGAATCGCTCTCCAACACCAAGACCACCGCGGAGAGGGGCGCACAGTCCACAGAGACCGCCCACACAAGATATAAGCCTCAACCCAGACAACCCACAACAAACCAGACTTCAACATAAGCAACCACAACAACTTCATAACAGCTGCCTCATTCCACGAGCGGACATGCCTGATACCTAACCCCCCTCCTCGCGAGGAAGGCACACCTCCGACCAGGCAACCTTGGCCCCACCATGCAAGGTCGGATCACCCTTCCATAAATAAGAACGTAATAACCGATCAACCTCATGGGTGACGCTAGCAGGGAGAACAAACACACTAGCCCAAAAGACCTGAAAGCTCTGAAGTACAGACTAAACAAGCTGAAGGCGACTATCATACGACAAAACCCGGGCAAACCAAGAGCTAATCCGAGTAGTGATCCGCTCCAGTAGAGGCTTACAATCCCTATACGTTAACCGACCTGAAATAAGAGGGAGACCAAGATAGCGTACAAGTAGAGAAGCTAAGGAGACCCCAATGAACGAGGCAAGATCCTATGCAACCACTCGAGCCACCCCCGCACAAAACAAGGAACTCTTCCCAGGGTTAGCCACAAGCCCCGAAAGAACCTGAAACCTGCGGAGACAATCCTGAACAAATGAAATGGAGGACCGATCCCCTGCACTGAAAATCATCAAGTCATCTGCAAAGCACAAGTGGGTCAACCCCACCTTCTCACATCGAAAGTGAAAACCAAAGCCATCTGGAGGAGCATTCAACATACGTGATAACACCTCCATCACCATCACAAACAGATAAGGAGAAAGAGGATCCCCCTGCCGCAACCCCCTCCTCCTCGGAAAGAACCCCTCAAGGGAACCATTTACTGATACAGAGAACATAGGAGACGAAACACAAGCTCGCACCTGATAGCGAGCATAGCTAGCTAGTTTTCCCTAATTAATTTAGCTAGTCTTTTATGATTTATTGGCCATTTTATTGCACTTAAATGTTTATTTTGTAGGAAATTGTTGATTAGAGCTAATACGTGATATTGGAGTTAATCGGGTGTTCGGGATGTGAAAAGAGGCCAAAGAACCGAAAAGAAACAAAGTTGGAAGAGTGCAAAAGAGTCTTGTCCAAGGGCTAGAGTCGAGACGCTAGCCTTGTGGCATCTCGACGCTAGCATTTTCCTTAACTGAATTGGGTGGCAGAAGTCACAGCGTCGAGACGCTGTGACAAGAGCGTCGCGATGCTCTCGGTTTATTCCATATCCAGAATGCGCGGCAGGGCACAGCGTCGCGACGCTATCGGCATATTTCCTATTTAATGTTCTTTTCATGCTACGGCCAAGGGGAGTCCAATTGGTTAGATTTTAGTCCTAATTTCGACTAGAGACCTTTGGTGGGAGCTGAAGCAAGGCCAAGGAGAGGGAATCAAGCGAGAAGACGTGGAGATCGTGACGGGGACGTGCTGGTTTCGACGGATTCGAGTTTTCCTTTCTCTTTCCCTTATCTCTTGTAGTTTTTATGGTTTTTCTTGCAATTGGTGTTTGTGGTTTAAAGACTATGAATTTCTAGTTGTTTGTCTTAGGGTTTGATGTAGTTGTTTTAGTTGTTGGATTGATTATTGGTATGAATGTGCTTTTATTTTATGCATGCAATTTTGTGTAATGCTTTCAATTACTTGATCACTAATTGAATGATTTAAGTGTTGAATCTAACTTGGGAGAGAGGATTTGGCCTAAGACTTGCCTTGTTTAATTGTATGACTAGAGTAGAAATTCTAAGTTTGTGACAGGATATGGAATATCTCTAGAAGTATAACAAGGATTAAACCGAATAATGCCTTGCATGTTAATGAACTTAGATAGGGATATCAAGTTAGTTATATGCATGAGAATCAATTATACTCGGGAGAGGTAATCGTGATAAAAGTTTCCTTGGCTTGTAGAATAATTGCACGATCAATTCATTCCTATTAATCAATCCTCAATCTTAAATAACGAAATCAATTCTCTAAGAGTCTTTCCCTTTGAGTCTCCACCTTTATTTTATGCTTTTTGTTTTTAGATCTATCTTTTTCATTCAGTTTGGCTCCCTAAATAAAATTGGACAAAAGTATTCACGGTACTTAATTTGCTAGAAAACCAATCCAGAGGACGACACTCGTTTAATCACGAAAACACTATATTATTACTTGACCCGTACACTTGCGGTATGCAAATTGTGCATCAGCACCCAACTAACAAACTGGACAGGTGTACCCACTGCTAAATGCAGCCCAAACAGAAAGTCCCACTGTACAGAATCATAAGCCTTCTGAAGATTAACCTTCAGAACACACCTGGGAGGCCCCCTATCTAGATGATAACCCCCCACAAGCTCCTGACATAGCAAAATATTATCCACAATGCTCCTGCCCTGAAGGAAGGTAGCATGTATAAAAAAAATTCAAGACAACAGAACAAAAATCATCACCAACCACACTCCATGTTGGCTTAAAAATCCCACAGAAAAACCATCTGGTCCTGGAGCTTTACTGCTATTCATCGAAAACAACACCAACCTGACCTCCTCTCTAGTCACAGGGCGACACAGATCAGCCCCACACTCCTCAGGCCAGACAAACCCCACAATCTCAGCAATCTGGGCTGTAAGATCTCTGTATCCAAGCAACTGAGTCCCCAGAATATCTCTATAATAATCAACAACAACCCTCACAATGTCAGATTGGCCAGTAAGAATATTACCTCCTTCATCCATCAAAGAATTAAGACCATTACGAATCACCCTGGCCTTAACACACCTGTGGAAAAAAGCAGAGTTATGATCACCCAACGAGAGCCACTGAACCCGAGACTTCTGGCGAAGGGAAGACTCCTCCCTCCTAACCCACTCCCAAAAAGACTGAGAAGCCCTAGCAGCCTGATCCACAAGACTAGAAGAGAGAGGGTTCAGCCCAACAGCCACTTGAGCATCCTTCATACGCCTCCTAGCCTCCACCACCTGCCTACTAATAACAGCAATAGAACACCCAAACTTCCTCCGAAGAACAGATTTAAAATTACGCCCAAACCCAACCAACGGGGACACATCCTGATATGGAACCCAACTCTCAGCCACAACATCCAAAAACCCATCCTCCTTGGCCCAATGACTGAAAAAACGAAAAGAATGAGGCCTACGAGCCACACTCAACCCATGATAAAAAATTAAGGGGCAATGGTCAGAAATCCCCCAGCCAACCGCCTGAACCTCACATAGAGGAAGAGCAGATACCCACTCCTCATTTACTAACACACGATCCAGTCTGCGCATAATATCCACTGGACCTCGTGGGCGATTGGTCCAAGTAAACCAACTCCCTCTAACCCTCAACTCAACCAGATCAGCCTGAATCAACATATCATTAAAAGCCTCCATCTCAGAGAGATCAGGACTCCCCCCAAACCCTTCAGACGAACAACGAATGGCATTGAAGTCCCCCATCACAAGACCAGGCAAACTCCAAGCCGAGTAAACAACAAGAATCTCTTCCCACAAAACACGTCTTTCCCCCTCAGAATTGGAGGCATACACACACACCACCTCAACAGAAACTTGAGAAGAAAGATCACAAACCGTACCATGAATCACTTGTGGCCCAACATAAATAGGAACGAAAGAGAAACGATTCGCTCTCCACATTACCCAGATCCTCCCCAAACCACTCGCCCCATAACTACAAGCACACTGCCAATCAGACCCAAAGCCATCAAACACTGACGCAAACCGATGACCCTTCACTTTAGTCTCCAGGAGACAACAGAAACCCACACTAGACGACTGCAAAAAGGATCTCACAGCAAGACCCTTCGCGAGATCTCCCAACCCCCCACGAACACCAACTAGTCATCAGAAGGAAGGCGAAAGCACCCTTCCCCCACTCGGGGTCCACACTGAACTGAGGTGCACGCTCAAAAGTAATAAAATTCGACAGGGGCGTCGCCATAGCTAATGGAGGAGGATCCGTAACAGCCGGAACCACAACAAATGCAGACTCATCATCACCCTTCAACATAGCAAACGAATTCCCTGAGCTCGAATGACCGAAGGGAAGGAAGCTCCAACCCTTTTAATCGGCGAAGTCATCCCCACCCTCTTCGAGCCAACCGGCGAAACACGGGTACTAGGGCTTGTCGACCCACGACGACCACTTGCAGGAGGGCACTGGTAGAAGGAACAATAGAAAGGAGGTCAACAGGCTTAACCCTAACCTCGTCACGAACCCCCACTGACTCTGGACAACTACCACTCGAGTGACCAAACACACCACAAGGCGCACACCTCTTAGGCTTCCAAGAATAATCAACAACCACAACAAAATTCTGGCCACTAATACACACCTCCACTGTACTCGGTAATTCATCCCTCGGCCCAATCTCCACACAAACATGTGCAAAAGACAACCGCCTGCGCTCCTCAGTAGCCTTATCAAGGCACACTGGTCTGCCTATGGCACTAGCAACCACACTCAAACCTCTAGTAGTCCACAATTCTAACAGTAACTTAGACAATTTGACCCAAACAGGTACTCTATCAAAGGAAAAAGATTCTGGAACAATACCTGGAGACCATTTTCGAAGAAGGAGGGGCTTACCCCCGATATGCCACGGCCCATTCTTAAGAATCCAATCACAAGAAGTAGAGTGGTGGAATTGGAAAATAATAAGGCCATCTTCAAGAACAGTAATCGTAGGCTCCTCAAGATGACCCCAAATTTTACTAACCATACGAGACAAAACTGAAAAAGGAACCCGAGCATCAATAAATTGTCCCACAAGTGAAATCCTCCATAAATTAATTCCTTCCTCAAGAATATCCTCATCCGACACCACCACTCGTTTGCCATTCAATTCCTTCGACGACACAAAAAGCAACTCCGGAGAAGGGGAGTATCTAGGCCCAAACAAATCAGCCCAAGATGGCCCATTATTCGTCCTACCCTTGTCCAGCTTGCTAATGGATTGCCCACCACCAGCAATTAACTTCTTACCAAGCCCAAGCGTAGCAGGCCCATTATCATCAGCCCCATCCTCCACTCGCTTCCCCTTTGGGTCACACTCCTCATGGATCACACCCACCCGCTGTACCAACGACCCAAATTGAACCCAGGACTGCATGGATCGTGATGCCCTAGCCACCGCCTGAACGAAAGAAGACGATGATCCTTCAGCCGTCAGCTTCGTCTCAACCACTGTAGGCGCAACCTTCATCTCAGCACCCTTCAGATCAGTCGCTTTCGTCTGATCAACTGACTTCCCATCATCACCAGTCTTTTTTAACAAGAGCTTAGCTTAACTGGCATAAAGTTGAATTGGTAACCACAAGGTCTGTGGTTCGAATCTCCCTTCCCCACATTTTATCAAAAAAAAGATGTTGGGAAAAATACACTTTTGGTACCTGAGGTTTGGGTTAAGTTACAGTTTCGTCCCTGAGTTTTCAAACTCAACAAAAATACCCCTGAGGTTTGAGATAAGGAGCACTTTGGTCCCTGCCGTCTATTTTTCCATTAAATCCTAACGGTTGCTGACGTGGCACTATTATTTTAATAAAAAAATTATTTTTTTATTTTTTTTAAATAAAAAATATTAAAATATTATTATTTTATTATTATTTTTTTTAATTCTTTATCCCTCTCTCTCTTATTCTTCCTCTTCTTCTCCAACTCCGGTATTCGGCGGCCGCCGGCAAGGTTTTTTTTTTTTCTCTCTTTCTCTCTCTTCTCTTTCATTTCTTCCCCTTTTCTTTTTTTTTTAATAAAGAAGAGGGAGAGAGAGGAGAACTTCTCCCTCCCTTTCCAGCGCCGACGACGGGAGGAGGGAGGAGGGTCCTCCCGTTGCCGGCGCGAAACGGCGGCGACCCAACTTTTTTTTCTTCTTCTTCTCTTCATTCTCCTTTCTTTTCTTTCTTCTGGAAAAAAAAACAGAGGGAGATTCGGGGAGGAGCTCCTCCCCCAGTAGAAATCGCCACAAGAACACACAGATTAATCGAAACGAAAACACGAAGAAGAAAAACGGGAGAAAATGAGTTACAAGAGTGAGAGAGAGTCCGGGAGAGTTAAACATCGATTTGGTGAGAGACTGGGTGATTAAGCGTGGCAGAGATTAATCGAAACAAAAACACAAAGAAGAAAAGCTGGTTGGCATATTTTCGCCACCGGTGGGGTTATTGTTGGCGGTGGCACTGTTGCTATTCACGTAAGGTAAATCGGCTACGATTCGAGCACCACCGCCTCCTCTGCCGCCGCCGCCGTCGAGGAAACCCCCAAAACTCATCAATCAAAGCTTCAATAACTTCTTTTTTCTCACTTCCTCCACTCGCAAGCGTTTCGGGGTTCCTTCTTCTCTCAAAATTCGCAAAGAAATTAACCCAAATAGTAGAGAAATCAGTGAAACGAAGCCTGTCCTCAGAAACCCAGAAATTGAAAAATAATAAGAAGAGAGAGAGAAATGGGAAAAACCCTTAAGCTATTTGTTCCTCTCTGTGCATGTTCAAAAAACCTTCTAAAAAGCCCTTTCAAAGCCGCAAAAAACTTGGAGAATCCAAAAGAGAAAGAGAAAAGAAAAAACGAAAAAAGAAAGAGAGAGAGAGAAAGAAACATAAATGGTGGAATGACCTTTTTGGTTTTGGGTTTTAAGATTTGTGCAGAGAGATAGAGAAAGCAAAAGAAAAAAGGAGGAAGAGAGAAGATAAAGCGCAATATGTGGACTATTGGAAGCCTTAGAAATACAAAGGTCCAAAAACGAAGAAGAAAAAAAAAATTCAGATCTGAAATGGGAGGCCTCCCCGAATCTCTCTCTGTATAAAAAAAACAGAAGAAAGAAAAGAAATGAGAAGAAGAGAAGAAGGGAAGAAGAAGAAAAAGGAAAAATTTTGGCTTCCGCCGTCGCCGTTCGTCAACAGCCGGCAGCGACCGGCCACCGGAGTTGAAGAAGGAGGAGATGGGGAAGAAGGAAGAAGGAGATGGAGAAGAGAAAGAAGAGTGAGAAGAAAGAGGGAGAGAAAGAATAAAAAAAATAATAAAATAATAATATTTTTATTATTTTAATATATTTTTATTAAAAAAATTAAAAATTAATTTCTTTAATTAAAATAATAGTGCCACGTCAGCAGTCCGTTAGGATTTAACGGCAAAATGGATGACAGGGACCAAATTGCTCCTTATCTCAAACCTCAGGGGTAATTTTGTTGAGTTTGAAAACTCAGGGACTAAAGTGTAACTTAACCCAAATCTCAAACCTCAGGGGTAATTGTCATTCCTTGTTAGTGTTTTCTATTATGTTGTTATCAATTGTTTAACGAATATTTGTGTATTAATGTGTGTTGGTAGAGAGATATATTGGTCTGATTTCTCAGGAAGGAAGAAAACAAGAGAGAAAACCAGAAAGGAGGAAGAATCTTTTAAAAAGATATGAATTGTTTATATACATTAAAAGGCAACCATCAGGCATATATATTATTACAAACCATGCAACACGTGTAAACCTCTAATGACGCAATTAATAACAGAAATAAAAAGTCCAAGAATGAGAAGAATAACCCAAAACAATTAAGGAGAAATGTCATTCTATTATCTTCGCAAGCAAAGCTGGGCGACCATGCATAGGGAGCTTGGTATGCAAATTCTAAAAATGAGCAGTAGGTGATGGTTTAGTCATGATATCAGTAAGTTGATCCTCAGAAGAAACATGTCAAACTAAAAGTTGGTGGCGGGAAACTCGTTCTCGAATAAAATGATGATCGATTTCAATGTGCTTCGATCGATTATGAAGAACAGAATTAGCTGCCAAGTAAGTTGCACTTACATTATCACAAAAAAGAAGTGGTGGAGAGGGAGAAAATTCGAGTTCTGTCAAAATCGATTGAATCCAAAACCAACTCAGCAGTGACATTTAACATTCCCCTATTGATTGGAGGACTTTTTGAGGGTCCTAATCAAATAAATTTATAACTCTGGCTACTAACCTACTCTGCCATGGTGGTGGTCGAATCGTCCACAAGGAAGGAGTATTTCTTTTAAGTTCTAGCTTTTATGAATGTCACAGAAAAAATGGAGGTTTAGGAAAAGGAGGTTTGATTTAACAGACAAGAAACTAAAAGTGCTAGAAATTTAAATTGCATGAAAAGATAGAATAGAAACAGAAAACTAAACTAAAACACTTGATGATTGATAGCGCGCATAGCGAGCTATTTTTCCTGGTATATTTTAGTTAGTCTTTGAGGATTATTTGGCCATTTTGATGCACGTTAATGTTTCTTTTGTAGGAAATACATTCTAGGATGAATTGGAGACTTAGGAAGTTGATCAAGTGTTCGGGATGAAAAAAGTAGCAAAGGAAGCAGAGAAGAATCGAGCAGAGACCTACAACAACCATTTGATCCGGGAGACCAGCGTCTCGACGCTGCTGTAGGATAGTTCCCAGTCAGAATTCCCGAGAGGACAGCGTCGAGACATTGCTTCAATTTTTCTTATTTTTCCATGGCGACAAAGGCATAACGTCAAGATGCTGTCAATATTTTTCCTATAAATAGAATAAGATATGCTACGACCAAGGGGAGAGTTCATTTGGATAGTTTTTAGCCCTAAAATCGATTGAAGAACTTTTGTGGGAGCTAAAGCAAGGACAAAGAGCGGGAACCAAGCGAGAAAGTGTGGAGATCGAGGACGTGTGGTTTTCAACGGATTCGAGTTTTTTTTCCCTTTCTTTTCCTTATCTCTTGTAGTTTTTATGACTTTTCTTTCAATTAGTGATTGTGGTTCTAAGACTATGAGTAGCTAAATTGTTTGTCTTAGGGATTGATGTAGTCATTTAACATTTTCTTTTTCTCTTTTCTTTTTCTTTTTTCTTTTTTAATTCAACACAATGGTAAAATTTTACTAAAATTGTACTCAAGAATGCATTTATCAATTCAAGTAAGAATAACTTTAAAATTTTAATTATTTAATGAAATGTTCTTTTACAAAATTAAAAAAAAAAAAAGGATTAAAGATTTTAATGGAATCAAATTTCCTTTACAAAATTTAAAAAAAGGATTAAAGATTTTAATGGAATCAAATTTCTTACAGGTCTCCAACATCAAGCAATGATCCACAATTTAATATTTTCCACACTATCAAGTCCAGCAAGACATAATCTTTCACAATCTCCAACATTAATTTTATTTTTTCCATTTCATAGAAAAATAAAATTCAATGAATCCAAAAAAGTCTTTTAGATATCAATAAGTCAAAAGAAAAAAAGGAAAAAAAAATCCAAACTCATCATTCTATATTTGATCAACTCATATGATACAACTGTTTTCCCTCTAAAGAACTACTCTAAGAACATCAAAATTTTCGATATTTAATACAAGTCCAGGTTCTAAGAACATCAAAAAGTTTTATATTTAATACCTAATTTTCAACTTTGAAGAAACAAGGAAATTAAACCATGGGTTGCTTTCTTTGAGGCTTAGGAAGTCATATAAATTCTTCATATTTGATTCTTGAGCACAAACTTACAAAAGATTTTGAAGAAAATTTTGGCATCCATACTTTTTGAGGTCCCAGCCATCTATCTAGGGTTGACGCCATTAATTTTAGGATTCTTTTTTTCAAAAAAAATTATTTTGTATAACATTTTATTTTGGCAAATAATATGAGAATATTTGGAGCATAGCTCAACTGGCATAAAGTTGTACTGATAACCATGAGGTATGTGGTTCAAATCCTCCACCCCATATTGTAAAAAAAAAAAAAAAAAAAAGATTTGTGTCCAAATTTTCACAAGAAAGAGATTACTTTGCATGAATTTCTTGCTTTGTTTAGAATAATTACATAAATTATTCTTTTTTAATCTAACAAATAACAACATATCATACTAAAACCAAAAGAATTTTATAAAGTTGATGCATTCTTTTCCCGGCCCCCTCAACTTTTCAATCTCAATAACATTATGTTCTTAAAAAATCATTAGTTTTATTTTCAAGTCTGTGGTATCTTTGATTGATGATTTATTTTCAAATTTTAAGGGATTTGATGTAAATTATGAGGCCTCCATTAACTTTCAAGTATTCAATATCCATCCGAAACAGTCGAAGCAGATGAAGATAGATCTAGAGAGGAAAGTTTTTTTATAACCAACGACCCACGTCAATTGGAGTATCTTAAACGAAATTGACAAGAAGACTTTTTAAGAGCCAAAGTGTAAATGATAGAGAGCTCTTCCCTGGAAAATGAGTCTCATGAAATAGACACATTTGTTAATTTCTTGAGAGAAGTCAAGATTGGACTATACCAAATTACTTCAGAAGTCCCACTACACTATTATTCCCAATGATCTTAATGTAGCTACTTGTTTAGTTTTTTAACTAATAATTTTAACAAATAGTTTATGGGGCAACAAGAAAAATGATTAGGATTTAATACTAGATTTGAAAAATGGCTAACTATGTTTAGAAATTAAGTAATGGCTAAACGTAATTTTTATTATGATATTAATAATTAGAATGGACAAAAATGCCCCTAACGTACAGTTTAGACGAGAAATACAATCTATAATAGTGGAGTATAATAAGGAAGAAAGAAAATCTAATTTTAAAAACAAACTAACCAACTAAATCAAAACAAAGAAGTGGAAGATTGAAAAGGAATTTGACATCTTAACAACCTTGAATTAAATCTATAATCACAATTAACATCATTTAAACAAAAATTCTAAATTCTTAATATTGAAAAAACTTATGTTGAACTATGAATATACACTTTTTCGTGCAAAACTACTCAATACTTATGTGTACATAATAATACATACATGGAAGCACAAAAGTAATTGTATACAAACATGCAATAAGTACGACAACATATATCTATATACGTGTATATACAAACAAGCATCATACTCAACGATTCTATCAATCGCTCGCATATGGATAAGGGTATATATCTCTGGCATTTCTATGTATATACGAGTATATACATTTAGTTAATACAGTAACTCAACGTTACCTGGTTCTCGTCATCTCGAAACTGATGAACTTCTCCATCAATGCATCATTTCCTTATGAATTAAGAAACACAAACATCATCCTTCCTCGAGTTGCATTCCTTAGTGGATTTGTTCTAACATTGCCTTTGTGTATATTGATATCTACAGGCTCAACATCCACAACAAAAACTTATCTGTCAATGTGTTGATTCCATTTGAGTTAATGAACCCAAAATCTTTCTCCCCTAAGGTTGAGCTTACTCCTGAACTGCCGTTCTGTAATTCAATATCTGCATTCTGAGAGTTTCAGGTGGTTTGCCACACATTCCTTGAGCTGATCAAAGTTGGAATCACACCAAGCAGACACGGTTCCAGACTTAAAATCGTTGTAGAAGTTCTTCGTGTTCCAGACACCGTCAAATACAATCATAATGTGTTATACGACCATTTTCTAGGATTTGAGAATATTTAAATTAAGTTATAATAATCATTTAAACAAATAACAAAAATCATTAATGATAAATCCACGTAGATATAGGAATGACTTGATTTTCGGTTGGAGATGATATCGGTTACTCTTTTTTAAATTTGAAATCAAATTTGAAAAGAGATTCTATGTGACGACAATTTGGAAACGGTAACTGATCGTAGATGTGCGTATATACTAGGGGTAAAATGGGTATACAAAATACCGGTTGGTTGTTCCTGAATTTGTGGTAGCCATTCTCCAATTTCAAAACTAATTTAGCCAAAAATCAGTGTGTTCTTTTTCTTAGCCATTTGTCACAATTTCCCTTAAAATTATTCCATTAAATAATTTAGTAGACAACTTCTTTCTTCAATAATTATAGTTATTTATTTAATTAAAATAATTATTTAAGAATCAATTTATTTAGTCTTCAAAAAAAAAATCAATTTATTTAGATTAATTATCTATAATTAACTTTGATCCGTTCAGTTTGTTAACATTTCACCATTATTCTAAAATTAATTTTAGAAAGCAAACACAAATAATGCTTATTTTCATAAGGTTTCAAAAAAAAAAAAATGCTTATTTTCATAAAATTCTAATTGCAGTACCAAACACAATTTTCTTTGATTCCACAACATATTCTCATACTTCTTATTCATTACACAGTCATCCAATAAAACCTTAAACCAAAGCTCCTGAACATTTAATTGGAATTTTAGAAAAGAACATCTGTAGGCTTACATCTTTATCAGTAACACAAATCAATGTAAAAAAAATCCTTTAAACATACAGCACTACACTGAATTAGAAACCAAATTTGAATGCCAATACAGACTCCTAACTATTATAACTAAAAAGAAGAAAAGAACATGGTACTTCATTACTTGGACATATTTCTTTACAGAGCCATTCAAAGCACATTCAACACAAAATCCCTAAAGTACAAAGCAGGAAACAGCAACCAACTTGCATTGCATAAGCTCCCTTCCTTCTGAACAACTCAGTAACCCAAGAAAAGTATGAAGACTCATTCCCAATCTTCAAGTTCGTCATTATCTTCCATATTATACCTGCTGAAGTGTTCGACCCTGAACTTCCATTCCCCTTTCACTGGGTCGTGGGATACAAACTCGGCGCCTTGAGCCTCTGTCTTCTTCCTTAGCAACTCCTTGTATTTCTCAACTTTAGGCCCTTCGGTATATTGATGCCCGGTTTTCTTGTCGAAGCATTTGATGTTGAGTATTGTTACTTCAGCAGGCTTATTCAGACCTTGCCCACGAGGGGGTTTTTTACTCTCATCCAGGTAGACGATCACCTCGCGGTTGTTAAACTGGACAATGGACTCTAGATCAAGCCTTCGCACATCTGTTTCACCAAAGAATTTGATGCTTCCATAACCATGGCGACCCACCACGAAATCTTTTACATGACGGCAATACCCAGGTTCGGCCCTTTCTTTGGCAGCTAATTCTTGAATCTTTGGCTCGGTATAATAGTCTGAATGCCGGAGCTTGGGCATTAATGCCTCAATATCTGCCCCATGTTCATAAACAATAGCAGCCTCACCAGCTCTGTGCCCCCCAAATGTCCTATACAAGTCCTCCTTTGGAGCAGAGTGATCCTCATGGACTCCATTAGGCTTTTGATTTACTTTGTTAGGATGGACGTTGTCTTTGCTAGTACCATTCTCAACATTTCCTGCAAAAAAGAAATCTATAGAAATTATTTAACACGAAAAAATGCAACTACTACTGCTATGATGTACACTACACTTCCATAAACAAGGCCTGATGATACCAATTCAAATCACCTCGTCCACCACTTCATTCCAAAATATATACTATATATATATATGAGCAAAACCCAATTGTTACAAAGCAATCTATATAATGGAACTGTTTTCTTTATGTAGAAACTCCAGCATAAACGTTGTTAGAAACTGCAATTTTATAGATAGATTCCACCACAAAATATTTCATAAGAACAATAAGCTAGAGAAATTATATCAGAAGTCAAAAGAACAAATAAAAACTTCGTTCGTTGAAGTGTGGAAAGGCGAAAAAGGCCAGAAAAACTAAAAATAAACCGAATTTCTAAGGGGAAAAACTAACCATTGGTATCCTTCAAATTGTTGGCAGCCAAGGAGGAAGAGTCTTCAGCAATCTTACCTGGTAAGAATTAGGATTAGCCAGTCAGCAACAATATATTCAACTTAAAATTTCATCCCACCTCACAGGGCCACAGGCCATTACTTGATCTTAGCAAAAAGGGGAAAAATTTTGTACTATCACGCTTGGTAAAAGATAACATCACATTGTCTTAAAAGTAAAATACGATTAAGTAAAAAAAATCCAGAGGCAGAAATTAATGAGGGCGCTCTTTTCAGCATTTGGTAAGCAAATACCAAAGAGAAGAAAATGGGATTCAAAAGTCCATATTAGTATAATTTAATTTCTAAACCTGGAAATAACAAATGCTATATTTAAAATCAAGTAATTTATCGACAAAATATTATTAATAAGTTACATTTAACTTTAACAATTAATTAATTTATAAAAAAATAATCCAATTCCTTATAACTAAATAATAATCTGAATCACATTTTATAGATCTATAGTCAAATACCACCTAGTTATTCAGCAAACCAGCACTATTAAAAACGTAAAAAGAACAAAATTTTCAGAACTATTTTTTTTAATACAATGGAACAAGCCGCTCAGACTATTCTTGTGGCAAGCAAGGATTTGCACGGTCTTGTGGGCTTTGTGGGTGAGAAATTATAGAACCTTTAGGGAGTTGAGAGGGATCCTAGCGAAATGTGGTCCTTTGCTAGGTTCTTCCATGTGCCTCTCTAGGCATCAACGGGTATTTTGTAATTATTCGTTATGACTTATTTTACTTGATTTGAACCCCTTTCTTTAGTAGGTTCCCTTTTGTGGGCTTGGTTTTTTATGTCCATGCATTCTTTCATTTTATCTCAATCAAAGGTTGGTTCATTAAAAAAAATCACAGTGCAGGTTAGTGTCTTAAAAGTAAAACAAATATTCCACGAGCAGAAAAACAAATTTCACCGAAAAATGTAGAGACAAAAGTTACAAGACGATCTTAATTAATCCTTGCAATAGATATACTTGTTTGGTATCTCATCCCACTTCAATTTATTGTTTTCATACTCAGTCAAATGAATTCAGTGAATTTCTATTTAGTGGGTTTCTTTCTAAAAATAGTACTGTACTTCAATTTTATGACTCAAAAAATGAAAACTTTAGAAGCAACATTTACATGTTTTGCAATATTTATAAATTCTAAACCTATTACCAAACATATTAAAAAAACAATAACCTATTACCAAACATATTAAAAAACAATGAAGACATGAAATACAACTCTATTTTCGATTAAATCTAATAAATCTCTTGTTTTTAAATTCCCGGTTTATGATCACCAACAAAACGGCCCTTTTAAGGGTTCTCAACTATGAAACATGAACATTGGAAGGCAAAAACCAAAAAAAACATCATACCATTTTCACGCACTGAGGTGTCCTTTGATGGCAATGCTTTCTCTAAACTGGCCCTTGAAGGCCACTGATCTGTTGGACGAATGACCAATGCTCTAGGATTCTCTCTCGGAATAAAAAGAGCATCCGCCTTTGGAGTGCTTGGTGTTTCTTCATCTTCACTGAAAAACGGAACCTATAAAAGATAAGGAGCTGTAAGTTGTCTGTAGATAAATTCAAGTGAGGCGCCATTTCAGCAACCGCCAACCCCAAAAGGAATGTGGGGGAGGGGGAAAAGGAAAAGATTAACTATGGTATAAGAAACATTCATACCCTGGGGTGGCCATCATTCTTAGGATTATATTTTCTTGCAGGCAATCTCATCCGTCTGTGAGATAGGTGGCGGGGCGTCAAGAAGGATGATATTCTGACAGGAGCCGCTTTATCAACAACCTACATTAGCAATATCAATTAATAGAGAATTAAAAAACAGCACCCAACTATATTCTTCCTGCAGATTTTAATGACATGGGCACCAAAATTGGAAACCATTGATCTAAACCTACTCAAGCTTCAGTAAATAAAGACAAGTCCAATTTACCGGCATGCTGGAAATTCCATATTGAATAGAAGGTGCTGCTCCTGGTCTACTAATTGACATCTGTGGCATTGCAGGGAGTGTCCCAAATGGATTTGTAGCCGGTGCTGGTTGTACTACGGGGCTTTGAGTGATAGGTCTACAAAGTACATGCACGCAAATTACTGATACATGGCAATGAATATATAGGCACAAGAGATTGAATGTTTAATATCTACATGGCCCTAAAGTTATATTAATACAAATCAAAATCTGACAGATAAAATCACCATGCGAATCAATGGCATGAACAAGAAAAAGAAAATGATGAGCAAAAGAAAAACGAACATCCATCCAACAAAATAGAAAATAAACATGAGCAATGCTCAGGAACGCCATAGTCTCATCACCTACTAGTACCAACCAACTACAGAAACTAAATCCATAAATTCAGACAATTGATCTAAGTACAAGGCATTAGATCTTTTACAGTGAGATTATTAATGCCTGATGCAAAAAGTATGAATAAATTTAAGGGCCATATGGTAAAAGAATTAAAAAGAAAGTTTATTGTTTCAAAAACAAACATATCATAGGATGAAACTTCTTGTGGCTATGTTCTGTAAACAAATCTGGATACAAACCAAACTTAAAAAGTTAGGAAATAGTTTGCTCCTTCTCTATTGCTTTGTCACCTGTATTGAACAGCATTTCTTTTTATTCTTTTTAATGAGAAATCAACCTCAAGAAAGATGAAAAAATACAAAAGAACGCAAAGAAAAAGGCCCAAAACAAAAGGACCCTATATGTAGAAAACTAACTCCAAAAAGTAGAGTTAAAAATCCTAGGCAATATTCCTGCATCAGTTAGTAAGAACATGGAGAAGATTATGAGGGATTTATTGTGGGGGGTGGTTAGTTGGGAGATCGTTTCGAGGACTTTGTATTCTGAGGGTTTAAGGGTATCAGTAATCTGAGACACCGAAACGAGGCCTTGTTGATTAAGTGGTTGTGGCACTTCTCTAGGGAGCCTGAGGTTTTGTGGTGTTCAGTTATTTTGAGCAAGTCCTATCTTCATCCTTTCGAGTGGAACCTAGGTGGTAAGATGGGTTGTCCTGAAAACCCTTGGAAAGATATTGCTTCTATTTTCCCCTCTTTTTCTCAATTTATTAAATGCTTCATTGGGAATGGCCCGGATATCTATTTTTAGGAAGACTTTCAGGTGGGGGAGAAAAACCCCTTTGCTCCTCTTTCCCCCGTTTGTACCACCCTATTGGCTATGAAATTACAATCTATCGCCTTTGTTTTGTTGTCTTTAGGTGAGTCTTCTCCTTCCTTTGTTTTTGGGTTAGGAAGACTTTCAGGTGGGGGAGAAAAACCCCTTTGCTCCTCTTTCCCCCGTTTGTACCACCCTATTGGCTATGAAATTACAATCTATCGCCTTTGTTTTGTTGTCTTTAGGTGAGTCTTCTCCTTCCTTTGTTTTTGGGTTTCGTCACACTCTTATAGAGGATAGGGAATTGTCAAAGGTTTCTATCTTTTGCTTCGAAGGGATGCTCGTATTCAACAAGGGAGGTCTCTTCATATCTGATCCCCTTGTCCATCTCAAGGCTTCTCTTCCAGTTCGTTGTTCCATCTTCTTACTACTCCCTTGCTTCCTTCTAACACATGTTTATTTTCCTCACTCTGCAAGGTTAAGTTTTTTGTCTGGCAAATCTTACATGGGAAAGTCAATACTTTTAACCGTGTGCAAGAGTCTATCCTTCCTTTTGGAGCCTCAGTGGTGTTTCCTCTGCACAGGTGCATTTGAAGACCCAGACCAAATCTTGTGAGCTGCCATTTTACATTGATTTGGTGTTAGATTTTTGGATGTTTTTGGTTCTCATTGACGTGAGGTAGGGACTGGGAGATGTTCGAGGAGATTTTGCTAAACCCTCCCTCCAGGAAAAGACAAACATGTTTTGGCAAGCTTGTTGTTTTTTGCTATTGTATGAAGGATTTGGCTTGAGAGGAATCCTAGAGTTTTTGGTGAGGGTGAGAGGTCCAAAGGGCAGTTGTGGGAGTTGATTAGGTTTAATGTCTCGGTTTGGGCACTATAGGTAAGAATTTTTATAATTATCAACTAGTTTTCATCCGTTTGAATTGGAGGCCTTTTGGTAGTTTGTTTTATGCCCTTGTATATTCTTTCATTTCACTCAATGAAAGCAATGAAAGCTTGGTTCAGATCTTTGGCAACAGAAAACTAGCAAAGCCCAAACCTCCCAAAGAACTCTACAGACCCCTTAAAACTCCTATTCTTATCAAGCCAAGTGTTTCATTAGACAACAAAGAAAGCAGCATGGCCCCTTGTTTCAAGGACAGGAGCGTAAACGGCGGTGCCTGCAATGCATTGCCTATTTGGACTGATTTTTTAATTTACATAACTTAATGATTATTTATCTGATATACCTGAATGGAATAGGCTGCTGGTACTATCCTGATTCAAGTCATCTTCATTTTTTTTCTCATGGGAGTTTTCAACATACCTTTGATGAGTATTTATTATTTCACCTTTACTTCAACAATATAAAGAAATATATTAATTATTTGATCTTCTCTAATATTTATATATTATAATTTTCTTTTTCAACGTGTAAGGAAAACCATAAGTTCTACTTTTACATTGATAATTTTTTTCAACCAAACACTTTTTTATCAAAACATCCTAAAACACTTTTGGAATATTACAATTTACAATCAAACACATTTATAATATTAAAAAGAATTCATATCAGTTTCATTCGCTTGATTTATGTGCTTTGCATATTTGTTTCAAGGGAAATGACCCCCTAAAATTTTTAGTTTTTACCAACCATTCAGTAATTCCTGCCTTAGGAAAATCAAGAGATGCAAACTTTATTAAATGCAAAAACAAAAATCAAAAGATGAATGGACTTTATGGGGGGAAAGAAATAATAGTGTTTAGGGAGTTGGAGAGAGACCCAAGGGATACATGGTCCCTCGGCTAGATTTCATGCTTCCCTTTGGGCTTCAGTGTCAAAACTTTTTTGTAATTATCCGTTAGGCATCATTTTACTTGATTGGGGTCCCTTCCTTTAATTGGGTCCCTTTTTTTGTGGGCTCGTTTTTTTTGTATGCCCTTGTATTCTTTCATTTTTTTCTCAATGAAAGCTAGTTCTTTATTCAAAAAAAAAAAAAAAAATCAAACGATGAAAATCAAAACTCAACTCAATATGTAAATCAGGGCCAATAACAAAGGAATGTGAGACTTACGATTGTCCAAAGTTACTCTGGCCAAAAATGCTGGAAGTTCCTGCAAAACTACTTGAACCAACTAGGGGTAAAAATAATCAAGTTAGTACATTAATATAAGAGGTTTGAATGCTCAACAAAATGATCGATCAATTTTTAGAGAAATACTCACTTGGTTGACTCTGACCCAAGTTGCTAAAAAAGGAAGTGGGTGCCTGTGCTTGAGCCGGTTGAAAAGAGAAAGTGGCCTACAGTATCAACAAGATTACAAGCCTGTTAGTATAAAAACTACAAATAACCAACTGCAACTTTCAAGCTACTAGTGTTACATGAAATTGAAACACTATTAATTACAAGCGAGCATTAATAAATAAGCATTACTAAATTCACTGATCTTGAAGAAAAAATGAAAAATAAAATAAACAAACCAATTTCAAATCAGAGCCCAACTCATAAAGTGCATAAAAGAAAGTACATCAGAGAATAGGAAATTATGAACTTTACAACTCCACCTACCAAAGTAATATCGAGTGAATTGCCAATATAGAGTTCCATTATCATACACTTATATTTTACTCTATGAAGCTTTTTTTTCCATTTCTTCACACACAAGGAAGAATATGGTGACATATGATGATACTTTTTTTTTTTTTAAGAAACCAAACTTTCATTGAAGAGATGAATAAATAAGGGCATACAAAAAATAAGCCCAAGAGCAACGGGAGTCCAAAACTAGCTATAAAAAGGACTCTAATCCAAAAGAACAAGACCAAGATCAAACTTACAAAACAGCGTAGTGACCGACACCCACAAAGAAACATTAAACCTAATACTTTCCTAGACCTCCTCACCCAACCTTTCTCTCTCTCTAAAGATCCTACTGATCCTCTCGAGCCAAATACCCCACAAGACAGCAAAGAAACTGGCCTACCACAACACTTTTCCTTTCTCCCTAAAGGGAGGATGCAAGAGCACCTCCTCCAAAGATCTCCTATCCCTATGATGCACCCTGCTAAGTGCTAACCCCAAATGAAGATCTCCAATAGCCCCAAAGGAAGTTAGCAAACTGGCACTCCCACAATAAATACTCCAAGTCCCAAATCCTTCTCATGCCTCCTACAGAGAATGCATCATTGGACACGATTCGAAGTGTTAACCTTCCCAAGTAAAACATGTCACACAAAAAATCTTACTTTCTTAGGGATTTTAACCTTCCAGAGAGGCAAAAACAGAAGCTTCAGGAGTAGCTAAAGAAGTAGAAGAAAGGGACAGAGAGTGAAAGGAAGAGCGGGAGAAACCCCTAGACAAATCGAGAGTCCAAACCTATGAAGCACGAACACGTCAAAATGGGGGGAGACGCGTCAGACACGGATTCGTCCGGACACGCTCGCAATTTTGCATGTCCTATTTTTTTTTTTTTTTTAATTTCGGACATGCGGGGACACGGCTGGATACGTCCAAGGACACGCTGCTTCAGATTTTTTAAGTTTGGTGGGCTGAAATTGAAGCCCAATTTCAGGTGGGCTGTTTAATTAAAAAAAAAAAAGAAATAGAAAAGGAAAACGTGGGTTTTGCTCCAGCTCCACTTAGGGTTTTTTAATTTTCCCAATTCCCATTATTGTCTTTTCGTTTCACGACTTCGCCACCCACGAACTCGGCCGTTTTTCTCCACCTCTTCTTCACGAAAGCAGCAGCTTTCTTCCGTTCGCCGGCCATTTCTTCCCTTCACCATTTCTTCCGTTTTCACTCTTCTTCTTCACGACTTTTAGTATTCTTATGTTAAATTTATATATATACTAAAAAAAAAAAAAAAAAAAAACAGCGTATCCTCAACGTATCCGTATCTTCGTTTTTTAGAAATTGACGTATCGCCGTGTCCTGTCATGTCCATGTCCGTGCTTCTTAGGTCCAAACTCTAGCGTAATAGCGTCTTTCCTCCCAGGGATGGTACACTAATCACAAAGAATACTAAGGAGACTCACCACATCGATCGTTTCCCTATCAGTAAGAGATCGACGAAAACACAAAGGGACGGATGGAGAGGGGCCAGAAGAGGGAAACACAGAGGTCAATAAAAGCAACTTCTTCTCAGAAAGGAAATAAAGACATAAAACAAAATGCAGAAATAAATACAAGGAAACAAAATGCACAAAGGTTTATCCCCAACTCAATAATCCTCCCAAAAATAAACGGTTGAACCTTCCCCAACATAACACCTGACAAATTGAGGAAAAAAGGGGAAAACAAAAGAAAAAATAGCTTTCCTATCTTGAGTTTTTCTGTCTCTGTCAACTCCATCTATTTACTCTGATCCTGCCACCATCCCATGGAGGGAAAAAAAAAGGGCAGATCTGGTTGATTTTGTGGATACCAATGACATGTGATGATACACAAAAGTGATGTGGTCTATTAATTAATACACGATTCTCTCACCTCAAGAAAAGTACAAAGTAATATGGTAGCATGAAAAAGTTACTTACAGATGATTGACCGAAACCCATTGGATTGCTCGAAGTTAGGAGTGATGGTGAGCTTGAGAAAAGATTCCCTCCAACCCCAGGTGAAGGTTGACTAAACAAGCTGGGTTGTGAAAAGGGAGCGCCAAAGGCTGGACCTGTCTGCCCAAGTGAAGGTGTTGTGGATTGGAAAAGGGAAGACGATTGGGTGTTATTAAAATTTAAGCTGGAAGGAAAAGTAAGATTTGTTCCTGGAGATGTAGTTGAACTGAAAGCCGATTGTGAGGCAAGGGGTTGAGTGTTAGATGAACTGAATAAGGATGAGCTTCCAAATTGAGAGGTTGTTGATGATAGAAAAGATGATGTTGATGCTGCTGCCGTCGATGCAAAGGGGTTTGATGAAGAGGAAGGAGCAAATGCTGAAGAGTTAAATGAAAACGTCGTTGAAGGTCCAAAAGTACCAAAACCAGAAGGTTTAGGGGCAAATGGATTGGTTGACGTGGCTGTAGAAAAAGGATTTGAACTTGGTTGACTAAATGTTGAAGAAGCTAGAAGGTTAGGCTGTGCAGCAGAAACACCAAAGCCAACACCACCAGCAGACTGACCAGCAGGAAGAGGTCCACCTGCAGAACAAACATAAGAATTCAGAATTATTCATATCAGGGACTAACCTGTGTACATTTTTCAGGAAAAAAAGGGAAAGAAATAGGAACCTTTATCTCCCAATTGATAATCCTCCCATCTCAACTCTTCGTGACTTTTGTCTTTGTAAGCAGGCATGGCTGATATAGATTCCAACTTTCCAGCTGCTTGTGTACTGCCACTTCCAGGATCTGGCTCAGTTGTTGGTGCATATGGATTTACTCTACTGCCACCACGCTGACCACCAAAACCAGCCTGCCCAAAACCACTACTCCCAAATGTAGTTGTAGATTGTGCTCCTGTATTAAATTCAAAAGAACATGTATTCATAAGCAATGAAGCAAAAAAGTCTGCTACGAAAGAAATTTTAACTGTAATAATAATAAGTAAGATATTTCAGAATGGCTCACCAAAAGGAGAACTCTGGGCTCCAAAAGGAGATGTATTAGTACCAAAAGTGCTGCTACCAAATGCAGAAGTGGACTGACCAAAAGCTGGAGTGGACCCAAAGCTAAAGGATGGAGTGCTAGAAGCTCCAAAAGCAGGAGCACTTGAAGCCCCAAAAGCAGGAGTACTAGAAACTCCAAAAGCAGGAGTACTAGAAGCACCAAATCCACCTCCAGATCCAAAAACAGGGGTGCTTAATGAACCAAATGCATTCCCAGTACTACCAAATGCAGGAGTGCTTGTTGAACCAAAGGCAGGAGTGCTTGTGGCACCAAAGGCTGGGGTGCTTGTGGCACCAAAGGCTGGGGTGCTCGTGGCACCAAATGCTGGGGTGCTCGTGGCACCAAAAGCTGGGGTGCTCGTGGCCCCAAATGCTGGTGTGCTCGTAGCCCCAAATGCTGGGGTGCTCGTAGCCCCAAATGCTGGGGTGCTCGTGGTGCCAAATGCTGGGGTGCTCGTGGTGCCAAATGCTGGGGTGCTCGTGGCGCCAAAGGCAGGAGTGCTAGTAGCTCCAAATGCAGACTGACTAGGGGCACCAAAAGGTGATGAAGAACCAAAGACATTGCTTCCAAATGCTGACTGAGATTGCTGGTTTGTGCTTCCAAATGGGTTTGTTTGTGTAGGAGTAGATCCAAAGCCTCCAAATAGGGGCTTCTGCCCAAAAATGGAAGAACCTGCCAGAAAAGAGAGCATCAGATTTAAACCCACAGAATAAATGAAATAATTGATAAAATATTTTCAAATTTTCCTAGTTGCAATCTGTGTTCTGAATTGAATGTCATTTAATAGTAATGGTAGTCAGGAAATGTACACTGGCTTCATCAAAAGAATATGCAAAGAAAAAGTACAAAACAATTTCTAATTAAAAGAGACAATATATTATCAAACAAAATAATACTAGAAAAGTTAATTCTTCACGCAAGGAAGACAATAAATACATCCATATGAGCAGGAAAAGAAAAGCAACCATTACAATAAACACATTTCATAATCCCACAAGGAAACTTTTGAAAATCTGTTGATACTTAGTTATTTGACTTGACTTTCATGTTATTTTTCATTTTTTATTTTAACTCCAAAATTGCTAAACCATTCATTTCACATCAACTCTCTAATGTTCATTGAAGATATGGTCAACTCAAAATAAAATATAGATTTGAGAAGCATTTGCAGACAAATGATTGTTCAAGAACACAAGGAAAACTTCTCATAGCTGAAGAAGAAAATAAAATGCATGCACAATCTACCACATTTTTTATTTACTCCATGTAAAAGACAATAGCATTGCCGAAGCTCTCATAGGGTCAGTGAAGAAAAGATAATAACTTATAGACATACCCCCAAATGATGAAGATGATGAACTACCAAAAGCAGGAGTTGATGATGACCCAAAAGTGGACGGAGTAGCTCCAAAAGCTGGCGATGATGAACCACCAAACGTTGTGGTGGAAGAAAAGGGGGAAGAAGATTGGGCTGCTCCAAACACACCCGTTGATGTACCACCAAACACTGAATTTCCTGTCTGTGAGCCAAATGGGGATGCACTGCCGAAGGGCTTAGGTGCAAAAGGATTACTAGCGTTGGCAGTTTGCCCAAAGACTGGTTGAGATGCAAAAGGGCTACTAGACGGTTGCCCAAAAGCTGTGTAAGGAATCAAGCCCACGTAGTACAAGAACTTAGAATTTCAACCAGTAAAAAAGCTAAAGAAAGTTCAAAGACAAAAGAAGTTGAAGAGATATGCAAAGCTTAATAAGTAGACATTTTCAAAGTGTTTAAAAGAATTTCACAAGTTAAGTCACGACTCATGAATCCATATACAAATGCAAATTTACATACACTAGAAAGCTAGAAAGAAATAGAAAGTTTATCAAAATTAAAGTCTCGTTTGATAACCATTTGGTTTTCGGTTTTCGGCTTTTGAAAATTATAAATGTTTTCTCCCAACTTTCTTACAATGGTTTTCATATTTGTTAAGGATAGGAGACATTTGCCAAATTCCAAAAACAAAAACAAATTTTTGAAAACTACTTTTTTTTTTTTTAGTTTTCAAAACTTGACTTGGTTTTTGAAAACATAGGAAGAAGGTAGATAACATAACAAACAAACTTATACGTGGAAGTTGTGTTTATAAGCTTAATTTTTAAAAACCAAAAACCAAATGTTTATCAAACAAGGCCTAAGTTGTACACATACTGAAACACAGGCACACATGGAAAACTGACAAAACAAAATCCCATAGAATAAGACTACAATCTACATGTAATACTTTCGGGAAGAGTGCAACTTAATTATGAAACAAGATATAGAATCCCATCACTTTTTGAACTTAAAGGAAATATGAAGATGAGAGATTAGACAATGTATTTCGACGACTACTTCCAAAAATTTCCCACTTCGTTCCTTTCCTTCATATATTTTTCAGGAAAAAAAAAAAAAAAAAAAAAAACTCTCTACCTAACTTAAAGATGAAATATAGGGTGAGGAGGATCAGCAGCTAAACAAGCATACTGTAGTTAGGATAACAAACTAATGCGAAGACTAGCACCAATCCTTCAAAAAGTAAAAGAAAAGAAATACTTACGGTTGGGAGAACCGAACATCCTTCTTAATTAATCCCCAGACGCAACTGAGTAGGTTAGCCACTGATCTCGAACTGACAAAGAAACAGAACCCAAATCAATCGAATGGAGCAAACAACATAAAACAAAAGTCTCCACTACCACCAGCATTGAGTCACACACAAACCGCATAAACAAACAAAAACCATATTCTTACTCTCACCAACAATGAAGAAAGAAAATTAGTAGTTCAACAAAAATCAAATATCAAAGCAGGTAAAATAAAAATACGTCCAGAATGGAAAACACGCCCCCAAGGGAGCACCCAATAACGGAAAAACAAACATAAAGCAAGCATACAGTCAAAAGAAAATTATCAACAACCATAGACAGGACCACGGGCATCCCGTAAGTTCCGCAGATTTTCCGATTCCCAAATTGAAATAGAAAACAACACCGATTAACACATAGACACAAAAATCACGATTAAAATCCACAATGGCACAATCAAATCCCCTCGTTCCCAAATAAAGAAAAAAAAAAAAACCCTAGCATCAAACCATTCAACCAAGAACCAAAAGGCCAGCTGCCTCCAATTAGGAAACGACAAATTGCGCCATCAACAACAGCAAAACAAGGGGAGGGAAAAACAGGAAACTAATCGAGAAGAAAAATGCGAGAAGATAGGGATTTGGAAGAGGAACAGTAGGCATAGATCTGAATAAGGGAAAGAGAAGCTTACCGAATCGATTATGTGAGCATAAGCAGTGAGGTCGAAGGGGGAAAAAGCGAAGCCCAGATGAAGAAGAAGAAGAAGGAACAAATAAACGACGGACGATGAAATGAAACGACGTTATTTAAATGGGAAGGAAAGAAGCGTGTAGCGTCGAAACTAAGTCCGTACTCCCTAATCCGTATTAGCGTTAAAAACAAGTCCCCTAATACGAAGGGCTTCATTTATCCTAATACGATGTCGTTTTCCTTTGCCTAATCTTGGTTTACTTGTAAATTAAGGGCATTATAAAATTAGTTAATATTATTATTAAGGTTAAATTATTATAAAATACTTTTGAACTATGAAATTAATTTCAATTATATCTTCCAACTTTTAAGAATTTCATTTTAATTCTTGAATTTTGAAGTTTTATTCTAAAATGGCCATCGAAGGCTTTTGTCATTAAATTTATTGATGGGAAATGTTGTATTTGCTTATGTGTTGTTTATGTGATCAGAAAGATAGCTATGAAAAATTGGAATAATTTGAAAGTTATTTGAAAAAAAAAATATATGAAAAAATACAAAATTGGAGATGTGAGGTTGAAAGTAGGAAGACAACAACGTTTAAGGATTGTTTTGAAACAAACTTCAAATTTCAAAGACTATTTTGAAATAAACTTCAAATTGGGACAAGGGGTGGGAGGGAACGCGTGCCCCTTCAAATTCTTGGTTTTTTATATAATAATATTGGTTTTAAGAAGTTAACTAAACTAGACACTCGCCAAGAGCTAAGCTCAACCGGTATAAAGTTTGTATCATGACCAAGAGATCATAGGTTCAATCATCCACACTAAACACTTGTCAAGGATACATGGTTTATGTCAGTTGAGCTATGTTCATTTAATTCTGTTTTTTTTTAAATCTAAAACTTTGGTAAATATTTCAAAGTTTATTATCTTGCTTATATATATATTTTTTTTATAATTTTTTAATCAATATTACTTTTTTTTTAGTTCAACAACATTTGGGGTGGGGGATTCGAACCTCTAACTTCTTGGTCGATAGTATATGTCAATTAGCACTAAGCTATGCTCACTTTGGCTAATATTATTTTTTTATAAGAATGCATTTAAAATTATATTTATGTGAAGGTCAAATTAAAAATTTAGTTCTTAAACTTTCATGTTAAATAAGTATTTAATAGGTCTTTAAACTTAGAATTTTGTATCTAATAAATTTTTTAATTTTAAAAATGTTTAATAGGTCTCCAAAGTTTCAATTTTGTATCTAATAAGCATCGACATATTTGAAATTCTAAAAAACCAATTGTTTTATTAAACATAAATTTTAATAATATATATAATTGGGTCCTAAACTTTCAACTTTTTATCTAATATATATGTGAATTTTTAAAACTATCGAATAGGTTATGACCTCTTAGAATAAAATTCAAATTTTAGCTAACATAATAGACACAAAATTGAAAATTGGAAGACCTGTTAGACACTTTAAATTTTAGAGTCCTATTAGAAACACAATTGAAAATTCAAAGACTTATTAGACGCTTTAAAGTTTAGAGACCATATCGACACAAACCTAAAAGTTCAAGGACTAAACTTATATTTTAACCTTATATGAATTTGTGCCCCTCTGACATAAAATCGTGGATCTGCCACGAGTTAAAATGTAACTTTTCATAATTTAAGGGTATAATTGAAACCAACCTCATAATTCATTGGTTTTTTTAATAAAGTTAAATTATAAAAAATACGCCTAAATAACTATGGGGTTAGTTTCAATTATACTCTTGAACTTTTAAAAGTTTCATTTTAGTTCTTGAAGTTTGAAGTTTGTTTCAAAATGACGACCCTTGGAGACATTTTCAGTTAAATTGAGTTTGCATGTGTTTTTATTGTTTTTTCTATGTATATGCTCAAATATGTTTATATAAGCAACAATACGTATGCAAACACGTCATTTTCCGTCCATAAATTTAACGAAAAAATGTCTTCAAGGGTTGTTTTAAAACAAAATGCAAATTTCGAGGCCCAAAATGAAACTTTTGAAAGTTTAGGGTTATAATTGAAACAAACCTCATAGTTGAAGATTATTTTTTATAATTTATCATTTTAATAATTCAATATATTATATATTGATGAAATGCTTATGATAGTTTTTATGTAAAAAGAAAAATGCTTGTGATAGTTTTTATGTAAAAAAAAAATGCTTATGATAGTTTTGGGGTTTTTTTTTCTAATTTTTATTGTTAATGAAATTATAAAATTGAAGGCTTAGAAGTTTGTAGGTTGAAAAAAATTGAAGGTTTAATGATTTTTTAAATTAAGCTTTGTACAATGATATATCTTTGTTTTTATTATTGACAAATAAATTTTTCATAATTTTGTTGTTGTAATGCTGGAAGTTAGTTAAAAGACTCGTGCAATGCACGTGAAATTTCATTGTTGTTTTAAGTTAATTTATAATTTATAATGAATATGAAAGTTTAAATTAAGTATGTATATATATATATATATTTCAAAAGTCTTATCTTGTTTGTTTTTTTTTTATTAACAATCGATTCTGTTTTAACTATATAATTTTTAATTTAATTTAGTTATTTTGTTCGGAAAAGAAAGCATAGGTACACAATATAGAATTCCTAACATAATATATTGAAAAAAAAACCAAAATAATATAAATAATCAAAACTAAACCTTATTTATTTATCCATTAGACGTATTTTAAGAAAAATTTTTAAATATGACAATCATATCATGTCAATCACGATTGACAAAAGAAACCAATTAACTTTGAATACCTACAAAATATTTATTAAATGTAATAGAATGTTAATAAGGTTTCTTTATGCAATTATTCTTTAGATTTATTTTGAAATGACGTAAAATATTTATTTTTTTTATAAATATGTTTTATTATTTATATATCTTTTTCAACGTTTCTCCCATCTATTTTACGATTTCTTTGTCTTCTATCTACTAATTCACAAGTTTAAAAAGATTTTCTTTCACAACTCCATTGTTTTTTCTTCTCTTCCAACTCACCACTGAGTAAAGAGTAATAAAGTTTCTCCCCTACTCATATACTCTTTATATATGCTCATAATTTTACAAACAAATTAAAGTTTACAAAAAAGTTATGTTATATGTTCATCTATTGTGTTTTTTTTTTTTTTTTAATTGTTGATGAGAAACTAAAGTTTTTATTTTTTACCATAATAAAAAAAAAATTGAGTTAAATAACTGTGCAAAATGATTTTCCGTTGTTTAAACACTTTGTTTGTTTACTTAATGTAAAAAACAAAATAGTTTATACGATAAATTACAAATTTTTCAAAAAGAAATTAAAGCATTCAAATGATTGAAGACTTACAATTTCATATGATTGTGGGTTATTGTTGATTTTCCTTCATGAAGTGGCAAAAACATAAGAAGAAAAGTGAAATAGAAATAACAATTTTACACTAATACGTTTATTTTATATATATATTATTGATGTTTTTTGGAAAGACATGACCAATGACTAGTTTTTTTAAAATATATTTTAATTTAAATCATTAAATGGATGCAACTATACATACACAAAATATTGGATAAATCGATTCAATGTTTAACCACCCCCACCCAAATAGTCGCATCCCGTCAACTTATAAATTGTAACTATTTGATCTAATGATATAATATTACTCTAAAAGTCACTTTTCATATATACAATAACCCGAATAGTCATGTTTGAAAGACTACCTTGATTGTACAAATTTCTCTCAACAGACACCTTGACCCGAAGAGTTACACCCTACCAACAAAGAGTGAAGGTTTTAACAGGAATTTATTAAAATAGTAAGGGCAAAATAGGAAAATAAAGATTCTCCCCTCTTAGCCCCTTTTATAATTTTTAATTTAAAATTAAAATTTTCTATTAAAATGTAATACTTTTCAAACTTATTATATTTAAATATTTTACTTTAAATTCACACATGTCGCTTCTTGAAGATATGAAGTTGTTTCTTTTTTAAAATACAACAACAATTTTTTTCACTCTCATTTTTTAAATTAAATTTTATATAATTTGAGGTATAAATACTTTCGCTCCTCTTATAAGATAAAAAAGGACAAAAGTTTCACATGTCAAGAATCAAACTTTGGCATGGAGGGATAGCTGGTAAAACAAACACCACTCTTGCAAGCAATGTAATTGTGTTTAAATTATGTATTGATCGTCTCTTCAAGAGATGACCAATCTCCAACGAGCTTGCACATCATTTCTCCAAAAGACGACATGTTGACACGTGGTTGAGGTCGTTTCTTGAAGAGACAAGCTCCATGCGCAAATTTAAAAGTACAATATTTAAATAACAAGTTTAAAAAGTATTATATTTTAATAAAAGGTTGTAAAATGATAATATTAATTAAAAAAATGTCTTTGAAATGCTCCATATTCTTTTGTAATTGTATACTTAAATGTAGTACCTATTTGGAATGACTTTTTAAGTGTTTTTTTGAGACAAAGGATTTGATATAATCCATCCGAAAAAATGTGTGGTCCAAATCTAAGCAGACAACCAATTGATTTTATCTGATATACAACTAGCTTTTCAATTCCTCGATCATCTTAACTCCAAGCTAGCTACTAGTTTTTGCTCCGGACTGGCTCGTTTTCAAACTCGAATCGGTCCCGGGCTCATAATTTAGGCCTGCACTTATCTTCCCGGGAATGATTTATAAGACCCTCCACCTATCTTCCCCCTACATTGGAACTAAGGCCTCGCTTAAAAGGCTAAATGAACCAAATTAGGTTGCTTTCTCATTACCTAGGTGCCTGAATAAGGAATTCCCCTTTTCTTTTTTCAATGTAGGGACCCATAACCCGAGTTTAACCCTTGGTTGGGCTAACTGATCACACTGCAGGCAGCTCTTTTTACCCCTTGTCACTCATGACTATTGCAAGCATGCTTTTCCCTATGAAAATAAAACAAGAAAGAGCATACTTTTTAATTTTCCGAGCTCAAGCTCACTCATTCATTTTACCACTCATTTTCTTTTAGCAAGCATGTATTCTTTTCTTTTCCTAGGCAAGGATCACACGCTAATTTGCAAAAAATTAGACTTTCTAGCTTAACCTTACACATATCAGGGTGACAACAGATCTATGGAACTCATAAAGCAGACCTAAACTTTCAAGACTAACTAAAGGAAAGGCCAAGTGCTCAAACATGCAAGAAAACTCAAGAAATTTTTTAAAAAGGCTCAAATTATGCTAACATGCTTCACTTCAACAAAACAAAAGAAAGAGCATAAATGCACATGTAGAAATTATCATAATTGAAAATCCCAACACCTAATCTCAGAAATTAAAGCTCAAAAATTTTAAATTTTGCTAAAAAATATAGGTCCACTGCTCAGTTGCATGCCCTCAACCCAATCATAACAGAGCAAACAATAAAAGCATAACATGCATAAAAAAGTAGTCTGATGCTCAGGTGCATCCAACCTCAACCTAGAATCCACTAGCATGCACATGATTCCACCCCCAACCTAAATCATACATTGACCTCAAAGTAATCTAAACATGCAAACATAAGGGACAAAAGGAAAAGGGAACAGAAAACCTCCCTTGATTTTAGGCACAACGGTTGGAGTGGTGACTGAAGCTGCTTAGACTGATCACCTTTTCCGATTTTGGGGATTCTTCATTAGGATAAAGTGGCATCACAAATCAGTACATCAGAGATTTCACTAGGCCACTCTTCAAGCCAAACACAATCAAAATAAGAAAAGGCCAAACTAGCTAAAGCATGCGCCACTTTGTTTCCATGACGTGGTGTATACAGAACCTTGCCACTATCACAAGGATGGAGAAGCCTACGAATATCATCCATGAACCACCCCCGTCAGCATAAGGACCTCACCGTCAGCATCACGCAACACACAACCACCCCCAGCTTCACCTGAATCAGGTCGAACAAAAGCATCAACTTTAAGCTTCAGCTCCCCACCAAGAGGCGGTTTCCACACACAACGTTCCACATGATCAATCGATTGGGTCCGTAAACTGCCTCCTGATAGGTGATGCCTCCCAACAGCATGGAAGGCCCTAAGATAATCATTTGCATACCACCATAAATCCCACCCATCTGACTGACCGCCCCAATTTAAATTGTTTCGAAGATTCCACACGGACCACTAGAAAATGACCATGAGTTCAAAATCTGGCCCTGTAAGATTGTCTTTCATCGCCCTAATGATTTCCTCAAACCTAAACTGAGAAAATGGTCAATAAAAGGATACAAATTTGGAGCAAAGCCACATACTCCTAACCACTGGGAAATTCCAAAAAAGATGGAGACAGTCCTCAACATCATCATTACACAAGACACACAAACTCAAAACATCAAGGCCACGTTTCAGAAGATTTACCTTTGTAGGCAAACGGTCATGGAACAAGCTCCAGAGAAAGAACCTGTGTTTACTAGGCACATTCAGCTTCCACAAGGAAGACCACCCGCACGCATTCTATCAGGGTCCTAGGAGGAAGGACGGTCCTGAACAGCCAAAGTATAAGTAAGCCGATACCCACTCTTAACAGAAAAGGTCCCATGTTTCTCAAAGTGACAAGTTAAGCGATCCTCACCCAAACCATATCGTAATGGAATTTTCAAAATGGACTCACAGTCAGTCTCACTGAAATGGGCTCTAATCATAACCTCATTCCAACTACCAGAAGCAGAGATTAACTCACTTACCGTACTAGCAGAAGGGAGCGATGGGACCGACTGCACTTGAAGAGAAAAATCATTCGACAACCAATTGGAGCCATAAATAGGCGTGGTTCGCCCATTACCAATTGTTGGGTTTCCAGAGTGGGTAAAAATATAGTAAAATTGACTCTAGAACACTGTGCAAGCATACACAATCCGCAGCAAGTAATAAGTATTTATTGAATCTAGGGTTTGAATAGCTCTCACTTTATCTATTTTGTATAACTCTTTAATGGTTTCAAAAGTGGTTAAAAATGATTGATTTTGATATAATGCTGAAGCAAAAGAAATGAGAGAACAAAAAGTAAACAAATAAAGCAGACAGATTAGAAACAGGTGTTGGTCAGGATTTAGTAATTGTTTTAAGAGATGCTCTAGCAATATTATTGATTAGGCAATTCTCTTGCAGTCTTATCAGCAGGATCCTCCCGGAACTCTGGATTTTTTGGAATGTGTTTCAACTCCAATGACGTGCTACCGATCAAGCACTAGGCAACTGGCTATCCCTAGCTCAGTCACTGGCGTTCACCAATACACAATGATCTAGTGTGATTAAATGTCACACACTTCTCAAATCATCCCTGAAACTAAGAAGTGGTATTCATACCGGCTGGCCAGGCGGACACAAAATGTAAATATGCACAACAATTAATCAAGATGCTCAAATCAACATATATTGCATAGAGAATAAAGCACGACAATTACATGACTCCTAACCAACACCTAAACAAATTTAGTTCATAATGCTCATGGCAACACACGCTACAATCTGAGTATGTGCATCCATAATTACAAGAAATTACAAGAAAATACTAATTCCCTCGGTCAAATCCGTAATTGATGGTCTTCTTGAAGTCTCCAATCTTTCTCCTCTATTCGGCTCCCAATGATGGAAATGAGAAATGATCTCTTCCCCAAGAGTGGAATGTTTCTCCCAAGAAAGGAATGCCTTTGACTTGAGACGACTCTTCCTTTTATAAAGTGATAGCAAGCCCTAATTAGGTCAAATTGGACACGTGGCAGGCTTCCCAAGCTTCTTAAATCCAAGAATAGCTTAACAAACTTCGGCTCATTAAAATGGATAACGAGCTGTGACGTGGCAAGTTTGCTCTTTGCTTTGCTGGATCACAAATTTTGCTCCCTCAAGTTGCTCAACAATATATTCTGCACAAAATAACTTCCGAATCATCCATTCTTCCAAATGAGTTAAAACATATAATATTTATCTAAAAGCAACCCAATTTAGCACCAATGACACACAAAACACTATAAAACTAAGGCCTAAATAACTCCCTTTTGGAGAATTATCACCAATCCTCCAACAACATCCTCGAACTAAGAGCTCTCGCCCCCATAACAAACTACGCCAGACAAAAGACGGACGCGATCCAAGTTCTGCCTAAAAAAATCCCGACTGGGTAAAATATCGGCCCTTAAGTGCAGAACACAGGAGAGAGGAGGGCTCCTAAAAAACGCACCAACACTATTTAGCCAACAGGGCCTGGTTAAAAAGCTCCATGTTTCGAAAACCCAAACCACCCATGCACTTGGGAAGGTACAACGACTCCCAACTCATCCAATGTATCCGCCTTGAGTCCTCAGACCCACTCCACCAAAACTTAGCCATAGCTTGATGGATCTCTCTAATCAAACGCTTGGGAAGCCGAAAATAGTTCATCGTATAACAAGGGATAGCCTGAACTATAGATTTAAGAAGAACTTTCTTACCTGCTATAAAGAAGAATTTACCCTTCCATCTTTGAATCTGGCACCAAATGCGATCCTTGATAAACTTCAATGTCCCCGATCGATTACGAGGCATAAACGAGGGCAGGCCTAGATACTGCTGATGGCATGGGCAACATGAGACAGAAAGAATTTGGCTAATATATTGTTGAGAATCCTCCCCCATATTCGGGCTGAAAGCAACAACAGATTTCTCATAGTTCACCGTCTGGCCTGAAGCCCTCTCATAAAGTACCAATAGGTCACGAATGACCAACGCCTCACTCACCTTGCCCTTGAAGAAAAGGAGACTATCATCTGCAAAGAAAAGATGCGAGATTGACGGACTATTACGCGTAATCCGAAAACCAGTAATCTGAGATCTCCGCTCAACACCACACAACAAACTAGATAAGCCCTCTACGCACAACAAAAATAGATTTGGGGATAAAGGATCTGAAGGGATTAAAGCCCTACGCAACAGAAGTATTACAAAACCTCAATGTGTTTTTATCACGATTAAAATACCAACACGGTTCGCAAATTAAATTTACAACAATATAAACAAATGTTGAACTGCTGGAAATCAGTTATAAAACATGCTAATTAATACATGAAACTTAGATTTAATCTAAAAGAAACGATCTTAATGATCAAGGTTCAAGAGGATCTTACTTCGCTTGAAATTCTCGAACGTTTCGCCAACTCCTTAGCCGAAAAACAGAAAATTTCAGCAAGCTTCTTTGATCTCCTTCGCTGGATTTTCCTCCACGAACACCACCACAAAGCTACACTAATAGGCTCTTAAGGTAACGTTGAGTAGGCTTGTGGGAGAGCACAGGTTTCTCTAAGGAAATTTTGGGAGAATGGAGATCTTGGGAATCGAAAATTCTCTGGAGTTTTCGTGAGGCCAAAACTAACAATGAACGAACTGCCAAAAACTCAGAGATATCCCCCTTTTTAGGCGTGAAGGAGAGTTTAGTGGGTCAAAAAACCACGATCTGATAACTGATCAAAATCAATTATTAATTTAAATTATAATTTAATTAATTAAATTAAATTAAAGGTTAATTAATTCAAAATTAATTAACTAACTCATTTAAAATGCATTTAAATGATTATCCTTCACATAACCTATAGTTTCAATGCAATTTAATTAAATCTGAATTTAATTAAATTAAATCAAAACTAATGATTAATTAATTCAATAATTAATTAATATAATTAAATATCATATATTTAATTATATTTCTCTCAACTAAACTATAGTTTTAATGTACATCTGATGCGCATTGATTATAACCTATAGTTTCAATATGAACCAAATTCATATTTTAAACTTAATATTCGAACACCTTCGAATACATAATTCTTCCTTAGAAAATAACCTCAACACCTTATTTGAGCTATCGGTGGGACCTGATGGACCTACAGATCAGAAGCTCCAACGATTTGAGATTAATTGGTTAAACTCATTAACCAAGTTAATCAATGTTCGTTAACTATGGTTCACTCCACTATAGAACCACAGCTGCACTCTTCTCACTGCAGATATATTTCTGTGTCCACGGATATTGACCATCAACAGCAAGTCAGCCTTTCACGTGTGTTCGTACCCCAACGAGGTCAAATTACCGTTTTACCCCTGGGCTACCTCTTCATCCTTAAGTTTCAGTGCTCCTTTAATGAACAATCTGTTTGAGGTCCAACCAACAAACAGAAGTCCCTCTCGTGCCATAGAGAGGGCAGGGCCCATTGTTCAGAACCCGGAGACACCACTTAAGGGAACACACCTCTACTTACCCTAGAGTCGGGAAGGAGTGAATTCCATCTTGTGTGATTATGTTTCCAGCTCCCCACTCGGTCTTGTCCCCAAGATGGTAGGCTTATTGAGTCGGCGTGCAGACCACTCTCACCCGTACAAATCAAAGGACAATCCCTCACGGACAGGAGTCCATAATCCACTCAGGATTGAGACCAAGTTGCCTAGGTCATCCTAGTGAAATAGAAACCAAGCTAACTAACGGTGTTACAGCTAATGGTTAACTATTTCGCGGTCCGGTCTTATGCAAACTCATTGCATAGGATACCCCCACTCGCATGTCAACTACATGAACGTGTTGGATCATTACGTTTGTATCATAATACAAAGTGACCAGGATAAGGTACCCAGTCTTATCCCTATACTATAGACCCTTTAGGCTGAATCTTGAACATTGATCCCCGTATGTCTCTACACACTAGTTCAAGCCTCATACTATCAGTCTAGGATGTTTAGTTTATTGGATTAGGGTTAATAAGACAAGATTACTCAATACAAACACAGATAAATGAATAATACATCATTTTATTAATGTTCGGTCAAAAGTTACATTTACTATCTACGAGTTTTAGGGCATAAAACCTAACAGGATCCCCTTACCGAAGGCCCCGAGAAGGTTTCACCTGTCCCACCTGTTGGGTTTTATGCCCTAAAACTCGTAGATAGTAAATGTACATTTGATCGAACATTAATAAAAGTGATGTATTATTCAATGTTTGTATTATATCTTGTCTTATTAACTCTAATCCAATAAACTAAACATCCAAGGCTAATAGAATGAGGCTTGAACTAGTATGTAGGGACATACGGGGATCAATGTTCAAGTTTTAGCCTAAAGGGTCTGTAGTATAGGGATAAGGCTGGGTACCTTATCCTGGTGACACTATGGATACGACCCGCTTTGGATATTGATACAAACGTATTGATCCAACGCGTTCATGTAGTAGACATGCGAGTGGGGGTATCCTGTGCAATGAGTTTGCACAAAGACCGGACCGCGAAATAGTTAACCACTAACTGTAACACCATTAGTTAGCTCGGTTTCTATTTCACTAAGATGACCTAGGCAACTTGGCCTTAATCCTGAGTGGATTATGGACTCCTGTCCATGAGGGATTGTCCTTTGATTTGTACGGGTGAGAGTGGCCTATTCGCCGACTCAATAAGCCTACCATTTTGGGGACGAGACCGAGTGGGGAGCTGGGAACATAGTCTTACAAGAAGGAATTCACTCCTTCCCTACTTTAGGGTAAGTAGAGGTGTGTTCCCTTAAGTGGTGTCTCCGGGTCTTGAATAATGGGCCCTACCCTTTCTATGGCACGAGAGGGACTTCTGTTTGCTGGTTGGACCTCAAACAGATTGTTCATTAGAGGAGCACTGGTACTTAAGGACAAAGAGGTAGCCCAGGGGTAAAACGGTAATTTGACCTAGCTGGGGTACGAACACACGTGAAGGGCTACCTTGCTGTTGATGGTCGATATCCGTGGACACAGAATTATATTTGCAGTGAGAAGAGTGCAGCTGTGGTTCAATAGTGGAGTGAACCACAGTTAACGAATATTGATTAACTTGGTTAATGAGTTTAACAAATTAATCTCATATCGTTGGAGCTTCTGATCTGTAGGTCCATCAGGTCCCACCGGTAGCTCTATAAGGGCGTTGAGGTAAATTTCTAAGGGTGAATTGAATATTCAAAGGAGTTTGAATATTAAGTTAAATATGAATTTGATTCGTATTAAAAACTATAGGTTATAATTAATGCACATACGATGTACATTAAAACTATAGTTTATTTGGAGAGAGATATAATTAAATATGAGATATTTAATTATAATATTAATTAATATATTAATTAGTTATTATATTAATTAATAATTAGTTTTAATTACTTTAATTAAATTTGATTTAATTAAATTTTATTAAAACAATAGGTTATGTGGAATTATTATAAAGGGTTTATATGATTATTAAATTAATTGTTAATTTAATTAATTAAATTAATTGTTAATTTAATTAATTAAATTAATTTAATATTATTATTAAATTAATTATTCCATCAGTTAAAGTAACTGATGGAATTGTTCGTCCACTAACCTAGGTCTCACGCTTGATAGGGAGAGATTTTAGGGAGTGGTGGTTTTCATCCGTTGAATAACCACTCCCTCAATATAATCTTTTTTGGTTCAGTTGGTTACATCGATCAAGCACTCACGAAAAGCTCTCGCTCTCTCCAACTCTCTCAAGAATTCTCTGTGATTTTCTCTCAAGAATACAGAGAAGAAAATTCTTCCCATCTCTTAGAAATCACGCTCCCACAAGCCCCTAACGCACATCCTTGAAGAGAATACTGGTGCAATCTTTGGTGGTGGTGTTCGTGATAATTTTCCAGCGAGATCAAGACTTTTTCGCTGCTGGAATTTTCTGCAAATAGTAAGGGAAAAGGCGAAACGGATCAAGATCGTCTACAAAGGTATAGCGTTCTTGATCTTGGATCAATAGGATCCAATTTAGATTAGATCTAAGGTGTAAGCATGTTTTATAATTAAAATTCAGCATGTTAAATTATGTTTACTGCTGTGTTTTTTATTTTCCAACGTACCGGTATTTTAGTTCAAATTAAAACTGAGTTAAGGTTCTGTTCGTTTCCGCTGCGAAAGGGCTTTTATCCCTTCACCACCTTCTCTCCATTCAGGTTGAATGAGAATGTTACCGAACTGACACACCGAAGGGCCAGATCAACCCACGGATGAGCAAACCCCATTCGCAACACAGTCACTCGAAGGAAAGACCACTCCACCCTATCATACGCTTCGCTCATGTCCAGCTTCAGCGCAACCCACTTGGACCGTCCCCTGGATCGCCGCCTTAATTCATGAATACACTCAAATCCCAGGATGACATTGTCCACAACACATCTACTAGGGATAAAAGCACTTTGGTTCTGCGAAATCAGCTGAGGCAAGATATGTTTCATACGGTTTACCAAAGCCTTTGAGATCAGTTTATAACTCACATTACAAAGAGAAATAGGTCGAAAGTCAGAAACTCGTTACGATCATTTTCTTTTTGGAATAAGCACAATCATAGTATCATTAATGGCACCTGGAGAGCAGCCTTGGTTCAAAACTACCAAACAACACTGAATGATCTCTGGTCCGACAATCGCCCAATGATTCTTGTAGAAACTTCCTGATAACCCATCTGGACCCGGGGCTTTATGAGGACGAATCTGCCTCAAAGCCAACAAAACATCCTCCTCAGTAAAAGGCCGCAACAAAGCTCGGTTCATATCATCATCCATAGAAGGGTTCATATCCTGCAGAGCCATCTCAAAATCCTGCTCACTCGGGTTTGAAGAAGTAAAAAGATGCTGAAAGTAGTCAGTCACCACTTGAATAATTGCATCCTTCTCCTGATGCCACACTCCCTGATTATCCTCCAAACCCCCAATGCTATTCATCTTCCGACGGGTAAGAGGCTCGACGATGAAACCATCGAGTATTACGATCCCCTTCTCGAAGCCAAAGCTCCTTAGACCTTTGTTTCCAGTATAACTCCTCCTCCTGTAACACCTCTTCCAACTGAGCCTCAGCCTAAACGAGCAAGGCACGAGTACCAGATACACCTAATTCAGCAATAGCCGATTGAACCCTTTGATTGACAATACTGATTCGGGTCGTTCCCTATCTTTAATCGACCCCAATCAACCATCTTGCGGATACATCTCCTTGCCTTATCAGCAAGTAGCATAGGAGTTATATCACTAGGCTCCACAAACCTTTCACCCCAAGAACTACCAATCAACCGCTGCAAATCTGTCTGTTTGAGCCAAGTTTCATCAAACTGAACAATTCGCTGACCTCTCTGAGACCAACACTGTGGAGGCGGTTTAAGGATCAGTTCCACCGACCTATGATCAGACTGACTATAATCAAGGTGATTAACCACATAGTTTGGGTAAAGGTCTTGCCAAATTGTGGTGCTAAAACACCGATCCAACTGTTCGTAGATCATTTCACCCCATGGCCGCCTATTATACCAAGTAAAACGATCCCCAACAAAGCCTAAATCTTGAAGGCCACATGAATCAACCACATTCTGAAAAGCAGAAAGCTCAGCCAATGGCTTATCCCTACCCCCATCCTTCTCGTCCTGACATAAGATTGCATTAAAGTCACCTCCAATCAGCCAGGGCGTATCCGCACAACCTCTCAATCTAGTCAGAAGAGACCAAGTCTGAGAACGTAAGTCCGCTGAAGGAAAACCATAGAAACCAGTGAGCCGCCACCGACAATCATCCCATAAGATCCATCCATCAATGTGGTTATTAGAGAAAGAAAGGAAACTAAAAGAGATAGATGAATTCCATAGAAGAGCCAACCCACCACTCCGTCCATGACAATCAACACAAAAGCAATGGTCAAAACCCAACAAGCATTTCACAGTAGACATCCTATTGGCAGACACCTTCGTTTCAGATAAAAAGAGCACAAGAGGTCGTTTAGCCTGAACCAACTTAGTCAGGCGCCTGAATGTTTGAGGTGACCCATGAAGGATTGGAATTCCGTAATTCCGTAAAGCGGAAGCGTGATTGGGACTGATTCATAAGTAATTTTGTTTAATCTAAAATACCAATACACTGACAATAATATTAGAACTATTCTAAATTTATATCAAGGTTAAGCATACAAAAATATTAGATCTAAATCTAATTTATATAGTAACAAATTACTTACTCTCATTGATGACTCAGATTAAATTCACCAACTGCTTGTGAAATAATCACGAATTACTGCGAACACCACCACTATGACTACACCGGTATGACTCTGAGACTTCTAGAGGCAGGAGACTGGTGGGAGTCTAGAGGGAGCCTTCGGAGGAATTCTCTGAGAGTAGGAGAATGAATGGGATGTCTTTCATTCCACCCTAGGGGTCCTATTTATAGGAAAAAGGCCAAGGAAAAGGTCATGAATAAGATCTAATCAAATCTATTATTTTATTCATATTTAATTTAATAAATAATTAATTAATTCCATAATTAATTAATTACCCAATTAAATATCATATATTTGATCTTAGGGATTTTATTAAATTATTTATATTAATATGAATCCAATTCATATTAATTATTTGAACTCTTTCAAATATTTTCTCTCAAGAATTAATTTTGAAATTAATTCAAAATTATATTATAAAGTTTCATAAACTTTATATTATAATGTATCAATATACATTATATGATTCCCCTAAATAAATTGAACACTTTCAATTTACAATTTATACTTAATTGCCTCAAGTCTCTTTACGAGCTACCAGTGGGACCTAATGGACCTACAGATCAGAAGCTCCAACGATACGAGACTAATTTGCTAAACTCATTAACCAAGTTAGTCAACATTCGTTAACTGTGGGTCACTCCACTATAGACCCACAATTGCACTCTTCTCACTGTAGAATATTTCTGTGTCCACGGATATCGACCAATACAGTAAGTCAATCCTTCACGTGTATTCGTAACACCAGCTGAGTCAAATTACCGTTTTACCCTTGGGTTACCTCTGGTTCCTTAAGTACCACTGATCCCTCTAATGAACAAGTTGTTTAGGGTCCAACCACTAAACAAGAGTTCCTCTTGGGCTAGGAGAGGACGACGCGCCTTTGTTCAAGCCCCAGAATCAGCCCTTAAGGGAACACACGTCTACTTACCCCAATAGGGGAAGGAGTGAATTCCATCTTGTACTGTTATGTTTCCAGCCCCCATTTGGTCTTGCCCCTAAAATGGTAGGATTATTGAGTCGGCGAACTGGCCACTCTCACCCATACAAATCTAAGGACAATCCCTCCTAAAAGAAGTTCATAACAGACTCAGGATTGAGATTGAGTTACCTAGGTCATCCTATTGAAATAGAAACCTAAACTAGTTAACGGCGTTACATCTAGTGATTACTATTTCACGGTCAGGTCTTATGCAAACTCATTGCATAGGATACCCCCACCCGCATGTCTCCTACATGGATGCTTTGGATCATTGCATCTGTATGGAATACAAGGTGGGCCGTATCACATAGTGTCACCAGGAATAGGTACCCAGCCTTATCCCTATACTATAGATATTTTAGGTTGTTACTTGGACACCGATCCCCGTATGTCCCCACATACTAGTCCAAGTTTCATTTAAACAACCTTGGATCTTAGTTTATTGGATTTAGGGTTTATTAATGCAAACTCGATTATTCAATAATCAAATTACTGAATCACTCAAATAATGCTTTATCGAGATCGATTAATTTGTTTCATTTACTATCTATGAGTTTTAGGGCATAAAACCTGGTGCGTCATCAGCTGAATGGATGGATGTGAGATAAGATGAAATAATAATAATAAAGAATAATTCAGCTAACTTAAGTGCAAGTATACACTGTCGCACGTAGTAATAAAAAACCTTAGAAGTACTCCAAGGGTATCGATCCCACGAGGACTAAACTGGAAATTCAGATTTGATGAAGAAACTGCTCAAATGATTGCTTTTGAAAAAGGTAACCAAAGAAAATAAGTTGATTGATTGGGTTTTTGAAAAGATAATTAAAACAAGCAATAAAATACTAAAGAATAACAATAAGATAAAACGAGGTATTCAACATGGATTCATCCCTAGGGTAATAACCATAGTCATGCAATATCTAACTTAAGTGTATTCAATGCATTGGGTCAGATTTAACTTCTATTTGGCCCTTGTTTCCAAAAACTATTTGAAGGCTAAGCGAGTACTGTTATGCACATTTCTGTGACTCGACTCCAACATAGATAATTCACGAATGCAACCTATAACCCTATAGTCAATATAGGGTGCCTTAGGCAGCTTGCCCTATACCATCGAACAATCTCTTTCGAGCTTTTTCTCCTATATCACCTTTATGAGAACTGATATCGTTTGTCCCTTTCGAGATCAAACTCACATAGCATGCAAAGTCTAAGTGATCAAATTAAACTCAGCAATGTTAGAGTGATAATCAATAAAGAATGACATGCATTGAACACGACTTAAGCAAATAAAACACTTTCAAGCCATTAAACCCTAAGGGAATTCACCACATTGAACCCCTCAACGGGATTTAGCTACTCATGATGGGATAAAAAGCAAATGAACACATTTTCATTGAAATAAGAATGTAAATAATACAGAATAATGAAAAGATTCAAGAGCTGGAAATAAAGGAGATAGCTAAATATTATGGGTTTTATATTTACTCAATCCTTCTAGAGTTCGCCAAGACACTCCACTCTCTCACTTTTACAAGGTAGGAATGGGTGAAACTCTCTACAAACCACAAGGTTTGATGTCTAACTCTCTCTGGTTAGAATTTGGTCATCTAAGAAGGACCTCGGGCATCCCTACTCATTGGCGTCGAGCCAGGGTTCTGTCACCATCCTTTTCTTCCAAGTGAGTTTTGCTTGAATTTGACTTCGAATCTCGAGCTTATATAGTGTAGAAAATGGTTGAGGAGCTGCGAAATAGGTGCTGGAAGGTTGCCCAGTCAGTTTCGTGGTCAAAACAACCAGTTAGGTGCGAAGAAGACTCGTCAACAACGACCTGCGTGCGACTCGGAACAACCTTTGTTTTTCCAGAAATGCGGTCGCATTTCATTTTTGCCTTCCCAGAAATGCGGTCGCATTTCTGGGGAATTCCAGCTTTTCCTCTGTTTTTCTGCACAATAGCAAACTAAGTCAAATTCTCTTAAAATCAATTCTTTTTAAGCACAAATGAGTTAAATTTGACAAAAGTGATTCTCAACACCCTATCTTATCAAACTAAGCATATTTTGAGCTCGGGAACAGTAAATTGATCACAACATTCAACAGTTAACCAAGAAATGAACTAAATATAAGGGTAAAATAGGTATATTTTTTACCCTTATCATACCCCCAAACTTAACTCATTGCTCGTCCTCAAGCAATTGCTAACCAAAATGTTAGAGATCAACTTTTTAATTGCCAATCAAAATGTTAGAGCTCAATATTAATTGCAAATCAAAATGTTAGAGTTCATGCATAGCAATCAATCATGGTACTAGTATCAACTTTTCCTTTCAAATTAAGTGACATGGAATCAAATAAACATGCTTTTCAAGATCGTTTTCTCAAAAGTTTGCCTTTCATGAGAGAGTTCTACTCTTGTGCCAGTCACAACGTTTGAGTTTCCTAGGCATGAAGATTTCTATCGTTCTTTTTCAAAGCAAAACTCTCTCTAATCCATCCTAACCAACATGCTTAAACTACCTAATCTTCTACTCATAGAGCCTAGTGTTGTCATTTTAGTTAAGAAAAACAATCTTGAGGAAAAATAAGCATACATGAATGACTAGACCTTTTCTATCTCCCCCAAACTTATTTGACTGCTGGTGCTCTTTATATTTAACATCTTTTTCTCCCAAGAGCATACTTGCTGTCATCTTTACCTTCGTTCTAGCTTATCGACACTTTGTGGTGAAGATATCTAGCTACGAGCAAAGTTCACAAGCTCGGAATGATATTCACTTCCCTAGGTAAACCTTTCATGCAGTGGCAAACCATGGGTGTCATGAATGCCCCTGGTTACTTAGTAAACCCTAGGAAGGAGGAGTAACTCTCGATTTTTCTCTTTTCATTTTTTTTTCATATATACTAAGCACATTTTCTTTTCCAGCAGTGCAAATTTACAAAAATATTTACATAGTAAAGCATAAAGCACCACCCCCAAACTTAAAGGTAGACAATGTCCTCATTGGCTTGTTTTTGAGGCATGGGCTTAGCACGAGGCTTTTTGTTTTCAAAACATTAAGGCTAAATTCTCCTAGAGTGTTAGAAAGGTTAAACACGAGGAAGTTTAGACTCTAAGACAATTTTGTAAAGAAAAAAAAACTAATGGAAAGCCTATGACTAGAAAACAAGTCAGTTGTGACATACTATAGACCTTTTGTAAGTTGTGACATACTATAGACCTTTTAGGTTGTTACTTGGACACCGATCCCCGTATGTTCCCACATACTAGTCCAAGTTTCATTTAAACAACCTTGGATCTTAGTTTATTGGATTTAGGGTTTATTAATGCAAACTCGATTATTCAATAATCAAATTACTGAATCACTCAAATAACGCTTTATCGAGATCGATTAATTTGTTTCATTTACTATCTACGAGTTTTAGGGCATAAAACCCAACAACCCCAAACCCCAAACATTCCAAAATATCAAACTCATAACCCCTGGCGGGGCTGGGATCCAGCCACCGCCAACACTACAGACCCAGACAAACCTGACGAACTCTCCTCCTTATCCCCCCTTTCGATTTCTTCCCTCCCAACTCCCCAACCTGCACTACCTCTGCCTTCCTCTTACCATTTACTGAACCCAACAAATCCTATCTATTAGTAATATCAGACAGTGCATCCCTCACCCTTCTCTTCCAGCCTCTACTATTACTCACTTTCCCCATTGTCTCCGCCCCCTTGACCTACCCCTCAACATCGACCAGCATCACATCCTCACTTCCCTCAGTGACCCCATTTTCTACCTAAACACTCCTCACTTTCTACTTTCCCTTCTTCTTATACGCCAGGCCTGCCCTACTCCCTACTGCAACTACACTACCCCCTCCTGAGTGACCCCCCAGGCTGCTTTCCTTGGCCCCCCAAAACCTCCCCAAAGACACTCACATCCATCCTCCCTACCCTCTATAAGACATCACTATGAACCACCTGCCCATCAAAAGAAGGTTTAGGCTTCTCAAACTTTCGGTTCACTGCACTTTTTGGCCTTTCTTCTGAGTGGCCTATCTATCCTCAGACGAACTCTCATTCGAAGAACTGGCCCAAACTAATCACTGTCCTGCGAACCCCCAACGTCTTCCACAGTCCCAATCTTACCTCCCAAATGTTGAGCCATCTCTCTCGTTTGCCAACACATAGGTGAAGGGATTAAAGCCCTTACGCAGCGGAAGATTTTCACAGAACCAAACACTGTATTCAAAATTGTTTTAAATACCAATACAGAGGCAAATAATCACAGCAGTAAAATTCACAATAAAACTACTGAATAGGTTATTATACATGCTTTATAAGGAATTATAAATCCTCTAGATCTAATCTAAAGGGGATCCTAACGATCCAAGATCGAGAACTACTTACTATAAGGTGCGTTCTTGATCGTTTCGCCTTTTCTCCAACGGAATGCAGAAAATTCAGCAACCTCCAAGGTTTGATTTTTGCTGGTTTTTGAGGACACAACCACAAAATCTTCACCAGTATTCTCATAAGGAACAATGCGCTGATTGCTTGTGGGAGCAAAGAGAATTCTAGGGAATTTTCTTTTTGGTCTCTGTATTCTAGAGAAAAAACGCAGAGAACACCGTAACTGTGAGAGAGGGTTTGCGTGAGAGCGAATGAGAGAGTGAGAGTCTAACCCTAACTGAAGAGGTGAGTCTACGTAAAATACCAAAACTCCCTCCTATTATCCCTCTAAATCGTGCATTCAACTAAGTTAGTGGGATTGTAACTGATAAATTAATTATTAAATAAATTAAATAATTAATAATTAATTAATTGATAATAAGATTACTAATTAATCTTAATATAAATTACATAAACCACATTTATGTAAACATCCCACATAACTTATGGTTTTAATGTAATATAATTAAATCAAATTTAATTAAATTAAATTAAAACTAAAGTATTAATTAATTCATCAATTAATTAGTACTACAATTAAATATCTTATATTTAATTACATCTCTCTCATATAAACTATAGTATTAATGTACATCAAATGTGCATTAATTATAACCTATAGTTTTAATATGAATCCAATTCATATTTTAAACTTAGCACTCGAACACCTTCGAATATCCAATTCCCTTAGAAATTTACCTCAACGCCCTTAGTGAGCTACCGGTGGGACCCAATGGACCTACAGATCAGAAGCTCCAACGATATGAGATTAATTGGATAAACTCATTAACCAAGTTAATCAATATTCGTTAATTATGGTTCACTCCACTATAGAACCACAATTGCACTCTTCTCACTACAGATATATTTCTGTGTCCACGGATATCGACCATCAACAGCAAGTTAGCCCTTCACGTGTGTTCGTACCCCAGCTAGGTCAAATTACCGTTTTACCCCTGGGCTACCTCTTCATCCTTAAGTACCAGTGCTCCTCTAATGAACAACCTGTTTGAGGTCCAACCAACAAACAGAAGTCCCTCTCGTGCCATAGAGAGGGTAGGGCCCATTGTTCAAGACCCGGAGACACCACTTAAGGGAACACACCTCTACTTACCCTAATGTCGGGAAGGAGTGAATTCCATCTTGTAAGACTATGTTCCTAGCTCCCCACTCGGTCTTGTCCCCAAAATGGTAGGCTTATTGAGTCGGCGAACAGGCCACTCTCACCCGTACAAATCAAAGGACAATCCCTTATGGACAGGAGTCCATAATCCACTCAGGATTAAGGCCAAGTTGCCTAGGTCATCCTAGTGAAATAGAAACCAAGCTAACTAACGGTGTTACAGTTAGTGGTTAACTATTTCGCGGTCCGGTCTTTGTGCAAACTCATTGCACAGGATACCCCCACTCACATGTCACTACATGAGCGTGTTGGATCATTACGTTTGTATCTATATACAAAGCGGGCCGTATCCATAGTGTCACCAGGATAAGGTACCCATCCTTATCCCTATACTACAGACCCTTTAGGCTAAAACTTGAACATTGATCCCCGTATGTCCCTACATACTAGTTCAAGCCTCATTCTATTAACCTTGGATGCTTAGTTTATTGGATTAGGGTTAATAAGACAAGATATAATACAAACATGAATAATACATCAATATTATTAATGTTCGGTCAAGAGTACATTTACTATCTACGAGTTTTAGGGCATAAAACCCAACAATAGGTACATTGTGGACTTGAACCCAAAAGGCACAATCATTAAACTCCATATCCAACACCGCGTTCGCGGACTGCAGTTCCTTTAGTATCACAAGTGACCAATCAAATGCCCATGGCCCTATAGACATCACTCGCAACTTTTCCCCTTTTGACCGAAATTGGATTGCAAAAAGATTGTCCCCTGTAGATTCTATTCTCGTTGCACCATGAGCTCTCCATGCTGCCTTCATCACATTCCGAAAACCCTCCACATTCACACGCTTGGAGGATAATACCTTCCCTACCACACACAAATCTAGCGAGCCCGCTGACAAGACTGACGCCACCTCACCCGGTCGAACCGTCTCCGCCTCCTCCTTCGTCAATTTCCACGAACTCCATCAACTGACCAGCTCCTCCATCGCCGCTCAAACTACAATTCGAAGAAACCAGATATCCAAAGGCAGTCGATTGCACTCCACCTCTCACAAACCAGCGTAAACAATCGACCGAACACACCACCGTCTGCAAACAGTCGAACAAAAACCCACCGCCTGCGCAAAATCAATCAAAACCACTGTCTGCACCAACTGATCGATGACCCACCGCCTGCGAACAATCAATCGAAAACTCCGTCAAAACCGAACGAACTCACCGCCTGCGAAAACCTCCCGCACCTTCTCGCAACCCGCCGACTGCAAACAACCCCTCACAAAAATTTCGACGTCAAGCCCCGACCGTAAACACTCTGACCACCGTGAAGCTTCGACTAACGATCACGCCGAACACCCACCACCTGCGAAAACCTCCCGCACCTTCACGCAACCCGCCGACTTTAAAACAACCTCTCGCAAACCTTCGACTTTTTAAGTGTTTAAAAATACTTATTTTGCATTGAAAAAAACATTTTTAAACACTTAGAAAGTCATCCAAACGGACCCGTAGAATCATGAATTAACTTTCATGTTTATTTGAAATTTCTTTAATTAGTTATACGTATTCACGAGTAGAACTCAATAAAAAAAGTTATATGTATTCTTTTTAAAACTACCAAGGATAATCACATCATCGATCCAAAAAAGAAAAAAGATTAAATTACAGTTTAGTTTCCTAAACTCTTAAGTGTGTGTCTAAAGATCTCCAGACTTCTTAAAAAGTCGAGTCTAATAAGTTCATAAATTTTTAACTTTGTATTGAATAAGTTAAGCTTTCAATTTTGTGTCTAACTAATAAGACCTTAATCTAATCAATATTTTCTAAATTTATTGAACATATTGGACTCAAAATTGAAAGTTTCAGGCTCACCTGATAACCATTTGGTTTTTATTTTTTATTTTTGAAAATTAAGCTTACAAATACTACTTCCACCTATATAACTTTCTTTGTTTTGTTATCGATCTCTTCTAATATTTTCAAAAACCAAGTCAAGTTTTGAAAATTAAAAAAAGTAGTTTTAAAAAACTTATTTTTGTTTCTAGAATTTGGCTCAAAACTCAAATGTATCCTTAACAAAGATGAAAACTATTGTAAGGAAATTAGAAGAAAACAAGCATAATTTTTTTTTAAAAAATCAAATTATTATCAAACGAGGCTTTTCAAAATTTGACTTGGTTTTTAAAATCATGGGAAGAAGGAAGGTAACATAACAAAGAAACTTATAGGTGGAAGTAGTATTTATTAGCTTAATTTTCAAAAACCGAAAACAAAAAATCAAATGGTTATCAAACGAGACTTTAATATCCTGTTAGACACAAAATTCAATTTTATGTCCAATACGTTTTTTCATTTTAAAATTATTTAATATATCATAAATATATGAGACAAGAAAAGAAAACAAAAGGGTTTACATAATTATTAGGTATTCATGGAGTTGATGGCAAAATCTGGTCAGGCAAGACACCTGACTTTCATGTGACACCAGCAGTGAATTTGTAGAGTCGGGGAAGACGTGACCTGCAAAACAAGCAAACACTGCACACCGATGTGGTGGTTGCTACACACTCCGATGCTTAAGTTAGTTACTCAGAGGTAAAAACGCCAGAAATGTGAGCTAATGGAGAAGAAGCAATTTATAGAGTTCTGTTTCGGATCCCTATTCAAGGTTTTAGAAGGGATATTTATACCTTCATCCTTGTTAGGGTTTTGTTTTACCTGTATTGGTTGATTGCAGGTCCAATTCTGCTAATTGGGGCCTATAGGAGTCCATGGAGACGGATCCAGACTGCCCAATCACTAGCCTTGGTCTACATGCTTGGTCGGCCTCCACATTGGGCCGAGGCCGACCATACCCTCGAGGAGAGGGTGGGCCAGCTCATGGCCCTCCATTCCTCTCTTTTATACCTTGCGATAACCTGATCCATGAAGGATGGATCTGGTCAATTCGGGCTTTCGGTATAATCGAATTGAGACCAAATTACCCATAACACATAGATATTTTTTAAAATGTGTCTAAAACTTTGAGACACTTTTTAGATACATTTTAAGACACTTTTTGATCATTTTTTTATTAACAGGGTGACGGGACCTCAAGAGGGTGTCGAATTCTCCGAGGTCCATGGTCAAATAAATTTATATTCCACAACCCCTAAAGCTAGCTTGTAGCAGTAGTGGTCGGGGTTGAACACAGGGAGCACGATTGTTAATTCGTCTTAATCAGGTTTATTGCGATGACGAGACTAAAAAGGGGGGTTGGATTTGGATAGACTGAAATGCAAGGAAATATAAAATACTGAAAATTAGATTGCAGGAAAGTAAAGACAGGAAAGTAAAGAAGTGGTTGGTTAATCTCACCTTGTCGATCATGAAGGATTGGAATTCCCAATTTCGTTACAGCAGAAGCAATTGGACCGTTCGTAAATTAATTTTGTTCTACAAAATACCAATACATTGGCAAAAAGTTAGCGATGAGAAACATACCTCCGTCTGACAACTCTGAATTCTTCAACGGACACCACCACTAGGGCTTCCCCACTATAACTCTGAGATTAGGAACGTAGTTGTGGGACTACCTAATCTTGAATGGGAAAAAAACTATTAGAGAGAAAAATTCTCTCTAGAGTTCTTAAGTCGAGAGAATATGGGAGAGAGGCTAGAATGAGACCTTAGGGTTAGGGTTCTCATAACCTTTCCTTTTATAAGAGAGGAAACCCTAATGTGAGGTTAGGAAACAATCTTGACAGTTAGATCAAGATCAATTAATTAATTGATTAAATCAATTAATTAAAAATTAAATAATTAATCATATTAATTAATTAATCTCATGCACATTTAAATCTTATTTAAATGTAATTCCTTCACATAATATATAGTTTAATTAAACTTAATTAAATCACATTTAATTAATTCAATTAAACTAATCAATTAATTAATTCCAATAATTAATTATTTTCATAATTACATATCACCCACATTTAATTAATTTCACATTAGAATCATATTCTAGTAATTCCCTCATAGACTATAGTTTAATTAAATCTCATTTAATTTAAACTAAATTGAATAATTAATTAATTCATAATTAATTAATTAATTAATTAATTAAATATCATATATTTAATTGAATATATATTTGAACTCTTTCAAATATATTATTCTCTCATTAAAGTTTAATCACAAATTAAACTTTATATTATAATGTATCACTATACATTATATTAATTGTATCTCATACAATTAATTTGATTCCCAAGATGAATTTGAACTATTCAAATTCTTTCAAGATAAATTGTTCCCAATTATTCTTTACGAGCTAGCAGGGGGGCCGAATGGACCTACAGATCAGAAGCTTCAATGATATGAGGTTAACTGACTAAACTCATTAATCGAGTTAACCAATATTCATTAACTGAGAGTCACTCCGCTAAAGACCCACAGTTGCACTCTTCTCACTGTAGAGTGTTTTGTGTGTCATCTGTGTTAATAGGCCTTAATTCTATAGTGTTTTGTGTGTCATCTACGTTGATTAGGCCTTAATTCTATAGTGTTTTGTGTGTCATCTACGTTGATTAGGCCTTAATTCTATAGTGTTTTGTGTGTCATCTGTGTTAATTAGTGTTGCTTTTAGATGATTATTGCATGTTTTAACCCATTTGGAAGAATGGATGCTTTGGAAGTTATTTTGTGCAGAATATATTGCTGAGCGACTTGGGGGAGCAAAATCTGCGATCCAGCAAAACAGGGAGCACAACTGCCACGTCACAACTCGTTATCCATTTTAATGAACTGAAGTTTGTTGAGCTATTTTCAGATTTAAGGAGCAAGGAGAGCCATCCACGTGTCTAGGTCAACCTAATTTAAGCTTGTCTTCATTCTATAAAAGGAGAGAGCCATTTTAGTCAAAGGCATTCCACCTTTGGGGAAGAGATCATTTCTCATTTCCATCATTGGGAGCCGAATAGAGGAGAAAGATTGGAGACTTCAAGAAGACCATCAATTATGGATTTGACCAAGGGAATTAGTATTTTCTTGTCATTTCTTGTAATTATGGATGCACATACTCAGATTGTAGCGTGTGTTGTTATGAGCTTTATGAACTAAATTTACTTAGGCGTTGGTTAGGAGTAATGTAATTGCTGTGCCTAATTCTTTATGCAATATATGTTGATTTGAGCATCTTGATTATTTGTTGAGCATATTTACATTTTGTGCCCGCCTGGCCAGCTGGTATGAATACCACTTCTTAGTTTCAGGGATGATTTGGGAAGTGTGTGGCATTTAATCACACTAGATCATTGTGTATTGGTGAACGCCAGTGACTGAGCTAAGGATAGCCAGTTGCCTAGTGCTTGATCGGTAGTGCATCATTGGAGTTGAAACATATTCTAAAAAATCCAGAGTTCCGGGAGGATCCTGCTAATAAGACTGCAAGAGTTTTGCCTAATCAATAATATTGCTAGAGCATCTTCTAAAACAATTACTAAATCTTGACCAACGTCTGTTTCTAATCTGTCTGCTTTATTTGTTTACTTTCTGTTCTGTCATTTTTTTTGCTTCAGCATTATTTCAAAATCAATCATTTTAACCAATTTCGAAATGACTAAAGAGTTATACAAGATAGATAAAGTGAGAACTATTCAGACCCTGGATTCGATAAATACTTATTACTTGTTGCGGATTGTGTATGCTTGCACAGTGTTCTAGAGTTTCTTTTTGCTATAATTTCACCCACTCTAGAAACCCAACATGCATCTTTGAAATGTCCCTGGCGCATTGCATAATCCAAAGGGCATTCTTCTAAGCGCAAAGGTTCCATAGGGGCAAGTAAAGGTTGTCTTCTTCTGATCTTCTGGCACAATGGATATTTGATTATATCCTGAATATCCATCAAGAAAACAGTAGTACGCTTGTCCCGCAAGCCTGTCTAGCATTTGATCAATGAAAGGAAGAGGGAAATGATCCTTCTTGGTGATTGCGTTGAGCTTGCGGTAGTCCATACATACGCGCCATCCAGTAATGGTGCGTGATGGGATTAACTCATTCTTTGCGTTGGTGACTACCGTCATTCCACCCTTCTTTGGCACGCATTGCACAGGACTTACCCATCTACTATCTGCGATAGGGTAAATTACTCCTGCGTCAAGCCATTTGATGATTTCCTTACGCACCACCTCCATCATCGCAGGGTTTAATCTTCTCTGACGCTCAACGAACTCATTAGATTCGTCTTGCAAACGGATTTTGTGCATGCAATATGAGGGGTTGATTCCCTTGATGTCTGTGAGGATCCATCCAATAGCACTCTTGTGCCTTGCTAATACTTGACTGCAGTTGTGGTTGCAGCATTGGTCAAATTTTCCTGCGCTGTTGCAGGATCATTTGACTGCAGTTGTTTTCCACTGCGGAGAGTCAGTGCGTGGCAGTGCTTCTTTCCTTTAGGGGCTTCTGTGTTGCTTGGTAATGCTCCCGCAGGTCTGTTTTTAAGTTCTGACGCAAGCTGTCCTACCTGAATCTCCAAATTTCGTAAGGATGCGGCTTGGCTTTGAACCACTGCATCTTTTTTTGCCATGTATTCCTTTTGGCTTGCCATGAATTCTTTCATCATTGTTTCCAGTGTATTTGAAGATGATGCTCTTTGGTTTCCGCCGTCTACATTGGAATTGCGCTGAAACTGACCCTGCGATGATTGCTCACTGTTAGAGTTAAATAATCTTGGCGCAGAGTTTGCATTACCTTGCTGTGGTTGTTTGTTAACGCCACCGTTCTATGAGAAATTTGGGTGATTCCTCCATCCAGGGTTGTATGTGTTTGAGAATGGATTGTTGCGCACAGCTCCTTGTGGTCCCACATAGAATAAAGATTCTGGATTCGAAGGACACTGATCATGCGTGTGTCCCTCTCCGCAGATTCCGCAGCCAACTGTGTTGAGTTGCGTGATCAGAGGTGCTGTGCTTGCTGTTAGCGCATCCATCTTGGTAGTCAAGGCATCGATTTTTGCGTTCACTGAAGTCAATGGGTCAACCTCAAAACTTCCAGAACTGGTTTTTATAGGTTTTTTCTTTTGTCTTCCGCGGTACCCCACTCATAATTGTTGCGCGCAATACGATCAAGGATTGCGTGGGATTCATTGTAAGTTTTTCTGAGGAGCGCACCATTAGCAGATGAATCTACTAATACCTGCGAGTTTTTGTTGAGTCCTACGTAGAAGGTCTCTAGCTGAATGCAGTGTGGCAGTCCGTGATGTGGGCATCTTTACAACAGACCTTTAAAACGTTCCCATGCCTCACTGAGTGTTTCGTCTTCCATCTGAGCAAAAGTCATGATTTCTTTTCTGAGTCTTGAGTTTGCTGTTGGTGGGAAGTATTTCTCTAGAAACTTCTCGGCTAGATCATTCCATGTAGCAATGGAATTTGCTGGTTGTTGGTTTAACCAGACTTTTGCAGTGTCTCTTAATGAATAAGGAAAAAGGATGACCTGTAGCTGTTCTTGTGTTACTCCTGGAATGATGAATTTATTGCAGATGTCCAGGAATGATTTTAAATGAGAGTGTGGATCTTCAGTTGGACTTCCTCCGAATTGTCCTGCAGCAGTCGGCATTTGGAACATAACAGGTTTTAACTCAAACCTTTCGGTTTCCAAAGTTGGCTGTACTATCCCTGGGTTGAAATTACAGTTTGCAGGGGCTGCATAATCTCTAATTCCTCTGGCTCTATCATCAGCCATTTGGATGGGATTTACTGGTCTATTTGGTTGGTTAGGTGCTACCATCTCTCTTGGTTGTTCAATTGGTTGTCTTCGAGCACGTCGATTTCTTCTCCTTCTATGATAAGTTCGATCAATTTCAGGATCAACTGTAAAATTGATCTGGCGAGCAGCACACATGCAATCTACGGTTGCCTGGAGAAAATTTACTCAACAGGTAACACGGTAAAATAACACCAAACAGAGTGTCAAATAAAAAAAATTATTAAAAATTTGATTGCCTTTCCCCGGCAACGGCGCCAAAAACTTGATCGGTTGTTAGTATGCCAATAAATTAATATAGAAATTATCGCAGATATGTATTAATCCAAGTATAAATTAACACAATCAAGTAGTACCTAGTGAGTTCTAGGGTCGAATCCACAGGGAAAGGTGATTTGAAAATCCTTAATAACTTGCTGATTTGAACTCAAAGACGCGTGGTATTATGAAAGTTTAAAGAAGAGATTTGATGTGAATGAAAAATAAATATGCGGAAAAGTGAAACATGCGCTGAGAGTTAAAAGAAGTTCTTAATGAGAATACTATCAAGGTTGTTGCGGTAGCAACCTCATGCTTTTATAAGTAACTTTGTAGCGCATACCATGACTAATTGATACATTAATGCCTAAGTGAGAAAAAATCATAAGATTCCCTTCCGGTACTACTTCTGCGTTTGGCGTAGAACTAACAACTGTTTTGTTTGGTTAGTTCATGCGTAGGCTTAGTTCTCTAACAACTTACAAGAGACTGCGTTAGTCTTAACACAGTCAAAACTCATTCATGCAATATCTTATAGCGGTAGTATTTATCTAATGCTACCAAGACTACATGCAATGCGCTAGCTTGTTCTACTTAGATATTTCCACATGCATTACCTGTCAGGGATTTATCATGCTGCTACCGCATCCGGCTGGCCAGGCGGGAGTTAGTAATGAAAAATAGTATCGCATCCAAGTAGAAGGCATGAATGTTTCATTAAATCAAAGTATGCGTGATAACGAGCATAGCTAGCTAGTTTTCCCTAAGTAATTTAGCTAGTCTTTTATAATTTATTGGCCAAAATGATGCGTTTTTGTGTTGTATTTGTAGGAAATAAATATTGGAGCTAATTGCGTGTTCGGGACATAAATAAGGGTTAAAGATCGAAAAAGGATCAAGTTGGAAGAAGTTAAATTCAGCCCAGCTGAAAAAAAAAAAAAAAAGTTCATAGCGTCGCGACGCTTTCGGAATTTTCCAAAAACATAATGGCGGCAATTGGCATAGCGTCGTGACGCTGTGACCAGCGTCGCGACACTATCGACATATTTTCTATATAATCTTCTTTTTGAGCTACGGATTAGGGGAGTCCAATTGGTTAGATTTTAGCCCTAATTTCGACTAGAGACCTTTGGTGGGAGCTGAAGCAAGGCCAAGGAGCGGGAATCAAGCTAGAAGACGTGGAGATCGTGACGGGGACGTGCCGGTTTCCACAGATTCGAGTTTTCCTTTCTCTTTCCCTTACCTCTTGTAGTTTTTATGGCTTTTCTTTCAATTAGTGTTTGTAGTTTAAAGACTATGAATTGCTAGTTGTTTGTCTTAGGGATTGTTTTAGTTTGTTGGATTGATTTGTGGTATGAATATGCATTTATTTTACCTATGCAATTATGGTTAAATGCTTTCAATTACTTGACCACTAGTTGAATGATTTGAGTGTTGAATCTTGCTCGGGAGAGGGGATTTGGCCTAAGACTTACTTTATTGGGAAAAATACACTTTTAGTCCCTGAGGTTTGGGTTAGGTTTCATTTTGGTCCCTGAGTTTTCAAACTCAACAATTTAGTCTCTGAGGTTTGGTTTTAGTTTCATTTTGGTCCCTCCATCCATTTTTCCGTTAGTTTTGCTGATGTGGCACTAATTTTTTATTTTAAAAAATTATTTTTGAACTTCTTAAAATATAATATATTAAAATAATAAAAATAAAGTTATTTTATATTATTTTTATTATTTCTTTTCCCACCATCTCACCTCCCCCTCTTCTTCTTCATCACCTTCATTCTTCTTCATCACCTTCATTCTTCTTCTTCTTCAAGAACACCGGCTACGGTCGCCGGCCGACCGACTGCCGGCCGCGAACTTTTTTTTTTTTTCTTTCTTTCTAATCTCTTCTCCTCCTCGCTCCTTTCTTCTCCAAAATTTCTTTTTTTTTTTTTTAAAAAAAAAGCGAAACTAGGAGGATTTCTGGACATTCATCTCTCTGCTCTACAAAATCTGAAGGCAAAAAGGGTTTCAATTTAGTCGCTTTTTCATTCATGGCAAAGATAAAACAAATGAAAAATGGAAAGAACAGGTCATTTCTGGGAAGGTTTCAAGACATGGAAAGCTTAAAATGCTCACAAGAGAATGAGTTTCAAACTTGAAATCAACGCCGAGGAAGTTCTGCCTTGAGCTCCAATGGAAGATGAAGGAAAATTTCAACAAATCTGTAACGGATCTGGGCTGAGGGCTTGAGAAACGAAATGGGTTTCGCGCAGATCTGGAGAAACGAAGGAGAAGAAAATCGCGCAGATCTGGTCTGGTTGAACGCGTGACGGCCGAAAATGTTTCAGATCTTGGGTAGTCCGGGAGAACGCCTGACGGCCGACGATGTGTTTCAGATCAGAACGGGTGATCTGGCTGAATGGGTGAGCAAATGGCGCGAACGAATGGGTTGGTCTGGCTCCGAGTGGATTGGTTTCTGGCCGGAAACGGAGGAGAGAGGTCGGGGCTGTTTCTAGCCGGAAATGGTTTGATTTTTTTCTAAAAAAAAACTACTGAAAAGAGGATAAGAAGAAGAAAGAAAGAAGGGAAATGAGAAGAAAGAAAGAAGGAGAAAGGAGCGAGGAGAAGAAGAGAATAGAAAGAAGGAAAAAAAAAAGTTGGCGGCTAGCTGCCGGAGGCCGGCCGGCGGCGGTAGCCCGCCGATAGCCGACAGCCGATGTTCTTGAAGAAGAAGAATGAAGGTGATGAAGAAGAAGAGGGGAGGTGAGACGGTGGGAAAAGAAATATTTAAAATAATATAAAACAATTTTATTTTTATTATTTTAATATATTTATATTTAAAAAATTCAAAAATATTTTTTTAAATAAAAAATTAGTGCCACATCAGCATTCCGTTAGTTTTTAACGGAAAAATGGATCGAGGGACCAAAATGAAACTAAAACCAAACCTCAGGGACTAAATTGTTGAGTTTGAAAACTCATGGACCAAAATGAAACGTAACCCAAACCTCAGGGACTAACAGTGTATTTTTCCCTACTTTATTTAATTGCATGACTAAAGTAGAAATTCTAAGTTTGTAACGGGATTTGGAATAACTTTAGAAGTTGCTTGAAGAACTAAACTCAAAGCCTTGCATGTTAATGAACTTAGATAGGGATATCAAGTTGGTTGCATGTATGAGAATCAATTATGCTCGAGAGAGATAGTTGTGATAAAAGGTTCCTAGACTTGGTAGAATAATTGCATGCTAAATTCATCCCATTAATCAATCCTCAATCTCAACAATGAAATCAATTCCCTAAGAATCTTTCCATTTGAGTCTCCACCTTTATTTTATGCTTTTTGTCTTTAGATTTATCTTTATTTTTAAGTTTTGCTCCCTAAATAAAATTGGACAAAAATATTCACGGTACTTAATTTGCTAGAAAACCAATCCAGAGGACAACACTCGTTTTACACGAAAACACTATATTATTACTTGACCCGTACACTTGCGGTAAGCAAATTGCGCATCAAGTTTTTGGCGCCGTTGCCGGGGATTGGCATATTTAGTTAAATTAATATTGTGGAAAAATTGTTCGGTCTTAATTTAGGGTGTATTTTATTTTTAGGTAGATTGCACTTTTTTCCCTATTTTTTTTCCATATTTGTTTTTTTTCCTTTATTGTCCTTTCCTTATTTGTTTTTGTTTTCCTTTTGGTTTTTCTATTTTGGTTTCTTTGTTCTTATTTTTCTTTCCTTTTTTGTTTGAGTCTTAGTCCTTTGTTCTTGTTGGGTTATTATTTGATTGGAAGCCTAATTTCCATTGTTGCTTTATTTGATTTGAATGGCTTTTTATTCCACACCACATTCCAATTTTTCATCTTCAAGTTTTACCCCTTTAAAAGAAAATTCTTCCTTAGAAAGCATAGTTCAAAATTATATTGAGGAGTCTAGAGTGAGGAGTCTTAAATTTGATGAAATCATAAGAGGACTTCAAACCTCAAAGGAAGTTAGTGAGGTGGGATCCACTTCCATAGGATGTCTAGTGAGTCATGTGGCCGATGATTCGTTGGCACCCATTCAGGAGCTTAGTTCTTTCGATCTTGCCAAGGATGAGCATTTAGGGGTGAGTTGCATAGATAGTGGAGAAGAATTGGAGAGTTGTAACACCTTTCAAGAACATGTTTGTGAGGAAGAAAAAGAAAATGAACTTACAGTGACAGAGGAAGTTCAGGAGGTAGAGTTTGAGGTTGAAAAGCCTTCGTCTGATTTATCTTCTCCATCCTTTGTAGATTTTGATTGTTCTTTTTTCTATTCTCACGAGTCAGTTTTAGGGTCTGAGTCTCTTTATTTTGATCTTTCTCCTTTTATGTTTATTTTATACAAAAATACTAAAAATAATTCTGTTTCAGGGGCCCATGAGAAACGAGTAAGCTTGCTAGCGATAGTGAGTTTTATTGATTCAAGAAAGAAGGGTCCAAAGAAATACGAGAATTTTTATGTGCCTTGACAGAATGGACGAGCACGTCGAGCTATTGACGAGGCAACCCAAGTAAGTTCAGTTGTGTTTTTCTTTTTGCTTTTGATTTATTGTTTGTTTTTGTTTTGTAGGTCTTGGTTCTAGTTTCTCCTTTGCTTGCAAGCTTCCATAAAAGAGGATATCGTCATTCCAGGGCAGTATTGTTCACTCCTCCTACTCTTTATTTGCTCTCATGCTTGATTATGCCTTATTTTCGTTATACATTGAGGACAATGCATGTTTTAAGTTTGGGGGTGGAATATCATGTTTGTGGAGCCCTTGAGCATCTGAGTTCGGGCTATAGTTTTGAGCTATCTTTGAATTGAGCATATGGTTGTTTTCTGGATGCTATTATTGCATGACTATGATTTCCTAGGATAGGCTTTCTTGTCAATTTTCAAGCTTTCGATGAGTTGTAAGCATGAGTGCCCAAAAATGGAGACTTTTTAAACTTTTTCTAGGAGATGTCTTGCATGAGTAGAGTATTTGTCTTGGCTAGGTTTGGATTTGAATGCTTAGGAGCGAATTATTAGGTTCATATGCTTGTTGTCACCTCGATAGGTGTAGGGAAGAGCTAAAGAGTTAATTTTTTTTTGCAAATTAGCATGTTTGATCTTGCTTAGGAGGAAAGAAAAGAATATATGCTTATCATGCTCATAAAGAAAAATCATTCTTGTTGTTACAATTTGAAATAAAAAAAAAAAGAAAGAAAAGTCATGACTTATGCGCGCAATGCAATGCTTAATAAAGTTTTGGCAAAAAGAGCTACCCCTGTTGTGATCAGTTAGGCCAACCAAAGGGTAAAACTCGGGTTAAGGGTCCCTGCAATAGGTGTGTGAAAGCTAGAGCCACATAAAAGTGCATGTTGTAATTTTCAATTATAAGCACCTAAGTATGGAGGAAAACAAACTAATTTGTTCCATTGACTCGTTAGTGAATCCTTAATGTTAGTGTAGAGGGAAGATGAGTTGAGAGTTTAGTAATTCAATCCCGGGCTAGTAGAGTCTGATCTCGTTAAGTTAGATCTCGCTTGTGCAAGTTAATTTTGGAAAACTTTTGATTTGTCTCCCTCATTGGTCCTTATGTGCATGTCTCTTGATTGCTTGATTATTGACTTTTGAGCCTTGAGGATTGAGTCATGTTTGTTGCATCCATTCTTCCATTGTATGCTTGATTTTTAGTTTGCTCGAGGACTAGCAAAAGCTTAAGTTTGGGGGTGTTTGATAGCAAGCATAGCTAGCTAGTTTTCCCTACGTAATTTATCTAGTCTTTTATAATTTATTGGCCAAAATGATGCGTTTTTGTGTTGTATTTGTAGGAAATAAATATTGGAGCTAATTGCATGTTCGGGACATAAATAAGGGTTAAAGATCGAAAAAGGATCAAGTTGGAAGAAGTTAAATTCAGCCCAGCCGAAAAAAAATCATAGCGTCGCGACGCTAGGACCAGCGTCGCGACGCTCTCGGAATTTTCCAAAAACAGAATGACGGCAATTGGCATAGCGTCGCGACGCTGTGACCAGCATCGCGACTCTATCGTCAGATTTTCTATATAATCTTCTTTTTGAGCTACGGATTAGGTGAGTCCAATTGGTTAGATTTTAGCCCTAATTTCGACTAGAGACCTTTGGTGGGAGCTGAAGCAAGGCCAAGGAGCGGGAATCAAGCGAGAAGACGTGGAGATCGTGACGGGGACGTGCCAGTTTCGACGAATTCGAGTTTTCCTTTCTCTTTCCCTTACCTCTTGTAGTTTTTATGACTTTTCTTTCAATTAGTGTTTGTAGTTTAAAAACTATGAATTGCTAGTTGTTTGTCTTAGGGATTGATGTAGTTGTTTTAGTTTGTTGGATTGATTTGTGGTATGAATATGCATTTATTTTACCTATGCAATTATGGTTAAATGCTTTCAATTACTTGATCACTAGTTGAATGATTTGAGTGTTGAATCTTGCTCGGGAGAGGAGATTTGGCCTAAGACTTACTTTATTTAATTGCATGACTAAAGTAGAAATTCTAAGTTTGTGACGGGATTTGGAATAACTTTAGAAGTTGCTTGAAGAACTAAACTCAAAGCCTTGCATGTTAATGAACTTAGATAGGGATATCAAGTTGGTTGCATGTATGAGAATCAATTATGCTAGGGAGAGATAGTTGTGATAAAAGGTTCCTAGACTTGGTAGAATAATTGCATGCTAAATTTATCCCATTAATCAATCCTCAATCTCAACAATGAAATCAATTCCCTAAGAATCTTTCCATTTGAATCTCCACCTTTATTTTATGCTTTTTGTCTTTAGATTTATCTTTATCTTTAAGTTTTTCTCCCTAAATAAAATTGGACAAAAGTATTCACGATACTTAATTTGCTAGAAAACCAATCCAGAGGACGACACTCGTTTTACACGAAAACACTATATTATTACTTGACCCGTACACTTGCGGTAAGCAAATTGCACATCAATGCGCTTACAAAATAAACTTATCACCGCATGGGTGTCTGCGCTAAGCCTTGAAAAAGAACATTAGCTCATGCGAGCAAAGAAAGACACTACGTAATACATCTTGTGCTCAATACAAGCCTTTCCTTCGCAGAGACCTTCTGTGATTTCTCTTTCTCCTTTCTTTTCTTGATCCTTTCCTTGTTCCTCTCTCTCTTCTTCTAGAGCAGATGGATGCTTTTTATAGGCAACGGAAACTGACTTCACCAAGGAACTAGAAAATGTGCCCCAGTCATCTTCTGCCAAATGGTGTATCAGCTGTGTCAGAACGGTCTTTTCACCCATCTTTCCTTTCACGATCGTTTTGGGATGTGTGCCTGCGCTGAAGAAAACTTGGGCAACAAACAACTGTATTTTTAATGCGTTAGCACCCTACAATTTTATAATTTCGTACCACATTTACAAATATAGCCTCCCGCAGGAAACCATCACATTTTCCTTCATTACTGCGTTGCAACAAACGCATATATCTTTTAGCCTTGTTTTAGCCTAAGTTTAAAGAAGAAATAACTTGCTTTTGCAAGTTATCAATAATCTATACAGCAGCGGGTGTATAAATACATGTATAAAACATATACAATGTACAAATACAATAAACTAGGGCATCACTATTCCCATTACATAATGGTATCACTATACCCATTACACTTCTCCCACTTGCCCTAGATTACATCTTTGTACATAACTCGTAGACCTAGACCATCTAGATGACCCTCATACACTTTAGCCGAGAGAGCCTTCGTGAATGAATCAACAATATATCCTTTAGATTCTATGTGCTTGCTTGTCTTGCAATAGGCAAGTTCATATTTGGAACACCTTCCAAATTAGGCTTGAACTTCCTAAGTCATACAGTCTCTATCGTTGCTTCATAAGCAACTGCTTATCGGCCTATATGGTCGAGACTGCAGATAAGTCGTACTATAGCTCCTTCATTAAGAGTGAACACAGACAGTGTGAACATAGTGTATCCTGTAAAGACCCGATCCTCAATGCCATACACGAGCATATAGATCCTCGTTCTCCTAAGATACTGGAGGATACACTTAACGACTCTCCAGAGATCAAACCCTGGAATGAATTGATACTTATTGACAATCCCTACTGTATAGGGCATATGTCTCAAGTCCTCAACATCTTGAGGTGTCTCGGGACACAGTTCCTTAGACAAAAGAATTCCATGTCTGAAAAGGTAGTGAATCCTTCTTGGAATTCTGCATCGTATATCTCACTAACATCTTGTAGACATAAGAAACTTGAGACAAGGCTAGCTCAGCTACTCCCAAACTTTCATTTGGAAATGAGCTGCTAGCCTCTTTTAACGTTTTCAAGACAAGTAAATAAAAATTACGGTCTTGAACAAGTTCTCTTTTTCTAAGCAGGGTCCTATGTCATATTCAACAAGAACAATTCTTAATGAATTAGACATTTGGGGCATGAGGACATTCCTCAGTTAAGACTAATCCTAGACTTATTTACCACAATTTGTCGTTTAAGCTTGTTGTATTATTACCGTTATTAATAAACGTCAGACAACGCACATACAAATTATTATTTTTGAATTGCTGAAGTAACAAATTACTTGTATTATTAATCACACTAACCCATTACATCTAATCCAATCAAATTCTGCAAAAGCAAACAAACAATCAAAGAAACCCTATAAAACTATTGATTTAGTTTTTGCAACGATACTTCAAAGGTTTAGAGCAACAACCACCGAAGGGTGGTCAGCTACTCCTCCTTTGAATTGAGACAATCTCAACCAAACTCTAACACCGGAATAACTCATACTCCGTTAGTGTTTAGTTACCGTTGTTCGGTCAAAGATTAGTTAACACATTTAACTCATCCCCGTAAGTGTAACCCTCCCACTTTCAGATCTCAGAGGCATGCACCAACAGGCTACCGAAGGGAAAGACAACTGTTGGTGATTAGCCTAAGTGACCCTATCCTATTCAGGAGTTCACGATGTTCCGAAACCTATGATCAAGCCCTCTGAAGGGATGGTCGCTCCAGGACGACACGTAGGCGGATCATAAGAATCTCACGGTGCGACCTAGGGGTGGAGACCGTAGGATACGTTGACACACGTCCTACTCCCACTTACTATAGATATTCTCCCAATTCACCTTGTTATTGACCCATGCAAACACTTTCCGAAGGGAGGCCGCGCCCAAGGAGACACGAAGCCGAGCATGAATCTCACGGTGTGAACACAAGGGGACGTGAGAGTAAAAACTCGATATGAAAATCTTGTTTTTATATTTTTCCTCCCACTGAAATGTCCTACCGTATTTTAGGGTTATTTGACTTAGATAAATTCGGCTAAGTCAATCTATCTAAGTCTAATCTTATTATAACATTTATGGTGAGGATTTAATAGCAACGTTCTAGGTGAATTAAACTCTTTTAATAAACCTAGCAATATTGCATGTTAACATGACTATGGTTCATTCAACTCAAGGTTCAGGTTAGTTCCCAGGTAGGAGGTGTTCCGTAAACCGTCATCTTAAATACCTCCAGCTTTAAACAGAACTTCACCGGGAGAGTTCCCTTATAACCACAGTAATGTAAAGTCTTTACTCTAAAGATCTAGGTGTATTAAACTCTTTTAATCAACCTAGTGACATTGCATGCTAACATAACTATGGTTAATTCAACTTAGGTTTCGGGTTAATTCCCAGGTAGGAGGTGTTCCGTTAACCGTCAGCTTAAATACCCCCAGCCTTAGACAGAACTTTTACCGTGAGAGTTCCCTTATAACCAATATCCTATTTGTCCTACTTACCATATTTTAAATCTATTAAAATACAAAGCAAGACATAATTTCTAATCCTATTAGAAATAGTGATCTCAGGTCTAATTAATTTTAAACAATTTTAAAATTAATACATTTTTCCTAAGATCCTATGTTTGCATGCAACTCTTTGTTATAGGTTAACGGTTTCTATTCATTAATTTTATAACACTTATAAAATTTTAATGAATTAATCCTATAACATGCTACTATGGTGACATAAATTAACAATCGAATTCTAATTAATTCATAAACCATATACTAGCATTCATGACATACAAAAATATAACAATTATATTAATCTAAAGTAATATCATGCTCAATGCAATTTTAATTTCCTTTTAATTAATCTAACTCTTAAATTAATTACCCAAGAAAATTAAAATAAAGCATTACCATTTTCATACATTAACATAACATTTATATTAATAGCTCATGAAAAATAAGCATGTTAATTACTAATATAAATATACCTCTTATATTTTTAAACTAAAGTAATTTCATACTTAATGCAAATTAATTTTCTTCAATTAATCTAACTCTTAAATTAATTACCCAAGAAATTAAAAAAAGCATTCACATTTTCATACATTAACATAACACTTTATATTAATAGCTCATGAAAATTAAATAAGCATACAGATTACTTTCATAAATATAACTCATATATTTTTACTAAAGTAATTTCATACCCAATGCTTCTCAATTTTCATCCATTTAATCATAACAATTTATATTAAATACTCATGAAAATTAAATTCATGCATAATACTTATATTATAACAATTATAATTAAATATGCATGAATATGCTTAACCTATGGTGGGATTTTAAGCTATATGACATCCATAAAGTAATTAAATAGCTAAGTAGACGGGTTTTGGCATCCTAGGACAAAATAAATAAGAAAAATTACATTAATTTATCTACTAAAGTCCTATCTTGCCGAGAACCAGCTCAAAACAGCCTCAAACCACATCCAAACCCTTCGTGTCGGCAAGAATACGAGCTGAACCAGCTTCAAAACACCTTGAACCAGCTCAAAATTGCTTGAACCACCCTGAACCGTGCAAAACCAGCTTTAAATAAGCTTGAACCGGCCCAAATCACAGTGAACCAGCTCAAAAAACCACTTGAACCGGCACAAAATATGTTGAACCGGACGGAAAATAGCCCAGACCGCGTGAACCGGGTCAAGAATCGCACGAACTAGTCAAAACCGAGCTAAACCGGTCAAACCACGAATCGGACCAACTGCTCCAATTAACTGCCCGCTCTCAGCAACCGCACGCAAAAACGCACTCCAAAAGCCCACGAACGTGGAAGAACAGCCCACAAAGACAGGCTTACGGATCTGCACGCGAACAAACGGACGGCCCACGGATGCTTCAAAACGGCCCACGAATGGATCTGGTTGCACTCGCACGGAGAAAGACAAAAAAAACGTCCACGAAGAGGCTCGAACCGTCCAACTGCCGCTCCCACGATCGCGCGTGCGCTTCAGGTGCTGGAGTTCGAATCCCAGCAGACGCTGCTTCGCCTTTTTTTTTTTTTTAAATTTCTTTCTCGATGGCAGCCCTCTGTATACCCGAAAAACTTGATTTTCAGCAGCCATCTTCTTCGTTTTGCCTCAAATTTCAGGAAATTGCTCCGAAATTCTTCTACAATATCAAAGACATGGACTTACAGACTCAAATTTGCAACAAAACACCCAAAAACAACAAGCCTTTACATGATCAAATCAAGAAAAATGCAAATTCTAAAAGCCAAAACCCAAACCATCTACCGGCAAACCATTATACATCAAATGCACAATTTTAATCCCACCATTCAACCAATGCAAATTTTGAGAAACAAGATTAGATCTACGATTGACTCTGATACCAATTGAAGGATTGGAATTCCCAATTCCATTACAGCGGAAGCAATTGTACCGTTCGTAAATTAATTTTGTTCTACAAAATACCAATACATTGGCAAAAAGTTAAGCGATGAGAAACATACATCCGTCTGACAACTCTGAATTCTTCAACGGACACCACCACAAGGGCTTCCCCATTATAACTCTGAGATTAGGAACGTAGTTGTGAGACTACCTAATCTTGAATGGAAAAAAAAAACTATTAGAGAGAAAAATTCTCTCTAGAGTTCTTAAGTTGAGAGAATATGGGAGGGAGGCTAGAATGAGACCTTAGGGTTAGGGTTCTCATAACCTTTCATTTTATAAGAGAGGAAACCCTAATGTGAGGTTAAGAAACAATCTTGACCGTTAGATCAAGATCAATTAATTAATTGATTAAATCAATTAATTAAAAATTAATTAATTAATCATATTAATTAATTAATCTCATGCACATTTAAATTTTATTTAAATGTACTTCCCTCACATAATATATAGTTTAATTAAACTTAATTAAATCGCATTTAATTAATTCAATTAAACTAATCAATTAATTAATTCCAATAATTAATTATTTTCATAATTAAATATCACCCATATTTAATTAATTACACATTAGAATCATATTCTAATAATTCCCTCATAGACTATAGTTTAATTAAATCTCATTTAATTTAAACTAAATTGAATAATTAATTCATAATTAATTAATTAATTTATTAATTAAATATCATATATTTAATTGAATATATATTTGAACTCTTTCAAATATATTATTCTCTCATTAAAGTTTAATCACAAATTAAACTTTATATTATAATGTATCACTATACATTATATTAATTGTATCTCATACAATTAATTTGATTCTCAAGATGAATTTGAACTATTCAAATTTTTTTCAAGATAAATTGTTCCCAATTACTCTTTACGAGCTAGCAGGGGGACCTAATGGACCTACAGATCAGAAGCTCCAATGATATGAGGTTAATTGACTAAACTCATTAATCGAGTTAACCAATATTCATTAGCTGTGAGTCACTCCACTAAAGACCCACAGTTGCACTCTTCTCACTGTAGAATGTTTCTGTGTCCATGGATATTGACCAGTAACGGTAAGTCAATCCTTCACGAGTGTCCGTAACCACAGCTGGGTCAAATTATCGTTTTACCCGTGTGTTACATCTATTTCCTTAAGTACCAGTGCTCCTATAATGAACAACTTGTTTATAGTCCAACCAATAAATAGAAAGTCCCTCTCGAGCCAATGAGAGGGCGAGATCCCTTTGTTCAAGCCCCGGAGTCACCGCTTAAGGGAACACTCATCCACTTCTCCTAGAAGTGGGAAGAAGTGAATTCCTTCTTGTGTTGTCATGTTCCTAGCCTCCCACTCGGTCTTGTCCCCAAAAAGGAAGGCATATTGAGTCGGCGTATTGGCCACTCTCACCCATGCTAATCAAAGGACAATCCCTTATGAGAAGGAGTTCATGACACACTCAGGATTAAGACTGAGTTACCTAGGTCATCCTATTGAAACAGTAACCTAACTAGTTAACGGTGTTATATCTAGTGGTTTACTATTTCATGGTCTGGTCTTATGCAAACTCATTGCATAGGATACCCCGCTCGCATGTCTGCTACATGGACGCTTTGGATCAATACGTCTGTATCAAATACAAAGTGGGTCGTATCTCATAGTGTTACCAGGATAAGGTACCCAACCTTATCCTTGTACTATAGACCTTTTAGGTTATTACTTGAACATCGATCCCTGTATGTCTGCACATATTAGTTCAAGTTACATACAAACAACCTTGGATCTTAGTTTATTGGATTTGGGTCAAATTGTGCAATATTTAACAATAACACTTTATTGTAGAAACTCAATAACACTTTATTGAAACAAGTATACAATTTGTTTACATTCACTATCTACGAGTTTTAGGGCATAAAACCCAATAGATCACTGTAGCTGGAGACACTCGGATTCAGTACATTCGTTTCTACTCATCGATTAGCAGATAATGATTTACATGCATGCTCTCTATAGGTACTCTAATACATTTATCCAACATTCTAGCGAAGGAGATGATGAAAAATATCTGGAGTTAGGAACACTCACGGTAACATCCCAACAAGATTTGCAGCCAATCCAAAATAAAGACCCTTCAGTACAATTTTTCCACCTCCACGAACAACCTAACGAAACCAGTTTAGTTTAATTCAGTACAATTTTATAAGCATTACATAGAACAATATATAAACACAAACCTTCAAAATAACTTAACATGAAATCAAATAACCAATATCACTTGCCTCTTAGAATTTAGAATCACTGAATCACCTAATATAAAACGTATTCTAGAAGTAGTTGCATTTGGTAAAGCTACAACACATGACTCTGCTCTCTTCCTCGTTTCTAAATTGAATGGTAACTCCTCTAGAATGTGATTTATGTTTTAAAAGTGGAACAATTCATTGACACAAGCAATGAACAAAAAATTCATTCTTCAACAAGTTAAACTTTACAGACTTGAGAAATTTCTGCTTCGTAGGTTCAAAGTCGCTGGACCAGAGAACAAGCGTGCAAATTCTTATTTCTAAAAGAAAATTCTGCAAATAAGAGATTTCCAACTAGAGAACTCTCAACTCAATGAAAATATGCAATTGCTTATCAGATTATTTGTTTAAGATGGGGGAAGTTCAAAACAAACAATGAAATGACACAAAACTAGTTCATTTTATTCAAGATCCTTCCATCCGAAGGAAAGAGTTCAGGTTCTTTTTTGTTAGTTGTGTGTGTGTAATCCAACACTTTTGGCTTGTCCTGCTAGGGCCTCCTTTGTATTATTTCATTCATCTCAACAGAAAATGGTCTCTTATCAAATATATATATGAATTTCTGTAACCACCACTCAACTAATGAGATAAAAGTATTTAGAATTGAAACTTCTAAAATTCATTTAAGCATATAATTCAAAATTAAACTTCCAGCTAACAAAAATATAAATAAAATGGCAGGATGATCACACAATGCAAGAAACCTAAGAATCATAAACATTAATTTTTCCATCCACTGTAAAAACGTTGGACAATGTTTACTGTGAAAAAGAGCAAGCAAACCTCACGGAAGAAAGTTATTGGCTCCTGACTGAGAGACTGAGGATTTCCGATATTACAGTAGAGTATCTGTAAGAAATAATAATGTTAATAAAAGTAAAACATCAAATTGATGTAGAAAATAAGAATTGCACCATTCTCATTCCATTATCCCGATTCAAGCATATATATCAAATGAAAAACACCATTTCAAGTCGATCTAATCGTACGCTAAACATGCGCCAAATCAATCCATCTCAAAATAAAAGCACAGAATAAAAAAAAAAAAAAGACATCTACCTTTCCGTTCAACCGTAGTAAAAAAAGGAAGAAAGAAACCACAAGAAACCTACACTAAAATTTCTTCTCCAAACATCAAACACACAAAAACGAAAAGATTCATCACCACCATGAACCATTCCATCTCTTCTTCCACCAAAAGATGCTAAAAAACAAACAAAGCCACTCCAACACACTCACTCACCTCAAAAAGCGTGCAACCAAACAGAACCTCATGAAAAACAGAACCGTGTGACCGTAGATTCGAGGCGCGAGATTGAAGAAGCAATGTAAACGATCAACAACAAAAGAGGAAGATATAATGCTGGAGCTAGCAAAGATCCATGGATCTGAAACAAGATCTAGCGAATCGAAGAATGGAAGAAGAAATTGGAGAAATTTTGAAAGGAAGAAATGCGAGGGAAATGGAAATCTCAGAAGCGGGGATTGGAGAGAGAGACCAAAACGAAAGGCCAGGGAACAAAACCTTTTCTGACGACACGATACGCATCCTCAGCAGCTGCTCGGGTGGTCGCGACCTAAAAAAAAGCAACAAAACATAAACCATTCGGATGTCAAGCTTGACGAACGAAGAACAAACAGAAAAATTTTAGAAAAAGAAAAAGAGAAAAGGAAGTATTACGAGTCCCATCTTCAAGAAGCCATCGACGGTGAGGTTGAGGGGTTTCCCATGTTGATGACGAGAGGGAGATCGAGAGGAAGGAGAAAGAGGCACATGAGGGAGAAAAGGGTTAGGGTTTTTTCAGGGAGAGAGAAAGTTCAAGTCGAGGAGAGAGAAATTTCATTTAAAAAATGTACCGTTTTTAAAAATTAAAAAAAAAACACTTTTAATGACGGGCAATTAAAATGTCTTTTAATGATGGGCAATGCCTGTCATTAAAAGTCCCAAATCTTTTAAAAACCCGCGTTCGACATTAAAAGGCCACGTGTTTTTCGTCCGTCATTAAAAGCTCTGCGAATTTTTTTCCGTCCGTCATTAAAAGCCATTTTTGTAGTAGTGACTCGATCCCAACGTCCATCGACTCAATTACTAGCTATTAATCAACTAACCTCACGAACCCATCAAGTTAATTAATTAAGTAACTGCATTAAGAACAAGATACCCCTAGAGCATTAACCCAACGGACCCGTTGAACCAACATGCAATTTATCAATAAATTAACCTAGCCACGATTAATAAATCAATTAATTGTTGCTCTAGACTAGAACACTCATAATCAACTAGAGGGATATCTAATTAATCACAAATGTCGACTTAGACCCTAGATCTATCGTGTCAGCAACAAAGTCAGAGTCTGCTCTTGGGACCCGTACTCACGAATCAATCCAATGCTAACTATTGAATTATCTATCCATTAACTAAGTGGAAATCAATTCTTTAGCGGTTTATTAACATACGAGTTGCGAGTTAGGGCGTCAATCTAACCTACTGTGCATGCTAATTATAAAAGCGGGAATCTAAAGCCACAAACAACAAATAAATCATGCATAAAGCTCAAACTTGATCCGTTTGGTGTCGTCTTCGAGTCTCGAGCGCTCCACTTAGGTCTTTTCACCGTCTCGACATCCCATGGACTTCAAGATGAATCGAAACTATGCTAATTTCCTCGAATTAACACCAAATTTGAATATGAGATCCCTTGAAGCGCTTGATACCAAACCGCTACAAAACATAAATTTAAACGAGATAATTGTTGTAAAACTAACAAGATTAAGGACAAATAAACATGGGCAATTAGGTCCCATCACAGGGCAAGATCGACGCTTTAAAGTCATTTTAAGCTAGTTTTTGGCCTCAAAGAGCACTTAGATACCTTTAAGACACTTATGTATGTTCAAGGGGTGAGGGGAAGTGCACTAGGCTTGCTTAGGCACATTGAAGCTCATTTTAGTCTCTATAAGGCATGCAATTAGGCTTCATCTAGACACTTTAAGATACTTTTTTGCCACTTTGAAGGTTTCATAATTTTCTCTCCTTAGTTACCAACTAGTTTTTTAATATGTGCGTTGCACATGATATTCTATTTTTTGATTATAGATTAAAATGAACTTTTTTTAAAAAATTGAATAATAATGTGATTGTTTTATGAAATAAAAAAATAAATATTATAAAAGTAAGATATATGAATAAATCAATAAATTTTTTAAATAAAATTAAGAAATAAATATAAAAGTAAAAAACTTTAAATAAGAATAAATATGGATAACAATAACATGAACTAAAACAATAGTAGTAAAGAGAGAAAGATGAAACTCTTTTAATCACACACAATTTCTTTAAATAATAATTCTTCTCATACTGTTGTAACTGAGATCTTGCTCCTCCTGATGCGCCACTGCAAGTATTCTGGAGTAACTCCCTCAGAATGACAGTTATCATTTAGCCTTCTAACTGCCCTCCAGGAAGCCAACACTTGCCGCTTCCTTTCATTAGAATCCTCGCAACTGTAGGAAAATTCTAGTGCATTCAGACCATGAGTTGCTGGTATGAATTGTTTAAACCAGCTTTGTCGCAAGGCCAACAACAGAACATAATGGACGCACCCCTAAGGACCTACTAGAGGAACTGTGTGAAAGCTCCCGCATCTGTAGATTAAGGCCTTTAAGGGCATCCAATGTGCCTTCCAAATTACATGCTCTAATTTGGCATCTGAAAAGAATGACACCCATGCTTTTTTTTTTTTCGGAAAACTTGATTTTTTGGCAGCCAAAATTTTTTGGGAACTTAAAAGGGCTATGCACCCAAATATACAGTAAGGGGACACAACATCTCAGTTTCCCGCCTTTATTGGACTTACAATAATTGAGCGCCCAAACTATTTCCGCTAGAAAAGGTTTGGCTGGATTCACCCCTTGCTCAATGCTGAAGAAGAGCTTCAAGACATCGTCATCCACATACCTTTTTACTCTGGGATACAGGACCATCCCGTAGATGCACAAAGCTAACAAAACCAGGCTTTTTTTCTTCATTTATGTGTTTGCGAGCGAGTTCTATTAGATAATCTATAGATATAGACTCTTCAACCCCTTTCACTTTCACATTTTTCTGTACTTCCTTCAGGTGTACAACTAGAAATTTGGATAAAACTCTCTTCGCAGTTAGCTATGGGTTGAAACAATAGATCATCTCTCCACCTTTTTCTTCAATATTCAGCATTGTGTGGTACTCTCCAATGGTCGGTACCAAGTCAAAATCTTGAAATGCAAAACAACGGTAGGCTGGGTCCCAGAATCCTAATAAAGCTTGGATGGTGAACTGGTTAACTGAGATATACATGAGGTCTGCAATATATGGCCGTATCTTTTTTAAATTACAAATCTTCTTTCCGGCGTTAAACCTCCCCAAGTAGCCTTCAACTCTCCTAGCTCATTAAGAATGATCTGAACTTGACTTGAGGAGGATGACGACCCGAGGCTTTTATGAGGCAGACTATCCCCATGTTTCAATTGTGTCTGCTCTGCCCATTGTAGCATAGTACTCAGCTCGTCGTATTCAGAGGAAGGTGACTGTATCGACACTATGGGTACATTGGCATTCATTTTGTTCCCTTTTTGGAAGAAAAGAAAATGTAAGGAAAGAATAATTAATTACCGCTTTAAATTAAATTATGACAGATTTTTCATGTGCCTACACGGGAGCATTCGCAATCCCCTCGAAGGTCGACATTACTTCATCTAAAAAGGTAAGATAATGCCATGGATAAATGAATTTAATTTTAAAAATGTGAGACAACTACTTTAATGTTATGAAAAATGGGGGAGGACCTTTCATGCGCCTACACGAGAGCATTCACAATCCCCTCGAAGGTCGACACTACTAATTCCAAAACATGATCCATGACCCAAACTAATTGATATGGCTAAACTAAATACTAAAAGACTTCAAATAGAGTAAGAAAGGAAGAAAGAAAAAAAATGAGCTGACAGGAGATAAAAAATAATCGAAAAGGAAGGGGGGGTGGAAACGCTCCTTGGGATAGATTCCTTTTTAAGAAAAACAAAGATCCAAAAGAAGAGAAAGGGGAATTAAATATCTAAAATGAAAAGAATGTAGGGATAACTTTTACTTCTCCACTTAAACAAATTAGAAAAACTTTATTTTGAAAGAAAACAAGCTTTCCCTTTCTATAGAAAGTTTCTTGTTTTGGCAAGACTTAAATTTCTTAAAAAACCTTTTTTTTAAACAAAAATCGAACTCTTTAACCTTTTTTTTTTGAAAAAAATTCTTTGTCTTGACAAAATTTAAACTCTTTAGAAGAAATCTTTTTTTTTAAAAGGATGTTTTTTTTTTTTGAAAAAAACTTAAACTCTTTATTTAAAAGAAAGTTTTTCTCTAAAAAAAAAATTAAACTCTTACTTTTCAAAGATTTTTTGTGTCTTGACAAAACTTAAACTCTTTAGAAGATTTTTTTTTTTTTTTTGAAACAAAGTCTAAACTTTAGTTTTCGAAGTTTTTTTTATTCATGACAAAACTTAAATTCTTTAAAAGAAAGCTTTTTTTTTAAACAAAGTTTAAGCTTTTTTTTTTTAAGAAGAAAAGAAGAACAAAAAAAAGAACAAGTGACACTAAGAAGAGCGGACTTTGAAACCTATTTTCCATGATTAACCCTTTTATTCAAACTAATGATGACATGAGTACGAAGTGGGGGTAGAGAAATTCTAACTGTAATGGATAAAAATGTCCCCAAGTTAATCCAAATGTTATAAAATAACAAATGAACTAACTTGAGTGAGGATTTTTCATGCACTTGCACGAGAGCAATTATGTCCCTTCAAAGGTCGACACTACTACATCCTCGATCCTAATCCTAAAGGTAAAGCTCAGGTATAAAGTTTTGGTTGTGTGTGACATGCATGACAATACATAATATGAATTAACGACGCATTCATTAAAGCACAAACCATATTCACACAAGTCACTCCAACAATAACTACGTAGCAAATAAGATGGACCACAAAAAAAAAAAAAAGAATTGAATAAAAAAAAAATGAAAACGACTTTGACCCTCTTAAGAAAAGTCCCTAGTGGAGTCGCCAAGTTGTCACAACGTCATCGCAACGCGGAGCGACCTGTAGAATTGGAATTCCCAATTCCGTTAAAGCGGAAGCGCAATTGGACTGGTTCGTATCTAATTTCGTTCTACAAAATACCAATACATTGGCAAAATACAAAATTCACAATTTTAGGCTACGCATATATAAATTTCAGATCTAAATCTAAAAGGTGAGAAGCATACCTCCGTTGACGACTCTGAATTCTTCAACGGACACCACCATTCGATCTTCCCCGCTATTCTCTGAGGTTGGGAACGGAGTGGTGGGACTCCATTTTTTTCAATTTGGGAGAGAAAACAGAGAGAAAAAGGACTCCTCTGTGTTTTCTGAGATGAGAGAGTATGAGAGACCAAGAGAGTGAGAAAGCGATTAGAGATTCTGCTGGAGAGTAAATGTGAGATTATGATCTCCCCTTCCAAGAACCCTTCCAACGTGAATTTAAAATTGTGAGAGAAAATATTTTATTTAAAATTTTAATTAATTAAATAAAACGAATTTAATTTAATTAATTAATCTTATGTGCATTTAAATCATATTTAAATGCACATCACCCTCACATAGTATATGGTTTAAATTAGTTTGACTAAATCCAATTTAACCAAATTAATTTAAACCAACTTATTAATTAATTCATAATTAATTTACTCAATGATTAACTAAATATCACATATTTAATTAATCCATCATTCGAACCATATTCAAATATGCATCTCTCTTATAACCTATAGTTTTAATATGAATCCAATTCACATTAGAATTAATCTATAGTTATTAATTTAATTAAATCACATTTAACTAAATTAAATTGAACAGTTAATTAATTCAAAATTAATTAATTATTGTGATTAATTAAATATCACATATTTAATTAATTACATATTAGAATCATATTCTAATTTAATCTCTCATATTATATAGTTTAATTAAATCACATTTAATTAGACTCAATTGAATAATTAATTAATTTATTCACTAATTAGATATCACATATTTAATTAGTTATATATTTGACCTCTTTCAAATATTATTCTCTCAATTTAATAAAGTTTAATCTCACATTAAACTTTATATTATAATGTATCGCCATACATTATACCGATTGTATCTCATAAAATTAACTTGATTCCTAAGATGAATTTGATTCCCAAGATGAAAAAAAAAAAACTTGATTCCCAAGATGAAAAAAAAAACTTGATTCCCAAGATGAATTTGAACTATTCAAATTCTTTCAAGTTAAATTGTTCCCAATTCTCTTTACGAGCTAGCATGGGGACCTAATGGACCTACATATCAGAAGCTCCAATGATATGAGGTTAACTGACTAAACTCATTAATCGAGTTAACCAATATTCATTAACTGTGGGTCACTCCACTAAAGACCCACAACTGCACTCTTCTCACTGTAGAATGTTTCTGTGTCCACGAATATTGACCAATAACGGTAAGTCAACCCTTCACGAGTGTTCGTAACTACAACTGGGTCAAATTACTGTTTTACCCCTATGTTACCTCTGTCTCCTTAAGTACCAGTGCTCCTCTAATGAACAACCTGTTTATGGTCCAACCAGTAAACAGAAAGTCCCTCTGGGCTAGTGAGAGGGCAGAATCCCTTTGTTCAAGCCCCGGAGTCACCACTTAAGGGAACACTCATCTACTTCTCCTAGAAGTGGGAAGGAGTGAATTTCATCTTGTGTTGTCATGTCTCCAGCCCCCCACTCGGTCTTGTCCCCAAGAAGGTAGGCTTATTGAGTCGACGTGTAGGCCACTCTCACCCGTACTAATCAAAGGACAATCCCTCCCGAGAAGGAGTTCATGACACACTCAGGATTAAGACTGAGTTACCTAGGTCATCCTATTGAAACATCAACCTAACTAGTTAACGGTGTTACATCTAGTGGTTTATTATTTCGTGATCCGGTCTTATGCAAACTCATTGCATAGGATACCCCCGCTTGCATGTCTCCTACATGGACACCTTGGATCAATATGTCTGTATCGAATACATAGCGGGTCGTATCACATAGTGTTATTAAAGGTTTGGAGTCGCCACCAATCATCTTGGGGTGTGATTGGTCACCCGTTTTAAAAATAAAACTAGTCTTAGAAACCAAAATTAAGTTCGGGGGTCAGTTGCGTGTAGGGAAGGTATTAGCATCCTACAACACTCGTTTGAAAACATTTTATTTATTACTCAATTCATTAATCAAAGGTCCTTGTTTTAATAAAAATAAATAAATAAAAAGAAAGTTTTTTTATTAAAAAAATAAAATAAAATAAATGTCCCACTAAATTTCACCTGATCTTAAAAATAAAGCAAAGATTTAATTTGGTGAGTGAGGTTAACCCATGACTTTATTATCATATAGAATTTTCTTAATTTAGAGAAATTCTTCACCTCAAGAATTTGAAAATTATCAACTCCGTCATAGACTTTACATGAATTATTTTTGTTTCATATCTATTATTTCATATTTTAAAAATAAATTGCAAATTAATAATTATGAGTGGTGTATGCCACCATTCAACGGAAAACATTTTTTTTTTATCAAATTAAAATAGAAATTCACTTGGAAAAAAAAAACTTTGAAATTCATAGGAAAATCCAACTAAAAGCAATTTTAAAAAATTTTTACGTCTAATTTGAAATTCCAAATTGAAATCCAATTTGACATTTATCTAGGAATTGAAATTCAATTTGAGAGGGAGTTGAGATTCAAAAAGAGTCCAAATTAAGAATTAAAACATGGAAAAAAAAGTCATTTAAGATTCGAATTAAACTGGGCCCAATTTTGGAAATAAATTGAAATTGGGGGCAACTAGATAAATGACCATTTTTAAATGGCTGTTTGGAAAAATGACCATCCGAATTTTCAATTTGAAAAATGGCCAATTGCTAATTTTAATAATTTTTTTTTAGTAACAAAATGGACAAGAATGCCCCTAACCGAAATCTAAATTCAGAGATTATTTACATTAAATACACTATAAAAAGGGAAAGAATCTATGATTTACAAATTAATTTAATGTGAAATTCAATAAACAAATTTCAAAATAAAAAAGATAAGTCTAATATTAATCTATCTTAAAGTATAATTTGAAAACAAAAATTTTAATTAAGAAATTTGTTACTAAATTCAAATCACGATTTATGGAGGAAAAATAGGGGAACATCAAAAATACAAAATATCAATTAAAAAAAATCATCTCTGTTGCAGTTGGAATTTCATCATGCAAGTTGAAGAAACTGAAGAAAAATCATTGTATCATGATCTTTGTCTAATCACAATTAGAGTGTGTATGCAAACAGGTTAGGGTTCCTTCTAAAAATTATTTACTTTTGTAGGAGAGGAAGATTCAAAGGTGATTGAGATTGATGAGTTCAAATGAGCTTTTAGCAACCAGAAAGAATAACTCGGGTGAAGGGAAAGCATAAAAGCAGTAACCAAAAACGCCTACTTTGGGGATGAAGGAAAACATGAAAACAATAACAAATATGTGGAAATATACTTATGATATGAATAATCTTTACAGTGCGTTAGTAACAAAATGTATAATAATGACCCTAACCGAAATCTAAATCCAGATTATTTAAATTAAATATACTATAAAAAAAAGAGAGAATCTAGGATTTACAGATTAGTTTAATGTGAAATTCAATAAAATAATTTCAAAATAAAAAAAGATAAGTCTAATATTAATCTATCGTAACAGTATAATTTGAAAAACAAAAATTTTAATTAAGAAATTTGTTACTAAATTCAAATCACAATTTATGGAGGAAAAATAGGGGAACATAACAAAATACAGTATATATCAATAAAATAAAATAAAAAAGAAATCATACATGTTACAGCTCGAATTCATCATGCAAATTGAAGAAATTGAAGAAAAATCACTGTAGTTGTGATCTTTGTCTAATCACAATTACAGTGTATGAAAACGGGTAAGGGTTTCTTCTAAAAATTATTTACTTTTGTAGAAGAGGGAAGATTCAAAGGTGATTGAGACTGATGCAGAAGGAAGTTCAAACGAGCTTAACAACTGAAAAGAATAACTCGGGTGAATGAAAACATGAAAGCAATAATCAATCTGAACGCTTAGTTTTGGGGTAAAGGAAAACATGAAAGCAATAAAAAAAAAAAGCAAAAATATACCTATGATCAATAGCTTTACAGTGTTGGAAGGAACGATGAAGACCAATAATTGATCAAACTTCAGAATGGTTGGAAAAGACAATGAAGCAATCTAGTTTGTTGATTACAAAATAAAAATCTACTGGAAATTGAATATGAAAACTTATATTTTGTGTAACCTATCCGATTGCAAAGGAAAACAAAATCTGGATTTGAATTTCAAATCATAAGAGATAATATATATGCTGTAACTAACCATTGCTTGATTCATGGGATAATTGTTTTTTTTTTTAATTAAATCAAATAGGACTTCCTCAAATATAGGATGGGACGTGAAAATTGACTTAGGGGTATAATTGGAAGAATAAAACACGTGAAAATAGGTTAAAAATACAGTTTGGCCATTTTTCATTGAAAATTTCTGTTTGGCAATTTTTCAAATCTACATTGTATATTTAGGCCATTTCTAAGGATTTCTCTTGAAATTGATTTGACAAAATTGAGGTTCGGTTTTAATTCGAAATGATAAGCAAAATTTTTTTAATTTGGAAACAAAATGCAATCACTTTGAAACTTCAATTAGAAACAAATCAAGGTATATTTAAAGCCAAATTGAAATGGAAAAGATCCGATGAAATTGACATTTTTCCTTTTAAGAAAACCAAAGATAAATGAATTGGAGAGAATAATAAAACAATAACAATAAAAAAAAGGCCGGGGGCCCCCACCACCAATTGATCACCTATTTTCTCACCTTCTTCTTCCTCGTGTTTTCCTTTTCTTTTTCTTCTTTTTTTTTTCGTGCATTGCACAGGTCTGAGATTCGGGACTGCTGCAGTTCACCTTCATAGCTCGGAGCGGTGGTCGGGCGTTTGGCTACAAGCTTAGGATGGTGGCAGTGGGTTTTTGACGCGGCGATAGGTCTTTGACGCGGCGGTGGGTCTTTAACGTGACGGTGGGTCTTCGATGCGGCAGCAGAGCAGTGAACTTTGGCAGCGGCGGAACTTTCCAGATCTCTCTCTCTAAAAAAAAGTCCCTCTCAAAACTTTGAAATTTCTCTCTACTCACTCTCTCAAGCTCTCATTCCCTTGTACTTTTCCCTCTCTTTCTCAGATTTTTTTTTTACTCTTTTCTTTCTCAAACTCCTTTTTCTTCCTTCTCTCACTTTCTCACCTCTTTTGCTCTCAAACTTCTTGCTTCTTCTTTTTCCCCCTTCATTGATTCCCCATCACCTTCCTTTTATACTTTGGTGAATTAATGCCAAATTTGGGAAGATGGTGGAGAGACTTTTAAGCATATTCTCATGAAGATGGCCCTTGAATAGGGAAAAAGAGAAAAATGAGGGAGAAGAAACGTGGGGAAGGAAGAAGAAGGAATATAAAATAATAATAATAAATAAATAAATAAAATAAAAATAAATAAAACAAAATAAACATAAATAAAATAAAATAAAAAACATAATAAATAAATAAATAAAAAGATAAAAAAAATAAAAAATAAAATAAAACAAAGAAATAATAAATAGAGAGAAGAAAAATAAAATAAAATAGGAAAATAAAGATAATAACAAACTATATAAAAACCTAATGAAATTACATTACAATAAAGCATACTCATCGACCAAGGCTAAGAAACAAATTCGGGATTAAATTTCTCCGAATTCAATATGGAGAAATTATAAACTTTATTAAAAATCGAGCCGGACAAAATACGGTGTCTACAGAACATAGTTACATGCAATCTTAATTTACTACCTTAATTAGCAAGTAATTTAGCAAATACCGCGGTTGTCAATCTCTCCTAGCATTTACTAAGTTTGTATGTATAGAGCTAGAATCACAAAGATAATAAACTAAACAATAAAGAATAGAAATCTCATAAAATTAAATCAAACTTGCACACCGAGGTCCTGATTACAGCAATTCGAGCTTAGTTGGCCATAGACAAGCACACTTCAAGCTCGAGGCTTGATCAACCGACCCTTGGACTAAGAAAATTTGAAAGAAAGCTTGAAAACTAAAGAGGAAAAGTGGCTACAATTGTAAGAATGAAAGATGATACAACCCTAAACCACAACTACATAATTCGTGGTATTTTGGTGCTGAAACGAGACCTCAAACATCGACAGAATCGCTGATAAAAAAGGAAATTTCAATTTTGGAAAGCTACCTTGCGTCTAGACGCCAGGCACAACGTCGAGACGCTACCCCAATTTTTGCCCTAGCGTCGAGATGCTATTTTATGGCGTCAAGGCGCTATCCTCTCGGGTTTTTGGCTTGAACTTGCTGTAGACATGGCGTTGAGACGTTATTTTGGAGGGTCTCGACGCTGGGCTTCGGCTCCAAGGGCAATTTGGTCATTTTAAACTTCGATTTTGCTCATTTTAGCCCCAAATTGCCTTTAAAGCTCCGTCAAAGAACTATGTATATATTATACTCATTTTAAAGCATTTTTCGCAAGGAATTCAATAAACAAAAGAAAATTGGGAGATTATAAATGTATAATAAATTAGACATATCAATTGTCCCTTCAAACAACTCATCGATTGCATAAATAGTACACTCACATTTAAGAATAATGAAAAAAACTAATCGTCTCTCCATGTATAGCAATATTTTTGGAAAACTGACAGTATTTAGGCTTTGTGAGGATAGAGACGTTGCATGGCTATTATTTTTTTTATCTCCAACAGCAGGGCCAATGACATCAGTATCGTAGCAGATGATAGCGAGCATAGCTAGCTATTTTTCCCTACTTATTTTAGCTAGTCTTTGATATTTAAATGACCAAATTTATGCAATTTAGTGTTTTATTTGTAGGAAATATGTTATGGAGCTAAATTGAAAAAATGGAGTTAATCTGGCGTTCGGGACGTAAAAAGAAGCCAAAAAACCGAAGAGAATTCAAGTTAGAGACTTCTCAAAATGGGCTTGACCGAGAGCGAACGTCGAGACGCTGCTCTTGTGGCGTCTCGACGCTCCAAAATTTCCCATTCTGGTTTGGGCGGCAACAGAGACAACGTTGAGACGCTGTGACAATTTTCCTTATTTACCGAAGGCGGCAAGCGACAACGTCGACGCTGTCCCTAGCGTTGCGATGCTATCGACAGATTTCCTATATATTCTTCCTTTTGAGCTACGGATTGAGGGAGTCCAATTGGTTAGATTTTTGCCCTAATTTCGACTAGAGACCTTTGGTGGGAGCTGAAGCAAGGCCAATGAGCGGGAATCAAGCGAGAAGACGTGGAGATCATGACGGGGACGTGCCGGTTTCGACGGATTCGAGTTTTGCTTTCTCTTTCCCTTACCTCTTGTAGTTTTTATGGCTTTTCTTTCAATTATTGTTTGTGGTTTAAAGACTATGAATTGCTAGTTGTTTGCCTTAGGGATTGATGTAGTAGTTTTAGTTTGTTGGATTGATTTGTGGTATGAATATGCATTTATTTTACCTATGCAATTATGGTTAAATGCTTTCAATTACTTGATCACTAGTTGAATGATTTGAGTGTTGAATCTTGCTCGGGAGAGGGGATTTGGCCTAAGACTTACTTTATTTAAATTGCATGACTAAAGTAGAAATTCTAAGTTTGTGATGGGATTTGGAATAACTTTAGAAGTTGCTTGAAGTACTAAACCCAAAGCCTTGCATGTTAATGAACTTAGATAGGGATATCAAGTTGGTTGCATGCATGAGAATCAATTATGCTCGGGAGAGATAATTGTGATAAAAGGTTCCTAGACTTGGTAGAATAATTGCATGCTAAATTCATCCCATTAATTAATCCTCAATCTCAACAATGAAATCAATTCTCTAAGAGTCTTTCCATTTGAGTCTCCACCTTTATTTTATGCTTTTTGTCTTTAAATTTATCTTTTTCATTAAGTTTGGCTCCCTAAATAAAATTGGACAAGATTATTCACGGTACTTAATTTTCTAGAAAACCAATCCAGAGGACGACACTCGTTTAATCACGAAAACACTATATTATTACTTGACTCGTACACTTGCGGTAAGCAAATTGCGCATCAAGTTTTTGGTTTCGTTGCTGGGGATTGGCATATTTAGTTAAATTGATATTGTGGAAAAAAATTTCGGTCTTAATTTAGGGTGTATTTTTATTTTTTTTTAGGTAGATTGCATTTTTTTCCTTTTTTGTTTTGTTTCCATATTTGTTGCTTTCCTATTTTAGTGCTTTCCTTATTTGTTTGATTTTTTTTTCCTTAATTGTTATTTTCCTTATTTTTATTTTTCCTTTTTTGTTTTCTTTCCTTTTATGTTTGAGTCTTAATCCTTTGTTCTTGTTGTGCTATTATTTGGTGATTGCATCTAATTGAAAGCCTAATATTCGTTGATGCTTTAATTGATTTGAATGACTTTTTATGATGTTGGGTGGCCCGTTAGGGAATCTGTGCCTGAAGAACCAACACCATATTCCAATTTTTCATCTTCAAGTTATACCCCTTTAAAAGAAAATTTTTCCTTAGAAAGTTTAATTCAAAAATATATTGAGGAGTCTAGAGCAAGGAGTCTAGAATTAGATGAAATTATAAATGGACCTCAGACCCAAAGGGAAGTTAGTGAGGTGGGATCCACTTCCATAGGTTGTCTAGTGAGTCATGTGGCCGGTGATTCATTGGCACCCATTCATGAGCTTAATCCTTTCGATCTTGCTAAGGATGAGCAGTTAGGGGTGAGTTGTATTAATAGTGGGGAAGAATTGGAGAGTATTAGCACCAATCAAGAACATATTTGTGAGGAAGAAAAAGAAAATGAGCTTGTAGTGACAGAGGAAGTTCAGGAGGTAGAGTTTGAGGTTGAAAAGCCTTTGTCTGTTTTATCTTCTCCATCCTTTGTAGATTATGATTGTTCATTTTTCTTTTCTCACGGGTCAGTTTTCGAGTCAGAGTCTCTTTATTTTGATATTTCTCCTTTTATGCTTATTTTAATAAAAAAATACCAAAAATAATTCTGTTTCAGGGGCCCATGAGAAGCTAGTGAGTTTGCTAGTAATCGTGAGTTTTATTGACTCAAGGAAGAAGGACCCAAAGAAATACGAGAATTTTTATGTGCCTTGACAGACTGCACGAGCACGTCGAGCTAAAGACGTTAAACAAGCGTTTAGGGGAGGCAACCCAAGTTAAGTTGTTTTTGATTTTGTGTCTTTGATGATTATGTTGTTTTTGTTTTGTAGGAGTTCCCGTGATCTTACCTTTGCTTGCTTTCATGAGAAGGTCATCATTCTAGGATAGTAACGTTCACCCCTTCCATTCTTTTATTGTTCTCATGCTTGATTATGCCTTATTTTCTTTATACATTGAGGACAATGCATGCTTTAAGTTTGGGGGTGGAATGTTATGTTTGTGGAGCCCTTGAGCATCTGAGTTCGTGCTAAATTTTTTTTAGCTTTCTTTGAATCTAGCATATGGTTGTTTTGTGGATGCTATTTTTGCATGACTATGATTTCCTAGGATAGGCTTTCTTGTCAATCTTTAAGCTTTTGATGAGTTGTAAGCATGAGTGCCCAAAAAGGGAGACTTTTTAAACTTTTTCTAGGAGATGTCTTGCATGAGTAGAGTATTTTCCTTGGTTAGAATATGACTTGAATGCTTAGGAGCGAATTATTAGAATCATATGCTTGTTGTCACCTCGATAGGTGTAGGGAAGAGCTAAAGAGTTAATTTTTTGCAAATTAGCATGTTTAATCTTGCCTAGGAGGAAAGAAAAGAACATATGCTTATTATCATCATAAAAGAAAAATCATTCTTGTCTTTACCATTGAAAAAAACTATGTCATGGCTTGTGTACACAATATGCAATGTTTAATAATGTTTAAGGCAAAAAGAGCTACCCCTGTTGTGAACAGTTAGGCCAACCAAGAGTAAAACTCGGGTTATGGGTCCCTACAATAGGTGTGTGAAAGCTAGTGCCACTTATAAATGCTTGATTTGATTTTCTATTTAAAGCACCTAAGTATAGATGAAAACAAACTAATTTGTTCCATTGACTCATTAGTAAATCCTTAGTGCCAGTGTAGAGGGAAGATGAGTTGAGAGTTTAATAATCCAATCCCGAGCTATTAGAGTCTAATCTAGCTACGTTGTATCTCGCTTGTGCAAGTTAATTTTGGAAAACTTTTGATTTGTCACCCTCATTGGGCCATATGTGCATGTTTCTTGATTGCTTGTTTATTGACTTTTGAGCCTTGAGGAGTGAGTCATGTTTGTTGCATCTATTCTTCAACCATTACTTGATTTTTAGTTTGCTCGAGGACTAGTAAAAGCTTAAGTTTGGGGGTGTTTGATAGCGAGCATAGCTAGCTATTTTTCCCTATTTATTTTAGCTAGTCTTTGATATTTAAATGACCAAATTTATGCATTTTAGTGTTTTATTTGTAGGAAATATGTTATGGAGCTAAATTGACAAAATGGAGTTAATCGGGAGTTCGAGACGTAAAAGGAAGCCAAAAAACCAAAGAGAATTCAAGTTGGAGACTTCTCAAAGTGGGCTTGACCGAGAGCTAGCTTCGAGACGCTGCTCTGGTGGCGTCTCGACGCTCCAAAATTCCCATTCTGGTTTGGACGGCAACAGAGACAGCTTCGAGACGCTGTGACAATTTTCCTTATTTATCGAAGGCGGCAAGCGACAGCGTCAACGCTGTCCCTAGCGTTGCGATGCTATCGACAGATTTCCTATATATTCTTCCTTTTGAGCTACGGATTGGGGGAGTCCAATTGGTTAGATTTTAGCCATAATTTCGACTAGAGACCTTTGGTGGGAGCTGAAGCAAGGCCAATGAGCGGGAATCAAGCGAGAAGACGTGGAGATCATGACGGGGACGTGCCGGTTTCGACGGATTCGAGTTTTCCTTTCTCTTTCCCTTACCTCTTGTAGTTTTTATGGCTTTTCTTTCAATTAGTGTTTGTGGTTTAAAGACTATGAATTGCTAGTTGTTTGTCTTAGGGATTGATGTAGTTGTTTTAGTTTGTTGGATTGATTTGTGGTATGAATATGCATTTATTTTACCTATGCAATTATGGTTAAATGCTTTCAATTACTTGATCACTAGTTGAATGATTTGAGTGTTGAATCTTGCTCGGGAGAGGGGATTTGGCCTAAGACTTACTTTATTTAAATTGCATGACTAAAGTAGAAATTCTAAGTTTGTGATGGGATTTGGAATAACTTTAGAAGTTGCTTGAAGTACTAAACCCAAAGCCTTGCATGTTAATGAACTTAGATAGGGATATCAAGTTGGTTGCATGCATGAGAATCAATTATGCTCGGGAGAGATAGTTGTGATAAAAGGTTCATAGACTTGGTAGAATAATTGCATGCTAAATTCATCCCATTAATTAATCCTCAATCTCAACAATGAAATCAATTCCCAAAGAGTCTTTCCATTTGAGCCTCCACCTTTATTTTATGCTTTTTGTCTTTAAATTTATCTTTTTCATTAAGTTTGGCTCCCTAAATAAAATTGGACAAGATTATTCACGGTACTTAATTTTCTAGAAAACCAATCCAGAGGACGACACTCGTTTAATCACGAAAACACTATATTATTACTTGACTCGTACACTTGCGGTAAGCAAATTGCGCATCAAGTTTTTGGTTTCGTTGCTGGGGATTGGCATATTTAGTTAAATTGATATTGTGGAAAAAAACTTCGGTCTTAATTTAGGGTGTATTTTTATTTTTTTTTAGGTAGATTGCATTTTTTTCCTTTTTTGTTTTGTTTCCATATTTGTTGCTTTCCTATTTTAGTGCTTTCCTTATTTGTTTGATTTTTTTTTCCTTAATTGTTATTTTCCTTATTTTTATTTTTCCTTTTTTGTTTTCTTTCCTTTTATGTTTGAGTCTTAGTCCTTTGTTCTTGTTGTGCTATTATTTGGTGATTGCATCTAATTGAAAGCCTAATATTCGTTGATGCTTTAATTGATTTGAATGGCTTTTTATGATGTTGGGTGGCCCGTTAGGGAATCTGTGCCTGAAGAACCAACACCATATTCCAATTTTTCATCTTCAAGTTATACCCCTTTAAAAGAAAATTTTTCCTTAGAAAGTTTAATTCAAAAATATATTGAGGAGTCTAGAGCAAGGAGTCTAGAATTAGATGAAATTATAAATGGACCTCAGACCCAAAGGGAAGTTAGTGAGGTGGGATCCACTTCCATAGGTTGTCTAGTGAGTCATGTGGTCGGTGATTCATTGGCACCCATTCATGAGCTTAATCCTTTCGATCTTGCTAAGGATGAGCAGTTAGGGGTGAGTTGTATTAATAGTGGGGAAGAATTGGAGAGTATTAGCACCAATCAAGAACATATTTGTGAGGAAGAAAAAGAAAATGAGCTTGTAGTGACAGAGGAAGTTCAAGAGGTAGAGTTTGAGGTTGAAAAGCCTTTGTCTGTTTTATCTTCTCCATCCTTTGTAGATTATGATTGTTCATTTTTCTTTTCTCACGGGTCAGTTTTCGAGTCAGAGTCTCTTTATTTTGATATTTCTCCTTTTATGCTTATTTTAATAAAAAATACCAAAAATAATTATGTTTCAGGGGCCCATGAGAAGCTAGTGAGTTTGCTAGTAATCGTGAGTTTTATTGATTCAAGGAAGAAGGACCCAAAGAAATACGAGAATTTTTATGTGCCTTGACAGACTGCACGAGCACGTCGAGCTAAAGACGTTAAACAAGCGTTTATGGGAGGCAACCCAAGTTAAGTTGTTTTTGATTTTGTGTCTTTGATGATTATGTTGTTTTTGTTTTGTAGGAGTTCCCGTGATCTTACCTTTGCTTGCTTTCATGAGAAGGTCATCATTCTAGGATAGTAACGTTCACCCCTTCCATTCTTTTATTGTTCTCATGCTTGATTATGCCTTATTTTCTTTATACATTGAGGACAATGCATGCTTTAAGTTTGAGGGTGGAATGTTATGTTTGTGGAGCCCTTGAGCATCTGAGTTCGTGCTAAATTTTTTTTAGCTTTCTTTGAATCTAGCATATGGTTGTTTTGTGGATGCTATTTTTGCATGACTATGATTTCCTAGGATAGGCTTTCTTGTCAATCTTTAAGCTTTTGATGAGTTGTAAGCATGAGTGCCCAAAAAGGGAGACTTTTTAAACTTTTTCTAGGAGATGTCTTGCATGAGTAGAGTATTTTCCTTGGTTAGAATATGACTTGAATGCTTAGGAGCGAATTATTAGAATCATATGCTTGTTGTCACCTCGATAGGTGTAGGGAAGAGCTAAAGAGTTAATTTTTTGCAAATTAGCATGTTTAATCTTGCCTAGGAGGAAAGAAAAGAACATATGCTTATTATCATCATAAAAGAAAAATCATTCTTGTCTTTACCATTGAAAAAAACTATGTCATGGCTTGTGTACACAATATGCAATGTTTAATAATGTTTAAGGCAAAAAGAGCTACCCCTGTTGTGAACAGTTAGGCCAACCAAGAGTAAAACTCGGGTTATGGGTCCCTACAATAGGTGTGTGAAAGCTAGTGCCACTTATAAATGCTTGATTTGATTTTCTATTTAAAGCACCTAAGTATAGATGAAAACAAACTAATTTGTTCCATTGACTCATTAGTAAATCCTTAGTGCCAGTGTAGAGGGAAGATGAGTTGAGAGTTTAATAATCCAATCCCGAGCTATTAGAGTCTAATCTAGCTACGTTGTATCTCGCTTGTGCAAGTTAATTTTGGAAAACTTTTGATTTGTCACCCTCATTGGGCCATATGTGCATGTTTCTTGATTGCTTGTTTATTGACTTTTGAGCCTTGAGGAGTGAGTCATGTTTGTTGCATCTATTCTTCAACCATTACTTGATTTTTAGTTTGCTCGAGGACTAGTAAAAGCTTAAGTTTGGGGGTGTTTGATAGCGAGCATAGCTAGCTATTTTTCCCTATTTATTTTAGCTAGTCTTTGATATTTAAATGACCAAATTTATGCATTTTAGTGTTTTATTTGTAGGAAATATGTTATGGAGCTAAATTGACAAAATAGAGTTAATCGGGCGTTCGAGACGTAAAAGGAAGCCAAAAAACCAAAGAGAATTCAAGTTGGAGACTTCTCAAAGTGGGCTTGACCGAGAGCTAGCTTCGAGACGCTGCTCTGGTGGCGTCTCGACGCTCCAAAATTCCCATTCTGGTTTGGACGGCAACAGAGACAGCGTCGAGACGCTGTGACAATTTTCCTTATTTATCGAAGGCGGCAAGCGACAGCGTCAACGCTGTCCCTAGCGTTGCGATGCTATCGACAGATTTCCTATATATTCTTCCTTTTGAGCTACGGATTGGGGGAGTCCAATTGGTTAGATTTTAGCCATAATTTCGACTAGAGACCTTTGGTGGGAGCTGAAGCAAGGCCAATGAGCGGGAATCAAGCGAGAAGACGTGGAGATCATGACGGGGACGTGCCGGTTTCGACGGATTCGAGTTTTCCTTTCTCTTTCCCTTACCTCTTGTAGTTTTTATGGCTTTTCTTTCAATTAGTGTTTGTGGTTTAAAGACTATGAATTGCTAGTTGTTTGTCTTAGGGATTGATGTAGTTGTTTTAGTTTGTTGGATTGATTTGTGGTATGAATATGCATTTATTTTACCTATGCAATTATGGTTAAATGCTTTCAATTACTTGATCACTAGTTGAATGATTTGAGTGTTGAATCTTGCTCGGGAGAGGGGATTTGGCCTAAGACTTACTTTATTTAAATTGCATGACTAAAGTAGAAATTCTAAGTTTGTGATGGGATTTGGAATAACTTTAGAAGTTGCTTGAAGTACTAAACCCAAAGCCTTGCATGTTAATGAACTTAGATAGGGATATCAAGTTGGTTGCATGCATGAGAATCAATTATGCTCGGGAGAGATAGTTGTGATAAAAGGTTCATAGACTTGGTAGAATAATTGCATGCTAAATTCATCCCATTAATTAATCCTCAATCTCAACAATGAAATCAATTCCCAAAGAGTCTTTCCATTTGAGCCTCCACCTTTATTTTATGCTTTTTGTCTTTAAATTTATCTTTTTCATTAAGTTTGGCTCCCTAAATAAAATTGGACAAGATTATTCACGGTACTTAATTTTCTAGAAAACCAATCCAGAGGACGACACTCGTTTAATCACGAAAACACTATATTATTACTTGACTCGTACACTTGCGGTAAGCAAATTGCACATCAGCAGACTATGACCATTCTGAGATTGTAAATGCTTCAAATACAATGTATATGCAACAAAATCCTAAGAAGTCCCTCATTATTTCCCAAAAAAAAAACAAAAATTTAAGTTAATTGATTCCAGTGACATTGATTGCTATGCAGTAAACATACCTTCGGAAGAAAAGTATATGTTCTAATCAAAGACTGATATGAAGAAAGTCGTATATCTATTTTCCCTCAAACATAGTTTTCAATTTAAGACTGTGAAGTCAAACATGAAACAACTAATGGTTAGGTGTAAGGAACCATTTTGCGACTGGTTTGTTAGATCCTCCGGCTTTTAGAATGGTCAACTTTGGGTCGTTCGAAAATTTGTTGATAAACATTCATGTGTTGTCTTGATGTGGTAAGAAAACCATGATCTAAATGTGCTAGATACCTAATATATCATACGCAACTGGCATTAACATCCTAATATATCAGTCAAATAACTTTAACATCAAATTACATTCATTCAATCAAAAATTAAACTGATCTAAATGTGCTAGATACCTCATTTACATCATCGACAGACTGTTTCTTTTTTCTTGACCCTCCAACGTCACTTTTAACACGAGTCTTCTTTGTTTCCTGCCATCCAATTTTTAACACAATCCATTATGAAATTACACTGTATATTCTTAACATTATCATTAAAATGAAATGAACTAAATACCTTATTTGCTTTAATTTTCTCTTTCTTGATAATCTTTATAGAGTTTCTTCTTCCAAAGTATGCGTTTAGATTTGTCTTCACCCGAGTTGTTCTTCTTAGTTTCTAAAAGCTTATTTGAACTTTTTTCTTCATCATTCTTAATCATTTTTTAATCATCATTCTCTTACAGAAGGAAATAATTGTTGGAAGGAACCCTTACCTTTTTTTCATACACACTGTAATTGTGATTAGATAAAGATTAGGATACAATAAAGTGTTGAATTCTTATACCTCAGGTTGCTCTACTTCCTCTTCAAGTTCTTCTTTATCATTCTCTTCAACCTTTTTTTTTATTCCTGTGGAACCTTTGCTCCCTTCAAAATTCAAGTTGCAATTAATAGATTCATCTATCTAATCTTTGAAGGTGTTCATATAACACATGTGGAAGCAATTTTAGGATTGGAGGCACTTAACTACATCAATTTTAGAAAATGAAAACATGCTGTCCAAATACCGTAAGGAGAGAGCAGAATTTTTACCAACCTTTTGGAGACCGATTCAACAACTCCCTTTGATTCCTTTGATCACGAACAGTGTGTGGACCACCTCTAGTGTCTTCCCTACTATTCTCCGGGCCAAGAACGACTTGTGGGAGTCTATAGAGATAGGGAAGGGAATGCTTGAAGGTTCAAGCACTAGAGAGATATATGGAGATGAGTGAGTTTGAGACCAAAATCCAGCAGCATAACAATATGGAAAATGGCTCTACTTCCTTTGAATCTGATTCATACTCCTTATATAGACATCTTCCATGCAAAGAGAAGCCTCATGACACTAGACACATGGTGAAATTGCAACTCAAAGTGGATTCTAGGTGTTTAATTCACAACACATGCAACTAGTGCATGGTTGTGTTGTTTTCCACTATGCATCAACATGCAAGAGTGGGAATGTCACTAAATCCACTTAAAATTGAATCTAAATTCTCAATTTTCAGCTTGCAATTCATTCCTATTTCAATTCAAAATTGAAATTGATTTCTAGGCAATTAATTTGTACAATTCCAAGTAATTTTTACATGATTAATCCAATTAATCTTTATCACCTAGTGCCATGAATTATATATGATTCCTAATACATATATATGGTATTCAAAACACTTTTAAATACTCCATCTCTCATTTTCTAATTTAATTCATAATTAAATTATTGTGTCAAACACAATTTACGATAATACCCGTTTTCCCGATTTTGAACGATTCAAAGCTTCCTATCTTTTTGTTCTAGGCTTTGTTCCGATATGAGCTAGTAGGGGGACCTAATGGACCTATAGATCATGGGCTCCAACGATTCGAGGCTAACCGACTAATCTCATTATCCAATCTAGCCAACATTCGTTAACTACCGGGACACTCCACTATAGCCCGATAGTTGCACTCCCCTCACTATAGACATATTTTTTTGTCCACTTGATTTAACCATGATTAGTAAGTCGATCCTTCACAGGTTGTTCGTAGCTATAGCTAGGTCAAAAGCCCGTTTTACCCCTATAGTACTTCTAGTTCCTTAAGTCCCACTGATCCTCTAATGAACAATTGGTTTATGGTCCAACCAATAAACCGAGTCCCTCTCGGGCCAATGAGAGGGCGGGATCCCTTTGTTCAAGCCCCGGAGTCAGCACTTAAGGGAACAACCTCTCTACTATCCCTAATTCGGGTAGGAGTGAATTCCTTCTTGCACGACTATGTCCCCAGCTATCTACTCGTTCCTATCCCTGAAATGGGAGGCTTATTGAGTCGGCGATACTAAGCCACTCTCACCTATGCAGATCTAAGGATAAGTCCGAATAAACAGGAGTTCATAGTTAGCTTAGGATTAAGATCGAGTTACCTAGGTCATCACATGAAATAGTCAGTCTCGTCAGTAAACGGTGTTATAAAGCGAGAGCGACTTATTTCTTGGTCCTGGTCTTATGCAAACTCATTGCATAGGACGCCCCCACTCGCATGTCTCTACATGGACGATTTAAGATCACATCGTCTATACCATCTATAAAGTGGGCCGCGTCTCATAGTGTCTCCAGAATAAGGTACCCAACCCTATCCCTATACTATAGACCGTTTTGGCTATTACTCAAGCTTGATCCACTTTTATGTCTCTACATAAAGCTCAAGTGTTCATCCTATAGCCATGGATCTTAGTTTATTGGATTTGGGTTATTATATGTGCAATTTACTTTATTCAGTAATAACTTTACTGAATTAATCTCGATAACGCCTTTATCGAATAAGTATATAATTCGTTTAACATTCACTATCTACGAGTTTTAGGACACCAATCCCAACAATCTCCCACTTGAACTAAAACTCTAGTTTAGTGGGATGTACTATAATCTATAACAGCAGTGGGTGAATAAATACTTGTATTAATAACAAAGTAAAAATACAATAAACTAGGGCATCTAAATACCCAGTATACTGAGGCATCGATATACCGGTTACAATTCTCCCACTTGACCTAGATTATTTCTCGTACATTTCTCGCAGATCTAGACCTTCTAGATGACTCTCGAACACTTTAGCCGTGAGAGCCTTCGTGAATGGATCAGCAATGTTGTGCTCCGACGCTATCTTCGTGACGATCACGTCTCCTTGGTGCACAATCTCCCTGATGAGATGGTATTTCCTTTCGATGTGCTTGCCTCTCTTATGGCTGCGAGGTTCCTTTGAGTTTGCAACTGCGCCGCTATTATCACAATACAAGGTGATAGGCAGATGCATATTCGGAATGACTTCCAAGTCAGTTAGGAACTTCCTGAGCCATACTGCCTCTTTTGCTGCTTCGCAAGCGGCTACATATTCGGCCTCCATGGTCGAGTCTACAATGCATCCTTGCTTGATGCTACGCCATACTATTGCTCCTCCATTTAGAGTGAATACTGACCCCGATGTAGATTTCCTCGAATCTTTATCGGTTTGAAAGTCAGAATCAGTGTATCCTGTAGGGATCAAATCCTTCGAACCATACACGAGCATATAGTCCCTCGTTCTCCTTAGATATTTGAGGATATTTTTAATGGCTGTCCAGTGATCGAATCCTAGATTTGATTGATATCTACTGACAATCCCTACTGCATAACAAATGTCAGGCCTTGTACACAACATGACATACATTAGGCTACCTACTGCAGAGGCATAGGGAAAACTTCTCATGTCCTCAACTTCTTGAGGTGTCTGAGGACACTGTTCCTTAGACAAGTTAATTCCGTGCCTGAAAGGTAATAGTCCTTTCTTGGAATTTTGCATTTTATATCTAACTAATAATTTGTCGATATAAGACGCTTGAGACAGGGCTAGGGTTTTGTTCTTTCGGTTTCGAACAATTTGGATCCCTAGAACAAATTGTGCCTCACCCAAATCTTTCATTTGGAATTGAGTTGCTAGCCATAGTTTAATGTCAGTTAGATAACCTACATCATTCCCAATGAGTAGGATATCATCCACATACAGTACTAAGAAAGCTACGGAGTTGTTGATGATCCTTTTGTAAACACAAGGTTCATCAACGTTTTGTTCAAAGCCATAAGATTTGATCGCAGTATCAAATCTCATATTCCAGGATCTAGACGCTTGTTTTAATCCATAAATGGATCGTTTAAGCTTGCAAACTTTTTGCTCTTGATCCTGAGCAATGAACCCTTCTGGCTGAGACATGTAGATACTTTCTTCAAGATTGCCGTTCAGAAAGGCAGTCTTGACATCCATTTGCCATATTTCGTAATCGTAAAACGTGGCGATGGATAAAAGTATCCTGATCGACTTCAACATGGCAACAGGGGAGAAGGTTTCTTCATAGTCAATCCCCTCCCGCTGGGTAAAACCCTTTGCCACAAGTCGTGCCTTAAAGGTCTGTACCTTTCCAGCAGCATCTCGTTTTCTCTTGTAGATCCATTTACACCCTATGGGTCTAACCCCTTCAGATTGATCTACAAGATCCCATACTGAATTAAAATGCATGGACTCGATTTCCAAGTCCATGGCTTTAATCCACTCGTTCTTGTCAACATCATCCATTGCCTGTTTAAAGGTTAATGGATCCTCGATTCTGTCATGAGGTATGACGACTGGAGTTTCAGTTAAACCCAAATAGCGATCAGGTCGTCTAACAACCCTCCCACTACGTCGAGGTTCTCTTATTTCTTGAGAAGGACGTGATTGACTCGAGGTGCCAGCATCATCAACAACTCTTGTTGATGTTTCGGTAGCTTCGTTAGATAGTTCACTTAATACGACTTTACTTCGTGGCTTGTGTTCTCTGAGGTGGTCTTCTTCTAGGAATGTAGCATTTGTCGATACAAGTACTTTATTTTCCTCAGGAACGAAGAAGTATCCACCTCTCGTTTCTTTGGGATAGCCTACAAATAGGCAAAATCTAGAACGAGGCTCCAATTTCTTTGGGTTTGCATCTAGCACGTATGCAGGACATCCCCAAATTCTGAAATGTCGTAAACTAGCTTTACGACCTTTCCAGAGCTCAAACGGTGTTTCAGAAACACTCTTTGATGGAACTACGTTCAAGATATAAATCGCAGTTTCTACTGCATATCCCCAAAACGAGTTAGGCAACTGAGCATAACTCATCATCGAACGAACCATGTCCAACAAGGTTCTGTTTCTCCTTTCTGATACACCGTTTTGCTGAGGTGTACCAGGGGCTGAGAGTTGGGACGTAATTCCATGCTCTATCAAATAGTCTTGAAAACTTGAGTCCATATACTCTCCACCTCGATCGGATCGAAGTGTTTTTATCGTCTTACCTAATAGGTTCTCAACCTCAGCCTTGTACTCTTTGAACTTTTCAAAAGCCTCGGACTTATGATGCATTAGGTAGAGATAGCCATACCTCGAATAATCATCAATGAAACTGATGAAATATTCGTACCCTCCTCGAGCTCTAATGTTCATTGGTCCACAGAGGTCCGAATGAATGAGCTCTAGGGGCTCTTTGGCACGATAACCTTTTCCGGTAAAATGTCGTTTTGTCATCTTGCCCTCAAGGCATGACTCACAAGGGAGCAACGAGTCGTCTTCTAACTTGTTTAGAAGTCCACTCTTGACCAATCTCCCAATCCTATTGAGGTTGATATGGCCTAACCTCAAGTGCCAGAGATAGGTATCTTGAGAAACTCTTCGCTTTTTAGGTTGAGTCTCAGCGGTTTTAAACATCTCATGATTTAAAATAGCTTTAGACTCAATTGGTCTCAAAACATACAATTTATTCTTCAAGTTTGCAGAGCAAACATCAATACCTCTTTTAGTTATGAACGCTTCATTAACAGAAAAAGAAATTGAGTAACCTTGTTCTAATAAACAAGATAAAGAAATCAAATTTCTTTTAATTTTCGGAACTATGTATACATTATCTAATATCATGTAACGTTCCTTGGTGAAGAATAATTTTACATCTCCCACTGCAATAGCCGAGATGACTTCTCCTGTTCCAACTTTAAGAGTCATCTCTCCAGCTATTAGCTGTTGCCAGGAACTCATTCCTTGAAATGAAGAACATATGTGATTAGTGGCACCTGAATCGAGTATCCAGGCAGAATCGTCGTTTTCCACTAAACACGTTTCCAAGACTAATAAATCGCATTTAGAGTCATGGATCATGTTTTTCTTGGCTATGCAGTTAGTTTGAGGACATTCCTCAGTTGAGACCAAACCTAAATTCTTTGCCACGTGTTTAGTGTTTAAGCAAGTATTCTTAGTCATATGTACTAAACCGTTTAATTTGGCATTTGACAAAGCACATACGTTTTTCGACATATTGCTGAAACAAACAAATTAATCTCTATTAGAAACATGCACTAAACCCATTAATCACATTTATCCAATCAGATTTAGCAAAAGCAATCATCGACCCATATATACAATTGATTTATTTTGCAACGATACTTCAGGGGTTTAGAATAACCCCTACCGTAGGGCAGTCAGCTACTCCTCCTCTGAATCGAGACAATCTCGGCCAAATACTATTCCCAGAATAACTCTTACTCCAATAGTTATTAGCTAACGTTAATTTGGTCAAGACCATCTTGTAAGTGTTATCCATCATTTTCAGATCGCAGAGGACGGCCCCAACAATGCCACCGTAGGGAAGAGCTAATGTTGGGAATGGCCCTAGGAAACCCTATCCATTTCTGGAGTTTGCGTTGTTCCGAATCCCATGCGCAAGCCCTCCGTAGGGTGATCGCTCCCAGGGCGACTCGCAGGCAGCGCATAGGAATCTCACGGTGCAACCTAATGATGGAGACCGCAGGATACGTTTGACACGTTTCCTTCTCCCACTTACTATGAACACTTTTCCCATTCACCTTGATATTAACCCATGCAAACACCATCCGTAGCGGGACGCTCCCAGGGCGCTTCGAGGCCAAGCATGGATCTCACGGTGTGAACTCAGGGGGACGTGAGAGTAGAAACTTAATCTGAATATTTTGTTTCTATACTTTTCCTCCCACTAAAGTGTCGTAAAGTTTTAGGGTCTATTACTTAGGTAAATTCTGGCTAAAAGAATCTATCTAAGTCTATGCCTTTTTAAACAAGGTCTTTACACTAAATGTCTAGGTGGATTAAACTCTTTTAATAACCTAGTGACATTGCATGCTAGTAAGACTATGGTTAATTCAACTCAGGTTCCGAACCATTTGCCGGGAGAGTTCCCTTATAACCAAGGTCTTACGTCCTACTTACTCAAATTTTAAAACAATTTTAAAAACTAAGTAAGACATATTTCTAATCCGATTAGAAAAGGCGATCTTAGGTCTATTTCATTTTAAACCATTTAAAGAATGACAAGATCCTAAGATCCTATGTTAGCATGCAACTCTTTGTTATAGATTTTACGGTTTCTATTCATCAACTTTTATAACTCTTATAACTTTTAATGAATAAACCCTATAACATGCTTTCTAATGGTGTTTTAAAGCATATAACAATCAATCATTCAAGTTATAAGAAAAACACCCTTTAGAAACAACCTATGTCTAGGTTTGTATAACTCTTTATACTACGATGTCTAGGTGATAACACTTTAAAACCTCACACCGCTCACGCATGCTCATAAAACTCGAGTTAACTTAACTCAAGAACCGACTCAATGCCCAGGTAGGAGGTGTTCCGTAAACCGTCAACTTAAATACCTCCAGCCTTAGACAACATTTTGTCAGGTGAGTTCTCTCGTAACTGTTGTTTTACAAGATATCGACCTAAACTATGCAAGTTGATCGAATTGTTGAAGGTTCATTAACCTAAGTGAGCATGCTCTTTATCTTGTTATAGATTTTAGATTTCTATCTCTTTTATAACAATTATAAAACAAATCCATAACAAGCCTAATTTGAGTATAACAATTATAATCAAACTAATGAAATTTCATGTTCATGCTTGGTTAATTTTATCATTTAATAATTATAACTATTATAAGAATTAATCAATTTTAATTAACCATTCAAGCATGAATCTCCCTAAATTAATACAACTCTTATATTAATAAAACATGAAATTTCCCTCATGCATTTGAATTAATAAATAACACTTATTCAAATTAAACAAATGCATGAACATGCTTTCCTATGGTGGAGTTTTAAATATAAATGACATACATTATGCACATAAAATACTATTTAATTAAAACATACATTCAATAATGCATAATTAATTAAATTTACTAAAGTGAATTGGTTTTGGGATTTTTAATCAAGCAAAAATAAAAACTAAAATTATTACAATAATAATTTCAAATAGGGCTTGGACCGCTTCCGAACCATTCTAACCGACCGGAACCACCTTTGGATTGCTTGAACCGGACCATTTTACCGTTACGAGAAGAACGTACTTGAGCTGGAACTAAAAAACAGCATGCTGGAATTTTCGGCCAGCAGCGAGCAGTCTCCGAATTTCTTCAAATTGACGGCCTAAATGGACTCTATTGACTCTCAAATTTTACAGACTCCATATGAACACATTAAATCCCATAAACATATAGGCAATTACAATTAATTCCAACGAATTGACTGAAAATTAAAATCAATCCCAAAACCAATTTTCTTTAGTTTTTACGCAGTTTCATCATATGAAAAGCTACCCACCAAGCTAAAATTAATGCATGTTAGGTGCCTTAATCATGCTCTGATACCAATTGAAGGTGTTCATATAACACATGTGGAAGCAATTTTAGGATCGGAGGCACTTAACTACATCAATTTTAGAAAATGAAAACATGCTGTCCAAATACCGTAAGGAGAGAGCAGAATTTTTACCAACCTTTTGGAGACCGATTCAACAACTCCCTTTGATTCCTTTGATCACGAACGGTGTGTGGACCACCTCTAGTGTCTTCCCTACTATTCTCCGGGCCAAGAGCGACTTGTGGGAGTCTATAGAGATAGGGAATGGGAAGGGAATGCTTGAAGGTTCAAGCACTAGAGAGATATATGGAGATGAGTGAGTTTGAGACCAAAATCCAGCAGCATAACAATATGGAAAATGGCTCTACTTCCTTTGAATCTGATTCATACTCCTTATATAGACATCTTCCATGCAAAGAGAAGCCTCATGACACTAGACACATGGTGAAATTGCAACTCAAAGTGGATTCTAGGTGTTTAATTCACAACACATGCAACTAGTGCATGGTTGTGTTGTTTTCCACTATGCATCAACATGCAAGAGTGGGAATGTCACTAAATCCACTTAAAATTGAATCTAAATTCTCAATTTTCAGCTTGCAATTCATTCCTATTTCAATTCAAAATTGAAATTGATTTCTAGGCAATTAATTTGTACAATTCCAAGTAATTTTTACATGATTAATCCAATTAATCTTTATCACCTAGTGCCATGAATTATATATGATTCCTAATACATATATATGGTATTCAAAACACTTTTAAATACTCCATCTCTCATTTTCTAATTTAATTCATAATTAAATTATTGTGTCAAACACAATTTACGATAATACCCGTTTTCCCGATTTTGAACGATTCAAAGCTTCCTATCTTTTTGTTCTAGGCTTTGTTCCGATATGAGCTAGTAGGGGGACCTAATGGACCTATAGATCATGGACTCCAACGATTCGAGGCTAACCGACTAATCTCATTATCCAAGCTAGCCAACATTCGTTAACTACCGGGACACTCCACTATAGCCCGATAGTTGCACTCCCCTCACTATAGACATATTTTTTTGTCCACTTGATTTAACCATGATTAGTAAGTCGATCCTTCACAGGTTGTTCGTAGCTATAGCTAGGTCAAAAGCCCGTTTTACCCCTATAGTACTTCTAGTTCCTTAAGTCCCACTGATCCTCTAATGAACAATTGGTTTATGGTCCAACCAATAAACCGAGTCCCTTTCAGGCCAATGAGAGGGCGGGATCCCTTTGTTCAAGCCCCAGAGTCAGCACTTAAGGGAACAACCTCTCTACTATCCCTAATTCGGGTAGGAGTGAATTCCTTCTTGCACGACTATGTCCCCAGCTATCTACTTGTTCCTATCCCTGAAATGGGAGGCTTATTGAGTCGGCGATACTGAGCCACTCTCACCTATGCGGATCTAAGGATAAGTCCGAATAAATAGGAGTTCATAGTTAGCTCAGGATTAAGATCGAGTTACCTAGGTCATCACATGAAATAGTCAGTCTCGTCAGTAAACGGTGTTATAAAGCGAGAGCGACTTATTTCTTGGTCCTGGTCTTATGCAAACTCATTGCATAGGACGCCCCCACTCGCATGTCTCTACATGGACGATTTAGGATCACATCGTCTATACCATCTATAAAGTGGGCCGCGTCTCATAGTGTCTCCAGAATAAGGTACCCAACCCTATCCCTATACTATAGACCGTTTTGGCTATTACTCAAGCTTGATCCACTTTTATGTCTCTACATAAAGCTCAAGTGTTCATCCTATAGCCATGGATCTTAGTTTATTGGATTTGGGTTATTATATGTGCAATTTACTTTATTCAGTAATAACTTTACTGAATTAATCTCGATAACGCCTTTATCGAATAAGTATATAATTCGTTTAACATTCACTATCTACGAGTTTTAGGACACCAATCCCAACAGTGGTAGCCATGTCGAGTGGAATCCTCATGTGCCGAACAAAGAAGTTGTGAGCCTAAGTAGTCATGGGAAAATCAGTGGTTGAGCTTTGGGCAGGCGGGTATACTCCGGAGAAGAGGAGTCGTCCTAGATAAGAGCAAACTCTCGGTAAAGTGGTGAAGTCTTGAGAGTTGGATGGATAGATGACTAGTTGAGGGGAGGCTCGGTGGTACTTTGTTCAAGGGGAGGATTGTTGGGAGTGCGACCAAAGTCCCACATTGGCTAGATAAGGGGATGATCATAGGTATATAAGGGAGGACAAGTATCTCCATTAGTATGAGGCCTTTTGGGGTGAACCAAAAAGCAAAGCCATGAGGGTTTATGCCCAAAGTGGACAATATCATACCATTGTGGAGATATGTGTCGTGTTCGTTGTCCCTTACAAAGACGCTACCTCACGACGTCTCAACGCTACGAAAATTCGAGGCGCCCAAATCAGCGTCAGCGTCTCGACGCTGGCCATGGCGTCTTAACGCTGCCGCGAATTATAAATATGCCTTTTCCGATTTTAGGTCATCCATCTTTCATTCTTTACCCGTTTTCCCCTCTTTCCCTCTGATTCTCTCTGTATTTTTCATATTTCTTAGGCTGTAGAGTAGTTTTTCTTAGTTTTATGGTGGATTGAACCCAGAAGCGAGGTTCGACATTCCAAATGATGGGCTAAGCTCAATATTCATGTAATTGGGAACTCGGTTGTAAGTTTGATTTGGATTTTATGAGGTTTTGAGTATTTTAATTATGATTTACTGTTTTATGTGTGTTTCCATTCTATTTTATTCACGATTAGAATTGATAGTAGGGATTGACAACCCTGTTTTCCGTCATTTTAGTCATATTCGCTATTGGTAGTAAATAGGTGAAGCATGTAGCTCTATTTTAGGCGTTTTATCCCTAACATTGTAGCAAATTGCATTTAAGCCTAGAATTGAATGCTTAGTTAACTTTATAATTTAGGCTTTTCCTAGTTATAAAATTGGCTACCTAACTATCCAAATCTTAATGCAATTGTAGCTAGTTAATTCGGCTGGGTTAATTAGTAATCAATTAGATTAGCTTCGATGCATTGGTCGGGTTAATAAAATAGGGATATTATGGCTCTCTGGCTTTTCCAGGAGTACATTAGGCTTAAAACGTAAATTTCATCATTAGACAATCTATGATTAAGATCCATCCAAACGAACACTGAATGTACCGATTGCATGAATCCGAGCTTCAATTAACCACTCCTTTTTTTACTTTTCTGTTATTTAATTTATGCAATTTATTTTCTGTCATTTAAATTATTGCTATTTAATTTCCCCTAGCATTTGGATCTCTCGCATCTCAAACCCCCCTATTAGTCCGGTCGTCTCAATAAATCTAAGTTAAGCAAATTATAAACACGCTCCCTGTGTTCGACCCCGACCACTACTACTGCAAAGTAGTTTAGTGTACGGTGATTATAAATTTATTTGACAACTCGGAGCCTCGAAAACTCCGACCCGTCAAAGGTAAAAATGAGAAAAAATAGGGATTGTAGGATGAGGTCGAGGCTAAGGTTTGGAGCGAGTCCAAATCTTTGTGCCTTTCTTTTGGACCTCTCATTCTCATTCCTTCATATTTGAATGTCGTTTAGTCCATTCCCTTGTTTTGAAGCCCCCAATGTAAGTGTTTCTCTCGCTTAGCCATTTATGTGGCACACGTGGTAAGACCATAGGGTCGTCCTCGACCACTTCCCATGTTATTGAAATTTTTGAGTTCCTGCATCAAAACATTAGTTTCTGCAAAAGAAAATTGAGGGTAGAGGCTAGGGTTGACCTCGACCTCAAGTCCCTATTAGCCCAAAATTCAACTCCCTGCATTCATACACTAGTTTTTACAAAAGAAAAATGAGGGAAGAGGCTAGGGTTGGCCTTGACCTCAAGCACTTATTAGCTCAAATGTAAGTCTCTGCATTCATACATTAGTTTTTGCAAAAGAAAAGTAAGGGAAGAGGCTAAGGTCGTCGGCCTCGACCTTAGGTCCCTACCAACTTAGAATTTGAGTCCCTTCATTCATATGTCAACCCTTACAGAAGAATAATGAGAGAATGTGCTAAAACATGTAATCATGCTAAGCTAGCTTGCTTTTTGTTTAATAGGGAGTGCATATCTCTGTACTTGTTTTTTGTTTAATAGGGAGTGCATATTCCTTGTGTAGCCCCTTTACTCAAGTAAAATTTTATTAAAATATAAATATAGTTAAGTAAAGAGAAGAATACTTGTAAAGTTTAGGATCAGCCTCAAAAAGTTGTGCTCGACCTCGAACTTGATGTTAGCGTGGGTTGTGGGCTCAATGTCTCAGGCTCGCATGTAATGGTGTGGATCGTGAGCTTGAGAGCTCATGCTCGCATGTAGGTGTGGGCACTAAGAATGGATGTTTAGGCTTGCATGTAGGCGTGGGCTCTAAGTAGGGATGTTTAGGCTCGCATTTAGGCATGGGCACTAAACTCGAAGGCTCAGGCTCGCATGTGATTGTGTGGGCACTAAGCATGGAAACTTAAGCTCACATGTAGGCGTGGGCACTAAGCGCTCGCATGTAAGTGTGGGCTCTAGGGTCGAAGGCTCAGGCTGGAATATAGGCGTGGGCACTAAGCAGGGATGTTTAGGCTCGCATGTAGGCGTGGGATCTAAGCTGGAAGGCTTAGGCTCGCATGTAGGCATGGGCTCTAAGCTGGAAGGCTTAGGCTCGCATGTAGTCTTGATACATTCCTTGAAACACACTCTGAGCCTTGAAAGTGAAGAACTAGGACTTGACATTAATAATAATGTTTACATTCAACTTTGAATGGTAAAACAGAAGAGAAAACATCTATTCCTACCTACCAAAAGTAAAATGAGCAACAATGGTCTAATTAAATGACAAAAGCGCAATAAGTACAAGACTCAAACTTCCTAAGCTTAGACTCAGTGTGTTTTCAAGAATACTATCCTCTGCCCTAGCATGAAGTAAGGTCGGGCTCGACCTCAACCTCGCCCTCGACCATAGGAGAGTCGGTCTCGGCCTTCAATGGATTTCCAGAGGGGGTCCATCATCACCTTTGTTTAGGCCACCTTTGGTTGGCCTCGGCCTTAGTGGTAAACTCCTTAAGATACCCGTTCCGAGTCAGTGCTTTAATTTCGTCCTTCAGTTAAATGTAGTTCCTAGTTGAATGTCCATGATCTCGATGGAAGATGCAATATTGGCCTGTGTGTCTTCTGTCAGGATTTGACTTCAGCTTTCTAGGTACGTTAAGGAGGTTCGTATTCCGAATTTCCATTAAGATTTGCTCTTGTGGAATTGAGGTGTGAGTATACTTTTCAAACTTACTTGTGTAGTCTCCTCGGTCTGGTCGATCTCGGCCATGACTATGGTCGACTCAACCTCGGCCACCCTTGTCTGTCCGCTGTTTCTTGTCTTTCTTCCTGTCCTTGTCGAATGAAGAATACCTCTTTCATTTCCTTATATTTCTTCAAAGAGAAAGAAAGTTCCATTAAAGCTTCATGGCCTGCCTTCAGTCACTTTCCTCTTCCCTCTCTATGAACTAAAGCTGCATTCGTATAGGTTCTCTCCTACTTTCTTGATTCTAACATTCCCTTCTATATTTTATATCCTTGGGTCCATGCTTATGAATATCTCTTGATTAATGTGTTTTTCAATTAGGATTTTGCAAATTAGCATGTTTTGAAGATTTTGAACCGACTCGTTCAATTCTTCGTCTTCCATTTCCCACCACCTTTCCTTTTTCCTCATCCATTAGCTTTAAATTTCCCAATTGTTTGCTGACATATGCTTCCTCCATCGTTGCCCTGGATGATCTTCTCCAGCTCTCAGGTATAGCTTTTTCGTCTCTTTTCCTGCAACCTTTGTTGCCCTCTTTCGTCCACGACTCTTAGTCTTTTCCTCCGGGAGGGATGAAAGAGCTGGGATCCAACGTACTCCTTTAAAATATCTATTTAGTTTCTATAGTTTGAGTAAACATCACAAACCACCTAAATTATTTTTTCACTCACATAATGATAGCACAAAATTAGTGCTAATTATTTCCGTAAATCTTGCTTATCCTAATGCTATTATTTGTGAAAATTGACTAATTCTGAGTTTTATTGATGTATAGGTCAATTTGGTGTTCTCGGGATCAAGAAGGGAATTTTGGTAATTAAACCAAAAAGTTAACAGGAACACAAATTCATCCATTTTACCGAGAGCTAGCGTCTCGACGCTACGGAACTAGAGGCGCGCCCAAACACCGTCAGCGTCGAGACGCTGTCGCGATGATATAAAAGTCACCTTTTTGCAATTTAGGTCATTCATGTCCATTTTAAGTCCGATTTTCGCCACAACACCTCGTCTCTCTCTGTATTTTTTCAGTTTTCAGTGTATTTTCATTAGATTACATTAGTTTTTAGATATATGAATGGCTAATCGAGCCCCGACGCTTAGTTGGAGCATTGCAATGTCTGACTAAGTGTAGATCATCGTAGTTGGGGACTTCGAATGTAAGTTTGGCATTCCTTTGAGACCTTGTATCTAAGATTTCAGTGTATTATTGTTTAATTGTGTTTTTAATTCCAACTTATATTACAATTGATTTGAATCTTTGGATTGACAACCTATTGTGTTTTTATCAATTGCTTTGCTAGAGTTGGTAGCGAATAAATCTATTGTTAATCTTGATTAAAAGGCGTTTTATCCCTATTGGTCAAAATTGCATGATAGATTTAGGAGTTAAGGCTTGGAATCGTATAAATTTTGGTTTTTCCTAGTTTATGCATTCTATCTAACAATTCATTGTCCTTAATGCGATTAAAATCTAATTAGTGAGACGTCATTAGTTAGATTCTTAATTAGGTTTTGGCCTCGATGCATTGGTCAAGTTAGAAATAACTGGGATCATTAATCCCGCTGGCTTTTCTAGTGGGTAGTTAGACAATTAACCAATAATTTGTTAAATAAGAGAGTCTATGATTTGGAATTGCCAAACTAAATTCAGACAACCAACTGCGCGACCCCGAAGTAAGATTAACCAATCCATTCTTCTATTTTCTAGTTATTTAAAATTTCGTAATTTAATTTCTAGCTATTTTTATTTTCATCCTCAAATTCTCTTCCATGCCAACCCCCCTCCGGTTACTAATTGAAAAATCTTAAGTTAATTTAATTAATTCGATTGCTCCCTACGTTCGACCCTGACCACTATTTCTACAAAAATAGTCGTAGTATTGTGGAATTATAAATTTAATTTGATACGACCCTCGACAAGTCGTTTATCAAATTGGCGTCGTTGTCGGGGAACACGGTGTCTTATTTCTGTTTCCTTTTGTGTTTTTCAACTTTTTCTTATTTTTTGTAGTTTGCTTCTTGTAGGTCTTCGTGACAATCCTTTAGCAAGAGCAAGCTTTTTTACACACCAAGAAGCAAGGCAAAGGAATTGAGCTTCATGGAGATTTAACTTTTGAGAGCAAAACCAAAACTCTATCCCTTCCTTTTTTATTTTCTTTCCTTATTTAGTTGTTTTCCTAATTTGTTTTTGTTTTTATTTTTGGTAGGTTTCCCTAATTCAAAGTCACTCTTTTAGGTCTTTGTGGGGAGTTTCCATATTTGCCAACCTCGCGCTTAACAGGAGAGGTTTTCTGTTCCCTTTTACTTTTTGTCCCTTACTTTCCATGTTTAATTTACATTAGGAACAATGTAACGTTTAGGTTGGGGGTGGAGGTAGTATCTCGCATGCTTAAGTTTCATTGAGTCTTTGTGCACAGACTATATTCTATATGCATGCTTGATTTATTCGATTGCTTTGTGTTTAACTGGATTAAGGCCATGCACCTGAGCATTGGACCTATTATTTTGAGCAATTTTAAAACATCACTATGGCTATAAGGGAACTCTCTCGGTGAAGTTCTGTCTAAGGCTAGAGGTATTTAAGCTGACAGTTTACGGAACACCTCCTACCTGGGAACTGACTCGAGACCCGAGTTTGAGCAATTTTACAATTGAGGATTTTTTTTAGCTTTAAAATATGAGATTGTATGCCTTGCTTTAAAATTGATTATGAGATTTCTAGGATGAGAAAAGCATGAGTATATATTTTTCCTATAGTTGAATTGCATGTATTCTAGCATCTTTAGAGACTTCATTAAAAAATTTCAAAATTTTTCTTGACTAAATTGAGCATGAGTCCTTCCTAGCGTAGTTTTATTGGTTTTAGATGGCTTTATAGGATTCACACCTCTGTTGTCACCTCGATAGGATAGGTAGCATGTTTAGAGGAAATTTTTGCAAAATAGCTTGTTTCATGCCTTGAGGAGTGAGAAAAAGAATATTCGCCTTGTGAGCTTCAAAAGAAAAAAAACATTTACTTTATTGAGAAAAAGAATGCGAGAAAAAAGAAGAAAAATATAAGCTTGTTTTTGTTTTTCTTGTCGGGGTAAAAGGAGCTACCTCTAGTGTGATCAGTTAGGTCGTCCAAAGGTTAAACTCAGGAAATGTGGCCCTGCATTAGTTGTGTGAAAGCTAGTGCCCCTTTAAAAATCATATATATTCAAGCTTAGGGCCCTTTAGTTGAAAGAAAAGAAAGAAAGAGTCTAAGGCACCTCTTTTGCATTCTTAAACAATTTAGTTTGTTCTTTTCCTTTAATGCATTATGCCTTTGTCCAGTGTAGAGGAAAGATGGAAAAGGAATTTTATAAGTCATTCTCGAACTTTTCAAAACATCTCTAGGGAAAACTTAGCTCGCATTTATGAATGAGAAAGAATTTGATTAATTTTAATTTGTCACTAACTATGCTAGACTTGCATTTAATTCTCTTGAGTAAAATGTTGATCATGCTTATCTTTGAGAAATTGAGTCATGAATATTGCATTGTATAATAATCTCTTTCATTCTAATCTTAGCTTGCTCGAGGACTAGCAAGGTTTAGGTTGGGGGTATTTTGATTGGTCTAATTTGTTATACATTTAGAATCTCCCAATTTGCTTATCTTTATTGAATTCCTTGCAAAAAATGCTTTAACATGAGTATAATATGTGTATAGGTCCTCAGCGGAGCTTTGGAAGCCAATTTGGGGCTAAAACGAGCTAAACCGAAGTAAAATGACGAAAATACCCTCGGTCAACAAAAGTCAACGCATATCAGGGTTGAGATGCCACTGTGTAGGGTTGAGACGCTGCCATCAGGGTCGAGATGCCACTTTGTAGGGTCGAGACACCATCAATTTTCCAAAAATATATGAAATTTTCCATATTTGCTCCACGATCTTTCCTAAATTGAAGGGGCAGCGTCGAGACGCCAGCCCACAACGTCTCGACGCTGTCAATTTTCCAGAATTGGATTTTTCCATATTTGCTCCACGAATTCTCCAAATTTGAGGCTCCCTTCAGCTCCAAGTTTCCACGATTTGAAGGCCAAAAAGTCCTATAAATAGAGTGTTTTGGTTTAGGTTTAAAATCATCCCTTGTATTAGCTCAATTTCTCTAAATTGTAGCCACCCCTCTCTTTAGTTTTCAAGTTTTCTTTTAAGTTTTCTTAGTCCAAGGGTCGGTTGATCAAGCCTCGAGCTTGAAGGTGCTTCTCTATGGCCAACTAAGCTCGAATTGTTGTAATCGGGACACGGTAATGTAAGTTTTGGTATTCTTGAGACTTCATATTTAGTTTATTGAATTATTGTCGATTGTGTTCTAAATTTCCGTTTTAATTACAATTAAATTGATAGAATAGATTGACAACCTATTTGCTTGACTTGGTTTAATTGTTATGCTAAATTGGTTTGTAATAGTTTATTGTGTTAATTGTGTTGAAAGGTGTGTTATCCCAATTGGCTCAATTGCATGATAAATCTGGAAATTTAGACTTAGAATTGTATAAACCCAGGTTGTTCCTAGTTTCTACGAGTCTATCTAACAATCCACTTTTACTTAATGCAATTAGATTCTTATTAATGAGACGTCATTGGTTAGCAATCTATTAGGCTTCGGCTTCGATGCATTGGTCGGGTTGGAAACACTAGGGGTCTTTAATCACTGGTTTCAGTGACGGTTAGACAATTTGTTAAATAATTCGATTAATTAAGAGAGTCAATGATTGAATTACCAAACTTACATCCCGAGAACCGATTACATAATCTTCATGGTAAGATCAACTAACACCGTCTTTACTTTCCTTGCATTTAATTTTTCATATTTAATTTTCCCGCATTTACTTTATGTCTTAATCTTTTCTCCATAACCCCCCCCCCCTTTTGGTTACCTCAAAAATACAAAAGAATTTAGAAATAAACCGATTGTTCCTTGTGATCGACTCCGACCACTACTGCTACAAGTTAGTTTTAGGAATCGTGGATTATAAATTTATTTGACAAGAGACCGCGACAAATCTCTTCCATCAAATAACAAGTTTCAATTTGGTCTTTATGATTTTAAAAGTTTTAATATAATCTCTACAATTTAGTCAAACCTTTACAAAATCATCTCTACCATTACTAGTCTTTATCATATTTAATATAAGCAACACATTTTCTATCTACATAAAAATGATAGATAATGTATTCCAATCCACTAGGGTTTAGGATTGAGTAAAATTAGGGAAAAAATACAGATTTAGAAATCATTTGTGAAGTTTAGTAATCAAACCATAGAAGCTAAATCAAAACTTATAAAAAACGATCGAGACTAAATTAAAACCGAGTCAAAATATCATATGTTGATATGCCTTGAATCTGTTATGAAGCGCTTTGAATGACCAAGTACGGGGGTCTTGTCCAGGGGCGAAGCGTCCGGTGGGGGTTCGGGGACAACGCCTCCTAAGCTAAATTATGTATAGAGATTAGATATGTTATTTCTGTTTTGGGCTTTATTTTGGGTCTATTTTGTTAGGTTTAGGAGTGATGTCATAGATAAACCCTCTTAACCTAATTTGTCCTAATCTTTGTAATCTGCATATGTTTTCTCCTCACTTAATAAGATTATTCTCTCCCTCCGTCTATGGATGTAGCTAACACATCGTTAGTGAACCACGTAAATCTGTGTTGTCTTCTTCCCTTTCATTCTTGTTTTTGTTGATTTTTTTGAAAATCAACAAAAAAAAAAAAAAAAAAATAGCTAAAACTTCATCACATCAACCAAATTTTCATATATACATCAAATTAGAAATTTTAGAATCACATCAACCAAATTAAAACTAATCTCGAACATTAAAGATTAAATTGACCATTTAACCGCTAAAAATTCACACTTATCCTCTTTCATCATCATCATAACTTGGGTTTATCGTACACAGTTGAAATCAGGCCTTAAAAAACACATTGCTCGACACAAACAACGATGCCTGCAACTTGGAATCAACTCAAAACAATAAACAAAACTCTTCTCAAATTAACATATTTTCCCATTGGCCCACCTCCCATTTTCTTTGTCCTCTTTCATTTACTTGCAATTATAAGCCAAATTAAAGCTCCAAATTTGAGGCCCCTCATGGCCATGGGGAGCTGCAGAAAGAAGGCATCATCAAGAGGCCACCATCGCTATGTAGGAGTTCGCCAGAGGCCCTCCGGCAGATGGGTCTCTGAGATCAAGGACTCTTTGCAGAAGGTTAGGCTATGGCTTGGGACGTTCGACACGGCGGAGGAGGCAGCTCGGGCTTACGATGATGCAGCGAGGGCACTGCGTGGCTCCAACGCTCGCACCAACTTTGACTACTTGCCTCCGAGCTCTTCGTGCTCTGTTGTAGGTGAGGATTGAAATGTTGATGTAGATGTAAATGTCGAGATTTTAGTTTTACGGAAATGATTTGGATGGATAATCAAGAGAAAGAAAAATTCAAGATGATTCAAAATTGACATAAAATACTTAAATCAACAATTATCTCACACTTTTGAAATGTTTCTGATAATTTTTATTATTAATGATTTTGTTTACCTTAGTGTGATATTTTGTTTGTTTGTCTTTTTTATGGAAAAGAAATTACTTTCCATGAAATTCTCAATTTGAATTAAAATTTCAAATTTCATCGAATGAAATTCTAAAATACATCCCATTGGTTTACTTTACATTTTTTTTAGATGAATTTGCACGTAACTTAATTGGTTAGGATGTATACACTCGACCAACCAAGAGGTTAAAGGTTCATAAACCCTCGGTCTACATATTGTGAACTAAAAAAAGGTTTATATTTTTTTTTAACTATTTTTGTGGGAATTTATACTTTCATTATGTTTAATATATATTTTTTTAACTTCTATAATCTAAAACATTTTATTGTTGAGTTGTCAATCCGAGTATAGCATGGTGGATAAGACACCAATTATATCATCCAAAATATTGATAGCTTAATCTCTCGACCCTTCAATTGTTGGAGTATAAATTTAAAGGAAAAAAAACATTTTATTTGTTGAGGTTGAGCACTTTTGTACTGACTTAAATTTGTTCATAGCTAGGTACAAAGTATTTGCATGATTCAATTTAGGGATGTCTATACTTGATTTGAAGTGTTTTGTTGATTGAATTTTTCCTACTTTATTGGTTGGTTCATGAAAATTTTTCTAGATTAATTCCACTAATCTAATAAATGAACATTTGAGTTAAGTTTAGGTAAATAATAAAAACTTCCCTATTTTTAAAATTTCATTCATTTTGTATAATATAATCGAAATAAATTAAATGAAAATGTAGACATATCGATAAACATATAATTCAGTGGATGCAGGCGACACTAACCAAAGCATTGAGCCACCCTTCTCTTTCGAGGATGGTTGCATCGAAGAAGGCGACGGGCTTCTGGGGGCCTTGAGGGCGAAGCTGTTCGACGGGAAGGGGCGGCGGGTGCTGCAGGCGGTGGCGCAAACAACGTGCTGCTCAACCACGGATAATGTAAACACAAACAATAGTCATAATGAAACCATTATTCAGGGTGACCTCCACCGGCAACCACCGGCAAGCCAAGTGGACGCTGCAGCCGCAGATCTGGATTCTGGCCGAGGAAGTGGGTGGTTCAATGCTTCCGCCGCCGTGGGAATATACGCGTGGCCGGTGGTTTCAGGTGGACTAGAAGAAGAGGGTATTGAAAATGTGTTATGTAGTTTAAATGGTTTTGTATGTGGAGGAATCAATAATTTATAAGAACAAGAATGATGGGTTGTGTGAAAATGAAAGCAAAAATTATGTATGAAGGAGGGGAGTGAAATTTGAAGAAGAAAAACATGTGTGTTTTTTTGGAGGATTTATGATGAGAGCTCATCTATCGAGCACTTTTGAAAATAAATTGCTAGTTAGTTCTTACCCTGTTACGGGCCAAAATATATAAATAAAATAAATAAATAAATACTATTTTGGTCTCTTTACTTTCAATTTTTGTTCATTTTGATTCCTCTGCTCAAAATGTTAACTTTGATCGACGTTGTTGAATTAGAAATTTTGGTCAATCACAAATTGTCACGTCGTTATTCAAAATTAAAACGAAATTACAAATAATTAAATTTTGAACCAATTATAAATTGACATTATCCCAAATTTAAATTGAATACAAAGTTTTAAGGTCAAATTGACCATTTGATCAAATAATAAAAATTTAATTTGGTCAAATTAGGTTATGTGGTATTTGGGTCATATGTTATTTGGGTGAAGTTTAAACCAAACCCAAATCCGAATCCAAATGGCTAGGCCCAAAGTCAATAAAGCCCAAAGCCAAATGACTAAGCCTAAAAACCATTCAAGCCTAAACCCACCTATCCATGGAAAAACTCCATTTCAAAGGTTCAAAAATATTCTACACTCTCATCAAGACAAATGAGAATTTAGAGAAACTCCAAAACTCTCTGATGTCAAGTCCTTGAATGTTCAACTCTCTTTAAAGACCAAACACTCTTCAAGGCCTGAACACTCTTAAAAACTAAAGACTCTTCAAAACCTGGAGACTTCAAGACTCCTAAAAGCTATTTTTAGGATTTCCAATTTGATAAATGACCAAATAAAAATAGTTGTTTTGAAAAAGGGTCATTCAGATTTCCAATTTGATAAATGGCCAAAAGCTATTTTTAGTAAACTCTTTTGGCAACAAAGTGGACAAAAATACCCCTATCCAAATCTTAATTCGGAAAATAAAATAAACCAAATACACTATAAACAAGGGAGAGAATCTAGCTTCCTTACTGATTAATTCATCTAGCAAATCAATAACAGAAATTCAAACTAAATGGAATATAAATCTAAAATAGGAGGACTTAAATTTAAACACTATATATCTAAAAAAAAGTAAAAAGCTTACCAGTTTCAACTAAGATTCAATAACAATGAAGAACAACTTCAACTAAAAAATATTCCAGACACCAAATCAAAAAAGAAAAAATGAAATCGCGCATTCTGCTTGCATAAATAGATATTCACCTAAAATATGGGATGAACACCTAAAACATCAAATCAGAATTAAAATACACTATAAACAAGGAAGAGAATCTAGCTTCCTTACCGATTAATTCATCTAGCAAATCAATAACAGAAATTCAAACTAAATGGAATATAAATCTGGCAACCTAAATTTAAAAACAAGAGATCATTTGAATTCAAAAACAGAGAGAAAAAATAGGAGGATTTAAATTTAAACACTGTATATCCGAAAAAAAGTAAAAAGCTTACCAGTTGCAACTAAGATTCAATAACAATAAAGAACAACTTCACCTAAAAAATATTCCAGACACCAAATCAAAGAAGAAAAAATGAAATCACGCATTCTGCTTGCATAAATAGATATTCACCTAAAATATGGGATGAACACCTAAAACATCAAACCAGAATTAAAGTATAATCAGAAAAAAATGAAAAAATTGATACCCAATTTCAAAGAAAACATTCATACTTCTTCCATCATTCGATCCTTCGAGAGAAACTCTTCCGCTTCTTCCATCGTTCTTCTTCTACATTCACCGATTCTTCCATACTTCTTCACAGATAAACTAAATCCCCTTCAAGCTTCGTCTCATAACCAAGATCCTCGACAAACTTACACTGTATCTACACGGACAACCAAAGAACATTAAGAAGCTCGAGCGAGTTTTGTCGACATCCAGGGTATGCATGCTTCAATCTCTACTAATTTTTTCTGTTTATATAGATATGGAACATTTTTTACTTACAAATAGGACCCACCGTTTAATAAGAAAATGAAAAACGATAAAGTAGGGATGTCGACAAAACGATAAATGGAAGAGAGAAAGAGTTGATCCTGTAACTAAAAATCCCTTGATTCATGGAATGAGACGTTATAGAATTATTTTTGAAAAAAAAAATAAACAGATACGGCTGCACAAATATAGGATAGATGTGGGGGTTGGCTGAAGGGTAAAAATGTAAGTTTGTATCGCACGAAAATAGGCTGGAAAAATCGGTTTGGCCATTTTTCATTAAAAAAATACGGTTTGACCATTTTTCGAAACTACCCTGTAATTTCTGGTCATATCTGAGGATTTCCCTATGTTATTTGGGTGAAGTTTAAACCAAACCCAAATTCGAATCCAAAAGGCTAGGCCCAAAGTCAATAAAGTCCAAAGCCAAATGACTAAGCCTAAAAATCATTCAAGCCTAAACCCACCTACCCATGAAAAAACTCCATTTCAAAGATTCAAAAATATTCTACACTCTCATCAAGACAAATGAGAATTTAGAGAAACTCCTAAAGATAAAGCTAGAAAACTCTGCGATGTCAAGTCCTTGAATGTTCAACTCCCTTTGGAGACCAAACACTCTTCAAGGCCTGAACACTCTTAAAAACTAAAGACTCTTCAAAACTTGGAGACTTCAAGACTCCTAAAGATTGATTGAGACTTCAAACTCGAAAACGAGCGTTTAAGCCCTCGAGTGAAACACACTCACACACGTGAGAGAAAATGATCAAATGATCAAAGTTAGAGATTGTACACTCACATTCATGCAACATCAATATAAATACAAATTTACTCCACGTATTTCATTCTTTTGAAATTATGTGCGAAGAGACGTGCTTTTAGTTGTTGTCGATTTTACTCCTATACTTTTTAAACATCTGTTTTGGGTATAATGTACTTTGAGAAAATTACTTTTTGGTCTCTGTTAGTGAAATTTTAACAAAAATTCTATTTGTGATTTTATGCAATTACTAATTAACGTTATGATAATTTCTGATTTATAACTATACTAAACCAGTGATTTATGCTTCGAAATAAGGCTATTTGCAACACACACACACAAAAAGGCTATTTTTTTATTTTTTTTATTTTTATTTTTTTTTTGAAACTGACAAAAAGAAAAGGCTAATTTTGTAAAAAGAACAAGTTAGAGTGAATTTTAAAGTTTTGACTATATATTTATAAATATTTTTAGGGTCGCTATATTTTAATAATTTATTAGGATTGCTATATTTGTAATAATTTACGTTCTATTTTTTGAAGATTTCTTTGCACACGGATTGTTTGGTGCTTATCAAATTGGATAGATCAAAAGGGAAATTGGTTCATTAGTTAAATAATTTGAAATTGTTTTCTAGAAAATTTGTTTATATATAAATTTGACATGTTAGTAGAGCTTATTCGTTTATTATTTATATTTTTTTTACATCAACCACATGTGTCAAAACAATTTTATACACATATACGATAGAGAAATTCAGAGTTTTTAGTTTTTTTTTTTTTTTTTTTTTGTTAAAATATCATTTTGATCCTTGTGAGTTTTGTTCTATTTTAGTTCTTATATTTTCAAATGTTGAATCTTAGTTCTAGTACTTTCAATAAAACTTAAAATTGGTCACCGTAAATATAAATTTAATTTTTAATAGAATTGGTTAAATCATAACAATAATTTCCATATAAGAAAAGTCACAATGTGAACATATTTCTAAAATTTATAGAAAGAAGGCTAATAGAGACTATCTTTAAAAAAAAAAAAATTAACAATTAAACGGACCAATTTTTTTTATTGAATATACAAAGATTAGAATTGGACATTTGAAAGTATATAGACTAAAATGAAATAAAAACCAAACTACGTAGATCAAAATGATATTTTAAACTTTTTTTCCTCCTTTTTGTGGTATAGGGGGTAAAAATAGTTTGGACCTCTTTTTGCTGAATTGGTATTCTTGCTGTTTGGGGCTTTCAAGCTGGTTGTTGTGTTCAAAGCCCAACTTGAAGTCTCTTGGTATACTTGCCTTTTCCAAGCTTCCCTGATTTTCTCTAAAACAAAAAATTATAGAAATATATTTACATTTATGTATTTTGATTAAAAAAAACACAAATAAAGTATAATTTAAGAAGTATTTGCAAATATAGAAAATTTAAAAAAAAAAAATCTATTGATCACTTATTGAACCTTGATATAAATTAAAGATAATCAATATGATTTTATTTTATAATGATAATTGACCTCAGATATTGATTCATTATACTATGATTATATTAATTACGATTAATTTTTTTTTTTTTTGATTAATTACGATTAATATATGTTCTACTTGTTATTGTGTTTGTAATTATTTTAGTTATTGGTTTCATAATATATTATATCAATTCTTATAAATTTAGGTACCAAATAATTTGGTTAATTCACATGTATGTCAATAAAAATTATAAATATGAATAAACACAAAAGAAAAAATTGATCCCACGCACATGAAGGAATTGCTATAAATTAGATAAACATGGAACTTAATCAACTCATAAAATTTATGTCATTCTAAAAATTAATACTTTTGTACATTTAAATGTGTTATAAATTGTTTGGCTAGTTTATACATAAATTGTTTAACAAAAATGACAAAGTAGGCTACAATTAATTTTCTGTTTATATATAAGTAAAAAAGGAAAAAAAAGGAAAAAAAAAAAAAGCATGAGAATAATGCGTCTATCCAAAAGTATCTAAGTTTCTATATAAAATCATAATATTAAACTTAAAGGAAAGATATATTTCAAAAAAAAAAAAACTTAAAGGAAAGATATATTTCAAAAAAAAAAACTTAAAGGAAAGATAATGCAGAGAAAAAAAAATCAAAATTCCTCCTCAAAGAAAGAACAAAACAAATAAAGTTTATGTGAGCAGATAAGTTTGAATTTTAGATATGGATAAATTTAAACAAAATTGTTACCAAATTAAAGAAGTAAAAAACATTTCATTTATTTTAAAAGAAAAGAAACAACTACCATTAAATAAACATATAACCTGACAAAACGAGTTTGTCAATCTTAAGAAAAAAAAAATTAGGTTCAAATAACATAAACACATAGAATCTCCCCAACTAAACCATGGGCTACATCCTTATAGAAGGTAAGGGAGATGTAATTTTAATTGAAAAAAGAAATCTATAGATTATTTTAATATAAAAAAATCGTAACATCTCAATTCAAAAGGATTTCAACTTCGTCACAAGTCTTTAGCTACTAAACAATTAGGTCGAAATGAGGATAGCAGTAATTAGCATGTACTTTCAACCAATAAGTTAAATGTTCGAATTCTTCCACCCTCAAATATTATTGAACTAAAAAAAAAAAAAGTTTGTGCCATGTGTGTATATATATATATATATTATTATTATCTACTATATATAATGCATTATATTTGTAATGTGGTCCATGGTGAAGTGAGGCCATAGTTGTTTATTGAGTATAGACTCATGAGTATTTACTCATTAATTCTTACTAAAACTTAATGGAGCCGGGAAAGAGTCTATATAAAAGATACATCGGTTGTGATGTTCTTCAGTATACTAAATTAAAGACATTAAGGTCTCGTTTGATAATCATTTGGTTTTTTATTTTTTATTTTTGAAAATTAAGCCTACAAACACTATTTTCACCTATAAATTTCTTTGTATTGTTATATATCTCCTTCCCATGTTTTCAAAAACCAACTCAAGTTTGGATAGTTTTCAAAAGCTCAATTCTTTTCATTTTCCTAGTTTTTCCCACATCTATCTGAACTAGGGTTTTGTGTCATAGCTCCCTAAGGATTTCCATCATTGGTAAAATACATTTTCACTTGCTTGAAACCATGAAAATCCACTAAAAGCATATATATGGCAAGTTGGGTCACCATTATTTTTTTTTTAAAAAAAAAGTGATATTCTTTTTGTGAGTAAACAGTAAAATTTATATATTATTTAGACCAAGTGAAGTGAACTATATATTTAGATATTAAAACACTTATATGTAGCACACAAGTAGGCACAAATAATTGAATTAATCTCTTTTTCCAACTACCTAGGATTTAGTGTTCATTGTGGGGACAATTTTGATGTTCTTTAAGATCCTCGTGAAGCTATAGCTCTTAGCCACCACCAAATTCCTCAATATCTCTCTTTTTTCACATTAATTTCATCCTTAAATTTTTTATTTCTTTCCCTTATTTATCATTACAAAACTTAGGCAACACTAAATTTGAAACTATATTAATTTCTATATATATATAGAAACACATACAAAAGTAGGTTTAAATCTGATTTTCGTTCTTGGAATGCTCTTGAAATGTGTATTTTAGTCCTTAAATTTTACCTAAGATAACCTTTTTATGTCCTTCTTGTTATGATGTGATTGATAACTTAATAGACAGATGATGTGGTTTGGGGTGTGAGTATTAACGTATATTAATATGTGACATGTCTTGAACAAGTTGAATCAGGTCATTTGAAATTCAACAACCCATCTCACATAATATATGTCTTATTTAATGTGTCTGATCAAACTAACTTATGTAGTTTCAATATATGTTCATCTTAGCATGCAATAAACATATTCGAAGTCTTATCATCTATCAACTAAATAATTAATGACATAATAATGATAAGGACCAAAACAATTTTTTTTTTTTCCTAAGTTCAAAGACTTTAAAAGGTATAATAAAAGTGTGAGGACTCAGATGAAACAAAGTAGGTTAGTAACCTCCCCCATAAAAGTCATAAATTTGGTATCTACCCCTATTTAGATTGAAATTCTAAAATATATATATATATAAATATAAGAATTAAAGAGAAAGACATTATAGGCACTGAGGTGGTCCATATCAATCTTTCTTTTTCCTAATTAACATTCCAAGTAATTGAAAATGCCGTAACATAAAATAATAAACAAGAAACATAAAAATAAGGTCCCGTTTGATAAATCATTTGGTTTTTTATTTTTGAAAATCAGGTTTGTTTTCTTCCAATTTTCTTACAATTGTTTTCATGTTTGTTAAGGCCCTATTTGAAATCCTAGTCAAATTCCAAAAACAAAAACAAGTTTTTAAAAACTATAAATTGACTTGGTTTTTTAAAACATGGAAGAATGTGAATAACAAAACAAGGAAACTTTGATAGAAGTAGTGTTTATAAGTTTAATTTTCAAAAACCAAAAACCAAAAACCAAATGGTTATCAAATAAAGATTTGAACCTCAAACCTTTCAATCATTAGGACAAGTCTTATACCAGTTGAGCTATGCTCATGTTGACATTATCAAACGAAGCTTAAGTAACTTAATTTCCGTTTAATAACCATTTGTCTTTTTTTTAAAAAAAATAAATTTATAAATACGACTCCTACGTTCTAACTTTAGTTTTCTTTTTTATCATTTAACTTTTAAAAAAATTCAAAATTTGAAAACTAAAAAAAAAATATATAGTTTTTAAAAAACTTTGACTTTGTTTTTAAGATTTGGCTTAAAATTCGGATGAATTTCTAAAGAAGGTGAAAGATTTTTAAAGACAATGTGAGTTAATTTTGGAAAAGATAAAACTACAAACAAAGTTAATTATTTTTCTTCCTCTTGTTCCAAAGGAGGTGGTGTCTCAACATCAACCTAAAAATGACATATCCAAAACCAAAAGAGATGCAAAAGATAAACCAACATTTGTCAGTTAATTAATTTATTTTACAATTATAAAATTTTAAAATTTGTGAAGGCAGAATTAAAAACAAAAAAAAAAAAAACAAAAACAAAAAAGTTGAGGCCCGTTTGATAACCATTTGGTTTTTGAAAATTATGCTTGTTTCTTCCCAATTTTCTTACAATAGTTTTCATCTTTATTAAGGACACATTTGAATTTCTAGTCAAATTCTAAAAACAAAAACAAGTTTTTGAAAACTACTTTTTTTTAGTTTTCAAAATTTGACTTGGTTTTTGAAAACAAGGAAATGACATAGATAACAAAATGAAGAAACATGTAGATAAAAGTAGTGTTTATAGGCTTAATTTTCAAAAACCAAAAACTAAAAATGAAATGGTTATCAAACGGAGCCTGAATTATTAAAAATACCCTTAACTATGAGGTTGGTTTCAATCCTATCCAAAATTTTAAAAACTTTCACTTTAACCCTTAAAGTTTGAAGTTAATTTGTTTCAAAATGACCTTCGAAGACTTTTGTCACAAAGAAATGATGTGTTTGTCCGTGTTAGTTGAGTGGTATTTTTAATAATTAAAAAAAAAAAAAAGAAAAAAGAAAAAGAGTTTTTGTTTAATGATATGTTTATGTGGAAAAAGGAAAGAAGAAGACAAGATAGCCGCCAACTGTAGGGGGAGGGTGCAGAGAGTAGTAGGTGGTCCAAATAGATCAATGAGAGAGAAACATACAGAGGGCGCGTGGTCCTTTTCTTCTACCAAATGTACCATAAACTCCTAAACCATTTTAACTCAACCACATATATACATATATATATATATACACACATACATATTTATCTTCGACTTTTGAAATAGTAATAAGTATTTTATTCATATTGAACTATGTTTTGATTGACTAAGTTAATCCTCAATAATTAAGAATCTTATCATTAACCGCTATTAAAAATTTGATAGCTATTTACTTTTTAATAAAATAAAAATATTTCTTTTCTCTTTTGCTTTTGCATTTCTTTGTCTAACTTGTCCAAAACATAATAGTGATTTACGAGAGATTGTTGTTGGTTAATTGTTATGTAAGTATTTTTCATTTAGATTTGGTTATGTGTTGCAATGTTAACATTTTATGTTGTATATTATGTTATATTCACCTATTAATTTCAACCAAAAGTAACATAGAGTTTACAAAATTTCAGCCAAAATCTAGCCATAGTATCAACTCTCTTTAAACGACATTAATTTTATACTAGGTTAAAATTTGTGATCTTGAGGATTTTTTATAACAATTTTTCAAAATAGAAGTCTGACCGAATAAAAATGGTAATACTCATCCAAGCCAAAGATTTAATTTGATGAAATAATTTTTTTTTTTTTTTTTTGATAAAAACCAACTTATTAGCCAATCCAAGGATAAAAATTAATTTTTTTAATATACTTTTAGTCCAAATATTGACCTAACTCATAAAGTTCAACACCTCCACTATATTAATTGGGAAAGAAATAATTATTTCGAAGAGTTCCAACTCAAATAATCTCTTACTTTATTTGATATATCATTATTGTAAGTAAGTGATCACTACTAAATTTAAAATGCATTTAATTACCAACTAAGTTATGCTAAAGTTGACAAATTCTAAAAGTTGTTTAGGTTACAATATATATATATATATATATATATATATATATATATATATATATATATATATATATATATATATAATAATAATAATAATAATAATAATAAAAATTAAAATTGGGGGTTAGAGGCAATGGGTTGGGAGGACTAAATTAAAACCCTAAAAATGAAGATATAAAGGGAATTGAAACACATTCGTTTCCTAATGTATTATTCTTGTGTGTCCCTAAAGTTACTTTTGCATATCATTAACATATTTGGTCCATCCCTTCAACTAAATTTAGGAGGGGTGGGTGTCCCATAAAAATGAAAGCAACAATTAATAGAGATAGAGAAAGGTACACATACACTCCCATTCTCCACTCCAAAGTCTAACCCTTCTTTAATTTTGCCATGTTGAAAATCCCCAATACCCATGACCAAATTTTACTTAGAGAGAGAGAGGGAGAAGAACATGTAGGGTAGAAAGAGAGAGAGAATTAGGGTAGGGAGCATGAGAAAGTGGCATGGGGATGGGGGTTAGGCAAAGGGCAGAGGGTAGGGGGTCCTACACTTTCCTCTCTCCTTTCTTATGCACATTGCTTGATTCATCATTCTTATGTTACTTATGCACTATATGCCTCTCCTACCCTATATGCCTAATCATCTATATATATCATCCTCTCTCTGCTCTCGTTAAAACGACGTCAAATTACCAAATCTGGTCCTTATGGTTTAAGTTTAGTTTCAGGTTTGATTCTCGCAACTTTAAATGTTTTATTATTTTGATCCCTAACTAAAATTTAGGTTTGGTTTTCAAGATAGTCTTTATGGTTCATTTGATGATCCCTATGATTTGGTTGTATCTCACAAAGTATCTACGTCATTGTACATTAATTACTGTGTTGAATATATGACATGCCTTCTCTAATTGTGTGGCAATAAAATGATTTTTTTTTTTTTTTTTTTGATTGATTTTGTAGTTGATTTTGTATTAGAGTTTAGAGCATTTTTTAAAAAAATAATAATAAAAGGTAGGAAAAAAGTGCATACTTTTGCATAGGTTAAAGAATGTTTAGGGACAATTTGAGAAGTTTAACCAAATCATAAGAGAATAATCAAATTAAACTTTTTTGGTCAATCCAAATATAGTTCAACTGGTTAAAACATTATACTCTTCCAAAAAAATTGGTTAAAACATTATAACATCAACCAAAATATCAAAGATTTAAATCGTTATCCATGTAATATTGAACTAAAATAATAATAATAACTTTTGAAACGGATTAAATTGGAGATAAAATTAAATAAAGAGGTGAAATTAGCAACTAATTTAAATTTATTTACATAAATTGTATCTTTTTGATGCATTCACGACAAATAATTTGAGCATTAGGACAAGTGTGGTGTCAGAAGAGTTTCAAATATTTCTTGTCTTCTTATTCTGTCCTTATTTTGAAATTAAATTTTCACATTTGTAATTAAATTAAAGGATAAGCTTGCATGTGAAACAGTGAAAGAAAATATCAACAAATCAGTGAGTTTTTTTTTTTTCTTTTCTTTTCTTTTCTTTTTGGTGAGTAATAATAACTTAATAAGAATAATCCCCATCTCTTTGTTTTAACTCTTTTTTCTCTCTTTTTATAAACATATTCCTGGCTGCCAGCAAAATTTCAATTTTCAACTATAACTTTAAATTATTTGAATTTTTTTAATTGAGTTATGACTCATGGATATGAAACTTTTTTTCATTTCTCTTCTACTTGAGTTTGATATGAATTAGCCAAAGCGATCTTAGCTCAGCGATAATTGACATGTACTCTCGACCAAAAGGTCAAAGGTTCGAATCCCTCACTTCCAAATGTTGATGTAGCCAAAAAAAAAAGAAAGAGTTTGATATGAATTAGTTAATTTAACCTCTAAAAACTTTGATTTTATCAAATGAAACCTAAACCTAAAAGATAATGCTTAAATTAATCTGTTGTGTTTAGTTTAATTAAGATTCAAACCTAGCTATAAAATCAAGCCAGTAAAAGATAAAACCATCCCAAACTCCCTAATAAAACGTTCTAACATAATTAAATGAAAAATAATTAAAATCTACTCAGCAACAATAGTACTCATAATTAGAGCTGAATCCTTACCAAAAAAAAAAAAAAAGTAATTAAACGTATTAAGAGGAGATCTCTGTATTCATTAAGCTGATAATTCAATAATATCAGTGTTATCTCTCCTCATTCACTTGTGTAATATCAGTGTTATTTAAAGTTTTGCTCACTTTAGCTACCACTTACAACTGGCCTCTTGCTCAGATGGATGTCAATAATGCCTTCCTCAATGGAGATCTGTTTGAAGAAGTTTATATGGCTCTCAAGGTGAAAAATAGCTTGTTTGTCGACTCAATAAATCAATTTATGGTCTCAAACAAGCCTCTAGACAATGGTTCAATAAATTTTCCACTGCTTTACTTAGTCATAGTTTTACTCAATCTAAGTCAGATTACTCACGTTTTACACGAGGCACAACTAGCAATTTTGTGGCTTTATTAGTATACATTGACGATATCATATTGACAGGACCTTCTCCAGATGAAATGAATGTTGTTAAACGTATTTTGCATGCTCATTTTCTACTTAAGGACCTTGGCTTAGTCAAATATTTCCTTGGCCTCAAATTGTCAAGGTCTCAACAGGGATTATTATATCTATCTCAATGTAAATAATACTGTCTTCAAATACTTGAAGATACTGGTTTTCTTGAAGCTAAACCTGCTTCTCTGCCCATGGATCCAAATTTGAAACTTTCTAGGTCCTCTAGAAGGTTATTATCTGATGAAGAGGTTGTTGGATATCACAGGCTCATTGGACGATTATTATATCTCCAAATATCACGTCCAGATATCTCTTTTGACGTGCATAGATTGAGTCAGTTTTTGCAGAGACCTACAACCTCCCATCTAATTCATGTAGCTCATCAACTTTTATGTTTCTTGAAGAATTCTCCTGGACAAGGAATTCTTCTTAAACCTATCTCTTCTTTTTAGATATGAACCTTTGTAGATGCTGATTGGGGAGCTTGTTTAGATACTTGGACGATCTGTAACCAGTTTTTTTGTCTTCTTTGGAGATTCATTGATCTCTTGGAAGTCGAAGAAGCAGAACATAGTGACATGTTCTTCAGCAGAAGCTGAGTACAGAGCTTTGGCAACTGTAACCTCTAAGCTATTATGAATTCATCAGTTACTTACTGACTTACAAACTGAACTTGTGCTTCCTGCTGCCGTTTTCTGTGATAATCAAGCAGCTATTTCCATTGCGTCTAATCCTACGTTCCATGAGAGAACCAAACACATCGAGATTGACTGTCACTTTGTCCAAAACAAAATTTTAGATGGTTTTCTTAAGCTTCTTTCCATTTCGGTCTCATGCTCAGTTGGCTAATGTTTTCACTAAGGCTTTGCCAATCTTCCACTTTATTTCCTATCATGGACAAGTTGGGTATTTTTAATCTTCACATTCCAATTTGAGGGGGAGTATTCGTGAATTAATTGAATTGTTATTTTCTGTTGTAATTAGTTTATTTCAATTGTTAATCTTTGTTTACTCTCTCTATTTAAACAGTGGAGATCTTTGTATTCATTAAGCTGATACGTCAATAATATCAGTGTTATCTCTCCTCATTCACTCGTGTAATACTCTATTAATTTTTAAACATATACTTTTAGTCATCTATAAGCGATTTAAATTATATATCAAACACGTTAAAAAAACTATCCTGATATTTCTAAGAAATTATTTAATGAAATTGTCGAAATGTTTTTGTCTCCTGGGAGGTAAGTAAATTTTAGAATCTGTATCTAATAGTTATTAAGTGACTTGTAGCAGGCCAACGGTCTCTCGAATAATCTCTCCATACTTTCACTCAAATATTTTGTCCAAAACCTACTTTTATTTCATTTTTTTTAATCTAATGTGTATTTTTAAACTCAATCATTTTTTTTTTAAATATATCAAGGACTGTTTAGGTTAGCTTATTCACATTTTGTCAGGAAACTCAAAACCACAAATTTTAAGAATCTTAACATTACTAAATTAAATCATTATTTGAATTTTTTATTGTACCATTAAAAAAAGAATTTAATAAACCTTTTATCTTGTACTTTTAAAGTATGTCAATTTTATCTTTATATTTTTAATATAACATTATCTAGTTTGTTAATACTAATTAAAAAATATAGACCATTGAGATTAATCAATTAAAATACTTAGATAGATTATATAAATAGAAAAAAAAAACTTGGTAATGGCTACATATTAGTGTGTAGGTATCTGATCTTTTCTACTTTCTCTCTCCTAGTTAGAAAATTTTGAATGGTAACGTATAGGAAGATACCTAAACATTGGTGGGTATCCAAGTATGATTCATTTAGCAATTATTCCTTAAAATTATGAAATCTAATTAAATTCTATCAATTACAACTTTATCCTTGATTAGTTTAATTTACTTGAATTTTAAACGCATAGCTAAACACCCCCAAAAGTTTAGGAGTTAATTTTAAACAACTCATAATCATCTAAGGTGATAATCGGTGTACTTTTAAATTTAAAGCTTACAATGTTATAACACCTCCAAAGTTCAATTGCAACAATTTCAAAAGTTTAATGAGATAAATGCTCAATTTGGTAGTTTGAGGATATGATTGTGAGAACACATATAGACAAGTTTTTCTTAAGTTTCTTAAAATACATATGAGGAAAAGGTATAATTCAAACATTAGAAATATGATATGGGGCATAAAAGAATCTACAAAATTTCTAAGGGGTTGTTTGGGACGCTAAGTTGGTTATAATAGTCAGTAGTTATTAAAGACTGAGAGTTATAATAATCCATGGAGTTAAATAGTATGTGTTTGGGGTGCAAATTATTTTAATATTGGATAAAATAGTATGTGTTTGAAGTGCATATTATTTTAGTCTGAGATAAAATAGTCTGTGTTTGGGGTACATATTATTTTAGTATGGGTTAAAATAACCTGTGTTTGAGGTGCTGATCTGTTTCACATGAGGGTCTGAATTAAAGGTTTAAGTTGATTTTTTTCTTAAAAAATCTTCCTCATACAACTTTGTGCATCAAATATCATATTTTGCAAATATCAATAAGAAATTTTTGTTCTATCAATCTTAAGAAATTAGCTGAGGGTTTTAAGTTATGTTATTCTTTGACAATCTGGTCTTGTTTGACTATATGAATATCGTGGAATATGCACAAAATATGGTTAGGATATATGTTTTTCCTGTCTAAAAAAGTTTTTTCATGGTAAGTATTTCTTAAAAAGAAAAAAGTTAAGTTTTCGGTGTAGTGGTTAAATGATGTGATCAATTAAAAATAAAAAAAGAAAGACCGTTAGAGTAAGTGTTCGATACTTAAAAAGAAAAAAAAAAGTTTAGGATATATGATTCACTTTGATTTAGGGTTATGTTTTTTTTTACAAAACAAAAAAGTTTAGGATTTGGTATAGAAAAATCATATTAGTTAACTTTCAGTATTGCCAAAATAAAAATTGTAAGTGTTTAGTTCAAAAACCATATTAGTTTTTTTTTTTTTCAATAAAATCATTTGAAATAAACCTGAGTGTGGTAAATACAATTTTGTTTGAGTGTTCTTTTTTTTTTTTTAGTTGTTAACCTTTGATGTTGCCAAAAGTAGGGAAGAAATTTGACCTAAAAAAATTGTAAGTGTTTAGTTTAAAAACCATATTAGTTTTTTTGGGAAAAATACAATTTTGGTCCCTGAGGTTTGAGTTAGGCTTCATTTTGGTCATTGAGTTTTCAAACTCGACAATTTAGTCCCTGAGGTTTGGATTTCGTTTCATTTTGGTCCCTCCGTCCAATTTTCTGTTAAACCCTAACGAATTGTTGACGTGGCATGCATTTTTTTATTTATTAATTTTTTAAATAAAAAATATGTTAAATAATATTTTATTATTTTATTGTTATTTCTTTTTTCTTTTTCTTCATCTTCTTCCTCCATATTTATCTTCTTCCTCCATCTTCATCATATTCATCTTCTTCCTCCATTTCCATCTTCATCTTCATCATATTCTTCCTCTATTTCCATTAAATCTTCATCATCTTCATCTTCTTCCTCAACCTCAACCTCCATCTTCATCATCATCTTCTTCTTCTAACCCTAGTGCTAGTGACCACCGCCGGCTGCCGGCCGCCAACCGGCAATTTTTCTAGTGACCACCGACAAATTTTTTGACGAATCTTCCGGTGTATACCCTAAAACCACGTCGGCATATCCCATCAAACACGCGTTTTTAGTGAGATTTTTAAAGTTATCTATGCCGACACAATTGCGTCGACAAAGACCCCAAATTTGCATCAGCGTAGACACTTTTCATTAACCAGTTGTTAAGGTATATACGCCGACGCATTTGCGTCGGCGAAGACCCCAAATTCGCGTCGGTGTAGACACGTTTCATAAACCAGTTGTTAAGGTATATACGCCGACGCAATTGCGTCGACGAAAACCCTTATACACCGGCAAAAATTCTTGCGTCGGCATAGATAACGTCGGCATATTTAAAAATTCTTGTAGTGATATATTTAAATAGAGAGAGTAAGCAAAGATTAACAACGGATTAATAACTAAAATAAACTAATTACAACATAAAATAACAATTCAGTTACAGTAATATAGAGTTTGGCGTTCAAATAGTACTTTTAACTAATTTAAAATGTCTTAAAAAATTTCCAATCTATACTATATATAAATGGGGCTAAGAGAGGAGAATCTTTACATATCAATTTTGTCCTTACAATTTTGTTGAATTCCTATTTTTTCCCTTCACTATTTATTTATGGGACACAACTCTTTGAGTTGAGGTGTTCATTCAGAGAAATTTGTCAAATAGAGGTGGTTCTTCAATCTTTGGGATGTGACTCTTTGAGTTTAGGTGTTCGTTGAGAGATGTTAGGACAATGAAGATGGTTCTTTAAATTTTGACTTTAAAAAATATATTTAAAAATTAAACTTTTAAATCGAATATATAGGTGCAATTTATGCTGATGGAACACGACTATTCGAGTGGAGGCAGGTGACACATCGAATCAATGTATTCATTCATATATTGGTGTAATTCATGTATAAAAAGAAATAAGCATAATTGTCAATATAAATTGTCTATTTTTTCTATCAAAATGTCAAGTGATAGGGAAACTTCTTTTATTAAAGAATACAATAGTTTTCAAAAGAAATGAGAGTTAAAAAGTGTGTTCTTTGTAAAGAAAATATTGAATTGTATCACAATGAAATTTTGAGATTATTTTTTAGTTGTCTACCTATTATTCACACATAATTTCATGCATAATTTTTTTTTTTTTTTTTTTTATGTTCTAAAGATTTTTATCCACGTGCATTGCACATGTCTTTTGACTAGTAGTAAAAAATGGTTTGAAAATTCTAAAAGCACGTTAAAAGACCATTAAAATTTCTTTGGATGATACATTTAATTGATATTTCTATATAGCAAAATGGTTCACTTATCAAACACATATTTAGTCGACTAGACTGGTGCTAACTAATTAATTCAAATTACCAAAGTAAGTAATTAATGAGATTTGATTTTTTTTTTTTTTTTTTTGGGATAAATAAGAGATTTGAATATGTTGAAAAAAAAAAGCAAACGTCAGAGTTAATCTGCAGGTAATTAAAATGTTCAACACTCCCAATCTTACATCCCTCTTGGAGAAAGAGAGTGAGAGATTATATAGATGCATTAAATATAAATAATAAAGATTTAGATCCCGTTTGATAACCATTTGGTTTTTGGTTTTTGGTTTTCAAAAGTTAAGCTTATAATCACTACTCCCATCTATAAGTTTCTTTGTTTTGTTATCTATATCTTCTTCTCATGTTTCCAAAAATCAAATCAAAATTTGAAAACTAAAAAAAAAATATAGCTTTCAAAATCTTGTTTTTGTGTTTTGAAATTTGGTCCAGAATTCAAATGTGAGACATGTTTTTTTTATTAAAAATATAGTTTTTAATTAAAACTTATTAGTAAAATAAAGTTGTTTTGAAACTTATTATTTCAATATTGTAGTTTAAAATCCACATCAGCAGTTCGATCGTCTTCTTTTGAAGAGTAAATAAACAATACTGCGTATATGGAGGATCGAATCCCCACCATGGCGTAACCAAAACCACTAAGCTATATTTACTTTGACCTAAAATTTGGGTAGTAAATAAACAATACTGAGTATATGAAAATTTGGGTAGTAAATAAATAGTACTGCGTATAGGCAGGATCAAACCCTCACCATGTAGTAACCAAGGCAGAAAAAAATGGGGTAGTAAATAAACAGTATTGCATATATGCAGGATCGAACCTCCACATGGAGTAATAAAAAATTGGGTAGTGAAATAAACATTATTGTTTATATGCAGGACCGAACCCCCACCATGAAAAATTTAGGTAGTAAACAAACAGTACTGCGTATATGCATAGATCGAACTAAAAATTTGGATAGTTAAATAAGAGAAACTTGTTGACGTGGCAAGCTATCTCAAACAAAATTTTAAAAACAAAACAATTTTTAAGAAGAGACAACCTACAACAATTTTGAAATTAAAAAACATGCTAACATATGCTTTTTGTAAAAAAAAAATGTTTGTTAGTGTAAAGAGACGACCTACGCATGATTTTAAACAAACCACTACCTTGTTATATTGGAAATCTGGTAGCGCTAGCATGTAGATATTTACGAGTTCGAGTTGGACAGATTTTCAATAAAGTAAGGTAGCGTTTTATAGCTATTTTTTTTTTCAGAAGAAAGAAACATATCAAAATTACAACTTTCGCATGTCACCCTCTATAACTATTAATTTATTCAATTCTAAACAGGTAGATATTTACGAGTTCGAGTTGGACAAATTTTCAATATAGCAAGGTAGTGTTTTATAGCTATTAATTTATTCAATTATAAGGATATTAATTAAATAGGAATATACTCAAGAATTCCATACCTTACCAACAAACTAAAAACTTTCAAAACTCGAAAATAATATTTAAAGAAATTATGTAACTTTTAGGGACTGTTTGGGGCGCTGAGTTGGTTATAATAGCTGGGGTTATAATAGTCTGGAGATTATAATAGTCTGTGTTTGGGGTGCAGATTATTATAGTCTGGGATAAAATAGTATGTGTTTGTGTTTGGGGTACAGTGTTTGGGATACCAATTATTTTAGTTTGGGTTTAAAATAGTCTGAAGTGTTGATCTGTTTAACATGGGGTTCTGAATCAAAGGTTCAAGCTAACTTTTTTTTTTTCCTCATATAACTTTGTACGTCAAATATCAATTAAAAAATGTTTGGGTTTAGTTGTAAAAAAAAATAAAGTTTTGGGTATAGGGGTTAAATTATGTGTTTAACTTAAAATGAAACAAAAATAACCTAGGGAAAAATACACTTTTGGTCCCTGAGTTTTGGGTTAAGTTACACTTTGGTCCCTGAGTTTTCAAACTCAACAAAAATACCCCTGAGGTTTGAGATAAGGAGCAATTTGGTCCCTGCCGTCCAATTTGTCGTTAAACCCTAACAGTTTGCTGACGTGGATCTATTATTTTAATTAAAAAATTATTTTTTAAATTTTCTAAATAAAAATATATTAAAATAATATAAATATTATTATTTTTTTTTTTAATTCTTTCTCCTTCTCTCTCTTATTCTTCTTCTTCTCCATCCTCTTCTTCTTCATCCTCTTCCTTTCTTCATCAAATCTCCGGCGCCAGCGGTCGACGATGTTTTTTTTTTTTTCTTCTCTTCTTTTCTTCTTCTTTCTCCTTTCCCTTCTTTTCTTTTTCTTCTTCATCCCTTCTTTTCACTGTAAAAAAAAAAAAAAAGATAGAAAACGAAGGGATTCTGGCGTCGGAGAGGGACCCTCCTCCCTCTCCGGCGTCGGATCGAGGAAGAGAAACTCCTCCTCCTCCCCGAATCGCTCCCTATTAAAAAAACAGAAGAAAGAAAAGAAAGGAGAAGAAGAGAAGAAGGGAAGAAGAAGAAAGAAGAAAAAAAATATATAGTCCGACGGCCGGCAGCGACTGACCACTGGAGTTGAAGAAGAAGGAGATGGGGAAGAGAAAGAAGGAGATGGAGAAGAGAAAGAAGAAGGAGAAGAAAGAGAGAGAGAGAAAGAATTAAAAAATTAATAAAATAATAATATTTTCATTTTTTAATATATTTTATTTTAAAAAAATTAAAATTAATTTTTTAATTAAAAAATAGTGCCACGTCATCAGTCCGTTAGTATTTAACGACAAAATGGACGGCAGGGACCAAATTGCTCCTTATCTCAAACCTCAGGGGTATTTTTGTTGAGTTTGAAAACTCATGGACCAAAGTGTAACTTAACCCAAACCTCAGGGACCAAAAGTGTATTTTTCCCAATAACCTAAGTAAGAGTTGATTTTCTTTGTTTTAGAGTCATTATTTTTTTTCACAAAATAAGTCATTTTATGATTTCATATAAAAAAACCATATTTGTTTCATTTCTATATTTCCAACATAAAAATAGTAAATGCTTATTGAAAACTCATTTTACCTTCATTATCAAAAGAATCAAATAATATAGAAATCACATAAAATAAAAACTTGAGTAGTATATATTTTTTATTATTATTATCACAATAAACTTAAATACGATAAGTATAATTTGGAATGAAAAATATGGTATGATGAAGATAAACATTCATATACTTCATTATTAAAAGTATTTATGTAATAAAACTTCATATTTATATATGTACAAAGACAACCTAGTATCTAACTCCCTAGAAATCTTCTGACTTTTTAGACGACCACCAACAAATTTTCCAACGACTGAAAATTTGTTCCCTTTTTTTCCTTTCATTTCTTCTGCCTCTTTTCTTCTTTTTTTTTCTTTATTTTTCTTTTATTTTTTTTTTTATATTTTTCGAAATGAAAATGAGAAGAAAGATTAAAAAAAAAAGTCGTCGGAAAAGTGGTCGGAAAGTCGACGATGGTCGCCGGAAAAGTCGTCGGCCGGTTGTCGCAGAAAAATTCAGGGAGTCACATGGAAGAAGAAATGAGAGAGTTACTCTAGAGAATGGATAGAATAATCGGGTGGGTTGAATGGTGGTTACTGTAGCAACACGGGGTAAAAATAACCCACTTTACCCATTATTTTTGTTGATGCCCCAAACACTGAATTGATTATAATAGTCCTACTATTATAACCAACACCGGGGGCCAAACGGCCCCTTAAGGATTAAGTCATACGTATTTAACATTTTTTTTTTCGACCAAGACAATGTCTTTATAAGATTTTTTTGTATGATTTGAATAATATTTGGAGGTGTGGAATTCAAATTTAAAAATATTAAAAGAATTTATAAGAATTTTAAAAGACACAAAATTTTAATTTATTTTGTTGAGCAAAAAGATATTAGTGGAGATACTCATTGGATTTGAAGTCCTCAACAATATCTCTTTTGTGTCACATAATTATTTTCAACTAGCACTTCATAAATGCAATGGAAATTATAAAATGAACAAGCAAACACCTTCAATTAACATGTTTGAAAAACAAAAACAATGTATTATCAATTTTTCAAAAAGAAGTCCAAGGCCCCGTCCTTTTCTCTACCTATGAGTAAAATTAAAATTAAAATTAAAATTAAAATTAAAATATAAAAAAAAATTGTATGGTTGATGGAAAGATGGAAAATTGTAGAAAGACTTAAATTTCGATGTTTAAAAAAATGTCAAGTGATCTTAATTTTATAGAAATATCAACTGCCGATATATATTTCTTGAAAAAATCATAAAAATAAAAAATTAATAAAGAAACATTTCATACTTTTTTACATGTATTTTTAAAAAAAATCTTGCTATTAGTATATTGTCTCCATATACAATAGGGTGAGAATTTGAACCTCTGATATCTTAGTTGAGACTTGAGAATATTGACAAATCCATTGTGATTGTACAAGTCTTTGGAAATATGAAAATACCGACGAAAATATCATAGTTGATAGTGTATTTTCATAGTTTCGAAAAAGCCAAAAAAAAAAAAAGAAAAACAAATTAAAAATATCGAGAAAGAAAGAAAAAAAAAAAAAAGGAAGTAGCGCATAGAAATCCAAATTAGAAAGCTCGAGGGATAGAGACTTTGAAGGGGACAACACCATCACATGTGGGGAATGTGCTTTTTTCTTTTATTTTTTCCTTGTAAATTTCATTATCATAAATTTATATTAATTTGTCTTTAGGTTAATAAAAATACATATTGAGTACGTAAGTTTGATGCTAATAATAATGATATTAATTAGTTTATAAATTGATTGATAATATACTACATTTTCTAAATTCAACTCGAGTGTTTTTTTTTTTTCTTTTTTGTCCTAACATTTGTGGTCCTATCCACTTCTCTTATCTTTTTTTCTTCTTCTTCTATTTTGTTTTTGTTTTTTTTTTTTTTTATATATATATAGGTATTATCTTATATATGTGTATGTCTTATTTTGGACGGTGTAATATTATTATGAAAAAAATGAGAAAAAAAAAATGTTGGCTTAGGGTTTGTTTGAAATTTTTAATTTTATTTCAAATGTAGTATTACTATAGAAAAAGAAGAGAACACATAAATACTACTTTTAAACTTCTTTAGAAAGTCAAAGCGAGCTTAAGCTCAACGGTAATTGGCATGGAGGTTCGAATCTTCCCACTCCCAAATGTTGATGTACTCAAAAAAAAAAAAAAAAAAAACTCATTTAGAAAGTAACGATATTTATAATAACGTTGAAATTTATAAGTCAAAGTTAGATTATTTGGTCAATTCTCACATAAATTACTTTTTTAAAACAATAAATCAAAGTTTGTGAACAAATGATTTCAAAATATATGAGGTAATTGATACTGACATATATATATATGTTATTTTTTTTATAACATGTGGGATGGGGAGATTCGAACCACAGACTTCTCAGTCATTAATACAAGTTCTATGTTAGTTGAGTTATGCTCATGTTTGACACTGACATTTATATTTTAAAACATAGTTTTGAAATACAAAAGATTTTTTTTTTGTTTGATAACAATTTCCTAAACAAACCCTTAGTTTTGATATTCAAGAACCCATTTTAATTACAACTTTTTAGTTCTACAAATGTGAAAATGGAGATTTGAACTTTCGATCTCGAAGATATATATGTTTTAACCGATTTTCTTTTTAAAAATAACATGCCTTAACCAATTAACTTATATTCAAATTGGTTGAAAAATTGTACTTGTATTGTATTAAGTACTTAAAAATATGTATTATTTTAAAAACATTTTTTTTTATCAAACAAGAGTCTGTTTCCTAGCTATCTTCTCAACAACACTCTTAATTTTTCTCTACTCTATAATTTAAGAACATTTTCGAATCTACAGTAAAATTTCAATCATAAAAAGTAAGGTGGTGGTTGAAAATTTTGTCTTATATTTTGAATTTTGAATATTTTTCAAAATAAAAAATTATTGATTAAAAAAAACAGAAACTAATTTTGAATTATTAAATATTAATGTCATGTTTGCATTTGACCCTCGTGAGGTATAATTAATTTAGTCACTCCTTAATATATAATCTAATTTTCAGGTGTACATGCTAATTAATGTCCACCATCCACGTGTCCTTTATAGAGCCGTGCTTCAATTTTCTTTTATGTATTAGACAATAAGTTTTTTCACTCACTGTTTTAGACTTAATAATTAGGGATAGTATTTTTCAAAATAATAATAATTATTATTATTAGAGATAGTAAATGAGTTATTTATTAAAGAGAAAAATAATGATTAAATTAAAGGCTAGAATCTCATTTTTGTCTTTTTTTTTTTTTTTTTTTTTTTGAAAAATCTCATTTTTGTGCATGTACTTTAAATTTCATCATATTTTGGATAATACTTAGCTACACATCGGTGTGTAGTAACCTCTTTAGATACTACCATTAAAATTTTATTTTTTTAGTACATCAACATTTGGGGGTGGGGGGATTCGAACCTCTGATCTCATGGTCGAGGGTACATGTCAATTACCGCTAAGCTAGGCTTCTTTGACTACTACCATTAAAATATTGACAACAAGGAAATAAAAAAAAAAAAATCTCATTTTTCTACATTTCTCTCTCTTAGTTGTCAAGATTTGAATGAATTCTTCTAATTTAGTTCAAATGTCCAAATTAAACTTAGTTTTTTTTCCTTTCGGAAAATCTTAAAATTAATCTTTATTGTTAATTAGTTTACAGTTAATTTTGATCCAAAATTAGTTAAATAAGAATAATAATTTTCATTCAAGAAAAAAATACTCAAAATTCATAGAGGAGCCGTAAAGACTAGTATAAAATTTATTGAAAATATGAAAACTAAATTTGAAAGAACCAAACAAAACAAGTTTAAAAGTATATTTACAAAAATAATATTTTAACCAAAATCAAATAAAAAAAAAACCTTCTTAATTCTCAAGATATCAAATTGTGTGGATTTTTTTCAAATTTTTATTTTTAAGTCGAAGTTCCCATAAATAAGAGTTCATACATATAATTTTTAGATTAACCTTTTTATACTTAAAAGTTGAAAATTTTAATTTTGTGTCAAAACGAGCATAGCTCAACGGTAATTGACATGTACCATCGACCAAGAAGTTAGAGGTTCAAATTCCCTCACTCCAAAATATTGTTGAACTCAAAAAAAAAAAAAAAAAAAAAAAAGTTGACAAATTTTGTTGATTCGAACATAACTCAACTAGATATTAGTAGTTTCTTCGAAAAGATTAGGCTCGAGTCTCCGTCTATGATATTTAAATTATAATACTAAAAAGAAAAATGAAAATTCTGGTCGGCAAAACGCAGGGGACCAATATTTTGTATGGTGTATCGCAAAGATCTTTCGAGATTTGAAAACGAAGAAAGAAAAAGAAAATCGATCGATAATGACATTAAATTTCTTGCCCAAGAAAGTGTTGTGTGTTTCTTTTGAAGAAGAATTTCTTTTCGAAGACTTAATTCTTGTTTCCCACATTAAAAAAAAAAATAATAATAAATATGAACTAAACTTTTTTTTTTTGGCATATTAAAATGTACTTTTGTATGTTTAATTAATTACAAAATCTTAACAAGAAATTCACAGATTATATGAATTTGAAAAAAAAAATTAAAAAATTAGGTACTTATAGGGCAAATAAAGTCCTATATAGACTAATGAGACTAATAGAAAAGTTAAAATAGCTAGAATTAAGTGTCACTAAATCAATCTTGTGAGATTCTTTATACAGACAGAAAATATTTAATCAATAATAATTAAAAAGAAATCTTCTTAAACGAATAAGTAAAAGAATTGTTTATAATATAAACAATTAAAAGATGGAATCCTTAATTCTTTAACTTATTAAGACTATGCATCATGAATAGATATCCTACTTTTAGTAAATTAGTGAATATCAAATCATGTTTTGGTCCAAAATATTTAGACTGGTTGTACAATATGACTTTATTAAAGTATAAAATTACAGACAATTATTGACAATATGATTGATAAGATAAGTACTAGCTAACGATTTTAATGTAATCAATCTAATCAAATCGATGAACTATTATAATCGACTATAATTGCAAACTATTGTAAAAAATAATGTAACATTTTTTTTTTCTTAAATTTAGAAACATTATTAGCGCATGAAGGCTTAAAAAGTACATTTTAGTTCGTGTACTAACATCTTGAATTTGTCATTAATTCTAATGACCAAGAGGTACATGGTTCAAATTTCTTATGTTATAAAAAATAAAAAATAAATAAAAAAAGAATTTGCCACTCATTTAATTTATCCTTTAAAATAATTTGTTACACCTAACAGAGGGCCAAAGTCACAAAGTCAGAAGTAGTGTCTTTGTATGACTTTGGCTCTTAAGGACCTGAAAATAAATAAATTAAAAAAAAAAAAAAAAAAAAAAAAAAAAAAAAAAAAAAAAAACCAGAAAGTTTAAAGTGTTCTGAAGATGCATGGACACAGTTTGAAATATTTTGATAAAATAATTATGCCTAACTTAGCCTTCATATAGGTTAGGATTGATTTCAGTTTGATAGCTAATTGTTTGGTTAAACCCCTCAAAATTTCATTAAATTTATCAGTTTCTTATCTGACATGTTTTTCTTAGATAACTATTTATTGTCGCTCTCTGTCAAGATTAAAAACAGCATATTACACATAAGAAAATGGTCGATTTTAGGTGGAGAATGTAAGAGATTATAGGACACTACACATATCTCCACAATGGCATGATATTGTCTATTTTGGACATAAGACCTCATGACTTTGCTTTTGGTTCACCCCAAAAGGCCTCATACCAGTGGAAATAGTTGTCCTCCCTTATAAACTCATGGTCATCCTCTTATCTAGCAATTTGGGACTTTTGGTCGCACTTCCAACAAAGAAGAGGTTTTGAGTTATTTAACCATAAAAACTAAATTAAGAATTTCAAACGATGTGGTTAAATCTCTCCAAGATGTCTACGAATTTACTAAATGACACAATTTTCTTACTTGAGATGTTTTCTTTTAGGCTAAATTATAAAAAATGCTTCTGAACTATGGGGTTTGTTTCAAAAATGCCCCTGAACTTTAAAAAGTTTCAAAAATGCCCCTGAACTTTAAAAAATGTTTAAAAAATAACCTTTGTCGTTAATTTTTGGATGGAAACCATTAAAAATTTCAATTTCATTAATACTCTTCAACTTTCAAAAGATTTTAAAAAATAACTTTATTAGAAAATGCTTCTTTTTTTTTTTTTTTTTTTCCTTCTTTCACCGTAAATTCTTCTTCCATGAAAATTAATGAGAAGTTTTACCTATTTTTCATGTATTTATACACTAGGAGCTTTTCTTCACTTTCAATATATCATCCCAAGAGCTTGACTAGATTTCGGCAATGGTATTTTCGAAACATTTTTAACGGTTTTAACGGTTTCCATCCACCAAAAATTAACTGCAAGGGTATTTTTGAAACATTTTGTAAGGTTTAGGGGTATTATTGAAACTTTTTAAAGTTTAGGGACATTTTTTAAACAAACCCCATAGTTTAGGGGTATTTTTTATAATTTAGCCTTTCTTTTATTGTGAACTCATTTTTTATTTATGCATTGTCAAACATTTGAAGATTTGAATAAACACAAATGAGGCTTTAATAAATCTCATAAGAATTCAATTGAAAATGGAAGATGCAGTATTAAGACTAAAATAGTTAATTTAACAAAAACATTAAAGAAAAAGGTTGGAAGATGGGAAGATTGTGAGCAAATGAAGAAAATAGAAGGTCCAATTTAATGTGTAATTTGACACAACAGCAGTTAGTATTTAAAACGTGGCTAATCCACAAACCGAAGCGGCTTAAAAAAAAAAAACAAAAACAAAAACAAAAACAAAAGTCAAAGAGTCAAACATTTTGAAATGCCAGCAGTAATCTCGGATTTGTATTCATCAAGGAACAGATGGTCGGCAACCAACATCATACTTCCATCCACACACAATCAAAACCCTAAAATTTCTTTTAAAATTTTCAACACTCACTTTAAATAAAACCACCATGTGAAAAAATAGCAAAGAGCAAATGGGTATAAAATTTAGGAGTTTCCATTTAAATTTACCCCCCCAATCTCTTTTTTATTAAAAAATAAAAAAAAACCCTAATAATATTATGAAGGAAAAAAAAAAAAAAAGAAAAAGAAGAAAAGATGTGATTGGTAATGGAAAAATGGAAAGTATTAAATGAAAGATATTTAGGAGAGAGAAAATAGAGAGAGATGAAAAAAGCATGCAGTGGGGCTAGAAGTAGAAGCGAAAAAAATTAAATAGAAAAAAAGAATATAAATGAGAGTGGTGAGGGTGTGTACCACCCACACCCAGGATGTTGATAAGGACAGCCTCACATGAGACCCCTAAGCAGATAGTATATGGGGTGGGGTCCCTATAAACATACCCCACTATTTTCTCTCTCTCTCTCTCTACCCTTATCAGGGACCATTTCCAATTTTCCATTGCCCCAACCCCAAAACCAAAACTTCCTTTCTCTTCCTTTCCCTAGATACCTATCCTATTCTCAACTTCTTTCTTGCTTTCCTTTGCTTTCCTTCTTACTCCTTCACCAGTTGATCATTTTGAAATTCTTTTTTCTTTTAACGTCGGTGGTGTAGTGATATGATTTCTTCTTCTTCTGACCCAGTTTCGTTTTTTTCGAGCTTTTTGTTGTTGGTCAAATTAGATTGCACCGACCCTTTCTTTCTATTCATTAATCAACATCCATCTTCTTCTTCTTCTTCTTCTTCTTCTTCTTCTTCTTCTTCTTCTTCTTCTTCTTCTTCTTCTTCTTCTTCTTCTTCTTCTTCTCCTCTTTATTTTTTTCTTCTCAACCCTAAACTTCCCCATCCATCATTCTTTTCAACTTTTCATCTTCTAAACGCTAAATTTCCAATTGGGTTTTCTTAAAGGATGAATTTTGGGCTGAATCGTCTCCAGAATCACCATCTCCAGCCAAGAAATAGGCTCGATTTGATCATGGAGCCGCCGGAGCCTGTGGAGGAAGCTGGTTCCGCTGCCCTGGGAGTAGTAGAAGTCGAGAGGGAACACATGTTCGACAAGGTGGTCACGCCGAGTGATGTCGGGAAATTGAACCGACTGGTCATTCCAAAGCAACACGCCGAGAGATTCTTCCCCTTAGATTCCTCCACCAACGACAAGGGTTTGCTCCTCAACTTCGAAGATCGCAACGGCAAATCATGGCGCTTCCGTTACTCTTACTGGAACAGCAGCCAGAGCTACGTCATGACCAAAGGCTGGAGTCGCTTCGTCAAGGAGAAGCGCCTCGACGCGGGTGATATCGTCTCATTCCAACGTGGGGTTGGTGATATTGGAAGAGATCGCCTTTACATTGACTGGCGCCGCCGCCCCGAACTCCCCATCGACCACCACCACAACCACCACTTCCCCACCACCCTCGGCATCCGACCGAGCATCGTCCTCCCCGCCGGTGCTACCGCTTGGGGGTCCCTCGTGTGGCGGCCACTCACCGCACCTGCAGCTGGATACCACCACTACCCAGCTGCCGTAGCGCAGCGGGACCAAGCGCACTTGTCGCAGCAAAGAAACAACAATAACAACAACAGCAACAACAAAGACGATAGTAATGTTATGTATGATTGGAATAGAGGGTGCTGTCCGTACGGATATGGGAGTGGTGTTGAAACATTTTCAAGGGGAAGCCTAAGATTAGGGGAAGAGTTGGAGATGGAGATGGAGGTGGAAGGGAGGAGTAATAATCAGGTGCAGCAAGAGTACAGTAGTGGTGGTGGTGGAGTTGGTTGTTCTTCAATGGTGGTCCAAGAATTAAAAACAAGAACAAAGAGTGGTGAAGAAGATACACCAGTGAAGAAATCAAGGCTGAGGCTTTTTGGTGTAAACATGGAGATGGAGTGTCCAATTTCATCTTCTTCTGAGGAATGTGACTTATTATTGTCTTCTTCTTCTTCTTCTAATTCAAACCCCAAAACCACCACTCACTTCCAATTCCAATTGCCTTCTCCTCATCCTTCTCATCATCATCAATCATGACTTATCTTATTTACAAGTAAGCAACTTTTTTTCTTTCTTTCATTTATGCCTTCTCCCTCTTTCTCTCTCTCTCTATGTATTTCCAATTTCAATTTCACCCCTTTTTGTTTTTGTTTTGTGTATAATAAAGCAAAGCAAAGTGTTAAGTTAGACCATCATGAGAGAATTTTCCAATCAAATCACAAAGTGTCACAACATTTTTATATGTATAGTGGATTATGTGAATGAACAAGTGATTGTTGTTCTAAGTGCAGTGTGAAAGTGGTTGGAAATGGACATTTTTTTTTTTTTTTTTTTTTTTTAATATTCTGTTTGGCAAATTCTTCCAACTACCATGTTTCTCTTTGTTTCTTTCTTTCTTCTTTCTTCACATTTCCCACAGAGAAAAAGGCTCTTTGTTTCAAATAATAACAACCCTCAATTTCTAGAGATTGATGAGGTAACCCCCTTTTTTAAAAAGAAATTTGTTGTTGCAATTTCAGAATTTGACAGTGTGGGATTAATTAGAGGCAGCTAGGCTAAGCTATCTGACAATGTATTTGGACTTTTAACACACACACACTGCCCCCTCTTCATTAGTTTGTTGTTCTTGTCACTGCTTCCTTGGGCATGCCCTGCTGTTTTTTCAGTCCTTTGTTTCTTCCTTCTCTTCTCTTCTCTTCTCTTCAATAAATCATTCAACTGACAATTTTATATCGTTTGATGTAAGAACGAAACACACGAAATTATGATTTTATCATTCATCCAACGCCCACATTGAATAATTTTTTCTTTTAATTATTCCATTTCCCCATTTCTTGTTTATTTGCATGCAATGTCATAATGTTCACAGTGGGTTCTTAATTTGTTGTGTTTTTGGGGGAAAGTTTGTTGGGGTTTTAGGATTATATTCATTATTGCATTATAAATAATAAACCATATAGGAAGTTATGTGTTTCTTTAATTGTGAAATTGAAGACACTATTCAATGCATGTTTCAATTATTTTTTTTTTTTCCCTTCTTTCTCTCTGCAATTTTAGTTTGCAAGTTGGGGGATTTTGATCATTTGGCATTATTATTATGTGTTTATAATGCCTGTTTCATTTGTAGTTGGGATTAATTCCTTCCGTTCTTATGTTCATTATTGTGGGAATTTATTGCTCTAGCCTAATTATCAGCCTCATCTTTCTAATTGAATGGTTAGTATTAAATTTCTAGTTTTCTTCTCCTCCTCTTCTTCTTCCAGGGCTTTGTAGTTTTAGTAGTTTTTAGATTATACACATTAACCTTTTTTTAGGTACTAATCTAGCTAATTGGTTTTTAGGTGTCCTTTTTGTTTCAAAGTTAATGACTTTGAAACAAAAAGTGGATTGTTTAATTAAGTAGTCAATCTGTACTAAAAGTTGCTTCTTTTTCTTTTCTTATCTTCTTTACCTTTGAATCTTTCTGATGTTCTCTCTATGTTTTTGCTTTAAATTGGAAGTGATTATTATCAATCTTTAGAATAATTGCATCTGGTGAAATGATTGGAGTTCTTCATCATCTCTGTAGAAATGTTACACCTTGGGGGAAAACATTCATATATAGCCTTTGTAGATGAAATCATTCATTTTTGTAGAGAAATGTTTAGGGTTAAATTACATTTTTAGTTCCTATACTTCAAGTGTATTGTATCATTTTGATTTCTATACTTTAAATGTTTCATCGTGGTTTCACTAAAGTTTACTGAATAACTTTGATGTTAGGTCTACCCTGATACGTTATTTTGGTAGGTACGTAAGTTAGATAGGTTTCACAATGGGACATTTCTGTTTTAATGTAGGGATTTAGTACGTTGGAAAATATGAATTTGAGTTCCGTGTCGAGACGTTATTTTTATTGAACAGCTAAAGGAGGCCAGGATTGATCTAATTATTGCACTAGTGCAATGATAGAGTTTGTTGAAATGTTGTTATTCATTTGGAAATTCAATCACAAATAACTTGTTAGCTAGGTTGTATATGTGTATATATGTGTATATATTTTTTATTTCTCACTAATTATAGGGACACATTTAGCAAATTATAAGGATAGGAATAATAAAAAATATATTATATTTATAAGTATAGGATTCAAATTGAAATTAAGGTTGGAATTATAACGACTAAAAATATAATATAATTTATACTTCTTTTGAATAGCATTAGAAACCCATTTTCCAAATTGCCTGAAAACCCTTTTTGATATGCAATCAAATGTGATGAGATGAATATATATATACACCTTTGAAATTAATACATTTTTTAAAAAAAATCTTCTGAATAGCCTGTTTTGAGATTATTTCTTAAATATTTTAAAAGCTAATTAAAGTACTTTTCAAATTATTTATGGGGTTGGACTACAGGAAAATATATATATTGAGACACATTATATTAAAAATATTTAGAAGTACTATTAGCAAACAATATAATTATTGTCTTGTTCAAAAAAAAAAAAAAACAATATAATTATTGTCTTTCTATAAATCATTCTCTAATACTTCTAAAGTTTGCACTTGCCCATATAAACCTTTTCATGGATGATCAATAATTGTATTTGCAACAATTTATATGGTATGAGATGTGTAATTAATTGATATTTCATACATAATTTATTGGATAAACATACCTGTTATCATTTCAAATATTTATAATATAGTTTCATTTTCACCTCTGCAATTATGAAATAGAAGATAAATAAGGGCCTCTTTGGTTGGTGATCTAGAAACAGGAATTTGAAAACAAGAGATTCAATGAAAATAGAGTTGTATTTCATGTTTTCAGATATGTGTTTGGTAGCAGATTCAGAAATTGAATCTGAATTTAAATAATGGTTCAAAATGTGTTTGATAATATATTTATAAATGATAAATTATTTGTAGTTATCAACTAAATACTAAGTTGAATATAAAATATTATTAATTAATTTATAAACATGTTATGTGTTATAAATTTTTTATTATTGTTATTTTACAATATCATATAATTTATAACACATTATATTATACAAATTTCAATTTCGCAAAAATAAATTGAGTTTATAACATGAAATACTATGTTTATTAAAGTTTTTATATTTTTTAATTTAATTCTGCATTTAAAATTTTGAAATTCAAAATCTGGATACAATGAAAACATAAAAAAGTTGTTTTCAGAATTTCCACTATTTGGATCACAGAATCCAAAAACAGTTTTGAAAAACACATCTGCCAAACGCATATTTAGTGAAAACATAAAACAGAATGGATTGCCTACCAAACAAACCCTAATTAATTGGTTTTTTCCTTTTTGGAGTTAGTATATTTAATGGTATTTTAAATTCAAGATTATTGAAAAAGGTCGGACGTTAAGGCCCCGTTTGGTTCATGATTCATTTTCGTTTTTATGTTTTCGAAAATAAAAAATACAAGGGAAACAATGAAAACGTGTTTGGTTAACTTGTTTTCAAAAACAATTTTCGAAAACAACTCAAAAAATGGCCTGTTTTCAAAAACGATAAAATGTTGTTTTTATTGTTTTCCAATTTTGTTTTCAAAATAATGGAAACACGAGATACAACTTTTAAAAGACAGATACATCTTTCTTTCCATCAAACAATGTTGCATTATCTACAAACAACATTTTTTATTTTTGATATCCAAATTTTCTTCGACTCTAAAGGGAAAAAAATACAAAATTACTGTTGTGTAAATAGTGTGTTTGATTGATACTGATGTTTTGGTTGTTATTTTTACTTTTTACATAATTCTACCTATTTTGATATACTCCTCCACTTTACAATCAAAAGTTTCATATAATACAACTATATGATATATCTTTTTTTTTCCTTATAATTTCAATTCCAACAATTTTTTTTTTTGAAGAATCAATTCCAGCATCATTGATCTATAATCTCTCTACAAATGAATAAAAGTCAAGTAGAAAAATAATCATATTAAATTAACTTTTTCTAAAAAAAATTAATTTTACCAAGCACATATTAATATTTTCATGCATTTTCAAATTCATAACCAAACACAGTTTTCAAATTTTGAATTCAAATTTAAAGTTTTTAAATTGGAACCAAACATGTTTTTAGATATAATGAAAATAAGAAATTTGTTTTCGTTTTCTGCTGAATTCTTTATTTTCGAAAACAATTTTCAAATCACGAACCAAACTAACCAATTTTATTTTTAATTTTTTTTTTGTGTCATGCTATTAATTGAATCATTGACGATATAGATGTCTACTTTCAAGAAATTAATTAATATAAATGAGATTTAAATCCTACTTTAGCCTCTTTTTTTTTTTTTTTTTGACAATATGGGGTGGGGGGATTTGAACCACAAACTCCGTGGTTATTAGTACAACTTTATGCCAGTTGAGCTATGCTCTTGTTGGCATCTTACTTTAGCCTTTGAATTAGTTTTGAAATTTTGGTCCATGAGTTTTAAAAATCTCTATTCAAGCCTCTAATTTTGTTTTTATCTTTTTTTTTTAACAATCATTTTGGTCCCAAAAGTTTCATAATGCAACTATTTTTGTTTCTGAACTTTTTTTTTTCATAATAACCAATTGGTTCTTGTATTTTTAGCCTTCTAAAATTAGCTTAGTTTGAATACATACTCGTGGATTAAGGGTGTGTTTGGAAAAAATCTAGTGTTTGACAACCTCTAAAAATGACTTATTAAAAAAATGAGATTACGAAATAAACCATTTTAAGAGAAACACTTAAAAGCAAATTTTTAAAAATAATTTTTAAGTATCTAATAACTTGTGTATAAAAACACTTATGAGGAAATGTAACCAAACATATGAGTGTTTAATTTCTAAACAATTTCTATACAAAATGTTTTTTTTTAAAAAATGCATTCTTGAAAAACATTTAAACTAAAAAGGTACTCCAAACGGGCCCTAACATGTTTACCTATATACTCTCCGAACCATGATATATATTAATTTGTTAAAATCAAAATAACCGTAAGGATCAAAATGGTTACCTTTTCAATTGACATTTTGAAAGTTCAGGGTCTAAGTGCAAATTTCATAATTATTCTTATAGGGACAAAAAGGACAAGAAAGTTGAACCAAAATGGAAAAATAAATCTCGAAACTTTATAGACTAAAACGAGATTTAAACCTATAAATGACACCATATCGTCATAAAAGATATGAAACTTGCATCTAATGGTAATAAAGAATAACAATCACATTAAACTATATTTTTTAAAATATTACAATGAGTGAATGATTTTTTATGTCTTGAGATTGTTTGTGCATTAACTAGTTAGGTTGTTGAAAATTCATGGAACAATTTTGAACTTAATGAAAAGACATTAAATATGTGTGGGAGAGCTTATTCACTAGTTTTAAGAGCCAAATGATTTCATATTTTGAACATTGTATCATGTCAATCAAAACATTCGATCTAATCTATACATCTTTTTATAAAATCGAATTTGATTCTTCATTTTACTTTGCGGCAAGAACATTCCTTCTTATCATTGAAATTTGTTAACTTTCACACACTCTCTCTCTTTAAGAAATTGTACTTTAAATTTAAAAAATTTGAGAAACATTGGTTCTTTTTTTGGTCAAGTGGTATATAGTTTCTTTTTCCTTTTGGCTTTGGGGGGCATTTTCATTACTTGTTGATTTCTCCATGATTTGGAACAAATAGTGAGAACATAAGGTTGCACATCAAAAAGATATGAAAACTAATGGCGGGACGATTTATTGACAACTACATCAGAAAATTCATCTTTAATCGGTACTTCATTTGCCTAACTTGATGACCTAAGGATTCTTGCGGGTCTAGAGAATCGAGCTACAGAAAAACCCTGAAAATGAAAAAGCTTTCCCCTTTCTTTCTTTCTTTTAACCTATCTCTTTGGTTTTATTAAGAAGGTTGGACTTAAGATGGAATGATTACTTTAATTCCTTAGTCCTTATAAACAAAAATTACATTTTATAAATATTTATATAAATATAAATAAAGGATAAAAAGAAAATTAGGTTCAAATAGATCATACTTTTTTAAAAAAAAAAAAAAATCATTGATTGACTTTGATAATGATATCAGGCATGTTTTTATCTTATACCATGTTCAAACTATTAAAATTATATTATAACTTATTAATCTATATATGTTCAACAAATAGAATCTTGAACCGAATTAGTATGAAAAAACACTGACCCATAAATGTGAGAATATGATACTTTTCTTATTATTTTATACAAATAGACAGATGTCTAGTTTCATTCTTCTTAGATATTGATACCTCTTCCAAAAAAAAAATAATAATAATAAATAAATAAAAAATTAAAAAAAATTACAAAAATTACAAAAGTCATCACAATTAGCGTCATCAATAGCCAACATATATATTTTTTAATTCAACAATATTTGGAGTGAGAGGATACGAACATCTAACCTCTTGGTCGATGACGATATATGTAAATTACTGTTGAGTTATGTTCATTTTGAGAATATCCAAAATATATATTGTCAAAAAGAAAAAAAAAAAATCCAACATACTAAGTGGTTCATCAGATATCTTTTATGAAATAGTTCAAAGAAATTCAACATTGAAGGAAAAAAAAGGCTAAATTATATAAAAGTGTTGTGAACTATGTAGCTAGGGTTTTAATTAATTATGTCCTACCTATTTTAAAATTTTCAATTTTACTCTTTTTTTTTTTTTTTTTTTGAATACATCAACATTTGGGAGTGGGGGATTCGAATCTCTGACCTCATGGTCGAGGGTACATACCAATTACCGCTGAGCTATGCTCGCTTTGGCATTTTCAATTTTACTCTCAACCTTTTAATTTGGGACAAAAAATTACATTACCAATTTTTGCTTACAATCCTAACTTTAAAAATGTTGTTAGAGGCAACATTGACACTAAATACCTATGTTAAAGGGCTAAGTGAAACCAAATAAATTATACAAAATATCCCTAACATATATAATTAATTTAATTTTGTGCCTAATTTTTGAAAAGTTTCAATTCTACCCTAATCTTTTTAATTTCCTTTGGGTACTTTGACAGAAGTTGCTAATGGAGGGGTCCTTTTAAAACAAATGTAAAGTTTGGACAAAAAGATTCGTATGCCTCTCTCCTAATAACCGTTGAATTAATATAGATTCAAAGTAATTTCCTATATCTTTCTTTCTCATATCTTGAACGGTGTAAACTCACCAGTCACAAAATGACAACCTCCAATGATTTCTCAGAAGTAGAATTGAAACTCTCTATACGCTAGAGACAAAACCGAAACCAACTAGATAGATATCGTTGAAGAGCGTATGACATTAGATCATTCATGAACCCAACACAAAAAACAAGAGGAGAAGAATTTGCAAAGCATTGCATTTGGTTTAAAGTTGGGGTGAGGCTACAAAAAAAAATGGCATTTGTGAATGATTCTTAGCCAAAACTTTGTACCAAAAAGGGAGAGAGAAATTATAACTGTCCCAAACACCATATCTCTGTCAGCTTTGAGGGCAAAATCATTGCTTTTGCCAACTCTTATTTTGAAAGAGACTGAAGAAACCCAAAACAAAAACCACACAGTTTCCCATCTCTTTAATTAATCTTTTTTTTTTTTATTTTTATAAAAAAAAAAATTTGGATCTCATCTTTTTTGGCTTTAATTATTAATCATTTTTCAGAAGGGATTTAAGAGCAATACACAAGTACAGAAAGATGGAGCAGTGAGGCAGTGAAATGAAACTATTCTGTATTTATTGATGAAACTGGCTTTAGTTTTAGCCAACTTCTAGCAGCTTTTGTGGACTAGGAGAAACTTAGCATGTGACCAAATAATTGGTTTGCAATGAGAAAGACAATTCTTCATTTGATATCTTATTGTTTTTTTTTTCTTTCACTTTGGTCTTTTTTGTGTAAGAAATGTGTCTTTCATGCCCCCTTTTTTCCTTTATACAAAAGTGGCTTTGTTTGGATATTAATCATAATCATTTTCTTCGGAAATTTTGGTCATGATTTGATTTGATTTGATTTTTTTTTTGTTTGGCAAAGGTAGAAGTTGGGCGAGAGATTTGAACCTATAGTTGTGTGTTCTACACGCGCATCTATAATACAAAAGGAGTTTGTGTTGTAATGCAAGTTAGGCAAAATGATGTCCTAGGTCTTTTTTTTTAGAGTTTGTGTTTGAGGGAAAATGTGGTGGAGCGTCATGGCAAACGACAAAGTGTTTTTTTTTTTTTTTGGAGGGTTAGGGCTTGTGATTTGAGAGAAAATAGAGAAGGAAAATTCTTTTTTGTGACTTGTAAAAGATGAGAAGTATTCTTGAAAATGTGTGCATTCTTCTCGACCGTTCCTTTATTTTGAACGTGACAGGTAATTTAAACTAAGCTAAATTATATCAAATTCTTTTGATGTCTGTCGTTTCCATTTGTGCCCTTGATGTTCAAAGTTTTTCAATTTCATCCCAAAATTTTAATTTGTTTCCAAAGCATTCTCCATTAGAAAGGTTCTCTTAAAATAACAGATAGAAAATTTAAAAAATTAGGGTAAAATTGAAACATTTTTTTTTTAAAAAAAAAATTCACTCAAATTTACCACATACGTTTGGGCCTTTGTGTATAATTTATTGGGGGCTTTGCACAGATAGCAAGAACCGGCAAAAATATTGCAAAAATAGCAAAAAAATAAAATTATTTGGGAAATAGCAAAAAATACGTTAAATTACGAAAATACCCTTAGTATCTCCAATAGTCTATCAGTCCCTATTATTGATAGTCACTGATAGACTTCGATTAATCAGAGTCTATCAATGATAAATACTGATAGACTTTGATGATAAGTTTCAATTAATCGGAGTCTATTAGTGATAGACACTGATAGACTTTGATTAATCGAAGTCTATTAGTGTGTATCACTGATAGACTTTGATGATCATAATCTATAAGTTTTTATCGTGTTTAATTCAAGCCTATCAGTGATAGCCGCTGATAGAAAACAATTTAATTCAAGCCTATTAGTTTCTATCCATCAGTTTAATTTAAGTCTATCAGTGATAATCACTAATAGAAAACCGTTTAATTCAAGGTTATCAGTTTCTATCACTGATAGAAATCAATTTAATTCAAGACTATTAGTTTCTATCACTGATAGAAACCAATTTAATTGAAGTTTATCAATTTCTATCAGAAATCAATTTAATTAAAGTCTATTGACTTGTATCACTGATGGAAATTAGTTTAATTCAAATCTATCATTTTCTATCGAGGAATAGAAATCAGTTAATTGGAGTCTATCGGTTTCTATCTCGGATAGAAATCAGTTAATTATCAATTAATTGAAGTCTACCAATGATTGTTACTGATAGAAATCAATTTAATTGAAATCTATCAATAAAGTACTTTGCATTGCAATCATCTCGGTAATTAGAAACTCATCCAAAATTATTATACTACAATCATAAATTGAACAAAAAATTTAAGTCTCTTGTGGTAATTAGAACATAAAATCCAAAAATAACCATTACGAACAAGCGACTCTCAATCAACAATATAATTTTTAAAGCCTAGCACACAAGCTCCGTGACCACCATCATAAAATTGTTATTCTTGTATTCTTTGTATTTCATTATCTATCAATTATAGCCCTGATAGACTTCGACCAGTGATAGTCAGTGATAGACTAAGATTAATCAGAGTATATCAGTGATATACTTTGATATATATACCTATACAAACACTCACCAAAATTGCTATTTTTGTATTTTTGGCATTCTTGAATTAAAAAGAAGGCCAACAAAAGCTTAGCTCAATTAAACAATCATAACAATACCTTGTGGGAAGAAGAATAAAAAGCAAATCAAATAAAAAAAGAAGAAGAAGAAGATGCACAACCTAATAAACTGAACAAAACAGAGGGAAAAAAACATATTTATCACACAAGAACTCCACCCTCATAAATGCACAAAAAAAAAAAAAAAAAAAAGAAGAAATCGTAACAACTCATTATAAAAAAAAAAAAAAAGAAAAAGAAAAAAAAAGAAAAAAAAAACAAGAAATCGTAACACACAAGAAATGAGGGGAAGAAAGGGTAAATGGAAAGGGAGAGAAAGAGAAGGGTAAAATAGGAATATTCTAAATTTTTTGCCATATTTGCAATTCTTTTTACCTTGTGCTAAATTTTCTATTATATATAATTAATTTGCCACCCATGCAATTACTCTTATTTATTTAGTTTCAATGGTGCCCTTTTAAAATTGTGTCTTTAGATTCAATTTATTAGTCCCTAATTGGTAAGGAAGAGGATTGCCTTTGTCACAAATTAAAGGGTATGGATAAAATTAAAACTTCAAACTATATTTTTTTTCTTTAGTTCAACAATTTTAGAGGCTTTTGAAATATGATAATAAGTATCTTACTCAAATTGGTTGTTTTTAAAACTAAATGAACATTATTAGTTGAACTAATTTGATTAATTTATATGATAAAGATTTATGAGGAAATAATTCTCACGTTTTATAATTGTAATGCCAATTTCTCAATTTAATTTGTGGTAATGAAAGGATTAAGGACGTGGTTAATCAAATTTAGGGTGCGTTTGGCGTTGATTTTGAAGGCAGTTGAAGTGATTCAAAAAGAATCTTAACCGTTTTTAGCGTTTGGTAAAACAGATTATAAATTAATTTTTATAAAAGTACTTTTTCAACCACATTCATTTGCAAAATCCAATAATTGTAGCTTTTCCATTTAGCTTCCCTAAAAATCTAATCTGTAACTAACTATCTATTTTTGTTTAGACTTGATTCATGTGAATCATTTTTTTAATTTAACATATTTTTATTTTATTATTTTATACTCATTTGAAATTATTTGTTTTTATTTTTATTTAAATTGAAATAATATTTTTTCCAATACAAGTAGCAAATTATATTTCTTAGCAAAATATAAAAACCTCCTAGGTTAAACATAAGATTATATTTTAAATCATATCAAATTTAAAACAATTATCTTATATGTTTCAAAAAAATAATTATCTTGTACTAAAAAAATAATAATAATAATAATTATCTTAAAATAATTTTGAAATTATCTTTTAAAATTTTGAAATTAAATATCAACATTAAATTTATTTATTGAAAAAATATAGTTAAGATGCAATAATTTAGAATATTAATTTACCAAACACCTCAATTTGCTTTTTCGTCTATAAAGCTAAAATTTACCAAACACTAATTTACTTTGTAATACAGTCGATTTTCTTAAAAGCACAGCTAACAGAAATTATTTTAGAAGCAACAACAACCCCAAACTAAACCTTAACCAGCTTCTAAAGGTTCTTGCTTTGGTAGGAAAAAAGCTAGCCACTAATTAAGAAAAAGAAAAAAGACAGTGGAAGATTAAAGGTCGACTTCAACAGTTTGACTTGTGATAATGTTACACCAAATTAACTTTTATACCTATTAATTAAACAAAAGAGAAACGACTTTACCTCAATATATTTGATTGAAACAAATTCTTACAAATATAACCTATTTTAAGTTTTAACCAGTCGAATTATCTTGATTAATTTGTTAGGATATTAATTTTAGATGACTAATAATTTGGCTAAATATTAATAAGATGGGTCCTATACTGTTTATAATCTTTGCTAATTTTGTCCTCTATCTTTTAAAAATGTAATTAAGGTTAAAGCATGTAGAGGGTTAGGAGATTAAAGCATGTAAGTTTATATGTTTTAACTAAAAAAAAATATATCTTTTAATTATTAATTATCGTTATAATTTCATTTATATATATGTTTTAAATGAAAGAAAAATTAGCTGGGGAGAGTGCAATTGGCAATCTTCCATTTTGTTCTTTGCATTTCAATTGAAGTACGATGTGACAGTAAAAAAATGAATCTATCATTTGGAATTGGACATATTCGACTCAAAAATCTGCCCACATAAAGTTGTAAATTACATGAAAACCTACCCACAACGAATAATAAAGGAATAATTTGACTCATGTGCCTGCCCACCTCACCTCACCTAACCTTCTAACCTTTTACCCCACCATTATTTGAATACAAAATATACCCTAGAATTAAAACATATATTACCAATTAAACGGTCAAATGTTCAAATCTCTACTCTTGAGATCAGATGTTGGAAGCTAAAACTGACATATATAACTGAAGTTGTGACATATATAACTCAAACTGGTTTAGACATATATCTTTTAACTAGGTCAGATATTCGAAGCTACTACCCTCGAGATCGTTTTTAAACCTCACTTTTATGAGAGGAAAAAAAAAAGGAAAAGAAATGTGTGGATGGGGCGGTGTGGCGTGCTCCTACATTGACCAAAGAAATGAGAAAGCCGAAGTGGGAATTAGTTAATTTATGTACAAAACGTAGGCAGCCAGTCCGGTGGCAGACATAATTCACAAACCCTTTCATTTTCTCTTCTTCTTCATCATCATAGATTCATAAACAAAACAATTAATTAATTACCACTCACAACAACAAACCAAGATTTCTTTTCTTTTTTCTTTTTGTTTTTTTGAAGAAAAGATTCCAAATTTTGAGCCACAAAGTTCTGAGCACAGCACGCAAAGGCAGCTGAGAGGTTCACACATTTGGGTGAATGTAAAGACGTATTTAATGACCACACAAATCAATAAATCAATAACAAACCACTGACATACAACTTTCAATTTTAATTTCTTCTTATTTCAAGTTTTCTAAACAAATGAACCCAAAATGGCCCAAAACCCAATTGCTTTGAAGGTACCATGGATGGACCACGACTCACATTTACACACTCTTCCATCTCTCTTTCTTTTTCCCTTCATTCACAATACACACACAGAGATAGAGAGAGAAGAAACAGATCAGAAATGGTGAAGAATTTGCAGAGCGTTGTTAAGTTTGGTTCTGTTAACGTATAAAGTACGGCCTGTTATTCATGCAGAAATCTAGGATAGGGCAGAGAAACAAGAACCAACAATGGAGAGAGAAAAAAGAAATCAAGACATTGTTCTTACTTATATACAATGGATATTCCTCGTTTAGTCAATGTGGGACAATATTCGCATCTTCAATATCCCGAAGAAAAAAGAAAAGCAGGTAGGAAAATTTTCAAATTTAGGACTCGACTCTTATATATCATAGATATTCTTTATGGTTTTAAATGTTGATGTAGACGAATCAAATCAATGGAGATATTGTCTTTGCTTATACATCACATATATGCCCTTCTTTTTAGTCGAGACGATTGGGATTATGTTCGCATCTCCGACAAGAATGAAAAAAAAAAAAAAAAGAAAAAAAAAAAGCTGGTGGGGGACTGGGTAGTATAGCTGCCTAGGTGGGAGGGGGGCTTGGTTGGTTGTTTTGTTTTGAGACAGTGCATTTAACAATGACAGTGCAAAGCGTGGCAGCCGATCCCATAAATCAATAATTATGATTGAATACATACATACATACATATATACATACACAAAAGCTTCACACGAAAGTGACATATCATCTTCCTTCCATATCCATCATCAAAAGAAAAAAAAAAAAACCCTAATTTTCCAAACAAACGAAAACCCAACACCACTTTTTGGATCAAATTTGAAATTTCTTTTTTATTTTATGAATGTGTGTCTGCATTTTGTTTAAAGCTGAGAGCAGCAAAGTTTCTCTGTTGATCTGACCCCTTTGGAAGGGGTTATTAAATGCCTTGAGACTCACATTTTGGTATTGTTAATTTCTGTGTTATCCCAATCCACTCTCTTTGTTTAACCCTTTCCTTTTTGGTCACTGTCCTCCAAAGCTGGGGCAGCCCCTCCTTCAATGGTGAAATAATGGACCATGTATATTTAATATGTTCACACCTTTTAACTCTTTTATTACTATGCCATTTCCATCTTAATTCATTACTCTCTCTCTCTTTTTCTCTATGGGATAAGAGCTTCTTTTAAGTTTCTTTGTTTGTTTTTGTTTGTTTTTCCTTTTTGTGAAGAACTGGTTTGCTTTGAACTTCTTCAGCTCATCTTCACTTTTGGTACTTGTCAATGTGCCAACTTACTTTTGTGAACTTTTGTTCTTTAATTTTGTATATCATCCCTTTGTACATTTTTGTAGTTCTTGAGCCTTCCAAGACAACTAATTTGCATTCTTTTTGTCCAATTTTATTGGGGAGAGATGGGGCATGCCCCATCAAGCCTTCTGACTGGCTATTTTTTCTTTTTTGAGTATTGTGTAGTTTATATTATAATTAATATAAAATTACAAAATAGTTAAGTAAATAATTTCAAATGCAATATAAGGTTGACCATTATATAATAATCCATATAATTACTGTGATTTATACATTATAGTGATTGGAGTATAGTTTAATTGGTTAGCAAATTAGTAATCCTCTTTCAAGTTAGTAGGTTTTAATTTGTCTCAATTGTTTGAATTGTCATATTTAATTTCAAGGTCAAATTACGAGGTTAGTTCTTGACCTAATTTCAAATTTTGTGTTAAATAGGTCTACGAAATTTAGAAATGGTCTAATAGGTCATTGAACTTTAAAAAAAAATGTCTAACATGTTTCTAAATTTTCAATTTTGTGTCTATTAAGTCCCTAAGTTTTCAATTTTTTTTTGTCTAATATATAGTTCCTTGACGGCTTGACCTACATTTTTTAAAACTCACGAACCTATTGGATACACAAAATTGAAAGCTTAATGTCCTATTAGACACTAAATTTACTTTTTTTGTCAAATAGTTTTGTTAACTTAAAAAAATGTGAATATGTTGTGGACAAATATTAGACACAAATTGAAAGTTTAGGAACCTATCTAACATGAATTTGTGAAGTTTAGGAAACTATTAGACACAAAATTGAAAGTTCAAGGATCTATTAGAAACAAACCTGAAAGTTAAGGAACCAAACTAGTAATATTACCTCTTTTAAAAATAAACTATATATCTAAATTAATTAATGATTATTATTATGATTAATTTTATAATCAATTATTGTATAAGTTAATCAACAATTATCACATATCATAAGAAGAAATTGATTATTATTATCAAAGTCGGTTAATGAGATCCAATCTAAACATAGTTCATTGGATAAGACACCATTTATTATTCCAAAAGTTGATGCTCCTGCCATTGTTAAACTAAAAAAACTGACTAATGAGATAATTAATTAATGCAACAAATTTATAACAATGAATCCTTGAAAAGTAGGATGTCAATCCCAAAGAAATGAGAGACATTATGTCAAAAAAGAAAACGAAAATTCAACTACTCATATAGTTGAAAAGGTCTCCAATAGAACCCTATTTATATAGTTATATTTATTGTCTGTGGTGGATTGAAAAAGGAAAGGGAGCAACTGCCCCTACTTTATTTCTCATTTTAGATTAAAGAGATATATAGCAGCTTAAGATTTTAAAAATTTTCTTTTCTACTTTAACTCCTATACACCTAAATTTTCAAAATTGAGACCTTGGATCCCGTTTGATAACCATTTCATTTTTGGTCTTTGGTTTTTGAAAATTATGTTTGTTATCCAAATCTCCTTATAATAATTTTCAATTTTTGTCAATAACACATTTGAATTCTTAACCAAATTCTAAAAACAAAAACAAATTCTTGAAAATATGAGAAGAATGTAGAAACAAAACAAAGAAACTTATAGGTTGAAGCAATTTTTATATAAGCTTAATTTTCAAAAACCAAAAACCAAACACCAAATGGTTATCAAATGAGGCCTTAATTTTTGGTTCTTAAAAAATTATGCTTTGTTTTCTCCTAATTTCCTTACGATTTTAAGGGTGGTTGGTTTAACTTTTCGAGTGTTTAATTTTGAAAAAAAAAACCATTTTGAAAAAAATTCTAGTGTTTGACAACCACTAAAAATGACTTATTAAAAAATGAGATTAAGAAATAAATAATTTTGAGAGAAACACTTAAAAGAAAATTTTTTAAAAAGAGTCTGTAAGTATATAGTAACTTGTGTATAAAAACACTTATGAGTAAATTTAACCAAACATATGAGTGTTTAAATTCTAAACAACTTTTATACAAAATGTTTAAAAGAAAATGAATTCTTGAAAAACACTTAAACTAGGAGGTATTCCAAACAGGTCCTTTATCTTTGTTAAAGAAACATTTGAATTCTTAGTCCAATTTCAAAAATAAAACAAGTGTGAAAACTATTTTATTTTTAGTTCTCAAAACTTTAGTTAGTTTTTGAAAACTTCGGAAGAAGGTAGATAACAAAACAAAGAAACTTATAAGCTTAATTTTCAAAAACAAAAAACTAAAAACCAATTAAATATAAAATTTTGTCCACCTCTATAAAAATTTATGATCCCATTGTTTTTAATATCTTACAGGACCACGAGAGTTATATAATATTGTTGGCCGGAAAGGAGGGTAAAATTGGAATTGAAAGGCAGAATTGTTGTGTCGTGGACGAAACCACTACCTTGAAAGCAAAACTCGGCACGACCTCGGTGCTAAATCGTTTAACTGCCGGTATGCTCCTCAAGGTTAACACAACCTCCGAAATGGATGTACGTGCACTCGTCGGGACGGAGTGGAATCAATTTTGTGCTACAGTGGCCACACACGTGTCCTTTGTCCAGCTCCCTTTCCTCACGTGGATTTGACTAAGCAATAAGAAGAAGAAAGTCCCAAAAATTAAGCCCAAGCCCGAGCCCGAGAGCGGCGACGCGCGTATGGGCCTTGTTCTTGGCTTACCTCACATCAAGTTTATAAGCCCAATACACAACAAGTGCTTTTAAATCAACTTTCCAAGAGCTACGCTTCCGATGTGGGACAAAACTATTTGTCATTCCCAACAATCCCCCACAAATGACAAAATAGTAAAGTAAAGAGGATTAAGATGAAAGAAAGTTTTCCTGAGCAAGGATAATAAACTTAAGGATTAATATCTTTCGATTTGAATTAATGCATAGTGAAGTAGGGCAACAACCTAAAGGGTGGAAGTGAGTTACCTCTTGAACTTCCAGTGTTTATAGTTGAGACCCCCACAACACGTTTGAATCCTTGATTTTGATTCCGCGATGGTTATCATGTGCTTTTAATGGGCATGCACAAAACCTTGGGTCATCGTGAAAGCTCTAGAAAGAGGCTCCTCATCTCTTTCATAGAAGGCGACCCCACCTTCACAATCACGTTGTTGCTTCATCTAGTCTATCATGGATAAACCCCTCATACTGAGCTAAGAAGACTTTGAATACTATCCATCAAGTCCATGCATGGACAACCCCAAAGGGCTATGGATTCACATCTTCTCTATATCCATCAAGTCCACGCATGGATCACCCAAAAAAGGCTATGGATTCTCACGAGCTTCACTATATCCATCAAGTACGTCCACGCATGGACCACCCAAAAAGGGCTATGGATTCTCACGAGCTTCACTATATCCATCAAGTCCACGCATGGACCACCCAAAAAGGGCTATGGATTCATGCTAGTGAGAAGCATCATGGCTTGAGTCCCATACATCCTAAGGACTCTAGAATTACTCTCCTTGTTTGTCCTTTGGTGGGAGGATCTGTCAAGTTCCTCTCGGACCTCACATATTCCAAGGAGATAACTCCATCTTTCAGCAACTGCTTTACGACTCCATGTCTCAGGCGTATGTGGCGTCTCTTGCCATTGTACACGCTGTTTTTGGCAATCCCTATGGCACAGCCTGTGAGTCACAGTGTAGGGACACAGGTACAGTCTTTCCCCACAAAGGCACGTCTCCAAGAAGACTTCTTAGCCATTCGGCCTCTTGACCTGCCAGTTCAAGTGCTATGAACTCAAATTCCATAGTAGAACGAGCAATGCAGGTCTGTTTTGCTAATTTCCATGAGATAGCTCCTCCACCAAAGGTAAAAACATACCCACTAGTGGAGCTTACCTCATCATTATCTGTTACCCAATTTCCATCACAATATCCTTCAAGCACAGCAGGAAATTTGTTAAAATGCAAACAGTAATCCATAGTACCTCTAAGATACCTTAACAAGCGATGTAGAGCAGTCCAATGTTCTTTACCAGGGCTATATGTATATCTACTCAGTCTATTAACAGGATATGCAATATCAAGTCTAGTGTAATTCATCAGAAACATGACGCTACCTTTGATTTTTGCATATTCGGATTGAGAGACACTGTTGCCCTGGTTTCTTTTAAGACTAATGCTTGCATCATAAGGGGTTCTTACAAGTGATTTATCAAAATGATCAAATTTCTTCAGCATTTTCTCAATGTAGTGTGATTGACATAAGGAATACCCATTGTCATTTTTCCTTATTTTTATACCATGTATTACATCAGCCTCTCCGAAGTCTTTCATTTCAAAATGCGAAGATAGGAGTAACTTGGTCTCATTAATGACATCTAAGTTCGAACCAAATATAAGCATGTCATCAACATACAAACAAATAATCACACATTCTGCTCCAAACAATTTTGAGTAAACACAAGTATCAAAACAATTCACTTTATAACCGTTGATTATTAAAGTATTATTAAACTTTTCATACCATTGTTTGGGAGCTCGTTCCAGAGCTCGTATGGTGTCTTATTCAGCTTTTTGTGAGCAACCATGTTAAGAATAAAACAAGCAAAAAAAACAACTTCCCCCCACATATCATCAGATAAACCAGAACTTAATAGCATAACATTCATCATTTCCTTTAAGGCTCTATTTTTCCGTTCAACTATTCCATTCTGTTAAGGTGAATATGGAGCAGTAAATTCATGTATGATTCCATTTAATTCACAAAAGTCTTTAAGTGAATTATCACTATATTCACCACCTCTATCTGATTTTATTCTTTTTATCTTTCTATATAACTGATTTTCTACTTCAGCCTTGAATTTAAAAAACATACTACATGCTTCATCTTTAGATTTTAAGAGATATATTTTTGTATATCTGGAAAAATCATCAACAAAATAGATATAGTAGTTTTTTCCACCTTTGCTAGTGGTGTTTTTGAAATCAGCTAAATCAGTATGAATCAAATCCAGAAGTTCAGTACACCTTACGGTGACTGGTTTAAAAGATTTTTTAGCAAACTTTGCTTCCACACAGATAGAACATTTTGAAGTTTCAATCAACTCAGAGGCATTAATTAAATTTAACATTTTAAGCCTTTTAATAGAAGCAACATTCACATGTCCTAATCTACCATGCCACACATCAAGGGACTCAACAATGTAATCAAAATTGGAAATTTCATTGATAGGAATTGTGTTAAGAACAAACAAACCTAAATATCCCTTACCAACAAAGTCACCATTCTTGGTGATGATAACCTTATCTGCTTCAAACACAATCCTAAGTCCAGCTCGATTCAGTAGACCTCCAGACACTAAATTCTTATGCAAGGAAGGAACATACAAAACATTATTCAATGATAAAGTTTTTCCAGAGGTGAGTTTCAAGAGAACCTTCCCTTTCCCAAGTACTCCAGCCATGACAGAGTTCCCCATGAATACACATTCGCCATTAGTGGAGTCCTTGAAATCGTGGAAGAGTTCACGGTTCGAGCAGAAGTGTCTGGACGCTCCGATATCAAGAATCCAGTCAGACTTGTTCTCCACTAGGTTTGCTTCCACGACTCGAGCAGAAGAGTTCACGGTTCGAGCAGTAGTGAGAATACAGTCGACCTCCAACTGCTCAAAGTTGATTAGAATTTTTTGGGACCATGGGTGGTAATTGGTCCCATCGAGAGATTCCAATTTTGATAAGTCTGGCAATTTTTTGGGACCAAGGGCGGTAATTGGTCCCATTGAGAGATTCCAATTTTGATAATGGCTTACCTCACATCAAGTTTATAAGCCTAATACACAGGAAGTGCTTTTAAATCAACTTTCCAAGAGCTACGCTTCCGATGTGGACAAAACTATTTGTTATTCCCAACAAATATACCTTCAAGACCATATGAGAGTTATAATATACCTTAATGCTAATTAAATGGTCAATACAAGTAATTAATTAAATTAGAAAAAAAAAAAGCTAATGAATTAATCAATTGTCTAACTTATTTAGGGTGCGTTTGGGATTGTGGTTGGAACACATATAATCTATTTTGAAGAAATCCTAACCGTTTTAATATGTGTTTGGCAATACAAATTTTTTTAAAATTATGGAAAATCACTTTTTAAATCCTTTGATTTCTAAAATCTCCTTAGCTTTTGATTTTAACTTCCCAAATAATCGGCCGTCTTTTTAACGATTTCTCAAAATACCGATTCGATCCTTCCGTATGTTTTTTTATTTCCTCTTTAACGTATTGAAACTTCTTCAATAGATTTTTTTTTCCAATCTCTAGCCTAGTCACATATCAAAGCTTATGTACAATTTCATCGTCATTGAACTTGAAGCAAATTCAACCGAAAAATATTACAAATTAGAAAATATAATTTATAATTTGAACTATAAAAAACTCTAACTAATTAGCTTATTACAATTCATATTGAATATCAACATATCAATAATTAAAATAATATGTCTACTTTGGTCATATAAATAATTATTTAACGTTCAAGAATTGTATGCTCTAAGGTACAATACAACTACAAGTTTTATGAGAACAAAATAGATAATATTATTTTTATTTTTGTCTTACATTTTGTTTGTACTTAAATTGGAATAACATTTTGTTCATTATAATAGTATAGAACAACTATTCTCTTTAGTCTTTTATCGTATAATTTAAAGTAATAAGAAAATATAATTTGTAATTTAAACAACAAATTCTAAATAATTAACTTATTAAAATTCATATATTGAAAATTAGCATATAAATAACTAAAATAATATATAGGTCTACTTTGGTCATTATTACTAAATTCACACCACTTTCGTTTGAATTTACCAAATGTTATAAACTGCTTTTTTATATTTAAAATTGAAATTTACCAAACGCTAATCTGCTTCGTATTATAGAAAGATAGAGAGTGAGAAAGTATTTTGTATATTGTATTGAGATGAATTCTTACCAAAATACAGTGAACAATGTTGAATATAAAGCACAATAAAGGACAACTGGAGCAAGCTAATAGTCTAAGAAAATAACCAAAACTTACAGGAAATAACAAACGAAAAGTCAAGAAGAATAATACAAAAATATATTTTATCACGTATAACAGCTGCTACCAACAATTATTTTAAAAGCCACCGCAATTCCAAACGGAGCCTTAGTGTATTTGAGAGGGCTTTTACTAGTGGTACTCTATCAAAACATTCTATTAGTGTATTTGAGAGTGCTTTTTCAAGTAGTACTTTATTAGAACATTCTATGAGGGAAAATTGCAGAAATGATCACCTAAAAACAAATATTAATTGTTACAATTATACTCATAAACTTTTAAACAAACCTGAAACTTTGCATAATGGTCTTCCATTTTTCTTTTTTTTTTTTGAGAAGGCATAATGGTCTTCCATTACCCTCCCTTAAAAATTTCGTTAGATGAGTGAGAAATGTATCTCTTTCTTAAAAAAAAAAATAGTCTCCCTCTCGAAAACTTTACTTTATTAGAATATTCTTAATAATTGTTAAACCCTTTATAATTTGATTCTAATATTTCAAAAGTACTTTTGGTCTAATTAGATGTATTTTCTAACTAGAGCACGATTTAATTATATTAGTAAACTCTCTAAAATAAGTTGAAAGTTCACATTGTTAACCCCCCACATTTCTAAAGTCATAGTCTAAAAAAGGTACTGTTCTACCATTAAAATTTACTTAATATACAAGCCTAAATTTTAAAAGTTAAAAAAAACTCTTATAAAAATAAAAACAATACCTTTTATAATTAATATTCTCTCGAATGCTTTGGCAGGAGAGTTTTCTCGGTCTTTGACTGTCTTCGTCACGGTTTTCGTGTTTTTTGAAGTTTTGATAATCTCTGGTGTGCTTTGTAATGGCGACTGAGGCATTGCTAGAGGGTTGGAAGAATTTGCGTTTGACTGTGGATGAAGAGGAGGTCGCTGTTGATGTGGACTCGGTAGCTGTTCTGGATACATCTTCTCGTATGAGTAACTGCTTGGCTGGGAGATTGTTGGCGCCTCGCTCGATTGCGTGTGACATCATTCGCAGGACAATGTCTATTGCATGGCGCGTTGAGTCTGGTTTGCAGGTGAAAAAAATGGGTATGAATATTTATCTATTTTCTTTCGACAGGATTGAAGATAGGAATCGAGTTTTTAAAACAGGTCCGTGGTATTTTGATAAATTTTTGCTGGTTTTGGAACTGTTGGATCCAATGGTTAAGCCCTCAACGCTTCAGTTTAATCATGTTGCGTTTTTGACCCATTTCTTTGATCTTCCTATGGCTTGTATGAATCTGAGTATGGCCAAGCGCCTGGGCAATGTTGTGGGTACGTTTGAGGATGCTGATTTTGATGCCCAGGGATGCTGTTGGGGGCCTAGTATGTGGGTCAGGGTGAGGATTGATATTACGAAGCCGCTCCGCAGAGGGATTAAGCTGAATGTTGCCAGTCCTATAGGTGGGTGCTGGATTCCGATGCAGTATGAGAGGCTGCCTAGTCATTGTGCTCACTGTGGAAATTAGACCATGGGTCTAAGGATTGTCAGCTGCTGTTTACTTTGGCTGGGGACATTAAAGCGGATCGGTTTCAATACGGTAATTGGCTACGATTTGAGGGACCTGTGCCAAGATCCGGAGTACACAGGAAAGGGGACGACGCTGTGTCGGAGGGGGTAAACCTGGCTGGTGGCTCATCTGCGGGGGCTGGGGAACCAGCTAAGCTACCTACGGTGGTCAGGGAACCTTCTGGGGTGGCCGACGGTCTGGTTCCAGTGACTGATTGTGAGGTGGATGTGGGAGCGCTTTTGCTGGAGTCTGGTCCGAAACGGGCGGAAGTGGTTTCCGTGGAAGTTGGGCATGAAGCAGGTTGTTTGACTGAAGAGACTAACTGTAACCCATCTAAGGAGGCGGTTATTTCGGCTGGGACTAGAGGGCTGAAGGGTCATTTGTCTGCTGGGTCGAATGGGTCATGTGGGCTTGACACTGTTGATGGCTTTGCTGCTCCACCTATTGTTAGCCTTGTGGTTTCTTCAAATGTTGGGCTGACTGAGAGTGGTGGGCCAAGTTTGACTGAGGTGCTGAATGGGGCTCCATTTTCTGGGTTGGTTGTTGGGGCTAATGCTGATGGGCTAGATTTTGTGCCTCACTCTGAGCCGTGTCTTGAAAGAGTTGCTAAGGCAACTAAAGGCTCCTCTGGTAGCAAGTGGAAGAGGAAGGCCCGGTTGGGGCCTGACTTTGTTGCTCCAAATTCTGATGCCGCAAAGCGAAAGGGTACTACTGAGGGCTCTGAGCAAGTTGGGAAGAAGGCTAAGTTGTTGGACCATGAGGGGTTGGTTGATGTCGTGAATGATGTTCCTACTGTCACTTCTGTTTCTGATGTATCAGCGGAGGCTGTTGAACAGCCCCGTCGAGAATTATGAAAATCTTATGTTAGAATGTTCGGGGGATAGGGACGCCCCATTCATTCCGTGCTGTAAGTGACGCTTTAAGTCACCTAAAACCCCATTCACTGTTTTTATGTGAGACAAAGACATCTGAAAAATTTATGCTTAAGTTGAAAAATCGTTTGAATTATGTGGGTTGTTTTTCTGTTGCTAGTCGCGGTGCTAGTGGTGGTCTATGTTTGTTATGGAATGTTGAGGTTAGTGTGTCAATTCGGTCCTTTTCTTTTGCTCATATTGATGCATCTGTGTCATGGAATAGTAGTTGTTGGCGATTTGCAGGTATTTATGGGAATCCTAATGAAACTCTGCGTGTTCACACTTGGGAACTTTTATGGCGGTAATAGTGATACTTCGGTTGGTACTTCGGCTGGGTTGTGGGTGGAGATTTTAATGAACTTCTTTGGGATTCGGAAAAATGTTGTGGCCCGCTGCGTAGTATGCATTTAATGTCGAATTTTCGAGATGCTTTGAATGATTGTCTGTTGCGTGATCTTGGGTTCTGTGGTGATAAGTTTACATGGTGTAATAGACAGCCTCTAGCTGATCGGGTGTTCGAGATTCTGAATCGGTTTGTTGCTAATGAGGATTTTCATCTTATGTTCCCTCACTTTCAGGTTAAGAATCTTGCTTGGGCCTGCTCAGACCATAGGCCCATGGAGCTTTATTTGGAGGGTTCGCGGGCCGCTGTGAGACGAATTGGTGGCCAGCCCAGCTTTAAATTCAATGCTCAATGGGTGAGACATTATGAATGTCGGGCCATTATTCGCAAGGAAGGAGATTGGTCTGGGCGGGATATTTCCGTGGCCTCTTTGCAACACTCCTTGGCTCGATGCTCTCAGAAATTACGAGTTTGGGGCAAGTTCGCGAACGCTCACCTTAGGGATGAAATTCATAAGCAGAAGCAAGCAATCCAAAGTGTGTATCATAGCTCTCAGTCGATTGACTTTACTGTTCTTCATAAATTGGAGGGTGATCTCGACAGGCTTTTGGAGGAAGAGGAGATCTATTGGCACCAACGTTCCAGGGAGAATTGGTTGAAGTGGGGTGATAAAAATACCCGCTGGTTTCATAATCGGGCATCTACTCGTCGTCGGCAAAATGAAATTCGTGGTATCTAGAATGAGCAGGGTAGCTGGGTTGATTCGGCAGACGAGGTTGAAGCTGTCTTTTTGGCCTATTTTAATGATATTTTTCGTTCTTCTGGGCCTTCTCTTGAACAACAGGATGTTATTTTAGAGTGTATTCAGCCTATTATTTCGGATACCATGAATTCGAGGTTGCTGCTCCCTTTTAGTCGGGTGGAGGTTGAACGGGCCATTAATCAAATGGGGCCGACTAAAGCCCCCGAGCCAGATGGGTTTCTAGCGTTTTTTATCAATCGTATTGGGATATTGTGGGTCACCAAACTGTTGCTAGCTGCTTGGAGGTGCTCAACAATCGAAAATCGGTTAAGGGGTGGAATCAGACGAATATTGCACTCATTCCTAAGGTACCTTCTACTTCTTCGGTGGCGGATTACCGGCCCATCAGTTTGTGTAACGTTTCGTATAAGATTGTTGCAAGTGCTTGGATCAGTGGTATCTGAGGCTCAATCGGCTTTTGTCCCTGGTTGTGCAATCACTGACAATGTTATTATTGGGCATGAATGTATGCATTTCATATCTCGTAGAGCTCGGGGTAAAGTCGGCTTTGCTGCATTGAAGTTGGATATGAGCAAGGCATATGATCGAGTCGAATGGTCTTTCCTAGACCGCTAAATGAGGAAGATGGGTTTTGCTTCATCCTGGGTTGAGTTGATTATGGACTGTGTTCGGACTGTGGAATTTTCTGTTCTTATAAATGGCTCAGCTCGGGGCCGGGTCATTCCCTCGCGAGGACTTAGGCAAGGTGACCCACTTTCCCCTTATCTTTTTATTCTCTGTGCTGAAGGTTTATCTCATGCTTTATCCTTAGCGTATGCAAATAATCAAATTTCGGGTGTAAAGATTGGGTCTGCTTGTCCTTCTATTTCTCACCTGTTTTTCGCGGATGATAGTTTGGTTTTTTTCAAGGCGAATCTGGCTGAATGTTGGCATTTAAAACGTATCCTCTAGGAGTATGAATTGGCTTCCAGTCAATGTATTAACTTCCATAAATCTGCATTATGTGTGTCGCCTAATGTTTCAGTGGACTGTCGAGAGTTCTTGGGATCTGTGCTTGGTGTGTCTATTGTGTCTGATTTCGGATATTACTTGGGCCTCCCTTCTCAATTTCCTCGAGGGAAGGGGGCTTGTTTTCGCAAAATTTTGGAACGAGTTCGGAAGGTGGTACAAGGTTGGAAGTGGTCTCTTTTTTCCGTGGGAGGTAAAGAACTTCTAATTAAGAGTGTTACGCAGGCTATTCCGACGTATGCCATGAGTTGTTTCCGGTTCCCAAAGGCATTTAGCTGGTAACAGCCCAGTTCTGGTGGGGCTCTATGGAGTGCAAACGGAAAATTCATTGGAAAAGTTGGGATAAAATGTGTTTGCCTAAGGAGCTTGGGGGGCTTAGTTTTCGGGACATAGACAGATTTAATCAGGCTCTCCTAGCGAAGCAAGTATGGCGTGTGTTGCAGCAGCCTGATTTGCTTGTCTCTCGTGTTTTGAAGGCTAGGTATTTCGTGATACTTTTGTGCTAGAGGTTGGGTGTTCGGGTTCTGTGTCCTACTTTTGGCGTAGCTTTTTGTGGGGCAGAGAGCTCCTTAAAATGGGCCTCCGCAGGAGGATAGGTGATGGTGCGGACACTTTGTTCTATAAGGATCCTTGGCTACCTATTGAAACTACTTTTAAGCCGTCACTGGGGCCTCGACCGCCAGCTTCTTTGCTTTCCTCTGTGGTTAGTGATTTTATTTCTTGTAGCCACTCGTTGGATCATGAGAAACTTGCTCCTTTGCTGACGGCAGAAGAGTTGCAGGTCGTCCTCGGTATTCCCTTAGGTAGATCGGGGTCTCGGGATGGTTGGTTGTGGCATTATGGTAAGGATGGTGTTTACTCGGTGAAAAGTGGTTATAAGCTGGTGATGCTCCAAGCTCGTCCTGCTAGTTCTTCGTATCCGATTACTCTTACCAAATCGTGGGCTGGTTTATGGGCTTTGAAAATCCCGGTTAAAATTCGTATTTTTATGTGGAGGGCTTTTCAAGACTGTTTACCAACGATGACTAATCTTATCCAAAGAGGGATTGATGCCATGCTGCTCTGTAAAGTTTGCCGTAAGGTGCTGGAAACAACGGATCATGTCTTGGTTACTTGCAAATGGGCTCGTGCTTGTTGGGAATTGTTACTGTCACGGATTGACTGGAGGGCTCAGTTTAATAACAGCTTTCGGGATCGTTGTATTTTGTTGCAGCAGTCGTTGTCCGAGGAAGAATTTGGGTTATGGTGTGTGGGTTGTTGGGCGCTTTGGAACGACCGTAACTCAGTCCGGGAAGGCTCGTTTTGTCCGGATGTTAATGTCAAATGCAAATGGATTGTGGATTATATTGACTCGTATGTGGCTGCCCAACAGGTTCGTGCAGATTCTACGTTAGTTGGTCGCTAGGGGGTGCAATCTGGAATGCGTTGGGAATGCCCCTCGCCTGGATGGTTTAAAGTTAATACTGATGCATCTTGTCCACGAGATTGCTCTGGTACTGGGGTAGGGGCCATAATCAGAGATTCTTCTGGTGCGATTCTTGTGGCAATGAAATCACAGGACCAAACATGGTTTTCTCCTTTCATAGGAGAGGCGCATGCGATGCTTGAAGGGCTGCGGCTGGCTCAACGGCTGAACCTAGAACAGATTGTGCTTGAATCAGATTGCCTTCCGCTGATTACAACGCTCTGTGGGGGTGTATCTCCTATGGATGAGAAGAGAACGATAGTGGAGGATATTTGGTCTTTGACTAGTCGGTTCCGTAATGTTCAGTTCTTGCATGTTAAGAGAGAAGGCAATCTTCCAGCGCATTGTTTGGCGAAGGAAGGTTTGCGATCTGGTTCTTGTTTATGGCTTGACCAAATTCCTGATTGGGTGTTGCGTGTTGCAATGCCTGATGAGACTTTTTCTTTGTATCGCCCATGTGGCGTTTCTTGATGTTTTATGAAGTTTCTGTTTATCTCAAAAAAAAAAAAAACTCTTATAAAGATAATTAAAATGAAAGAAATTAAGATTATAAAAAGAATTAAGCAAGAAAGAGAATTTGTGTAGAGATGAGATATTTAGTGAGAGAAAAATTGTGGTGTACAAAGAGATTAATAAGAGAGAGTTTTTATAAAGAGAGATAAGAGGAGAGAAGTTAGTGAGAGAAATTGGTGAGAGAAAGTGTGAGTAATGATGAGTTAGTAAAAGAAAAATTTGAGGAGAGAGAATAATGAGAAGAAGTGTATATAGAGAGGAGCTAGTGAGAGGATATCAGAATACATGGGATTCCATTTTAAAACCAATTGATAGTGAGTGGAGTAACTCATTTATCTTATAAATTGTGAGATCTCCACTTATCTTTTCAATGTGGGATCCTCAACACATATAAAAAGAGTCCCGAGTAGTGGAAGAAAGGTGTATCACGGTAGATTAAAAAATGAAGTGTTTAAGTCAATTCCTTGGATAAAGCAACTATATATAAGTTGCTTCTTGTTATAAAACGTGAAAAGCAATGAAACAACTAAGAGAGAATTTGAGAGAGCAAAGTAGAGAGAAAAGAGAGCTAATGCTTTTCATTCAAGTGTGTGTTTTCCATACCTCATACAACCCCTATTTATACTAATGCAATGGGGTAGGTTACAAGCTTCAAAATACTCAAAATAGAAGTGGGTGAGAGTCTCTTGGCTATTCCTAAGGGAGTGGGAGAGTCATGGGGAAGAATGGCTACAATTATGTGTTGACTAAGACTAATGGAGCAATATGGATATCTACTATATACCACGGTATATTTACAACAGATATCTAATATATACCAAGGTATATTTACAACACTCCCCCTTAGATATCCATTGTATATAAAATATATGCCTCGTTAAAACCTTACTGGGAAAAACCCAATGGAAAAAAACCCTAGTGAAGGAAAAAGAGTACATTGTATTTATATACATTAACAACTGCCTCATTAAAAACCTTGCTAGGAAAACACAGTGGGAAAAAACCATAGCGAAGGGAAAAACAGTGCAGTGTATTTACTCCCCCTCATGAAAACATCATTTGAGATCTCTGAGTCGTCGCATTCCAATGTTGTGCACCAACTTCTCGAAGGTTGCAGTAGGTAATGCCTTCGTAAATAAGTCTGCCAAGTTGTCTTTTGAAGAAATTTGTTGAACAATGATATCGCCATTTTCTTCAAGATCATGAGTGTAGAAGAGCTTTGGTGAGATGTGCTTCGTTCTATCTCCTTTAATGTATCCTCCTTTGATTTGGGCTATGCATGCTGTATTGTCTTCATATAACGTTGTTGGACAACCTTTGTTAGAGGACAATCCGCATGTTTCACAAATGTGTTGAGTCATTGATCTTAGCCATATACATTCTCGACTAGCCTCATGAATCGCCAAGATCTCAGCATGGTTTGAGGAAGTAGCTGTTATTGTCTGCTTCATAGATCGCCATGATATAGCAGTTCCTCCATATGTAAATAAATAACCTGTTTGAGATCTAGCTTTATGTGGGTCAGATAAATATGCTGCATCTGCATAACCAACCAGATCAAAGTTTGATTTATTAGAATAAAATAAACCCATATCAATTGTCCCTCGAAGATAACGGAGGATGTGTTTAACTCCATTCCAATGTCTTTTTGTTGGAGAAGAACTATATCTAGCTAATAAATTTACTGAAAATGCTATATCAGGTCGTGTATTATTAGCAAGATACATAAGTGCACCAATTGCACTAAGATATGGTACTTCTGGACCAAGAAGCTCTTCATTGTCTTCTCGAGGTCGGAAGATGTCTTTCTTTACATCGAGTGAACGAACTACCATTGGAATGTTCAATGGATGTGCTTTGTCCATGTAAAATCTCTTTAATATCTTTTCTGTATAAGTTGATTGATGAATAAATATTCCATCTGCTAGATGTTCAATTTGTAAGCCAAGGAAAAACTTTGTTTTCCCGAGATCTTTCATCTCAAATTCTTTCTTAAGATATTCTATTGCCTTTGGAAGCTCTTCAGGAGTTCCAATTATATTCAAATCATCAACATATACAGTAATGATAGCAAATCCTGACTGTGATTTCTTTATAAAAAACACATGGACAAATTGGGTTATTTTGATACCCTTCTTTCAATAAATATTCACTCAGGCGATTATACCACATTCGTCCTGATTGTTTTAATCCATATAAAGATCTCTGTAATTTGATCGAATATAATTCTCTAGGATTTGAATTATATGAGTCTGGTATTTTTAATCCTTCAGGGATTTTCATATAAATATCATTATCAAGAGATCCATATAAATATGCTGTAACTACATCCATGAGATGCATGTCAAGCTTTTTATACACAGTCAGGCTAATTAAATATCTCAATGTTATTGCATCCACCACAGGAGAATATGTCTCCTCATAATCAATACCAGCCCTTTGCGAGAATCCTTGTGCAACGAGTCTCGCTTTATATCTTGTGACCTCATTCTTTTCATTTCTTTTTCTTACAAATACCCATTTGTATCCCACAGGCTTGACATCTTCTGGTGTCTGGACTACTGGTCCAAAAACCTCACGTTTTGAAAGTGAGTTTAATTTTGTCTGGATTGCTTCTTTCCACTTAAGCCAATCATTTCTATGTCGACATTCTTCGACAGATTTTGGTTCATAATCATCATTTTCAGAAATGATGTCGTAAGCAACATTATACGCAAAAATGTTATCAACAACTATATTGTTTCGGTTCCATCTTTTTCCATTCATTACATAATTTATCGAAATTTCATTATTATCCTCAGGTATTTCACCTTCTTCGATATTATTATGAGTAGTCACATTCGGGATTTCTTCTGGAATATCCACATTATCAATTACGTCGTTTTGATTATTGACTACTTTTCTTTTTCGAGGATTTTTATCTTTGGAACCCATTGGTCTTCCACGCTTCTGGCGTGTCGCAGACTCATTAGTTATGATAACTTGTTGTGACGGGATATCAATTTTCGATGGTGTATTTGCAGCTGGTATATGTGACTTGATCACTTTCTTAGCATCTGTAAATGCATCTGGCATTTGATTTGCAATATTTTGCAAATGAATTATCTTTTGAACTTCTAGTTCACATTGATTTGTACGGGGATCTAAATGAGACAATGACGCTGCATTCCATGTAATTTCATTTTCCAACTTCTTAATCTCTCCCCCTAATGTTGGAAAATTTGTCTCATTAAAATGACAATCAGCAAATCGTGCAGTAAATACATCACCCGTCAGGGGTTCAAGATATCTAATAATTGATGGGGAATCAAATCCAACATATATTCCTAGCCTCCTTTGAGGACCCATCTTAGTACGTTTTGGTGGAGCAATTGGAACATATACTGCACTTCCAAAAGTTCGTAAGTGAGATATATTTGGCTGCTGGCCATAAGCTAATTGTATTGGGGAGTATTTATGATAGGTTGTTGGCCTAATGCGTATAAGCGATGCAGCATGTAAAATTGCATGACCCCATACAGATATTGGAAGCCTTGCTCTCATAAGCATTGGTCTAGCAATTAATTGCAGACGTTTTATAAATGATTCAGCTAGACCATTTTGTGTATGAACATGAGCTACAGGATGTTCAACACTTATCCCAATTGACATACAATAATTATTAAATGATTGGGATGTAAACTCACCAGCATTATCAAGACGAATTTTCTTAATTACATAATCAGGAAATTGTGCTCTTAACTTAATTATTTGAGCAAGTAATCTTGCAAATGCAAGGTTTCGACTTGATAATAAACACACATGTGACCATCTACTGGATGCGTCAATTAGAACCATAAAATATCTAAATGGTCCACTTGGTGTATTTATAGGTCCGCATATATCACCATGAATTCGTTTTAGGAATGCGGGGGATTCAGTCCCAACTTTAGCTGGTGAGGGTCTAATAATTAGTTTTCCTTGAGAGCAAGCAACACATGAAAATTCATGAGATTGAAGAATCTTCTGGTTCTTTAATGGATGCTCATGTGAGTTTTCAATAATCTTTTTCATCATTATTGACCCAGGATGACCTAATCGATCATGCCAAACAGAAAATATATCTGGACCATTGAACTTCAGGTTCATTATTGCATATGTTTCAATAACACGAATATGTGTGTAATATAATCCAGAAGAAAAAGCAGGCAACTTTTCTAATATACGTTTTTCATGCGAGACAGTTGATATAATATAAAGATATTCTATATTATTCTTCTCATCAGTCTCTATATGATAATCATTACCACGTATATCTTTAAAGCTTAGAAGGTTTCTTTTTGATTTACTAGAGAACAAAGCATTATCAATTGTAAATTTTGTTCCTCTAGGCAAAATAATATTTGCTTTTCCAAAACCTTCAATTAAGTCTGCAGGACCTGATATTGTATTGACTTTTGCTTCAAGCATTGTCAATTTAGAAAAGTATTTCCTACTTTTAAGTATTGTGTGCGTAGTTGCACTATCTGCCAAACATAAATCTTCATGATCCATATCAGTCAAAATATGAGAAGTGTCCATGATTCTTCGTTAAAGAGAGAAGAAAAAAAAAAGATATAATAAGTCTCCAAAATAAATTTTGAACTATATAGAAAAAGAAAATAGACTAACAACTTGAATTATAAAGAAAATAAAGATTGCAAATTGAACTACAAAAAAAAAAAAGTTACAAAAACTTGAAGCAATACATCAATTTTGAAATGAAGTACTTGCTCCTCCTTCAATGGTAATTTTCTCTTCTGGAGATTCGAAAAAATCAGCAACATCTAAATGTGTCATGGTAGATGGGTCAAATACATCATCTTCTTTATATGCGAAGTTTGCTCCCACAGTTTTTTCTTTCTTTAATGATGCTTGGTAAAGATCCACCAAGTGCTTAGGCGTACGACAAGTACGAGACCAATGTCCTTTCATGCCACATCGAAAACATTGGTTTTCAACACTTTTAGAGCTCTGGTTTGATTGTGGAGCTTTTCCTTTATGATCATCATTATTTGTGGTTCTCTTAAAATTATGACGACCACCACGAAATGAGTTATTTCTTCCTCTTCCACGGTCACGACCTCGACCGCGACCACGACCTCGACCACGATTATCAGAAATTACAGCATTCGCTTCAGGGAATGGTGTTGCTCCAGTTGGTCGAGATTCATGATTTTTCATTAACAACTCATTATTTTGTTCAGCCACAAGAAGACATGATATAAGTTCAGAATATTTTTTGAAACCTCTCTCTCGATATTGCTGCTGCAGGAGCATATTCGAGACATGAAAAGTAGAAAATGTCTTCTCTAACATATCCTCATCAGTAATTTTTTCTCCGCATAACAATAATTTTGAACTTATTTTGAATAATGCGGAATTATAATCACTCACTGATTTAAAATCTTGAAACCTCAGGTGCATCCAATCGTAACGAGCTTTCGGAAGGATAATCGTTTTTTGATGATCATACCTTTCTTTCAATTTTTGCCATAAAATGTAGGGATCCTTTACCGTAAGATATTCAATCTTTAATCCCTCGTGAAGATGATGGCGAAGGAAAATCATGGCTTTTGCCTTTTCTTGATTTGAAGTTGTATTTCCTTCTTTAATTGTATCTCCAAGATTCATAGCATCTAAATGAATCTCAGCATCAAGCACCCATGACAAGTAGTTATTTCCATTGATATCTAGAGCTACGAACTCTAATTTTGTAAGGTTTGTCATGATAAAGCTTTAACTGAACAAAAATGGCAGAGACTCGTGCTGATAACGTGTTATAAAACGTGAAAAGCAATGAAACAACTAAGAGAGAATTTGAGAGAGCAAAGTAGAGAGAAAAGAGAGCTAATGCTTTTCATTCAAGTGTGTGTTTTCCATACCTCATACAACCCCTATTTATACTAATGCAATGGGGTAGGTTACAAGCTTCAAAATACTCAAAATAGAAGTGGGTGAGAGTCTCTTGGCTATTCCTAAGGGAGTGGGAGAGTCATGGGGAAGAATGGCTACAATTATGGGTTGACTAAGACTAATGGAGCAATATGGATATCTACTATATACCACGGTATATTTACAACAGATATCTAATATATACCAAGGTATATTTACAACACTTCTTTTGATTTTCACTTTTCTAGAAACTGTTTCTCATTTATTTTTTAATAACTGAGAGTGTTCGAACCCGTTTGAATACATTTCAACTACTTTTATGTGACAATCACTTGATCACAATGCAAGCCTATTTAGAATGACAATTTAAATGTTTAAACAAGTGTTTTTAAGTGAAAAATAATTTTTTTTTTTTAAAAAATTTAAAAGAAAAAAAATGTTTAAAGAAGTGTTTTTAAGTGAAAAAGAAAAACATAATAAAAGAAAAAAGTGTTTTTATGTACTTAGAAAGTTATTCCAAACATTGGTATGATATTCTCAAATGCCGAACATAGACATTTGAGAGATGAAATACTCTCAACCATTTAAAATGTTTGTGTTCATATTTCAAGTACTCCAAAACATATCCTAAACATTTGTTTGAGTTTTTTTTTTCCTTTTTTTTTTCTTTACAAGTAATTTTATCTACAAAATTTTTTTGTAACAAATATTTTATTTATTTATTTATATATTTTTTTGAGATCAGGTCAATTTGATATATTGATTCTACAATCTTAGGTTCCGTTTAGAATACATTTTAATTTAAATGTTTTTCAAGAATGCATTTTTTAAATAACATTTTGTATAATAATTGTTTAGAATTTAAACACTCATATGTTTGGTTGCACTTCCTCATAGGTGTTTTTATACACAAGTTATTGTATATTTAAGACACTTTTTTAAAAAGTTGGTTTCAGGTGTTTCTCTTAAAATGGTTTATTTATCAATTTCATTTTCTAACAAGTCATTTTTAGTGGTTGCCAAACACTACAAATTTTTTCAAAATGACTTTTTTTTTTTCCAAAATTAAACACTCGAAAAGTTAAACCAAACACACCCTTAATAATATTTTTGAAATGTGTCTTCCAATCGAGCACTTAGGCAAAAAGTTGTGATGTTATATAATGTTTGAGAATACACAACTCATGGATTTATTTTCTTGGAGAAAGAGGCCTCATATTGAATTGCTCGTGTGCCCATTCGGCTGATGTCAGCACTATTGAGTTCGTTACAACTTAAATTCTTCCATATTATTCTTTCTGTTATAATATTATGTTTTATTGTGTAATGACATAAGAGAGTAATAAGAATAGTGTGGGAAGAGTGAAAATTGTATTGAGAGTTAGGGAGTTCATACTTTTGATTGAGAGGTAATTTCTCTGGGTTTTAGGGAGTTCTATTGTGTAATGACATAAGAGAGAGTAATAAAAATGGTTAAAACATGTCGGATTAGCCCTCCAAAAACCTTTAGGGAAAGAAACGGGTTGGTTAGGTGGCAGTTAAACCATACTATATACTAAGGGCTCTAATAGGCAAAAGAATAGACTATTTATCATATTAGGGGGTCATGATAATTAATCACCTAGAATTAAAATGTTTATGGATTGACATGAGGAGCTAGATTGGTGGGACGGCTTCGCAAACTAGGTGTCATCTACTATCTGTGTAAGTAAAGTTTCAACTAAAAACTCATTGATGCCCCACCAGTGAGTTGGTAGTTAGAGTGCTATGCACACATAGGTGCCTTTATGGGTAAGATTTGGCTCCACTGACTGGGTGCCTTCTACAATCAGTAGGAGTAGAGATTTCCCAAGATTCCCACGTATGCACCTCCAGTGAGTTGGCAAGCATATGTCAGGTTGGTTAATTGTCCACGTGTTCTATACGACATTATAGATGAAATGAAATGACCATTAGGCCCCTTAGCTCAACTGACCTCAAGTTACTCTTGTTTATGCATGTCTAGTGGTAATGTTACTTACTGAATATTCTTAAATACTCATTCTTTTCGCCCTAATAAATATTTTTAGGTAAGAACAAAGGTGTACAGAACGCATGATGGAACATTGCTGGACGAGCCATGAAATTCATAGATTAGTATACCATTTTTTCTGAACTTCTTTCCTATTGTGCATTTGGAAACTTTTATTTTGTAGGATCTTGTTTTGCATTATTGAGAACTTTATTTGAAATGAATAAATTATGGTTGTTCTTGTTTTAACTGGGATCCCAAGCCGAAATGTCCTTTTCAATTATCTAAGGTTGTTTTACGTTAAATGTCTATTTCCAAACTTCATTCTCTAAAAGCAAGTAGGTAATGGCCCTAGGGATAGTCATGAAATGTAGGGTCATTACAATTATTCTATTGTTTTCATTTGTCTAAATTCTACAATAGAGTACCCATTGCATATCGTGCGTACTTCTAAAACTTTTAATTTTGTAATTTTATACTGTTAATCGTAATATTTCATATTGTCAATGAGTGTTAAAATGATGTTGACCACAACAATATCAATATAATTCATGGAATAATTGATCGGTCGGGTTTTTTGAATCCCCAAGACCAAATAAAATTTATAATAGGCTACCAAGCTACTTTGCAGTAGTAGCGGCCGAGTCATCCATTGGAAATGAGATTTTCTATCTAAAATTTGGTTCTTATGGAAATCACATAAATGAGGGGTTTTTGGAAGATTTTGTCACGAAATCAATCGAAAAGATGAGAAAAGAAAAATAACCGGTAAAGTAAAAATCATGCACGAATATAGAAAACAAAAAGAAAACAGTTGATGAAAATATCAGAGATATGAGATCGTCAGATTACAGGGTTCACTGATTTGGTTTATTAATTGGTTTCATTGTTTCTCTAAAAGTTAATTCTACTAAATTATTATGAACCCAACATGCTTCTTGGTTAATTGGATTCTACATCCTCCTAACCTGTGTTAATCGCTTAATTAACCCGTTGTTGCGCAAATTGCTCACCGCAGGTGTACAAGTCAAGTTTTAATATACTATTTTTGTGAAATACGAGTGTTATCCTATGGATTGGGTTTCTAGCCAATTATTACCGTGAATACTATGGTTCGATTTTATTTAGAGAGAAAAACACGATGATAATGTTTAATTGAAATTAACAAAAGCTAAAAAGATGGAAATTCAAATGGGGAAAGCTCTTAGGGAATTGATTTCATCTATTGGGATTATAGATTAATTACTTGAATTAACATGCAATGTTTCATAAGTCAAGGATAAACTAAAATCATAATTATCTCTTCAGAACATAATTAATTCTCATTCAAACAATGAATTCAATATTCCTATCTAAATTCATTGACATGCAAGACCTTAAGTCTAATCATTTTTACAACTTCTAAAGCTATCCTAAATCTCCCGACCTTAGAATTACTTTAGTTATGCACATTAAGATCTACTAAACCCCCTCTCCCAAGCAAGATTCAGAATAAAGAACAAATAACTTATGGTCAGTAAATTAAAAGCATTAGGAATGCTTGCATAAATAGAATCAAAGCAATAAACATCCAAGATTTAATCCATAAAACCCCAAAGGGTTACATCAATCCCTAAGACACAACTTAGCTACTCATGGTCTCTACGTTACGATCTAAATTTGAAAAGAAAGCCATAAAAACAATACAAGAAAAGGGAAAGAAAGGAAAAAACCCGAGTCCTATAGATGTCACACGTCCCCGTCACGATCTCCATGAGCTCTCGCCTTGAATCCCGCTTCCTGCTCTTCTTCTAGCTCCCACAAGAGGTCTTGAATCAGGATTAGGACTAAAAAATCACCAAATGAGCTCCTTTTCGCCGATTGGAATTGTTGGGTTTTATGCCCTAAAACTCGTAGATAGTAATGTAAACATTTTCATATTATCAATAATATGTTATTGAGGTTATTCAACAAAGTTGTTGTTCAATTTTGTCGTATTAGATTTGCATTAAATAACCCTAAATAAAAAAAATAACACCCGAGGCTGTAATATGTAGCTTGAACTGTATGTGAGGACATACGAGGATCAATGTTCAAGAAATAGCCTAAAGGGTTTATAGTATAGGGATAAGGCTGGGTATCTTATCTTGGTGCACTATGGATATGACCTACTTTGTATTTGATACAAATGCAGTGATCCAACGCGTTCGTGTGGGTGACATGCGAGTGGGGGTATCCTATGCAATGAATTTACATAAGACCGAACCACAAAATAGTAATCATTAGATGTACTCCATTGACTAATTAAGTTTCTATTTCAATAGGATGACCTAGGCAACTTAGTCTCAATCTTGAATGTGTTATGGATTCCTGTCCACAAGGGATTGTCCTTTGATTTGTATGGGTGAGAGTGGCCAAATCATCGACTTGATAAGCCTACCATTTTGGGGACAAGATCGAGTGAGGAGCTGAGAACATAACAACACAAGATGAAATTCACCCCTTCCCGACTTTAGGGTAAGTAGATGAGTGTTCTCTTAAGTGGTGTCTCTGGGACTTGAACAAAGGGTTCTACCCTCTCATTGGCCTGAGAGGGACTTCTGTTTAAAAGTTGGACCTTAAATAGGTTGTTCATTAGAGGAGCATTTGTACTTAAGGACATAGAAGTAACTGATAGCGCACACAATGAGCTATATTTCCCAATTTATTTTAGTTTGTCTTTGAGGATTATTTGACCATTTTGATGTGTTTTAATGTTTCTTTTGTAGGAATTAAGTTTTGGCAAGTATTGGAGCAAATTGGACCATTTGGAAGTTATTCGGGTGTTCGAGATATAAAAAATGGTAAAGGAATAAAGAAGGAACCAAAGTTGAAGCAAATCCAAGCCCCTCAACCCGAGAAGCAGTGCTTTGGGTGTCTCAACGCTACCGTGAAGACAGTAGACGTGTATATAGGGCAGCGTCGACGCTGCCAAGATTTTTCGTTATTTGTTTGGGCGGCAAAGGACAGCGTCGAGACGCTGTCTCTAGCGTCTCGACACTATCGGCAGAATTTCTATAAATACAGCATTATGTGCTACGGCTAAGGGGAGTCCATTTGGTTAGATTTTAGCCCTAATTCCAACTAGAGACCTTTGGTGAGAGCTGAAGTAAGGACAAGGAGCGAGCATCAAGCGAAAAGGCATGAAGATCGTGATGGGGACTACAGTTTCAACGGATTCGAGTTTTATTCCTTTCTTTCCCTTTTATCTAGTTGTTTTTATGGTTTTTCTCTCAATTAGTGTTTGTAGTCTCAAAACTATGAGTTGCTAATTGTTAGTCTTAGGGATTGATGTAGTTGTTTAGATGGTTGGATTGATTTATGGTATGAATGTGTTTTTGTTTTATTCATGCAATTATGTTAGAATACATTTAATTAACTGGCCATTGATTGAATGATTTAGTGTTGAATCTTGCTCAAGAGAGAGGATTTAGCTTAGACCCTAATTGCTTGACTTAAGTAAAATTCTAAGATCGAGAATTTAGAATAACTTTAGAAGTTGTAAAAAGGACTAAACTCAAGACCGTGCATGCTAATGAACTTAGATAGGGATATTGGGTTTATTGTATGCATGAGAATCAATTATGCTTGGGAGAGATAATTGTGATAAAAGTTTCTTTGACTTATAAAATAATTGCACGCTAAATTCATTCCCATTAACTGATCCTCATTCTCAAATAATGAAATCAATTCCCTAAGAGTCTTTCCATTTGAATCTCCACATTTATTTTATGCTTTTGTCTTTAGATTTATCTTTCTTATTAAGTTTTGCTCTCTAAATAAAATTGGACAAGATTATTCACGATAGTTAATTCGCTAGAAAACCAATCTAGAGGACGACACTCGTTTAATCATGAAAACACTATATTAAAACTTGGCATGTACACTTGCGGTAAGCAATTTGCACATCAAGTTTTTACAGATGTAACCTAGGGGTAAAATGGTAATTTGATCCAGCTGGTGTTATGAACACTCATGAAGGACTAACTTGCTATTACTGGTCTATATCTGTGGACACATAAATATTCTATAGTGAGAAGAGTGCAGTTGTGAGTCTTTAGTGGAGTGAATCCATGGTTAACGAATGTTGATTAATGTGGTTAATGAGTTTAGCCAATTAATCTCGTATCATTGGAACTTTTGATCTGTAGGTCCATTAGGACCCCTTGCTAGCTCGTAAAGGGTATTGAGGTAATTTAGTCTTGAATGAAATTTGAAATGTTCAAATTTACCAAGGGAATTAATATAATATATGGTGATACATTATAATATAAAGTTTACATATTAATTAAACTTTATAATATAAATTTAATTTTGGATATGATTCAAAATTAATTTATGAGAAAATTAAATATTTGAACGAGTTCAAATATTATTTTAATATGAATTGGATCCATATTAAAACTATAGGTTAAATTTAATGCGCATTAGATGCACATTAAAACTATAGGTTATGAGAGAAATATACAATTGAATATGATTCAAATGAAGGCTTAAATTAAATATGTGATATTTAGTTTGGTAATTAATTAATTGGTGAATTAATTAATTATTTAATTTAATTTGATTTAATTAAATTAAAACTATAAGTTATGTGAGAGATATTCCTTTAAATATGATTTAAATGAAATAAATAATTAAATGTGATTTAATTAGTTATTAAATAAATTAATTATTATTAATTTAAATTTAATTTAATTCTAAATTAAATTTAAAATAGGATTAACCCCAACAGTTGTTGGGAGTTGGGAAAACGTGGGATCATCCCCACTATTCTCTCTCTCACCTCACGCCTGCACATAGGAACATAAGAGAAAAATCTCTCAGATGAATCTCTAGCATTTTTTTTACACATGGAAAGAAAATCTCTCTCTCAATCTCTCAAGAATTCACACTCATACTTTGTGAAATTCTCCCCTCAAGCCTTAAAAACCTAGGTTATTGATTGGAAAGCAAAGACTTTGTGCTTAAAATCTTATCTTTTTGAGTCAATTTAGCAAAAGTCTTAGAATCATATTGAAAATCTTAGAAGTATAGAATTTATGCTTAAAATGTACAAAAAGAGAAAGCTTTTACAAGAATTTATCCAAAGTTAATGTTTTTGTGCAGAGAGCTTTGCAAGGGAAATGTGCCAGCAAGTGGAGATTAAAAGTAGTGGAGCAAAAGAGTTGAAGTTGAATATTTGCACCCACGTCTGGTCTTGAAGATGTGGAAGATGCGTTCGAATTGCGCCCGCAAACTAATAATGACAGTAGCCCTAGCTGAAGACAGAAGTGTCAAAGCAGTGCATTGAAGATTTTGCGCCCGACTTTGCAGCCGCAATTGGGCTTTCCGATAGAATTCCTAGATTCGTGGGATCTTCATAGAATCATCTAAAAATCATAAATCTCGCATCAAATCTCCAAGGATCGTGGATTTATACCTTCTAAGATTCTCTCACACTGATCTCGGCAGCCAACCCAACCCTACCTTCCAAGGTCTATAAAAGGCGACCAAGGTGCAAGAAGCAAGGGGAGCTCGGAAATTCGTCCTTATATTTTTCAGTTTTTCTCTATTCTCATCTTGTAACCACTCTGAGCTCCAGATCTTTTAGCCTCTGTCGGCTCTTCCATTCAAAAGAAGAAGAAGAGAAAGACTTGTCTCCCCTTGAAAAAGGTTAAGAGTAAGCTAGATAGAGAGGGGAAGATCCTTAGTCGAGTCTTGCATTTTACTTTCTGTTTAGTCTTTATTTTCAGCTGCTGTGCTTTTCTATTTTCCTTTACTTTTCAGTTGTAAGTTCATTATTCTTGTACTCATTCCATTTAATCAATATGAATTTAGTTTATTCTCTACTTTGTGTATCCTTTACTTTATGTCTTGCATTTCAATTTCCTCAATGAGCTAAGCTTCTTCTCGGAGATTCAAATATGTTGAAGTTTAAGTTTCATTGTTAGCTTAAACTGATCACTTAAGTTAGCATAGTTTGTGTTCAGTTGATGGCCGAAAGGTTGGAGTTGAATACGCGAGTTCGCAAAAACAATAGTGGAAAAGATCCTAGAAATAGGACTTTGTTTTCTTGCATCCTAGAAATAGGACTGGAACCATTAGAGTTTTGAGAGTCGTGTACACTAATTATCTAAGTTTCAGCTAGCCCTAGAGATAAATGTCTAGTTGGCTTAGTCTTCTTAAGGCACCTACAACGGAGCTCAATAGAAGTAGGACTTAACTCACAATCTAGTTGTTAGGGTATTTGCGGGCGCAAACTGGAGAAATCTATCTGCACCATGTCTATGTGGGCAATATAGATAGCATTCTCCAGCCGTTTGCAATACCTGAGTGAGTTGCTAGCGCAAAGGTGGACGCAATCTAAAGCTTTTGGTTGATGTTATTTGAATTTCCCTATTTATCTCAAATATCTTTACCGCTTTCATTTACTTGCGTTATTTTATCTTTTTGTCTTCAAATTGCAAAACCCCAATCAAATTATTTCTTTGGTTACCATCCTCGGTTGCAAATTTAGAGGAGGTTCTTGTTTTGCAGAATCTAGTGTTTTTCAACTAGTCACTATCTCCATTGGGTACGATATCCAGAGTACTATCCACCTTATTACTTGATGGTGTATACTTGCACTCGAGCAGTGTCACAGCACACGCACGTTAGGTTCCCACAACCTACCTCAAGATCTCAGAGAAAAGTATGGTCTCTTAGTGGTGGTGTTCTCTGTACTTTGGTCCCAAGAAGCCTTGCTGTGAGTTCGTGATTTTGCACGTGGGAGATCGATTTTCTGTAAATTCAGAGTCGTCAACGAAAGTAAGTTTCAAGGACCTTTTTGAAGGGAATAAAAGTCCCCACGCAGCGGAAGCGCATCGATTGGACCTTACGCCGTATATTAATTAACATTAAAATACCGTTACGAAAACTCAAACAAACTTTAAACACTCTTTAAAGTTGCTGGAAAATCAGCTTAAACATGCTTAAAAATAAATCTAAATTTATTTTCATGCTTTTCTAAAGAAAAGGGGAAGAACCGTTACAAACCTCCGTTGTAGACTTGACCGTTCGTCGCCAACGATACTCCAACGAACAAAACGCAGCAGCCTCCTTTGTCTTGTGATCGCTGGAAAATTCTTCTTGAATGACACAATAACCACAGAGGTTACACCGGTATGACTCTAGGTCTAGGAGGCAAAAGACTTGTGGGAGTCTTTCTCTAAGAGGGAGGCTAGAGAGAATTCTAGGTCTTGTCTTGAGAGTCTAAGAGCAAGAGCAAAGTGTCAAGTGTCCTAGACCAATTAGGTCTAGTGTTCTATTTATAGAAGAGAGGCCATGAATAAAATATTCAATTAAATCAATCTTTTCCAAAATTGATTCAATCTTATTCCTTAATTAATCAATCATGATCAATCAATTCCACAATTGATTAATCTTTTCCACAAATGACTAATTACTTCCATAAGTGATTAGATCATTTCCATAAATGATTAATCACTTCCTTAAGTGATTAATTATTTCCATAATTGATTAATTCCCACCAATTAAATATCACATATTTAATTTCCGGCCTAGAATTAATTAATTTGCCCAAACACATTTTAGGCCTTAAATTAATTAATTCATTATTTGAACTCTTTCAAACTTCCATAAATTTATATTTGAATTTCTTCAAATATTAATTTCTCTCATAATAATATATCAATATATATTATATTTGTTTCCCTTAGTAAATTGAACATTTTCAATTTACATTTATTACTTAGTTGCCTCAAATTACTTTATGAGCTACCAGTGGGACCTAATGGACCTGCAGATCAGAAGCTCCAACGATGTGAGATTAATTGGTCAAACTCATTAACCACATTAATCAATATTCGTTAACTGTGTGTTCATTCCACTATAGACTCACAGTTGCATTCTTCTCACTGCAGACATATTTTCTGTGTCCACGGATATAGACCAATATCGACTAGTTAGTCTTTCACGAGTGTCCGTAACACCAGCTGGGTCAAATTACCGTTTTACCCCTGGGTTACCTCTATTTCCTTAAGTACCAATTCTCCTCTAATGAACAACCTGTTTGTGGTCCAACCATCAAACAGAAAACCCTCTCGTGCCATTGAGAGGGTAGGGCCCTTTGTTCAAGACTCGGAGTAACCACTTAAGGGAACACTCATCTGCTTCCCTAAAGTCGGGAAGGAGTGAATTCCATCTTGTACGATTATGTTCCCAGCTCCCCATTAGGTCTTGTCCCCAAAGTGGTAGGCTTATTGAGTCGGCGTATTGGCCACTCTCACCCATACAAATCAAAGGACAATCTCTCATGAGCAGGAGTCCATAATCAACTCAGGATTAAGACTAAGTTGTCTAGGTCGTCCTAGTGAAATAGAAAACCATCTAGTTAACGGTGTTATAACCAGTGGTTACTATTTCGCGGTCCGGTCTTATGCAAACTCATTGCATAGGATACCTCCACTCACATGTCTCCTACACGAACGCGTTGGATCGCAGCGTTTGTATCAAATACAAAGTGGGTCGTATCCATAGTGTCACTAGGATAAGGCACCCCAGTCTTATCCCTATACTATAGACCCTTTAGGCTGTTTCTTGAACAATGATCCCATATGTCGCTACATATAGTTCAAGACTCATATTACAGCCTTGGATGTCTAGTTTGTTGGATTAGGGTTATTATTAGGCAAAGACAAATATAAAATAACTAATAACAACATATCAATATTATTTCATTAATATCCGGTCAACGGTTACATTCACTATCTACGAGTTTTAGGGCATAAAACCCAACACTTTTTACAGTAGTTGAAATGCATGCTTAGCTTTGTATAATTAATTGAACAATGTACTGGTATTTTGGGAAACTCAACAGGGGCGAATTTATGTTGGGGCCACGTAGGGCACGTGCCCGCCTCAAATTATAAAAGATCTGTATATGTATTACATATTTCAGCCTAAATTATATGTTCAGTGCTTGGATTGTTGGTGAGGGGGGCACAATTTTCCTTGGGTGCATTGGGAAACCTCATGTTCGAACAATCAAATAGTTGCACGTTTTGTAAAATTTTGCTTTTTCGTTTTTTTAAGCCTTAACGTTTTCTGTTTTGGTTTCCTTTTCTTTTTCTTTTTCAATTTTCAATTTTTAAATTAGAATATATATTAATTAAATTCAGCTAGAATTTAGTTTATCTTTTTCATTTTACACGCCTGTTGAAGGAGAAATTTCGGCCAATCACAAATTGTCAAGTCATTAATATAAATTAATGATAAAATAAATTTGGGACCAATTACAAATTTACATATGTCCCTAAATTAAATTAATAGACATTAAAATTCCGCAAATCAAAGAATGCCACTTGTCTATTAGTGATCCATCAGATAACATAAGCCAAGTTCAATCAAATTATGCCACGTGGCAATTGGACCCAAGCCCAAGCCCATATGAGGTCCATCAAACTCTATAAATAGAGGAGGCCACCATTCATTTTAGGGAGGCAGATTCAGAGACAGAGTCAGAGAACTCAGAGTCCAGAGCATTCTGCCAGAGTCCAGAGTCATCAGAAGCCAAAGAGTCCCGAGAATTCAAAAGGATTCGAGATTCGGAATTCAAAGGATTCAAGACTCATGAGGTTTGAAGACTAGAAGACTCTAAGAAGAGATCAACAAGTCAATCTACCAATCAAGAAGATCAACAAGTTAACAGGCCGATCATCCAAGAGGATCAACAAGCTAACAAGTCGATCCAACAGATCATCAAGCCAATTGACCGATCAAGAGAATCAATAAGTCAGTAGGCCGATCATCCAAGAGGATCAACAAGCTAACAAGCCGATCCAACAGATCATTAAGCCAGTAGGCCGATCATCTAAGAGGATCAACAAGCTAACAAGTCGATCCAACATATCATCAAGCCAATTGACCGATCAAGAGGATCAATAAGTCAGCAGGCCGATCATCCAAGAGGATCAACAAGCTAACAAGCCGATCCAACAGATCATTAAGCCAGTAGGCCGATCATCTAAGAAGATCAACAAGCCGATCCAACAGATCATCAAGCCAATTGACCGATCAAGAAGATCAACAAGTCAGCAGGTCGATCATCCAAGAGGATTAACAAGCTAACAAGCTGATCCAACAGATCATTAAGCCAGTAGGCCGATCATCCAAGAAGATCAACAAGCAAACAAACCGATCCAAGAGATCATCAAGCCAACAGACCGATCCAAGAGATCATCAAGCCAGCAGGCCGATCATCCAAGAAGATCATCAACCTAGCAAGTTGATCATCCAAGAAGCCCAACAAACCGACCCAAGAAGAGCAACAAGCTAGAGGCTAAAGTTTATATATTTGTGAGAAAGAATCAGAGGATAAATATTAGAGATTGTACATCCACATGCATACAAACAAATATATAGTTTATTCCACGTGTTCCATCTTCGAAGTTACGTGCGAACAACGCCTTTGTTTACAAATATAAAAACAAAAAACAAAAGAAAAATCATTATTAAATTATTTTAGAAAACTAATTGTATAAAATAAACTTTATCCTTTTGAAACATCTTAAATATTTCAAGTTTCATTCTTTACTGGCATATTTAGATGAATAGTTCTAGGGTTGTTATAATTTTGGGAAAAATACACTTTCAGTCCCTGAGGTTTGACTTATGTTTCATTTTGGTCCCTGAGTTTTCAAACTCAACAATTTAGCTCTTGAGGTTTGGTTTTAGTTTGATTTTAGTCTCTCCATCTATTTTTCTATTAAAAACTAACGGTTTGCTGATGTGGCACTATTTTTTATTAAAAAATTATTTTTGAAATTTTTAAATATAAATATATTAAAATAATAAAAATATGAATTTTTAATATATTTTTATTTCTTTTTTCATCTTCTTCTTCAACATACCGACCACCAACCTCCTCCTCTTTTTTTTGTTGCTTTTTCTTCCTCTTTCTTTCTTATTCTTTTCTTCTATTTCTCTCTCTTGGTCACGAACAACAGTACCTTCGCCGCCGGAATCATCTAAAGTAGAGTAGTACTTTCTCTCTCTCTTGGTCACGAACCCGAGCCTGAAGCAGAGCAGTACCTTCACTGTTGTTCGCCTGAAGCTGCGCCGAGTCTGAAGCACTCGTTTGCCTGAATTCGCGTCGCGTCGATTCCAGCTTGAAACTCAGATCTGGAACGAAACCCATGAATTTTTCGAGCCTATATCTGGAACCAGTAGATTCTTCCGTTGCGAAAACTCGCGAGGAATCGACCCATTGAGGACGTTGCAAAAGAGATTGAAATGCCGGAGAGAAGAAATGGACGCAATCTCCAGTGGGATTCCGTCGAAAAACTTGTTGAGGTCGAAGGAAACATTGGTGAGAAATGGAAGAGAGGCAAGGTCAGGGGAAAAAGGTGTCAGTGAGGTCGAGGGAAGAGAGGTTAAGGCTGACGATCCAGGTGTAGTGGCTGATGACGGCGTTCCAGGAGGAGAGAGAAGAACGAGGGTCATCAGAAATGAAGTTTCTGAGAGAGGGAAGGGCTTGGGATTCAGTTAGGAGGGCAGAGAATGAAGGGGAAAGGAGAAGAAGAAAATAAGAGAAGAAGAAAAGAGGAAAAAAAAAGTCACCGGCGGCGACTACCGACCGGCAACAGTAGGGTTTGGGTTGAAGAAAGGAGATAGAAGAAGAAGGATAATGAAGAAGAGGAAGAAAGGGTAATGGGGAAGAAGAAGAAAAGAAATAATAATAAAAAATATTTTTTAAAATTAATTTATCATTATTTTATTTTAAAAATAAAGAAAATAATTTTTTTAATAAAAAAATGATGCCACATCAGCATTCCGTGAGAGTTTAACAGAAAATTTGACGGAGTGACCAAGAATGTAACAAAATCCAAACCTTAGGGGATAAATTGTTGAGTTTGAAAACTCAGGGACCAAAATGAAACCTAACCCAAACCTCAGGAACTAAAAATGTATTTTTCTCTATAATTTTTTTAAAAATATTACTTAATCTAAATATTATACCAATGCATTTAAAATTATATTTATATGAAGCTTAAATTACAAGTTTAGTTCCTAAATATTAAAATATATTTGATAGGTCCTTAAACTTTCAATTTTTTGTTGAATAAGTTTTTTTTTTTTTTTTTTTGAAAAATTGTTTAATAAGTCTTTTTAACTTTAAAATTGTCTAACAAATCCATAAACTTTCAATTTTGTATTTAATGAGTCATAAACATATTATTTTTTTTTTAAAAAAATTAACTATTCTATTAGACATAAAATTTAATTTCCTATCTAATTGTACCTTAAATTTTCAAAAACAAGCGAACCTAATTCTCTTGTAATGGTTCTCTGCTTTTCTCTCTAGAGAAGCAGTAGAAGAAGGCGGCCTTTAGTGTCGATTGCGGCGGTGCTTATACCGGCAAAGGAGCAGCTTGGTCTGCTTGTGGGTTTCTTTTCTATCCTTGCTTTTTGGATAGTTCCCTCGGTGAGCGTGGTTTTTCCTTTTTGCAATGGGGGATGACGAGGATTTGGTGAAGCAACTGCAGGATCTCCATGTGACACCTGCTGAAAAAGCCAGTGTTTATCAACTCCCTGATAGCGAGATAGATAGATCAGAACAGAAATTGATGAACTCAATTTTGTGCAAAATACATACGAAGAAGAAAATCAATCCAGAGATGTTTAGTTCGAAAATGCCAAAGATATGGAATCAGGAGCATACGATTATTGATAAGGTGGGATTCAATATCTTCATTTGTAAGTTCAAGAACGCGAAGATCAAAGGATGGATCTTAGATTCTGGACCATGGTTTTACGATAAAGCTATGCTTTTATTCGAGGAGCCTAAGGCGGGAGTTAGCTGCGATGACATGGAATTCAGGTACGTTTCTCTATGGACCCATTTTCATAAGTTACCGTATGCTTGTTTTTCTAGGACAGCGGCAAAAGGTATTGGGAATCTTTTGGGTAAGGTGGAAAAGGTGGATGTCCAAGATGAGATTGAGCCGTCATGGGGTTGTTCTCTACGAATCAAAATTCAAATCGATGTACATATTCCTCTGAAGAGGGGTATTTTCTTGAAATCCGGGAGTAAAGGGGAGGACAGGTGGATCCCGGTAACGTATGAAAAGTTGCCGGATTTTTGCTATGGGTGTGGTTGTTTGGGACATACGATTAAAGAATGTGAAGATGTCCTGGGACCCAAAGAAGGTGAACTAAAGTATGGTGTATGGCTAAGGGAACCTACCAAATTATGGGGTTCTGAAGGTAGCCCATCGGGTAGAAACTTCTTTAGCCGAGGTCGAGGACACTCTTGGAGTGGGGGACGAGGTCGCGGAAGAGCGGACCAATATGAAAGTGACGAAGAGGAGGACAGTTCTATCAAACAAGACCAAGTGGCTGATGTCTCAGGCCAACCGGTGGGGGATGCACGGCCGGCGGCGGCAAGATTAGCTCCTTCAGTTACCAATGTTCAGACGCCCCAAAAGGAAAGTGTAACGGATGGTAATTCCCATATGGATGTGGAATTGTCTTTGGAAAGTAAGGACACAATGAAGGAAAGAAGTAACGGGAAGAAAATCATTAAGGAGCTAGGCGACAATCAAGGAAATTTGGAATCAGTGGGTCGTGAAGCAGAAGAGGAAAATTTAGTAAAAATAAATGTTGACCCAATCCTAAAAAATCTTGATGGAAAGGAGTTGGATGCACATTTAATGGAATTTGATATTATTCCTCCAGAACCAACAAGTGAAAAAACGGCTGCTAATAATTTTGTTCAGAGAAACGATTCTGGAATAGTATTTGGGCCTTCGAATTCATATGCAAAAAAGACGGAGGAGACTAAAATAAAAAGATGGAAAAGAGTTGCAAGGGAGAAACAAAAGGTGGAAACAGATAGGTCAGAATTTCAGGCTATTAGTGTAACAAAACACAGGCCTGAATTGGAGTTGGTACAACCAGAACTAAGTAAGAGAAGAGTGGTGGTAGTGGAAAATGAATCAGTTGCGCGATCGGTGGAGGCTGCTAGACAGCCCCGCCGGGCACAATGAAAATATTAAGCTGGAATGTCCAGGGTTTGGGGAACCCTAGGACATTACGAGTGCTTAGGCACATTATAAATACGCACCGTCCCCATTTGGTTTTTTTAATGGAAACAAAGCTCAATAGAAGTGGTTGTGAAAAGGTTAAAAGACAGGTTAATTTCGAGTGTGGCATTGAAGTTCCGAGCCAAGGGTTGAGTGGCGGTTTGCTTCTTCTGTGGAAGCAGGATCTAAATGTCACGCTCCGCTCTTATTCCAAGGGGCATATTGACGTGATGGTTAAGGAGAAAGATTGGTTGTGGAGATTTACAGGGATCTACGGTAATCCTGTGAGAAATTTACATAAAGAAACTTGGGATCTAATGAATCGGTTATGGGATCATTCTGATATTCCATGGGTCCTAGGGGGCGATTTTAACGAGATCACAGATTATACAGAGAAGACTGGCGGTCTTGATAGGAGTGAATCGGAGATGAGGAAATTTAGAGACACTGTTGACGCTTGTGGGCTTATGGATCCGGGATATGTTGGGCCAAAGTTTACATGGTGCAATAATCACTTAAGTCAAGATATTATCTGGGCAAGGTTGGACAGGTTTCTTATCAACTCCACAATGATGTGTAAGAGAAATAGACCCACGGTCCATCATTTTGCGAGATTGGCTTCAGATCATCGACCAATCCTTGCTGAGTGGAAGGCAGAACCGCCTGATCGAGGTAATCGAAAGGTTAGACGTCCTAGGCGCTTTGAAGAGGTTTGGACAAAGTATGCAGAATGCAGAGAGATTGTCGAACAAGTGTGGAAACAGAATGTTTGGAGGGGAAGTGGAGACGTTTTAGAAAAAACAAGGGTGTGTCTAGGGCGGTTGGGTCAATGGAGTAGAGTCCAATATGATGGTTCCATTAAAGGGGCTATATCAAGAAAAGAGAATGAGATTCAAGTTTTGTTGAAACAGGGAAATCAGCAGATGATACAAGACGTGTGTGCTAAAAAGATGGAATTGGAGAACCTTCTGGAGGATGATGAGATCTATTGGAAACAGCGTGCTCGTGAGGAGTGGCTCCAGTGGAGAGATGGTAATAATAAATGGTTTCATATGAGAGCCAGCAACAGAAGAAAGGTTAATAAAATTCATGGTTTATTTGATTCGAACGGGGTTTGGCAGGATAAGGGCGAGGACTTGGAAAGAATTGCTAACAATTATTTTCAAGATTTGTTTATTTCTACAGATCCCCAGGCTGAGGCGATGAACCAAATTCTGGATGTAACTCCTTCGTGTATCACAAATGATCAAAACCTTAAACTCACAACCCCTTTCACGAGAGAAGAGATTTACAGCGTGATTAAGGGGATGCACCCAACTAAGGCACCTGGCCCAGATGGAATACATGCTATTTTTTATCAGAAGTACTGGGATGTGGTTGGCTCGGATGTATGTGCTTTATGTCTCAGCTTTCTGAATGGAGAAGGGAATTTGGTGAATATCAACAAAACTTTCATTGCTTTAATCCCAAAGGTTACTGATCCTAAATCCATGAAGGACTTCCGTCCTATTAGTCTCTGTTCAGTGTTATACAAGATCATTGCTAAGGCTTTAGCAAATAGATTGAAAGGGGTTCTGAACGATATTATCTCTCCTAACCAATCCGCTTTTGTACCGGGGAGAATTATAACGGATAATGTCATTCTTGGGTTCGAATGTATTCATGCAGTGAGGAATAAGAGACACGGGAAAGATGGGTTAGTAGCTCTGAAGCTGGATATGAGTAAGGCTTACGACAGGGTGGAATGGATTTATATCCAAAAGATGATGGAAAAGATGGGGTTCTGCAAGCGGTGGACTGAGTTAATCATGAATTGTGTGGAGTCGGTCAGCTTTCAAGTCCTGTTGAATGGTGCTCCTAGTGAAGAATTTGTTCCTAAGCGAGGGTTGCGTCAGGGAGACCCTTTATCCCCCTATTTGTTCCTGATATGTGCAGAAGGACTCTCGAGGCTACTCAACCATGCGGTAATGCAAAAAGAAGTTTCAGGTTTGGGTATTAATAAATATTGCCCTATTTTGACGCATTTATTTTATGCTGATGATAGCCTACTATTCTTTAAAGCTTCAAATTCAGAATGTGAACATATCAAAAGAATTCTTGATGTATACGAGAAAGCATCCGGTCAAACTATTAATTATGACAAATCAAATTTCATGACTAGTCCAAATACTGATGTGGATCTAGTCCAAAAGGTCAAGGATGTTTTGCAGGTTAACTTCAAGGAAAGCTTGGGGCAATATCTTGGGCTTCCTTCTCAGAACGCGCGGAAGAAGAAGGAGATTTTCAACAACATTAAAGACCGAGTTTGGAAAACCTTACAAGGATGGAAGGGTCGCTTTTTCTCAGCTGCAGGAAGAGAGATCCTGATTAAAGCAGTGGCCCAAGCCATTCCAAATTATGCGATGAGTTGTTTCAAATTTCCTGTGTCGCTAACTAATGAGTTAAATTCGATGTGTGCTAGGTTCTGGTGGGGAGCAGGGGATGCAGAGAGAAAGATTCACTGGAGGAGCTGGAAAAAGTTGTGCATTAACAAAGCACATGGGGGAATGGGATTCAGAGATTTGACCGTTTTCAATCAGGTCATGCTGGCAAAACAAAGCTGGCGGATAATTCGTTACCCTGATAGCCTTTTGTCTAGAGTGTTGAGGGGGCGTTATTTTAAAACAGGTCACTTCCTTAAGGCACAAATTGGAAATAACCCTTCCTTTGCGTGGAGGAGTATCATATGGGGGAGAGACTTGTTTAAAAAGGGTTATAGATGGCGTATTGGCAATGGTCTCCAGGTGGAGGCAGCTACGGAACCCTGGATCCCCAGAGAAGGTTCTTGTATCCCGATATTGGTAAACAGAACTACTCAATATTTCACAGTAGCCCAACTTTTATCTCCTAGTCGGACGTGGAGGGCGAACTTGATGAGAGGAATGTTTATGGATAAGGATGCAGAGGATATTCTCAACATTCCTCTATGTCAATATAGTAGGGATGATGAGATTGTTTGGAACCCGGATCCTAAGGGTGTATTTTCGGTTCGGAGTGCTTATAGAGTGGGCATCCAATGTCAAAATGCGGAGTTGGCTTCAGCATCAGGAAATGATTATCAGGAAGCATTGTGGAAAAAATACTGGAAAACTAGAGTCCCTGCGAAGATAAAAGTTTGTGGTTGGAAAATCTATAATGATATACTTCCAACCAAAACAAATTTGATTCACAAGGGCCTAGATATAAATTCTTCTTGTTTTTTTTGCAGGAATCAACCGGAGACACTGAAACATTTGCTTTGGGAGTGTAAGAAGATTAGAGGTATTTGGGCTAGTTTTCTTCCATTTAATAATGATTTTTTTGATGCCGACAGGAGTGGGTGGACAGTCCCGGACTATTGTGAAAGCTTATGGAGAGGAAGTGGCGGGGAGGCTTGGGAGCAAAGTCAGATGCAAAAAAGCCTCCTAATATGTTGGCAAATATGGAATTTTCGTAACTCAATATATCACAATCAACAGCAACCCAACATACAATTCCTAGCGCAACAGATTCACAGCAGCTTATCAAATGTGGAGGGACAGGGCAATACTCACAGCAAATTCCGAAGGGACCGTTTTGTAGAGATCCCAATTGGGAAATCTGCTTTGGCAAGACAGTGGGCAGGATCCTCAATCGACGAATGGGTACTGCGCAGTGATTCGTCCTGGTGCGAAAGGAAGAAGATGGGCGGTCTAGGATGGATCTTACGCTGGGGAGACGGGTCGTTGGTGTCAGCAGGATTTCGCAACATCCACCATCAATGGAAAGTGAGCTGGTTTGAAGCCTTGGCAGTCACAGAAGGTCTGAAATCAATTTCTCTTGCTCCCCCAAGTTGATTATCGAGCTTGACTCTATTCAGGTGGTACATCTGCTTGAGGGGAAGGAAGAAGATAAGACAGAACTCACCTTCTTTGTCGAGGAAGCTCAGCGGTTGTTCTCTGGTTTGGGAGTTCAGTCGATTCGGCATATCCCTAGAAAACAGAACAAAGTAGCCCATTTTTTGGCCCAACAGGCAGTTTCGACTGATTCAGCGGAAAGTTGGGTAAATGATTTTCCTTCTTGGTTATTCTTTATGAATTTAGATGAGATTAGGTGTGAAACTCACGATGGTGGGGGGCCTGTCCCACCAATGTCTGCTTTTTAAGTTTCTTTTGATTGTTTGTTTCTCCTAAAAAAAAAAAAAAAAAAAAAAACTTTCATTTTTTTAACTATTAAATACATTAATTTTTTAAAAAATGTTGAAATGGTTAAAGACTTATTTGACAGAAATTATTTTTTATTTATGTCTAATAGAACATTTAGTTTTGAAAAAAATATCGAATGAGTTAAGGATTTTTTTGGATACAAAATTAAAATTTTATGGATTTACTTGACACAAATATGAAAATCCACATACCTTGGACATTTTTTTTTTAAAAGTTTAGGGACTATATCGACACAAATCTAAAAGCACATGGACTAAGCTTATAATTTAACTTGTGCCCCCCCCCCCCGACGTAAAGTTCTGGATCTACCACTGAAACTCAATTGAATTACGATCGATTCACGTCGCTTCCGCTAGGATTCGATCCCTTCAGAAATCGTATTCTATATATAGAATCCTAGTCACAGTGTTAAGATGCTAGGGACAGTGTTTTGACGTTGCCTTGTTGATGGGCAAAACAAAAAAGGAAAATGCGAGAGCATCGAGACGCTCTTAGCACAACGTCTCGACGTTGTGCTCTCGGGAAGGCTGGCTGGGAAGACTGGGGTCGCAGCATCGAGACACCACAAGCTAGCGTCTCGACTGTATGCTTTCTGGTCAAATGGCTGCTGTAGCTCTTGTTCTGATTCTTCTTCAATTCCTTTGCCTATTTTTGCTTGTCGAACACTAATCAACTCTCAATTGCTCTAATTCATATCAAGAACATAATTCCTACAAAATAAACATAAAAATGTATAAAATTGGCCAAATAAATCTCTGAGACTAACGATAAAAGACCGAGAAAAATAGCTCATAATGTGAGCTATCAAATATCCCAAAACTTAAGCATTTGCTAGTCCTTGAGCAAACTAAAAATCAGAAATAGGTTGTAAATGGATGTAAGTACATAACTCAAATCTCAAGGGTCAAATGTCAATAAACAAGCTGTCGCAACGTCATCGCGACGCGGAGCGGCCGACGTCCTTTCCTAAGGGTCTCTTTCGAGGTTAAAGGTTTGGAGTCGCCACCAATCATCTTGGGGTGTGATTGGTCACCCATTTTAAAGAAAAACCGGACTTTGAAGACCAAAAATTAGGTTTGGGGGTCAGTTGTGTGTAGGGAAGGTATTAGCACCCTACAACACCCGTTTGAAAACATTTTATTTTATTACTCGAATTCATTAAACAAAGGTCCATGTCTTAACAAAAAAAAAACAAATAAAATTTGGGAAAAAAAAATGAAAATTGAAAATTAAATGTCTCACTAATTTCACCTTATCTTTAAATAAAGTAAGGATTTAATTTCGTGAGTGGGGTTAACCCATAACTCTATTATCACGTATAAATTTCCCAATTAAGGAAAATCTTTCACCTCAAGAATTTGAAAATTATTTCAACTCCGTCATAGGCTTTACATGATTTTATGACACCATTCAACAAAAAAGAAATCCTCTTTTATTTTCCACATTAAAAAAATTATTGGAAATTTCAAAATTAAAAATTAAAATAAAGAATTTGAAATTAATTGAAAGAAAGTTAAATCATTTAGAAATTCGAACTAAAACCAAATTGAAATTCAATTGGAAATCTCAGTTTAAAAGTCATCTTGAAATAGTTTTAAAAATTCCAATTTGAAGTTAAATTGAAGTTGATTTCAAAAATTCTAAATTAAGACCAAATTCAAGTCGATTGCAAAAATATTTAGGCTAATTTCTAGGCAGGGTGTTCCCTTTCGGTCAGCTTAAATTTCTTAGACAAAATTAACCTAAAGTTTCCATAATCAACTTAAAAAAACTTTTCTTGAAATCCAATTTGAAACTTCAAATTAAATCCCATTTGAGATTCATTTAAACAGTTCAAATTTAAATACCAAACTAAAATTCACTTTGAAATTCATTTGAGTATTTTCATTTTTAAATCGTTTGAAGGAATTCAAATATTAACCAAATTAAGATCGACTTCAAAATTTTCAATCAAAACCTATTTTGAAATTTATTTAAGAAACCCAATTTACATCCAATTGAAATCAATTTTGAAAATTAAAATCAAATCGAAATTCATTTGTGAATATCAGAATTACAAATTGAACCAACTTGAGATTTTATTCAAATTAAAATCAATCAAAGAAAAATTAAAATTCTATTTGAAAATTTCAAACCAAAACTAAATTGAAATTGAGTTAATTTAAAACCAAGAATCAAATTGAATTGAAATCCAAATTAAACCAAATTGACTTCGGTTTTTTAAAATCCTAAAAGAAATTAAATTGAAAATTCAAATTTAGAATCAAAATGGGATTGAAATCAAAGCTTCAAATAAAAATTAAATTGAAACGGAATTGAGCTCTCTAATGTGAATTAAAGACATTGATTCAAATTCAAGTCAATTAAAACCAATGTGAAATTCAAATTAGAAATTTCATGTTAGAGTCTAATTGAAATTGATTTTGAGATTTTAATGTAAACCAAAATTGAAATTGAATTCCAATTCAACTAAAGTCCATAAACATTCCCACTTTAATTAAAATTTGAAATTGAGTTTTGAAGTTTGCTTCAAAAATCCAAACTAAATAGATACAACTTGAAATTCATTTGAAAGAAAAAATCCAAAATCACCTTGAAATTCATTGGAACTTGAAATTAAAACCATTTGAGGAGAAATTGACATCTAATTTGAGATTTCAAATTAAATTCGGTAAGCCATTATTAAATTAACCTTCAAATTAGAATTTAATTGAAATAGATAAAAAAAGTTCAATTTTAAAGCAAATTTGAACATGATTTAAGAATTTCAAAGTAAAAGCCAATTTGAGATAAAACTCCAATTAGAAATCCCAATTATAAGTCAATTAAAATGACCAATAATGATTAGAAAACTAATAAAAGAGAATAGAGAAAAGGGAAAAAAAATGAAAGCAAAATATATACCAAAAATAAAATTAAAAAAGAAAATGAAATTTAAAAAAAAAAATGTGAAGACAATTAAATGGGGAGGGACCCACTTACCTTTTCTCTCTCTCCCACTCTCCCCTTCTTCTTCTTCTTCACGAAAATGTCTCCCTTTTTTCCTTTTCCTTCCCTCTTTTTTCCTTTTAACTCTTCCACCTTCCCTCCTCTTTTATCTTAAACCTCACTTAGGAACCTCGTCGGAATCAACGGGCAAACGGCGGCGGCAAGGTGTGGCGGTGAGCAGCGGCGAGCGGCGGTGGTGGTGCGGCGGTGAGCGACGGCGGCGGCGGCGGTGGTGGTGAGCGGCGGCGGTTGTGAACTTAGATATTTGGAAATCCTTCTAAAATCTCTATTTTTCCCTCTCTAACTCACTTTCTCTCTCTAAGCTCTTTTCACTCTTCTCTACTTTTTTTTTGTGTCTTTCTCTCTCTAAACTCTTTCACTCCTCTTCTCTTTTTTTTGTCCTTGTTGTTGTCCCCCTTCCATCCTCCATAAGCTCTCATTATATAGTAGAGCTTGGAGGAAGTGGTTGAGAAAAAGGGGGAAAGAATGGGAGGTTGAGAGAAGGAGGGGGAGTGAGTTGAGAAAGAAGGGGAAAGAATGGGAGGTTGGGAGAAGGAGGGGGGGTGAGTTGAGAAAGAAGGGGAAAGAATGGGAGGTTGGGAGAAAGAGGGGGAGTGAGTTGAGAAAGAGGGGGAAAGAATGGGAGGTTGAGAGAATGAGGGGGGATGGAGAACGTGGGAAGAGGAGGGAAGAAGAAAAGAAAAAAAAAATAAATAAATAAAAAGAAAAAATAAATAAATAAAATAAAGCAATAAAATAAATAAATAAATAAAATAAATAATAAATAAATAAACAAAATAAAAATAAAATAAATAAACAAAATAAAGAAATAAATTAAATAAAACAAAAAAAGAAAATAAATCATAAAAACTAAAAAACAAATTTTAGATAATATTCAAAGAGAGGGATTCGAGCCAAGGACCTCGTGATCGTTAATACAACTTTATTCCGGTTGAGCTATGCTCTTATTGACATACCAAAAACAAATTGACTACCAAATATTGAAAAACTTCAAACATTATTACTAAAAATCAAGCCGGACCAAATACGGTGTCTACAGTTTGCCCCCCGTTGTGTATCCTTGAAGGATTGAAAGGGTAAACAAAGGAAAAAGACAAAGTATTGGGAAGGCGAAGATTTTTCGTTAAAAATAAAAGAAAGGGCTTCATGCTTAAACCAAACATAGCCTATAATTGGAAAAGGAAAATGAACCTCACTTTGACCGGATTTTCCTCTCTAATCAAAGATAAAGTTCGATTTAATCAAAAGAAAAGGGGAATGGACCTGGCTCAGACCAGGCTTTGACCTCTAAACAAGAATAGGGTTCGATTTAACCAAAAGGGAAGGGGAATGCACCTGGCTCAGACCAGGCTTCGACCTCTAAACAAGAATAGAGTTCGATTTAACCAAAAGGAAAGGGGAATGGACTTGGCTCAGACTAGGCTTCGACCTCTACCAGCTAGTAGGGCTCGATTTAACCAAAAGAAAAGGGGAATGAACCTGGCTCAGACCAGGCTTCGACCTCTACACAAGAATAGGGTTCAATTTAACCAAAAGGAAAGGGGAATGGACCTGGCTCAGACCAGGCTTCGACCTCTAAACAAGAATAGGGTTCGATTTAACCAAAACAAAATAAAACATGAAATGGACCTGACTCCAACCAGGCTTCGACCTCTACTGACTAGCAGGGTTCGATTTAACCAAAAGAAAAGGGGAATGGACCTGGCTCAGACCAGGCTTCGACCTCTACTGGCTAGCAGGGTTCGATTTAACCAACCAAATAAAACATGAAATGGACCTGACTCCAACCAGGCTTCGACCTCTACTGACTAGCAGGGTTCGATTTAACCAACAAAATAAAACATGAAATGGACCTGACTCCAACCAGGCTTCGACCTCTACTGACTAGCAGGGTTCGATTTAACCAACCAAATAAAACATGAAATGGACCTGACTCCAACCAGGCTTCGACCTCTACTGACTAGCAGGGTTCGATTTAACCATCCAAATAAAACATGAAATGGACCTGACTCCAACCAGGCTTCGACCTCTACTGACTAGCAGGGTTCGATTTAACCAAGAAAGAAGTGAATCATAGACTTGCAAAATCTCAAAATGTAGAGTATGCTTAAATGTATGAGATTCACATTTACATGCAACATGAAAATGTGCAGGGCACAAGTTTCAAAACACAAACTTCAAAATTAGCGAGTTTTGAAAACCAGAACTATAAAATAGCTCATTTCTTGCGTTCCGCCTTTCTAAATTGAGAGACATAAACGAAGTGAATTAGGCTATTTTGCTGACGATGAACCAAAACACTTTGAGGTCTTGATTTAAAGACTTCCGAACGTTTCATAGCAAATCGTCTTGTGAGTGGAATTTTCCAATGTTCTTCCCACTAAATCCTCTGCACTTCAGATTCTCTTCTATCGAAGTCTACTGAATAAACGTCATTGCTTTAGATGTCGCAGACATCGAACACTTTCAATTGGTATTGCATTGACAATAAAGGCATTAAGCTATCCACGAATCTAATGAGAGGAAATGAAGACTTATCAGCCAAGGAAGCTTTCAAAGTATATAACAATAGACATCTTCGGATCTTAATTGCCTTTCTTTCTCTTTCTTTTCCTTTTCCTTTTCCTTTTCTTTTTCTTTTTCTTTTCCTTTTTCTTTTATTTTTTCCTTTTTCTTTTTTTCCTTTTCTTTTTTTTTTGATGCTTTCAACACTCGAGAGAAATTATATGTGTCAATCAAGGTTGCTCAACCTAAAAGAGATCATGTATGTTAATCAAAGATTGCTCAATCCGAAAGGAAACATATGTGTCAATCTTAGATTGCTCAATCATCAGGTATGTCAGAATTTTTAGAAGTGTCTCATGTGCTAGTTTAGAGAACTATCAATGGTAATTCATAGCGTTAAACATCTTACCTGATTCAAATGCTTCATAACCTTAGCCTTGTAGTGGACAAAAAGGTTCGATACAAGGAGATGAATTTGGCCTAGAGACAAATGGGAATGGTAGTGAACAAAGAAAGAGAGAAAAGACTGAAGGAAGAAAACATAGGTCACAAATGCCTTCATAAGAAATCTCTTGAACAATAAGAGATTGAACATAATTCAAATGAAAATATTTGTTAAAGTGACCCCAATTCTTTGGACAACCACTACGAGAACAAGGAGTAGCTCCTCAAGGGATTATCTCATATATCTCGTTCTTTCTTTAAGTCAGCTCGAAATCTTGGATGAAAAACCCACATTACTGGGATTGTCCTTTCTCTGAATGTGATTCAGCTTTCTAAGAGAAGTGTGATTCTTCATAAGAGAAGTGTGATTCTCTTGACTTGGCCTTTGCCCCAGTCTAAAACAGTTTACATAAATGGTAAAATGACTTTACTGTAGTATAATGGTGAAGGCTCTTATCCCAATTTAACAATGACGGTTTTGCCCCAGTATAACGATGAAAGCTTTGCCCCAGTGTAGCAATGAAGATTCTTGCTCCAAATGATGATTGACAAAGAAAATCTTCAAACCGTTTGGAGGTGTGACCTCTTGATCTACATTGATTGCTCCAATCATGCATTTCAAGAATTATCTTGGCCTTGTACCTTTTTTTTTTTTTTTTCTTTTTCATTTCATCTTTTCTTTTTCTTTTCTTTTTCATAACTTTTTTTTTGGCCAAATATATTTTTTCATGACTGGCAAAATATAATGCGATCACATGTAGACGATCAACCACCTGTAAGCCATCCTTCGCGACTTCAATAATCACTCCATGTTGTTTCTTTGTCAATGTTCCTCGGTACCATGATAGGGTTATTTCTCAAGCAAAACTCAATGAAAGAATTTGAGACTTCGAGACAATTTGTCTAGTTACTAAGTCCAAGTTCCCAAGATTATCATCCTTAGTCTTGGAGTCACCTTCCAAAAAAAAAAAAGGAGAGAAGACAAACGATAGAAGTGGTAGGAAAAGTGTAGATTAAAAAAGTTGAAATATAGGAATACTCAAAGAACTACAAGTCTTAATTATGAAGCAGTAAATCGTAAGAGTTTAATCCCTATTTCATTACTATTGAAGGTCTCTTGGTAATATTGGGTGGATATTTTGAAATGTTTGCCACATGGTTAGATGTGACAGGCTCAGCAAAAGGCTCTCAAGTGGGTAGACAAATATGGAGATTTAACGCAGCTATACGCAATGAGTTTAGCAAATGGTTCAATTGTGAATCAGTAATTCATGCTGGCCTACCACAAAAATCACGCGTGGTGGGCTAGGCTCAAGGTTTCATAGTAAGTAGTTTCGAATTCTTACTTCACGAGGGGGTGCTTTGCCCCAGTGTGATAATTGGAACCTTGTGTGGGGAGAAATGGTAATATGAAACTTTGCACATGGACGATGGTCAAAATAAAAGTTGCAGTTGATTGAGAGTATAGCTGATAATAACGAACATACTTCCCATGAGAAGGGTAAAAATAGTCAAGAATTGACCAATTTTCCTCAACGATTATAGTGAAAGCATCTATTTTATTTCTTTTTCTTTTTCTCATTTTCTTTTCTTTTTTCTTTTTTTGAAAGAGAGCGGAGAGGTTGGACAATGCAATACCCGAACTTGAGATGTAACATGCATAATTTTCATTTGTGATTGACATAAAAATAACAACTATACTGGTCAAAATGGAGGAAACAAATCCTTTATTGATCAATAAAGTATACAATGGAAAACATCTCCAAATTGAGGGGTGGAGGTGGTGAGGGATAAAACAACTTTTTAAACAAAATACTGAGACTGAAATGAAACTTTTCAAAACAATTATTGAAATACTCTGCAACTTTGTCTAGCCTTCTTGGGAAAGATAGTCAGGCGATCTATGCATAATACTTCCGAACATAGTCTGAATTGACTGGGCTTGATAATTCACAACCATCCATATTGGTTAAGATTAATGCCCCACCAGAGAAAGCCTTTTTTACCACAAATGGTCCTTCATAATTTGGAGTCCATTTTCCTCGATAATCTTTTTGAAATGGAAGGATCCTTTTCAGCACCAGATCTCCCTCTCTGAATCTTCTTGGGCGAACTTTCTTATCATATGCTCTCATCATCCTTCTTTGATAGAGCTGGCCTCTACTCAATGCTGTTAATCTCTTCTCTTCAACGAAATTGAGTTGTTCATAGCGATTCTGGACCCATTCACCCTCTTCCAATTTAGCTTCCATAAGAACTCTTAGCGATGGAATTTCCACCTCAATTGGGAGCACAACCTCCATACCATATACTAATGAAAAAGGTGTTGCCCCAGTTGATGTACGAACTGACGTGCGATAGCCGTGTAGAGCGAAGGGAAGCATTTCATGCCAATCTTTGTACGTTACAGTCATCTTTTCAACAATTCTTTTTATGTTTTTGTTTGCAGCTTCAACAGCCCCATTCATTTTTGGTCTGTAGGGGGTGGAATTGAGATGTTTAATCTTGAATTGGTCGCATAACTCACTCATCATCTTATTGTTCAAGTTTCTAGCATTATCTGATATGATGGTCTCAGGGAGGCCGTATCGACAAATGATCTCCTTCTTGATGAATTTGATCACGACCCCTTTTGTCACATCACGATAAGAGGTTGCCTCTACCCATTTGGTAAAGTAATCTATGCCCACCAAGATAAATCGATGTCCATATGAAGCTTTAGGATCAATGGGTCCAATCACATCCATTCCCCACATAGAGAAAGGCCACGGAGCAGTTAAAATGTGTAACTCGGACGAAGGAGCATGAGTCTTGTCTGCATAAATTTGACATTTATGACATTCTCTTGCATACTTAATGCAATCTGTTTCCATAGTCAGCCAATAATAACCAGCTCTCAAAACTTGTCTAGCCATCATATGCCCATTTGCATGGGTACCACAAATTCCCTCATGGATTTCTTTCATAATCTGATTAGCCTCTATGGCGTCCACACATCTTAACAGAACCATGTCATAGTTTCTTTTGTAAAGTATCTCCCCATTCAAGAAAAATTTCACTGCCAATCTTCTCAGAGTTCTCTTGTCATTTTCTGATGCAATAGGAGGATATGTTCCGCATTTCAGATATTGTTTGATGTCTTGAAACCACGGTTTGTCATCTGACTCATTCTCAATATTCATGCAGGAGGCGGGAACATCTCGCTTTTCGATTTTAATTGGCTGGACCCCTTCATCAAAATCCACATTGAACATGACTGCTAGAGTAGCCAATGCATCTGCTATCCGATTATTCTCTCTTGGGGAATAATCAAAAGTAATTTGATCAAACTGTTGAGATAATCTTGTTATAAGTTGCTTGTAAGGCAATAATTTAGCATCTCTGGTTTCCCATTCTCCTCTTAGCTGATGAATCACTAGCAAAGAGTCCCCCAAGACCTGAAGCCTTTCAATCTTCATATCTAGAGCAGCTTGAATGCCCATTGAACAAGCTTCGTATTCAGCCATGTTGTGCGTGCAATCAAAACACAACTTAGCAGTGAGAGGGAATAATTCTCCTCGAGGCGATATTAATATTGCGCCTATTCTGTGACCCAATTCATTTGAAGCCCCATCAAAGAACATGGTCCACATATCTGGATTCGATATTTCTTTCTCTGTTGCTACAGTGAGGATATGCTCATCAGGGAAGTCGAACTTCATCGGCTCATAGTCCTCTATAGGTTGTTATGCCAGATAATCAGCTAGAGCGCTCCCCTTTACTGACTTTCGAGTTACATATGTGATGTCATACTCGGATAAAAGAACCTGCCACCTTGCAATTCGTCCCGATAAAGATGGCTTCTCGAAGATGTATTTCACGGGATCCATTTTCGAAATAATCCATGTCGTGTAATACAACATGTATTGCCTTAAGCGACGTGCAGCCCAGGCTAGAGCACAACAAGTTTTTTCCATCGAGGAGTACCTAGTTTCACAACTGGTAAACTTTTTGCTCAAATAGTATATAGCTCGTTCTTTCCTACCAGAGTCATCATGCTGCCCCAGTACACATCCCATTGCACTTTCTGTTACGGTGAGATACAAAATGAGCGGACGTCCAGGCACTGGTGGTATGAGGATCGGTGGGTTTCGTAAATACTGCTTAATTTTATCAAATGCTGTTTGACAATCTTCATTCCAAATGCCATCATTGTTTTTGCGAAGCAACTTGAAAATAGGCTCACATGTTGTGGTCAATTGCGCTATGAACCTGGCAATATAATTTATCCGACCCAAAAATCCTCTAACTTCTTTCTGCATTTGCGGAGGCGGCATTTCCAGAATTGCCTTAACTTTGTCAGGGTCGACCTTGATACCTTCTTGGCTAACCACAAATCCTAACAATTTACCAGAGGTTGCTCCGAATATACATTTGCTCGGATTGAGCTTGAGCTGAAACTTTCTCAATCGATCGAACAACTTGCGAAGAACGGTTGTATGTTCTTCCTCCTCTTTCGACTTGGCAATCATATCATCTACATACACTTCAATCTCTTTGTGCATCAAATCATGGAATAAAGTAACCATCGCTCGCTGGTAGGTGGCCCCAGCATTTTTCAAACCAAATGGCATAACTTTGTAGCAGAATGTTCCCCACAATGTAATAAATGTAGTTTTTTCCTGATCTTCAGGTGTCATTTTTATTTGATTGTAGCCTGAAAAACCATCCATAAAAGAAAAGGTAGAGAAACCAGCAGTGTTATCTACCAACACATCAATGTGAGGGAGAGGAAAATTATCTTTAGGGCTTGTTTTGTTTAAATCCCTATAATCCACACACATCCTAACTTGCCCATTCTTCTTTGGCACAGGAACAATGTTTGCAACCCATTCAGGGTAATTGGACACAGTCAGAAATCCAGCATCAATTTGTTTCCTGACTTCATCCTTTATCTTAATTAACATATCCGGCTTCATCCTTCGCAACTTTTGCCTTACTGGTTTGCATTCCGGTTTGAGTGGTAGATGATGCATTACAATATTCGTGTCTAGCCCAGGCATGTCTTGATAGGACCAAGCAAAAATATCGACATATTCTGTGAGCAAATCAATAAGCTTTTTGCGAGTTTCTGTAGAGACATTAGTGCCAATTTGAACCTCCTTGACTTCTGCTTGTGATCCCAGGTTAATTATCTCTGTTAACTCTTCATGGGGGCCCAACGCTTTTTCCCCTTCCTCTATCATTTCTAACAACTCAGCACTAGGTTCAAAATCTTCTTCTTCCTCGTCGGACTCAACATTGTGTATAGGAATATCAAGTTCGTATTGAGAATCGTTTGCACATTCAATCTCAGTATTACTGCTTAAGATGTTGATAATTCGACATAGAGAGAAAAGAGAAGAAAAGAAGAGTAAATATTTTGCCATGGAGAGTATAATATGTAATAGCAAAAGGAAATGAACTAAAATCTTCATTGAATGATGAATTTTACTTGAACACATAGAAAGAAGTCTGGAAAATGAAATGAGTAAAACGACTAACCTAACTTGAAATTGAAAATTGAAATTGCAAAAAACAATAAAAAGTGGTCAATTACTTTGACATCTTAACAGCGAATGACGGTAATTCAATAGTACTCCAATTGTTGAGCTCGAAGTTTTCTGGGCACGGGTAAATCCATGGACCCAATTCTTCCTCTTTAGTTACTACTGCAACTGCAAAATCACCAGGACGAATTATACCATCACTTTCAAACGAGTGGTAGAGATGAGGAATGACTTTTTCTCCATATTCTGGTTCACGACTTTCAAATCTGGCCAAACGTCTCTCTTTTTCTCGCTTCTGTACCCTGATCATGCCTGCTTTATTCGGCTTATATCCAAGCCCAAATCTTTTTGTATTTTTCGATAGACTTAAAACATCATCTAAACGACTATTGCTTTCTTTGAACGTCATGACTGAAGATTGGGATTTAGATTTCTTGCTTTCCCCATATAGAGTCGTAGCACTTGCTACTTCAAATGTTTGAAATGATGACTCAAAAGCTTCCTCTGCTGCATCAATATATGGCATTGAAGCTGGCCTAGAAACCAAAATATCCTCTTGACCAGATACAATTACTAGGCTCCTTCCAATTGAAAATTTGAGTTTCTGGTGCAGCGATGATGGGACAGCTCCTGCAGAATGTATCCAAGGTCGTCCTAATAGGAAACTGTAAGCAGAGGGATTATCCATAACTTGGAAGGTTATGTTAAATGTGCATGGGCCGATTTGTATTGGAATCTCAATGTCACCAACCACTTGACTGCGTGCCCCATCGAAGGCCCTTACTACTACGGTACTTGGCCTCATATGGGACATATCCACTGGCAATCTTTCGAGCGTTGATTTTGGCATTATGTTCAAAGAAGACCCATTATCCACCAGGACTTTTGCTACTAAAAAGTTCTTGCACTTGACTGAAATATGAAGTGCCTTCGTGTGTCCTGTGCCTTCGGGCGGTATCTCATCATCAGTGAAAGTTATGGTGTTGTGAGCAGTTATATTCCCCACGATATTATCTAGACCATCTGAAGTGATGTCCTTGGAAACATATGCTTGATTCAAAGCTTCCAATATCGTATCTCTATGTGAATCAGAGGATAACAACAAAGATAATATGGAAATCTTAGCAGGCGTCTGAGCTAGCTGTTCCACTACTTTGTATTCACTTTGCTTAACCAACTTTAGAAACTCTTGAGTTTCTTCTTCGGACACAGTCTGTTTGCCCCTTGATTTCTTCATCACTGTTGTTTCTTTAGGCTTGACATTGCTATCAGTATTACCTTCAACTTTCTCATTTTTCTCTTCTATTGTATTCTTTGAGCACTTCAATAACTGATTTGGAGTGTAGCATTTCCCACTCCGTGTTACGCCTCCCGTTCCAGAAATGTTGTCAACTGGAAGTGGTGGCGTTTCTGAGTTAATAGTTACTTTGTACTCATAACTCCATGGTACTGCCTTAGAGCTCTTGTACTTGAAAGGAGCCGGCACCTGAATGGTGATCGACTTTGGATCATGAGTAGTAGTCTTCTCACGGTAATAGATCATGAGTGGCTTCAGTTTGAAAGATGAATTCAAACTTTCTTTAGGCAGCAATTCTTCCACAGCGACTATTTCATCCTCCCAGTGATGGGCTTGGGTGACCACAAGAAATTTTGAGTCCACCAGTTCTTGGACCCTCTTATGAAAATGACGACATTGTTCCAAAGAATGCCCCTTTGCCCCAGCATGAAATAGGCAAGTCAAATTATCATCGAATCCTTCTTGAACAAGGTCCTTGTGTGCATACTCTATTGATACATGATAGCTCTTAGAAATAAGAGCTATTGGCTTTCTCTTAGGCTTAAAAACTCTACTCTTTGATGTGTTTGAGCTTTGGTTTGTGCATGAAAATGAGCAATCTTGATGAATATTTTTACATATCAGTAGGCCAAGCTTGATTGGAATTTAGTGCAGAATTCTTATGTGTTAAGCTGATTTTTTTGGTATATGATCACTCAGGTTGTGCTATAGCAGCTGATTCCACAACAGAAGGCAGAAAGTCTGGAAATTAAGTGACTGCACGTGCTAAATCCGTGAAAGCTTTCATTAATTGAGCTGGCAGCCATGTGAGCTGATTTGTCCCATCTCAGCCAATTGGGGAAGGTCCATGTGGATTTATGTGTCTAATCAGCCCTGAAATCAATGCAAAGAGATGGTATAAATGCTTCTTTTGCCCAAAATGAGGAGAGAATCGGCTGGAAGGTTGACCTAGAAGTGGCTGCTAACATTGAAGGGGAAAAGACAAGGAGGCTGCTGTTTTTGGAGGATTTCCAGCTTGGGAAAGCTGGAATCTCCCTTGGAAGCTTCTTTTCTTCCCTCCTCTTCTTTTATTCTTCTTTCTTCTAGAGTTTAGTTGGTATTTAAGGTTGTAATCATGACTGATATGGGAGTTTGCTGCTGTATTTTCATTATTTTCACCTTGAACATGAGCTAAATCCTCTTAGGTGAGGATTAGGGTGCTTAAACTTGAGCTTGTTGCTTGTTGTTAGTGGAACTTTATATATTGCAACTTAAAGTAAAGTGTTCTTCATGCTTAAAGCTAGAATTTCGTTTGGCCAACCATTTTCTAGCAATGTTATTAAGTGTTTGGGAAAACAATTGATAACCGATTACTTTACTTTACCTTAGCCTTTTTAGGTCATGAAAATGAGTGGGTATTTAGGGATAAATAACCACCTAAGGCACTAAATCAGTTGAGCTAAAAAGAAGAGGTTAAATGGGAGTTTAATCACCTAAACTAGAGGAGAGTTGGAAAACTTCCGTAAAAAAAATCTGGGTGAGTTGCGATTATAAAGTTCTGCTACAGCAAACAGCTTGTGAGAGTAGACAGCCCCTAATCTGAACCTTGCTTCCTCTGTGTGATTTTCTGTTTTTATTGAAATTTACTTAAGTTCTTGTCATTTTAGCTTGTTTACCATTTTAATCTCTTGCACTTAGTTAAAGAAAAATATTTGGTCCTCGGTTACGTTGAATTTCATTAAAAATCAAGCTTGGAAGTAGTAAAAATTCCCTAAATCAATCCCTGTGGAGAACGATCTTAATTTACTTATCACTTGCTACCATGATGTGTATACTTGCACGTTTTTGAGCTATTTGTGAAGATTTCTTGCATATCTAGAATCACTTTGCACAAGGCAACAAGTTTTTGGCGCCGTTGCCGGGGATTGAGTTGATTTTGCTATTTTTAAGCTGAAATTTGGTGAAATTGGTGCTAAAACAGCTTCTAACTTGGTTGTTTGATTTTGCAGGTGCTGGTAGCTGTGTATGAACGAATTCCCTGATTTAGAATTCAATTTGGACCCTGAAATTGAAAGGACTTTTCATAGAAGGAGAAGAGAACAAAGGGAGAGAAACAATAGGATGGATCCACCACCTCTTTTACCCCCTGTACCTCCTCGGAACCAAGAAAACCAGCAGCCTAATCTTGAGATAAATCAGCAACCTAGGTTAGAGAATCAAGCTGAAAACCCTGTCCTTATAGCCAATGATAGGGGAAGAGCTATTAGAGCCTATGCCATCCCTACCTTTAATGAATTATACCCTAGGATAGCTAGACCCGAGATACAGGCACAAAACTTTGAAATGAAGCCTGTGATGTTCCAAATGTTGCAAACAGTGGGACAATTTCATGGATTACCTTCTGAGGACCCACACCTACACCTTAAATCCTTTTTGGGAGTGAGTGACTCATTTAGAATTCAAGGAGTTTCTCAAGATGCTTTGAGGTTAACATTGTTTCCTTATTCTTTGAGAGATGGTGCCAAAGCTTGGTTAAAAAACTTTGCTCCTGGCTCAATCACTACATGGAATGAGTTAGCAGAGAAGTTCCTCATTAAGTACTTCCCTCCCACTAGGAATGCCAAGCTTAGAGCTGAGATAGTGTCCTTTAGACAATTTGATGATGAGTCCTTTAGCGAAGCTTGGGAGAGATTTAAGGAATTGTTGAGAAAATGCCCTCACCATGGTTTACCCCACTGTATTCAAATGGAGACTTTTTTATAATGGGTTGAATATGGCTACTCAGAGCATGGTGGATGCTTCAGCTAATGGTGCTTTGCTATCTCAGACTTATAATGAGGCTTATGATATATTGGAGAGGATTGCTACAAATAGCTGTCAGTGGTCAGATTCAAGAAGCATGGGTGGAAAGAAAAATAAGGGTATGCTTGAGGTTGACACAGTCACATCTTTTAATGCGAGGTTTGATTCGATGGAAAGCGTGATGAAAAAATTAAACTCGGGCTTTGAGAATTTGCAGTTGATGAATTCTGGTGCGAACCAATCTGCTGCAGCAGTCAATATAAATCAGAATGCAGCAGATTCATGTGTTTACTGTGGAGAGGATCACACTTTTGAATTTTGCCCTGGAAATCCGGCCTCAGTGTGTTATGTAGGAAACCAAAATGCCCCTAGGAATAATCCCTATGCCAATACCTATAATCCGGGTTGGAGAAATCATCCAAATTTTGCTTGGGGAGGTCAAGGAAGTAATTCCAACACCCAACAAGCTCAACAAAAGATGAGTGGACCTTCCGGATTTGGGCAACAAAATCAGCAAAATCAGTTCCAAAATACCATGAAACCGCATGCCACTGGAAGTTCTTTAGAGAGCATGTTCAAGGAATATATGGCTAAAACTGATGCTGCAATTCAAACTCACCAAGCTTCATTAAGGAATTTGGAAGTTCAAATGGGCCAAATTGCTAGTGAGTTGAAGGGTAGGCAACATGGTAAACTTCCCTCGGATACTGAAAATGCAAAGAGGGAAGGAAAGGAACAAGTCCAAGCTGTGGAGCTAAGAAGTGGGAAGCCTTTGGTAGAAAAAAATGGCCAACCCAACAACAGCCAGCTGGACAGCAAGTGGAAAAACCAGTTGATGCTGATGCTGATTTGAAAAAAAAAGCAGAGAAAAATGTTGAAAAACCTGCTGGAATTCAAGTGGAAAAAAGTCCAGAGAGTGAGGGAATTGAAGAGATTCCTAGAGAAGTCCCTGTAGCTCCTCCTAAGTCAATTCCCATACCTTCCCCTACATTTAAACCACCCCCCACCACCCTTTCCCCAAAGGCTAAAGTAGAAAAATCAAGAAGCCAATTTTAAGAAATTTCTTGAGGTACTGAAACAGCTTCATATAAACATCCCACTAGTTGAGGCTTTGGAACAAATGCCCAACTATGTGAAGTTCCTCAAGGATATTTTGACAAAAAAAAGGAGATTGGGTGAGTATGAAACCGTGGCATTGACTGAGGAGTGTAGTGCAATTTTGAAAAACAGGATTCCACCCAAAGTAAAAGACCCTGGAAGTTTTACCATTCCTGTTTCCATTGGTGGTAAGGAGTTGGGGAGAGCTCTTTGTGACTTGGGAGCTAGCATAAATCTCATGCCTTTATCAATTTTCAAGAAATTAGGAGTGGGAGAAGCAAGGCCAACCACTGTGACTTTACAACTTGCTGACCGATCTATCACCTATCCAGAAGGAAAGATTGAGGACATTTTGGTGCAAGTAGATAAGTTTATCTTCCCGGCTGATTTTATCATTTTGGACTATGAAGCGGACAAGGATGTCCCAATCATTCTAGGAAGACCATTTTTAGCAACCGGGAGAACCTTGATAGATGTCCAAAAAGGTGAATTAACTATGAGGGTGAATGACCAAGAGGTGAGGTTTAGTGTTTTTGATGCCATGAAGTGCCCATCCGAGATGGAAGAGTGTTCTGTGATTAATGTGTTGGATGAGTTGGTAACTCATAAATGGGAGGAAGAACTACTGCAGCACCACATACAGCAGTTTGGTGAGATAAGAGTGGAAGACTTAGAAATTTTGTGTGTGCAGCAAAATGTGGAATTGGTGAATGAAGCTCCTAGCTTTAAGAGAGCTTTTGAGTCTTTGGAGTTGACTGATAGGAAAATTAAACCTATGCAGCCCTCCATTGTAGAGCCTCCAAAGTTAGAGCTAAAGCCCTTGCCCAACCATTTGAAATATGCCTACTTAGGGGACCAAGAAACACTGCCCATTATAATTTCAGCATGTTTGCTCCCTGGAGATGAACAAGCATTGCTGGAATTGTTGAAGAAGTTTAAAAAGGCCATTGGTTGGACTCTAGCTGACATTCAAGGCATAAGTCCATCCTTTTGCATGCACAAAATTAATTTGGAGGAAGGAAACTTCAAATCTGTTGAGCAGCAAAGGAGGCTTAACCCGGTCATGAAAGAAGTGGTGAAAAAGGAGATAATTAAATGGCTAGATGCTGGAATCATATACCCTATAGCTGACAGTAATTGGGTTAGTCCAGTCCAATGTGTGCCAAAAAAAGGAGGCATGACCGTGGTAATGAATGAGGCAAATGAGCTAGTTCCCACTAGGACAGTGACCGGATGGAGGGTATGTATGGATTATAGGCGTTTGAACAAGGCCACAAGAAAAGACCATTTCCCTTTGCCTTTCATTGACCAAATGTTGGACAAGCTAGCTGGGCAAGAGTACTATTGCTTTTTGGATGGTTATTCAGGATATAACCAAATCACCATAACCCTTCAGGATCAAGAGAAAACTACCTTCACTTGTCCTTATGGCACTTTTGCATTTAGGAGAATGCCATGTGGTCTTTGTAATGCCCCTGCCACTTTCCAAAGGTGTATGATGGCTATTTTTTCTGACTTAGTGGAGACAATAATGGAAGTATTCATGGATGACTTTTCGGTTTTTGGGGAGTCATTTCAAGCTTGCCTCACTAATTTGGGAAGAGTATTGCAAAGATGTGTGGAAACTAATCTGGTGCTCAACTGGGAAAAATGCCACTTTATGGTCAAAGAAGGCATAGTTCTTGGACACAAAGTCTCAAGGAAGGGCATTGAGGTGAATAAAGCTAAGGTGGAGATCATTGAAAAGCTAGAGCCTCCAACCACAGTGAAAGGGGTGAGAAGTTTCCTTGGGCATGCTGGATTTTACAGGAGGTTTATCAAGGATTTTTCAAAAATTTCCAAGCCCCTTTGCCTATTGTTGGAAATGAACCGCCCCTTTGAGTTTGATGCTGAGTGTTTAAAGGCTTTCAACACCCTAAAAACAGCATTAGTCACTGCACCTATCATTTCCTCACCCAATTGGCAATTGCCATTTGAGTTGATGTGTGATGCAAGTGATTTCGCTGTTGGGGCCATGTTGGGACAAAGAATAGGGAAACTGATCCACCCTATCTACTATGCTAGCAAAACTCTAAATGAGGCCCAAAAGAATTACACCACCACTGAAAAGGAGCTCTTGGTCGTAGTGTTTGCCTTTGAAAAATTTAGACCTTATTTAGTGGGAACAAAGGTAACAGTTTTCACTGACCATGCTGCCATTAAATATCTTCTTGCCAAGAAAGATGCTAAACCAAGGCTAATTAGGTGGGTGCTTCTACTCCAAGAGTTTGACTTGGAAATTAAGGACAAAAAGGGTTCTGAAAATCTTGTTGCTGATCATTTGTCAAGGCTGGAAGGTAATGAAAAACTGCTACAGCAGAGTGAAATTAAGGATTCATTTCCTGATGAGTAACTACTTACAGTAGCTCAAGTGAAGGAAATTGACACTCCTTGGTTTGCAGACTTTGCAAATTACCTAGCCTGTGGAATTGTGCCCCCTGATATGACCAAACAGCAGCTAAAAAAGTTCCAGTTTGAGGTGAGATTTTATTTCTGGGATGAACCATTCTTGTATAGGCAGTGTGCAGATGGAATTTTCAGAAGATGTGTTGCTGAAAGTGAGGTTCGGTCCATACTAACTCATTGCCATTAATCCCCTTATGGTGGGCATTTTGGTGGTCAAAGAACAGCTGCAAAAGTGTTTCAGTCAGGTTATTATTGGCCCTCAGTGTTTAAGGATGCTCATTTGTTTAGTAAAGTGTGTGACAAGTGTCAAAGGAAGGGAAATTTGAGCCAAAAAGATGAAATGCCTCTCACCTACATTTTAGAGGTAGAACTCTTTGATGTTTGGGGTTTGGATTTTATGGGACCTTTCCCACCTTCCTTTGGAAATTTATACATTCTTTTGGCTGTAGACTATGTGTCAAAATGGGTGGAAGCTATTGCTTGTCCCCTAAATGATGCCAAAACAGTGTTAAAATTCCTTCACAAGCACATTTTTACTCGTTTTGGAACTCCAAGAGCTTTAATAAGTGATGAGGGCACCCATTTTGTGAATAGAATGATGAATAGCATGCTGGTCAAGTACAATGTTAAGCATAGAATCTCAACCCCTTACCATCCACAAGCTAACGGGCAAGCTGAGATCTCCAATAGGGAAATTAAAAGCATTTTGGAAAAAATGGTTAGTCCAAATAGAAAGGATTGGTCTATTAGGCTTGATGATGCATTATGGGCTTATAGGACAACATTCAAAACTCCTTTGGGCATGTCTCCATATAGGTTAGTTTTTGGAAAATCTTGCCATCTGCCTTTGGAGTTGGAACATAAAGCTTTTTGGGCTATTAAAAAGCTCAATTTTGATCATAAAGCAGCAGGTGAGTTGAGGAAATTCCAACTTTTGGAGATGGAAGAATTTAGGCACCTATCATATGAAAATGCAAAGTTATATAAAGAAAAAACCAAAATTTGGCATGATAGGAAATTGGTGCCTAAGCAGTTTGAAAGGGGGCAAAAGGTTTTGTTGTTTAACTCTAGGCTAAGGCTTTTTCCTGGTAAGCTTAAATCTAGGTGGTCGGGACCCTTCACTGTGTTAGAAACCTATAGTCATGGGGCTGTGTTGTTGAGGGATGAAAGTGATGGAAGAGAATTTAAGGTTAATGGTCAGAGATTAAAACACTACTGGGGTGAAGAATTCCAGAGGTGTTTTGCCTCTTGCAAATTGTTGGAGAATTGAGAAATGAAAAAATAGGGACAATATGTTTTAATTTCTGTTGAATATTTTGGTCCCTAAAGGTGGTAAAGTGTGTTCAATTTTTCTGTTTTATTTCAATTTGCAGCAGTTTTTAGCTTTTAATTTTCTGTCTTTATTGCATTTTGTTTTAATTGTCGTTGGTAGTGTTTAATTGTAGCTAGTTGTTGTTATTTTGTCCAATTTATTGTGTCTTTGAGTTTAGTATTTAGTTGCTGATATTTTAGTTTCTCTTGTGCAAGCAAGCTTTATTTTGTAGGTGTTTTCATGAAAAGGTGGAGTAAGAATCTTGGAAAAAGATTTTTTCGGGCAGTGAGCTTGCTGGTTTTGGGAGAAAAATCAGCTGATGGGATTGCTATTATCAGCTTTGGAAAGATGGATTTGATGGGAATTAGCAATCATGATGCTGTTTGAAGCAAAAGAAGAAACCTGAGAGCTGCAGCAGAATCCTTGCAGTCCTATAGCAGCAAATTCGGTGCAGTCATAGCAGCAGGATTTATTTTTTCGGGCAGTGAGCAAGCTTCAACATTTTAAGGCCCGTGATTCCCCTCAGCCAGCTTGAAATTTTTTTCTTTTGGTTAATTCAATGAGAAATCACTTCATGACCTATTTAAAGAGGGAGGGATAGTCATTCAAACTCATGCAATCAATAGCTTCTCTTTTGAAGAAAAAGAAGAAAATTCTGCTTCCTTTTTTTTTTTTTTGAACCGAGTCATACTTCTCTTGTGTCCATGGCTCCCAAGGTTCTTAAAAAGCTATTCAGGCCCAAGGTTGCTGAATCTTCCACACCATCAGCAAAACCACAAGACAAAGAAGTGGGTGTTGTGGGGGAAGGAACTCAACCAAAAGCCGCACGAAGGAGTCCTAGACAAAAAGGAAAGGGGAAGCAAGTGATTGAGCAGGTTATTGAGCATGCTGTTGAGCAAGAAGAGCAAGAAGAAGTTGTTGCAGCTGAAATCCTAGAGGAGGAAGCTGTACCTCCACCCAAGAGTCCTTCATCCAAAAAGAAAAGCCAAAAGAAAAAAGGAAAGGAGCCAATGCTAGTGATTAGTGAAAGCCCAAGGGAAAAATTTATCAATGCTACTGCCAAAAAGAAATTTGAAGAGATGCTCCACAGAGATCCTCTCCCTGAAAGAGGATTTGAGTCAGACATGGAGAAGCTCTCGTTGTTTGTTTCATCTGTTATCATCAACCATGGGTGGGAAGCATTCTGTAGAAAGCCAGAGCCAGCCATTATTCCGTTGGTAAGGGAATTCTATGCAAATGTTCAAGATAATGATCTCTACCAAACCAAGGTGAGGGGAAGATGGATAGATTGGTCACCAACGGCCATTAATGAATTCTACAACCTCCCTAACTACCCTCAGGCGATTTTTAACTCAATGGAGATTGCGCCATCTAAAGAGAAGCTCCATTCAGCTTTGGGAGCTTGTGCAGTAGAAGGAGCAAGCTGGAAAATGTCAAGGAACTCCAACCGAACACTACTGGCAGCATACCTTAAGCCTGAAGCAAATGTGTGGCACACCTTTGCAAGGAGTAGGTTGCTCCCTACCACTCATGACACCACGGTGTCTAAAGAAAGAGTTCTTTTAGTTTTTTCCATCTTGAAAATTCTGAGCATTGATGTGGGGAGGCTCTTGGCAAGGGAAATTTTGGCGTGTGCAAAAAGGAAGGTAGGAAGGTTGTTTTTCCCAAATCTAATTTCAGCATTGTGTTTGAGGGCTCAAGTTCAAGTGGATGAGGATGAAGAAGTCTTGATGGACAAGGGCATAATAGATTCAGCATCTATAGCACGGTTGCATGGGGAGTATAAAGGGAGATTGAACACAAATATGGTCTGTGGAGTTGAGGAAATTTTGAGGCAGCAGAGAAGAATGAGGAGGCAAATGGAGCATGATGCAAATCAGCAAAAGGCCTACTGGGAATATGCTCAGCGCAGAGACTCTGCCATGGAAAAGACATTTGAATATGGCTTTGAGGAACTTCCTCAGCCATTCCCTCAATTCCCCGCAAGTTTATTTGATCTATGGTACCCTTCCCCATCTCCAAGTGGGAACGATGATGATGCTGATGCTAATCAAGAAGATTGAAGGGGAGTTGGTTGCTGTTGCTTGTTTTCTGCTTCTATGTTGTCTGTTTTTATGAAAAAAAAAAATTTAAGTGTATTGTATGGTCTGCTGTTGGTTTGCTGTGCTGTTTTTTCTGTTTGGTTTGTTGCTGTTTGTCTGATGTTTAGCTTTTGTTCAAGGGCTTAGTTAGAGCACGTAGCTGCTCATTTGTGTACAATGCATCTATTTTAATGAAATCATGTCCTTTGAGTGTTGGAAAATGCATAAGTACCAAAAATCTGCAATTGGGAAAGCATAGTAACGCAAAAATGCACCTGCTCTTTTCTGTTTCCAATGTTATGTGATATACCTTTAAATCTTAGATAGTGCCATTTTTGCTTGAATTGATTTTTTAAGTTAGCAAAGTCATTTCATGCAAACTTTTAAGATTGGTGAGCTGTTGAAATCATTGATGTTTAGCAATACTAAGCTTGTTTGAAATGCTAAGTAAGCTAGAATAGCCATCTGGTGCATGAATTTTCTGTTAGAGAATTTTGAATTGCTGATTTTTAGCATGTTGCAGCTGGTATATTGTGTTCTGCTTTGAAAATATGGACTGTCCAGCTTGTGTGGAAGTAGGTAAGGCCTAACTGTAGCTCTAGGCTGTTCTTTTCGTTAAGCTTAGCCTTGCTGAATGCTGCAACAGCAGCTGTGAAAAAATTTTCTGTTTTGCTTGAAAAGAAAGTGTTTTGTGTAATGATCCCCAATAGCTTAGCCTATTTGCTTTGTTAGATTATCTTATTGTGCTTTAAGTCCTTAGGTAGATGGGAAGCTTCCTAATTTTCCTCCTTAGCTTAGCTCAAATCTTAGGAAAACTTGTTCCTAGTCCTTAGCCCAAACCTTATAATCAATAAGCCTTAGCTTGTCTAAAAAAATAAGTTTGGGGGTCCTTGCCTTGCTTTTTCATTCATTGGGGACAATGAATGGATTAAGTTTGGGGGTGAGGTAACCCTTGTAAAAAAAAAAAAAGAATGAAAAAGAAATAGAAAAGACAGCTTAGAATGCATTCCTCTTTGTTTTAGTTTTGCCTAAGATGCACTCCTCTCCCTTTTTGAAGGTTTTCTGTTTTCCTTGAGCTTGCCTAGTAACCAGGGGGATTTATGATACCCATAGTTTTCCCCTGCGTCAAAAAGTAGCTCAAGGGAAGAGAAAACATTAAAAAAAAATGAGCAGAAAAGAAAAGTTCAAATGAGATGGATAAAGGGATGAGTGTTAGCTTGAAGGTTACAATCTTCCCCAGGGCTTAGGTGAGCTTCACCATAAAGTGTTGCCACTCTGAGAAGCAAGGAGGTAGTTGCTAGAAAGCTATCTTAGTCAACTCTAAGGGAAATGAGTGTAGTTCTCGTTAGGTGATGAGCTTGGAGGCTAAGGTGAGTTTCACCAAAAAGTGTTGCCATTCTTGGACCAAAGAGCTATGACCTATGAGATTTTCTAAGTGAGAAAAAAAAAAACAAAAAGAGAGAAATGTTAGGTTGAGTTTAGAAGCTTTAGAGGTTTGGCAAAGAGACTATAGGATTGCTTAGCAAGCTTTAGGATTGAGGTTTGAGCTAAGTTTAGGCTTGAAGGTTAGTGGCTTCCTTGATGTCAATAGGCTGGTACAATTTGATATGATGGCTTTTGTAAATAAGCTAAGTTAGAGGATCATTAGAAGAGCACTAAAAATTTGAAAATGCCAAATTGAAAGGGTATTTTAAAGAGTGATGCCTTGTTGAGTAGTTGTAGGCATTCAGAGGTGCAAGTTTGTCAAGAAGTAGCTAGGTGTTATAGTTAGGCCATGTTGACTGCAAGCTGGATATGGGATTATGAGTTAGAGTTTTTGTAGGCTAGCATTGCTCGGGGACGAGCAGTGATTCAAGTTTGGGGGTTTGATAGCTCTTAGAAATAAGAGCTATTGGCTTTCTCTTAGGCTTAAAAACTCTACTCTTTGATGTGTTTGAGCTTTGGTTTGTGCATGAAAATGAGCAATCTTGATGAATATTTTTACATATCAGTAGGCCAAGCTTGATTGGAATTTAGTGCAGAATTCTTATGTGTTAAGCTGATTTTTCTGGTATATGATCACTCAGGTTGTGCTACAGCAGCTGATTCCACAACCAGTGGCGGATCCAGAAATTTTGTTCAGGGGGGGCTTTACTTAAATTCAGTAAAAATAATTTACAAGTAATAAATTCCAAAAATTAATCAAAATTCATAAATGAACTGAAATGTTAATTTCATACTGTAAGGATTTGGAATTCCCCAATTCCGTTAAAGCGGAAGCGTAATTGGGACCGATTCGTAGTTAATTTTGTTTATCCAAAAATACTATTGCATTGGTTAAAACATAGAACAAATTCTATAGAAACTTAAGGCTAAGCATACAAAATTTAGATCTAAATCTATAATAAAGAAAAGAGAAGCAAACCTCCGTTGACGACTCTGAATACTTCAACGGATGATTCTTGTTTGCTCTGCAACAACGAAGAACACCACCATTTGATCTTCCCCGCTATAACTCTGAGATTAGGAACGTAGTTGTGGGACTACCTAATCTTGAATGGGAAAAACACTAGAGAGAAAATTCTCCCTAGAGTTCTTGAGTTGAGAGAATATGAGAGAGAGGCTAGAGAGAATGCAAGAGTGCATTCTTGTGGCCTTATGTTGTTGTACTTAAACCCTAGGTTTAGTGTTCTATTTATAGGAGAAAGGCCATGAATAAAATATTCATTTAAAATCAATTATTTCCATAATTGATTTAATCTTTTCCATAATTAATCAATTCCATAACCAACCAATTCCATGACCAATCAATTCCATAATTGATTAATCTTTTCCATAAATGATTGATCACTTCCATAAGTGATTAAATCATTTCCATAAATGATTAATTACTTCCATAAGTGATTAATCATTTTCATAATTGATTAATTTCCAATTAATTAATTCTTTAATTAATTAATCACCAATTAAATATCATATATTTAATTTCAGACCTTCTATTAGTTAATTAATTAATTACCCAATTAAATATCATATATTTAATTTGAGACCTTCAATTAATTAATTCTATAATATGAATCAAATTCATATTAAAATTTGAACTCCTTCAAATTCTCTTATATCCTATAAATTTAATATGAATCAAATTCATATTAATATTTGAACTTCTTCAAATATTTATTTCTCTCATAGACTATAGTTTAATTAAATCTCATTTAATTTAAACTAAATTGAATAATTAATTAATTCATAATTAATTAATTTATCTTCTAATTAAATACCATTTCAAATATATCAATCTCTCAATATAATAAAGTTTAATCTAAAATTAAACTTTATATTTTAATGCATCACTATACATTATATTAATTTGTATCTCGTACAATTAACTTAATTCCCAATATGAATTTGAACTATTCAAATTCTCTCAAGATATATTTGTTCCTAATTACTCTTTACGAGCTAGCAGGGGGACCTAATGGACCTACAGATCAGAAGCTCCAATGATATGAGGTTAATAGATTAAACTCATTAATCAGGTTAACCAATATTCATTAACTGTGGGTCATTCCACTAAAGACCCACAGCTGAACTTTTCTCACTGTAGAACATTTCTGTGTCCATGGATGTAGACCTATGCCGATAAGTCAATCCTTCACAAGTGTTCGTAACTACAGTTGGGTCAAATTACCGTTTTACCCATGTGTTACATCTGTCTCCTTAAGTACCAGTGCTCCTCTAATGAAAAACCTGTTTATGGTCCAACCAATAAACAGAAAGTTCCTCTCGGGCCAGTGAGAGGGCGGGATCCCTTTGTTCAAGTCCCGGAGTCACCACTTAAGGGAACACTCATCTACTTCTCCTAGAAGTGGGAAGGAGTGAATTCCTTCTTGTGTTGTCATGTCCCCAGCCTCCCACTCGGTCTTGTCCCCAAAAAGGAAGGCATATTGAGTCGGCGTATTGGCCACTCTCACCCATGCTAATCAAAGGACAATCCCTCATGAGAAGGAGTTCATGACACACTCAGGATTAAGACTGAGTTACCTAGGTCATCGTATTGAAACAGTAAACTAACTAGTTAACGGTGTTACATCTAGTGGTTTACTATTTCGTGGTCCGGTCTTATGCAAACTCATTGCATAGGATACCCTCGCTCGCATGTCTCCTACATGGACGCCTTGGATTAATACGTCTGTATCGAATACAAAGCGGGCCGTATCACATAGTGTTACCAGGATAAGGTACCCAACATTATCCTTGTACTATAGATCTTTTAGGTTGTTACTTGAACACCAATCCCCGTATGTCCCCACATACTAGTTCAAGTCACATGTAAACAACCTTGGATCTTAGTTTATTGGATTTGGGTCAAATTGTGCAATATTTAACAATAACACTTTATTGTAGAAACTCAATAACACTTTATTGAAACAAGTATACAATTTGTTTACATTCACTATCTACGAGTTTTAGGGCATAAAACCCAACACATACATCACAATTGTCCTCTACGAGATTTCATATTATGAAATCGTTGCATAATAACTTCATTGTCTATCTTATCAAATAAATCTTTCTCAATATATGTTATAAGACTATCATTCATCCATTGGTCTCCCATCCGATTACGCAACTGAGTCTTTACAATACTCATAGCAGAAAATGTCCTCTCTACGGTAGCTGTTGCAACTGGTAAGATCAATGCTAAAGTGAGCAACCGATAAACTAACGGGTAGACTTTATCTTTAGCTGTCAACACCATTTTTAGTGCAAGATCACCAATACCTGTTAGCTCTACAAACCTGTTATCTGAACGCACATCAATGATGTAATTTTGAAGTTGATCCTGAAGAACAACAAGTTCAGTAGTTGAAAAATCTCTAGGATAAAATTGCGAAAGACGGATAAGCTTTTGTCTGTCAAAAGTAGCAAATGAATTGCTTGGATTGAGACATGTCACACACAAAAGCAGTTCAGTACTTGTTTCAGTAAAACGATTATTCAACTCTTGAAGTTGCATATCAATAACCGTATAAAAAACCTCAACACGGTAATGATGCATATTTGTGATTTCTTGAGATCTTCGTCTTTGCCTCCCTCGAATTGAAAACATATCATCCATCTTAAGAATTAGAATATCATGCTTATCACAAAAATTTGAAACTTCATCCAACAATGAATCCCAACCTGATTCTCTCATTGATTGTAATCTTTCTTTACAAATTTTGACCAAATTCATTGCATTCACAATATCTTGATCTTTTCTCTGCAATGCTTGAGGCAAATCATTTGTAATTCCCAAGATAGCTTTCATAAGATGCATATAAAAAACAAAGTCAAATGACTGAACTGAATTTATTAGAACTTTTGCTTCATATTTTTGTTCAGAATTTGACCCATCATCTACAATTGTCTCAAGTACATCACAAATTGATGAGAACATTGAGATAAACCTCACTAGAGTGTTATAATGTGATCCCCATTGTGTATCTCCTGGACGTTTGACCATTGTTTCCTGGTTCAATCCTCGCCCACTTGACAATTCACCATTATTCAAAGCTTCAACAGTTATAGCATTGTGTTTTTCTCTTAAAATATCTCGACGTTTTGCTGATGCTCCAATAACATTCACTACATTTGCAACTAAAAAAAAAAGTCCAGCGCTCTCTACATGATTTTTTGCAATAGCTACCAAAGCTAATTGAAGTTGATGAGAAAAACAATGAATGTAAAAAGCACATTCGTTTTCTCTCAAAATCAATGCTTTCAATCCATTGAATTCTCCCTGCATATTGCTTGCTCCATCATATCCTTGTCCTCGCAAACTAGCAATGCTTAATCCATGTTTAGAAAAGAATCCATCAATAGCTTCTTTGAGCGATAGAGAACTTGTATTAGTAACATGTACAATACCTGCAAATCGTTCAATCATGTGTCCTTTGTCCACATATCTCAACACAATTGCCATTTGTTCCTTTGAAGATATGTCCTTCGATTCATCAATCAAAATTGAAAATAACTTATCACCAATATTTCTTATAATTGTATCAACAATTTCCACTGCAAAACAATTTACAACATCTTTTTGGATATCTGGTGCAGTCAATTTCAGGTTTTCAGGAGCATTTCTCAAGGCAACAGCTTCAATGTCCTTATTATGGTTGCATAACCATCGTAGAAGTTCAAGAAAATTACCTTGGTTTCTTGAATCTTCAGTTTCATCATGTCCACGAAATGGAAGACCTTGTCGTAACAAAAATCGAGCACAATCAATTGTTGCACCTAATCGAATTCGATATTCAATTTTTGCTTGGTCAGACATCTTATTGAAAAATGTTTCAATTTGTTGGTTTTGGTTCAAAAGAGCTTCACATTTACCCCAAGCTTGGTTATGTGCACTATTTGGTCCTCCAACATGAATTTGTAATTTCTCTTTTTTCTTCCAATTTGAAAATCCTTCACCAACAAAATGGTCACCTCCTGACTGTTCTCCAACTTCTGGTTTGAATAAATAACAACATAAACAAAAGGCAGCATCTTTTGAAATACTATATTCCAACCAATTAGGATATTCAGTGAACCAGACTGGATTAAATCGTCTTGACTGTGAACCAAATTTCTTCAATGGAAAAGTATGATTTCGAGGCTGGCAAGGTCCTTTTTGTAAATATGCTCTACGAACTTGATCTCGAATATTACAACTGTAATCAAGAATTCTAATCCTTAAACCAGGATCTGCGGGTAACTCTTCTAAATTTACTTCTGTAAAATTTCTATCCGAGCTATTATTACTTTTCTTCAACGGAGATGATGACCCAATCGATTTTCTTTTAAAATATCTCTCCATTAGATTTCAAATTAGATCTACAATACATTAATAAAAATAAATAAAATAAAGAAACTAAAACCTAAAAATAAGAATGATAAAAACTAAATGTATACAAATAATAGAAACATGACAACTAAATGTTTAAAAGTAATTGAAACATGAAAGTTAAATGCATACAAGTAACTGAATACGAAAAGTAAATGTACCTTATAAAATTAATCTCAAAATTCTTGACTTCTTGAAATTGCCGGCAACAATTTGACTTGAAAGGAGTTTTTTTTAGGTTCAAAACAATATGTGGTGGCTACACTACTTGATAAGTGAAGAACCATGAATGTATAGAGAATTAGGGTTTCAATTGAAAATAAGGATATGATTTTAACATAAAAGGAAAAAAAAATAGAGTTTGAATTTAAAGAAATTTATAATAAACAATGTAATTATTGTTTTCCTTTTTTGTTTTAAAACAATTTTTGATTGGGGAAGGAAATTGAAGCACGGAATGGCGGGCCAATGGGGAGTGAAACACGGAAGTTTGGGGAAGTAAACTGGGAAAATGGAAAAAAATTTCAAAAACGCGGAACCTGGGCACTGAGGGGGGGCTAAGGCACATTAACCACTCTGGCAAGCTCACCAGATGATATTCTAGGCATTTATTATATTACTTATATATATATCAAAAAAAATTGAGGGGGGGCTCGAGCCCCCCTGGGCCTTAATTAAATCTGCCGCTGTCCACAACAGAAGGCAGAAAGTCTGGAAATTAAGTGACTGCACGTGCTAAATCCGTGAAAGCTTTCATTAATTGAGCTGGCAGCCATGTGAGCTGATTTGTCTCATCTCAGCCAATTGGGGAAGGTCCATGTGGATTTATGTGTCTAATCAGCCCTGAAATCAATGCAAAGAGATGGTATAAATGCTTCTTTTGCCCAAAATGAGGAGAGAATCGGCTGGAAGGTTGACCTAGAAGTGGCTGCTAACATTAAAGGGGAAAAGACAAGGAGGCTGCTGTTTTTGGACGATTTCCAGCTTGGGAAAGCTGGAATCTCCCTTGGAAGCTTCTTTTCTTCCCTCCTCTTCTTTTATTCTTCTTTCTTCTAGAGTTTAGTTGGTATTTAAGGTTGTAATCATGACTGATATGGGAGTTTGCTGCTGTATTTTCATTATTTTCACCTTGAACATGAGCTAAATCCTCTTAGGTGAGGATTAGGGTGCTTAAACTTGAGCTTGTTGCTTGTTGTTAGTGGAACTTTATATATTGCAACTTAAAGTAAAGTGTTCTTCATGCTTAAAGCTAGAATTTCGTTTGGCCAACCATTTTCTAGCAATGTTATTAAGTGTTTGGGAAAACAATTGATAACCGATTACTTTACTTTACCTTAGCCTTTTTAGGTCATGAAAATGAGTGGGTATTTAGGGATAAATAACCACCTAAGGCACTAAATCAGTTGAGCTAAAAAGAAGGGGTTAAATGGGAGTTTAATCACCTAAACTAGAGGAGAGTTGGAAAACTTCCGTAAAAAAAATCTGGGTGAGTTGCGATTATAAAGTTCTGCTACAGCAAACAGCTTGTGAGAGTAGACAGCCCATAATCTGAACCTTGCTTCCTCTGTGTGATTTTCTGTTTTTATTGAAATTTACTTAAGTTCTTGTCATTTTAGCTTGTTTACCATTTTAATCTCTTGCACTTAGTTAAAGAAAAATATTTGGTCCTCGGTTACGTTGAATTTCATTAAAAATCAAGCTTGGAAGTAGTAAAAATTCCCTAAATCAATCCCTGTGGAGAACGATCTTAATTTACTTATCACTTGCTGCCATGATGTGTATATTTGCACGTTTTTTAGCTATTTGTGAAGATTTCTTGCATATCTAGAATCACTTTGCACAAGGCAACAATACATATCCGTTAACGAGGAGAATCTCAAAAAGCTTCTCCTTAGGAGTCATGATCTCTGCAACATCTATCTTCTTGATAATATCCTGACATTGATCTATTGCATTCACCTGATGATTTGGTAAAGGATTATTATCAACATTGGGTCCCTCCTCTTTTTTGAAATTTAACCATCCGGCCTTAATGAGCTCTTGCACCCTATACTTCAAAGCAGTGCAATTTTCTGTAGAATGCCCAACAGCACCTGCATGGTAATCACACCTTGCATTAGGGTCATACCATCTTGGATAAGGGGGTTGCAGTGGAGCAACAGGCTTGGGTGCCAACTGATGGTTCTGAATTAACTGAGGCAAGAGCTCAGTATATGTCATCGGAATCAGATCAAATTGGGCTTGCTTATAAGGTGCTCGATTATTTTGCTGACCTAGAGTGATTGTTTGTTGTTGTCTACGAGACTGAAAATTCTGATTCATTTGGGGTCGGGTATTTTGGCCATAAAATGGGGAGTACTGCGCTGAAGCATTATTCACCTGGTGTGGATAGTATCCGTATGTAGGTAAATAATTCAAAGGATATTGTGCCATGGGTTGGTGGATTTGTCGATGGGACTTATCCACTTTCCCTATCATCTGTACTTCTCCCTCCTTCTTCTTTAAAGTATTGCCCTTCTTTGTGCTCGAGGATTCAACGGTTTTGGCTATTCTACCATGTTTGATCCCGTACTCAATTCTTTCTCCAATTGTCAACAAGAGCATAGCTCAACCGGCATAAAGTTGTATTAACGATCATGAGGTCTTTGGCTCGAATCCCTCTCTTTGCATATTATCAAAAATTTGTTTTTTAGTTTTTATGATTTATTTTCTTTTTTTTGTTTTATTTAATTTATTTCTTTATTTTGTTTATTTATTTTATTTTTATTTTGTTTATTTATTTATTTTATTGCTTTATTTTATTTATTTTTTTTCTTTTATTTTTATTTATTTATTTATTTTTTCTTTTCTTCTTCCCTCCTCTTCCCACGTTCTCCATCCCCCCTCATTCTCTCAACCTCCCATTCTTTCCCCCTCTTTCTCAACTCACTCCCCCTCTTTCTCCCAACCTCCCATTCTTTCCCCTTCTTTCTCAACTCACTCCCCCTCCTTCTCTCAACCTCCCATTCTTTCCCCCTTTTTCTCAACCCCTTCCTCCAAGCTCTACTATATAATGAGAGCTTATGGAGGATGGAAGGGGGACAACAACAAGGACAAAAAAAAAAGAGAAGAGGAGTGAAAGAGTTTATAGAGAGAAAGACACAAAAAGAAGGAGAGAAGAGTGAAAAGAGCTTAGAGAGAGAAAGTGAGTTAGAGAGGGAAAAATAGAGATTTTACAAGGATTTTCAAATATCTAAGTTCACAACCGCCGCCGCCGCCGCCGTCGCTCACCGCCGCTCGCCGCTGCTCACCGCCACACCTTGCCGCCGCCGTTTGCCCGTTGATTCCGACGAGGTTCCTAAGTGAGGTTTAAGATAAAAGAGGAGGGAAGGTGGAAGAGTTAAAAGGAAAAAAGAGGGAAGGAAAAGGAAAAAAGGGAGACATTTTCGTGAAGAAGAAGAAGAAGGGGAGAGTGGGAGAGTGGGAGAGTGGGAGAGAGAGAAAAGGTAAGTGGGTCCCTCCCCATTTAATTGTCTTCACATTTTTTTTTTAAATTTCATTTTCTTTTTTAATTTTATTTTTGGTATATATTTTGCTTTCATTTTTTTTCCCTTTTCTTTATTCTCTTTTATTAGTTTTCTAATCATTATTTGTCATTTTAATTGACTTATAATTGGGATTTCTAATTGGAGTTTTATCTCAAATTGGCTTTTACTTTGAAATTCTTAAATCATGTTCAAATTTGCTTTAAAATTGAACTTTTTTTATCTATTTCAATTAAATTCTAATTTGAAGGTTAATTTAATAATGGCTTACCGAATTTAATTTGAAATCTCAAATTAGATGTCAATTTCTCCTCAAATGGTTTTAATTTCAAGTTCCAATGAATTTCAAGGTGATTTTTGATTTTTTCTTTACAATGAATTTCAATCAAATCCAAGCCCATGCCTTTTCCTTGATCTTGAGACACCTCAATAGCCACCTAAACTTAAGACATTTTCTTGTCTAAATTTTGGGAGCTTCACCTACATTAATTTGTTCTTTAAAAGGTGAAGAAAAACGTAGTTTTGTTGTTGGAAAATGAGGTGAACTTCTCTCTAGAAACAAAAGACAAGAACACTCCCTTACCTTGAACTGTCAAGGATTTTCTCATCTAATTCATCATCAATCGAGTCTCACAACTTGTTCTAAGGTCAGAGAATAGCAGGGAAGGTTTCGGTGGTTGTCCACGCTTCGATTATATTCAGAATTCATCAAAGAAACTCATGGATTTGGCACCATAAGGTTGGTTCTTCAAACACTCTGTTTTTCGGTTTGTAAATGCATGTTTTCAATTGTAAAATTAATGAAATTGAGTGGCTTTCGATCCAAATCGCTTCTGCACGAGTCTCGTATACTCCTTCACCTAACACGAAGTTAAGTGATGTTTGAGACCTAGATAAAACAGACTATAAAGTAAATATTTCAAATAGTCAAGCCTATAGAGCCAGGAGAAAAGCCAACAAAAAATTGAATGGCTCCTTAGTCGAGCAATATAAAAGGTTAAGGGTTTATTGTGAAGAACTTATCTGATCAAATGAGGGGAATACAGTTAAAATTGAATGTGATAGGGTTGATGAGAGAAGTGACCCTATATTCAAGCGACTATATATGTGCTTTAAGACGTGCAAAGATGGATTTTCCCATTGTGGATCGTTTATGTTGGGTTTTATGTCCTAAAACTCATAGTTTTGTAAACATAAACATATTCTATTTGCAATAAAGTTGTTATTGAGGTTTATTCAGTAAAGTTGTTATTGAATAAAGTGAATTGCACATTATTTAACCTAAAATCCAATAAACTAAGAACCCTTGGCTAGAGTATGAGTACTTGAACTATATATGGAGACATAAAAGTGGATAAAATTCAAGTAAATAGCCAAAAAGGTCTATAATATAAGGATAGGGTTGGGTACCTTATCCTAGGGACACTATGGACGTGACCCACTTTGTATTTAGTACAAACGATGTGATCCTAAATTGTTCATGTAGAGACATGCGAGTGGGGGTGTCTTATGCAATGAGTTTGCATAAGACCAGACCGCGAAATAAGTTACTTTCACTTTATAACATCGTTTACTGTTAAGACTGACTATTTCATATGATGACCTAGGTAACTCGATCTCAATCCTGAGCTAACTATGAACTCCTATTTATTTGGGATTATCCTTTGATCTGCATGGGTGAGAGTGGCCCGAGTTCGTCGACTCAATAAGCCTACAATTTTGGGGATAAGATCGGGTAGATAGCTGGGGACATAGTCCTGCAAGACGGAATTCACTCTTACCCGTTTTAGGGATAGTAGAGAGGTTGTTCCCTTAAGTGCTGATTCCAAGTCTTGAACAAGGGGCCCCACCCTCTCATTGGCCTGAGAGGGACTTGGTTGGACCATAAACCAATTGTTCATTAGAGGATTAGTGGGACTTAAGGAGCAAGAGGTAACTTCAGGGGTAAAACAGACTTTTGATCCAATTGTAGTTACAAACAACCTGTAAAGGATCGACTTACTAATCATGGTTATATTGAGTGGACGAAAATTTATCTATAGTGAGGATAGTGCAGCTACTGGGCTATAGTGGAGTGTCTCGGAAGTTAACGAATGTTGGTTAACTAGGTTAAAGAGTTTAGCCAGTTAATCTCGGATCGTTGGAGCTCATGATCTGTAGGTCCATTAGGTCCCCCTGCTAGCTCATATCGCACTAAACCTTAGAACAATGTGATGGAAGAGTTTGAATCGTTCATATTCGGTTTAGGGAGTTAACGTCAATTATATACGATATTACTGACATAATAGTTTAATTATGAATTAAACTATAATTTGAGAGAGTTGGTAGTATTTAAATATGATTTAAATATTGTACACGTGAATAGGGATTCATGTTCGAGAGATTGGTTTTGAGAGAGATCGAGATTGGTGTAATTATTCAATTTAATATTTGATATTAAATTAAATAAATAAAATTAATTAAATTTATTTAATTAATTATTTAAATTAAAATTAATTATTTGAATTAATTTTAATCAAAATTGATTTTTGAAATCAATTAATAATATGAAAAATGGTTTCATTTTTAGGAGGTGGAGTGGGTTTATGACTAATCTCAAATTAAACCACCTCTTGTCACCTTAATCCCAACTCATTTCATGGTTAGCTTGGTTTCTTCTCATGCTGAATCTAAGATGCATGTTTTCCTCTTTAAATAGAGGATTAGAAGGTGGAAGATTTAAGTCTTTACCTTAATGAAATGTTGCTAAATTGATCTCTCAAAGCCAAGAACTCAAAACTCTCTCATAGCTTGAACCTTCAAGCTTTACACTCCCAATTTCATCACAAATTCGGATCCCACAATCCGTTCTAAGGCTGGAGAATAGCGGGGAAGACACTAGCGGTGGTCCACATTCAGTTCGTGACCAAAAACATCGAACGCAGGTGGTGAATTTGAGCTACAAAAGATTGGTACTCAATTTCCTTGTTTTTCGTGTTTGAAGAGAATGCTTATAATTCATAAAATTAATGTAACTTAAGTGCCTAAGATCCCAATTGCTTCCACATGCGTGATATTAACTCCTTCAGTTTATATGTTTGGATGCCTGCCACTTAAAGGGAACATGTCAAGGCCAACTTTATCTGTTGTAGGTGTGGATGGGAACGACTCCATTTATCCGATTACGTGGGCGGTTGTGGAAGATGAGACAAAGGAACGTTGGACTTGGTTCCTTCAATTGCTACAAAATGACATTGGATCGTTTGGTCTAAAGAAATCACTTTCATGTTTGACCAACAAAAGATACTATATCATTTAATTTATAAAATATTTTGGTTTCAAAACATGATATGTGCTAGTTTTAGTTGTAGTTTGATTTGATGATTTTTGTTTTTACCATTCTAAACAGGATTTAGCACCGACTTTTATTGACTTCTTTCCAAATGTCAATCATAGATTTTGTGTTAGACATTTGTATTTTCAGAAAATGTTTAAGGGATTACATCTTAAGAATTGTTTTTGGAGTGCCTCAAAGAGTACCACAAAGTCTGAGTTTGAGAAGTGGATGGAGGAGATAGCGAAGGTGGATACTAATGCTTACCAATATTTGAATAACATTCCTTCAAAATATTGGTCAAAACATTCATTTGAAACAAAGCCCAAATGTGATCTAGCATTGAACAACATGTCTGAATGTTTTAACTCCTTCATTTTAGATGCTAGGGATAGATCTACCATTCAAATGTGTGAAATAATTAGAAAGAAGGTCACAATCTGAATCACTAAGAAATTTGAAGCATATTCTAATATTGAGAAGGAAATAGGAGTTAAGATCCAAAAGAAATTGGATAAATGGAAAAATGTCTCTAGAATTTATACCCCTACATGGTGCAGAAATATGAAATTTGAGGTTAAAGGACGAAATGATCAATACTCTGTTGAAGTAGATAACAAAACATGTAGTTGTAGTCGATGGGGTTTAACGGGAATCTCTTGCCATCATAATGTTCAATGTATCCTCTACTTGAAAAAACGACCTGAAGAATTTGTGGATGCTTAATACTCTAAAGAATTATCGGTGAAAACATATTCATTCTTTTTAGATCTTGTTAATGGACACAACCTATGACCTAAATCAAATTATGACCCATTACAACCACCTATGATACGAAGACCGCCAGGGAGACGAAGACGACAAAGGACGAGGGATGTCGATGAGGCTTCTTTTCTTCCCAACGATTTAAGCGTTGTGGACCTACTATTCAATGTAGTAAATGCAAAGGGGTAGGTCATAATTCTCGATCATGTAAAGGACTCGTGGCTAGGAGGGAAAATAAACTAGAGGAGAAATGACTTTTATGGAATTCACAATCCCAAACATGGTAAATAACTTGTTTAATTAATTATGTATTTTTTATTTAAAATTCTTTCATCTACCTTAAATGTGTCCATCTTGCCTAGGAGGGATATTCTTCACAACAACCTCAACTTTCTGGAGCTACGACAATACGAGACCCACAACTGCCAGAATCTTCGGGATTTATACATACATGACAAGAGTAGGCATGAACCTTCAATTTTTGTCTCAAAATCGACTCTTCTAACTTCTTCTGGTATTATTTTGAAATCACCTCTTCGGCTTATTCATGATTTGCAAGCTTAATGCAATCTTCATATTAAGTTTTATTTTGTAGGATTGACAAGGGTAGACATCAACCTCCAATTTCCATTCTCTCGAGGCTTCTTCAAGTTGTGTTTTGTAGCAAGAGATGACATCTCTCAAAGATTCTTCAAATCGGACATTTGCACCCGATGCATTATGGATCTAAAAATTAATTTTGTAAAAGGATATTTTGTTAAAAGGAAACCTATTTTGTTGATTTAAGAATTTGGGGACCACATGCAATGTTATTGGGTGTATTACTTTAATATATTGGAATAGTGCATTTTGTCTTTATTCAATTCAAAAACATTTCATTTTATTCTTTTGAAATGGAACGATAGATTTGTTGAAATTTTATTACTTAAATACTTTGAAATGATGTACATTCTAGTTCTTATTAAATTACTATGAATTATATAGATAGTACTTCATATCATATAAGTTCAACAATCAAATTAGTCCATGAATCTAAAACATTAAAAATTCGAGTAAAACTTTATACAAGCTTTGAATAATTAGTTGTTGAACCCTTCATTTACTTATAACTTTTAGTCTTTGGATTCAAATTAAAAGTCATAAAGAAAGGGAACTCAATGACCATGAAAAAGGATTAAAGGTAATAAACCAAAACCATCTCAAAAGTTTTTTTTTTTTAATTTTTTTATACCCATTAACACTCACGTATAAATTGATTGTCTCAACATACTAATACAATTAGAAAACTTCCTCAAGAAAAAAAAAAAAAAAGAAAAGAAAAAGAAAACACTAAGGTGTTGCTCCAAGAGAAAAAAAAAAGGTATTGCAGTCTGCCCTGCCTCTATATCAAATTCTTGTCTGGCCTGGCCGAATGACATTGCTTGCATTGGACCATGTTGATACCTCTCCAATTGTGCAAACAAGAGATTTGGAAAGTGATTTTAAGGTTTTCAAGGTAGAATCACTGCAACGACCATAAAAAGATAAAACATGGTTATTATTTAAGAAGAGGGAGAAAAAGTAGCTAAATTAACCACAATATAATTTATCTCCTAACTTCGAGGATTAGATGAGAGCATGCTACAACTTTTCAAGGAGATAAAAATGTACGACTTCAAGTTCATTTCAAAACAATTGTACTGTAATTATGTAAAGTCAAAATAATCTGACTTCAAATCAATTAATTAGATTGGATGATAAATAAATAATGACTTATCTTCTCTAGGAGGAAGAATTTGAACACAAACATGATATATAGCAAGTTAGTACCCAAGTAACATGACATTAATATTTCAAAATGTTATGATATGCCCTCTAGTGGGTGGCGAGCACTTCAAATAAAGGAGTATTGCAATTCTTTCACTAAATTAGTTGCCCTGCAAGGCCTCTAACTACAAGTAGAGTCCTTTTTCAATATGAATCTAAGAGTCAAAAGTAGACAAACCATGACAGAAAATAAAAAAAAACAAAGCAACATTAGGAACCATGACAAATTTCTCCAAGATTTTAACTAAATTAGTTGTGACAGAAGGTCTCTAACTACAAGTAGAGTCCTTGTTCAATATGAACCTAAGGGTCAAAGCAGATAAACCATGAGAGAAAATAAAAAGTCAAAGCAGACAAACCATGAGAGAAAATAAAAAACAGAGCAACATTAGGAACCATGACAAATTTCTCCAAGATTTTAACTAAATTAGTTGTGACAGAAGGCCTCTAACCATGAGTAGAGTCCTTGTTCAATATGAGCTTTAGGGTCAAAACTAGCAAACCATGAGAGAAAATAAAAAAAAAAACAAAGCAACATTAGGAACCATGACAAATTTCTCCAAGATTTTCACTAAATTAGCTGTGACAAAAGACCTCTAACCACAATATGAACCTAAGGGTCAAAGCAGACAAATCATGGGAGAAAATAAAAAGCATAGCAACATTAGGAACCATGACAAATTTCTCCAAGATTTTCACTAAATTAGCTGTGATAGAAGGCCTCTAACCACAAGTAGGGTCCTTGTTCAATATGAACCTAAGGGTCAAAGCAAACAAACCATGATAGAAAGTAAAAAAAAGAGCAACATTAGGAACCATGACAAATTTCTCCAAAATTTTCACTAAATCAGCTGTGACAAAAGGTCTCTAACCATAAGTAGGGTCCTTGTTCAATATGAACCTAAGGGTCAAAGTACACAACCCATGAAAAAATAGAAAACAGAGCAACAATAGGAACCATGACAAATTTCTCCAAGATTTTCACTAAATTAACTGTGACAGAAGACCTCTAACCACAAGTAGAGTCCTTGTTCAATATGAACCTAAGGGTCAAAACAATCATGAGAGAGAAAAAAAAAAAAAAAACAATGCAACATTAGAAACCATGCTCTAAGATTTTAACTAAATTAGCTGTAACAGAAAGCTTCTAACCACAAGTAGAATCCTTGTTTAATATGAACCTAAGGGTCAAAGCAGACAAACCATGAGAGAAAATAAAAGAATAAAAAAAAGACAGAGCAACATTAGGAACCATGACAAATTTCTAAAAGATTTTAACTAAATTAGCTATGATAGAAGTCCTCTAACCACAACTATGAGTCCTTGTTCAATATGAACCTAAGTGATAGCGCGCATAGCGAGCAATTTTTCCCGGTTAATTTTAGTTAGTCTTTGAGTACTATTTGGCCAATTTAATGAACTTTCATATACTTTTTGTAGGGATTGACTATTGAAGCTAAATTAGAGAAATTGGAGTTGATCCGGTGTTCGGGATGCTAAAAGAGGCAAGAGATCGAAAAGAAATTAAGTTAGAGGCTTGCCATTATGGAAAGACCCGAGGCTCAGCGTCTCGACGCTGGGTTTGGAGTGTCTCGACACTGGCTTTCCTATTTTGTTTTTGGCGGCAGCAGGACAACGTCGAGACGCTGTCCCTAGCGTCTCAACGCTGTCGTCAAATTCCTTATACATTATGTGCTACGGATTGGGGGAGTGGAATTTGAGAGATTTTAGACCTAAAATCGATTGGAGACCCTCTGTGGGAGCTGAAGCAAGGTTAAGGAGCGGGAATCACTAAAAAACGTGTGGAGATCGTGATAGGGACGTGCAATTTCAGTGGAATTGAGTTTTTCTTTATCTTTTCCTTAGCTCTAGTTAGTTTTATGGCTTTTTCATGTTTAGCTTATATTGTAACGCCATGTATGAGTAGCTAGACATGTTTCTTAGGGATTGATGTAGTCGTTTATGATTATGGATTGATTTTGGGATGTATTGTGCTTTTAATTTATCTATGCAATTATGATTAAATGCTTTTGATTACTTGGTCACTAGTTGAATGATTTAAGTGTTGAATCTTGCTCGGGAGAGAGAATTTAGCTTAGACTTTACTAATTGCATGACTAAAGTAGAAATTCTAAGATCAGGAGATTTGGAATAACTTTAGAAGTTGTTAGAAGAACTAAACTCAAAGCCTTGCATGTTAATGAACTTAGATAGGGATATCAAGTTTGTTGTGTGCATGCGAATCAATTATGCTCGGGAGAGACAGTTGTGATTTACGGTTCTTAGACTTGTAAATAAATTGCACGTTAAAAATTCATTCCCTTAATCAATCCTAATCTAAATTGATGAAATCAATTCCCTAAGAATTCTTTCAATTGAACTTCCAAGCTTTAATTTGCATTGCCTTTGATTTCAATCTTTCATTCATTTTTTATCCTTAAATAAAATTGGACAAGATTATTCATGGTAATTAATTTAACTAGAAAACCAATCCAAAGGACGATATTCGATTTAATCAATCACTATATTATTACTTGACCCGTACACTTGCAGTAAGCATATTGTGCATCACTAAGGGTCAACACAGATAAACCATGTGAGAAAAAAAAAAAAAAAACAGAACAACATTAGGAACCATAACAAATTTCTCCAACATTTTAACTAAATTAGCAATGGCTACCTAGCAAGGCTTCTAACCATAAGTACAGTCCTTCAATATGAACCTAAGGGTCAAAATGTACAAACCAAGAGAGAAGAAAAAGGTCGCTGGTGAACGTGTTTGGCAAGCAGTTGAGGGGTCGTCGGAGTACTACGATGACAGCTAGGTATCACCAGTGGACTGCAATGGTGGGAGAAGAAGCCATCGAGAGATTAGGGCTAGGAGGTGAAGAGATTTTTTTTTAAAACAATTTTAATTTTTTAACATTTTTTAATAGTTTAGTTTTTTTTTATTAATTTTTAAATTTATTTTTCTAGTAAGCATATGGAATAGCCTTGTCATCATGTCCACGTCAGCACATAACAGTCTAGTCAGCATTCTGTTAGATTAAGGTTAAGTGAGGGACCATTTAGAATAGTTTTACAAACCTGGAAGACTAAAGTATAACTTTTGAAACTTTAGGGACCAAATAGACACCAATTCCAAACCTCTGGGACTAAAAGTGCATTTTTCCCAAAAGTAAACTTCATCAATATAATGATCACCAATTTCGAGTCTCCATTGAGCAAACAAAAAGAGAAAGAGAAGAATGATGAGGAATCCATTGTCAAGGAAGATGGCAAGAACCGGGTAATGTTGAGTTACTATATTAACTATATGCATATACTCTTATGTACATAGAGAGATGCTAGAGATATATACCTTTATCCCTATGCGAGCGATTGATAGGATCGTTGAGTATGATGCTTGTTTGTACATACACATATATAGATATATGTTGTTGTACTGATTGCGTGTTTGTATATAATTATCTTTGTTCTTCTATGTTTGTATATACACATAAGTATTGAGTGATTTTGTATGAAAAAATGTATATTGATAGTTCAACATAAGTTTTTTCAGGATTAAGAATTTAGAATTTTTGTTTAAATGATGTTAATTACGATTTTAGATTTAATTCAAAGTTGTTAAATTTTGTTGATGTCAAATTCGATTTTTCTCTTCCTTAAAATGCTACTTGTTTTTTTGCTTTGATTTAGTTGGTTAGTTTGTTGTTAAATTTAGATTTTCTTTATTTCTTATTATGCTCCACTATTGTAGATTGTATTTTTTTTTCTAAAAAATCTAAACGGTGCGTTAGGGGCACTTTTGTCCATTTTAATTATTTATATTATAATAAAAATTAGGTTTAGCCATTATTTAATGTCTAAAGATAGTTAGCCATTTTTCAAATCCACTATTAAATCCTAACCATTTTTCTTGTTGTCCCTAAATGTTTAATATTGATTATTTTAAAGTCCTCTAAAACAGAACTAGCCCATTTGCCAATTCCATAAAGAAACATCCTTTTTGTCGGGGCGGATCCATGTGGGGGCCTGAGGGGGTACGTGCCCCTCAATTTCTTGATGTTACATATATGTACATTGTTTTAACTATAATGTGTTAAAATGCGGTTATTGGTTTGTTGATGACGAGGGACACAAATGATTGAATTTTACCTTCAGATTGTGGTTTCAAATCTTCGTACACTCATATTCAAGGTAAAATTTTACCTTGAATTTTACCTTCAGTTGATGACGAGGGACACAAATGATTGAATTTTTGTCCCGATTTCATTCAGTCTACAGGTTCTGGTTTCAAACCCTAGAAAATGCAAATTTTGTTTTAAATTATTTTTTTCCAATTTCATTCGGTCTACTGGTTCTGGTTTCAAACCCTAGAAAATACAGATTTTGTTTTAAATTTAATATCGTCTTACAGGTCCTAATTTGACTTCTATACGCTGCAATTTTTTATTTATTTATTTTTTAATTTTTAATTTATTTTAATTTAATTTTTAATTTATTTTAATTTAATTTTTAATTTTTAAATTTTATATATAATTTTTAGTCCTTCGAAACTGGTTAGAATTTAGTTTAATTATAATTTTTCTCACCTATGTTTACGCATACAAATATACAAATATTTCTTAATCTTAACAAAATTGATTGTATAAACAAATTAATTGTATTTCAAAGAACTTTAATAAATATTTTAAGTTTATAAGGTGGGTAATTCTATAATGAGTTATTATAATTTTGTAATGAATATTACTTACGGTAAATATTACGTATTACTGCATTTGATATTACATTTATATGAAGGTTAAACCACATGTTTATTCCCTAAATTTTCAAATTTGTACCTAATAGGTCACGAAACTTTCAATTTTGTGTCTGATAAATGTTTTAAAATTGCCTAATTTTAATTTTGAATCTAATAGGTCTTAGACATATTAAAAAAATTTTAAAAATTAACAGTTTTAGTAGATATAAATTAAAATTGAGTTTTGTGTCTAATTGAACTTTAAACTTTTAATTTTGTAATTAATAGGTATATTATTATTATTTTTTAAAAATATCCAATAAGACCTATCAGATTAAAGTTTATGTCTAAAATAACATTTATTTTTTAAAATTAAATTATATGTAAGAACTTATGGCATAAAAATTGAAACTCCAAATATGTATTAGACACAAAATAAAAATTTAAGGACCTAATATACATTTTCTAGAGCAGGGATAATATATACACGGATCTAAAAATTCATGGTACTTAAATTTATTTAACCTTAAATGAACTTGTGCCCCCTAACATAATGTTCTGGATCCGCCACTGCTTTTTGATCTATCTTAATCATTGAGTAATAGGACCCCCACCCCTTAACTTGTAGGTCATGACAGCCCAGTTGGGTGCCAAAAAGGATCCAAATGGAGACCCAAAGAAGAGATCAAAGGAACAGCCCTAAACTCATTGACCCTAACCCTCACAACATACCCAGAGACCACTCCAGTTTTAATCCTATGCAGCCGCTTGTACCCAACAGTACTCTCCTCCACAATCCTCTTCCCATCCAAATAAATCTCATGCCGTTTGATCCTCTGACCAAGCCCAATGGCCTCTTGGATCCTCACCACGTTGAATCTCAGCCGTTGGTTCTGCTGACTTCTGATCTCAATCCAATGGCCACCATCAGCATCAGCATCAGCTTCCTTGGGTGCCCAATAAGTCCACAAATGGTCATTGTCCAACACATTTTCAGGCCCAAAAGCACTTCCTTTGCCACCCCTTCGGCTGCTGGCTTTCAGTGAGCAATTTAGAGCCAAATTTGTGGAGAAAATTGTGTCAATGGCTGCTTTGAATTGCTTGAGAGTGTTGGCATCTTGCTGGGCAATTAGGCCTGTGGAATTGGGAGGGACATTGAACAGAAGGACACAGTTTCTTCCCACTGAGTTGTAGTAGATTTTCAGCAGCTTCTTTAAGCTTTTTGGGGACTCTGATTTGTGCCAAAACCATCCCTTTCTTATGGATACATCACATTCTGCTGGTATCCAATGTGTCCCTTTTAGGTCTCCTTTGTTTAGGTACCTGCAAATTTACAAGTGCTCGTTATTTTTCAATTTAGTCCCTAAGGTTTCAATCTAATCCTGTGTTTTAATATATATCTTTCAATTTGGTGTCTCACTCTTGGGTGCATGTTGAGATTGGCTAATGATGACTTATCTGATCTAGTATTTAGTGAGTTAACGAAACTTTAGAGGAAAAAGGTAATCTAAGAGAGAAAAGTTTCTAATTCTTCCTCCATTTTTTTTTTTTAAAAAATTTGGTAGAAATTGAGTTCTATTCTTTTTCATGGGATCATTCTACTTCCTAAATTTTCACCTAATGCACTAAGTATTTATACCATGTAAGTTTATAATAAACGACTAAATTGAGAATTCTTGAGAATTCTTAATATACTAGAGAATAAATTAAAACTTTTTAAACAATAAGACTAAATTGAAAAAATAACTAATAAAACATATATGTTAGTCTAAAAATGTTTGGAATATATAAAGCCTAAACATGTATTTATTTTGTTTTGTTTTACTTGGAAATTGTTTTATTTTGGTTGCAACACTTTTCAATTTTTTTTATACGTTATGCCTGATTTACAAAGTTGAAAATACAATTTAGTTATATAGAATTTTAAATATAAAAAGGGTTATGAAAACATAAAATTTCAAGAAATGAGCAAAATGGAAAAATAAAAATTTCCCCCTTTCCATATGAATAGGTCCTTTTTTAAAAAAAAAAGAAATAAAGATAAAAAAAAGAAACTGATGTTTTGTTTTCTAGGTTGGTTAAGATTTCAAAATGTGTTTTAAAACAAAACCAAAAATCTATATTAAATGGTAATTTTATAATCTAAAAACATATATGCTAAAATATGTGCTCATCTCCTCTAAATTTATTAGTTTGATCTAAACACTAAACATTTATATTAAATAACCATACATACATATATATACATATATATAAAATAAAAAAGGATTCCTTCTCAATTTATTTAATAAATATATATTTAAATTTAAAAGGATAACATATTTATTCGAATATGCATCATTTTGTTATTTTGTTAATAACAATTTAGTTGGAAGATTGATGATATGGATTGAAATTTTAGAACATTTATTCAAATATTGTTTGATATAAATAATTAAATAAATATTTAAATTAAAAAGGGCGAAAGGAGAAATCCTTAATTTATGAACGGGTGAAAGGAAAAATCAAAAGTTTCTCCGTTTAAATCATTTCTTGAAAGGTGATCTTCATGTACTCAATTATTGTCGTTGACACGTGTAAAAATCTGTATAGTTATTTGATATCTGTGCCTTGCACAGGGCTATATAAAATCTCTATATAAGACCACGAAGTCCGACCATCAATGGTATCAAAGCCTTTCTTCTCTCTAAAAATTTCTCTCTTCTCTCCTATGGAGTAAACCTCTCTTTAGAATCCGGGAGGGATGATAGCTAATGACTATTGATCTCCTTTTAAATTTTATATCTATCTCTAATCTTTTCATATTCAATCTTTCTTAATTGTGGTTGTCTCTCTTTGATAGTAATCTTTCAAGAAAAGAAATAAATTTATGATAATTCTTATTCAAGAAGCATGAGAAAGACTTGGTTAACCTTCATGCTAGAATAAGAAGTGATCATAAAAATATTAATTTTCTTGAAAAGGTTTCTAGTCTTAGATCGATTGATATAAACAGTTAACGAAATCACGAAGAAGGAATGGTTAGCATAGAACTAAAATTTACAAGGATATCACTAGCCTGCAGTTATTTGAATTCCTAGATTCGTTTCTTCCACTCCTTTTCCTAATGCTATCCAAGCTAAAGAAAAAATTCTCCTTTGGACCGACAATTATTGACTCTACTGCTTCCTCCTCCTCCACCTCTTCTTCTTCAAAAGATCTGAAGCTCAATGCTAAGGATTTTGAAAAAACTCTATCCAAACACAAAAGGATAGAATCTCAAATATCTCAGGTTGAGGATAGGCTCCAAAATTGGTCTATTCCCAAGCTAGAAATCAATACCATCTATAAGGTGAGTCCATTCAATTTCTCAAAAACTGGTGTTATCAGAGTTTCTGAAGACAATATTCCAATGGAGGATGACTATACATAATATCAACTCAATCAACGAAGACATCGATATTTATCACAGATACTTCAAGTATTTACATATTGAGTGTATTCAAGTAGCCATTAAACCTCTCTTCAGGACAAGACTAAACGTTCCAGTCCATATTGCCCTAAGAGACAAACGACATCTGAACTTTTCCGACTCTTTACTAGGAATAGTTCAATTGAACCTTGAGAACGGACCTGTATTTTTCTCATGCAAACCCGGTTTCACCGTTGCTCTTCAAGATAAGAATATCTTTCATGTCCTCAATTTGGATATTCGCAGAAAAGGGCTACGACTCAAAGACAGATCGTACCCCTTCGCCATCCTACTTAGAATGTATTACAAATTGATGCACACCAATCTTTCCCCAAAGGCTTTAGGTGTATCACCTAGGAATTACACCATGCTCATGGAGGTCAATCTTGAGAAATCCTCGATGACCGTCCTAAGGAAGCTAAATTGGTGTGAACTCACCTCAACTCCTGTTTGGACTATAGAGCAAGCCATCGCTCTAAGAAACAGGCAGAACAATACTGCTCATATCATTGAATTCGACGATGGCCACGTAGAAGTTCAATTCCAAGAAGAACCAAGGCATCCTCGAGTTCAAGAAGTCATGAGTGGACGATCTAGTGTATCCTCAGAGATCAGTCCTATCATTAGAGAAGAACCTGTCACCAGGTCAACGACAATCCGCTTTCGATCAAATACAGGTTATCGAAAGTTCACGTCTGCAACGAAGATGTGTGTTTTATTAACACATTTCTTCTAGTTAAAGACTTAAATGAAGAAATTATTCTGGGTACCCCCATTCTTAACCCAACTATATCCTTTTACAGTTTCTGAGATAGGATTAATATCTCAGAAATTCGGCAGGGAAATTATCTTTGAGTTTGTTAAACCAGTCACTCCAAGATATCTATCTACGATCGAAGATGAGATACTCCAACATCTCAATTGAATATCAAAAAAGGAGAAACAGATTGAGTTTCTTCAAGATGACATTAAAGGTCGAAGGGTTACAGAAGAAACTTCTAAAACTTTTGTTCAAACTCACATCCAACATGTTTTAAAGAAAATAGAAGCTGAGATATGTTCCGACCTTCCCAATGCATTTTGGGCAAGAAAGAAAATGCATTTTGGGCAAGAAAGAAGCACATAGTGGATTTACCCTATGTGAAAGATTTTGATGAGGCCCAAATCCCAACAAGAGCAAGGTCCATTCAAATGAGTAAGGATTTGGTCGAAACTTGCTCAAAGGAAATAAACGACCTCTTACAAAAGGGCCTGATAAGCCCATCAAAAAGGCCATGGTTTTGTGCGGCTTTCTACGTCAATAACCAAACGGAAAAGGAAAGAGGAGTTCCTCGCTTAGTTATCAATTATAAGCCTCTAAATAAAGTACTAAAGTGGATTAGGTATCCGATTCCTAATCGCCAAGACCTGCTTAAGTGCATTGCAACATCAAAAGTCTTCTCAAAATTTGATATGAAATCTGGACTTTGGTAAATTTAGATTAATCCGAAAGACAGGTATAAAACTGCCTTTAATGTTCCATTCGGACAATATCAATGGAATGTCATGCCATTCGGTCTGAAGAATGCTCCTTTAGAGTTTCAGAAGATCATGAATGACATATTCAATAAATATCAAGATTTCACGATAGTTTATATCGATGATGTTTTGGTATTCTCCCAAACAGTTGATCAACACTTTAAGCATATTAATGTGTTTATCAACATTATTAAAAAAAATGGTCTTGTCGTATCTTTACCAAATATTAAATTGTTTCAAACAAAAATCTGATTTCTCGGATATGATATTGATTAGGGGATTATCAAACCTATCCAACGATCATTAGATTTTGTGGATAAGTTTCCTGATGTCATTCAAGACAAGACCCAGCTGCAAAGATTTCTTGGCTATGTGAACTACATTGGAGACTTTATTAAAAACCTTCGTACAATCAGTCTGCCTCTATATGACAGATTAAAGAAAAATGCAAAGCCTTGGACGAACAAGCACACTCGAGCAGTCTAATCAATCAAAGCTCTAGCCAAAGGTATTCCATGCTTATCGCTAGTGGATGAAGTCAAACTGATCGTCGAAACCGGTGCATCTGACATAGGCTACGACAGTGTACTCAAACAAAAGATTAACGGAAAAGAAGTCATCGTCTGTTACCACTCCGAGGTGTGGAATAAGGCACAAAAGAACTATTCCACAGTCAAAAAAGAAGTATTGGCAAGAAAACTTTCCGTTCAAAAGTTTTAGGGAGATCTTATCAACAAAGATTTTCTTGTCAAAACATATTCAAAGGCAGGTAAATACATCTTTGAAAAGGTAAAGAATCTTGTTTCAAACCATATCTTTGCGAGATGGCAGGCAACCTTATCTTGCTTTGATTTCAAAATTGAGCCTATAAAAGGCACTGAAAACAGCTTAGCTGATTATCTCTCAAGGGAACACCTTTCAAGAGAAAAATCTTCGTCTTCTGAAAACCCTATTGATCAGCCAAAGCTCCCCTCTAAGAAATATGATTCTAAACACCGGCCGGCAACGGCCACCAGGAAGGCCTCCATCTTCTCCTCAACTGCCTAATCCAGTAAACCTCCAACCAGCAAGCTCCTCCAGAGCTAGTTCTTCAAAGGGCAAATGCCCGATCTCTCCAGCATCTGCACCAGTTCCAATATGTGCAGAAAATTACGCCATGGACCTCGGATATCAAACAGTATCCAGAAGGCAACCAGGTTCCTCTTCAAGGAACTTATCAATTAGACCGGATGTAAGTCTCCCTCCGCATCCGTCTACTGCTTTGTTGTGTCCCTCAGGCGCTTCAACTCCAAACAGACGACCTTCTTCGTCTTCCTCTCTAGTTCCTCGACGGAACACTCAATCCCTCGTACCGTGAAACCAGCCGTGTTTGCACCACGACCACCAGTTACTGGGTATCAAACAAAAACGACTTTGGAAGATGTTATTATCGAACCAGAGTTCGACGACCCTTTGGTTAAAGAAGTGTGCTCTCAAGTTTATCCTCATGGGTTCGACTTCACTCCTGAGGATATAAAAAAGACTAGACATTTCTATGAGTTTATCTTAGTTGATACTGTATCAGCTGAAATAACCCATGTTCCAGACCGAAATGATGCGTCCAAAATTGTCTACTCAAAATTAAAAATTTTCAGGGTTCTGACGCCATCCCACTAGCCACAAGGGATGTTCGAGAAAGTTTTCAAAATCATTCAACCCGGAAACATTCAACTACCGTGACTATATACAAGCATGGTATAATGTTTTCTGGTTTCAAGCGTATAACCACTCTTGGTTTGTTACTTTTTGTAACAAATCCTACAAAAGTAACTTCCCAAACTGGTTTTAAAAAATGGTGGAGTTATTTTGGCCTCACTCCGGAGATTTTCCCAGTTGAAGTCCAAAAGGCCTATCACCATTTTCAAACAGTATCTATTCGTCGGCATTATCGCTCACTTTTAGATTCTCTCTCTACTTTCAAGTATCCTGGATATTTTGTTGGAGTCACCAGCTAACTTCCAGAGCGAAGTTCAAAATACTGAGAGCAAAATGGTGGGAAAAATATGACTGTTCCCATCTCAACGAAGAAAAGATAACACAATGGTTCAAAGTCAATGCTCATCTTTCTCGAGAAGAAGAAAACCAGTTTCTTCTCACCAAAAATTCAATTATGACGTCCTTAGCTGAAGCAACATCTGAGTCAGACCTTCAGGTCGTCATTCAAACAGTCATCCAAACTGTTTCAGACAACGACAACATTCAAAATGAAGATAATGCTGAAGCCGCTGATGTAACTTCAGAATCATCTGTCAATGATGTCGAAGATGATGAAGAATACGATCCTTATGTGCATTTCGACATTTTATATCCTTACTATGACTCCCAACCAGGATGATTAGTAAGTAAATTGTAAAAAAAAAAATCTTTTGTATATTTTTGTATAGTTTTGTCCAGTCTGTACAATATCATCGTCAATCATTCTGATCACCGATTGAAAGGGGGATGTTGGAGATAGTAAGCTTCTGAAGTGGACTAACCAACCACAGGCCAGTATGGATAGCGAGGATTGAATCCAGTTAGGAAAAGACTACCACACCCAATTGATTGAATAATTTCAATTGAAAAAGATGCTTAGGGCAGTAATGGCGGGGAAGCCAAGTAAGACCCGAGATGCATTTGATTCCTTAGAAATTAGGAAGATCAATATTGTCGATGTAAGGTAGTTCGATCCAGACCATTCAGGAGAGCTGGGTGACATCATCCCCTCATCACATCAAGATCAGGATGAAAGATTCGAAGATCGTGCAAACATATCCCATCTATCTTTTTTGCTTTCCTTTAACTTTCCAGCTATGTATTATAGTGTGTTGTACCTTTTATTCGATTATGAAGAGATAAGGTTATGTGGGGGTCCTGTCCCGCCAAATCTTATCGTAATCTTTACTTTTCAAAAAGAAAGATTCCAAAGAGATAAAATGTCAATCAGGGGTCCTGTCCTGTCGGCCACTATTGGAATTATTTCTTCATGTACTCAATTATTGTCATTGACACGTGTAAAAATCTGTATAGTTATTTGATATTTGTGCCTTGCACAGGGCTATATCAAATCTCTATATAGGAGCACGAAGTCCGACCATCAATGGTAGTAATAGTACCTTCTCTTCTGAGAGTTTTCTTGATTGTAATCCTTTCGTCTGTTCTTGCTGTAGAGCTTTTTAGACAAACAGTTTTTCTTCCTAGATGGGGGAGTGTCATCGATCACATATTGCTTGCAGAAGGATCCTAACTCCTTACCATAGTCAGAATTTTTTGCAATCTTTGAAGTATGCTTTTGACTTTGGAAAATCTCTAGGCAAACTGATTGGATTCTACTATTGATGTCTCCGTAGGAGATATTTTCCCAATCAATATTTGCATCACCATTGTTGGCTACCATGGTTGTGTAGAATTTTTGCTTGACATACTTGGGTAATCCTTCAACATATTTATGTTTCCAGATTGGATCTCTGCAAGAGGTGAGGTTATAAAGACGTGCCATAAAGGTGTCTTTATACCATTTGAAGTCGCTCATCTTTGGGCATCGTAATCCCAAAAGAGCTTCAGTAGATTCATCACTGTATAGGGTTGTTCTTCGAACAAAGTGCTTAATTTCTGTGTAAACTAGAATGTTTACTGAATTGGGTTCCATGGTCACCACATCGCCATTGGTGCCTGGTTTTGTTTTTTCTATAACAACATTTTTTATGGCTTCCCTATTGGCTTCGGTGAGGTGATTGTGCCACCATCTTCTCAGGTTTTCTGTAAATCCTGAAGTTAGGGCATGTACGATTTCTCGATGGCTTAGTTGCTGAAGGTAGACTGTAGCAGCTACGAACATTTCTTGGAATACAAGCATCATCTGTCCTTCTGAGCAAGCATCTATATTCCAAGTTATGATTGACTTTCCGTCAAAGGTTCTATAATCTGGGTGCATATCATCCCACCCAAGATCAGGAGGAGATGGCCTTCTATAGTGATTTTTCATATCATTATTATATGTTCTGATAAGAAGAATCTTTGATGAGGATGATTCTTCTTGGATCATGTTGAGGTTGCCTATATTTGCTTTAGAAATTCTGAAGTTGGCGACCTTTTTTTTGGCCGATGTCTCAGCTTGGTCTGCTGGAAGAGTCAGCTTTGAGATCTTCTTATTTATTTCTTCGAGAAGATCTTCAGAATTTATTGCTTCTTCTTCTGGTGGATAGTCACGATGAATTTCTTTTCCGTGGCTGTAACACATTTATGGGTTTTTTTGAGGACACTGACCCTCTTTTGGGTTGCCTTTTGATTCATGAGAGCGAGAAATTTTGCTCTAGTGAGTAACTGGGGCCTATTGTCCCAATCTTCTTGCCTAAGATATCGATCGAGGTACTTATCGTACATCTGATCATATCTTTGTTCATCATCTTGATTATTCCTTTTATCTGAGATGACATTAATCTGGTTATAGATATACATAGATTTTCGTTCCATATCAGTTTGGGTTGGTGAAATGAAACCTTCAGACTTTTCATATTGAATATCGGGGACTGTTTGGTCAAAGTCTACCGACATTCGCATTGATCTCGACCTGGTGACAAGTTTTTCTCGAATGATAGGACGGATCTCTGAGGATACACTAGATCGTCCACTCATGACTTCTTGAATTCGAGGATGCCTTGGTTCTTCTTGAAATTGAACTTCTACGTGGCCGTCATCGAATTCAGTGATATGAGCAGCATTGCTCTGCCTGTTTCTTGGAGTGGTGGCTTGCTCTATAGTCCAAACAGGATTTGCGGTGAGTTCACACAAATTTAGCTTCCTTGGGACCGTCATCGAGGATTTCTCAAGATTGACCTCCATGAGCATGGTGTAATTCCTGGTTGATACACCTAAAGCCTTTGGGAAAAGATTGGTGTGCATCAATTTGTAATACATTCTGAATAGGATGGCGAAGGGGTACAATCCGTCTTTGAATCGTAGCCCTTTTCTGCGAATATCTAGACTGAGGACATCAAAGATATTCTTATCTTGAAGTGTAACAGTGAAACCAGGTTTGCATGAGAAGAATATTGGCCCGTTCTCGAGATTTGACTGAACTATTCCTAGTAAAGAGTTGGAAAAGTTCAGATGTCGTTTGTCTCTTAGGGCAATATAGACTGGAACATTTAGTCCTGTCTTGAAGAGATGTTTAATGGCTACTTGAATACACCCGATATGTAAATACTTGAAGTATTTGCGATACATATCGATGTCTTCGTTGATGAGGAGTTGATATTCTGTATAGTCATCCTCCATTGGAATATTGTCTTCAGAAACTCTGATAACATCAGTTTCTGAGAAGTTGAATGGACTCACCTTATAGATGGTATTGATTTCTAGCTGGGGAATAGACCAATTTTGGAGTCTATCCTCAACCTGAGATATTTGAGATTCTATCATTTTGTGTTTGGATAGAGTTTTTTCAAAATCCTTAGCATTGAGCTTCGGATCTTTTGAAGAAGAAGAGGTGGAGGAGGAGGAAGCAGAAGAGTCAATAATTGTCGGTCCAAAGGAGAATTTTTTTTTTTTCTTTAGCTTGGATAGCATTAGGAAAAGGAGTGGAAGAAACGAATCTAGGAATTTAGATAATTGCAGACTAGTGATATCCTTGTAAATTTTAGTTCTATGCTAATCATTCCTTCCTCGTGATTTCATTAACTGTTTATATCAATCGATCTAAGACTAGAAACCTTTTCAAGAAAATTAATATTTTTATGATCACTTTCTTATTCTAGCATGAAGGTTAACCATGCCTTTCTCATGCTTCTTGAATAAGAATTATCATAAATTTATTTCTTTTCTTGAAAGATTACTATCAAAGAGAGACAACCATAGTTAAGAAGGATTGAAGAAGAAAAGATTAGAGATAGATATAAAATTTAAAAGGAGATCAATAGTCATTAGCTATCATCCCTCCCAGATTCTAAAGAGAGGTTTACTCCATAGGAGAGAAGAGAGAAATTTTTAGAGAGTAGAAAGGCTCTGATACCATTGATGGTCGGACTTCGTGCTCTTATATAGAGATTTGATATAGTCCTGTGCAAGGCACAGATATCAAATAACTATACAGATTTTTACACGTGTCCACGACAATAATTGAGTACATGAAGAAATAATTCCAAAAGTGGCCGACAGGACAGGACCCCTGACTGACATCTTATCTCTTTGGAATCTTTCTTTTTGAAAAGTAAAGATTACGATAAGATTTGGTGGGACAGGACCTCCACATAACCTTATCTCTTCATAATCGAATAAAAGGTACAACACACTATAATACATAGCTGGAAAGTTAAAGGAAATAAAAAAAGATAGATGAGATATGTTTGCACGATCTTCAAATATTTCATCCTTATCTTGATGTGATGAGGCGATGATGTCACCCAGCTTCTCGTGAATGGCCTGGATCAAACTACCTTACATCGACAGTATTGATCTTTCTAATTTCTGAGGAATCAGATGCATCCTGGGTCTTACTCGGCTTCCCTGCCATTATTGCCCTAAGCATCTTTTTCCTTTGAAATTATTCAATCAATTAGGTGTGGTGGTTTTTTCCTAACTGGATTCGATCCTCGCTATCCACGTTGGCCTGTGGCTGGTTAGTCCACTTCAGAAACTTGCTATCTCCAACATCCCCCCTTCAATCGGAGATCAGAATGATTGACGATGATATTGTACAGACTGGACAAAACTATACAAAAATATACAAAAGACTTGTTTTTTTATTTTACAATTTACTTACTAATCATCCTTGTTGGGAGTCATAGTAAGGATCTAAAATGTCGAAATGCGCATAAGGATCATATTCTTCATCATCTTTGACATCATTGACAGATGATTCTGAAGCTACATCAGCAAGTTCAGCATTATCTTCATTTTGAATGTCGTCGTTGTCTGAAAGACTTTGGACGACTGTTTGAATGACGGCCTGAAGGTCTAACTCAGACGTTGCTCCAACTAAGGACGTCATAATTGAATTTTTGGCGAGAAGAAACTGATCTTCTAAGTTGTTATACGCTTGAAACCAGAAAACATTATATGATGCCTGTATATAGTCACGGTAGTTGAATGTTTGTGGGTTGAATGATTTTGAAAATTTTATGGGTACGAACATCCCTTCTGGCTAGTGGGATGACATCAGAACCCTACAAATTTTTAATTTTGAGTAGACAATTTCGGACGCATCGTTTTGATCCGAAACATGGGTTATTTCGACTGATACAGTATCAACCAAGATAAACCCATAGAATTGTCTAGTGTTTTTGATATCATCGGGAGTGAAGTCGAACCCATGAGGATAAACTTGAGAGCACACTTCTTTAACCGAAGAGTCGTGAACTCTGGTTCGATAATAACATCTTCCAGAGTCGTTTTTGTTTGATACCCAGTAACTGGTGGTCGTGGTGCAAACACAGCTGGTTTCACGGTACGGGCATATGATTTAGCGTTCCATCGAGGAACCAAAGAGGAAGGCGAAGAAGGTCGCCTGTTTGGAGTTGAAGTGCCTGAGGGACGCAACAAGGCAGTAGACGGATGCGGAGGGAGACTAACATCCAGTCTAATTGATAAGTTCCTTGAAGAGGAATCTGGTCGTCTTCTGGATACGGTTTGATATTCGAGGTTATCTGCACACATTGGAGTTGGTGCAGATGCTGGAGAGATCAGGCATTTGCCCTTTGAAGAACTAGCTCTGGAGGAGCTTGCTGGTTGAAGGTTTGTCGGATTAGGCAGTTGAGGAGGTGGCGGAGGCCTTCCTGGTGGCTGTTATCAGCCGGTGTTTGGAATCATATTTCTTAGAGGGGAGCTTTGGCTGATCAATGGGGTTTTCAGGAGAGGAAGATTTTTCTCTTAAAAAGGATAACATATTCATTCAAATATGCATGATTTTGTTATTTTGTTAATAACAGTTTAGTTGGAAGATTGATGATATGGATTGAAATTTTAGAACATTTATTCAAATATTGTTTAATATAATAATTATATAAGTATAAATAAATATATTTTTTCAAAAAAAAAAAAGTATAAATAAATATTTAAATTAAAAAGGGCGAAAGGAGGAATCCTTAATTTATGAAGGGGTGAAAGGAAAAATCAAAAGTTTCTCCGTTTAAGTCATTTCTAGATAGTATAGATAGATAGATATAGATACATATAGATATAGATGTACTTTGTTTTTATAAAGTATTTTATTAAAATTCTAAAATGGTTAAAATTTCATCATTAGTTATAATTAAAAGTAAAAGTCTTTTTCTTTTTAAAAAAAAAAAAAAAGTAAATTCTTTTTCTTTAAAAAAAATAAAAATAATAAAAGAGTAAAGTCGTAAATTTAAAATTAAATTTTGAAAAAAAATAAAACAAACCCTTTTACAATTAATTTTTTGAAATTATAAAGATTTTGAATGGTTATTTTAGAGAAGGTAATTTAGTTAGTGGGAGAGAATCAAAAGTTAATAGGTGAGAATGAGGAATTTGAATGGGTGGAAGAATGAAAGAGAGAAATGTGGAAATTGAGGGAGGTAGAGAATGAGTGGGAGAGATAGTGACGTGGAATTGAGATAGATAGGTGTGAGAGAGAAATAAGTTTAATGGCTAAAATACTATTTTGGTCCCGACACTTTTGACTTTAATTCATTTTTGTTCCAGACTTTAAAATTGTTCATTTTGGTCCCTGTGTTTTGGACTTTGGTTCATTTGAGTCATTTTACTTTCAAAATATTCATTTTAATCCTTGTATTCTTAAAAAGTAATCAATTTGGTCCTTTCATTTTCAATTTTTTCTCATTTTTTCCATAATAATTTTAGCATGATACTTCACTTATTAAATTTCTTCAAATGTAGTCACCAATTTTGATTAACAACTTTCCATTGTGTATAAAATTTACGCTTAAATTTTACAAATAGGGACTAAATTGGTTACTTTGTAAAAGTACAAGGACTAAAATGAAAATTTTGAAAGCACAATGATCAAAATGAACGAAAGTCCAAAGTACAAGGACCAAAATGAACATTTTTAAAGTACATGACCCAAAATGAATTAAAGCCAAAAATATAGGGACCAAAATAGTATTTAAACCAAGTATAATTAAAAGAGATAAATAATTAAAGGAAGTTGAAAATGGAAGATGACTTAGGTATTTTAAAAATAATTAAGGTTAATATCATAAAAAAAAAAAAAAAAAAGTTTCTTCTCTGTTCGTACTATTATATATTGATCTATAGATAAAATTCTTATAATTTAGTCCTAGCCGACAAATTTAGAGGGAATTTGAAATGACATTTAAAGTATCTTTTGGGGAAAACTTTTCTATTAGCATTATCGGGAAAAACACTCAAGTTGAGAGTTTGATATCTTTGGGGTTACTTTTAGAATTATGTGAAGAGAAAAAAGTATTTAACTTATCAAAGAGTGCCTTCTAAAATTTTATGGCGTTTGATAACACAATTAAAAATTATTCTAAAAGTTCTAATATACTTAAAATTGCTTCAATGGAGGAAAACCTTGATTAGTACTCATTCTAAAAATATTTTATAGAAACAAAGAAATGCACTCAAAAGCAGTTCTTTCAAAATTCATTCTAATCTCACCCTAATTTAAAAGTACTTTACTTAATTGTTTACTTTAAGAGTACTTTAAAATACTCAGAGGTGCTTTTAAAATTTTTAGAAATACTTTTATCTATATAACCAAAATATTACGAAAATTAGGAAAAATCAGTTTAAAACACTATTCAATCTTCTAAAAAGACATAAGTCACCATATTTTTTTTAGTTTAACAAGAGATTAGATTGAGAGAATTATTCTAACCTCTTAAGTCTAAAAGAGGTTATCAAATATCTTCATCAATTAATTAAACTATGCAACTAACCCTTTGTCCAAATTTGCTTCAAGCCCAAACCCACATGATATAATGCATAAAATTCCTATCAAAATAGGCTAAAAGAATTTAATGCCAAGTAGAACATTTTAAAGTATCACATCACAATTAGGGGTGACTAATTAAGAACGATATAAAAAACTCTTTGAAAATCGAAAAGATAATAGCAAAATGTTGCCAATCTCAGTCAACAAATCTGATATGAAGCACTTCGAATGACCAAGTACGGGGGTCTCGCTGACCGGTCAGCGAGTCGGGGTCCAGGGGCCAAGCGCTCGGTGGTGGTTCGAGAGCAACACCCCCTATGCTAAATTATGTATAGAGATTAGATATGATTTTTCGTTTTGAGCTTTTATTTTGGGCCTATTATGTTAGGGTTAAGAGTGGTGCCATATATAAACCCTCTTAACCTATTTTGCCATAATCTCTGTAATCTGCACAAGTTTTACTCCTCATAATAAGATCGTTCTCTCCCTCTGTCCGTGGACGTAGCTAACACACCATTAGTGAACCACGTAAATCTGTGTGTTGTTTTCTTTGCCCTTTTATTCTTGTTACGTTGATTTACGATTTCTGTCATAACACTAACATAGGTAGAAATTCAAATATTAAATTATAAGTTTAATTTCTGAATAGGTCTTTCAATTCTTAATTTGTGTTTAATAGATCTAAACTTAGAATTTTATGACAAATAGATCTCTAACATATTTAGTATTTTATTGAAAACTAATGGGGCGTTTGCATCAATAGTAAAAAAAAAATTGGTAATTGCAAGTGTGTCTTCCATTTATTGGGTTTGCAGATATAGCAAAAACAGTTTGGCCCGGCCCAGACAATAATGTAAAAAAGACTAAAATAACCTCAGCTCGTCGTCCACTAATATACCAAATATCTAGTATATCAAACCCTAAAAATATATTAGATATTTGGTATATCAATCAACTGATATACTAAATATATAATATATCACGTATATTTCATGAATATAATATACTTCATTTATGAAGTAATTTTTTTTTTAGAAATAACATTTATGAAGTATACACATGAGCTTTCATTAGTTTAGATATATTTGATATACTTCATCAATAAAGAAATAGATATATTAGCTATATTTTGGGACAATATGTGTGGTAGAGGATTTAAACCTCTAATTGAATGTGTATATATTAGTGATTTTTTTAATAACAAGTCTATCATTGATGTATTTAGCTACTCATAATCAGGTATATTAATGTTATTAATTATTTGAGTAGTATAAAAAATGAGGTAAGTTAAAAAAAAAAAAAAAAAATGAGGTATATCAATGGTGTATCAACATTCATAACAGGTATAGAAGACAAACATTTCATTTAAAATATGTAAATAACACAACATAATTCAATAAAGATAAAAGAAAATATAACAAATATAAGTAAAGAAAGTAAAACATATCAAGTATATCATTGGTATATCAAATGTTATGCTTATCAAATCAAGTATATATTAGGTATATCATTGTATTCATTCGAGTAAAATTGAATTTTTGTATTTAATAGAACCATAAACTTTGATTATAATGGGTAGTACGAGTTATTAAAATTTGCAAATAGATTAATTTTTTTAAAAAAAATCAAATAGATTAAAGACCTATAAACACAAACTTGAAAGTTTAAGATCCTATTAAACACAAAATTAAAAGTTCAAAGACCTATTAAATACTTTTTAAAATGTAAATTTTTATTAGACACAAAATTCAGAATTGAATAACCTAGTAGACATTTTTCTTTAAAGTCAAAAAGACTTATCAGACACAAATCTACAAATTTATACCGATACCCACTATCTGAAAAAATCAGAGTTAGAGCTCAAAAAAATGTTGCATCAAGGAGCTTTTTTTTTTTTTTTTTTTTTTTTTTTTGAATAGCATTAAGGAGCTACTTTATTCCATCAAAAAGTTATATTAAATTCACGCGTGACTAATTGAAAAAACTTTTCACTATCTTTAATGAGATTCGAGTGTAAAGTAGCAAAAATGCAATGAATTCAGGAACAGAGTCAAAATATATGGCATTGGAAAAACACTTACCCGGAAATGCCTTCTGCTCCGATGGCCAGCATAGTCCGGTTGATGGTCGACCAGCACGGCGTTCCGGCGAAGCCGTTCTCGTTTCCGACCCATCGAACGTCGGGTCCGGCGTCGGAAAATATGTTGATGGAGCTCTGCAACTCCTTCACCATTGCAAACCAGTCGGAGAAGTAATATGACATGTTTGGAGCATTCTTACCTTTGGCTCCATCAAACCAAATCTCCCTCACATTCCCATAGCTAAAATTGATTCAAAATCAAAATATTAGTTGAAAGAGATTGAATGAAAAATGGTTAATTTATAAATTTTGGATCATCCAACTTTTAAAATTGCATCTATTCAGTTATTAAGCCAGGAAAATTATAGTACTAACTTTGTTAGTAAATTTTCGCTTATATAATAATTTTGATAATTATTAATTCAAAAGTTATATGAATTTTGAAAGAAAAAAAGATTCCCGACATCACTTTTTCTATTCACTAAAGCAATATAGGCTGCAAATAGAAAATAGTTATTTCAAGGACTTCTAAACTCATTTCTCCAAGCCAAAGTGAGCACAAGATAATTTATATGCACTATTGATCAAAATGTCAGAGGTTTGAATCCCCTCACTCTGAATGTTGTTGAACTAAAAAACCTCATTTCTCCCAAAAAAAAAGATTAAAGTTTAACCGCTAGAAACTAAGAATTCAAGAGTGACCCTGAGTAGAAGAAGTTGTAGAATAAAAATGTAACTTTTTCTTAAAAACTTTACAACAACACCCAAATAGACAATATTTATGGATCTATAAAAAGTTCAAATGAAATATTTCTTAGTTCAACAATATAAGGATGAGAATTCTAAACCTTTTGACAGATGCAAAATGATATTAATAAAAATTAGAACAAAACTATTGAGATCAAATAGAAGATAATTTAACCAACCTTGAGAAAAAAAAAGAATTTAACCATAAAATAATTAAATTGGATTGACTCACTTTTTGAGAAGCTCTTGCAACTGAGCCAAGTAGTACTCATTATACGGCAAATCATGGCTATATCTCCGATCATGCCGATCCCACGGCGACAAATACAGCCCAACGTCGATTCCACGGGCGGCGGCAGCGGCGGCGAACTCCTTAACGACGTCGCCGCGGCCGTTCTTCCAAGGGCTGCGGGCGACGGAGTGGGTGGTGTATTCGGAAGGCCAGAGGCAGAAGCCGTCGTGGTGCTTGGCAGTGAGAATCATCAGAGAAATCCCGGCGTCGGCGGCGGTGGCGGCCCACTGGGAGGCGTCGAGGGCGGCGGGGTCGAAGAGGGCGGGGGACTCGGCGCCGGTGCCCCACTCGGAGTCGGTGAAAGTGTTGGGGCCGAAGTGGAGAAACATGATGACTTCTCTCTGCTGCCATTTCAATTGGGAGAAAGAAGGGAGAGGGAGGATTGGCAATGGCGGCGGGGTTGAGAGGTGGAGCTTTGGAGAGCAGAGATTGAGGAGATGGAGGAATGTGAGGATGAAGATGGAGGAAAAATGGCGACCCATTTCCGCCATGGATGGTTTTGTGTGAAGCTGAATTGTGTGTATTCTGAAAGCAGGGGAATGTGACAGAAATGGAGGTAGTGGGGGTGGAGCTGTGGGGGAAGATTCTTTTGTAGATATGAAAATTGTTGGATCTCAATGATTAAAAAGTTGTTTCATTCTGATTTTTCTTTTTTTTTTTTTTTTTTTTGAGAAGAGTTTCATTCTGAATTTATGAACTGAGAAATTGGTACAATATCATCATGTTTTGTTTGTGAGTTCAATATAATATAGGAGTGGGGATTTGGCCATTAAATGTAGATTTGTTGATCATTGCATCCCAATTATTTAATAGTTAGCTTCATCAAATGGCAATCAAATCCAAAGATTTAACTTTGGAGAAGTTTAGATGTATTTAAGGGTAAAATAAACTTTCAGTCATAGAAATTTGAGTTTTGTGTTTGTTTATTTGGTCTATCAGGTTTCAAAAATCGAGAGGGATGACATTTTAATTGGTTCTTGAATTCGTTTGACTATTAATTCACTAATAGAAAGATAAAGTGGCTATTAAGTTGCTAATTTGGTAAAATATATTTAGGGTGTTCCTTTGAAATACATTTCAGTTTAAGTGTTTTTCAAGAATGCATTTTTTTTTTTAAAAAAAAAAAACATTTTGTATAAAAATTGTTTAGAATTTAAACACTCATATGTTTGGTTACATTTCATCATAAGTGGTTTTTATATACACAAGTTATTATATCCTTAAAAACTCTTTTTAAAAAATTTATTTTTAAGTGTTTCTCTCAAAATGATTTATTTCTCAATCTCATTCTTTACTAAGTCATTTTTAGTGGTTGCCAAACACTAGAATTTTTTTCAAAATGATTTTTTAAATTTTTTCAAAATTAAACACTTAAAAAGTTAAACCAAACACACTCTCACTTGCCATTGTTTTTTGTGGTTGGACTCGCGAGGTGGCATTTCTCTTTCTCGCTCTTCTCCTTTCTCGAATGAACCTTCTTGTTGTTGTTGTGTTCCCTTGTCAATCGTTGTTGATATTGCTCTTTATTCAAATCTAGCATTTGGACGATTCAAAATGAAGGATCGTCCGAAACAACTCCATTCCACATCTAGGACAAAAAAATAAACTTCCTTTCTAGATAAGTAATGACTGGACAACATTCATTCGTTCTAGAGATTAAAGGAGATCTAAAGATGATGAAGAGGACAGATATGATGGAATTTGTTAGAGTAGGAGCAAAGGAGGAAGGAGAAAGGGAAAGAGGAGGAAAACCACCTCATTGTCCGATCACTCAAGAATAGTACTAAACTAATATATTTACCACAAGTTCAATGAGCAATACCATGACATCTTTTTTTAGTTACCAATGATTAAATGAACTCAATAACTATACAAAACTTAGAGTGTTTCGTCTAAAACCTTAAAAGATCAAATAGACACAAAACTTAAACTTCAAAAATTAGATAGAGTATATCTCAAGAAAAAAAAACCAGATAGTATATTTTTTTTTCAAAAAAGAAAAAAGAAAACCAAATAGTGTATTATTTTTCAATATTTAATTAATTAATTTTTTTTTGGGTAAATGAAAAGATAAAAAGCAAAACAAACAGACATTGCGAACAGCTAGAGCCGTCCATTCCGGAACCTCCTCGAGCCAGACACCATCTCTTCAATTGCTTCGAGCGAATGTTGCTACTGCATTGGCCACTTGATTCGTCAACGTAGAGGTAAGTAGAAGCCCTTTCATTTCCCCTTAACGATGGTAGTGTTGGATATCGTCGATTAAGCTTTGGGTTTTGTTGTCAGATAATAATGCATCTACCAACCACTCTGTCTTTAACTGAAGCATCTGTGTTGACCTTATAAGTATTTAATTATTTATTCATATTCTAACAAAAGTGACATTAAATTTGAGGTTGGAATTTCCAATTGAGGTATTAATTTTGAAGAAAGAAAAAGGTTTTTGTGAACGTGATTGGAATTTGGAGCGCTTGAAGAATTGGTGGGTCTGCGCTGGGGAATGTGACATAGTCACAGTGACAGTCAGTCACGGGCTTCCATTGTGGTTTCACTCGTGAGGATCCTAGAATTTCGAAATAACCTTTTTTTTTATTTTTTTATTTTAAGATACTCATTTCATTTTTCAGTTAAAAACTTAGGTCCGGTTTGATAACCATTTGGTTTTTTAAAAAAAAAAAAAAAAATTAAGCCTACAAATACAACTTACACAAGTTTCTTTGTGTTATTATCTTCTTTCCATATTTTCAAAAACCAAACCAAGTCTTGAAAACTAAAAAAAATAGGCATCATTTGATAACCATTTGAATTTTGGTTTTTGGTTCTTGAAAATTATGCTTGTTTTTCCTCAATTTCCCTACCATGATTTTCATCTTTGTCAATGTTGAATTCCGAGCTAAATTCCAAAAACAAAAACAAGTTTTTGAAAACTACTTTTTTTAGTTTTCAAAATTTGGCTTGGTTTTTAAAAACATGAAAAAAATGTATTAGAAAAACAAAGAAACTTGTAGGTGGAAGTAGTGTTTATAAGCTTTATTTTCACAAAACCAAAGACCAAAAGCCAATTGGTTATCAAACGGGACCGTAGTTTTCAAAAACTTGTTTTTGTTTTTGAAATTTGGCTAGGAATGAAAATGTGTCATTAACAAAGATGTAAACCATTCTTAGGAAATTGAAAGAAAACAAGCTTAATTTTCAAAAACCAAATGGTTATCAAATGGATCGGAGTCTTAATATTACAAATTCCAAAATTAAATTTAATCCCTTTAAGGTTTCTCTTTCCATCTATTTGGTCTCAAAGTATTTAATTAATTTTAAATTAACAGATTTATTAAATAAAAAATTGAAATTTTAGAATTTCATCATACATCAAATAAAAAATTATATCGTATAAAATAAGTTCATTTTTAAAATTACGAATTTGTCGAGACTTGTGAGGTCAAGTACCTATTATATACAAGATTGTAAATTCAAGACTTATTAGGAGAGATTTTTAAGCCTTAACATTTGAGAAATGGTTTTAAATGATTTTTTGACCATTAGAAAATGATGTGATTATAAAAGTGCTTAATGTAATTATCGACCGTGAGAAATGCATTGTTGGATGTATGAAGGAGAAACGGTAAAAATAGTTCAAATTTGTATCAAATCATTATTAGGAATGATTATAAATTGTAGCTTATAAATTGTGAGGTCTTAACTAATCTTTTCAATATAAAATCCTCAACAGATAAAAAAACAAGACGTAGAATATTCTTTAAAATAGTAAAAGTCACTTCAATAAAACAAAACTTAGACAGAAATTCAAAGATATTCCAATTTTCCTGTTGCAAGGATTTTCTAGGATACGAAATGTATGTTTTGTTTAAAAACACTTTTTTACACTTAAAAATTAATTTTTAAAATACTTAGGGTTCGTTTGGTAGGTGATCTGAAAACAAGGGATTCAATGAAACACAATGTTGTATTTCATGTTTTCAGATATATGTGTTTCGTAGCAGATTCAGAAATTTGATTCCAATTTTAAAAATTGTTCAAAATGTGTTTGATAATATATTTATAAACCATAAATTATTTGTAGTTATCAACTAAAGTATTAAGTTGAATATAAACTATTATTAATTAATTTATAAACAGTTTATATGTTATAAATTTTGTATAATTAATATTTTATAATATCATATAATTTATAATACATTATGTTATACAAATTTTAATTTCACAAAAATGAATTGAGTTTATAACATGAAAATACTATATTTATTAAAGTTTTTATCATTTTTAATTTAATTATGTATTTAAAAATTTGAAATTTAAAATCTAGATACACTGAAAATATAAAAAAGTTGTTTTCAGAATTTCCACTATTTAGATCACAGATTCCGAAAACAGTTTTCAAAAACACATCTGCCAAACGCATATTCATTGAATTCAATGAATCTGAAAAACATAAAACAGAATCCAGATTGTCTACCAAACAGGCCCTTGGAAATTCATTCCAAATGGATTCGAAATCTTCAACTCAGGAGGGTGAAATCTGAGAAAATGGCGTGTAATCTCTATGGAATTTTGTTTTGGGAAATGTTACACTACAGTAGAAATTGAAATGAGGTTGCTTTTTCTATTTTGACAATGGCTAAAGATTTTGTCCAAAAGAATTGTACAGATGACCCATTTAAAGAGTCCCAAATGAAAAATACTCTACCTTATATGTCATTTTGTTTACGTAATTATCCTAGCAAAATACCATTTTACACTCCATATGGAAACACACATTTTTTTCTCTCCCTATTTTTTCTCTCATCTTGTTTCTCTCGCTCTCACTTATGTCTTATCTCTCGTTTCTCGCTCTACTTTTTTTCTTCTCCTTTTTCTCTCTCCAAATAGTACACAACGAGAGCGAGAGCTGGAGAGGGAGAGATTGGAGAGAGAAATGAGAGAGAGCGAGAGATTGGAGAGTGAGCAAGATTGATGAGTGAGAGATTGGAGAGAGAGCAAGAGACGAAAGAGAGAGCAAGATATTTAGAGAGAGAAATTGGAGTGAAAGTGAGAGGTTGGAGCAAGAGCAAGAGTAGAGAGAGCGAGATTATAGTAGAATGTCAAATGGTAATTTTACTAGGATGCTGACACAAACAAGATGACATATAACCTTAAATAGAAAAGGTAAGATATTTCTTATTTTCGCCCAAAAACTCATTTTATCCAAAAAGGAGAAAAAGGACAATAAATTATCCTTGTCAGCGCGAGTCTATGTCAACTAATAAAAATATAAAAATTACTTTTCCTTGTGACTTCATCTAAAACTGCCATGTCACTAGAATTTAATTAGCAAATCATTTTACTGTCAATTAACAGTCAAAGTAATCTAGGAACCATTCAAAATCGTTTCTCAAACCTCCCTTTTGAAACTTTAGCAACCAAATAGACTCCAACCTCAATCTCAGGATAAAAATTACCACAAATACCACATATCCATGTTTGGTTTGATTATTTCTCTAATAAGAGAAATACTTATTTTCCATTCAAATAGGATAAGATAAATAGTTTAATCTAGTTTTAAATCTTATTTTGATCCCTAAATTTTTAGGGTTGTTCTGTTTTGGTCCTTGAACTTTCAAAATATTCGTTTTAGTCCCTGAACATTCAAGTTTCTTCCATTTTGGTCCCTAAACTTTTAAAATGTATTTTAGTCTATGAACTTTCAAAAAATGACTATTTTTTCCTTAATTTTATTCCAAATTTAACAAATTAATAATGACATAGCTGTGAGTATGTGTATTAGATTGTTAATATGACCATGATTTCAAGTCAAATAAGTTACAGACGAACATTAGGCAAAATAGATTTGAAGTATATACAAGTAACAAAAATATTAGATCTAAAATAGTTAATTTCGTTTAATCTAAAATACCAATACATTGGCAATAAACTTAGAACTATTTTTTTTTTTTTTTGAAACAAAACTTAGAACTATTCTAGATTTATATTAAGACTAAACATACAAAAATATTAGATTTAAATCTAATTTATATAGTAACAAGTTACTTACTCTCGTTGACGACTCAGATTAAATTCACCATCTGCTTGTGAAATAATCACGAACTATTGCAAACACTACCACTATGGCTACACCGATATGACTCTGAGACTACTAGAGGCAGGGACTAGTGGGAGCCTTCAGGAGAATTCTCTGAGAGTAGGAGAATGAATGAGATGTCTTTCACCCCACCTAAGAGATCCTATTTATAGGAAAAGACCAAGACTTTTTTCTTATAGGAAAAGGTCATGAATAAGATCAAATCTATTATCTTATTCATATCTAATTTTAATAAATAAATAATTAATTACCCAGTTAAATATCATATATTTAATCTTAGGGATTTTATTAAATTATTTATATTAATATGAGTCCAATGCATATTAATTATTTGAACTATTTCAAATATTTTCTCTCAAGAATTAATTTTGAAATTAATTCAAAATTATATTATAAAGTTTAATAAACTTTATATTATAATGTATCAATATACATTATATGATTCCCCTAAATAAATTGAACACTTTCAATTTACAATTTATACTTAATTGCCTCAAGTCTCTTTACGAGCTACCAGTGGGACCTAATGGACCTGCAGATCAGAAACTCCAACGATATGAGATTTAATCAGCTAAACTCATTAACCAATTAATCAATTTTTGTTAACTGTGGGTTCACTCCACTAAAGATCCACAGTTGCACTCTTCTCACTGCAAACATAATTCTGTGTCCACAGATATAGACCAATAACAGCAAGTTAGTCCTTCACGAGTGCTCGTAACTCTAGCTGGGTCAAATTACCATTTTACCCCTGAGTTACCTCTACCTCCTTAAGTACCAGTGCTCCTCTAATGAACAACCTGTTTGTGGTCCAACCACCAAACAGAAATCTCTCTTGGGCCAGTGAGAGGGTAGGGTCCTTTGTTCAAGACCCGGAGTCACCACTTAAGGGAACACTCATCTACTTCCCTAAAGTCGGGAAGGAGTGAATTTCATCTTGTGTGATTATGTTCCCAACTCTCCACTCGGTCTTGTCCCCAAAATGATAGGCTTATTGAGTCAGCGAACTGGCCACTCTCACCCATACAAATCAAAGGACAATCCCTAATGAACAGGAGTCCATAATCCACTCAGGATTCAGACTAAGTTGCCTAGGTCATCCTAGTGAAATAGAAACCTAACTAGTTAACGGTGTTACAGCTAGTGGTTACTATTTCGCAGTCCGGTCTTATGCAAACTCATTGCATAGAATACCTCCACTCGCATGTTCCCTACACGAACGCGTTGGATCATTGCGTTTGTATCAAATACAAATTGGGTCGTATCCATAGTGTCGCTAGGATAAGGTACCTAGCCGTATCCCTATACTATAGACCCTTCAGGTTGTTTCTTGAACAGTGATCTCCGAATGTCTCCACATACAGTTCAAGACTCATCCCACAGCCTAGGATGTTTAGTTTATTGGATTAGGGTTATTTAGGCAAGATGTACATAATATAGACAATAACTCTTTATTGAAAAAAACATCAAACAATACTTTATTTATGTTCGATCAATTGTTACATTTACTATCTACGAGTTTTAGGGCATAAAACCCAACAATCATCCTGTTATTGCATGAGACATGTGTTAGCATTGTTTGTTTTCTCGTTTAAAAACATGTTAATGTTTTATTTATCACTTTGAAAGCGTGTTGGGTGCGTGAGTTAAGCCAGTTGATGTGTTGCTTGTTGTGTGGTGGCTCACTAGGTGTGAGCTACTTACCAGTACTGTGGTTTTACTGATACCCTCCCCCTTTTTCCTCCTAACATTTTTAGATTATGCAGGTGATGATAAACATTATGTGCTTGGTGATGTTGAGGAGGAGGCTCACGAGGAATGACCCTAGTAGCTGAGTTTGTATTATTTACTTTGCCTATTGAGATAGGACTTTAGTTGTTGTTCTAGTCGGTTAGGTGGATTTAGTCTATTGGCTCTTTTGTATTATATGTTTAAGCACTGAATTAGTTTAATCATTTTCTTCCTTCCAGTTGTGCATAGTTTAATAAGTTGAGATTGATAGAACATGGATAGTTAATGAGTCTCTTATGGTTGTGTTTAAATTACATTTGATGCGAGATTTGACTCGCTTATGTTGTGAAGTTTGGAACATGTTGTGTTAGTCTTGGGTGTAGCAGAGATGTATATAGTTGAGTTTGGTAATCATAGAAATGTGATTTTTATGTTTAACAGGTGGAATAAAAATTTTGGTTTAGCCCTTTGTATGTCGTTATACTACCAAAATTTTCGGAGCACTCAGTTAGTTTTGAAATAGGAGTTTAGTAATGTCACTAGGTTAGTTAAAAATAAAACCTAGGACGTTACACAATGAGTAATCCAAGCTCAATTTTTTTTTCAAACTTTACAATCATATTGGAACCTAGATTTGAAACCACACAGACATTGACATCAAAACCACAAACAAATTGAACTCTAAAACACAAAATAAGGACAAATCCAAGCACAAAACAACAATCTAAGTAACTTAAACCCATAAAACTTACCTATAATTGGAAGCTCAAATCACCACGTAAGAACTCTAGCACGAATCAATGGAAATGGAGTGAAAAGACCACATTATCATCGTCGTAGTGGAAAGAACATAAGAGAAACGATGCTAAACACAAAATAATTAGTACAATAAAAAACAAGGTGTTACTTTGACAGGTTGCACTTAATGAGAATTACACGTAGAAGATACTCATCCACTCACTCATATCTCATGCAACTTCCAGGCAAAACACTCAGTCGAAGAACAAGCAAGAAAACTCAATCTCTCCTCTCTGTTTCTGAAAAAGATGAATTCACAGCAATCACACGATCTAAGAAGAAGAAGATAACGAAGACAAAGGTTATAGTGGTTCGGCAACCATGGCCTACATCCACTGTGAAGGGAGCTCAATTTTACTCAAGATTTCAGGGACTTTTACAGAGGTACACACACAAACTCTCAAATCTTAATCTTTCTCTCTCTAGATTTCTAATCCTCCTAATCTACTTATACATTTCGAGGAGGAGATAACTGACAAGGCAGTTAGTTAGCTGAGCTTGGTGGTTACAACATAATTTTGAGGTAATTTCTTTAACAACATAATTTTGAGGTAATTTCTTTAACATTCTCCACCTTTGGAAACACCAAGGTTAGAATGATTTGCTCCCTTCTGCTGAATTATCTCTATCCTTTTTCTGGTAGGTTAAGTCCTACCAACTCCAAACAATGCTGGAATTTCTGCTGAGTTAGCGGCTTCGTCAACACATCTTCCGCATAATCTGAGGTATGGATTTTCAATACCTTTATTCTCCCTTTTTCAATTTCTTCTCGCACGAAATGAAATTTTATGTCTATGTGCTTCGTGCGATTGTGAAATTGGGGATTCTTAGTTAAGAAAATTGTACTCTGATTATCACAGTAAATGGATACCGTTGGTTGTACAATACCAAAGTCTTGCAATAGACCTCTTAACCAGATCCCTTCCTTGATTGCTTCTGATAGGGCAATAAACTCAGCCTCTGTAGTGGATAAAGCCACTACTGGTTGAAGGTTAGCTTTCCAGCTTAGGAGATTATTTCCAATTAGGAAGAAATAACCTGATAGAGAACGCCTTTTATCTAAATCTCCGGCAAAATCAGCATCTACATAACCATAAATTTCATGTTTTGATGGGTTATTCTTAGTATACTGTAATGTAGCTTGGCTAGAACCCTTTAGGTATCTGAGGATCCATTTGACTGCCTCCCAGTGTCTTTTTCCAGGATTTGCCATGTATCTACTCACTAGGCTCGTAGCATATGAAAGATCAGGCCTAGTGGAGATCATTAGATACATTAGGCTTCCAACAGCTTGTGAGTAGGGAACCTTTGCCATAAAGGCTTGATGTTCTTCATCATTTTCTCCTGGTGAGTTAGATGCTGATAATTTGAAGTGATGAGCTAAAGGGGTGGAAATTGCCTTTGCTTCATTCACTTTAAATTTATTCAACACCTTGTGACAGTAACTTGTCTGACTGATGCTGAGTGTGGAGTTTGTCTTATTTCTGTTTATTTCCACACCTAAAATCCTCTTTGACTCTCCCAAGTCTTTCATTTCAAATTCCCTTTTCAGCATAGTCTTTACCTCATTTAGAATTTCCTTGGACTTTCCTGCTAATAACATGTCATCCACGTAGAGGAGTAGATAGACATTTTGTTTGAAAGTCTTTGTGTTTATGTAAACACAATTATCAAATGAGCTCTTCATGAAACCTATTTTGGTTACAAACTCGTCGAATCTTTGGTACCAACACCTTGGGGACTGTTTGAGTCCATAGATTGATTTATTTAGAAGGCAATACTGATTTTCCTGACCCTGTTTTATGTACCCTGGAGGCTGTTTCATGTAGATAGTTTCTGTGAGAAAGCCGTGTAAGAATGCTGTTTTGACATCTAGCTGATCTAGATCTAAATCTTCTTGCACAACCAGTGACAATAGCATTCTTATTGAGGTCATTTTTACAACAGGGGAGAAAATTTCTGTGTAGTCTATTCCTTCTTTCTGAGTGTACCCTTTGGCCACCAAGTGTGCCTTGTATCTTGGTTTCAAAACACCTGATATGCCTTCTTTCACCTTGTATATCCATTTACAAGCAATTGGCTTGTAACCTTTAGGTAAAGATCTCAAGGACCATGTATCATTTTCTTCAAGTGACTTCATCACCTCATTCATGGCAGCTATCCAATTTCTCGCATCAGAACAGTTGACTGCCTCTTCGAAACTAGTTGGTTCATCCATGTCTAAGGATTCTGCTATGTTTAATGCCAGAGAAATACAATCAGCTTCTGAGAATCTTGACGGAGGAACAATGGTTCTCCTCTGTCTATCCCTTGCCAAGGAATAGTTTCGAAGGTCTGATTGTTCTTCCTCTGTTTCAGAAGACTCATGTTCTGTCTCTTGAGGTTCTGTTGCTTCATGTGACATTGTTGGTTCAGTTTCAGAGTTTTGTGGAGTCTCAATGTGCTCCACCTCAATGTCAATACTCTTCCCCTTAGAATTTTCTTCTAGAGGTTTATCTTTAAGCATGTACATTTCACCTTCTCTGAACATAACATCATGGCTATTTATGCACCTTTTCTCAATAGGATGCCATAACCGATAGCCTTTCACACCTTCAGTGAACCCTAAGAACATACATTTTACTGCTCTCGCCTTAAGCTTCCCTTGATTTTGGTGTACGAACCCCACACACCCAAACACTTTAAGATGCTGTAACTTAGGGGGCTTTCCAGACCATTTTTCTTCTGGGGTTAGGAAATTAATTGAAGTATGAGGGCATCTATTTAAAGTATAAACCGTGTATGAAGCTGCTTCTGCCCAATACCTCTCATTCAACATAGCCTCAGCAAGTTGACACCTAACCCTCTCCATAATGGTCCGGTTTAATCTCTCAGCCACCACATTCTGTTGTGGTGTGTGTCTAACTGTTCGATGCCTTAAAATACCATTTGCTTTACAGAAATTATCAAATGGTTCATTGCAGAATTCTAGTCCATTATCAGTCCTAAGGCACTTAACTACCTTATTAGTCTGTTTTTCCACCATGATTTTCCATTCTCTAAACCTTTCAAAAGCTTGGTCCTTAGATTTTAGAAAATAAATCCAGCTTTTCCTTGAATAATCATCAATCAAAGTTAGAAAATACCTCGACCCGCTGAGAGAATTAGATGATGCTGGTCCCCACAGGTCTGAGTGTATATATTCAAGAATTTCTTTTGAAGTTTGCTGAGATTTCCCGAAGCATTGTCTTTTTGATTTGCCTACAACACAATATTCACAGAAACTCAAGTTGTCACCCGTACCTTGAGGTAGAAGCCCTTGTTTGGCTAGGACTTGAAGACCCTTAGTACTTATATGTGATAATCTTCGGTGCCATAGTTCTTCTTCAGAAAAATTTCCTTCTGAAACCACCAAGGCACTTTGAACCATCTCAACATCTTTTAAGACATAAAGGCCATTCATTTTGACTCCAGTGAGTACTGTCTTTGAGTCCTTCTTTATATTAATGGTTCCTCCACTACCACCATATGTGCAACCAATGGCATCTAGCATACCTAAAGAGATCAAGTTTCTCTTGAGGTTAGGAACATGCCTAACATTCCTTAAGAGTTTAACTGATCCATCACTCAACTTTAAGGAAACTGATCCAATGCCAACAACTCTGCAAGTGTTGTTATTTCCCATATAAACTATTCCTCCATCCCACTCTCGATAGGTACTGAACCATCCTCTCAACGGAGTCATGTGGAAGGAGCATCCGGAGTCAATCACCCAATCATACCTTTCAACCGATGATTGCTCTTTACTGCATTGATCAGTGGTTGCTAAAGCATCCGAGTAGGTTATGGAATTTTCCCCAACTGATGCTTCTTGTGGTTTATTCTTCTTGTTTCTGTGATATTGGTTCTTCCTCTTGAGAGAGTAACATTCCCTTTTTATGTGGCCTTCTTTGTGGCAATAATTGCACCTCACTTTAGTTTTCCCTTTCTCTTCGGTCTGTTGCTTGTTTTCTTTGGGTTTCGATTTTCCTTTAACAAACAATCCTTCTGAAGATTCCTTTTTCTGTGACAGAAGTTCCAGCTCCTTAGTCTTTATGGCCGAGATTATAATATCAGTGGTAATTTTATCTCTACCATACTTCAGGGCTGTCTTTACCTCTCGATAGGTCTCTGGTAATGAGTTCAACAGAACGAATGCCTCATTCTCGTCCCCTATCTTTTCTCCCAAATTCTTGAATTCTGATGTCATTCTTTTGAAGTCATCTAGATTCTCAGTGAGTGTTTTATTTTGGTCCATCTTAAAAGTAAAGAACTTTTCCCGCAGATACATCTTGTTGTGCACGTCTTTGACTTCATAAAGCGAATTTAATTTGCTCCAGATTGCTGAGGGAGATTCTTCATCAATTACTTGTCTCAGTACACTGTTGCTTAGATTTAGAATCAATGTACTGTATGCAGTAGTGTTCATCGTTTCCTTCTGTTCATCTGTGATCGATGTAGGTAATTTTGTAGGGTCCATTAATGCTTGAAGTGCCTTCTGCTGGCCTAGAACAGCCTTGATCTTAGCTTTCCAGAGATCAAAGTCTCCCTTCCCATCGAATTTCTCGATCTCAAACCTTGTCGTTGCCATTCTTGCTTTCAAGAAACAGTTTCTTGACTGATTTCTGGGCTCTGATACCACTGTTACTTTGACAGGTTGCACTTAATGAGAATTACACGTAGAAGATACTCATCCACTCACTCAGATCTCATGCAACTTCCAGGCAAAACACTCAGTCGAAGAACAAGCAAGAAAACTCAATCTCTCTTCTCTGTTTCTGAAAAAGATGAATTCACAGCAATCACACGATCTAAGAAGAAGAAGATAACGAAGACAAAGGTTATAGTGGTTCGGCAAACATGGCCTACATCCACTGTGAAGGGAGCTCAATTTTACTCAAGATTTCAGGGACTTTTACAGAGGTACACACACAAACTCTCAAATCTTAATCTTTCTCTCTCTAGATTTCTAATCCTCCTAATCTACTTATACATTTCGAGGAGGAGATAACTGACAAGGCAGTTAGTTAGCTGAGCTTGGTGGTTACAACATAATTTTGAGGTAATTTCTTTAACACAAGGAGCATCAAACAAAACTGTTAAAAACTTACATAAAATGGAAATCCCACACCACAATGGCAAGAAATGCAGCACGAAAACGGAAAAAAAAAAAAAAAAAAAAAAGGGCAAACAGACCAGGAAATCAACGTCGGAGGGAAGAAAATAGAGGAGAAATGGATCTGGAGAACTGCTGCAGTGCGAGTAAATGAGGAAAAGGTAGGGTTTTTAACTGACTGACTCATAATTGCATCAGCGTATCATTTAAGTTGCGTTGGTGTTTACCTCCTAAATGCGCATTTTTGGTAAATTTTAATTGGATATAGCCAACACATACATGCATCGACATAAACCCTTTATGCCAACAAAATTTGTTGCGTCAGGAAAGATACTCTTGTCGATTCCAAAAATTCTTGTAGTGAAATTACATAATAATATAATTATTAATTAAGCATAACTTTAAAGTAATGTGTTGGATAAGATAATTAATAATGGAATTTGAAAATTTTTGAAAATTTAAATCGTAGACAAATTTTAAAAATAAAATATAAAAGTACGTTGAAATTATAAATTTAAAGGTATTAATAAAATTGAAAGGAAAAGACTGTAAAATTTCAAATATGAAAAGTTTGAATATAAAAGTTTTGTATTTATTAAAAATTAATTATAAAATTTATAAATTTACATTAACTTATAATTAATAATAGAATTTCAATGTTTAAAAAAAATTAAAAAAAAAAAAATTAAAGTTTAAATAGTTTTTATTTTCTAATAAAAGCTCAAAGTACATTAAAATTAATGTCTTAAATACATTCATAAAATGAAAAAATGAATAGAAAGTAAGAAGTTACAATATAAATAAGTTGAATATGAAAACTGCTGATGCCAAAACTCGGACGGGAAGAACTCACCTGACCTTCACGTGACACCAATGGTAAATTTGTTTGATGGGGGAAGACGTGACTTACAAAAAGAGGTAACTGCACATCAGTGTGGTGCTTGTCACACCGCCTCCGATACTTAAGTCAGCAAGGAGAAAGATGGGAAGCAAGTCCAGAGCAAGAGTAGAGAGCATTAGGAGAATAGAGTTTCAGATCCTCTCTTCAATGACGAAGAAGGGCTTATATACCTTTTCCTGTTTTAGGGTTTCTAAGCATTTGAATACGATTCGGGGACTGAACCAAATCGAATTGGGTTGACCATAGGCACCGGGAACTGAGTGGAGGGGAGAAGACTCAACCCACACAAGTGGGTCGGGGGCTAGGATTGGGTCGTGGCCCAATCCTTTCGATCTTGCTTTCCTCCGTGATCCGTTTCCTGGTTGTATCCTCGAGTTGGCGTTGTGTTGTCTTGCTTAGCTGGGGTGGTCCAAACTTACTTAAAACAAAAAGAAATAAACAAAACTAATAATAAATAAAAATAAATAAATAAAATTGACAAATGACAGTAATATAAAAAGTTAGATTATGAAAAACTTAGAAAATGATATGTTGAATTATGTCTAAAATTTATGATTTTACTTTAAATAGGATTAATAATTAATAATAGAATTTCAAAAGTTCTTAAATTTAATAGTTCAATTATTTTTAAAAATAATATAAAAATACATTAAAACTAATAATTTAAATATATTCATAAAATTGATAAATGGAAAAAAATCTAAAGTACAAACAATTTTTTAAGGTAAAAAGTTTTATCAATTAACTCTTAAATTCTAAGATTTATAACTTTATCTATAATTATAATTAATAATGGACTTTGAAAAATTATGAAATTTTAATAGTTAAACCAATCTCTCTCTATATATATTACTAATTTTGATCCAAATTATGGGTATGGTTAGAATTTTATAATTTAATTCTTACAAAAATTTCAATTATTGAATTCTATATTCTATAATTAATTATGTCACCATTTAATTTTAATGTATGATCAAATGAATTTGGAAATATTTACACGAGTTAAAGATTAGTACTATCTAAACGAGAGAAGAAACTTTTGATTTTTTCTTTTGCCCCTTCTTAATTTTGAGATTTCTCTTTTTACTATTTTAATTTAAATATATGTTATGACATATTTTGATTTACTTTTAAATTTTAGTAAATTGAATTATGAAAAGTTATAATTAAATAATAGAAATTGGTTAAAAATCCCATAATACACAAGTTATCATTCACAATATTATGTGTTAGTCTAAAATTTCAACTAAAATTCATGTATAACTTAAAATTAATTTCTAATTTATCTATAGATAACAATAAGATGTTTAAACCAACCGTTTCTATTTATTAAATTAAATAATGTAGTTTTTTTTCTTAATTCCTTTTAGAATTCCAAATTCGTTTTACTATTCCTAATCCTAATTTTTATTATTATTATTTTTATTTTTACAATAATTCCTAATACTAATTGGCTTCTAAAATTCCTAGTTATTTTAGAATTCATAATCCATGCAACAAAAAACAATTCCTTATAAATAGTTGGTGGGGAGTAACCACCAAAATCACTTAGCCATTTAGATTTTCACAAAACCCCTACTTTGACACACTTAATATCTTCTCGCAAAGTTTCCATGGAATCTTCCTCTTCAACCTCTTCTTCTACTGCCTCCTGTTTCTCTCCATTCTCGAACTGTCTCCACTGGAACTGCTTCGACTCAATGGACGATAGGGAGGATTCTGAGACCAAAATTATTACCCACGATTTCCACTTGCCTATCGATGATGTTCCTCATTTGACGGATTACATTCCTTGTCTGCAGGTATCTCGGAAAACACGTGTTATATAGATAGGTGGCTATCATGGATCGAATCCATTTCTTCAAGCCCTTTATTTTTTTTCCATAAACCACTAAGCCAACTAATGATGGTTAAACTCAATTTTTATTTTTCATTATTTGTTAAATATATTAAAATTATTTGATTGTTGTTTTCTTTGCTGTTTCTTACTTGTAATAGTTTAATTACTTATTTGATCATGGACATGTGTCGAATATAACTTTGTATTTTGTTTACAGGCATTTCCTAATACTTTACAAAACAACTCTGCCTATTCAGCCATGAAGTATGTTTGAGTATTTGATTATTATTTGGAAATAATAATAATCATTCAGATACTAATGAAAAATTTGTTTTAATCAGGCCATACTTTGTTGATGTGGATGAAGTTGTTGCTCAGAAGGTAAGTGGTTTGAGACTAAACTTTCAATAACTCTATAGTTATAGATTGAATTGTTCTAATTTTGTAAAGTTTTATTTGAAATAGATTGTTGTTGAAAAGAACACTCCAAAGGGAAGATATTTTCGATGTGCTGGACCTCGCCAAAAGGTTACTAGGTGTTCATTTTTTTTTTCTTTTCTTTTCACTCAAATTACTTCGACATAATTTTTTTGGTTCCTCCTGGATTGTAACTGTTGATGGTCAAATTTGGTCGGGAGGAACTCACCTGACCTTCACGTGCCACCAACGCTAAATTTGTTTGTGAGGGGGAAGACGTGGCTTGCAAGACAGAAAAACCTGCACACCGGTGTGGTGCTTGCCACACCGCCTCCGATGCTTAAGTCAGAAAGCGGAAGGAGGAGAGCAAGAGAGCAAGAGGAGAAAGTAGAGAATAGAGAATAGAGAATCGAGTTCGGGATCCCTTCTTAGGGTGGCGAAAAGGGTTTAAATACCTGCTCGTGCTCCTAGGGGTTTTTAGGAACTCAGAGACGATTTGGGCTGAACCAGGCGGAACCAAGGGAGCTGGGGGCACCAGGGACCAAGCGGAGGCGGAAGCACTCGGCCCACAAGGTCGGCCTCGGACCAGGGGTTGGGCCAAGGCCCGACCCTCTAGCCCGTTTCTACTCCAAAGTCCATCTTTTGGTCCTATTTTCGAGCTCGTGCCGTGCTATCCTCGCCAATTCCTTACGCTTCGGAGTGGTTCAAAATTACCTATAACAGTGACTAATTCGCTTAAAAAAGTTTAGGTATTTTTCGAACCTAATGAAGTTCGTGCATGTATTGTAACTTGTGGGGGTTTGTGCCCTGGCCTTAAAACTGTGATTAGGGAAATAGTATGTGGATTATATCACATGTATGGTATCCACAAAGTTGTTGGAATTGAGGTAAATAATACACACTCTTACCTATTTTAATTACATAGTTAAATGTCATTAATGACGTTGACTTCATACAAAATGAGTATGGTTATTTTACAGGGAGGATATAAAGGTTTTTATAGTAAAATTATAATTTCATTAACACCAAAGTCGGTGAACAACATTCATAAACGTGGTGGCACAATCCTTGGGACATCAAGAGGAGGTCATAATACTTCCAAGATTGTCAACAGCATTCAAGATAGAGGCATCAATCAGGTATAAAAGTCATCGGTAATCTAGAAATTTTATAGTTATATATTAAATTTGTAAACAAATGATTTATAGTCTCTCTTAATTTATGTGTTTTGGCTTTCAGGTTTATATACTTGGAGGGGATGGAACTCAAAAGGGAGCCGCTGCCATTTATGAGGTAATTTGAATTGTTTTAAATATAGGTAGAGTATCTAAAGATATAGAGTTTGAATCTCATACAAATTATGGTTTTCATTCCTATAGGAAATTAGAAGGCGTGGCCTTAAAGTTGCTGTAGTTGGAATTCCAAAGACCATTGACAATGATATTCCGGTAAATACTATAAATTTGATTGTTAATTATTTTTTAATTCTTATGTAAGATTCATCATTTTTATTTGAAGTTTTCACATAGAGGCATTGTGTTTATGTTTTTTTAGGTGATAGACAAGTCATTTGGTTTTGACACTGCTGTTGAAGAAGCTCAACGTGTCATTAGTGCTGCCCACGTTGAAGCTGAAAGTAGCGAAAACGGTATTGGTTTGGTCAAGTTGATGGGACGCAACAGTGGTAAGAACGATCACTTCATCACTATTTGGTGTCCTCCAAATCATTATTTCTAACTAATTTTTTCTTTATATTGAATTGCATAGGATTTATAGCAATGTATGCGACTCTGGCTAGTCGAGATGTTGATTGTTGCTTGATACCAGAGTCACCGTTTTATCTTGAAGGAGAGGGTGGTCTTTTTTAATATATTGAACATTGCCTAAATGAACAAGGTCACATGGTTATAGTGATAGCCGAAGGTACAGGGCACGAGCTTATTTCCAAAAATACAAACCAATTGAATGCTTCTGGAAATAAGCTACATGAAGATGTTTGTCTATGGATTTCCCAACAAATCAAAGTTTGTTCTCTCAACTTTACATCAAATAATTTGGTGGCTTGAAAGTGTTTTTGAAATCTTATATAACTAAAAAGTTTTGATTGATCCAGGATCACTTCAAGGAAAGGAAGAACATTCCAATAAATCTCAAATACATAGGTGATATCTCTTTCTAGGACATGAATAATCAATCTCTTCATGCAAAAATTTGCTTCGTGTAAATAAAATTACTCAGTATAGCAATTTTGTTTCATTGGCAGATCCTACCTATATGATCCGTGCAGTTCCTAGCATTTCATCAGATAACATCTATTGCACTTCACGGCGCAATGGCGGGATACACGGGTTTCACAGTAGGGCCAGTGAATGGAAAACATGCTTACATACTGATCAAATTTCGCTAGGTAAATTACCTTCGCTCTGATGACCGCAAAGTGCACGGGCCGCAAGTAGTATAAAACGGTAGTAATACCGAGTATCGAATCCACAGGGAAGCGAAGCGAAAATTAAGCAAAAAAATCTCTTGAGCACTAAAAGTACTTAGGCAAAATAATATTTAGGGAACAACCCATGCAAATAAGAGAAATTTAAAATTCAAAGCAGGAAAATAATTTGATCAATCAAATAAAAAAATATGGAGAAAGAGATTTCTTTTAATGGGAAGAGGGGTCTTGAAAATCAATTATGAGCTAAACAATTGTTATAATAATCCTATCTCATTGCCCAACTAATTATACTCCTAGAATCTCCGTTAATCACATAGGTTCTCCTGTCGGTTTCCCCTAATTGTAATTAATTCATTTTAACAACCTAAGTGTCCTTAGCGCCATTAAAAATCATTAATTATTACGCTCTGATTCATTTTAGGAATCTAAGTTTAATCAACTAATCCCGGTGTCACGACGGGCAATTAAACTAGTTGCATGGATTATGATCTATCCTAACTTCTCTCCGTCGAGTTTCCATTAAGAATCGAATCATTACACAATTGGCCAGATTGAATAAAGCATTAAGCACATCCATACAAATAATTAGGACAAAGGGCAAGAGACAGGTAATTATAACAACATTTCAACTATAATTTCATTTCAAGACCCCAAATTGGGGTTTAGCTATACATAGCTAAAATATCCACAACATTTACAATAGAAAGCATAATTTAAGAGCATAAAAGGAAAGGAATTGACCGTCGAAAAACCCCTTCGCTTGGCGCTCAGAGCTCCGCCGAACACTCCTTTGAGCTTCCTAAGATGCTCCCAAAATTCCCCAAAATATTTCCCACTAAAGAATTCTCTCAAAAAGGCTAGAAAGCCTTGAGAGAGGCTCCAAAGGAGCCAAAGGAAGGAAAGAATGGATTGAAGAATGAATTGATTGATGGTAAATGAGGCACCCAAGGGTGCCTTTTTATAGGCCCGGATTGGGGGTAGCGTCGCGACGCTACATTGCACAGCGTCGCGACGCTGCAACGCACGCGGCTTGGGCAACACGAAAAGGGTAGCGTCGCGACGCTGCTTACATAGCGTCTCGACGCTGCCCTAAAATTCCAGATTTTTCAGCTTCTTTTTGGGCTGATTTTTGGGCCTTCTTCTTCATTTCTTTTGGGCATTTTTTTCATGAGTGTCTTCTTTGGGCCCCCATTTGATCAAGCTTGGATTTGGGCTTCATTTGCTTCATTTTTTTGCACTTTTTCTCCCAAAATCACCAACTTTGCTCCTAAGGACCAAATAACGGAATTCATTAAATATTTTCATTAAAAACACGATTAAAGCACAGAAAAGCCTGATAAATTGGGACTAAAATAGCGACATTTCTGCTCGCTATCACGCTCCACGTGATAATCGACAGTGAATTTGTTTGAGAGCGGGGGAAGACGTGGCCTGCAAAAGGGTAAACCTGCACACCGGTGTGGTGCTAGCCACACCACCTCCGATGCTTAAGTCAGAAAACGGAAGAGGAGAGCAAGAGAGTAAGAGGAGAGAGTCGAGAGTTTGGGTCTCCTTCTTCAGTGGCGAAGAGGGGTATAAATACCTGCTCATGCTCCTAGGGTTTTTAGGAATTCGGAGGCGTTTTGGGACAAACCAGGCGGAACCGGGGTGGCTGGAGGCTGCACGGACCAAACGGAGTAGGTGGGACTCGGCCCGTGCAAGCGGGCCAAGGGCCTCGGCCAAGGCCGAGGCCGAGCAGGAGGGTCGGGCCAAATGCCCAACCCCTTCGGTCTTGACCCGTCCCATTTGCCGGTTTCGCCTCTGGGGTCTATCTCTTAGCCCTATTTCTGTCCGGTTGTCCTCGTCAGCTCCTTGTACATCGGAGTGGTCCAAAATTACCTATAACACTTACCATTTCATGTAAGCTTAAAATTAGACGAAGCTTTTGTCTCTCTTTTACTCACTTTTGACTAATATTGTTAATCAAAAAATGGAAGGAAAATATTTTTAAACATCTTAATGTAGACAAACTTATATTGCTCTTATATTTGCAGCAAATAATCGAGAGACAAAACAACATTGTGATAATTGATCCGATGTGGGCAACACTATTGTCTTCCACCAGCCAGCCAAGTTAAACAAAAAGAACAAATAGTGGAAACAAGATAGAAATTGCAAGAAGGAAGTGAATCAAATTGAGTTGTGATGCATTGAAATGAAAAACTTACACAAATTTATAGGAAAGTAAAATGGACACCCACTAACCCACTAACCTTGAAAATCTCTTCAATCAACCTTACTAAGTCACATCCCTCCAAATTAGAAGCCACTATCCTAAATAAATGCCACTAACCATTACTTTCTACACAAGTAAATTAGCTAAATCAAACTACTTGCCTACCAAGTTTGCACTAATTTTAACACTCCCCCTTAGTGCAAACATACGATCAACAACACCGAGTGCACTCCTGAGTTCTTCAAACTTGGATTTACCAAGAGCCTTGGTAAATATATCAGCAACTTGCTCCTTGGAATGTATCTTCTGTAATTTGATGTCTTGCGTCAAAACTTTCTCTCGAACAAAATGAAAATGAGTTTCAATGTGCTTTGTACGAGCATGAAACACTGGATTCCCTGCAAGCTTGATTGCACTTTCGTTGTCACAAAAAATACAAACTGGATAGTCCAAATTGGAAAAAATTTCTGCCATGAGTCTTTTTAGCCAAATGCATTCTTGAGTAGCCATAGTAGCTGCTACATATTCTGCTTCACAACTTGAAAGAGCAACGGATGCTTGCTTCTTACTGCACCATGAAATAGCCCCTGAGCCTGTATTAAAGCAGTATCCAGTTGTGGAACGTCTGTCATTTACATCACCAGCCCAGTCTGCATCAACAAAACCGCTTAACACGAAAGATTTAGCTTGTTTATACAACAAGCCAAAACATAAGGTGCTCTTAACATATCGAAGAATTCTCTTTGCAGCAACTAAATGAGCTTCACATGGCTTATCCATAAATTGAGCAACAACGCCTACAGAATAAGAAATGTCAGGTCTTGTGATAGTTAAATAAATTAGACTACCAACAAGTTGTCGGAATAGTGTTGCATTTGCCAATCGTTTTCCTTCTTCTTTAGTCAACTTCAAAGATGGCTCCATAGGAGTAGTCATTGGTTTTGACTCATTCATGTCAAAACGATCTAATAAACTTGCTGCATATCCTTTCTGTGAGACAAAGTATCCATCTGACCTTTCAACCTCCAAGCCAAGAAAACATCTTGCTTCACCCAAACTCTTCATTTCAAAACGAATTGACAACGCATCTCGAAGACTATTAATTTCAACTTCATCATCACCTGTTATGATCATGTCATCAACATATAGTAGAAGCATTGTACATACTGAAGTTGTCTTTTTAACAAACAGACTTGAATCTGCACTTTAAGACCTGAACCCACAAAACTCAAGATATTGAGAAATTTTACCATACCAAGCACGGGGAGCTTGCTTAAGACCATATAAAGCCTTCTTGAGTCGACACACATAATTTGGAGACTCCTTGGAAACAAAACCTTGAGGTTGTTCCATAAAAATGTCTCGATCTAACTCTCCATAAAGGAAAGCATTCTTCACATCTAACTGCCATAATTTCCAATCTTTGTAAGCAGCTAATGAAATAATTGTTCGAATAGTTACCATTTTAGCAACAGGACTGAATGTCTCTTCATAATCTAGACCATATTGTTGTGAAAAACCACGAGCAACAAGACGAGCTTTATACCTGTCAATAGTACCATCCGGCTTTTTCTTTAACTTGTAAACCCATTTACAAGTAACTAACTCAACATTCTTCGGCTTTGGAACAAGTTCCCAAGTGTCATTCTTGTTTAGAGCCGAGATTTCCTCCTTCATTGCTTCTTCCCATTCAAGAACATCTCTAGCTTCATTATAAGACTTGGGTTCACCTTCACAAATATCACCCATCAAAAAACAAGATACAATTGAACAGTTATTTAACTGTACCTCATAATCAGATAAATAACTGGGTCGTGTTCTTTGCCTAGAGGATCTTCGAACAACAGTCTCTGCATCTTCATCTGTTTGATCATATTCTCCAATACTGGTATTGATCTCCTTTTCATCTGAGGCATCATCAGAAAAGAAAGGCGGTAAATCAACAACACCTTTCTTTGAACTTGTATCCATTTGATGTGATGAAACTTCATCAAATACCACATCTCGAGAAACAACAACTTCTCTTGTACTTGGATCCATATATTTCCATCCTTTCCTGTGAGTATCATATCCAACAAAAATACAACGTCTTGCCTTTGGGTCAAGTTTAGTACGCTTATTTTTTGAAACATGAACATAACAAATTGACCCAAAAACTCGAAGATAACTCACATTAGGTTTACGACGATATAATACCTCAAAAGGAGACATATTCGATCCCGTCCATGGAGGTAGACGGTTTATGACATGACAAGCTGACTGAATAGCTGCGGCCCAAAGCTCCCTTGGAAGGTTCTTTGCATGCAACCAACACAAGCACATAGACGTAAGATGTGCTAATTTACGTTCAGCAACTCCATTCTGTTGTGGAGTGTCAGGACATGTCATTTGGCGTTGAATTCCATGCTCTTTGCAATAATTCTGAAATTGATCAGACATGTATTCTCCCCCATTATCTGTGCGAAGACACTTTATTGGCAACATAAATTTACTTTCCACTTGCTCCTTGAACTGGACAAACTTGGAGAAAGTCTCACTTTTAGCCTTCAAGAAATACACCCACGTGAACCGAGAAAAATCGTCCACAAAAACCATCACATAACGACAACCAGAATAACTGGGTGTTCTAGTTGGCCCCATCAAATCTGAATGAACCAAATGCAATGTAACAGCAGCCCTGTTATTTTAATTTGGGAAAGGAAGACGATGTGATTTCCCAAACTGACAACCAGGACAAACCACATCGTGATGAATTTCCTTAAAGAGAGGAACACCGTCAAGAAGCTTTTTCATAGAAATTCTTTGTAGTAACTGATAACCAACATGGCCTAATCGAGCATGCCAAAGTGCTGCACTATCATTCTGACCTGTCTTTTCAACATAAGCTTCACTTGCAGACAAAACGTAGAGAGAATCTTTCCTCTTTCCAGTTAATGAAACATCAGCTTCAAATTGCTTAATATTAGAAACAATTTTCACATCATTTGGACCAAAGAGAACATACCTCCCAGAATCAGCAATCTGAGAGACTGAAACCAAATTCTTCGTTAGACCTGGAACATGATAAACATCTTCAAGAGAAACACCAGCAACATTTGGTGCATCATCCTTAACATTAACACGCCCTTCTTCAACAACAGGATGTAAGGAATTATCGGCCGTTGCAATAACTCTTTTTCCCTGATGGGTATGGACATCAGAGAGAAGAGAAACATTTCCAGTAGCATGATGAGAACAACCAGAATCAATAATCCAATCCTCATCATAATCTATAGAAGCATTAGAATGCAGATTAATGGGTTGATCAAAAGTTTCAATTGACAAGCATTGTTCCCAAGTAAGTTGTTCAGGTTTGTTACTTTCCTGTACAACATTTGCTTCTGCTTCTTTGAGATTCACCCGGCAATTTGGTCTAATATGACCCGACTTCCCACAACGATGACACACCACCTTCGCCCGACAATCACGTTTGATGTGTCCTAGCTTGCCGCATCTAAACATCCTTTGAAATTGCCCTTGGACTGCCCTTCAACCTTGGAATCCTTGCTATCATTTGAAGAACGCTTGACAAAAGAATTAACTTTTCCTTTATCTTTTGCATAAACAGCAGCTTCCACCTCGTAGTGAATTTGCTTGTTGTTACCAAGCATTTGTTTCATCAACGCTTCCTGATTTGAGAGCAAGTTTTCCAGCTCAATGATAGAAGGTTGATTTACCCAACCTTGTATCGAAGAAATAAATGGCATAAACTCCTTTCGCAGTCCACGAATAAGATACCGACGCAACCGAGCATTACTAATAGGCTCCGTCTTGTCCAATTCTGTAATTTCAGAACACAAAGTCTTAACTTTTAGAAAATATTTTGAAACTGACAAGTTGCCTTGAATAGTTCCGGCAAGTTCATTCTCCAAATACTGCAACCTTGTTGTGTTCTTTTGAGCGAACAATCTTTCAAGCGTTTCCCACACTTGCTTTGGAGAATTCACATCACGAACATGCTCAATATACTCCTTGCCAATAGAAGTTCGCAAAGCAAATAAAGCTTTGCCACATTTGACCTTCCACTTCCTCCGTGCCTCAACATTCTCCAAAGTGTCTCTTGGAATTTCAGTATCATCACCGGAAACAAGATCCCACAGATCTTGTCCTTGTAGAAAAGCTTCCATACATAGCTTCCAATAGCTATAATTATCACTGGTAAGCTTGTCCACACAAATATTGTTTCCACCATTCATTTTCACTGAGTATAAGACTCAAACACGAAATAAATAACTTGGCTCTGATACCATGTAAACAAAAAGAACAAATAGTGGAAACAAGATAGAAATTGCAAGAAGGAAGTGAATCAAATTGAGTTGTGATGCATTGAAATGAAAAACTTACACAAATTTATAGGAAAGTAAAATGGACACCCACTAACCCACTAACCTTGAAAATCTCTTCAATCAACCTTACTAAGTCACATCCCTCCAAATTAGAAGCCACTATCCTAAATAAATGCCACTAACCATTACTTTCTACACAAGTAAATTAGCTAAATCAAACTACTTGCCTACCAAGTTTGCACTAATTTTAACATTTTGCACTCCAGACATCTCAGCATTGACCAAAATGACAATAGCTCACACAAGGCAAATGGAAGCATCTAAAATAGGATTGTTAGGAGTATATATTGTACTTATATATATATATATTTTAATTTTATTTAGTTATAATTAGTTTCACTTAGGTGGCAATTGTTGTAATTAATTAATTCCCACTCAACCCTTGTAGTACTCCCTTTTGTAAATATTTTTTAATCAATAAAATGACACATTTTTTAGTTTGGTTACAACAAGTTTGGTGCCATACCCTAACTTAGAGAAGATATGTATACTCTAATGTTAATATGAACCGTCATCGACATAACAAAATGACAAAAATACTCGACAAAATTAAAAAACAATAAAATTACCTTAAAATTATTAAATCAAATATAAATAACAATTCAATGTCCCTTGTGCCTTCCCATTTAAAAAACGCTAGCACCAAAGGTCATAACTAATGGGGTTTAAAATTCATATTGATGTGATGAAATTCATGGCAAAGACAAAAACTATCATTATTTCCGTTAAGTAAATTACTTGCCTTAATCAAAAGTCCATCTTTTACACAAAAAATGTACAAAATTAGAACTACCCAACAAAAGAGGGTAGACGGCTAGCTTCATCTGTCGCCATAAACACACTATTGATAACATCTTTCAAATTTCTGCAACCTATGAGCTTCATGTCCCCCAACTCTACCACTGCCAAACAGTTTTCAGCTGATTTGGGTATGGAAGTAATAAGAAATATAACAGTTGCTTAATCTATGACAATAATTAAGCAGATTCATCCACTTTGCATTAATCAATAAGAGACGAATAACATCAAGTCCATTGACAAGCATAGTTAGCAAATTCTAGATGGGGAGAAAAAAGGAGATCGAGCTATGTCAACTCACATATCGTTGACTTTGCTTAATCTTTATTATTATTTGGATTCATGATGACCTAATGAAGACCATATTTCGCAACCTGCATGTGCTTGAGTAATTTTTTAAGCTATACCAATGGAGATACTTGTCCTCCCTTATATATCCCATGTGTTGAGAAAATGAAAGGTTTTCATTATTAAACTTTATTTGTTGCATTTAGTGTGACTTTTGACTTTTGGTTTCTTGTAACCAATAGTGACTTTTGAGTTTTTGGGAGTTAGGTGAGTTATGAGCATTTTATGACATTTAAAGTTTTGAACCATTGGTATTCTATGGTTATGTTTGTAAGCCTATATAAAGGTATGCTTAGTTGAATGAAAAATCATCTCCATTCATATTTGTCCTCCACATTTTTCTAACAGAGTGGTATCAGAGCGAATAGCAAAGAATTGAGAGAAAAATGGCCAACGGTGGGATGGGTTCGCTTCAACTACCGATGCTTTCCAAGCTCAACTATGACAATTGGAGCAACAAGATAAAAGCGTTACTAAGAGCACAAGACGTGTCGGAGATCATGGAGAACGGTTTCCAAGAGGCAAAAGTTGGAGCCGATCAAGCGCAAAGAGATGCGTTAAAGGGGACAAGAAAGAAAGAAGACCCTCTATATCTTGTACCAATCCACTACAAGAAATTTACCCTTTCCCGACGCACTTCGGCGTCGGCAAAAGTCCCATGCGGCATCGGCAGAAGTTCTCCCGACGCCGTTTGGTGCGTCGGGAAGATAATCGGACGAACCCAGTTGGCAGAATTTCTGCTGACGCCGTTATAAACGGCGTCGGCAGAAACAGGTTTTCCCGACGCCGTAAAACAGCGTCGAGAGAACAATGCGTGGGGCAAATTGGCCAATTTCTGCTGACGCCGACACGTGGCTTCGGCAAAAATTGGCTAGATGAAATTCTGCCGACGCCACGTGTATGGCGTCGGCAGAACATGTTTTTTATAGCCTACAATGGGGGAGAACCATGTTGAAAAGCTTTGTAACTTGTTAAGTTTTGCTAAAGATTTAGCAAATCTACAAGCTGTAGAACAAATACACTTATGTCTCCCTCCATGAGCCTCAGATTTGAATGGATCATTTAAGTTGTGTTTTTCAGTTGCATAACCATGTCATTCAATCAAAACTACAAGCTACAACAACTCTAATCCCCTGAAAGATGAAATATTGTAATTTTGAAACTTAACACCTGTTCTACCTTCTATCCTTTACTGATTAAATGAAGCTTTTTTTTTTTTTTAAATTCAACATGTGAGATAGAAATTTGAAATTAACCATTTGATAGATGATATATACTTCAACTAATTGAGTTATACTCAAGTTGATGATACACTTCTTGAGTTTGAAGATATATTTCTATTTGGTTAAAAAAAATTCAAAAAGTATTCATTAGTTACTATAAATGGACGATTTGACAGTGAACTTATAAGATTTCTTGATATGATTTTTTAAGAGTTGGAAAATTATTCTATTTTTTTTTAGAATACATAGTATTTCTCTCTTTCCTCCTCTACCCTTCTTCCTGCTTTTCTCCTATGATGCAGCTTATATTGCTCTCGCTCGAATTCCCACTCAACAAATGGAAAATTTTCCAAACTCAAGCAATCTGTTATTATCCATAAAAATTGACCCAAAAAAGCATCTTGCCCACTGGTAGAGGTAAATCTTATTTTTTATTGATTTAATTATAAAGATCGAATTTATTTTTTATTTTTAAAAGTTCTTACTCACATTGACACGAAGCAAGGAGACAATTCCCAATCAAAGTACGATAACAACAGACAGACAACTAATTGCAAGGAGAAAAAGAAAACGACGATAACAACAGACAACTAATTGCAAAAATTGCAATCGCAACCCCAATCAAAGTACACAAATCACGGCTCTTGTTGCAACCAATAACACCAAGGAATAAGGATTTGATAAGAGAGGGAGGCCCTTCCTCTTGTCTTAGTCACAAACAGAAATATACAGCCGATGGAGAAGTACCTGGAGAGGAGGGTGAAACGGCAGGCGAGGCGGCGGTGCAAGAGCGGGGCGACGAAGCGGCGGCGCGAGAGACGGCGGTGCGAGAGGCGACAGCAGACGAAGCGGCGTGACGGCAGTGCGAAGCGGCGGCGTTCGAGACGGTGGTGCAAGAGGCGACCGTAGGGAGGCGTGAGAGTGGGAGTGGGAAGAGGGGCGCGCGAATGTGAAGAAGACAAATTTTTTTAGGGATTTAAACTCAACTCTCTCGACGTCGTTATGACGGCGTTGAGAGAGTTGGGACTTCTCTCGACGCCGTTATGACAATGTCGAGAGAAGTCTCAACTCTCTCGACGCCGTTATGACGGCGTAGAGAGAGTTGGGACTTCTCTCGACGCCGTCGAGAGAAGGTTATTCTACTGTGTTTCTCTCGACGTCGTTTACACGGCGTCGAGAGAAACGGCTTCTTGCGATGCCGTTTACACGGCGTCCAGAGAAACCGCTTCTCGCGACGCCGTTTTGCGGCGTCGCGAGAGACGGCGTCGGCAAATCTAAAAATTCTTGTAGTGATCGGTGGACGAAGACACGCTTGAGACCATTGCCAATGCCAAGACATCAAAGGCGGCATGGGACAAACTCCAATCGACTCATAGAGGAGCCGATCGTGTGAAAAAGGTACGGTTGCAAACTTTACGTGGTGAGTTTGAATCTTTACAAATGAAGGAGATGGAAGTGATAGTGAAATATATCACACAAGAGTAATGACCGTCGTCAACAAATTGAGACGGAACGGTGAAGAAATCGCCGATGTTCGTGTCATGGAAAAGGTTCCACGGAGCCTAAATACAACGTTCGAGATTATCGCCACGACAATTGAGGAGACACACAGGATCTCAAGATTATGACGATTGAACAATTTATAGGTTCATTGCAAGCCTATGAGGAGAAAAAGAAAAGGAGGATGGAGAAAACAGAGACCGTTGAACAACTTCTCCAACTCAAACTCAAGGAGGAGAATAGTCGTGGACGTAGAAGAGGTCGTAGTGGTCAAGGCCGTGGTGGAAGAGGTGAAACCAACACCGAGGTTTCTCAAAATTCGTGTGATTCCTCAAGAGGAAGAGGAGGCCGAGGTCATGGAAGACGTGGTGGAAGGTCTAGGAGAGATAAATCTCAGGTAAAATGTTACAATTGTAATAAGTATGGACACTATGCAAATGAGTGTTGCTCATCTCAATCAGAGTCGATTGATCGGAAGCATCAAGACTAGTCAACTGCTAGCACATCCAAAGCCCATCAAGGGCAATCCAATTATGTAGAGGAGAATGGAACCTTATTTATGGTTTCAAAGGGAGAAGAAAAGAGTCAAGATAGTATGTGGTATCTTGACATCGGAGCCTCGAACCACATGTGTGGAAAACGCGAGATGTTTGTGGAGTTGAACGAGATGGAGAAAGGTAATATTTCCTTTGGAGACAATTCTTTGGCTGCCATCAAAGGAATAGGTAAAATTCTCATTCGGTTAATAAAATGGAGAAGATCAATATATTACAAATGTTTATTACATTCCCAATATAAAAAATAATATATTGAGTGTAGGAAAATTGTTAGAGAAAGGTTTTGAAGTTCAAATGAAAAACAATTGATTGTATTTGAGGGACAATCATGAGAGACTTATTGCTAAAGTTTCCATGACAAAAAAATCGAATGTTTCCTTTGAATATATGTAATGATTTTCCGAAATGCTTGAAGACGTGTTATGAGGATCTCTCCTGGTTATGGCATCTATGGTTCAGACACCTCAATTTTGGAAGTCTAGAAGACTTGTCAAAGAAGAAGATGGTTCGGGGTTTACCCCACATTCACAAGCCAAACCAAGTGTGTGAAGGGTGCCTACTTGGCAAACATCATCGAAGTAGTTTTTCGAAGGAGTCTATGACAAGAGCCAAGAAGCCTCTAGAACTTATCCATGTCGATGTGTGTGGAATGATCAAATCGGAGTCTCATGGTAAAAGTAAATACTTTCTTCTGTCTATTGATGATTTTTCTAGAAAAACATGGGTATACTTTTTGAAGGAAAAATCAGAAGTATTTGAAATCTTCAAGAGATTTAAGGCACGTGTGGAGAATGAAAGCAATCTTACAATCAAGGCAATGAGAACCGATTGAGGTGGTGAATTCACATCAAATGAGTTCAAACAGTTTTGTGATGAAAAAGGCATCTGACGTCCGTTAACAGTGCCAAGGACACCGCAACAAAATGGTGTGGTGGAAAGGAAGAATTGGACAATCTTAAACATGGCAAGAAGCATGCTAAAGACAAAGAAGATGCCAAGGGAATTTTGGGCAGAGGCCGTAGCTTGTGCAGTCTATTTGACAAATCGAGCACCAACCAAAAGTGTGCTTGACAAAACGCCTCAAGAAGCATGGAATGGAAGAAAGCCCGGAATTGGTCACTTCAAGGTGTTTGGGAGTATTGCATATGCTCATGTGTCAGAGGAAAAAAGGACTAAGATCGACAATCGAAGTGAGAAACTCGTATTCATCGGCTATAATGCAAGTTCAAAGGGTTATCGCCTTTACAATCCTTTGAATGGGAAGGTAACTATTAGTCGTGATGTTGTTTTTGATGAAAAAGCCTCTTGGGATTGGAATATACAGGAGGAGGAGTATGTTTTTCTTCCATATTTTGAGGAAGACGATGAAAATGAGCTAACTAGGGATGAAATGGGTGAAGGTTTGTCCAGTCCAGTGCCACCCCATTCGATCGATCGATCGTCGTCTAAAGGTTCATCCAGCGATTCTGATAATGAAATTGGTCTAAGAGAAACCTGAAGTCTACGGGAACTTAATGAGGTAAATGGAAATCAAAATGACATAATACTCTATTGTCTTTTTGGTGATTGTGAGCCCATTAGTTTCCAAGAAGCCATTGCAAGCAAGAAATGGAAGGATGCAATGGATGAAGAAATTCGAGCGATAGAGAAAAATGACACATGAGAGTTGACCAAGATTCCAAAAAGGACACAAACTGATTGGAGTGAAGTGGGTATACAAGATAAAGAGAAAGGCCAATGGTGATGTTGAGAGGCACAAGGGGAGACTAGTGGTGAAAGGGTAGTTCGCCTTGAAACTATTCGTTTGATTATTGCTTTGGCAACCCATAATCATTGGGAAATACATCAAATGGATGTCGAGTCGGCATTCTTGAACGAAATTCTTGAGGAAGAAGTCTATGTGGAGCAACCATTGGGTTATGAAATCAAGGGTGAAGAAAACAAAGTGCTTCGATTGAAGAAGGCTTTTTACGGTTTGAAGCAAGCACCGAGAGCATGGAATTCGAAAATTGACAAGTACTTTCAAGAGAAGAAGTATATGAAGTGTCCTTATGAGCATGCCCTTTACATCAAAATGCAAGGTGAAAGCATATTAATCATTTGTTTATATGTTGATGATTTAGTATTTACCGGAAACAATCCTAGCATGTTTGATGAGTTCAAAAGAGAGATGACAAAGGAGTTTGAAATGATGGACATTGGTCTCATGAGTTACTATCTTGGGATCGAGGTCAAACAAGATGAAGATGGGATTTTTATATCCCAAGAGGGCTATGCTAAAGAAATGCTCAAAAAGTTCAACATGGATGATGCTAATCCGGTTGGAACGCTGATGGAATGTGGAGTCAAAATCACCAAACAAGGTGGAGGAGAGAAGGTAGATTCTACATATTTCAAAAGCTTGGTTGGAAGTTTGAGATACTTAACATGCACAAGACCAGATATTCTTTATTCAGTTGGAATTATTAGTCGATTTATGGAGGAGCCGACAACTACGCATTGCAAAATGGCAAAAAGGATACTTCGCTACATCAAATGGACGATTGGGTATGGTCTTTCCTATGTCTCTTCTAGAAATTTTGATATTGTTGGTTATTGTGATAGTGGTTGGAGTAGTGACTTGGATGATCGAAAGAGTACTGGGGTTTGTGTTTTTTATTGGTAAAACGGTGTTCACATGGATATAAAAAAAGCAACCCATAGTCACGTTATCAACATTCGAGGCAGAGTACGTCGCGGCAACTTCATGTGTATGTCATGCAATTTGGCTAAGCAACTTAGTGAAGGAGTTGAAGTTTCAACTGGAAGGTCCAATGGAGATTTTTATTGACAACAAATTGGCCATTGCCTTAGCCAAAAATCTGGTATTTCATGGGAGGAGCAAGCACATTGATACTCAATTTCACTACATTCGGGATTGCGTTGCAAATAAAGAAGTGGAACTCAAATATATCAAGTCACAAGACCAAGCGGCGGACATTTTCTCAAAGCCCCTCAAGTTGGAGACTTTTATCAAAATGAGGAGTTTATACTTGGTGTAACAAATCAAGTTTAAGGGGGGTGTTGAGAAAATGAAAGGTTTTCATTATTAAACTTTATTTGTGGCATTTAGTGTGACTTTTGGTTTTTGTAACTTTTGGCTTTTGGTTTCTTGTAACCAATAGTGACTTTTGGTTTTTGTAACTTTTGGCTTTTGGTTTCTTGTAACCAATAGTGACTTTTGAGTTTTTGAGAGTTAGGTGAGTTATGAGCATTTTATGACATTTAAAGTTTTGAACCATTGGTATTCTATGGTTATGTTTGTAAACCTATATAAAGGCATGCTTAGTTGAATGAAAAATCATCTCCATTCATATTTGTCCTCCACATTTTTCTAACACCATGATCATTTCTTTATCTGGCCAATGTGGGACTTTGGTCCCACTCCCAGCAATCCTTCCCTCGAACAAAGTACCATCGAGCCTTCTCTCAAATAGTCATCTATCCGTCGAACTCTCCTTTACCAAGAGTCCGTCCAACTCTCTAGGCTTTACTGCTTTACCGAGAATTTGCTCTTATCCAGAACAGACTCCTCTTCTCCAGAGTATACTGCCTACCCAACAGAGCCCAACCACAGACCTCCTCATGACTACTTCAAGGCTCACAACTTCTTTGTTCGGCACTAAGGATTCCACCTGACACAGCTACGTCCGGGACATGGCTCTGATACAACTTGTAAGGGACTATCGAACACTCCACATATCTCCACAATGGTATGATATTGTCCACTTTGGGCCTAAGCCCTCATGGCTTTGCTTTTGGTTCACCCCAAAAGGCATCGTACCAATGGAGATACTTGTCTTCCCTTATATACCCATGATCATCCCCTTATCTAGCCAATATGGGACTTTGGTCGCACTCCCAACACGCGTCTTAGAAAGTTTATCAATTGTTTTGCAAGGAACAAAAAGTAGATGCTTGTGATGTTGAATTTAGCAGATGAAATAATTCAATTAACAACGTATATATATCATCATATTAGCCTTGCTTTGCTGAATCCCATTAATGTGTCTGGTAATGGATGATTGAGACAAACACAATGCCTACAAAAAAAATGCTTGCAGCCAATGATCAAAATGATACATATTGGTTTGTTAGCAATGAGAATGATATATGTTGATTTGAAGTCAATCAAAACGTTAATACTTCCTTTTTTTTATGAAAAACCGAGCTTTCATTGAGAAAAAAATAAAGAACACACGAACATACAAAAAAAAACCCACAAAAAAAAGAGGCAAACTAAAAAAATGACCTCTAATCAAGCAAAATACAACCTAAAGAATAATTACAAAACGACATCACCACCAAAGCTCAAAGAGAAACATAAAATCTACACGGGACCACGCATCACTCACAGAAGTTATTACTTCTTATTTTCTGTTCTTAAAAATATGCTTATATGCTTACATTTTTCTTTGTTCTTTTTTTTTTTAATAAACAATCTTTTAGAAATATTAGCTAAATTTTGAACTAATCGGGTTAATTCTTAAAAGTGAAATTACTATCAAATAGGCTTTTATAGTTGAAGGAAATTCCAAAGTTGGACTAAGAAATCCAAAGAAAAAAATTCATTTGGAGAAGTTTGTGATTCAGAAATTTCATAGCATACAAAGGACAGTGGTATATAACATAGGGATTCTCAAACAAATAAAATAGATTTTTTTTAAAAAAAAAAAAAACAATCTCAAACCATGAGGATAGTCTGGGAAAATCCAATAAATTTGTTAAATAGAGAGGATTTCTCAATGTTTCAAAGTTGTTCTAATATAATTAAAATAATAATTAGGAGGGTTTTTTTAAAAAGAAACATAAAAAAAGTAATAAAAGATAGGTTAAACTATAAATTGGTCCTTGAACTTTTAGGGCTGTGTCAATTGGATCCTTCAACTTGGGTCTTTGAACTTTAAAAACGGTTGAATAGGGAGGATTCTTGATAGGACCTAAATAGTCCTATTTTATCACCTCTAATCTAAGCTTGTTAGAGTTATTTTATGTTTTACTTGTCTTAGTTACAAGATTTTTGAACTTAGGCAATGTCGGGAGCCGATCACACTAATTTGGTGTTAATTTGGGCCAATTACGGAGTTTTGGAGCCATCTCGGTGTCTTGGACGGCGAGGAGGTGAAAAGACCCAATTGTGCTGAAGCGGGCCTGAAGAACAACACCAAAAGCCGAAGATTGAAGCCCCGTACCGAGAAGAAATGAGACAAGACCGAGAAATAAAACAACAAGGGACTGATCAGGGATGGTGTGGAGACGCTGCCCCTGGCGTCTCGACATCGACGCGAAAATTAGCCAGAGTATAAAGTTCGCAGCGTCGAGACGCTGCCCTTGGCATCTCGACGCCGCCGAGTTTTCTATAAATATGTAGTCTCGGTTTAGTCCGCCGTTAGGTTAGAAATTTGGTCCTTTAACGATTTCTTTCGCCTCTTTTACGTTTCAGTACTGTTGTATACCTTTTTAGGTCATATTTTATGGATTCTTTCATGTCTATTCTTGTTTTTACTTCGTTTATGAATAGCTAATCGCATTTAGATTGTTGGATTGGGATTATGTTTTGATTTCTATTTAGATTGGCTGAGTTTTCTGGAGTTTATTGCACTGTTCTTGCTGTTTTTTCATTATGTTTTGCATGTTATCCTGTTTAAACCAATACATGAGGCTAGTCTATTAGGATTGACGACCCTATGTGATTACAGCTTGTGTATTCAATAAGTTATTTTTAGATAGCCACTAGGTTGAGGCAAGCCACTCTCTACGCGAGACAACCCTTGATAGGCCTAGGATGCATGTTAAAGGTTGTAGGAATTAGATTTGAATTGCATTTGAATTTAGTTAATACAATTCCAGACCCATGATCCCAAAGCGACTAGTTTAAATAGGTGATTTTGAAATTGTTTAATCTAAAACTAGTTAGATATAATTTAGTGACCACTGCAAGGTCTCGGATGGTTGCTATTTTATGTATGAGGGGTGGCGAGTGATAACTCTCCAAAAGGGAGTTATTTAGGCCTTATTTATATAGTGATTTGTGTGTCTTTTGTGCCAAATAGGTTTATTATTAGATGAATATTATATGTTTTAACCTATTTAGAAGAATGGATGCTTTGGAAGTTATTTTGCAGAGAAAATAATGTTGAGCGACTTGAGGGAGCAAATTCCATGATCCAGCAAAGCTAGGAGCAAAACTGCCACGTGAGTCGCACGTGATTTATTAATGAGGTGGCGTTTTCTGAATCAATCTCGGATCTAGGAAGCTTGGAGGGCCCTCCACGTGTAAAGTTTGACCTAATTAGGGTTGACTCCACTCTATAAAAGGAGGTAGGCCGTCCCATGTCTATTCATTCCGAGTTGGAGACTCACTTTCCATCTTTCGAAGCCGTTTAAAGAGAGGAACGAGTGGAGACCTCAAGAAGACCTGTAGCTACGGATTTCTTCAAGGGAATTAATATTTTCTTGTTAAGTTTGTAGTTGTAATGCTCCAGGTTTTCCAACCTCTAGCCTAGAGACGTTACTACAACCCTCAAACCACTATCCACAAATCTAAACCACTTTGAACTGGAACTACCGAAAATTTCGGCAACATAACAGCGTAAAATGGTCTGACCCAAAAATTTTACACCTGATAAACAAATAAAGCACTCCAAAACAACCAACTCAACTCCACCAACTTCATTTCAGATTCACAACCTACTTCTCTATACGAGTTAGGCCTCGTAGCAACATGCATTAAATCATTTCATGCAACAGAACAAGTTATCAAACAACTTCTAACAACACTAGCAACTTATCCCAACGATTGCTAACTAACAACTTTGTTTCATAAATGTTAAAACAATGGAACTAAACTCTCAGTTAACGAAAACTAACATCTCAGGTGAAACTCTCACCCTAACAGAATTGTCAAATAGCAAAAACAAGCTAGCCTACTCGGAGCATCCCAAAATAAAACTTAATCAACTACAGCTTAATCCACCACATCAATGGAAAGCAAACTCGAACTCCCTAAGATTCCTCCTCAAAGTTCTCTTCTTCCTCACCATGATCTAGCTTGTCATCCAAACCTGCAACATCTAAATTGTTGGGGGGAAAGATGGGGAAGGGGGTATCAGTACAACCGTGGTACTGGTAAGCAGCTCACACTTACCAAACCACAAACAATCAATCAATACAACCAACATGCTCAGCACACGCATCCAACAGGTTACACAACCACAACAATCAACATGCTTTTAAGCTATATAAACTAACCAAATGCTTAAAAACAACACACTCACGCAAATGCATCACACGCTATGCAACGCACGCACTAGACTCCACATGATTTCTGTGTCATGCTCCGCAACTACATGATTTCCGCGTCATGCTCCACTAACTACATGATTTTCGAGTCATGCTCTGCTACACATGAATTTCGCGTCATGTGTTGCGCTACTCACATGATTTCCGCGTCATGCTGCGCTAATTACATGATTTCCGCGTCATGCTCCGCACCTACCCCACATGAATTCTGCGCCATGTGTTGCACCACTCTTACGTGATTTTCGCGTCACGCTCCGCATTCACACCCACGTGATTTTTGCGTCACGCTCCGCTACACATGAATTATGCACCATGTGCTGTGCCTCACACCCGACTCATGCTACACATCCCCCATGCAACATGCAAGCCAGACTCAAAAGCTAAACTCAACATTCACCATGCTCAAGACAACACTCATCATGCTTAAACACCCTAAGCGAACACATCTCAAGCAACAGAGAAAACATGATTCACGATTAACATAACCGTTTCAGCATTTACAACACAACAATTCATACATAGCAACTCATACTCAGTACAAATATAGGAAAAACAGATAAAACAAACAATCATGTTTCATGCAGTCAATCAAGCTTAGTAAGTAGAACTACTTACCTACAACGCTTCCAAGGCAACCTTAGTAATCCAAGGTAGTCCAATAAAGCCCTAAATAACAAGGATAAAACCTACTGAATTAGAACCAACTTAAAGTGACCCTAAACATGCTTAAAAGGCTTAATTCAACTAAGAGAAGACCTATTTTCTTGCTGGACAGCTACTCAAGATCTCCCAAATTAAAAACCCAAAACCTTTAGACCATGGGCAACCATGTCTAAGGCTCAACGGGCAATTGGTATTCGCTGAATGACCATGTTCAAGGCTTTTCAGCCGCTGGACAGCAAGTAAAAAGTCACACGAATGACATTCTAAGAACTCCTAAAACTTAGGCAATGCAACCAAGGCCTAGTTAATTAATGAGACTTGATCTAGCATGCTTTTTAAGCCACGAACAGGAAGCAAAAGCTCATTTAAACCATGCTTAAAGAACCTATAAGGATCGGGAAAAGCTACATAGGCGACGAGACTAAATGGCATCGATGAACTACATGATTTAAATTAAAACAACTCATTAATAAGCATATTCTAGGACTTATGAAGGTTGAGCAACACCTACGAGCCTAGATAAACCAAGGATAACGACCAACACATGCTTCTAAGGCTTAAACAACTAATGGGTAGCAAACTACAACGCTATAAACCAAGGGACAGGAAGGAAACTTACCCAAACGAACCCGTTTCAACGCTAGACGGGTTATCCTAACCTCTAATGATGCGCTAGAATGATCCTTGGGCAGTGGGTATTCGAGTTGGAGTGTATCAAACTCAATCGAACACTTAGACAGCGCTGCAGAACAGAAAATCAACGCTAATATTAAAATTTCAGCACCTAAACCATTGGGCATTTGATTCTAACACCAACTGCACATGGGTAAGAGTTAAAGCTTACCGAAAACGCGAATTGACGCTGAAACACTCACGAACTGAGCGAGGACGACGCTGGACAGCAGCTAATCAGACTTAAATCCTGAAATATGGAGTTCATAGCGAGTGGATATTTGCTTAAACCTGACTAAAGGCCTAACGAAAGCATGGGTAAGATATTAGACTTACCAACAATGCCAAACGACCTCGAAAACACCTGAAATAGCTGCTGGACAGAGTCAAAAGCGCGAGGAACGATACTTCGAGCTGCTAGGACGCGAGATCTGACCAAAACAGACGCAAAGGGATTTAAATCGGGCCTTAACGACCAAGAACGAGAGATAGGAAGGTTACCCACGGGTTTTTCTTGCTTGAAACACAAGGAAGGAGCTTGAATCACGAAACCCACCGAACAGAGAGGGAGATGCGTGAGAGAGAGATCGCACGAGGTGAGGACGGCGGCTACCCAAGCTGCGATAGATGGTGACGGAAAAGGGGCGGCGCCGCTCTGGTTTTTTTTTTTGGCAGCACTTCGAGCTCCTCACGGCGATTGGCTTCACGACAAGAAGAAGAAACACGCACGACCAAGAGGGAGGACAAAGAGACTCGCAGAGAGATCTTCACAGGGGGCGTCGGCGAACTCGGGCTGGCTTCACGGCGGCGACGAAACGGGAACGGCTGCGCGGCGGCGATGGCTCCACTCTGGAGAGGGCGAGACGGCTGCACGGCGGCTGGGTCGGCAGATACACAAGCAAAAGGGAGGGGGCGGCTGGCTGGAAAAAACGACAATGGGGGGTTTCACGATATTGAGAGAGAAAGAGATGGAGAAGAAACTTTAGGGCTTTTCCCTCTTTTTCTTATTTCCTTTTCTTTTCTTATTCTTTGAATAAGTCAAAAGCCCAAAATAGGAACCCCCTTAACTCAGCGAATAATTTTTCAACTCTCCAACCGACCTGCTAACCCACGCTAACCAGTTTTTAAATCGAGCTCATGGGAGGGTAATTAATTTAATAATCTCCCAAACACCTTGGTTTAAAATTAATTTCCACAATACAAGCCAAATAACAACTTTCATTTAATTCGACTATATTTATGGAACTGTTTACACCAAGAATGCACGGGGCGTCACAGTAGTTATGGCTGCACATACTCAGATTGTAGCGTGTGTTGCTTTTTATTCCATGAACTAAATTTACTTAGGTGTTGGTTAGGATCTATGTAATTTTCGTGCTTCATACTCTATGCAATTGATATTGATTTGAGCATCCTGATTATCTGTTGTACTTATTATTATTTTGTGCCCGCCTGGCCAACCGGTATGAATACCACCTCTTAGTTTCATGGATGATTTGAGAGGTGTGTGACGTTTAATCACACTACACCATTATGTGTTTGTGGACGCCAATCACTGAGTTAGGGATAACCAGCCGCTTAGTGCTTGATCGGTAGAGTGTCATTGGAGTTGAAACACATTCCAAAAAAACCAGAGTTCTGAGAGGATCCTACTAATAAGACTGCAAGAGAATGCCTAATCAATATAATTGCTAGAGCATCTTTTTAAACAATTATAGAAATCTTAACCAACTTCTGTTTCCAATCTGTCTACTTTATCCGTTTACATTCTGCTCTGTTATTTCTTTTGCTTCAACATTATTTCAAAATCAATCATTTTAACAAACCTTGAAACCATTAAAAAGTTACACAAGATAGGTAGAGTGAAAGCCATTCAAAACCTCGTGGAGACGATAAATTACTTATCACTTGCTGTAGATTGTGTATACTTGCACAGTATTCTAGAGCTCATTTTTATCATATTTTTAACCCACTCTAGAAAGCAACAAGCTTTTGCCATCGTTGCCGGGGATTTGAATAAGTTTTTATCTGATCTTTTTTGTGTATGTGTTTTAGTGGTTTGGGGCGTGAACTTTTTTATTGTTTCTTTTGTTTTTGCATGTGTGAGTTTGGTGTATGAGCGATCCTCCTGGGGTGAGATTCGAGCTTGATCCAGAAATTGAAAGGACATTCAGAAGAAAAATGAGAGAGCAGCAAAGAAATCAAAATCCAATGGATAACGTGCCACGTCTCCCAGAAATTCCAGAAGATCAAGTTGATCCCCAGCAGAATCGTGTGTTGTAGCCAAATCAGCCACTGGAGAAAAATGGACAGCAAAATAACCAGGCTGAGAACCCTGTTTTGGTAGCAAATGATAGGGCTAGAGCCATTCGAGCGTATGCTTTTCCGATGTTTGATGAGTTAAATCCAGGAATTGCGCGTCCTCAAATTGAGGCAACAAATTTTGAAATGAAATCGGTAATGTTTTAGATGTGATAAACCGTGGGTGAATTCCATGGTTTATCATCTGAAGACCCCCATTTACATCTTAAGTCTTTTCTAGGAGTTAGTGATTCGTTTGTAATTCAAGGAGTGTCTAGAGATGCCCTTAGATTAACTTTGTTCCGGTATTCTCTTAGAGATGGAGCAAAGGCGTGGTTAAATTCTTTTGCTCCAGGATCAATTAAGACATGGAATGAGTTAGCGGAAAAATTTCTTAGTAAGTATTTTCTACCAACTAGGAATGCCAAGTTGAGGAGTGAGATAGTGGGATTTAGGCAACTCGAAGATGAAACTTTTAGTGAGGCTTGGGAGAGGTTTAAGGAACTTTTGCGAAAGTGTCCCCACCATGGTTTACCTCATTTGTATCCGAATGGAGAAAAAGATTAAAATAATGTGATTTTTTGATTTATTTAAAAATATATATAAAAAACTATTTTTCTAAAATTGACTTTTGTAATTCAAAAAACTTATATTTTATAAATTTAAATTGTAGGCTATATCCTTTAAAAAATTCTAGGCATAAATTATTTACAAATATGAAACAATAAAAAAAGATTAAATTACAAATTTCGTCCCTAGACCTAGATAGTATCAAATAGGTCAAACTTTCAATTTTATGCATTAACCAATCCCTGAACTTTTAAATATTGTGTTTAAATTTTCAATTTTATGCCTAATAAATTCATGAGCGTACAATCCGTTGTTCGAGTCTCAAAGCACGTGACGTCTCCTTTTTTTTTTTTTTTTTTTTGAGAAAAAGATCAATCATTAATAAGAGAAATGTTCGGTACAACTACCCTAAGTAGCTGTTTGTTTGATAGTAATCCAAGATTTCCATGGAATAGGCATCTGGATTACCTTGTTTGTTTTGTGGTAGTGTTGGATACCAAGGAAATTCGGTGGGCCCGGGCATCCTAGGATGTCCATACGGGAGGCATCCAAGAAGCTGTTGATGCCCTCATGAGAGATGGGTTTCAAAGATTCCCATGTTGAAGGCATCTTCGGATGACACTTTTACCCCTCCATTTTACAATTTGTATTTTTATTTAAAAATAAATTAATTTATTCATACACTAAGAAATAAACATTTATTTTTAAAATTTTACATTTATATGTAAAATAAATTATAGTTATATTGAATAATATTTTAATTTATTTTGTATTTATTCTCTTAACAATAATACTAATTGTACAGTTAAAAAAACACACATATAAAATCCATTACAAAAAATATATAGTTCTCTAAAAAAAAATCTAATTTGATAATGTGATCAATTCAGTCCACTAAAATACACCGTGAATTATATTAATTGTCATGTTTAAGAAAAGTTAAAGTTGAATTTAATTTTTAAAATTAAACTAATATAAATGATTTTGTTATAAAAAATAACCAATTAAATTACTATAAATTAAATTGATATAAAAATAAAACATTAGACTAATACCAAAACGTTATATAAATTTAAATTATACTAAACTAATAGGTAAATTAGCTAAAAATTAGTAAAGACATTATTGGTATTATACATAATCTAAGAACTTCCCGTACAAAAATCCTACAAAACAAACATAGTTATCTGAATATTCCCATATATTGTTATAAATTATTCCTTCAAAACAAACACAGTTATCTAAAATGTCGGACATCTATATTTCCAGTTATCTATAATTCTAGGTATCTCAATATTTCGATTATCTAGATTCCCAAAAAACAAACCGCCCCTAAGAGAAAAGGGAATAAAACCACCTAGGAAAATCAAAGTTTGTTTTGAATCTTTGTGAATTTACTTTTTTTAGAACAAAAACAACCCACGTGTCTTGATCATCATTTTTCACAAAAAATTATTTGAAGGGTTGGAAAAATGTACCTACCCTTACTTTCAAAGGTCCAAATTGTATACTTGTTCTTTTAATAAATTTTAGAATGAGTTTCTACTACTACTATTAGTTTTTGGTTAACTTTTTCTCCCTAGACTGGTTTTTACCTAAATTTTGGAAACATGTTCACAATGTGTCTTTATTTGTATGGAAATTGTTATTAGTGTTTAATCAATTTCAATAAAAAAAAAATTAACTTCAAACTAACAATAGGCCTGAGCGGATCCAGAAAATATAGTTTGGGGGCCAATTTGATATAGTTTTAGAAGTCAACAACATCTTTCTGTTACTACTAGTCAATTTTACTGGATATTTTTAAAAAAAAATCATTTTTCGACTTTATGGACCAATTGAAAATCATTTCGAACTTGGTGGTTAAATCTACTACGATGACCGCTATTGTAGGAAAGGTCCTTTGGAAGAATAGCTTGATATGTCAGGATGATGAGAAGCTTAACACCTCTAATACTTATTACTTTTCAATATTCGATATAGAAAAAAAAAACTTTTCAATATTCAGTGGGGAAAAAAGATTAAACATGAAAAGGTCGTCTTTTTCAAAATTCCTTCTCTCCTGTTCTTATAGAGTTGAGTCACTTTCACACAGCAGTGGATTTACCTTGCGCCTGGGGGGCTCGAGCCACTCCTGAACTATAAATGTTTTGTCATTAGTATAAAAATATTCATATTTTAGACCAAAAGTGTACCTCTCTACTGTGTTGGCATGGGCGCTTCAGCCTCTCCTGAAATGAGCGTGCAATCCATTGTTTGAAGTTTCAAAGCATGTGAGGTCTCCTTTTTTGTTTTGTTTTGTTTTTTTTTTTTAGAAAAAGATCAATTCATTAATAAGAGAAATGTTCGGTACAACTACCCTTATATAAAAGGGAATAAAACAACCTAGGGAAATTAGAGATCCAAAAAAAACTTCCTTCTTCCTACGATGGAGAAAGTCCCTGTTCCTGCGAACAAAAAAAACTCGAAACATGTCGAGAATCACAGTGGGCTACTATGTTTTGCAGTCTAGGGCAATGCTAAAACTCGATCTTGCTCATCTCATAGCTCAGGGAGAAGATGGCATCAACAACATTCTTTGTCTCCTTATTTTTTTTTTTTTTGTTTCACCATTCAGCGTGTTTTTAATCTTTTTCTTGAACATATATATATGCACACAAGAAAAATATTACAATAATGTGATTATTTGATTTATTAACAAATATATACAAAAACTATTTTTCTAAAATTGACTTTTGTAATTCAAAAAACTCATATTTTATAAATTTAAATTGTAGGCTATATCCTTTAAAAACTTCTAGGCATAAATTATTTACAAATATGAAACAATAAAAAATAGATTAAATTACAAATTTCGTCCCTAGACCTAGATAGTATCAAATATGTCAAACTTTCAATCTTATGCGTTAATCAATCCTGAACTTTAAAAGGTTGTGTTTAAATTTTCAATTTTATGCCTAATAACTTCATGAGTGTGCAGTCCATTGTTCGAGTCTCAAAGCACGTGAGGTCTCCTTTTTTTTTTTTTTTTTTTTGAGAAAAAGATCAATTCATTAATAAGAGAAATGTTCGGTACAATTATGTACCCTCAAATAAAAGGGAATAAAACCACCTAGGGAAATCAGAGATCCAAAAAAGCTTCCTTATTCCCGCGAGGGAGAAAGTCCCTATTGTTCCCGTGAACAAAAAAATCTTGAGGCATGTCGAGAAGCACAGTGGGCTACTGTGTTTGCAGTCTAGGGCAATGATAGCGAGCATAGCTAGCTAGTTTTTCCTAATTAATTTAGCTAGTCTTTTATAATTTATTGGTCAAAATTATGCATTTATGTGTTGTATTTGTAGGATATATAGTTTTTAGCCAATTGGATGTTCGGGATGCGAAAAGAAGCCGAAGAATGAAAAAAGAATCAAAGTTGGAAGATTGAAGATAGGCTCATCCGCAAACCAGCGTCGAGACGCTGCTCTCTGGTCGTCTCGACGTTGACATTCTATATTTGGAGTTCGCATTCTTAACAAAAAAAAAAAAAGCAAAAAGAGTCGCGACGCTATGACCAGCTCTCAGCGAATTTTCCAAATTCGCGGTATCGCGACAGCGTCGCGACGCTACGACCAAACTTTTCCCTATTTATATTTTGCGATTCGGGCTTTTTGGGGGACTTCTCTTGGAGGATTTGGAGCCGAAAAACAGAGAAAATTAGTCTCTTTTGAAGCTGTACCAAGTGGAGAAAATTGGGATTGAAGGCTTGGCTCGTGGGGATCGTGACGGGGATGTGCGGTCTCGGCGCACCTAACGTTTATTTCTCTTTTCCCTTACTTTAGTTAGTTTTTATGGCTTATTTAGACTTAGTTGATATTGTAATGCGGATTATGTTTAGCTAAGTTTAATTCTTAGGGATTGATGTAGCCGTTGGGCACTTTATGGATTGATTTAATGGTTTTATTGCTATTGATGTCATTTATGCATAATTGTGTTCTTAATGCTTTCAATTTACCGGCCATAAATTGATTGTTGTTTGTGCTTGAATCTAACTCGGGAGAGAGGATTTAGCTTAGAAATCATTATGCATAACTAGGATTTAGCTAGAAATCGGGAGATAATAGTTAATTCTAGAAATCGTTAAAAAGGTTGACCTTAATGTCTTGCATGTTTAATGAATTTAGATAGGGATATCGGGTTCATTGCATGTGGGAGAATCATGTATGCTTGGGAGAGATATGTGTGATTTTAGTTTCCAAGATTTATGAATCATAGCATGTCATTAAACCATGAATTAATCCATAATCCCAATTGGTGAAATCAAATCCCTAAGACCGTTGATTCCATTAGATTGTTATACTTTTTCATTGTTTTGTGTTTAATTACATTCATTCTCACTTTAATTTGTTTCCTAAATAAAATTGGACAAGTTTATTTTCGGTAATTAGATTTGATTAAAAATCCAATCCAGAGGACGACATTCGAATATCACATTCGCTATATTATTACTTGACCCGTGCGCTTGCGGTAGGAAAATTCCACATCAGGCAATGCTGAAACTCGATCTTGTCCATCTCATAGCTGAGGGAGAAGATGGCATCAACAACATTCTTTGTCTCCTTATTTCTTTTTTGTTTCACCATTCAACGTGTTTTTAATCTTTTTCTTGAATATATATATATATATATATATATATATATATATATATATATATATATATATTTGCACAGAAGAAAAAGATTAAAATAATGTGATTATTTGATTTATTTAAAAATTTATACAAAAACTATTTTTCTAAAATTGACTTTTGTAATTCAAAAAACTTCTATTTTATAAATTTAAATTGTAGGCTATATCCTTTAAAAAATTCTAGGCGTAAATTATTTACAAATATGAAACAATAAAAAAAGATTAAATTACAAATTTGGTCCCTAGACCTAGATAGTATCAAATAGGTCAAACTTTCAATTTTATGCGTTAATCAATCCCTAAACTTGTAAAGATTGTGTTTAAATTTTCAATTTTATGCCTAATAAATTCAGGAGCGTGCAGTCCATTGTTCGAGTCTCAAAGCACGTGAGGTCTCCTTTTTTTTTTTGAGAAAAAGATCAATCATTAATAAGAGAAATGTTCGGTACAACTACCCTTAGATAAAAGGGAATAAAACCACCTATGGAAATCAGAGATCCAAAAAAAACTTCCTTCTTCCCGTGAGGGAGAAAGTCCCTGTTCCCGCGAACAAAAAAATCTCAAAGCTTGTCGAGAAGCACAATGTGCTACTGTGTTTTGCAATATTGGGCAATGTTGAAACTCGATCTTGCCCATCTCGTACTCGAGGGAGAAGATGACATCAAAAACATTCTTTGTCTCCTTATTTCTTTTTTGTTTCACCATTCAACATGTTTTTAATCTTTTTTTTGAACATATATATATATGCACACAAGAAAAATATTAAAATAATGTGATTATTTGATTTATTTAAAAATATATACAAAAACTATTTTTCTAAAATTGACTTTTTGTAATTCAAAAAACTTATATTTTATAAATTTAAATTGTAGGCTATATCCTTTAAAGAGTTCTATGCATAAGTTATTTACAAATATGAAGCAATAAAAAAAGATTAAATTATAAAATTTCATCCCTAGACCTAGATAGTATCAAATAGGTCAAACTTTCAATTTTATGCGTTAATCAATCCCTGAACTTTAAAAGATTGTGTTTGAATTTTCAATTTTATGCCTAATAAATTCATGAACTTCCACGCCAAAAAAAAAAAAAATCATCAAATTTCAATTTTGTATTTATTAAGTCTTTGAACCCTATCCAACATTTTTTAAAACTCATGAATTTATCAAACATAAAATTGAAAGTTTGATACTATGTTAGACAGAAAATTCAATTTTATGTCTAATATGACTGTTAATTTTTTCAAAAAAAATATTGAACATGTCATGGACTTGTTAGAGACATAATTGAAAGTTTAGGGCCCGTTTGGTAACGTTCTCGTTTCTTGTTTCCGTTTCTTCATTTTTAATAAAGAAAAATAGAATTTCATGACCCTAACACCTATACATTCAATAATAATAAACCTATATTCTTATTCATGTTTGGAAAAAATTGGAAACAAGAACAAAAAAGAAGAAACTAGTTTTAGTTGTTTCCAAAAGTTCAATACAAATTTTGGGAGTGTTTCTAAAAAATGAGAAACAAAAAACGTACATAGTTATTAAATGCTTAGATTTCTTAATAAAATTGGAAACAAGAAACAAGAAACGAGAACGTTACCAAACGGGCCCTTAGAAACCTATTCGACATTTTAAAGTTCGAAAACCTATTTTCACAAAATTTAAAGTTCCAGGGGCTATTAGACACAAAAATGAAAGTTCATGACCTAAACTAGTATGTTACCCTAATAAATATATAAGATTGTAATTTTTATTTTAATTTATTCTTTAAATTGTTTATATTAAATATAAATGGAAACGGATAGAAATATTTTTTAAAAAAAAATCGTTATTTTTAAAAATTAATTTCATAATATTAAAACTTACAGACCACAATTGCATTGAATTAAATTAGTAGTTAGATCTTCATTTACGAATTTTTTAAATTGCTTACTTGTAAATTTCTTTTATAGAATTTAAGGGAAGTCCGCCTAAACAAAAAGTCTCGATCCGCCACTGCTTTCACATGCTAACCCTATAATTATCCCCATACTATGATATGGCTGCATAACTAATATTGTTAAAATGATGGAAATTCAAAGTAGTTTGAAAAAGGAAAATTGAAGACTAAAGAACAAATTCATCATGGTTTCTTTGTTCAGAGTGTGGAAAAAAATAAATCTGATTGAAGCCACGTTTTGATCATGTTTATTCTACAGAAAGAAAAACGATTGAAGCCTTTGTTTTTGTTTTATTAAAGAATAAGTCAGATAAACTTGGATGAAAATGGACGGAACTGAAAAAATAATTAAAAAATTATTGGGAAAAAACAATTTCTCAAAAAAAAAAAAAAAGTGAAAAGATAACTTGATGGGATTGCAGGTGCATGTTTAAGTATTAAAGCTATATGAGACAAGAGAAATTAAAGAGAATCCTAATCTTAAATCTTTTATTAACATATAGGATTTGATTGGTTAAGAAAAAAGTAATATATTGTTTCAAAAAAAAAAAGAAAAAAGAAAAAAGAAACAAGTCATATATGATATGACCATTTATGAATAAGATTTATGAAAATACAATGCTGTTACTATCGTATCAATATTAAATAGGTCAAAATGAACATAGGTTAGTGGTAATTAACATGTATCCTCGATTAAGAGGGTAGAGGTTTAAATTCCGTACCAACATGAGCATAACTCAATCAACATAAAACTTGTACTAATGATTAAGAGGTTTGTGGCTCGAATCCCCCCACCTCCCACATGTTATTCCAAAAAACAAAGGATTGAATTCCTCCCAACTTCAAATATTGTTGAACACAAAAAATAAAAATAAAAATAAAAATAAAAATAAAACAAAACAAAAACAAAAAAAAAAAAAAGAGAAAAAAGTTAAATGAAAAGTCAACCTAACATAACTCATCTAGTTAAAACATAACAAGTCGGTAGCTTTCTGGCAAAGCTTCAAAACAAGGAGCTTAGGTTGTTCACTTCATTGATTTGACTTCACTTTACTTAAGATTCAAAAAAATAGAGGTCGGGCGGGTAGGGAAGGTTCGTTTAGTAGACAGCAAGCTAAGCTACGACTTTGACGAGTAGCAAGTACCTACTCCTATCAAAATAAAAAGCAGCAAGTTCCGCTTGAAGAAGTGAATCCCTATCAGAGAAAGTTATTGCACGCTAGCCTCTTGTTTGTATAGGATTCCAAACATGCGGTGAAATCCCTAAACTCAAAGCTTAAAACTAAAAGTTAGGGGAAAATACACTTTTTGGTCCCTGAGGTTCGGGTTAACTTACAATTTGGTCCCTGAGTTTTCAAACTCAACAAAATTACCCCTGAGGTTTGGATTTCGTTACATTTTTTGTCTCTCCGTCTAATTTTCTGTTAAATTCTAACAGTTTGCTAACGTGACACTATTATTTTAATAAAAAAATTATTTTTAAATTTTTCTAAATAAAAATATATTAAAATAATAAAAATATTATTATTATTTTTATAATTCTTTCTCTCTATCTCTCTTCTCCTTCTTCTTTCTCTTCTACTTCTCCTACTTTTTCAACTCCGGTGGCCGGCTGCCGGCGAATGGCAGCGGTGGCCAACGGTAAAGTTTTTTTTTTCTTCTTCTTCCATTCTTCTCTTCTTCTCCTTTCTTTTCTTTCTTCTATTTTTTTTTTTAAGAAAATAGGGAGAATCGGGGAGGAGGAGCTCCTCCCCCCGATTCGGGGCTGAAATCGAGGAGGAGGAGCTCCTCCTCCTCGATTCTCCCTCTTTTCTTAAAAAAAAAACAGAAGAAAGAAAAGAAAGGAGAAGAAGAGAAGAAGGGAAGAAGAAGAAAAAAAAAAAAAAAAACTTTACCGCCGGCAGCTGGCAGCGGCCAACCACCGTAGTTGAAGGAGATGGAGAAGAAGGAGAAGTAGAAGAGAAAGAAGAAGGAGAAGAGAGAGAGAGAAAGAATTAAAAATAATAATAATAAAATAATAATATTTTTATTTAAAAAAATTTTAAAAAATAATAGTGTCACATCAGCAAACTGTTAGGGTTTAACAGAAAATTGGACGGAGGGACAAAAAAATGTAACGAAATCCAAACCTCAGAGATAATTTTGTTGAGTTTGAAAACCCAGAGACTAAAGTGTAACTTAACCCAAACCTCAGGGACCAAAAGTGTATTTTTTTCCTAAAAATTATTATAAGTAATCCATAGAAATAAATGATTGAGGTCGATTAGATTGGTGATGAAAATTCCTTCTTGCCCTTTTTAATATGGTAAAATAATGTGAACGTTGACTATAATTCTAACTAATTAAGGTCTACGTTATTTAAAGGTTCAAATCTCAAGGTTGAAAATCTTGTAATGTTATTTAGGTTCCGTTTGATAACCTTTTCAGTTTTTGGTTTTTGGTTTTTGATTTTCTGTTTTTGGTTTTCAGTTTTTAAAAAACAAATATGATACATGTTTGAAAACCAAAAACTGAAAACCAAAAACAATTATCAAACATGTATAGTTTTTGTTTTTGTTTTTTTTTTTTTTTTTTTTTTTTTGTTTTTTTTTTCAATCTTTTTAAAAAATCAAGATTATTTTTATTTTTTTGTATTTTAAAAATAAAAGTAAAAAAACAAAAAAAAATGTTTGATAATCATTTTTTGCTTTATATTTTATAAAATGAAAATATAACTATTTTTTTATTTATAATTTTTCAGAAGATTTATACTTTATATCAATAATTAATTTTCTTACTTCAACGAGTCGACCTTTCTTTTGAGTTTTGAGTTTAAACTCCATTTGGTAGGGTGATAAAAATTCCATTATATCTCTCAATAATATTTTTCATAACAGAGACTAAATCATTACAAATTTTAAAGTTTCAAGGACTAAATTGTTACATATATTAAAGTTCAAAGACTAAATTGTTACAAAATTGAACATACAGGGACTAAATGGTCACAACTTAAAATTTAAGGACTAAATTGTTATTTTTATGAAAGTTTAGGGACTAAAAGTATATTTTTCTAACCAAATAACTAATATTTTTTTTAAAAAAAATGTAATTAAGATACATAGACAAAAAGCAGTTTTAAAAAGTTAAAAAGAATTCTCAAAAAAAAAAAAATGAAAAGAAACAAAAGGAAAAAAAAATAGTGCAGACCGTGAAATACAAAAGGAAAAAGAGGAAAGGATTAGGTGGGATTTATTAAAAAACAAATTACGTTTTTGAAAACCAAATTTTTCCGTTTTTCAAATTTCTGTATAAAGTCAAAAACGTTTTTAAAATTTTAAAAACCAAAAACTTAGGCCCCATTTGATAACCATTTGGTTTTTGGTTTTTGGTTTTTGAAAATTATGCTTGTTTCCTCCCAATTTTCTTACCTTGGTTTTCATCTTTGTCAATGATACATTTGAGTTCCTAGCCAAATTCCAAAAACAAAAACAAGTTTTTGAAAACTACTTTTTTTAGTTTTCAAAAATTGGCTTCGTTTTTTAAAACATGGGAAGAAGGTATTAAATAAACAAAGAAACTTGGAGGTGGAGGTAGTGTTTATAAGCTTAATTTTCAAAAACCAAATGGTTATCAAACGGGACCTTAATTTGTTATCAAATGAACCTATTTTTTAAAAACTAAAAACCAAAAACCAAAAACAGGAAACCAATTGATTATCAAGCGGTCCCTTAATTTTATTTATTAAAAAAGCGTAAATGCATAAAGTATAGTTTCCTCCATGTAATACATATGCTCTACTTATTTATTTTGTTGCCAAAGCGAGCATAGCTTAACGGTAATTGGTATGTACTCTTGACCAAGAGATTAGAGGTTCGAATCCTCCCACCCCAAATATTGATGTACTCAAAAATAAAAATACTTATTTATTTTGTTTCTAATGGTTTAGTATATTTAGTTTTACCTTTGATGTATGCAATATTTCTTAATAAGCCCCTACCTTCAAATTATGGTTTGCTTACTAGTCTTTGTGATTTGTTTTTAGCTTCAATTTGGTCTTTATAATTTTAAAATTTTCAATTTTATTCTTAGATTCGGTCGAATTTCCAAATACCCTTTAACAGTATAATGTCATAATGTGACACTGACACTTTTTTTTTTTCTTTTCTTTTTTACTCTTTACCTTATCCAAAGGAAAGATGCACAGGTGAAAGAGTATAAATCTCTTCACATCTTCATTGTTCTGTGTGGAGAGAGAAATACGCTAATGAGTTTATTTGATATAAAATATTGGTTGAACTAAAAAAATTGATATTAAGTATTCCATAACAATTTTGCTTAATTTTTTCTTTTTTTTTTTTTTGGAAATTTTTTTTTGTCTTATTTAATTTCGTCTTATTTGAATGTTATAATAATAGACGCAATAGAAATTTAGGGTTTAATTAAAATCATAAATTTCATTGATTGTGGAGATATTTTGGCTAGTTTGTCATGGCATTATTCAAATTAATGAAAAAATTACAAATAATTAAATTTGGGATGAAGTGTAAATTGACATATGTTTCAAACTTAATTTGAAGACAAAGTTGACCAATTATAAAACTTTAAGGCAAAATATCTATTTGATCAAATTGGAGTCATTTGATTTTGTTCATATGGTATTTGGGTCAAGCATAAATCAAACTCAAATCTAAATGGGGAATTGTGGTAAATGGCTAGGAAAAAAAAAAACCTTTTTGTTTTATGGCTAAAGTAGTTTAGTATTTAGGGGATGACTACTGTGATTTTAGGAACTACCAACCGATCTATTTTTTCCCATTTTACCCCTGGTGTATACTGTTATTTACAACTTTGCCCAATCCAACTATCAATATTCAGTTTTTTTTTAAAAAAATCAACGTAAGATTTAACTCAACCGAAAAATCTTAAAGTCACGTGGATTTTCCTAAATATTTGTTAAAAAGAAAAAAAAAAAACTAATTTCGTCCTATATTTTCTCAATCCCAATAAAGTTTTTTCTACATTCTCACTCATCTCTTCACAATCAACGTTTCAATCTTTGCCTGAAATCCAGAATTCAAATTTTATTGTCAAGGAAAATGGCAAGAACCGGGTAATGTTTAATTATTGAATTAACTATTGTATATACTCTTATGTACATAGAGATTCTAGAGATATATAGTCTTATCCATATGCAAGCAATTGATTGGGTTATTGAGTATGATTACACATATATAAATATATATTGTTGTACTTATTGTATTTATGTACATAGTTACTTGTGTGCTTCTATGTATGTGCTATTATACACACATAAGTATTGGGTGATTTTGTACGAAAAAATGTATATTGACAGTTCAACATAAGTTAATTTTTTCAGATTAAGAATTTAGATTTTTTGTTTAAATACTGCTAATTACGGTTTTAGATTTAAATGTCAAATTCGATTTCTCCCCTCCTTAGAATGCTCCATTCTTTTTTTTTTTTTTGTTTCTCCCCTCCTTAAAATGTTCTTTTTTTTTCTTATTTAGTTGGTTAGACTTTTGTTAAAATGAGATTTTTTGTTCCTCCTTATTATGCTCCACAATTGTAGGTTGCATTTCTCTTTCTAAAAAGTGGTTAAGGGCAATTTTGTCTATTTTAATTAAAAATTTATTAATTAAAATTACGTTTAGTATTTAATTTCTAAGCATGTTTAACAATTTTTCAAATCTCACTATTAAATCTAACCATTTTTATTGTTGCCCCAATCTAAATAGTTAGGCATAAAGCCAACAAAGTCCAAGTCCATAGAGTTGGGCTCAAAAGTCATGAAAGTTCAAATTTACCCATCCATGGAGAACTCTATAAATAAATGAGCTCTCCTTCATTTGATGAAGGATTCAGAAAATTAAACTTTCAACAAAGATAAGGATTCAGAGAGACTCCACAAGAAGATAAGAGATAGAAGACTCTTTGAAATCCATAAGTCTTTGAGTGTTGAACACCCCTTGAAGATCAAAATCCTTCAAGATCGAAGACTTCAAGACTCCAAGGATTAATCGAAGCTTTAAACTTGAAAACAAGTATTCCAGTCCTCGAGTGAAACACACATGAACATAAGAGAGAGAATTAGAGAATCATACATTAGAGATTCTACTCCACATCCCAATAAAATCAATACAAATCTAGAGTTATTTGAAATAACGTGTGACCTAGGGGTGATCATCGGTCGGTCGGCGTCGGTTTTAGGCTCAAACCGACGCCGACCACCGACATGTCGGTTTCCGGCGGTCGGTTGTCGTCGGTTTGGGAGTGAGTAGTTACGCCGACCGACCGACCACACCCACGGTCGGTCGGTTATAGTCGGTTTTAAGCTTCCAACAAAGTGAAGAAGAAGATAACAAAGAAAGAAAAAAAGAATGAAGAAGAAAGAAAAAAATGGAGGAGAAAATTCGTAACAAAAAACCCAGCAAAACAAAGTTTGAAGAAGAAAAGAAAAATGAAAGAAGAATAAAGAAAGAACACGAAGAAGAAATGAAGAAGATGAAAGAAAAATGAAGAAGTGAAAATAAAAGAAGAAGAGAAAAGAAAGAAAGAAAAAAAAATGGTGGAGCCGTGGAGGAGAAGAAATGAAAAAAATGAGGGGAAGAGGAAGAAGATAAGAGGAGAGAGAGAGGAGAAAAGAGAGATGGGAGTGAGAGATGAGAGATTAAAAAAAAAATAATAAATAAATATGTTTTTTAATGATGGTCCTTGGGAAGACCATCTGATGGTCTTCCCAAGGCATTAATGGCGAAAGGACAGCAGCAGCATGCAAGCTACTACACAGTCAGGCTTTTTTTTTTTTTTTTTTTTTTTTTTTTTTTTTTTTTTTTTTTTTTTCGGTCGGTTTGGTCGGTTCTCGCCGTTTTGGGCGAACCGACCGACCGAATAGTCGGTTTTATTCCAAATAAAACCGACTCCGACCGAGATTTTAAGAAAACCGACCGACCGACGTCGGTTCGGTCGGTTTAGGTCGGTCGGCTCGGTTTTTCGGGTTTGTTTGCTCACCCCTAGTGTGACCAATCATGTGTTATGGTGAATTAAAAAATATATATTAAATGTTCCATAAAATGTTAAATAGATACAAATTAAAGTGATAAATGTCATGTATTAGATTTTAAATGGAAAAAAAAAAAAAACAATAATCTTCCGTTTACATAAATTTTGATAAATTATTTAGGACTTATTTTGGTATGTCTTTATTTTATTTTCTATTTCCCACTTTTTCTTGGATTCATATTTTTTTAAGAAAGAAAATATAAATATGTTAAACAATGATTTGCTGTTCTTTGTTCTTTATTTTAAACGATATCTTTTTTTAAAAAAAAATTTACAGAATATAAATTTACTTAAAAAAATACGGTATTCAATTTTCTATTTCATATTTTATATTTAATATATATTTAGGAAGTAAAAAGTAATTAACAAGAAACCAAACATTTTTTTTTTTTTTGAAATTAACAAGAAACCAAACTTTGGCACATAATTTTGAATGTATTTCTAAAAATTTAGACAAAAAAAAATTACTAAATACACATATTTCTAAAAAACTAACTAACAAAGATGGCAATAGAAAATGAGAATTAGGAATGTTACAAGAAATTAAAGATGGTAAGAAAATATGTAAGGCATAAATTTCTTTAATGTTTTTAAGTTCTTTGTCATACTTTCTCTTTTATTAGCAAGAATAGAGAATTTTCCTTTTCAGAAATAGGCAAAAGACTGTTAGAAGATATAGAAATTCTTTAATCTTTTCATTAAAATTATTCATTTATTAAATTAACAGAAAATAGTTTTATTAAACTCTCCAGTTCTTATAGAGAGAGCCGCTTTCACACCCTAACCCTATAATTATCCGGATAATATGCATATGGCTGCATAAATAATCTTGTTAAACTGATGGAAATTCAAGGTAGTTTGAAAAAGGAAAATTGAAGACTAAAGAACAAATTTGTCATGGTTTCTTTTTTCAGAATGTGAGAAAAAAAATAAATTTGAGTGAAGCCACGTTTTGATCATGTTTATTCTATAGAAGGGAAAACGATTTTTTTTCTTTTTTAGTTCAACAATAATGGAGGATGGAGTATTCGAACCTCTGATCTCTTAATCAAGGGTATAAGCCAACTGCTGAATAATTTTTCTTAATTCTTTATTCAGTTCCGTCTATTTTCATCCAAGTTTGTGTGACTTAGTCTTCTTGGATGAAAATAGACGGAACTGAAAAAAGAATTAAGAAAAAATTAATGGGTGCATGATTTTTTTTTTTTTTTTTTTGAACTATTAATGGGTGCATGATTAAAGAGTGAAAAAAAAATAACTTGATGGATTGCAAGTGCATGTACAAGTATAAATTTGAAAAAAAAGAAAAGTGCATGTAGAAGTATTAAAGCTATATGAGGCCAAGAGATATTATCGGGTTGTTTGTTTGATGGTAATCCAGGATTTTCAAGAGATGGTATTTGGATTACTTTGTTTGTTTTGTAGGAACGTAGGATATTTAGGTATCTCGGGATGTCTGGGCATCTTAGAATGCCTATACGGGAGGCATTTAATAAGATTTGGATGCCCTCCTAAGAAAATGAGTTTCTAAGATTCCCATGACGAGGGCATCTTCTAATGACGTTCTTACCTTCATTTTTCTTTAATATATTTTTCTTTATTTTATAATTTTTATCTTTATTTAAAAATAAATTAATTTATTCATACCCTAATAAATGGCCATATGTAATTAACTTTTTTTTTTAATTTTACATTTAGGTATACAATAAATAATAGCTACACTGAAAAATATATATTTTGATTTATTTTCAGTTGAAATTTAAAAGACGATATTCATTTTATTTACTTTTTAAGTATTTGCCTAATACTTTTGTATCTAGTGAATTTTTTTCCTTATGCATATACTAAAATGATTTCTTTTAGTTATTTATATGTAATTTCTCTTAAAATTAATACTAATGGTACATTTCAAAACACACCTAAAATCCATTATAAATAAATATTATTCTCTAAAAAAATTCTAATTTGACAATGTGATCAATATAGTCCATTAAAAACACCATAGATTATATTAATCGTCCTTATTTGAAAAAAAAAGTTAAAGTTGAAATTAATTTTTAATAGTAAATATTTTATAAAAACCTCAAGCTAATATAAATAAATTTGCTCTACAAAATAACAAACAAAATTAGTATAAATTAAATTGATATAAAAATAAAACATTAAATTAATAAAGACCAAAAATGTTATATAAATTTAATTTATATTAAAATAATAGGTAAATTATTTAAAAATTTGTAAGGACATTATTGGTATCGTATATAATCTAAAGACATTCTCATGCAAAAATTCTGCAAAACAAACATAGTTATCTAGATATTTCCAGATATTCTTATAAATTATTCTTTAAAAAACAAACACGATTATCTAAAATGTCGGATATCTATATTTTCGACTATCTATAATTCCAAACATCTGAATATTCTGACTATTTTGATTTCCAAAAATCAAACAGTGCCTGAAGAGAATCCTAATCTTAAATCTTTTATTAACATAAGATACGATTGGTTTTAAAACAAAGCCATATATGATATGACCATTTATGAATGAGATTTATGGAAATACGATGTTTTTAGTACCATATCAATGTTAAATTGGTCAAAGTGAGTATAGTTCATTGGTAATTGACATTTGCTTGATGTACACAATATTTTCTAATAAGTCCCTATGGTCAAATTATGGTTTGCTTATTAGTCTCCCTGATTTGTGTTTGGCTCCAATTTAGTCTTTATGATTTTAGAAACTTCAATTTGATTCTTAGATTGGATGAAATTTCCAAACATCCTTTAAAGAATAACGCGAGAAGAGGAGGTCTCGGCTGGGTAGTCTCTGACTCAGATGGGTCCATGGTCTACATCGGTATGCAACAAACAACGAGAAGATGGTCAATTAAATCTCTGGAAGCAAAGGCTATATGGGAAGAACTCAACTCCATAGTGTCGATACTTGCAAGCAGAGGGGTATATCAGTTGAAGTCGAATCAGACGCCTTGATCGTGGTTAATGCGCTGAACGACGACTCGGAAGACCTCTCGAACTTGAAACCTATCGTTGATGCCATTCTTGGTCTAGCAGCAAGCATAGAATCAGTGGTTTTTAGGCATTGTAGGAAGAGCAAAACACAGTAGCCCACTGTGCTGCTCAACATTCTAGTTTTTGGTCGTTTGATTCTGTTCAGATGAGCTCTAGTTCGCGGGAAAAGGGTAGCTTTTTTGGTCTCCTCATCTTCCTTCTTCATTGTTCCCTCTCTTTAATGAGGGTAAGCTTTTAAACTCGTCTTATTAATGAATTTCAGGTTTAAAAAAAATGTGACACTGACACTTTTTTTTTTTTTAATTACTACTTTTTACCATATCCAAAGAACACATGCACACGTTCAAAAAGTTTAAATCTCTTCAAATCTCCTCTGTTCTCTGTGGAAAGTAGGGGTGTGCAGCAGTCGGTCGAAGTCGGTTTTTGGCCAAAACTGACGTCGAAAACCGACCATTCGGTTTTAATCGGTCGGAGGTTGTCGGTTTTTATGAGTTGGAGACGTCGACCGACCGACTACACCAATGGTCGGTCGATTTTGGTCGGTTTTGTAACTCCGGCGAACTTACTAATGGAAAGTTGTTCATTTTGTGGCTCCGACGAACTAGAGAATGAAAAATGCAAAATAAAATGGAGAAGAAAAGAAACAAAGAGGAGAAGAAAAAACGTCTGTCGATCTTTATCACCATTCAATCGCAACCTATTCAAAAAAAAGAAAAAAAAAGGAGAAGAGTAGAGAAATGGGGAGGAAGTCGTTGCCGCCTAGACAAAGAAAAAGAAAAATGAGATGAAGAGAATAGAAATGAAGAGGAAAAGAAAGGGAGAAGAAGAAGAAGAATAGGGAAACGTGAGAGAGAGAAAATTAAAAATAAATGTCAGAGAAAAAAAATAAAAATAAAGATTTTTTTTTTTTTAAATATGTCATTGGGAAGGGAAGACCATCAGATGGTCTTCCCTAGGTGGCTACATGCAGCAGTGCAGCAGCCGTCTTTTCATACCTACTTTTTCTTCTTTTTTTTTTTAAAAAAAAAAATTTAACTGCATTGTCGGTCAGTGTGGTCGGTTTGAGTTCTTATTGAGCTTGCTGACTAACCGACGAATCGGTTTTCTCTTAAAACCGATTCCGACCGATTCTCTTAAAAAACCGACCGACCAAGGTCGGTTCGGTTTTTCGGAATATTTTGCTCACCCCTAGTGGAAAGAAGAAAGAAGTACGTTGATGAGTTTATTTGATATAAAATATTGGTTGAACTAAAAAAAATGATATTAAATATTCCATAATATTTTTTCTTAACTTTGTCTTATCTGAATGCTATAGTAATAGATACACATAGAAATTTAGGGTTTAATTAAAAATCATAAATGTCATGTATTAGGTTTGATTAAAAAAAAAATTATATGAAATGTTCCATAATGGTTTTGCTTAATTTTGTATTATTTGAATGCTATATTAATAGATACAAATTAAAGTGATAAATGTGTCATGTATAAGATTTTAAATGGAAAAAATAATAATAATTTTCCCTTTACACAAAATTTGGTAAATTAATAATAATTTTCCATTTACATAAAATTTGATAAATTATTTAGGACTTATTTGGGATGTCTTTATTTTATTTTATATTTCCTACTTTTTGGATTCATATTGTTTAAGAAAGAAAATAAGGAAAAATACATTTTTGGTCCCTGAGATTTGGGTTAGGTTTCATTTTGGTCCCTGAATTTTCAAACTCAACATTTTTATCCGTGAGGTTTGCATTTAGATTCATTTTAATCCTTCGGTTAGCTTTTCCGTTAACTACTCACGGAAAACTGACATTTCATTTATTTTTTATTAAAAAATAATTTTTTTTGTTATTTCTTATTTTTAATTAAAAAAATCATTTTTAATTTCTTTTTCCTTTTTCCTCTCTTCTTTCTCTCTCCTCCCACTTCTTTCTTCCTCCCTCCCCCTTTCCCGTGAACACAGGCTCCCTCACCCGACAACAAAGCCCTCACTGGAAAAAAAAAATTCCCTCCCTCTGTTTCTCTTCTCCTGCGGCACGGCGAACCCACAGCGGCGTGTATAGTGATTTCGGTGTTTTCGTTTCTCTTTTCTCCGATAATTCGCACACTGTTGGGTTTTATGCCCTAAAACTCGTAGATAGTGAATGTAAACAAATTGTATACTTGTTTCAATAAAGTGTTATTGAGTTTCTACAATAAAATGTTATTGTTACATATTGTACAAATTTGACCCAAATCCAACAAACTAAGATCCAAGGTTGTTTGTATGTAACTTGAACTAGTATGTGGGGACATACGGGGATCGATGTTCAAGTAACAACCTAAAAGGTCTATAGTACAAGGATAAGACTGGATACCTTATCCTGGCGACACTATGGATACGACCCACTTTGTATTTGATACAAACGCAATGATCCATCGCATTCGTGTAGGGGACATGCGAGTGGGGGTATCCTATGCACTGAGTTTGCATAAGATCGGACCGCAAAATAGTAACCGCTAGTTGTAACACCGTTAACTAGTTAGGTTTCTATTTCACTAGGATGACCTAGGCAACTTAGTCTGAATCCTGAGTGGATTATGGACTCTTGTTCACGAGAGATTGTCCTTTGATTTTTATGGGTGAGAGTGGCCAGTTCGTCGACTCAATAAGCCTATCATTTTGGGGACAAGACCGAGTGGGGAGTTGGGAACATAATCACACAAGATGGAATTCACTCCTTTCCGACTTTAGGGAAGTAGATGAGTGTTCCCTAAGTGGTGACTCCGAGTCTTGAACAAAGGGCTCTACCCTCTCACTGGCCCGAGAGGGGTTTCTGTTTGGTGGTTGGACCACAAACAAGTTGTTTATGAGAGGAGCACTGGTACTTAAGGAGGTAGAGGTAACTCAGGGGTAAAACGGTAATTTGACTCAGCTGGAGTTACGAACACTCGTGAAGGACCAACTTGCTGTTATTGGTCTATATCCGTGGACACAGAATTATGTCTGCAGTGAGAAGAGTGCAACTGTGGGTCTTTAGTGAAGTGAACTCATAGTTAACGAAAATTAATTAATTGCTTAATGAGTTTAGCCGATTAAATCTCATATCGTTGGAGCTTCTGATATGCAGGTCCATTAGGTCCCACGGGTAGCTCGTAAAGAGACTTGAGGCAATTAAGTATAAATTGTAAATTAAAAGTGTTCAATTTATTTAGGGAAATCATATAATGTATAATAATACATTATAACATAAAGTTTATGAAACTTTATAATATAATTTTTGAATTAATTTCAAAAATTAATTTTGAGAGAAAATATTTGAAAGAGTTCAAATAATTAATATGAATTGGATTCATATTAATAAAATAAATTTTTAATAAAAAATTTTCAATTCTTTTAATCTCCCTCCAACTCCAATTAACCCAAATTAACTCCAAAACTAATGAAATTTGAAATTTTCCTTAAATTACGGGCGTTACAATCTTCCCTCCTTAAAAACTTTCATCCTCGAAAGTTGTTGGTCCTGGAAGAGCTCTAGGCACTTGATTCTCATCTCGTTTAGATACAACTGTGCCCATCATCTTTCAATCGATAGATAGTCGCATGGATATATCATTTTTCTTAACGAATAAAGTTGGCGCATCTCATGGCAAAAACACAAGGGTGCTAGAACATTTAACTCTTGCTTTTATGACTTGGGCTTTGTCAGCATTGAGATGGTCACTCTATAAATCCTTGGGAATGAGGGAGGTCATCGACTCAAACTCCATGTTGAAATCTATGCCCTGGTTGAGTAGTAATCTTGAAAGGTCCAACTTGTGGTACCTAAATTTAGCACAATCTCTTCGTTTACCCCAAGCTAGCCTTAATTTCTCCTTTCAACCAAGATAATGCCTTCATTAGTTTCGTACTAATCTGATCCCAAGATCAGATTTTCACAAACTTGCTAACGAGATCAACAATCTAACACTTCACTAATAAAGCCTCCAAGTTTTACTTCAATTGCTCTCTGACAATTATTGAAAATAATCATCTTCATTTAAAAACTTCTTTCCTCTAGCTCCTGGTAAATTTAAGGCAAAAGCTTCTCCAAACACTCTTTCACTATTTTGCTTGTTCTTGCCTAATCTTTTGCTTTTGAGAGGAACTTCTCGTACTAAAGTTGAATTTCATAACCAAAGTCGCATACAATTCCTTACAACCAAAATACACACCAAGGTTCTCAACTCTCACGAGTCACAGACTCACAAAATTTCTTCAACAATCCTAAAGACTCTTGAACATTAGTCAAGTCAATAAGGATCAAGCTATACACATGCACTTGGAGTCTCAACTGTTGATTGCTCTTGTCTTGCAAAGATATCAAAGCTTCCCAGTAACACAACTTACTTTTGTCTCTAAGTCTTTTCCAAACTATGTCTATTTAATAATCTAGCCGAAAATTAAAAGACATGGGTACAAACACATCTCAAGAGAAATAATTACATAAACATATAATCATGCAAAACATAGTCTTTTAATTTACAAGGGCATACCTGGCGATGATGAGCATCTTGTTATTTAGCCATGAGGACACATAAGCTTACGATGTAAGCAGTCTACAGAACCATTAACTGGGCTCTGATACCAACTGTAACGACCCGACTTCTTAATAAGCCTTAAAGGGACCGTTACGACAATGCATGCTTTGGAGACATTTTTAAATGAAAATAATTTGGAATAGAAACACTAATTTAAACAAAAACTTTAAAGCAACACTTTTATTCGGGATCCCTAATTTCAAAGATTTTAAATAAGCTTTAATAATTTCTAAAACATAAATGTACAAGGCCTCTAAAAATCTTCTTAAAACAATTTACAAAAGTGAAACATGGTTCTTAACGCGGAATAAAATAAATAATGAACTCAAGTCCTCCCATGGCTGTCTATTAGATTCTCATCAAACGCCTTTCATCTGCCCTTGTCTTTACCTGAAAAAAAATATTTTGAAAAGAGTGAGTATTTTAAATACTCAGTAAGTGACCCTACTATTGAGGTTGGGTCACGCTTTAAAAACATTTTAAAATCAACAACAAATATAATTTTGGTGGCTCTAAACTTTATTTTAAACTTAGGATATACATCAATTTCATGCATATCCTAGACACATCAATTTCATGTGTATTTCTAATGAGAGAGAATATGCATCACTTTCATGCATATTCTAGACACATCAATTTCATATGTCTCCTACGGAGGCCGTCAATTTCACGAAACCTCGAGGTCGTCAATTTCACAAACCTCGACTTAGGTACATCAATTTCATGTCCCTAAGCCCTGTGTAGGCATCTCCGAATGTACATCAATTTCATGTACACTTATAAAACTCATAAACAATTCCTTTAATGGAATACTGAGAGACCACCAAAAATAAAATTTCATGCTTTCAACTATTTTCATAAACGCATACTCAATTAATAATAATAAATTTTCATGCACAATTCTCATGCTTTTAATAATAATAATAACTTTCAAGAACAACTCATAAGCACGAGAATTTTAGAAAATCAAACACGCGCACCCAATTAAAAGGTTCAATAGTAAGTTCACTTACCTTGGCTTAAATATTCTGAACAGAACTAAATTAATTCTTTAACTCCAAGATCCTTAACCCCACAAAACAGAATGTCGCTTGCTGATCGAGGTCTCAAATCCACTTCAATCCTCCAATTGAATCACCAACACGCTAACGGCCTTGAAACCACAAGGCAAAATCAATGGGTATTTAATTAAACCTTAAAATCCATCCTAATAAACTTGAATCTCAATTACCCACTCAAGATTTTGCCGGATTTTAAGCGAAGAACTTGACGAACGAACTAAAAGATGGATGGGTATTAAATTAAAACTAAAATCAAGCAAAGCAACCTTCAATCTAACTTACCCAATGCCGGAATCGCTAAAAGAAAGAAGAGAAACGAGCCAAAAACTTGATGAACGGGTTCTTAAATTGCTCCAACTTTGGCGATTCACATTCCGATCGATGCGGGTACCTTTAGTTTCGAATCCAATTCAGTGGGTATTCATCAAACGCTCACAACAAAACCAAAAATACTTCAATCTCACTTACCCAAGATTTAACAAGCTGGAAAAACGCTCAAAATGCCCAAAATCGCTGTTGTTCGCGTAGATCGGAATGTTGCTCGCCGGAAAACACCCACCCACGCTTGCGAAGGCTGCCCGCACGCCACCCCTGAGTTGTCGTCGTGCGTCGCTGCTGGTACAACGCTACACCGCTGAGAGAGTGCCGGAGAACGCGTGCCGCCGCAAAAGGAAGCTGCTGCAAACCCGAAGCTCGAACCGCCGCTGCCCTGCTGCCGCGACATGTTCTGCTCACCGGAGAGACTACGCGCCGCCGTGGAGTTCGTCAGAGGAACGTGCACTGCCGGAGTTGTTGACTGTCGCCGCCGCCAAAGAGAGGGTGAGATGAAGCTACTGTGGTCGTGGGTTCTAAGGAGGAGAAGAGGATGGAGAAGACACTCCCCTAGGGCTGCGTGCAGCTTTATAAAAAAAGAAACTAGGGCTTGGCTTACACATTTGTTTATTTACGAAATTGCCACTCCAGCCCAATTTTTAAATTCACCAAAATTTTCAATTCTTTTAATCTCCCTCCAACTCCAATTAACCCAAATTAACTCCAAAACTAATGAAATTTGAAATTTTCCTTAAATTACGGGCGTTACAAAAGGAAGGGAAGAGAAAAAGAAAAAAAAAATCACCGTCGACGACAACATTGGCGGCAGCGCCGGTGGTTGGTGGCTGAACTGGAAGAAGAAGAAAGAGGAGGAAGAGGAAGAAAGAAGAAGAAGTAAAAAAAATAATAAAATAATATATTTTTATTAATTTAATATTATTTTTATGTTAAAAAATATTTTTTAAATATAAAATAGGTGTCACGTCAGCATTCCGTTACTTTTTAACCGAAAATTAGATGGAGGAACTAAAATGAAACGAAATCCAAACTTCAGGGGCTAAATTGTCGAGTTTGAAAACTCAATAACCAAAATGAAACCTAACCCAAACCTCATGGACCAAAAGTGTATTTTTTCCTAGAAAATATAAATATGTTTAACAATGATTGGTTGTTCTTTGTTCTTTATTTTTATTTTTATTTTAAACAATATCATTTCTTTCTCTCTCTATCCCAAAATGTTAAATTTAAAAGAATATAAATTTACTTTAAAATGAAACTTAAAAAATACGGTATTCAATTCATTTTTTATATTTAATATATATTTAGTAAGTAAAAAATAATTAACAAGAAATCAAAATATGGTACATAATTTTGAATGTATTTCTAAAAACTTTGACAAAAAAAAAAGTGTCTAGTCAAAGATAGCATAGTTCACCAGTAACAGGTTCCAATTATATACCCCTAGACTTTGAAAGTTTCATTTTTATTCTTGAATTTTGAAATTTGGTCTAAAAAAATATCCTTTAAGCGTTTTTCCTTAAAATAAAATAGAATTTGACACGACGACTAATTTATAAAAGTTTGAAGGTATAAGTATCGCTTACAACATCATTGATGTAAATTGACATGACAATTGATGTGTAAAAATTGATTATATTAATGATTTTAATCATATCTTTTGAGATGAAATAAATAGTAAAAATGATGCTAATCTTCTATCTAGTTGTAAATAATATGATTTAACCCTAATTTCATTCTCTCTCACTTCTCCCATTTTTTTTTTTTTTGAAAAGCACTTTTCTCACATTTTGAAAACACGAGAGTAAGGAAGTTATCAAAGTATTGTTTGGTTTTATTCTTTTTAAATATTCGAAATCAAAAATAAAAATAAATAAATAAGTAAAAATAGGTATCAGATGATGAATATGTTTGATTTAACTTTTCAAGTGTTTAATTTTGTAAAATAATAATTTTGAGAGAAATTCTAGTGTTTGGCCACCACTAAAAATGTCTTATTAAAAAATGAGATTAAGAAATAAACCATTGTGAGAGAAACACTTAAAAGCAAATTTTTTAAAAAGAGATGTTAAGTATATAATAACTTGTGTATAAAATACTTATGAGGAAATGTAACCAAACATAATAATGCTTAAATTCTAAAAAATTTGTATATAAAATATTTTTAAAAAATGAATTCTTGAAAATTAAAACATTTAAATTAAAAAGTATTCCAAACAGACCCAAAAAATGATAGTGTTTAGATCTTCACTCCAAATGTCTAATTTCATCTCTTATGATGTAAACGTTTCAACAAATGCAAATATGAGATGAACCTTCCACCAAATTGAAATATTAGCATATATATGTATATATATTATTTTAGGTTAAATTACCTATTTGGTTAACTAAAAAATATATATGAACATATACCTATTTGGTCTCTCGGTTTTGGCTTAGATTTAATTTAGTATTTTATGCTTTTGAAAGTTTCAATAAAGTCGTGATGGTCTAAGCTTAATTTTTAACATTTTAAACATTTTCAATATTTTTTTAAGTATAACAAATGTAGGGATAGGAGATCAAACCATCGATATTTGAGATAGTAATAAACATTTTATCTACTAAACTATATATGTTCAGATTATAATCCAGAAAAGCTTTGAATTTGATCTTTATACACGTCAAAATATATATGTATATGTATACGTATACCTAACACATTTTTCTAAATATAATTGTATGTTTATTACCTAATATTTTTCATTTGGTTGATTACATTAGTTTAGTGTATATTAGAAATTAAGCTAAAGCAAAAAATTTGAAAAAGAAATAGATTTCGAAGTGGATAAAAATTGATTATTCAGTGAAGAAAATGATGAGATTTAATGAAAACCATATAAGCAAAAATAAAACTTGATAGTAGAAACTAAAATAAAACATTTAAAATTATGAATAAAAAATTCACTTCAAACTAAGTTTGGTAATTTAAGTAAAAATTGACAAATTGGAAGTGTTGGTAGGTCAAAGTGTAAAACATGAAAACAGAAATAAACAAAGAAAGGCAGATAAGGATGAGAGCTCCCATATGTCCCACTCTTTTTTTGACTTTAATATTGCCATTCATTTTAATCTCTCTCTTTTTTTAATAATTTATTATAATATGCATAAATCAACAAAAGAAAAGAAAACGATTTTTCAAAAAAAAAAAAAAAAACGAGAAGAAGAATCCGGATTGACGCGCATCCATATGAAGAAACCAGGGTCGCCCACGTGGAAATGGTAGCCGCACATTGATTGCTTCAATAATTTCATTACACATTACACTGGCGCCGTGGCATTGGCGACCCCATTATTTCTTTAATAATCCCCCATTCCAATCCTAACTTTTTATTTATTTGCCAAAGCGAGCTTAGCTCAGCGGTAATTGGCATGTACCCTTGACCATGAGGTCAGAGGTTCGAATCTCCCCATCCCAAATGTTGATGTACTCAAAAAAAACTTTTTATTTATTTATCTATTATTATTATTATTATTATAATACTTCCCCAATATATATATATATATATATATATATATATATATATATTTTAGGGAAAAAATCAATTTTGACCCCTGAACTTAGCATGTTGTATCAATTTTAACCCTAAACTTTCAATTTCATCAATTTGAACCCTAAACTTAACAAATTGTATCAATTTGAACCTCAAACTTGCATAAATGTTGCAATGTAGACCTTTAGTCAACTTTTCATTTGAATTGCTATTAAAACATGTAATTGACAATTTTTTTTCTTTTTTTTTTTATTCGCATTGCACCTGAGTTAGTATTTTGTAAAAACATTATTGGAAAAACTCTTTATCAAAAGAAATCAAATATCTCATACCATTCTTCTCATTATTATCCAAAAAAAAAAAAAAATCACTAAGTTATTGGCAACAAGAAAAATCCAGCAAATATGAGAAATAAAAAACTCGAAATTTCTTTATTTTCGTTTCCTACATTTGTACATTATTCTAATTAGTAAGAAAAAAAACAGTAAAAGAATAAAAATAATCACACAAAGTTCTTACAAAAAAACTAGCAAATATTTAAAGGTAAAAAACCTCCAAAGTTTATTTGCTTTCATAATCTTAGATAGCAGCAAAAAAGCTCTCACAAAGTTCTCAACAACAAGAAAAAGTCATCTAAAATCAAGTTTCGCCAGTATTTTATTTACAAGAAACTAATTCAGGTGCAATGTGAATTAAGAAAAAAAAAAGGGAAGAAATAATCAATTACGTACGGTGGTTCAAACGAAAAATTAACCAAAGGTATACATTGTAACACTTATGCAAGTTTAGGGTTAAAATCGATACGATATGATAAGTTTGAGGTTCTGTTTGATGAAATTAAAAGTTCAAGGTTAAAATTGATACAACTTGGTAAGTTTAGGGTTCTGTTTGATGAAATTAAAAGTTCAAGGTTAAAATTGATACAACTTGGTAAGTTTAGGGTTCAATTTGATGAAATTAAAAGTTCAGGGTTAAAATTGATACAACCCCCAAAGTTTAGGGTTAAAAATGATTTTTTCCCTATATTTTATTTGAGGTATTCAAACAATGTGATGACTCAAAAAATTTTGGTCAAACAATGAGATTGCTCTCCTTATAGTCCACATCAAGCAACTATTCCATGCCCGCCGTATCACGGGTTTTCTACTTACTTCTAGAGATGGGAACAAAGTTGCCCATATGTTCGCCACCCCACTCACACTCGCACATCGAAGCATTCTGAAGCCTGGATAGAGGAATGTCTCCCTTGGACTCAAAACATCTCCATTCACGAGATGACTCATATGGATACTCTAAAAAAAAAAAAAATATGGTCAACTCAACTCAATCCCATGTAATTTTGGGTCGCATTATGTTCAAATAAAACAAAATTTTGTAGGTTGAGTTGAGTTGGTTCCATTTTCAAGCTCACTGAAAATTAGTTTGGATTAAACTCAGCCGCTCAACTTATAATTCATTTTGAAGAATATTTCTTTTACTTGTAAGAAAATTTAGGTCTGCATAGTTTTATTATTTTTTTTTAATCTTATTTCATTCGAATTTTTTTTTTTTTTTGAAAAAAAATTGTTTACTAACATTATTAAAATAGTTGTTTAAGTGTTGGAGTTTATTTTTTATTAAATTTTTGGAAAAAAAATTCACCAAAACAGAGGATTGATTGTTATTTGGTAATGATTTAGTATTTTTATTTATTTATAAACTCATTTTGTTCCTAATCTATTTATTAATCTATGTTTATAAGAAACTTCATTTAACATTAACATTACACGTTCGAAAGTGTAAGGACTAAATCATTACAAACTAAGGGTGTGTTTGGTTTAACTTTTCAAGTGTTTAATTTTGAAAAAAAATCATTTTGAAAAAATTTATAGCGTTTGGCAACCACTAAAAATGACTTATTAAAAAATGAGATTGATAAATAAATCATTTTGAGGGAAACACTTGAAACCAACTTTTTAAAAAAGAGTGCTTAGTATACAATAACTTGTGTATAAAAACACATATGAGAAAATGTAACCAAACATATAGGTGTTTAAATTATAAACAATTTTTATACAAAATGTTTTTTAAAAAATGCATTCTTGAAAAACATTTAAATTGAAATGTATTCCAAACAGACCCTAAAGTTCAATTATTAAAATGATTACTTCAATGACAATATGGAAATTAAAAATATTTTTTTAATATTTTTTGTAATACAAATTGGAATTGAAATTTTAATTCAATATTTGGGAAAACAAGTAAATAGATTTTTGAAATCAACATTTTCTAAAACATAATTTTGAATAATAACCATTCCAAAAATTTCATCCTTGGGTTGAGTTAGATTCATTATATTATTTATGGGAAAATTTCATTTTTGGTCATTGAGTTTTCAAAATAGACATTTTTAGTCCTTAGGTTTTGAGAAATAGGTTTAAAAGGTCATTGAGTTTTCAAATTTCATTTTTGGTCATTGAGTTTTCAAATTTCATTTTTGGTCAATAGCTTTTAATATTGAATGATTTTTAAGTTAAAAAAAAAAATTAAAAGTACTAATTTAAAAAAAAATTAAAAATAATATGAGGGACCTTTTAAACATATTTCTCAAAACTTAGGGACTAAAAAAGTCTATATTGAAAACTTAGGAACAAACTTATTTCTCAAAACTCAAGGACTAAAAAGGTCTATTTTAAAAACTTAGGGACCAAATACACATATTCTCCAAAATTTAGGGACTAAAAAGATATTTTTCCCATTATTTATTAAAGGTTGTTCTGAATAAAGAAAATTTACCATTGAATATTTACTAAAATATTAGTTTAATTCACAAAAGACGTCATTATTTTTTTTCAAAATGATTTACATTAAAATTAATGTAAAAAAAGGAAATCAAAAATTTAGGGAAGATAAATATGAAGAACTAGTTGGATTAAAAAAAAAAAAAAAAAAAAAAAAAAAAACTAGTTGGATTTTTGAACTAAAATAATAGTTACATATCCAAGTGGCGATCCTAACTTGAAAGTTGAAAACAATTATTATTACGTCATTTTCAAGGCCATTTACCGGATTATCAGAAACGGGCTGCGGTTTTCATCCTCCATAAATAATCCAAAAATTGGTATCCTCACTGCTCCAAAGCTTTATCAAATCAAAATCAAAATCAAAATCAAAATCATCTTTCTAGACGAGACGCCGAGAGAAAGAAGAAAAAGTGCGACGCAATTGCTTTTGCAGATTCAGTGAATCAATCAGAGCCCTAATTTGACGCCGGAGATGATGCTCGTGTCAGTAGTGGCGGAGCTTCTGGAGGAGTACACGGTGCTGCTCGCGGAGGTGCTCCGACAGCTCTTCCATTCCGCGCCATTTCCTCGCCGAGTCCGATTTCTCATCCTTCACAATCTTCCTTTCGCCGATAACTCCTCCTCCGCAGTCCGCCCTAATTCGCTCCGGGGATAGGCCATTTTTAATTTCTACTAGATTTTCTCTTAATTCTCTTCTCTCAATTCTATGACATATCATCCCTCCATTTTCTTCTTCTGCTTTGATCTGTGCAACTGCTTAGTCTTTCCATCTCTGGATTGTTCTTCCAATTTGAGATTATGCGGATTTTATTCGGCAAATTATTTGGTGTTCTAACGAGGTTACCTCTCTAAAATTGTCGGATGTTAGGATACAAAATCGAGCTACTTCAACCATTACTCTTTCTTATTTGGAATGGTGCAAAACTATCTGACTTATTATATCAGAAACACTTAATAATTTCCTGAGTTTTTTTTTTTTTTTTTTTTGTTCTTTTTGTAGATTTTGATTTTTGGATTGATTTTTTCTGTAATTGAGTTTGAGAATTTGGATCTCTGTTTTGCTCTGTTTGAATTGCTGGCCACAGATGGATGTTGATCGGCGGATCTTTTTCGTTGATTAAAGGAAAGAATTAATAAGGTTGAACACAAATTTAGTCTGACGAACTCCTCAACTTCAACAATTTTTTTTCTTTTTGAAAATAAAAAATTTCTAATTTCTTATGAGTTTTTTTAGTTCAACAACATTTGGAGGGTGGATTCGAACATTTGATTTGAGGGTCAAGATACATGTCAATTAGCTATTCTCGGCAATTTCTTATGAGTTCGGGTCGTTAATATCATCATTTTTTAAAAATAAAAATATTAGTGACTTAACTCGGAATTATTATTTCACATGACATGGCGATAAATGATACCCAAAAAAGGAAAAGAATATAGACCGGTTGGATGGTAGTGGGTGGGTATGAAAATTCAATCTACAATGTAAGTTCCTACCGTTATTATTATTATTAATTATTATTTTTGGCGTTTCCACATTTATTTTTTGTAATCCAATCAACATGTTAAAAAGGAAACTTTAGTTGAATTTTTTTAAAAAAACTTTAATTTGATATCCGATTGTTGAAGGAGAAATTTTGTCCAATCACAAATTGCCACGTCATTATTTAAAATTAATGACGAAATTACAAATAATTAAATTTGGGACCAATTATAAATTGACATGTGTCCCAAATTTAATTTGAAGACAAAGTTGACCAATTATAAATTTAAAGAGCCAAATTTCTATTTGATCAATTAATTAGAAAATAAATTATTTTGATCAAATTAATTAATTTGACCAATTAATTAACAAAATAATTAATTGGGTCAAATTTGGGTCTTTTAAATATTATGGTCATATGGTTTTGGGTCAAATATGAACGAAACTAAGACTAAATAGTTGAGCCCAAGACCAATAAAGTCCAAGCCCAAGGTGTTAGGCCCAAAAGTCACCAGGGCCCATCCTACGAGAACTCTATAAATAGAGGAGTTCTCCACCATTTCAAGGATTCAAAAATTCTATACTCTCACAAAGACAAGAGTTCAGAGTTTCAAAGCTCACCAGCAGAACCAGAGAATTAAGAGAGACTCCACCAAGTCTGAAGACCGAAGACTCTCTGAAATCCATAAGTTCTTGAAGATCAAACACTCTTCAAGACTTCAACACTCCTTGAAGACCAAACACTCTTCAAGATCTAAACATTTCTTGAAGACCGAAGACTCCTTCAAGACTGGAAGACTTCAAGCTCCAAGAATCCATTGAAGCTTCAGACTCGAGATCAAGCGCTACAGCCCTCGTGTGAAACACAATCACACACAAGAGAGAGAATCAGAGGATTAAAGTTAGAGATTGTACACCCACACGCATACAACATTAATACAAATATATTGTTTATTCCACGTGTCTCATTCATTTGAATTTACGTGTGAACAAATTGGCACGCCCGGTGGGACCATCTCTACCTCTCATCTCTCTCTCTCTTATCTCAAAACACAAGTGTAAACATGTCGTTCGAGACTTCTTTAATGGTCGCTGTCATGAACAAGTCATGAGTTCTACTGCTCACTGTTGCTACAATGAACTGACGTTACAAGAAGATAAAGCTTCTATCATTGCAGGCCAAGAAACAACCTTGCAGAGGGCATATGCTAATGACAAGTTTCTTGTTAAGTATAACCCTTTGTTTGAACCTAATTCTGGCGTAGTGACTGTCATGATGACTGAGACAAGAACTATGGAAGAAAAAATGGTTGAGATGCAAGAACACATCAACACCTTGATGAAGGCGATTGAAGAAAAAGATTCTCAAATCGCGCAACTAAAGAGCCAAATTGAGAACCAACATATCGCTGAATCAAGTCAAACCCAAGTCTTAAAAAATCATGACAAAGGAAAGACTACAGTGCAAGATGATCAGCCACAGTGTTCTGCTTTGGTCGCGTCACTATCCATCCAACAGCTCCAAGATATGATCACAAACTGTATCAGAGCTCCGTACGGTGGACCTACTCAAGATTCTCTCTTGTATTCCAAACCTTATACTAAGAGGATTGATAACTTGAGAATGTCAATCAGGTATCAACCACCAAAATTTCAGTAGTTTGATGGAAAGGGCAATCCTAAACAACATATTGCCCACTTCGTTGAGACATGCGAGAACACTGGTACTCGAGGAGACCTACTAGTCAAACAGTTCGTTCGAACACTTAAAGGAAATGCTTTTGACTGGTACATTGATCTAGAACCTGAGTCAATAGACAGTTGGGAGGAACTCGTAAGAGAGTTTTTTAATCGCTTCTACAGCACTAGACGAACTGTTATCATGTTCGAGCTCACCAATACTAAGCAACGAAAACGTGAACTCGTTGTTAACTATATAAATCGCTGGAGAGCCATGAGTCTAGATTGCAAAGATCATCTCACTAAACTCTCTTCCGTTGAGATGTGCATTCAAGGCATGCACTGGAAACTCCTCTACATCCTTAAAGGTATAAAGCCTCACACCTTTGAAGAACTAGCTGTTGGGTTTTATGCCCTAAAACTCGTAGATAGTGAATGTAACTGTTGACCGGATATTAATGAAATAATATTGATATATTTTTCCATTAATTGTTATTAGTTATTTTATATTTGTCTTTGCCTAATAATAACCCTAATCCAATAAACTAGACATCCAAGGCTGTAATATGAGTCTTGAACTATATGTAGCGACATATGGGGTCATTGTTCAAGAAACAGCCTAAAGGGTCTATAGTATAGGGATAAGACTGGGTGCCTTATCCTGGTGACACTATGGATACGGCTCACTTTGTATTTGATACAAACGCTGCGATCCAACGCGTTCGTGTAGGAGACATGCGAGTGGGGGTATCCTATGCAATGAGTTTGCATAAGACCAGACCGCGAAATAGTAACCACCGGTTATAACACCGTTAACTAGTTGGTTTTCTATTTCACTAGGACGACCTAGACAACTTAGTCTTAATCCTGAGTTGATTATGGACTCCTGCTCATGAGAGATTGTCCTTTGATTTGTATGGGTGAGAGTGGCCAATACGCCGACTCAATAAGCCTACCACTTTGGGGACAAGACCGAATGGGGAGCTGGGAACATAATTGTACAAGATGGAATTCACTCCTTCCCGACTATAGGGAAGCAGATGAGTGTTCCCTTAAGTGGTTACTCCGAGTCTTGAACAAAGGGCCCTACCCTCTCAATGGCACGAGAGGGTTTTCTGTTTGATGGTTGGACCACAAACAGGTTGTTCATTAGAGGAGAATTGGTACTTAAGGAAATAGAAGTAACCCAGGGGTAAAACGGTAATTTGACCCAACTGGTGTTACGGACACTCGTGAAGGACTAACTAGTCGATATTGGTCTATATCCGTGGACACAGAAAATATGTCTGCAGTGAGAAGAATGCAACTGTGAGTCTATAGTGGAATGAACACACAGTTAACGAATATTGATTAATGTGGTTAATGAGTTTGACCAATTAATCTCACATCGTTGGAGCTTCTGGTCTGCAAGTGATAGCGAGCATAGCTAGCTAGTTTTCCCTAATTAATTTATCTAGTCTTTTATAATTTATTGGCCAAAATGATGCGTTTTTGTGTTGTTTTTGTAGGAAATAAATATTTGAGCTAATTGCGTGTTCGGGACATGAAAAAGGGCTAAAATATCGAAAAAGGATCAAGTTGGAAGAAGTCAAATTCAGCCCAGCTGATTTAAAAAAAAAAAAAAAAAAAAAAAAAAAAAATTCATAGCGTCGCGACGCTCTCGACAAATTTTCCAGATTCGCAGTATCGCGACAGCGTCGCGACGCTGTCCATAGCGTCTCGACGCTATCGACAGATTTTCTATAAATTCCTCTTTTCAGCTACGGATTAGGGGAGTCCAATTGGTTAGATTTTAGCCCTAATTTCGACTAGAGACCTTTTGTGGGAGCTAAAGGCAAGGCCAAGGAGCGGGAATCAAGCGAGAAGACGTGGAGATCGTGACGGGGACGTGCGGTGTCGGCGGATTCGAGTTTTCCTTTCTCTTTCCCTTAATTCTTGTAGTTTTTATGGCTTTTCTTTCAATTAGTGTTTGTGGTTTAAAGACTATGAATTGCTAGTTGTTTGTCTTAGGGTATGATGTAGTTGCTTAAATTGTTGGATTGAATTTTGGGTATGAATGTGTTCTTATTCTATGCATGCAATTTTATGTGTAATGCTTTCAATTACTTGATCACTAATTGAATGATTTAAGTGTTGAATCTAACTCGGGAGAGAGGATTTGGCCTAAGACTTGCTTTGTTCAATTGCATGACTAGAGTAGAAATTCTAAGTTTGTGACGGGATTTAGAATATCTCTAGAAGTATAACAAGGACCGAACAGAATAATGCCTTGCATGTTAATGAACTTAGATAGGGATATCAAGTTAGTTATATGCATGAGAATCAATTATACTCGGGAGAGGTAATCGTGATAAATGTTTCCTTGGCTTGTAGAATAATTGCACGGTCAATTCATTCCTATTAATCAATCCTCAATCTTAATCAACGAAATCAATTCCCTAAGAGTCTTTCCATTTGAGTCTCCACCCTTTATTTTATGCTTTTTGTCTTTAGATTTATCTTTTTCATGAAGTTTTGCTCCCTAAATAAAATTGGACAAAAGTATTCACGGTACTTAATTTGCTAGAAAACCAATCCAGAGGACGACACTCGTTTTACACGAAAACACTATATTATTACTTGACCCGTACACTTGCGGTAAGCAATTTGCGCATCAGCAGGTCCATTAGGTCCCACTGGTAGCTCATAAAGTAATTTGAGGCAACTAAGTAATAAATGTAAATTGAAAATGTTCAATTTACTAAGGGAAACAAATATAATATATATTGATATATTATTATGAGAGAAATTAAATATTTGAAGAAGTTCAAATATAGATTTATGGAAGATTGAAAGAGTTCAAATAATGAATTAATTAATTTAAGTCCTAAAATGTGTTTGGGCAAAATTAATTAATTCAAGGCCGGAAATTAAATATGTGATATTTAATTGGTGGTTAATTAATTAAAGAATTCATTAACCATGAATTAATCAATTATGTAAATAATTAATCACTTAAGGAAGTGATTAATCATTTATGGGAATGATCTAATCACTTATGGAAGTAATTAGTCATTTATGGAAAAGATTAATCAATTAGGGAATTGATTGATCATGATTGATTAATTAAGGAATAAGATTGAATCAATTTTGGAAAAGATTGATTTAATTGAATATTTTATTCATGACCTCTCTTCTATAAATAGAACACTAGACCTAATTGGTCAAGACTTGACACTCTTGCTCTTGCTCTTAGACTCTCAAAAAGACAAGACCTAGAATTCTCTCTAGCCTCCCTCTTCGAGAAAGACTCCCACAAGTCTTTTGCCTCCTAGACTTAGAGACATACCGGTGTAACCTCTTTGGTGATTGTGTCAATCAAAGAAGAAATTTCCAGCGAAGAAAAACAAAGGCGGCTGCTGCGTTTTCGTTCGTGGAGCGTCGTTGGCGAAGAACGGTCAAGTCTTCAACGAAGGTTTGAAACGGTTCTTCCTCTTTTCTTTAGAAAAGTATTAAAAATAAATTTAGATTTATTTTAGCATGTTTAAACCAATTTTACAGCGGCTTTAAAGGTTGTTTAAAGTTTTGTTTGAGTTATCGTAACGGTATTTTAATGTTAATTAATATACGGCGTAAGGTCCAATCGATGCGCTTCCGCTGCGTGGGGACTTTTATTCCCTTCAATCGGTATCAGAGCCATCGCTGTCCCTATTAATTAATATTAAAAGTTGCGATAGGCTCTAATAGGTGGGATTTATGCATAATGTATGTTCGGTTTGCGTTGAACTGTTTAGGTTAATTTTATGGCCATAGATTTTATTTTTATGTGATTTTGATCATGTAAGGCCCGGTGTTTCGGGTATATTATGTAAAATCGAGTCCTATGTAAGTCCGGGTCTAGAATAAGTTTTGATGAGATGAAAAACGGAGCAATCGCCGCTGAAATCGGGGCCAAAATCGGAGAATCGATGCTGCTGCCGCCCAGATTCTGCCTCCAGACGCAACAGCGTCGGGACGCTACCTCAACAGCGTCTCGACGCTGTCTCGATACCGCAGGCGCCAGATATGGAAAGCTCGCAGCGTCGGGACGCTATCAACACAGCGTCTCGACGCTGTCACGATGGAGGCGCGCATTAGGGTTTCAACAGGCGCGGTTCAAGCTGTGGGCGGTCCGGTTCAGACCGGTTCGGCTGGGCTGGGACCTATTTGGTCCGGTTCAGCCAACTTTTGGCATGGTTCGTGATTTTGGAGGCCGGTTCGAGGTGGTTCGGGGCGGTTCGTGATGACTAGACAAGATTCTGGAGCTGTACAAGGATTTTAGGATAGAATTTAGCTAAATTAATGTAATTTAATGCTTTATTTTATCCTAGGGGCCAAAATTAACCGGTTCAATTGCTATTTATATGCTTTATGGATGTCATATAGAATAATTAATCCCACCTTAGGTTATAAACATGCTCATGCATTTTTTATATATTATAAATAGTTATAATATATGTTTAAATGCATGGAATTGTTTTCATATTTTTAATATAAGTGTATATTGATTATATGAAAAATTTGGAAAGCATGAAGCATGTCATTACTTAAATTAAATATAAATAGTTATGTTTAATGTGATGAATGAAGCATGCTTGATTGATTTTCTTGATTGGCTTATAATTGAAAATCAATATTGCATGAAGCATGAAACATCCATAGTTAATAATATAATAGTTATATTATTCATGCAATAAGTGTGGTTTAATTTTTTTTTAATTTGAATGAGATTGTTAAATGAATTAAACCCTATATTCTTGATTATAGGATTAATCATTAAAATTTGAAATAGTTCTTTACTATTAATGATTAGAAACCGTCAATCTATAATCAAGATTTGCATGCAAACATAAGATCATAGGATAAATTGGATTAATTTTAAATTGTTTAAAATTAATTAGACCTAGATCAGTTTCTAATAGGATTAGAATCTTTTCTTACTTAGAATTAAAAATAGTTTTAATTGACTAAGTAGGAAAATCATTGCTGTGATTATAAGGGAACTCCACCGGTAATGTTCTGTCTAAGGCTGGGGGTATTTAAGTTGACGGTTTACGGAACACCTCCTACCTGGGAACTGACCTGGAATACCGGAGTTGAATTAATCATAGTTAAATGTTAGCATGCAATGTCACTAGGTTTATTAAAAGTGTTTAATGCACATAGATCTTTAGAGTAAAGACCTTACATTACTGAGGTTATAAGGGAACTCTCTCGGTAAAGTTCTGTCTAAGGCTGGGGGTATTTAAGTTGACGGTTTACGGAACACCTCCTACCTGGGAACTGACCCGAACATTGAGTTGAATTAACCATAGTAATGTTGACTTGCAATGTTGGGTTTATTAAAAGAAGTTTAATTCACCCAAAAGATTGCAGTTGAATCCTTTCCATAATTGTTATAAAGGATCAGACTTAGATAGATTGACTTAGCCGAATACTATCTAAGTTAAACAACCCTATATTAACCTTAGGACATTTTCAGTGGGAGGAAAATTACAAAACGAGATTTAAATCAAGTTTTGCTCCTACGTCCCTATATTCACAACGTGAGATTCATGCTCGGCTTCGAGTCGCCTTAGGAGCGGCCTCCCTTCGAAAAGTGTTTGCATGGATCAATATCAAGGTGAATGGGAAAAATGTCTAGAGTAAGTGGGAGCGGGACACGTGTCAACGTATCCCTCGGTCTCCGCCCATAGTTCACACCGTGAGAGTCCTATGATCCGCCTGCAGGTTGTCCTGGCGCAACCATCCCTTCGGAGGGCCTGGTCATAGGATTCGGAACATCGTGAACTCCTGAAAAGGATAGGAGCTCTTAGGCTAATCACCAACAGTTGTCTTTCCCTTCAGTAGCCTGTTGGTGCGTGCCTCTGAGATCTGAAAGTGGGAGGGTTACACTTACGAGGATGAGTTAAAAGTGTTAACAAATCCTTGACCGAACAACGGTGGCTAATGTCTATAGGAATATGAGTTATTCTGGAATTAGAATTAGCTGAGAAGTGTCTCATTTCAAAGGAGGAGTGCCTGATCACCCTTCGGTGGCTGATATTCTAAACCTCTGAAACGTCATTGCAAAACTAAATCGATAGTTTTAGGGTTCTGTGATTGTCTGTTTTGCTAAATTGATTGGATTGTGTGCAATTGTTTGCTTGTATGATGGGTTAAGGCAAAGATAACTAATACGGTCATTGTTTGTTTAAATTTCAGCAATGTCTTCCTCAATTGTCTCTCTGCTTAAAAATGAGAAATTAACCGGCGAAAATTATGCTACGTGGAAGTCGAACCTGAATACGATTCTTGTTGTCGATGATCTGCGGTTCGTCTTAACGGAGGATTGTCCTCCAGCCCCTGCTCGTAATGCATCCCAGGCAGTTAAGGATGCTTATGACCGCTGGACAAAGGCCAATGATAAGACTCGCGTCTATATCTTAGCCAGCTTATCTGAAGTTTTGGCTAAAAGGCATGAGGGCATGGTAACAGCGAGGGAGATTATGAACTCTCTCCAGGAGATGTTTGGACAACCGTCCTACCAACTCCACCATGACGCTCTCAAATACGTTTATAGCTGTCGCATGAAAGAGGGCACGTCTGTTCGGGAGCATGTCCTGGATATGATGGTCCAATTCAACGTGGCAGAGGCAAACGGGGCGGTCATAGATGAGCGTAGTCAGGTTGCATTCATCTTAGAATCTCTTCCGAAGAGTTTTCTACAGTTTCGAAGCAATGCAATGATGAATAAAATAACATTCAACCTGACTAACCTCCTGAATGAGCTACAGCTCTATCAGTCTCTTCTTAAGAACAAGGGACATATAGAAGGAGAGGCAAACGTTGTTCACTCTAAAAGAAAGTTCGAGAAAGGTTCATCCTCTGGAACTAAATCTGTAGCCACTTCTTCAAAGAAAACTAAGAAGAAGAAAGGAAACAAGGGGAAAGCTCCCAGTACTGCTGCTAAAAGCAAGGGAAAAGCCAAAGCTATGGCAGACAAGGGCAAGTGTTTCCACTGCAATGTAGATGAACATTTGAAGAGAAACTGCCCAAAGTACCTTGCTAAGAAAAAGAAGGAAAAGGAAGGTAAATTTGATTTACTTGTTTTAGAAACATGCCTGGTAGAACATGATGAGTTAACCTGGATACTTGATTCAGGAGCAACTAATCATGTTTGCTCTTCTTTTCAGGAAAATAGTTCCTTTCGGCAGTTGAACAATGGGAAATGACACTCAGGGTCGGAACTGGAGAAGTCATTTCAGCTAAAGCAGTGGGAGCTGCGAAGTTATTTTTTAGAAATAGATTCTTACTTTTAGAAAGTTTGTTAATTGTTCCCAAGATTAAGAGGAACTTAATTTCTATTTCATGTTTGATTGAACAATCGTATACAGTTACTTTTGATATGAATGAAGCGTTCATTTATAAAAATGGTGTACTTATTTGTTCAGCCAAATTGGAAAATAACTTGTATGTTTTAAGACCAACCGAAAACAAAGCACTTTTAAATCACGAATTATTTAAAACTGCTGAAACTCAAAGTAAAAGGCAAAAGATTTCTCCATCAAGTAACAATACTCATCTTTGGCATCTCAGACTTGGTCATATAAACATCGGTAGGATCGGTCGTTTGGTAAAGAATGGACTTCTAAGCAAGTTAGAAAATGATTCACTACCACCTTGTGAACCTTGTCTCGAGGGAAAAATGACCAAGAGACCCTGTTGCCTTGTGCAAAGTGATTCTAAATAAGCAAGAAAAACTCACAAGCACACGTGCAAGTGCACACGATCAGCAGCAAGTGATAAGTATTTTTATATCGTTTCCACAGGGATTGATGCAAGAAAATCACTATTTCTAAGCCTATTTTCAATGAAATTCTAAGTAACCGAGGAACAAATATTTTTCAATAATTAAATGCAAGAGATTAAAAGGATAAACCAACTTAAAATGACAAGAACTTAAAAGAAATTCACAAAAAACAGAAAATCACACAGAGAAAGCAAGGTTCAGATTAGGGGCTGTCTACTCTCACAAGCTGTTTGCTGTAGCAGAACTTTGTATTCACAACTCACCCAGGATTTTTTCTACGGGAATTTTCCAATTCTCCTAATGTTTAGGTGATTAAACTCCCATTTAACCCCTTCTTTTTAGCTCAACTGATTTAGTGCCTTAGGTGGTTATTTATCCCTAAATACCCACTCATTTTCATGACCTAAAAAGGCTAAGGTAAAGTAAAGTAATCGGTTATCAATTGTTTTCCCAAACACTTAATAACATTGCTAGAAAATGGTTGGCCAAACGAAATTCTAGCTTTAAGCATGAAGAACACTTTACTTTAAGTTGCAATATATAAAGTTCCACTAAAACAAACAACAAGTTCAAGTTTAAGCACCCTAATCCTCACCTAAGAGGATTTAGCTCATGTTCAAAGTGAAAATAATGAAAATACAGCAGCAAACTACCATATCAATCATGATTACAACCTTAAATACCAACTAAACACTAGAAGAAAGAAGAATAAAAGAAGGGAAGAGAAGAGAAGAAGCTTCCAAGGGAGATTCCAGCTTTCCCAAGCTGGAAATCCCTCCAAACAGCAGCCTCCTTGTCTTTTTCCCCTTCAATGACAGCAGCAACTTCTAGGTCAACTTCTCCAGCTTATTCCCCTCTCATTTTGGGCCAAATAACTATTTATATCAGCTCCAATCATTGATTTCAGGGCTGATTGGACATATGCTTCCACATGGACCTTCCCCAATTGGTTGAGATGGGACAAATCAGCTCCACATGGCTGCCAGCTCAATTAATGAGAGCTTCCACGGGTACAACACGTGCAGTCTTTTAAATTCCAGACTTTCTGCCTTCTGCTTGTGAAATCAGTTGCTGCAGCAAAACCTGAGTGCCCCTACACCAGAAAAATCAGCTTAAAACATAAGAAATCTGCACCAAATTTAGTTCAAGCTTGGCTTACTGATATGTAAAAATGTTCATCAAAGAATACTCTTTTTCATGCACAAACCAAAGCTCAAACACATCAAAGGGTAGAGTTTTTAAGCCTAAAAGAAAGCCAATAGCTCTTATTTCTAAGAGCTATCAAACCCCCAAACTTGAATCATTGCTCGTCCCTGAGCAATGCTAGCCTACAAAAACTATAACTCATTAACCCATACCGAGCTTGCAGTCAAAATGGCCTAACTATAACACATAGCTACTTTTTGACAAGCTTGCACCTCTGAATGCTCACAACTACTCAACAAAACATTACTCTTTTAAAATACCCCTTCAACTTGGCATTTTCAAATTTTTAGTGCTCTTCTAATGATCCTCTAGCTCAACCTATTTACAAAAGTCATCATATCACATTATACCAGCCTATTGACATCAAGGAAGCCACTAACCTTCAAACCTAAACTTAGCTCAAACCTCAATCCTAAAGCTTGCAAAGCAATCCTACAGTCTCTTTGCCTAACCTCTAAAGCTTCTAAGCTCAACCTAAACTTCTCTCTCTCTTTTTTTTTTTTTTTTTTTTTTTTTTTTTTTTTTTTTTTTTTTTTTTTTTTTTTTTTTTTTTAACAACTTAGAAAGTCTCATAGGTCATAGCTCTTTGGTCCAAGAATGGCAACACTTTATGGTGAAACTCACCTTAGCCTCCAAGCTCATCACCTAACGAGAACTACACTCATTTCCCTTAGAGTTGACTAAGATTTGCTCTCTAGCTACTACTTCCTTGCTTCTTAGAATGGCAACACTTTTTGGTGAAGCTCACCTAAGCTCTGGGGAAGATTGTAACCTTCAAGCTAACACTCATCCCTTTTTCATCTCATTTGTACATTTCTTTTCTGCTCAATTTTTTTTTTATATATATATATATGTTTTCTCTTCCCTTGAGCTACTTTTTGACGCAGAGGCAAACTATGGGTATCATAAATCCCCCTGGTTACTAGGCAAGCTCAAGGAAAATAGAAAACCTTCAAAAAGGGAGAGGAGTGCATCTTAGGCAAAACTAAGACAAAGAGGAATGCTTTCTAAGTTGCCTTTTCTATTTCTTTTTCATGTTTTTTTTTTCCAAGGGTTACCTCACCCCCAAACTTAATCCATTCATTGTCCCCAATGAGTGAGAAAGCAAGGCAAGGACCCCCAAACTTATTTTTTTTTTTAGAGAAGCTAAGGCTTATTGCTTAGGAGGATTATAAGGTTTGGGCAAAAGGACTAGGAACAAGCTTTCCTAAGATTTGAGCTAAGCTAAGGAGGAAAATTAGGAAGCTTCCTATCCACCTAAGGACTTAAAGCACAATAAGATAATCAAACTAAGCAAATAGGCTAAGCTATTGGGGATCATTACAAAGAATACTGTCTTTTCATTAAAACAGATTTTTTTTTCTTGCTTTTTACCAAGAACAACTGCTGTAGCATTCAACGAGGCTAGGCTTAACCAAAAGAACAGCCAAGAGCTACAACTAGGCTCTAAATAATTCTAAACAAGCTAGACAAGCTAGACAACCCATATTTCCAAAGCAGAGACTTTATATTCTAGCTGCAGCATGCTCAAAATCAATAATTCAAAATTTTCTAGCAGAAATTTTATGCACCAGATGGCTATTCTAGCTTATTTAGTATTCCAAGCATGTGTAGCACTTCTAAGCATCAACACTTTAGCAGCTTACCAATCTTAACATTTTACATTAGAAGGCTTTGTGCACAAGCATTACAATTATGCGCCAAGTGACTACTTAGAACTGAAATAGTATTTTCAGTAAGCATGACACCTCTCAAGACAAAATAGGACCATTGCCCAATTGCAAATTTTTACCCATTCAAGCAAAATCCCACAACTCCATAAAAGGTAAATTCATTAAACTTCATTGGATCATATGGGAACAGCTAGCTAACACACATTCAGCCACATACACTTTTCAAATTACACTTTGAGGAATGCTAGAAATTTTGCATGATTTCCACTACTTCAGCCTTTGCACCATAGCATTATCCAAATTTGATATGCATTTAATTGATTTAAACATTAAAATATGCACACCTATGGAACTTTCATTCATACACATTCTTTTTCACAACAAAAGCTAACAGAAAGCATGATAGATAACAGACAAGCAAACTTAAAACGTCCTCCCTTGATTATAGCTAAATTTGAAAATTCCTCCCATCAAATCACAGCTTGCCCACTGCCTTTTCTGCCATGCCTGCTGCAACTTCTGATATGAGCTTGCTGTCAATCTGCTGCAGCTCATCAGAATTTCCTTCCTTGAAAAATTGCAACCCCAAAATCTGCTGCATCAAGATTTTCTTCCATTTTGCATGAGATTCCCTACCAAAAACCAAAGCTTGACAAAAACATTAAACTCAATAACTAATGCAAATTATCAATAAAAGAGAAACTAACTTTAAAATATTAACTAACAACTAATGGCTACAAATTAAAGACATCACAACAGAAATTTAAACTTGCTATTTAAACCACCTTTAGGGCTCAACATAGAATCTGTAACTTGAAAGCACACTGCCCTTATTCTAGCTCATAACTCAATTTTCAGCTAAAATGCAAGAGGCACGACATCTTTGGAAATTTTCTCCCCAGTGATGCTTCAACCTTTGCCCATTTACCTTAAACTCTCTCCCATCATTATCAACACATTGTTTAAACACAAATGAATCATCCCAAAAATAAAACTTTATCTCATGGAAAAACTTTTTCAATTGTTGCTTTGATAAACCATGGGGCAATGTTCCAAAAGCAAGGTAATTGGTAAGGTCAATATACCAAAGTGTTTTCATTTTTTTGGTGTGAGCTACTGTAAAAAACAACTCATCAAGGAAATAATTTTCAAACTCAAGTTTTTGAAACGATTCCAATGAACTGAATGGTTGTGTAGGTGGATTTTTCTTATCAATCAACTCTAAGGATTCAAAAGTCCTATTAAAACCAAAAACCTCGCCTACACTACTTGTAAGCTCAAGCTCCACTTTGTCTAATTCCAAAGCCTCAATTCCACTTTTTCCCAACTGTTGTATGTTTTGCTCTCTCATTTCCTTCTCAACTTGATCATCAACCAACTTATCTTTCACTTGAATGACAGCACACTCTTCAATATCAGTGGGGGACTTTATGGCATCAAAGACACTAAACTTCACTTCTTGGTCATTCACCCTCATAGTTAGCTCACCCTTTTGGACATCTATCAAGGTTCTCCCGGTTGCTAAAAAGGGCCTTCCTAGAATTATGGGGACATCTTTGTCCGCTTCATAGTCCAAAATGATAAAATCAGCCGGGAAGATAAACTTATCTACTTGCACCAAAATATCCTCAATCTTTCCTTCGGGATAAGTGATAGACCTATCGGCAAGTTGCAAAGTTACAGTGGTTGGCCTAGCCTCTCCTATTCCCAATTTCTTGTAAATGGACAATGGCATGAGGTTTATGCTAGCTCCCAAGTCACAAAGAGCTCTCCCCAACTCCTTACCTCCTATAGAAACAGGAATGGTAAAAGTCCCAGGGTCTTTCACTTTGGGTGGAATTTTGTTTGTCAAAATGGCACTACACTCCCCAGTCAAAGACACGGTTTCGTACTCACCCAATCTCCTTTTCTTGGTCAAAATATCCTTGAGGAACTTTACATAGTTGGGCATTTGTTCCAAGGCCTCAACTAGTGGTATATTAATATGAAGTTGCTTCAAAACCTCAAGGAATTTCTTAAATTGACCATCTTGATTTTTCTGCTTAAGCCTTTGGGGAAAGGGTGGTGGGGGTGGTTTAAATGTAGGGGAAGGTGTAGGAATTGACTTAGGAGGAGCTACAGGGGCTGCTCTAGGAATTTCTTCAATTTCCTCACTCTCTGGACTTTTTTCCACTTGAATTCCAGCAGGTTTTTCAACATTTTCCTCTGCTGTCTTTTCCATATCAGCATCAATCTCAGCTGGTTTTTCCACTTGCTGTCCAGCTGGTTTTTGTTGGGTTGGTCCTTTTTTCTCAACTAAAGGCTTTCCACTTCTTAGTTCCACAGCTTGGACTTGTTCCTTTCCTTCCCTCTTTGAATTTTCAGTGTCCGAGGGAAGTTTACCATGTGGCCTAACTTTCAACTCACTAGCAATTTGGCCCAATTGAACTTCCAAATTCCTTAGAGATGCTTGCTGAGTTTGAATTGTGGCATCAGTTTTAGCCATGTATTCCTTAAACAAGCTCTCTAAAGAAGTACCTGGAACATGTTGGTTCATGGTGTTTTGGTATTGAGCATTAGCTTGTTGGTTTTGTTGCCCAAGTCCGGAAGGTCCACTCATCTTTTGTTGAGCTTGTTGGGTGTTGGAATTACTCCCTTGACCTCCCCAAGCAAAATTTGGATGATTTCTCCAACCGGGATTATAGGTATTGGAAGAGGGGTTATTCCATTGGGCATTTTGGTTTCCTACATAACACACTGAGGTTGGATTTCCAGGGCAAAATTCAAAAGTATGATCCTCTCCACAGTAAACACATGAATTTGTGGAATTCTGGTTTATATTGATTGCTGCAGCAGTCTGTTTTGCACCAGAATTCAGCATATTCAAATTTTCAAGCCCCATAGTCAACTTTTTCATCATGCTCTCCATTGAATCAAACCTTGCATTAAAAGATGTGACTGTGTCAACCTCAAGCATACCCTTATTTTTCTTTCCACCCATGCTTCTTGAATCTGACCACTGACAGCTATTTGTAGCAATCCTCTCCAATATATCATAAGCCTCATTATAAGTCTGAGATAGCAAAGCACCATTAGCTGAAGCATCCACCATGCTCTGAGTAGCCATATTCAACCCATTATAAAAAGTCTCCATTTGAATACAGTGGGGTAAACCATGGTGAGGGCATTTTCTCAACAATTCCTTAAATCTCTCCCAAGCTTCACTAAAGGACTCATCATCAAATTGTCTAAAGGACACTATCTCAGCTCTAAGCTTGGCATTCCTAGTGGGAGGGAAGTACTTAATGAGGAACTTCTCTGCTAACTCATTCCATGTAGTGATTGAGCCAGGAGCAAAGTTATTTAACCAAGCTTTGGTACCATCTCTCAAAGAATAAGGAAACAAGGTTAACCTCAAAGCATCTTGAGAAACTCCTTGAATTCTAAATGAGTCACTCACTCCCAAAAAGGATTTAAGGTGTAGGTGTGGGTCCTCTGAAGGTAATCCATGAAATTGTCCCACCGTTTGTAACATTTGGAACATGACAGGCTTCATTTCGAAATTTTGTGCCTGTATCTCGGGTCTAGCTATCCCAGGGTATAATTCATTAAAGGTAGGGATGGCATAGGCTCTAATAGCTCTTCCCCTATCATTGGCTATAAGGACAGGGTTTTCAGCTTGATTCTCTAACCTAGGTTGCTGATTTATCTCAAGATTAGGCTGCTGGTTGTTTTGGTTTTCTTGATTTCCAGGAGGTATAGGGGGTAAAAGAGGTGGTGGATCCATCTTATTGTTTCTCTCCCTTTGTTCCCTTCCCTACTCATCTTTGGCATCTCAGACTTGGTCATATAAACATCGGTAGGATCGGTCGTTTGGTAAAGAATGGACTTCTAAGCAAGTTAGAAAATGATTCACTACCACCTTGTGAACCTTGTCTCGAGGGAAAAATGACCAAGAGACCCTGTTGCCTTGTGCAAAGTGATTCTAAATAAGCAAGAAAAACTCACAAGCACACGTGCAAGTGCACACGATCAGCAGCAAGTGATAAGTATTTTTATATCGTTTCCACAGGGATTGATGCAAGAAAATCACTATTTCTAAGCCTATTTTCAATGAAATTCTAAGTAACCGAGGAACAAATATTTTTCAATAATTAAATGCAAGAGATTAAAAGGATAAACCAACTTAAAATGACAAGAACTTAAAAGAAATTCACAAAAAACAGAAAATCACACAGAGAAAGCAAGGTTCAGATTAGGGGCTGTCTACTCTCACAAGCTGTTTGCTGTAGCAGAACTTTGTATTCACAACTCACCCAGGATTTTTTCTACGGGAATTTTCCAATTCTCCTAATGTTTAGGTGATTAAACTCCCATTTAACCCCTTCTTTTTAGCTCAACTGATTTAGTGCCTTAGGTGGTTATTTATCCCTAAATACCCACTCATTTTCATGACCTAAAAAGGCTAAGGTAAAGTAAAGTAATCGGTTATCAATTGTTTTCCCAAACACTTAATAACATTGCTAGAAAATGGTTGGCCAAACGAAATTCTAGCTTTAAGCATGAAGAACACTTTACTTTAAGTTGCAATATATAAAGTTCCACTAAAACAAACAACAAGTTCAAGTTTAAGCACCCTAATCCTCACCTAAGAGGATTTAGCTCATGTTCAAAGTGAAAATAATGAAAATACAGCAGCAAACTACCATATCAATCATGATTACAACCTTAAATACCAACTAAACACTAGAAGAAAGAAGAATAAAAGAAGGGAAGAGAAGAGAAGAAGCTTCCAAGGGAGATTCCAGCTTTCCCAAGCTGGAAATCCCTCCAAACAGCAGCCTCCTTGTCTTTTTCCCCTTCAATGACAGCAGCAACTTCTAGGTCAACTTCTCCAGCTTATTCCCCTCTCATTTTGGGCCAAATAACTATTTATATCAGCTCCAATCATTGATTTCAGGGCTGATTGGACATATGCTTCCACATGGACCTTCCCCAATTGGTTGAGATGGGACAAATCAGCTCCACATGGCTGCCAGCTCAATTAATGAGAGCTTCCACGGGTACAACACGTGCAGTCTTTTAAATTCCAGACTTTCTGCCTTCTGCTTGTGAAATCAGTTGCTGCAGCAAAACCTGAGTGCCCCTACACCAGAAAAATCAGCTTAAAACATAAGAAATCTACACCAAATTTAGTTCAAGCTTGGCTTACTGATATGTAAAAATGTTCATCAAAGAATACTCTTTTTCATGCACAAACCAAAGCTCAAACACATCAAAGGGTAGAGTTTTTAAGCCTAAAAGAAAGCCAATAGCTCTTATTTCTAAGAGCTATCAGACCCTTTACTGGAAAAGGTTACAGAGCCAAAGAACCCTTAGAGTTAATACATTCGGATCTATGTGGTCCAATGAATGTAAAAGCTCGAGGAGGGTACGAATATTTCATCTCATTTATAGATGATTATTCTAGATATGGTTACTTGTACCTAATGGGACATAAGTCTGAAGCCCTTGAAAAGTTTAAGGAGTTTAAGGCTGAAGTTGAAAACCTATTAGGTAAATCTATTAAAGTACTTCGATCTGATCGAGGAGGGGAGTATATGGATCAAAGATTCCAGGATTATATGATAGAACATGGAATCCAATCTCAACTCTCAGCCCCTGGTACACCTCAGCAGAATGGTGTGTCAGAAAGGAGAAATAGAACCTTGTTAGACATGGTTCGATCAATGATGAGATATGCTCAATTGCCTAGCTCGTTTTGGGGGTATGCAGTAGAGACTGCAGTATACATCTTGAACAATGTTCCCTCGAAAAGTGTTTCTGAAACACCTTTCGAATTATGGAAGGGGCGTAAACCTAGTTTGCATCACTTTCGCATCTGGGGTTGTCCAGCACACGTGCTTGTGACAAATCCTAAGAAACTGGAACCTCGTTCAAAACTGTGCCAATTTGTTGGTTACCCTAAAGAAACGAGAGGTGGTTATTTCTACGACCCACAAGAAAATAAGGTGATTGTATCGACAAACGCCACTTTCTTAGAGGAAGACCACATGAGAGATCATAAACCACGCAGCAAAATAATATTAGGAGAAGCTACTGAAGAATCATCAAGAGTTGTTGATGAAGTTGGACCTTCAACAAGGGTTGATGAAGGAACTAGTTCTTCAGATCCATCCCGTCCATCTCAAACGTTGGGAATGCCTCGACGCAGTGGGAGGGTTGTATTTCAACCTGACCGCTACTTGGGTTTAACTGAAACTCAGGTTGTCATACCTAATGATGGCATTGAGGATCCATTGTCCTATCGACAGGCAATGAATGACGAAGATAAGGATGACTGGGTCAAAGCCATGAACCTGGAAATGGAGTCTATGTACTCCAATTCTGTATGGGAACTTACAGATCTACCAAATGGGGTAAAACCCATAGGGTGCAAATGGATCTATAAGAGAAAAAGAGATGCAGCTGGAAAGGTACAGACCTTCAAAGCTAGACTAGTGGCAAAGGGTTATACCCAAAAGGAAGGGGTTGACTATGAGGAAACCTTTTCTCCTGTAGCCATGTTAAAGTCCATAAGAATTCTCTTATCCATAGCCACATATTATGACTATGAAATATGGCAAATGGACGTCAAGACTGCCTTTCTGAATGGTAATCTTGAAGAGAATATCTTCATGTCTCAACCCGAAGGGTTCATAGCCCAAGGTCAGGAACAAAAGGTTTGTAAGCTCAATCGATCCATTTATGGATTGAAGCAAGCGTCCAGATCATGGAACATTAGATTTGATACTGCAATCAAATCTTTTGGCTTTGACCAAAACGTTGATGAGCCTTGTGTGTACAAGAAAGTCAACAAAAGGAAAGTAGCTTTTCTAATACTTTATGTAGACGATATCCTACTCATTGGGAATGATGTAGGATACCTCACTGACATTAAGAAATGGCTAGCAGCCCAATTCCAAATGAAAGATCTGGGAGAGGCTCAATATGTTCTGGGAATCCAAATCATTAGGGATCGTAAGAACAAAACGCTAGCTCTGTCTCAAGCAACGTATATTGACAAGATGTTGTCTCGATATTCGATGCAAAACTCCAAGAAGGGACTACTACCCTTCAGACATGGGGTACACCTGTCTAAGGAACAATCTCCTAAGACACCTCAAGAAGTTGAGAACATGAGACACATTCCCTACGCCTCAGCTGTGGGCAGCTTAATGTATGCTATGCTCTGCACTAGGCCTGACATATGTTATGCAGTGGGAGTAGTCAGTAGGTATCAGTCTAATCCAGGGTTGGACCACTGGGGAGCGGTTAAGAATATCCTCAAGTATCTTCGGAGAACGAGGGACTACATGCTTGTGTATGGAGCTAAGGATTTGATTCTTACTGGATACACTGACTCTGACTTTCAAGCTGATAAGGATTCAAGGAAATCCACATCGGGGTCAGTATTCACCCTCAATGGAGGAGCAGTAGTATGGAGAAGCATCAAATAAGGATGCATAGCAGACTCAACCATGGAGGCTGAGTATGTAGCAGCTTGCGAAGCAGCTAAGGAGGCAGTATGGCTCAGAAAGTTCTTGACTGATTTGGAAGTGGTTCCGAATATGAACGTGCCCATAACACTATACTGTGACAACAGTGGGGCTGTAGCCAACTCAAAAGAACCTCGAAGCCACAAACGGGGTAACACATCGAGGGGAAGTATCACCTGATACGGGAGATTGTGCAAAGAGGAGATGTGATCGTCACTAAGATCGCCTCAGAGCACAACATCGCTGATCCATTTACGAAGGCTCTCACGGCTAAAGTGTTTGAGGGTCATCTAGAGGGTCTAGGTCTACGAGATATGTATGCCGTCTAATCTAGGGCAAGTGGGAGAAATGTATAATGGGTATAAGGATGCCCTAGTTTATTGTATTATATACATGACATTTCCAGCTTTAGATTATTGCATTTACATCCCACTAACTAGTGTTTTAGTTCAAGTGGGAGTTTGTTGGGTTTTATGCCCTAAAACTCGTAGATAGTGAATGTAACTGTTGACCGGATATTAATGAAATAATATTGATATATTTTTCCATTAATTGTTATTAGTTATTTTATATTTGTCTTTGCCTAATAATAACCCTAATCCAATAAACTAGACATCCAAGGCTGTAATATGAGTCTTGAACTATATGTAGCGACATATGGGATCATTGTTCAAGAAACAGCCTAAAGGGTCTATAGTATAGGGATAAGACTGGGTGCCTTATCCTGGTGACACTATGGATACGGCTCACTTTGTATTTGATACAAACGCTGCGATCCAACGCGTTCGTGTAGGAGACATGCGAGTGGGGGTATCCTATGCAATGAGTTTGCATAAGACCGGACCGCGAAATAGTAACCACCGGTTATAACACCGTTAACTAGTTGGTTTTCTATTTCACTAGGACGACCTAGACAACTTAGTCTTAATCCTGAGTTGATTATGGACTCCTGCTCATGAGAGATTGTCCTTTGATTTGTATGGGTGAGAGTGGCCAATACGCCGACTCAATAAGCCTACCACTTTGGGGACAAGACCGAATGGGGAGCTGGGAACATAATTGTACAAGATGGAATTCACTCCTTCCCGACTTTAGGGAAGCAGATGAGTGTTCCCTTAAGTGGTTACTCCGAGTCTTGAACAAAGGGCCCTACCCTCTCAATGGCACGAGAGGGTTTTCTGTTTGATGGTTGGACCACAAACAGGTTGTTCATTAGAGGAGAATTGGTACTTAAGGAAATAGAAGTAACCCAGGGGTAAAACGGTAATTTGACCCAGCTGGTGTTACGGACACTCGTGAAGGACTAACTAGTCGATATTGGTCTATATCCGTGGACACAGAAAATATGTCTGCAGTGAGAAGAATGCAACTGTGAGTCTATAGTGGAATGAACACACAGTTAACGAATATTGATTAATGTGGTTAATGAGTTTGACCAATTAATCTCACATCGTTGGAGCTTCTGATCTGCAGGTCCATTAGGTCCCACTGGTAGCTCATAAAGTAATTTGAGGCAACTAAGTAATAAATGTAAATTGAAAATGTTCAATTTACTAAGGGAAACAAATATAATATATATTGATATATTATTATGAGAGAAATTAAATATTTGAAGAAGTTCAAATATAGATTTATGGAAGATTGAAAGAGTTCAAATAATGAATTAATTAATTTAAGTCCTAAAATGTGTTTGGGCAAAATTAATTAATTCAAGGCCGGAAATTAAATATGTGATATTTAATTGGTGGTTAATTAATTAAAGAATTCATTAACCATGAATTAATCAATTATGTAAATAATTAATCACTTAAGGAAGTGATTAATCATTTATGGGAATGATCTAATCACTTATGGAAGTAATTAGTCATTTATGGAAAAGATTAATCAATTAGGGAATTGATTGATCATGATTGATTAATTAAGGAATAAGATTGAATCAATTTTGGAAAAGATTGATTTAATTGAATATTTTATTCATGGCCTCTCTTCTATAAATAGAACACTAGACCTAATTGGTCAAGACTTGACACTCTTGCTCTTGCTCTTAGACTCTCAAAAAGACAAGACCTAGAATTCTCTCTAGCCTCCCTCTTCGAGAAAGACTCCCACAAGTCTTTTGCCTCCTAGACTTAGAGACATACCGGTGTAACCTCTGTGGTGATTGTGTCAATCAAAGAAGAAATTTCCAGCGAAGAAAAACAAAGGCGGCTGCTGCGTTTTCGTTCGTGGAGCGTCGTTGGCGAAGAACGGTCAAGTCTTCAACGAAGGTTTGAAACGGTTCTTCCTCTTTTCTTTAGAAAAGTATTAAAAATAAATTTAGATTTATTTTAGCATGTTTAAACCAATTTTACAGCGGCTTTAAAGGTCGTTTAAAGTTTTGTTTGAGTTATCGTAACGGTATTTTAATGTTAATTAATATACGGCGTAAGGTCCAATCGATGCGCTTCCGCTGCGTGGGGACTTTTATTCCCTTCACTAGCAACTCGCGCCCACGATATGGAGCTAAGTATTGCTAGTCGAGAAAACCAAGACCTTCTACTCCCTAACACTAGGAAAGAAGGAAGGAACGACGAAGAGACTATAGAAGAATCTATGGTTGTAAACACAACCCTTCCCAAGTCGTCTTCGAAAGAAAAGCGACAAACAAATGGAACGCATCACTTAACTTTAAAGGAAAGACAAAAGAAAATCTATCTTTTCCCTGATGCCGACATCCCTGATATGTTGGAACAACTACTGGAAGTGCAACTGATAGAGCTTCCTAAGGGTAAACGACCAGAAGAGATGGAGAAAGTCGATGATCCCAAGTATTGCAAGTATCATTGAGTTATTGGTCATCCAGTGGAAAGATGTTTCGTCCTAAAGGACTTAATTCTAAAGCTAGCTATGGAAGGAAAAATTGAGCTCGACCTTGATGAAGTAGCTCAATCAAATCTTGCTACAATCAAAGAAAAAAGCAAGCATCAAAGAAAGAAGGATCTTAAGAAACTTCAACCCAAGAGGCAAAGAAGTAAAGAGTTTTCTCAACCTCGACAATCGGTGACTGCGAAGGAACTCTTCTCCAAAACTTTCCACAAAAAGGAAAAAGAAAACTGTGCAACTTCCTACTGCATCGACGTAGAAGAAGTTGACAATTCCAAGAAGGGTGAACAAAGGACTTCCGTCTTCGATCGCATTAAGCCTTCAACTACTCGACCTTCGGTATTCCAAAGAATGAGTATGGCCACGATAGAAGAAGAAAATCAATGTTTGGTGTCCACCTCCACTCGATCTTCAGCTTTCCAAAGACTAAGTGTCTCCACATCGAAGAAAAGTCGATCTTCAACATCTGTCTTTGATCGCCTCAAAGTAACAAACTATCAACCTCGAAGAAAGATAGATAACTTAGATGTGAAATTGTTCAATGAAGTAGGCAGTGACAAAAAGCTTCAAAGTAGCATCCCGTCACGTATGAAGAGGAAGTTCTTTGTTCTCATAAATACAGAAGGTTCCTTGAAGGTGAAACCAAATCTCATTATCTTGACCAATCCTACAAGTCAAGGATCTGATCAAGACCATGATGAAGATAAGGGCTTTTAAAATGTAAAAGCTCCTTATCGCAAGAGCATAAACTGCATGATGCTCCTAGCCCACACGAGCTTAAAAGGTGAGTGAAAAAAAAAATTTTGAACTACGTTATGACTTGATCCCTGTTCCATAAGGGTACGTAGGCAGCTAAAAGAAAACTTTAAGTTCAGTCTTTATAAACAAAAAAAAAGGGTGTATGACAATACAAATTGAAGAAATTCTTTAGTACTGGGGGCAATACAACAAATTGAAGTTGTACACCGTTATAAATATGAAGCTACGAGTTGGACGAATAAAAGAAGATTTCATTCCTCCAAATTTAATGTCTCGCTAGCCTCACGCGCTTCGTTGCAGTTCTTTCTCTTCAAGTTCGAAGGTTCTCACACTGTTTCGCGGCAGTTCCTTCTCTCCAAGTTCGAAGGTTCTCACATTGCATTTCGCTGCAGTTCCTTCTCTCCAAGTTTGAAGGCACTTCGCGGCAGTTCCTTCTCTCAAGTTTGAAGGTTCTCATGCTGCTCCGCTGCAGTTCCTTCTCCCCAAGTTCGAAGGTTCTCACGCGCTTCACTGCAGTTCCTTCTCTCTAAGTTTGAGGGTCCTTACACTGTACGCTATTGCGTTGTTCCTTCTCCAAGTTCGAAGGTTCTTCTTTGTACGCTGTTGCGTTGTTCCTTCTCGAAGTTCGAAGGTTCTCAGTTGTACGACTGCAACGTTGTTCCTCCTCCAAGTGCGAAGGCTCTTATGTTGTGCGTTGCTGCATTGTTCCCTCTTCTCTCAAGTTCGAAGGTTCTCACACTGCTTCGCTGGAGTTCCTTCTCCCCAAGTTCGAAGGTTCTCACGCGCTTCGCTGTAGTTCCTTCTTTCCAAGTTCAAAGGTTTTCACGTGCTGCGTTGCAGTTTTTTCTCCCCAAGTTTGAAGGTTCACGCACTTCGCTGCAGTTCTTTCTCTCAAGTTTGAAGGTTCTCGCGCTGCTTCGCTGCAGTTCCTTCTCTCCAAGTTCGAAGGTTCACACGTGCTTCGTTGTAGTTCTTTCTCTTCAAGTTCGAAGGTTCACACGCTGCGCTGCTTCTTCACCAAGTTCGAGGGTTCTCACGCGCTTCGCTGCAGTTCCTTCTCTCCAAGTTTGAAGGTTCTCACGCGCTTCGTTGTAGTTCCTTCTCTCCAAGTTTGAAGGTTCTCACGCGCTTCGTTGTAGATTCTTCTCTTCAAGTTCGAAGGTTCACACGCTACGTTGCTTCTTCACCAAGTTCGAGGGTTCTCACGTGCTTCGCTGCAGTTCCTTCTCTCCAAGTTTGAAGGTTCTCACGCACTTCGTTGCAGTTCCTTCTCCCCAAGTTCGAAGGTTCACACACTTTGCTGCAGTTTCTTCTCTTAAGTTCGAAGGTTCACATGCTGTGTTGTTCCTTCACCAAGTTCGAAGGTTCTCACGTTGCGTTGCTTCCTTCTCCAAGTTCGAAGGTTCTCATGCTACGCTAGGCTGCGCTGTTGTGCTACTTCCTTCTTTAAGTTCGAAGGTTCCCACATTGTGCTGTTGTGCTGCTTCCTTCTCCAAGTTTGAAGGTTCTCATGCTACGTTAGGTTGCGCTGCTGCGCTACTTTTTAAAGTCCAAGGAACATGTCCTTGTACACATGCTGAGAGGTGTGGCAGCGGCAAAAGTCCAAGGAACATGTCCTTGTACTCATGCTGAGAGTCGTGGTAGCGGCAAAAGTCCAAATAACATGTCCTTGTACTCATGCTGAGAGGCGTGGCAGCGGCAAAAGTCTAAGGAACATGTCCTTGTACTCATGTTGAAAGGCGTGGCGTCGGCAAAAGTCCAAGGAACATGTCCTTGTACTCATGCTGAAAGACGTGGCGGCGGGAAAAGTCCAAGGAACATGTCCTTGTACTCATGCTAAAAGACGTGGCGGCAACAAAAGTCCAAGGAACATGTCCTTGTACTCATGCTGAAAGGCGTGGCGTCGGCAAAAGTCCAAGGAACATGTCCTTGTACTCATGCTGAAAGACGTGGCGGCGGCAAAAGTCCAAGGAACATGTCCTTGTACTCATGCTAAAAGACGTGGCGGCAACAAAAGTCCAAGGAACATGTTCTTGTACTCATGCTGAAAGGCGTGGCGCGGGCAAAAGTCCAAGGAACATGTCCTTGTACTCATGCTGGAAGATGTGGCGGTGGCAAAAGTCCAAGGAACATGTCCTTGTACTCATGCTGAAAGTCGTGGCAGCAGTAATGGAGCCCAAGTGGGAATGACATCATGTGTCCTTGGGCCGGAGAACGTCATAGCAACAAAAGTCCAAAGACGTCAATTGTCCTTGTACTTATGCTGAAAGACATTGTACCTACAAATTAAAGACAACAAGGATATGTATGCCTTTAAAAAAAAATCACTTACCTACATACTTACCTTTTGGATGGTGGATGAAAGCACTGTGCTTGTAATTGAAATATAGGCAAAGTGTTGTGAGTTAAAAAAAAAAAAGAGAAGGAATAATCTTAAAAAAAAATGAAAATTAAAAAAAAAAAAGAAAAAAAAAACGAAATTTCAAAAAAAAAAAAGAAAAAAAAGGGAGAAGAAAAGTTTCCTACTTGAATGCTCTCTGCAATTGATGTGTGCTCTCCCCTACTGAGGTTCAACCCTATTTATAGAAGGGAAAGTTTGGATTCAAATAGATAAATCTTATCTCCAACGGCAATCTTCATCCATTTTGGGATAGGTTCAAATATAAATCTTATCTCCAACGGCAATCTTCATCAATTTTGGGATGGGTTCAAATATAAATCTTATCTCCAACGACAATCTTCATCAATTTTGGGATAGGTTCAAATTTTAACCCAAAGATATGAGATTTGATTTAAATCAAATTGAAGGATAAAAATTTGGGGATTTTGTTTCAAATTTTAATCCAAAGTATGAGATTTGATTTAAATCAAATTGGGAGATAAATTCAAATTGATTTGATAGACTCCTAAATTGATTTAGATTGAATTAAACTGAATTTGAGTATAATTAAACTCTTATCCCATATCAAATTTTCTAAGTTCCATATGAAAATTTTATTCCAAATTCCCACCAAAATTTGGATGCAGTCTTAAATTTACTTAAATTAAATTTTGGGCATAATCCAAATTTTATCCCAAATGGACCAAAGTCCAAACCTCAAATTCTATTCCAAATGCAAGTTAAAATTGGATAGAATTTTGCCTCAAATCAAAATTTGGGCATAAACCAAAATTTGCCCAAACTTAAGTTCAAATCAAAGTTTGCTGCCAAATAAGGAAAATCAAAATTTTGACCAAACTTCAAATTTTGATTAATTGGCGATAAGAGTGTGTCAAATAAAAAAAATCAAAATTTTGACCAAAATTCATATTTTGATTAAATTGACACACCAAATGGAGTCAAAATCAAGAACAAATACCTTGCATTTTTATTCCAAAATATATTTTTCGAGATCCACTCCCACATAACTTGTGCCTAAATCTCGAAAATGGGGCATTTGTTGAAGGAGAAATTTTGTCCAATCACAAATTGCCACGTCATTATTTAAAATTAATGACGAAATTACAAATAATTAAATTTGGGACCAATTATAAATTGACATGTGTCCCAAATTTAATTTGAAGACAAAGTTGGCCAATTATAAATTTAAAGAGCCAAATTTCTATTTGATCAATTAATTAGAAAATAAATTATTTTGATCAAATTAATTAATTTGACTAATTAATTAACAAAATAATTAATTGGGTCAAATTTGGGTCTTTTAAATATTTGGGTCATATGGTTTTGGGTCAAATATGAACCAAACCCAAGACTAAATAGTTGAGCCCAAGACCAATAAAGTCCAAGCCCAAGGTGTTAGGCCCAAAAGTCACCAGGGCCCATCCTACGAGAACTCTATAAATAGAGGAGTTCTCCACCATTTCAAGGGTTCAGAAATTCTACACTCTCACAAAGACAAGAGTTCAAAGTTTCAAAGCTCTCCAGCAGAACCAGAGAATTAAGAGAGACTCCACCAAGTCTGAAGACCGAAGACTCTCTGAAATCCATAAGTTCTTGAAGATCAAACACTCTTCAAGACTTCAACACTCCTTGAAGACCAAACACTCTTCAAGATCTAAACATTTCTTGAAGACTGAAGACTCCTTCAAGACTAGAAGACTTCAAGCTCCAAGAATCCATTGAAGCTTCAGACTCGAGATCAAGCGCTACAACCCTCGAGTGAAACACAATCACACACAAGAGAGAGAATCAGAGGATTAAAGTTAGAGATTGTACACCCACACGCATACAACATTAATACAAATATATTGTTTATTCCACGTGTCTCATTCATTTGAATTTACGTGTGAACACCGATCAAACACAGTAGTGAGAAAATAATTTGTTTTTGTAGTGTTCCAATTCCAAGTAAACTTTTTATTTATTTATTTACTTATCTATTGAATTTAACACAACATGGGAGTGAGAAAGTGGCGTGAGAATTCAAAATTATGGAGTTTGAGTTCACTGTTTTAATATGAAACAATTGCGTGGATGACCCATTTCGAGAGGCCAAAATGAAAAATGTCCTACTTTCTCAGAATAAGAATATATGTCTTTTTGCTTACGTCATCATCCTAACAAAATTACCATTTTACTCTCTATATAAAAACGCGCATTTAAGGTATTTAAGAGCGAAAGGTTGGAGCGAGAGCGAGATTGGAGAAGGAGCAAGAGATTGAAGAGAGAAATTAGAGAGAGAGTACGAGATTGGAGGGAGAAATTGGAAAGAGAGAGAGCGAGAGCAAGAGTGAGAGAGAGAAGCGAGAGAGAGCAAGAGATTGGAGAGAGAAATTGGAGAGAGAGTGAGAGATTGGAGAGAGAAATTGGACAAAGTGCGAAAAACTAGAGTGAGAGTAGCGAGAGAGAGCGAGGTTAGGATAGAGAGTAAAATGGTAATTTTACTATATGTCCTTGTGTTTGAAAAGGTGGTACATTTATCATTTCTACCTATTTTAGAAGGTCATCCATACAAAAATCTGTTTTAATATCATGTGTTTTCTTGTCGTTTTTTTTTCTTTGGTTTAAAATAACATTTTGTTCTCTATACTTCAAGTTTAATTTTGTTTCATATTTTAATTTTAATATTTTTAATAAAACTTAAAATTGATTCCTATGTTGAGTTTAAATTTAATTTGTATCCAAATTAATTAAACAATAATAATAATTTTCACGCAAGAAAAGATATATTAGGAATATATTTCTAAAATTTTAGGAAGGAAGGACAATAGAGACTATTAAAAAATTAGGATTAGTTTTAAGCTTGAAGGTTAATATAGAGATTAACTTTAAATAAAAAAAAAAAGGACTAATTTTAACTTCATTGAAAGTTGATGGACTAAATTAGACATTTGAAAGAACATCATTAAAATGAAACAAAATCCAAAGTACCTGGACCAAAATGATATTTTACACTTTTTTTTTTCTTTCAAAAAAGAGAATTAGGCCACTTATTTGTAAGAAAATGGGAAAAATACACTTTTAGTCCCTGAGGTTTGGATTTCGTTACATTTTTGGTCCCTCTGTCTAATTTTCTGTTACCTCTAACAGTTTGCTGACGTGGCACTATTATTTTAATAAAAAAATATATTTTAAAAATTTTTAAATAAAAGAATAATAAATCAATTAAAAAATATATATTTTTTATTATTATTTCTTTCTCCCTCTTCCCTTCTTCTTCTTCAACCACCATGCCATATTTTTCAATCACCAAACCAGCCACAGCCACCACCAACCCAGTTTCCGGCAGCCACCGGTCGCCGGCATCATTTTTTTTCTTTTTTTCTTTTTTTTTTCTTCCCCTTTCTCTGCAACTTCTTCTTCTTCTTCTTCTTTTTTTTTCTAAACAGAAAAGGAAAAGGAAAAGGGAAAGGGAAAGGGAAAAAACCCTTAAACGCGCCGCCTCCCCATTCCCGTTTGCTTTTTCTCTTCGCCGGCCGCCAACACCCATCGCCAGTTGTTCTCGTTTGCCTTTTCTCTTGCTCTGTTTCGCTGTTAAAAATTAAAAAAAAAAGGGGAGGCTGGAACGAGCCCAAATCTGGGGTTCCAGATCTGGCGATAACCTTCGTTTCAGATCTGAAACGAAGGCGAAGAATGGGTCGAAACTGCCGGAGACGCATGGGTATCGTGGATTGAAGCAAACAAGATCCATTCGTCGTTGGACAACACGAAAACACGCGGGAGAGGGAGATGAAGCGTGGGTCTGCGCGAGAGAAGAAGAGGAAGAAGACTACAGGGTCATCGTTTGCGCACGTGGACTGTATAACTGCTCGCGTGGCCGACGCCGCTGACCGTGCTACTTCTCGCAGGGGAAGAAGAACGAAACGAGAAGATGACGAGGGTGTTGGCGGCCGGCGAAGAGAAAAGGCAAACGAGAACGGGTTGGCGGCCGGCGAAGAGAAAAGGCAAACGAGAACGGGTTGGCGGCCGGCGAAGAGAAAAAGCAAACTGGAATGGGGAGGCGGCGGGTTTAAGGTGTTTTTTCCCTTTCCCTTTTCCTTTTCTGTTTGGAAAAAAAGAAGAAGAAGAAGAAGAAGTTGTAGAGAAAGGGGAAGAAAAGAGGGAAAAAAAATAGAAAAAAAAATGCCGCCGGCGGCTGCCGGAAACTGAGTTGGTGGTGGCTGTGGCTGGTTTGGTGATCGAAGAATATGGCATGGTGGTTGAAGAAGAAGAAGGGAAGAGAGAGAAAGAAATAATAATAATAAAATTATTTTTCAATTGATTTATTATTCTTTTATTTAAAAAATTAAAAAATATATTTTTTTTATTAAAATAATAGTGCCATGTCAGCAAATTGTTAGAGTTAACAGAAAATTAGACGGAGGGACCAAAAATGTAACGAAATCCAAATCTCAGGGACTAAATTGTTGAATTTGAAAACTCAGGGACCAAAATGAAACCTAACTCAAACCTCAGGGACTAAAAGTGTATTTTTCCCTAAGAAAATTATAACTCTTTAATAAGTTGTGGATAATGATTGGTGGAGGTTAATCCATAAAAGTAAAATGAATGCCCAAAAACAAACATTTTGGGTGTACGCCCATGGTTCTGGATTTGGATGGTTTGGAGTTCCAAACCCCAAACGCCCATTGTAATCATAACCTTAGGGTTGCAAACATAACTCCATGGATTTTCTCTACAAACCTACTTCAAAAGTCAAAACCACTCCAGACCTATATTTCTCCTTCTTCCATAAAATTGGTGGGACCTATTATTTTTTTTATCCATTTTTATCATAATTTTTGTGGGTTCCATCATTTCTCTTTCCATTTTCTCACAATTCTTTAATTTTTCTATATTTAATTAACAATATTTCAATATATATCTATAATTTTATAATTTTAAGATAAGAAAATGTAGACCATACTCATATAAATATTTTTAAAATAATATTTATTTTTAAGTTAATGTATTAAAAATAAAAAAAATATATTTATTTTCAACCTAACAATATTCAAAGTAACAAAAATAAATAGTATGTTATTTTGAATTTATTAAAATAAAATGAATAATATTTGATTTCAAATCTATTATAGTATTTAATTTTTAAATTACATACACGAAAATAATAACAAATTTATATGTACAATTTTTTTTAGTTCAACAATATTTTGATGTGGGAATATTCGAATCTCTAACCTTTTGATCGAGTATATATACCAATTACTGCTAAGCTAAGTCTATTTCCGCATATGATATTTATTTTGAACTTATTTATATTAAAATAATATAAATATACATAATTTTATATTAAATTTAGTCATTTTAAAGTTATCTATAGATTGTATTTTATTTATTATTTAATAAAATTAAAATAAAAAAAAAACCATGCAAATTTTGCTCTCTATGTAATTCTATGTTTCAAATTTTCTTTTTTCCATGAACCATGTTTTTTTTTGTTTCAATAACTAATGTAATGTATAACATTAGGATTAATATCATTATTATGAACTATTGTTTTGAATTTAAAATTTGCATTTGGATTCATTGAATAAATGACAAAACTTAAGCCTCGTTTGATAACCATCTAGGGCCCGTTAGGTAACGTTCTCGTTTCTTGTTTCTTGTTTCCAATTTTCTTAAGAAATCGAAGCATTTAATAACTATGTATGTTTCTTGTTTCTCATTTTTTAGAAACACTCAAAAAAATTGTATAGAACTTTTGGGAACAACTAAAACTAGTTTCCAAATTTTTCCAAACATAAATAAGAATATAGGTTTATTATTATTGAATGTATAGGTGTTAGGGTCATGAAATTCTTTTTTTTTTTTTTTATTAAAAATGAAGAAACGGAAACAAGAAACGAGAACGTTACCAAACGGGCCCTTAGCTTTTGGTTTTTTATTTTTGAAAATTATGCTTGTTTTCTCTCAATTTTCTTAGGATGGTTTTCATCTTTATTAAAGACACATTTGAATTCTTAGACAAATTCAAAAAACAAAAACAAGTTTTTGAAAACTATTTTTTTTTAGTTTTAAGACTTTTTAATTTTCAAACGGGGACCTAAGATTTTCATATTATGTTTTCATTTTGTTAATGGTAATCGATATTTTGATTGTTGGAAACAATTTTCTTATTCTTAGAATATACCATAAATTAAATGCTTAAAAATTGATCCATGTTATACAAAAGGTTTTACAATTTATAAAGCAATCACAAAAAGAAAAAAAAGAAAAAAAAAAGGAAAATTGAAAAAAAAGAAGTCCAAACCTCGGGTTTCTGCACTCGAAACACAGTTTTCTGATTCCCAGGGTTTGAAACACAACACTCCAAATACTATTTTATGCTTCAGACCCCTAAAAGAAACCTCCAGGGTTTTGATTCAAAAACCATGGGCCAAACACCCCTTTTGAATCCGAATGGGATAATCTTTGGTCAATTTCAATATTACTTGTTGAACTCAAAATTAAATAAAATAATTAATCAATATTACAATTCAAAATAAATAAATAAATTAATCAATATTAAAATTCAAAATAAATAAATAAATTAATTAATTAATCAATATTACTTATCTGGACAAATAATAACTCTATCAAAGATTACTTGATTTGGGTAAACAATAACTCCAACAAGATTTTCAATCTCTCCCATTATGCTACATTTTCCTATTTTGAGAAAACAAAAATTCTAGAAAACGTTTTCCATTCTTCTTTGAAATTTTAATTAGACTAAATTATAAGTTGGTTCTTGAACTTTTTGAATGGTGTCAAACAGGTTTCTAACAAGTTGATATACTTGGAGTCTTGTTTTTTTTCTTTTTGAAATATGAATTTTATTAAAGAAACTAACGAAGGGAAACATCCCTATCAACAAGGCAAAGAAGCCATGAAGAAAATACAGGAAAAACAAACTCAACAAAAAAAAAAGAAGCTAAAACATGGGCCAAAACATTACCAGCCCTTTCAACATGATTAAAAAAAAAAGTATTTAACCGAATGGCAAAAAGTAGGGGGCGGTTTTGAAACATATTAAAAAAAAAACCCGACTGAAATATGGCCGCACGTGACTTCTAACATGGCTTTAGCTTTTTCATTATTCTTTTTTTGTCCTTGTCCCAAGGTGCAAACCAATCTGTCCTAAATTTATGTACGGTGTATGTGGACTCCAAAAAACGGAATCTTTACAAAAATCCTAAACTTATGCTTTTCAAAAATTAGATGTATCCCCAACAAACTAAATATTTTCAAATTTTAGATTATAGAAATATTTTATATTTTATATTTATCTGATAAGATTCAAATCTTCTTCTCCAACTTTCCTTCCCCTATTTCTATCATTTTCTTCCTTTGATAACTCGTCTTCTCCTCCAAGCTTGAATTGAGTTCTCATTGGTATTCGTAGGCGACGCTTGCGACTATACTCCAGTTTCCAACTCCGACATAAGGCTGCAAATTTGACGCAGGGCTACAAATTCTCACTCTCACAGAACTTTCGATCTCAAAAGCTCTCAATATATGGGTACGAATCTTATCCAAGTGGTACAGAAGATGCTAGGGGATCAACATGTAGTCAATAATTTAATTTTTTTTTTTTTTAACTTTTTTTGTGTTGCAAGGTTGATTTTGAAGGTGTTAGTATCTAACATGCGGAAGCAATTTTGGATCTTAGACACATAATAACATCAATTTGATGATACAAAGCATGTTGTCCATAAGAGAAAAAACAAAGTTTTTTAGTACCAATCTCTTGTAGCTCAAAATTGGACGGATTGTTGTGTTGTTTTTCCTCACCAATTGATCACGAACTACCACAAGATCTTCTTTGATATTCTCAGACCTTTGGAACGGATTGTGAGATCCTCTAGTGATGGGAATTGGAAGGGAAAGTGCTTGGGTTTCAAGCTTTGAGAGGTTTTGAGCTTATGACTTTGAGACAAAATTATGGCAGCATAACACTAAGGAATTCTTGTGCATTTCTTTAGCAATTCCTCCTCTATTTAAAGAGAAGTTCATGCACTCTTGAAGCCCCACAATTAGCCAACAAGTCAATCCCAATTAGAGAGGGATTTGGTGGCTAATTGAGGAGCACCATGCACTCCACCTCCTAAAATTGCTTTTCTTTTTGAATTTCATAATTCAAAAGAAAATCAATTTTAGTTAATTGATTTTAATTAATAATCTGGAATTTAATTTTAATTTTGAATTTCAATTTTAAATTAATTCATAATTAATTTAAAATAATTATTAATTAAATAATCAATTATATTATTATATATTAATTTAATATCTAATATTAAATTAATATTTTGCAACCAATCTCGATCATTTCCGAAATAAAATTTCCCAATCATGAATCCCTATTCACGTGCTCAATATTTAAATCATATTTAAATATGTCTAACTCTCGAAATTAGGTTTAACCAAACACCAACCTATCGGTAATATCCAATATGATAGATATTGTCCCTAAACTGAATTTGAACAATTCGAATTCTTTCCATCATATTGTTCTAAAGTTTATTCCTTAAGCTAGCAAGGGGACCTAATGGATCTACAGATCATGGGCTCCAACTATTCGAGGTTTAACCGGTCAAACTCTTTTAACCTAGTTAACCAACATTCATTAACTACCGGGTCATTCCACTATAGCATAGTAGTTTCACTCCCCTCACTGTAGATATATTTTTGTCAACTCGATATAACCATGATTAGTAAGTCAACTCTTCACAGGTCGTTCGTAACTATAGCTAGGTCAAAAAGTCTGTTTTACCCCTATAACACTTCTTGATTCCTTAAGTCCACTGGTCCTCTAATGAACAATTTGTTTATGGTCCAACCACTAAACTGAGTCCCTCTCGGGCCAAAGAGAGGGTGGGGCCCCTTGTTCAAGCCTCAGAGTCAGTATTTAAAGGGAACAACCTTTCTGCTGTCCCCAATACAGGTAGGAGTGAATTCCTTCTTGCAATACTATGTCCTCAACTATCTATCCAGTCTTATCCCCAAAATGGTAGGCTTATTGAGTCGACGATGTTTGACAACTCTCACCCATGCAGATCAGATATATTGTAACACCCAAACCAGCAATCAACAGAACAAATCCCAGCAATATTGATGACAAACAAACTAAACAATATGTAAACAGACCACCACTGCTTAAATGTAACTATCGCCCATAATCACAAACTCCATCTTAATCAGCAGCAAGCTCATCAATCGCAAAACAATATAGAAAAGAGATAGGGAAAGATGAACACACAGAGTTTTTATAGTGGTTCGTTCCTTAGTTGGAACTACATCCACTCTTAGGCCATTCCACTAGATTATCACCAAGGTTACAAATACATCAGAGATAATACTCTTTCAAGGATCAATACAGACTCTAATAAGAATGATCTCACCTAGATCTAATCAGTATGCATATACAACCTTTGATTCAATCAGAGAAGAAGAAGACGACTGTCACAACATTACCCAGTGCATCAACTTCCTTCCTTCATCTCTCACAGCAACAATCTCAGCCTCTCAGCCCTCTCGATTGTTTCTCACTCCTTTTCCCACGGTTAGGGATGGAATATATCAACCTCTGAAAAAACATGGAGCCCACACTATCTCTCGATTTTAATCCCAAAAAGATGCCTTGCCTGAATAACGAATTTCGCCTGGCAATAACCAACTTGTACGACCATGAGCAAAATTCCTCTCCTTGGATTTTTCCCATCTTCTTTAAATTGACAGATAAAGAAAAGAGGCCCAAAAACTTAGCTGAATCAGCAATGCCTAGCTGAGTCACTTCTATAAGGTTGACTAGGATAAAATATACAGGTGGCTCATTAAGCATTTGACTTAAACTAGCAAAGTAATTAACAAGATCAAAGGATAATCCTGAACAAACAGGAGTTCATAGTTAGCTCAGGATTAAGATCGAGTTACCTAGGTCATCGTATGAAATAGTCAGTCTTATCAGTAAATGACGTTATAAAGAAAGAGTGACTTACTTCTTGGTCCGGTCTTGTGCAAACTCATTTACATAGGATGTCCCCACTCGCATGTCTCTACATGAATGATCCACGATCTCGTCGTTTTCCTTGTTCGCAAAGTAGGCCGCATCCATAGTGTCGCTCAGGATAAGGTACCAAACCTTATCCCTATACTATAGACCATTTAGGTTATATACTAGAACTTGATCCCTGTCCATATTCATAATATAGTTCGAGTATTTCATGTTATAACGAAGGATGTTTATCTATTGGATTTAGGTTATATAAACAAACAATTCACTGAATAACATCTTTATTGCAAAAAGATTACAAACTATGAGTTTTAGGACATAAAACCCAACAGATTTGTTGTTCTCAAGCTGCAAAGACATCGTATTCGCAAAGACACTCTATTTGACGCTCACCCATTTTGTTGTTCTCAAACCGCAAAGACACTATATTTGACGTTCACTTGCATTTTGTTGTTCTCAAACTGCAAAGATACTAATTCCAGCATTCTCAACAACCTTAATTGAGAAAAATCTTGGTCTGATGTCTTACACATTACACACACAACTCAGTCACCCATATATACATTGTATTTGTTGTTATTTTATATGATTTGTTTTAATACTTGAATTACAAAGTAATTTTATGTTTTTTTTTTCTTTTTTTTTTTTTTTTTTGTTGTTGAAGAATGCTTTTGTTGTATTTTTGTGTCCAGATTTTACTTGGCAAATGAATGATTTTTGCTTTATGTTCATGACTCTATATCATAGGTATTTTAGTTAATTTTAGAATAATACGTTTTTAGATTTTTTTATAATTTAACAGTACTGCCAAGATTTTAGTTCATTTGAATTTTAGTTAGTTTTAGAGCAAAACGGTTTTAGATCTTTTTTGAATTTAACAATATTATCCAATATTTTAGTTTGTTTGGATTTTGAAGATATTATTTGAGAATCTTTAGAGACTAAAAAAAATGGTTTTCTCCTTAAAATTAGGAAAATACTGTTTTTTTCCATTCAAGGGCATTTTGGTCGGTTCGAAGATATTAGTAAATTTTCAATTCTATCCTTTTGTCATTTTCACAATAAAAAGGATTTTTTTTTGTCTTTTTTCAAAACTAGCATTTTATTTAGCTATTCCTATTGTTAATCCTAAAGAAAAAGAAGAAAAAAACAGAAAGAAGAGCCCAAGCCTCTTCAACCCAAAAGCCAACCGCATTAACATATGGAAGACCCTTCTTCAAAATGCTTAACACCTCAAGGGAATCATATTCAACAATTAGCCATACCCAAAGACACTGCCTTCGACAAACCTTGAGGTTTGTCGAATGACTGAAAACTCTACTTGAAGGGCACTCTGAAAAACCCCTCGAACACACTTAGTCGCACCGAGAGATCTGGAAGAATTATCTCGAATAACAAACCCAACGCCAACCTCTTGAGAAGAAAATATCCAAGATCCATCGACGTTGAACTTCAACCATCCAACTAGAGGCGACGACCAGAGCTCCGACGAAGAAACAAAACCTGAAGCAGAAGACATGTAACGCCCCAGGTTTTCCAACCTCTAGCCTAGAGACGCTACTACAACTCTAAACCCTTAGCCACGAGACTGAACCACTTGAAAACGAGCGTACCGAAAATTTCGGCAGCATAACGGCGTAAAACGGGCTAATCCAAAATTTTACAACACCTGATAAGCAACAAACACTTCTAAATGAACTCGAAACCAAACTCCACCAAACTACATATCAGAATTCACAACCTAACTTCTCTATACGAGTCAGGTCTCGTAGAAACAGGCAACATGATAAATACATTATCACCATGCAACAAAGGTTATTGCCAGTTTTAATTAACTCTACGCATCGGATACAACCTTTACTAAAACCAACAACTCACCATAACAGAAATAATGGTTATCCACTAATTAATAAAACTAACCAAGCAAACCGAAATAAACCAATATCCAACTCTAGCCTATTTCATTAATACAAATGAAAGAAATAACCCAAACGCCCTGGGTTCCTCCTCGAAGTTCTCCTCTTCCTCACCAAGGTCTAGCTCGTCATCCAAACCTGCAACTAGGGGTGGTCACGGTTCGGTTCGGTCCGATTTTGGGCCGAACCAAGAACCGAACCGAGCATGTCGGTTCTCTAGCATCTTAAACCGAGAAAACTGAATATTCCTCGGTTTTAGTTTTTGAACCGAACCGTCCTGGGTCGGGTCAGTTAGGTTCGGTTCGGTCAAAACCGGTGTCTTTTTTCTTTTTTTTTTTTTTTTAAATTTTCCTACTATTTATTTTTATTTCCTTTTAATTTTTTTTTTTTTTTATCTAAACCCACCACACCAGTACCTCTTCTTTAATTTTTAAGTCAATTACTTTTTAATTTATAACCTAAACAAATTAATCATCCATCTATAATGTAATTTATATTACCTTAAATTCCAAACATAATCAATCCATGAAAAATTTCAAATATCAACCTAAAATCATCTCAAATTACCTAAAAATTCATTCAAAATTCAAACACAATCTAAAATGATATTAAAATAAGCAAAGTCCCAATCAAAGTCCTAAAAATTAAATAAGTTCACTGTTGCCTTGTGCAATGTGATTATAATAATGCAAGAAATCTTCACAAATAGCTCAAAAACGTGCAAGTATACACATCATGGCAGCAAGTGATAAGTAATTCAAGATCGTCTCCACAGGGATTAAGTTAATGAAATTTACTACTTCTAAGCGTGATTTTCGGCGAAATTCAAGTAACCAAGGACACAAATATCATTTACTAACTAAAGTGCACAAATGTAAACTAACTTGGATGAAATTAAAGAGTATTGAAAGCAAATAATGCAAGAAAAACGGCTGAAAGCAGAGGAGAATTAAGGCTCGGATTAGGGATACTCTGTATTGTTTCCAGGGATTGCTATAGCAAAAACTGTGCTAATTCATCTCACCCAGATTTTCAACGGGAATTTTCCAATTCTCCAAAGATTAAAGCGATTAAACTCCCATTTAACCTCTTATTTTTAGCTTAATCTGATTAGTGCCCTAGGTGGTGATTTATCCCTAAATACCCACTCATTTTCACGATCATAAAAGACTAAGGTAAAGCAAAGCAATCGGTTACTAAATGTTTTCCCAAACACCCAATAACAATACTAGAAAATGGATGGCCAGTCGAAATTCCAGCTTTAAGCAATAAAGAACACTTTGCTTTAAGATGAAAATAGCACGGTTCAATTACAAACAACCCCTCGTTACAATATAGAATCCCTAATCCTCACCTAAAGAGGATTAGCTCATGTTCAAAGAGGAAATAAGTTCAATACAGCAGAAAATGCTCATACTCAACATGATTTCAACTTCTAACACAACTAATATCAATAGGAAGATAAAAGATAAGAAGAAAAGGCCAAAGAAGAAACTCCCAAGCTCAAATCCAGCTTTCCCAAGCTGAATATGGACTCCACGGCAGCTCCCCCCTGTTTTTCCTCTGTTTTTCCCCTTCAATCAGCCTCCTATCGTGTGTTTTCTTCTTCTCCCAGCCTTTCCAAATTAAGGCCTCTAGCCTTATATACCCAGCTTCAATTCGTGGAAGTAAGGGCTGATTAGACACTCCTTGCCCACTTGGACACCCTTTTAATGGCTGAAAATAGCTTCAGCCTCCAGCTGGGAATGCCACATCAATTAATGAATCTGTCCACGTGTAAAACAGCTCCAGCTGCCATTCTGCCTCTGCCAGCTCACGTTGTAGCATTATCTGTGCAAATTGAAGCTCCAGGTCAGCTTAAGTACGAGATTAGCGTGAAATTAAACACCCAAAGCCATCAATAAACACTCTCATTAAACACCACAAAATTCATTAAGACCCAACTCAATTAGCATCAACTTAAGGTAAAATTAAGCCTAAAAGCCCTAAAATCATGGCCAATAACTCTTATTTCTAAGAGTTATCATTCACCCAAAGTTCAAATACATCATAAAATGAAATTAAAGTACACAATAAAGTTTGGAGTTCAAACACAATACAATTTCAAAATACAAATTGAACCGAAGCGAGCATAACTTTCTTCCAATTTCCTTCTTCAATCACCCAAAGTAGTTACCGAGGATGCTTCATCTCCACTAATGATTTCTACAAAAAAGAAAGAGAGAAATGCATAGCAAATTAATTTCTAAAATATAAATAATGAGATATTAAAAAGATGTTCTTATAATATATAAACAATTACCTGTCTCATACTTTATAAATTCATCTGTTGTTGTCTCAATTATCTCTTGTCTATGTATAATTGGTGTGGAACATACCCAGTTTTGTGTACAAACAAGAGCTTGAACCGTTCTTGGAGACAATGTGCTACGATATAAATCCAATACTCAACCTCCCGTGCTAAAAGCAGACCCTGAAGCTACTGTTGAGATAGGAATAGAAAATACATCCTTAGCCATTTGTGCAAGAATCTTATACTTCGTAGAATTTACCTTCCACCATGTTAAGATGTCAAAATCACTGTTTATGTCGAGGTCATCTACCACCACTTCCCTAGACCTTTCACAAGGCTCAGATATGTACCTATCAAACTCAGTCTTACTCTCTTTGTTATCTTTCTGACTCAAGTGTTGAGCAAATTTATAATAATTCCGACGAGCTCGAGGTTCACCAACACTATCAATCTTGTTCTTCTCTTCCAATTCCACTGATTGAAGACTCTTCTTTTTTGTTCTCTCCTCAATATCATCCATAGCATTTTTATACTCATCATACATTTGTCTAACCAAATACTCAACCTTACTCCCAATTTCATTAGCAGTCTTTTCATCATACAGATCCGTGAGCATAAACACCACAAATTCAAGCTTATAACGAGGGTCTAGCACAACAGCAACATATAAGAGAAAATTTGTTCTATCATTATCTTTCCAATATTTATCAAACTTCACTTCCATCCTTCTTGCCATGGCACACAACATAGGATTATCACATGTTGAATAATCTTGAATTTGTTGTTGAATCAAACAAAGTTCATGAAAATATTGATTTGATGTAACATATAATGAGGCAGAAATACGTAAAGTTACATCATAGAATAATTTCAAGAACTTGGTAAAAGCACTTGCATTGTCCCAATCTTCACTCGAAGGAAGACCCTTCTTCCTCTCATTCCCCAAAAACTCTACAGTATATTGCTCATCCTCCATTTCTAACCTTTCAAAAGCTTTCTGGAATTTTTCAGCAACATCTAACATGACATATGTGGAATTCCATCTAGTAGGGACATCCAAACAAAGAGAACTCTTACTAGCTATTTTCTCATCTTTCACACAATTTTTCAATTTTAACAATCGGATTGCATTCACAATTTTTCAATTTCAATTTTTCAACATGACATATGGTGAAGATCTTACATATCGGATTGCATTCCTAATCTTAACAATTGACTCGTGGAGTTCTTTAAGAGCATCACCCACAATAAGATTAAGAATATGAGCACAACATCTTACATGCAAATATTCACCATCTAGGATAGTCCCATTCCAATTTTTCAATTTTCTCCTCAAGTAATTAAGAGCCACATCATTGGAGCTAGCATTGTCTACCGTCACAATCAAAACATTTTCTATTCCCCATTCTAACAAGCATTTCTCAATCTTTTTTCCAATGGTGTCTCCCTTATGATTTGGAATTAAGCAAAAATTTAAAATTCGTTTTTGCAATTTCCAATCATCATCAATAAAGTGTGCTGTGAGAACCATATAATTGAGATTTTGGATTGAGGTCCATGTGTCGGTAGTTAAACTAACCTTTAAATCTTTCCTCCCCATAGATACTTTCAACTTTTTCTTTTCATCCATGTAAAGTCGAAGACAATCTCTTGCAACAGTACTTCGTGAGGGCACTACAAATTTAGGTTGCAAAGTAACAGAATGCTCTCGAAATCCTTCTGATTCCACAACTCTAAATGGCAGCTCTTCGACAATAATTAATTTAGCAAGTGCTAGCCTACATTTCTCCATGCTAAAAGCTGTAGCAACCAAATTAGAACTGCCTTGTCCTTCTTTCTCTGTTTTTGCAAAACATAGAAGTTTTTGTTTAGCCTCATTTATTCTTCCAGGATATTTTTTTGCACTTAGTTCTTATGTGTTTTAACATATTTGTGGTACCATTCTTTTGAGTGTCACAAGCATATGTGGCCCCACAATAATTACACTTTGCCCTAGGATGTTCAGAACTACCTTCAATCTTTTTAAAATGTTCCCACGCACCTGAAGTTTTGTTCGAGGTATTAGTTGGCTTGCTCTTCTTTGCAGTTTGTTGGGAGGGCAAAGCAGGCGGTGACTTTTTCTTCTCCTTGTTTTTTATGCTAGAGGTTGTAGTATCTTGACTCACACCCTCCATTGTAAATAAATAACTATTTTAACAAAAGAAAAGCGCGGAAGACATTAAGTTAATAATAATGTATTAATATAAATTGCAAAAGCCAAACACAAATGGCATAATCAATAGACAATAGTAATGACATTTGAAAGTGTAAATCAATAAACATCTCATAAAATTAATTTCCACAGCCAAATAAACGTGAAAATAAGTAATGGAATAAATTCATGAGATGCAACCCCCAGATAAATAGCCAGTAGGTGACATAACATAAAGCAATAAATAACAGTTGTATACAGCGAGAATAAACTCACCTTTTTTTAACTTCTTTTTAGAATTTTTTTTTGTAACTTTACAGTTAGTATTAGACTCTTAACTTGTGAAACTTTAGGTCAAACTTTACAGCGAGAACAAAACTTCAGGTCAAACAAAACTTGTGAAACTATGAGTTTTTTATGTAAACTGATATATAATACACTGTTTTTCTTAAACTTTCACCAACCTATTCTCTATTTTTTTTTTTAGTTTTTCTAAACAGTACACTACTTTTTCTTAGTTATAGGCTTTACTAAGCTTTTCATGTATTCCCTCAAGCAAGATTTAAAATATGTTCAGAAAACAAAATTCTACAGAAACTAATGAGAAAAAAAATAGCAAAAACTAAAGAGCAAAAAAAATAAATGGTGAAGAAGAAGCTTTTGAACTTTGAAGTAATGTTACCGTCACATTATCACCGGCGAAAGCTTCGTGAGAGAATGAGAGAAGAAGAAACAGCGGCAGCGTGAAAATGGAGAAGAAGCGCCGGCGGGGCGGCAGGACGACGACGTTTAAAATGGAGAAGAAGAAGAAATGCAAAGAAGCGCCGAAGATGGAGAAGATTAAGCCGCGAGGCAGCGGCGAGGCGGGGCGACGAGGTTTATGTTGGGTTTTATGCCCTAAAACTCGTAGATAGTAAATGTACATTTGACCAAACATTAATAAAAGTGATGTATTATTCAATGTTTGTATTATATCTTGTCTTATTAACCCTAATCCAATAAACTAAACATCCAAGGCTAATAGAATGAGGCTTGAACTAGTATGTAGGGACATACGGGGATCGATGTTCAAGTTTTAGCCTAAAGGGTCTGTAGTATAGGGATAAGGCTGGGTACCTTATCCTGGTGACACTATGGATACGGCCCGCTTTGTATATTGATACAAACGTATTGATCCAACGCGTTCATGTAAGTAGACATGCGAGTGGGGGTATCCTGTGCAATGAGTTTGCACAAAGACCGGACCGCGAAATAGTTAACCACTAACTGTAACACCGTTAGTTAGTTCGGTTTCTATTTCACTAGGATGACCTAGGCAACTTGGCCTTAATCCTGAGTGGATTATGGACTCCTGTCCATGAGGGATTGTCCTTTGATTTGTACGGGTGAGAGTGGCCTATTCGCCGACTCAATAAGCCTACCATTTTGGGGACGAGACCGAGTGGGGAGCTGGGAACATAGTCTTACAAGAAGGAATTCACTCCTTCCCTACTTTAGGGTAAGTAGAGGTGTGTTCCCTTAAGTGGTGTCTCCGGGTCTTGAACAATGGGCCCTACCCTCTCTATGGCACGAGAGGGATTTCTGTTTGTTGGTTGGACCTCAAACAGGTTGTTCATTAGAGGAGCACTGGTACTTAAGGACCAAGAGGTAGCCCAGGGGTAAAACGGTAATTTGACCTAGCTGGGGTACGAACACACGTGAAGGGCTAACTTGCTGTTGATGGTCGATATCCGTGGACACAGAAATATATCTGCAGTGAGAAGAGTGCAACTGTGGTTCTATAGTGGAGTGAACCACAGTTAACGAATATTGATTAACTTGGTTAATGAGTTTAGCCAATTAATCTCATATCGTTGGAGCTTCTGATCTGTAGGTCCATCAGGTCCCACCGGTAGCTCTATAAGGGCGTTGAGGTAAATTTCTAAGGGTGATTTGAATATTCGAAGTGGTTCGAATTTTAAGTTTAAATATGAATTGGATTCATATTAAAAACTATAGGTTATAATTAATACACATATGATGTATATTAATTCTATAGTTAATTTGAGAGATATATATATAATTAAATATATGATATTTAATTGTGATATTAATTAATTGGTGAATTAATTAATAATTTGGTTTTAATTTTAATTAAATTTGATTTAATTAAGCTATATTAAAACTATAGGATAAATGGAGTTTATTTTGTATAAATATGTTTATACAAATGTTATTTAATTAAATTAATAGTTAATTTAATTAAAGGTTTAATTAATATTATTAATTAAATTATTTCCCATCAGTTAGGGTAACTGATGGGAACGTGTGCTCCCTTTTTTCCTCAAACTTGCGTGAATGGAGGGTTTTAAGGGAGTAGTTGTGCATTTTACGGTATGCTCTCCATCATTCAATTAGGCTCTCTCTGAAATCTTACGCAGAACTCTCTCAACCTCTCCAATTCTAAGAAAGCTCTCTGCAATTCTCTCCCAAAAAGAATACAGAGAAATTTTTCCATAGAACCCTTAAAGATTGTGCTCCCACAAGCCCCTAACGCGCAACCTTCAAGAGAATACTGGTGGATCTTTGGTGGTGGTGTTCGTGACGATTTTACAACGAAATCAAGGTCTCTTTGCTGCTGGTTTTTGGCGAGTTTCTGGGAGTTTTGGTGAAGTTAATCGAGAATTTCTACAAAGGTATGTTTTTCCTTGATCTAGGATCAATAGGATCCAAATTAGATGAGATTAGATCTAGATTTTTCCTAATGAGTTTTAGCATGTTTTATAATTAAAATTCAGCATGTTAAATTATGTTTACTGCTGTGTTTTTATTTGCCAACGTATTGGTATTTTAGTTCAAATTAAAACTGAGTTAAGGTTCTGTACGTTTCCGCTGCAAAAGGGCTTTTATCCCTTTAGTTTAAACTGGAGAAGAAAAAGAAACGCAGAGAGCAGACTAGATGGAGAAGAAGACTGAAGATGGACTGGAGGCGTGGGTGGATGGGTGAATCGTGAAATTGCAGATCTAGGGTTTCATTCTTTTTTAATTAAAATCAGTAAAACACATACATGGGCTTAATGTATACGCGGGCTGTTATCTCAAAAAAAAAATTGTATACGCGGGCTGGGAAGTAGATTGGGCCGTGGGGTTGGGCTGAAGTAGCTGGACTGGACAGTGGACATATCACATATGTTATGAATAATATGAATATATATTATATTCGGTTCGGTTCGGTTTTTTTCGATTTTTTAAACCTGAGAACCGAGAACCGAACCGAGAATGTCGGTTTTTTACATCCATGAACCGATGGAACCGAAAATTTTAAAGTAATCGGACCGAACCGGTCCGTTCGGTTTGGTTCGTCGGTTCAGCTCGATTTTTGCTCACTCCTACCTGCAACATCTAAAATTTTGGAGGGAAGATGGGGAAAGGGTATAAGTACAACCGTGGTACTGGTAAGCAGCTCACACTTACCAAACCACAAACAACAAACAACGCAACCAACATGCTTTACACACGCATCCAACATGCTTTCACAACATAAACTAACAAGTAACATGCTTATACAACCACAAATATCCAACATACCTTTAAGCCATAACTAACAACATGCTTAAAATGACAAACTCATGCAAATGCATCACACACTATGCAACACATGCACTAGGCTCCACATGATTTCCGCGTCATGCTCCACTACACATGAATTCTGCACCATGTGCTGCGCTACTCACATGATTTCCGCGTCATGCTCCGCTACACATGAATTCTGCGCCTTGGGCTGCGCTACTTACATGATTTCCGCGTCATGCTCCGTTACACATGAATTCCGCGCCATGTGTTGCACTAATTACATGATTTCTGAGTCATGCTCCGCACCTACTCCACATGAATTCCGCGCCATGTGTTGCGCCACTCATACGTGATTTCCGCGTCACGCTCCACACTCACACCCACGTGATTTTCGCGTCACGCTCCGCTACACATGAGTTACGCACCATGTGTTGTGCCTCACACCCGACTCATGCTACACATCCCCCATGCAACATGCCAACCGGACTCATCATGCTCGACTCAACAGTCACTAAGCCTAAGACAAGCACCTATCATGCTTAAACTTCTTAAGCGTACACGTCTCAAGCAAAGCAATAAATACAATTCAAGATTAACACAACCATTTCAATGTTCACAATACAACAGTGTATACATAGAAATTCATACTTAGCACAATTATAAGTAAAGCGGATAACAAACAAACATACTTCAAGCAGTCAAACAAGCTTAGTAAGTAGAAACTACTTACCTATAGTGCTTCCAAGGCAACATCAACAAGCCTAAAGTAGCCAAGATGAACTCCTAAATTACAAAGGCAGCTAAAAGGGGTTAGAATTTACCTAAAGAAACTTAAGATAAGCTTGAAAAGTCAAATCCCACTTACTAGGCCTATTTCTTTGTTAAACAACCTTCAACATTCCCCAAACTGAAAACCCAAAACCTTTAGTCCATGGGCAACCATATCTAAGACACAACGGGCCATGGGTATACGCTGAATGACCATAACTAAGGCTTTTCAGCCGTTGGACAGCAAGCACAAAAGTATATTTAGGGATTCCAAGGGCTCCTAGAGGTTGGGCAACGCTACTCGAGTCTAGACAGTTGATAAGTGATACACTAGCATGCTTTTTAAACCACGACCAGCAAGCAGAACCTCTTTATTTCCATTCTAAGGACTCCAAAGAGGTCGGGCAATGCTAACAAGGCCTAAACAATTAATGGGCTTGATCTAGCATGCTTTTTAAGCCACGAACAGCAAGCAAAAGCTCACTTAAACCATGCTTAAAGAAATTATAAGGATCGGGCAAAGCTACATAGGCGACGAGACTAAATGGCATTGATGAACTACATGGATTTAAACTAAAACAACAATGATGACCCATTTAAAAGCATAAACTAGGACCCATAAAAATTAGACAATACCTTAAGAGTCTAAATAACTAATGGGTAACGATTAAACATGCTCCTAAAGCTAGAACAACTAATGGGCAACCCAACTTAAGACTTACAAGCTAAGGACAACAATGAAATTTACCTAAACGGACCCATTTTCACGCTAGACGGGTTATTCTAACCTCTAACAATGTATTATCCTAACCTCTAATGATGCGCTAGAATGCTCCTTGGGCAGTGGGTTATCCAAACGAACTCGTTTCAACGCTAGACGGGTTATCCTAACCTCTAATGATGCGCTAGAATGCTCCTTGGGCAGTGGGTATTCGAGTTGAAGTGTTTCGAACTCAATCGAACACTTAGACGACGCTGCAGAATAGAAAATCCAACACCACATTAAAATTCCAGCACCTAAACAACATGGATATTTTAATCTAAACACCAACCAAGCATGGGTAAATGCCTAGACTTACCGGAATTGCTTAAACAACACCGAGGCACCCACGATTTGAGCAAAGACGGCGCTGGGCAGCAGCTAATCAGACTTAAATCCTGAAATACGGAGTCCATAACGATTGGGCATTTGCTCAAACTAGAATAAAAGGTCTAAAGGTGCATGGGTAAGGGATTAGACTTACCTAAAATGCCAAACGACTTCGAAAACACCCGAAACAGCTGCTGGACAGAGGCGAAAACGCGAGGAACTGAGGTTTCGAGCTGCTAGGACGTGAGATCTAACGAATCGAACAAAAGAACACTTTGATCGGGCTTAAAACGACCAAGAACAATTGAAAAGAGCTTACCCACGATCTTTACCTTGCTGAAAACGCAAGGAAAGAGAGAAGCGACGCGACTCCACGATGATTACGCGAAGGAAGAAACCCACGAAACCCACCTGAATAGCGAGAGGGACGCGCGACTCGAGTTGGGTCCTCACGGCGGCGACGCGACGAGGAAGACCAGCAACGGTGAGGCGGCGGCTCAACTTTGACAAGGCTGGGTCGAGCGGCGGCTGAAGCAAGAAGAAGAAGGAGATGGGCTGCACGATGGAGGAAAAAAGAGATAGAGAGAGCTTGCGGAGAGACGACAAGGCGCGACTCCAACGGCTGCGGCGGCGCAGTATGGACGGCGGCGACTGTAGGGGAAAGGCGGCGGCGGCGCTCAATCTCCGGCAAGGGGTTGGGCGGTGGCGACTGGGTGGTGCGGCGGCTACACACACGGTAGGGGGTGGGTTTTGCGGCAACTCCAATATGATGGAGAGAGATGAAGAGAGATAGAATTAGGGCTTGAGGGTCTTTTTTTTTTTCCTTTTCCTTAATCCTTTCTTATTTTTCTTAATAACCTTAAGCCCAAAAATATGATTTTCCCTCAACCGAACCCAACATTCAGCGTATAATTAAATTATGACGCTTAAACTCCTCAACCAACTCGGACCAAGTCCAACGAGTTTTAGGGAGAGATTTAAACACGCTAATTTCCCTAAACACCTTAGTTTATAATTAAAATTCCCACAATACAAGCCAAATAATAATTTTATAAAATTCGACTATATCTATGGAATTTAATTAACACCAGAAGTGTATGGGACGTTACAAGACAAGTCGGATCGAAATTTCAGAAGAAGCAAAAACCCACTCTTGAAGATAATATAATCGACAATCCAGGCCAATTTCAACGATACATCAAGTAATGGCTTTCCAAATTTTGCTGAGTTTCTATCATTCCTCAAATGGCCCAACAATTGACACATGCTAGGGCTAAGTTTTCTTTGCTTAAAACACGAATCTAGGAATTTAGGTCTAATTATTTCTAATGTCTCAATCAATTCACTAAACTTAGTGCAATTAGTTAATTATTTAATTTGATGGATTATTCAGATTAATTGATTAGTTAATTAGGTCGTAATTTGATGGATGCTGTATGATCGGGTTAGCAATTATAGGTGGCAGGATCTTTCCTGGATTAGGGATAGATCAATTGGGTAATTAACAATGGAATTAGCCTTTAATTAGAAGTGATTCAATGATCAAACTAGCTAATTAACCCCAAAGTCTTCCAAATCAATGTCGCTAAGTAGAATTAGTTTTTCTTGCGCTTTTATCTTTCTGGTAATTTACTTCTTTAATTTCTCGTCATCTCTTTTCATGCAAATCCCCCCTTCCGATCACTTAAACTCTAAATAATTAGGAAATAATTGTCAACCGCCACTCCATGTGGACGACCCGGCCACTACTACTGCAAAGTAATTTAGTAGTTGGAGTTTATAAATTTTACTTGAGTTCGACTCTCGACAAGTCGTTCCTTCATTAAGTTGCCGACATCTTCACCAGACCTCTATATCCAAACAGTCATTCAAAACTTTACGAATCAAACTGACTGTTCAACCACTACCATCAGTTTGAGAAAGGATATAAGAATGCCAACAACGCAGCAATCAACCTCCACAATCCACACCAACACCGTAGCAGCAGCCACCTTACCACAATATGGAACAAATGCAAATTACCTCAAATACGAAGCATCTGGCAATATGGGCAATATGGCCATTGGCCATTCCTTACAAATGCAGTTGCGATCTTTCTCATTTCTAGGAATTCACAGTTAAGAAATTCTTTCCAAATGCAGCTGACAATATGGTCAAATCTTCAAATATAGTCTATGATTATCTTACCCTTTGATCAATTGCACAAGAGGATTTTTCTGGGTTTTTTTGGAAAAGTAAAAAGAAAAATGAAAAAAATTATACAAAACGTACTATTTTGAAACAATTTGGAAAAACCATGTGTCGCGCTTGTTCAACAAGTGCGACAGCCTTCTGTCACGCCTCTCAAAGAGGTGTGACATGATAATGGTGATGTCACGCCTCTTGAAGTGGCGTGACACACCCCATTTTCTTTTTTTTCTTTTTTTTAATTTTTAACTTTTTTGTCAAATCTGGTCAAAATCAACCGAAATACCAACCATTCAACCATTTCTTTTTATTTTTTATATTTTGTTTAACCCATTTCTTTTATTTTTATTTTTTATCTTGTTTAACCCATTTCTTTTATTATTTTATTTTGTTTAACCAATTTCTTTTATTTTTTTATTTTGTTTAACCAATTTCTTTTATTTTTTTATTTTGTTTAATAATTATTATAAATTATTAATGATAACATGATGATTATGTTTTCTTAATGATTGATTTTTCTTTAAATTTTGAAGTTTGCATTTTTAAAAATATAGATCTTTTATGGACTTTATTAAGAAGCTAGGTTTAAATTGTTTAAAAAAAAGAGTTTATTCCACATTCACACTTTTATTTCTAAAATGAAATATCATAATCTAATATAACTTATAGTGTTTTTTTGTTCCAATATCATTATGCATTTAAATATACTTGAGATTTTTTAAAAAATAATTACAATAACGGTACGTCTTTTTTGAGAATCATCATTTTAGAACATGTTTGGGTAACGATTACATTCTTGATTTTGGCTTGTTGTTTTGATTTTTTTTTTTTAAATCTTAAAATCAAAATTAAAAAAAAAATGTAGTTGGTAATTTCCGTTTGTTCTTTTTTTTTTAATGAAAAAATATATTTGTGTTGTCAACCGCTTTAAAAGAAAAATAATTACTCAAAAAGGAAAAAAAAACATCATTCCAATTATCGATAATCAATTCATTATTGAGTTGTCATAAGTCTTTTAGCAATATCATTATGAATTTTTTTTTAAAAAGGAGCAATATCATTATGAATTTAAACATACTTGAGATTTTTTAAAAAATAATTACAAACCAAATTGAGGACTTTTATGTCTTTTTTGAGAATCATCTTTTTAGAACATGTTTGGGTAACGATTTTATTCTTGATTTTGGCTTGTTGTTTTGATTTTTTTTTTTAAATCTCAAAATCAAAATAAAAAAAATGTAGTTGGTAATTTCTGTTTGTTCTCTTTTTTTAATGAAAAAATATATTTGTTTTCGCTAACAACTATTTATTGTTTATTTACTGTTCTCTCCAATTTTAAACTAAATTTTTACTTAAAAAACAAATCAAGTTCTAGGATTTTTTTAAAAAACATTTCTGATAATTATTAAGAAATTTTTTTTAAAAGAATATTTGTTTTCTCATACAACTGGTAAAATTAACTATTTTAGCATAATTTTTTTATTGCATATTTTGAAAAATGTGCATGCCTCTCTCAAAATAAATATTTGAATGCAATTAAAAAGAAAAAAAAAAGGAAGAAAGAAAACGTGGTCTGGGCCTTCATTTCAACCTGACGGACGAAGACAAGACATGGACAGCTGGCAGCTGCAGAGTTTTGTGCGGTTTCCACCTCTTCGTCATCCGCGTCTCCTTCCGTCCGTTTCCTTCCGTTTCGTCCGCTTTTCGTTCCGTTGGTTTGCGAATGTCGCGCCTCTGGGAGAGGCGCGACCCGGAAAACGACAAAGTGTCGCGCCTCTTTGTCGCGACACATGTTTTTTCTAAATAATTTGAAAAGGGTTCGTTTTGTCTAGATTTTTTCATTTTTTATTTTACTTTTTCAAAAAACCCGATTTTTCTCTCTAAACTGAATGATGGGGCAGATTTATGGGAGATTTGACTGTCATAATTAATGACACTTTTTCTCGAAATAGAAAAATTAAATCCCGTCGACCATTTGATTTTTTTATTTTTTATTTTAAAAAATTAAGTTTATAATCACTACTCCTACTTTTATATATATATATATATATATATATATATATATAGCTTTACTATTTACTTTCTTCTTATGTTTTCAAAAACCAAATCAAATTTTGGGAAAAAAGGAAAACTATTATGAAAAACTTGTTTTTGTTTTTGAAATTTGGCTAAAAATTCAAATATGTTCATAAAAATGAAAACCATCGTAAAAAAAATTGGGAGAAAACAAACATAATTTTCAAAAATAAAAAATCCAAAACCAAATGGTTATTAAACATGGCCTCGTTAATCTCCCAAAATCAAGGAATTTAGCTCCCTATTGCATTGGCTAGAACTGCATTTTTCCTTCTGTTATTTAATTCTCAATTGGTGATGTTTGTGATAGATTGGAAAAATTATAGTGAATGAGATATATTTTCTGATTAACCAAGGTTGTTTTTGTTTATTTTGTACATCAAGTTTTTTTAGTACAACAATTGCGAGGGTGAGGGATAAAACCATCAACGTTTGTGATGATAATTAGTGTCTTATTCCATTAAGTTTTGTTCGGATTGGCATATGTTATTCCCATGGCAATTCATCTGATCGCAAATATCTGAAGAGGACATGACGTGGATACCTTTCAGCTCCGATGTGGTCATTGTATCAACGAGAAAATTTCTAGTACTATCGTAGTACATGCTCCCTCCATTCAGCATTTGCCACACAATTCTTAAATACTTCCCTCATGACAAACAATGAATGGAGGTAGTATGAAAAATTTCAAACTACCGTAGTACTTCGGTTGATGGTGAGGTGCTGAAAGGTGAGAGTATACTCTGTAATTACCTTGTGAGAGTTGGGTTTCATTCGATGAATGCTGCCGATTAATGATAATAAGAGTGACTCAGTGAGTGACTCAGTGGATGTAGATTGCATTTGATCGAACCACTATAAATCGGTGTTCTTCTATACCCTTTTCTTTTTTCTTTCTTTTTTTTTTTTTGAGTACGTCAACATTTGGAGGTGGGTGGATTCGAACCTCTGACTTCTTGGTCAGGAGGACATGCCAATTACCGCTGAGCTATGCTCACTTTGGCTCCTTTTTTCTTTATTCAGTGTGATTGTTAGCAATTAATAGATTGGAAATGTTGGCTATTGGTTGTTTATCATCTTAGGATAGCTTGCTTAGACCCCATTTGATAACCATTTGGTTTTTGGTTTTTGGTTTTTGAAAATTATATTTGTTTTCTTTCAATTTCCTTACCATGGTTTTCATTTTTGTTAAGTAGACATTTGTGTTCTTAGCCTAATTCCAAAAACAAAAACAAGTTTTTGAAAACTACGGTTCCGTTTGATAACCATTTGGTTTTTTTGTTTTTGATTTTTGAAAATTAGACTTGTTTTCTACCAATTTCCGTACCATGGTTTTCATATTTGTCAATGACACATTTGAATTCCTAGCCAAATTCTAAAAACAAAAACAAGTTTTTGAAAACTACTTTTTTTAGTTTTCAAAATTTGCTTGGTTTTTAAAAACAAGAAAAGAAAGGTATTAGAAAAACAAAGAAACTTATAGGTGGAAGTAGGATTTATAAGGTTAATTTTCAAAAACCAAAAACCAAAAACAAAATGGTTATCAAACGGGGCCTACTTTTTTTTGTTTTCAATTTTTGACTTGGTTTTTGAAAATATGGGGAGGTTGTATATAATAAAACAAAGAAAGTTGTGGGTCAAAATATTGTTTATAAGCTTAATTTTCAAAAACCAAAAACCAAAAACGAAATGGTTATCAAACGGGATCTTAGTTACTGATATGTTGATAATTAGTAATTGAAGTTAGGCTTAAGAATCTACGACATCAAATGACAATGCCTCAAATTTGATCATTTTACAATTTACATAAATATAGTTCAAAGGTTAAGATATTTCTACCTTTCTTAAAGAGTCATAAAGTAATATACATGAATATAGCTCAAAGGTTAAGATATGTTTATCTTTCTTATAGAGTTGTAAAGGAATCTCCACTCCTATATTATGATGTAATATGTTTTCTTTTATATAAAATTTCATTTTACATTCGTGGGAGATTCTTTCATTCAATTGATAATTCATCTTTGTTTGCTTATACTTAAAATTGAGAAAATAATAAATTTAGGTAAAAGAAATGAATTTATATGATGAGTTTATTTCAAAATATGTTGTGTTAATCAATGCCAATAGTAATACCAAAGTTCTTGGGTTTTTTTTTCTTTTCTAAATGTTTATTGATATCTACTTTTACATTGAACTCCAAAAAATAATAATAAAAACAGTACTCTTGTACATAATGATAACCAAAAGCCAACAAGAGTTTAGCTCAACTGGCATAACTTTGTACTGATAACCATAAGGTTTGTAGTTCGACACAAACCTTGTACTGATAACTTTGTACTGGCATAAATGTGGTGGATTGTTGAGAAAATATATCAACTTGGTAATCCTATGAAAATTATAAAGCTCCTGAAATCAACACTATTAATCTAAAGTTTGATTTCCAATATACTGGCATATTTTAATCTCTTATTCCATCAAGTTGTAGCAAGATCATCAATAATGTTGCAAATATCAAATAATCCTAATGAATTCACTCCTCGCATGTGTTCCATATTTAGATCTAATCCTTATCATTCAAGCACCGGTTCCTTTTATATTCGCATTCGGCTTCCTTTCAATTAGAAGAGTATAATATTATTCTCGAACGATTATGCCAATAACCATAGATCTAAAATCTAGTTTAAGTCATTATAAATTCAACTGTTTAATATATTCTTACAACATATGCTCTCCTTTACACGTAAGTCGTTGGATATTAAATTGATATACGATACTCAATAAGTGGACGAAGAGAAAACAACTATACAGAAAGTTGAACTCGAAAATCTCTTCTTGTACCATGAAATGACATTTATATTCTGTTGTTTGCTGGCTACTGTGATGTTTGTTTCTCTGTTTAGGCAGTGGTTTTGTTGGGTTGTTGTCTTTGTGCAGCACATGGTATCTTGTGGATCAAAAGTCCTTTGGAACTTCAAATATTAAGCCAACATCTAAACTCCAATAAAGTCCAGAAATATCTACAAAAAAATCATGATAATAATAATAATAAATTCAAAAAAAAAAAAAAAAAAAAACCTATCTGTTTTAATAGTTATTAAACAATTATTATAAGCTGAATCAAATACTTATATATATAAGCTGCAATGAACCATCAAATATGAAAGCTTTATTCCTTTTGATTTTTTTAGGTTTAAAAGGGCCCCATTGGTAAGGTCCTTGATTTTTTCTTTTCTTTTCTTTTTTTTGGTTAAACTATAAATTGTCTATGAATTTTGTTGGTTGTGTCTGGATAATTCTTAAACTAAATAAAAGTTTTAATTACATTTGATTTTGATTCTGATAAATTTTCATCGATGTTGTTAGTCAAGATTAAAACGTCGATGTCAATGAAAATTTCGAGGTCTCAGTTTTATGGAAATGACGATAAAAATATCTATAAAATGTCGAGTCGATGGATATTTCTGAAACAAAAAGTTCAAAAAAAATATTTAAATTAATAAATAAATATTTTAAATTTTAAAATGGGTTAAAATTCTTATTATAAATATTATCTCCACTTTACTTACATTTTTTTTGTTATTTTGTTCATATTTTATCGATTTTCTACAATATAATATAAATGTCGATTCATCCCTCACGTCGATGTCCAATCCATGGACATGTGAAAATGTCAACATGTCGACAGAAATTTAATACATTAGTTGTTAGTTAAATGTTAACATTGAACTATCGACTAATGATCAGTATTTGCAAAAAAAGATTGATGATTTAGTCGAATCGGAGAAAGAGTAGACTAGTTGGATAAAATAGGGGTGAGGCAGGCAAAAAATATTCAATTTAAAATGTATTCCACTTGCCTATCCTATTGAATTTTTTAGCGAATTGAAAATAAAGTTCGGGGTTGCCATTAAAATTTTTAATAGATTAACATTTTTTATTTTTCATTTCCAATTTCTTGTTCTCTATTTTAGGGAAATTGGACCTTGATTTAAACAAATGTTACGATTTTTACTCTCTATTATTCAATTCCGACTAAATCCATGCACTAATTTGAACAAAAAAGCTCTTCTAAAAAAAAAAAAAATTGAACAAAAAAGCAAGTAAAAATATTCTAAAATAGACTAGTTTCAACAAAAAATTAAGTGTAGCACAAAATTAAACTCCGTTAATATAAAAGATTGGACATTGAATAGATCTTCGAAAACTCACAAACTCAACTAAAGTTTAGCTCAAGTGTTATATTTGTTTGAAATTTCATCATTTTTGTATCGGATATATATATATATATATATATATATATATATATATATATATATATATATATATATATATATTACATTTTATAAGTAAATGTAATAAAATCATGCTTTTTTTATTTATTAAAATTGGAAACCAAATAATTATCCCTTTTTCCAAATTCGTACAAAGTTTTGAGAAACGTTGCTAAAAAAGAGAGATATGAACAATTAAATCCAAGTATATCTATTCTAAAAAAAATGGATGCAAGAGACTGCAACGGATATTAAGCACATTATCAAATGTGTACAGAGGAATAATTTCCATCTTAATATTAATGAAATAATCTCACGGTATAAATACCCAGTGAGTTGACCAGAAACTCATAACAGAAACTAACTGAACTGAATAATACAATAAAGAATATTAAGTAATATTCTGTAATACAACCCCTTAAGATGGACTATGGATGTTAATGAGTCCCATCTTGACCATAAAAGGATGAAGAGATGAGCCCAACGGCTTTGTAAACATGTCAGCTAGCTGGAACTGAGAACGAATGGGCAGAAGCTTCAGTATTCCCTTCTCAACTTTATCGCGGACAAAGTGACAATCGATCTCGATGTGTTTCGTCCGCTCATGAAACGTGGGATTAGTAGCAATGGAAATCGCAACATTGTTATCACAGTAAACGAGAGCAGGGGCTAGAGATGGAATGTGAAGGTCACGTAAAAGGTGCGATAACCAGGTGAGTTCACTAGAGACAACTGCAAGAGCACAATATTAGGCTTTAGCAGAAGATCTAGACATCGTGCCCTATTTCTTAGTCTTCTAAGAAATAATTGAGTCACCCCTAAAAACGCAAAAACCCGTGACTAACTTTCGAGTATCTAAGCATGAACCCCAATCTGAATCCACGAATGCCTTTAATTGAAAATGCTTAGAAGAACGAAGGAGGATGCCCTGTCCTGCAGTGCCTTTCAGATACCTTAAAAGGTGGTGTGCAACAGCTAAATGTTGAGATGAGGGCTTGGCAATGTACTGACTTAATTTGTGGACAGAGAAGCAGATGTCTGGTCTTGAGATCTGAAGATATAAGAGACGTCCAACAAGTCTTCGATAATTAGAAGCATCTTCGTGAGATAAAGAGACACCAGAAGATGCAGAAAGTCGAAGGTTGGGAACCATCGGATAAGAGGTTGGTTTAGAGGCAAGAGAGCCACAATCTTTAAGGATCTCTAAGCAGTACTTGCACTGTGAGAGGTAGATACCAACAGATGCCCTTGATAATTGCAGTCCAAGAAAAAACTTTGCAGAGCCAAGGTCTTTAAGCATAAAGTTGGCCTGAAGGAGTTGCCTAACTCCATTGATAACAACAGGAGAAGGACCAGAAACTAGTATGTCGTCAACATACACAAGTAAGGCAACAAAGGAAGGTCCATGTCCCTTAGTAAAGAGCGAGTAATCTGCTTTGGATTGGATAAAACCATTGGCAATCAACACAGATGAGAATTTGTGGAACCACTGTTGGGATGCTTGCTTAAGTCCATAGATGGACTTATGGATTTTACAGGCAAGGGGTACATTAGAAGCATCCTTCTGAGATGAGTAATATCCCAATGGAATACTCATTTAAACTTCTTCAAAGAGTTCTCCGTTAAGAAATGCGTTGTTGACGTCCATTTGTATGAGAGACCAGTTAAAAGAAGCTGTAAGGGAGAGCAAAATCTTAATGGTTGCAATCTTAGCCACATGTGAGAAAGTGTCCACGAAATCAACACCCTCCTGCTGGCTATACCCCTTGGCAACTAAACGTGCTTTGTAGCAGTCTACAGATCCATCAGCATTGTATTTTACTCTATAAATCCATTTGCATCCCACTGTATGTTTCCCAGGTGGAAGAGGAACAATACTCCAGGTTGAAGTGTGTTCCATTGCTGCAATCTCAGCATCCATTGCTTTGTGCCAAGGTTTCAGTTTGACAGCCTGAGCAAAAGAAAGCAAGGTTCAAGGCTTCCATCCGAGAGGGTAGCGTTGAGACGCTACCCTTGAGCGTCCCAACGCTGGCCCAAAAGTCAGAATGCACGTATTCGAGGCAGCGTCTCGACACTACGGCACTTTTCGAAATTATTAGGGCATGCAACACGACAGCGTTGCGACGCAGTGTCCTTAGCATCGCGGCAGAATGTGAGTTATAAAAGGAAAACGATGCTGCTGATAGAGGGGAGCTTCTTTGGAGAGGAAAATACGACTTTGGAGAGCAGAAACTGCACAAAACACAGGGGAGATCGAGGGAAGCTTAATTTGGGAGCTGAGATCGTGGGAATCGTGACAGGAACATGCGGCAACCACGACTAGCGAGTTTATTCTTTCTCCCTTGTTTCTTGTACTGTTTTTATGAGATTTTGGACAAATTTTGCTTGTGATTTGGAGACTATAAGTAGCTAAATTTCCGTTTCTTAGGGATTTGATGCAGCCATTAGATTGTATGGATTAATATAGGGATTTTTAGGATGGTTCGTAACGCCTTTTATTTATGCAATTTGAATGCTTAATGCTTATAATCTCTTGATCACGGATTGTATGTTGTATTATCTCAACTAACTGCTCGGGAGAGGGTAGTTTAGATTAGATTATCAATTGCATGACTTAGGTGGTTCTATAATCGGGAGATTTAGGATTGCTTGAGAAACCGTTATAAGGATTGTTCCTTAATGCTTATGCTTGTTGTAGAAATTAGATAGGGATATCAATTTCTTAATTTGCATAAAGAATTAATTGTGCTCGAGAGAGGCTTTTAATAATCAATAATCCTTGGTTTATGAAATCGTTACGTGTCCATTCATATTTAATCACTGAATTAATCCATGCATCTAATAGGTGAAATCAATTCCCTAAGGTTTTTCTCCATTAAGTTTCCACCCTTTTAATTGCTTTGAGTAGTTTTTATTAATTTGTATCTTTCTCGAATCTTTTCTCTAAATAACATTGGGCGAATATACCTTTAATAATTAGGTGAGCTAGAAAACCAATCCAGAAGACGACATTCGATTTTTAATCACTATATTATAACTTGGGTCCGTACACTTGCGGTTAGCAATTTAAGCATCAAGTTTTTGGGGCCATTGCCAGGGATTGGCAATTATTTAGTTTCACTTAATATTTTGGGGAATTTGTTTGGTCTTACTTTGGAGTGTATTTTATTGTGTTTTTCTTATTTTTCCTTTTGCTCTTTATTTTTGTTGTTTTTGTTTTGTTTTTGGTTCATTTTAGGTTGTGATTCTGTATGCGAAAAGATAAGGACGCTCTGTTAGTTCCTTTTGACTTTGAAATTGAAAAGACTTGCAAAAAGAACAGGAAGGAGAAAAGGCCATTAGTTGATTCAGCCTTGCCAATCGTCATCAATCGGGACCTGTCCTGTATTCGGCAAGATGAACCAGAAAAATCAATTGAAAGATTGTTGTCCTTGAGTAAACAACTGACTGATATGAGGTTATAGTTGAAATTCGAAACAAATAACACATCCTTTAACAACAGATGGCCTGATAATTGAATATCCCCAATATGTTCAACAGTCATATGAAAACCAGTTGGAAGAAGGACACTAACTCCATACAATCGACGCCAATTCTGAAATGAATCATGATGATGACAAATATGCCTAGATGCTCTAGAATCTAAGATCCAAACGTTTGACTTAGGCATACGAGATGAATGGAGTGATGAACAAAAACCTGCAGTGTGAGTGAGAGACGATGCTGCAGTTATTGGTTCAGTTTTGGCTGATTGAATGTGTGTATTGAGTAGCTCCATCAATTGTGTAGACTGACTTGAACTCAAGCTGGAGAAGAAGCCAGACTGAGGTTGTGAAACGACATTTGTTTCAGCAGGCTTGGATCTTGAATTGTCATTGCCCGATGAATTTGAGTTCCGAAATTTATAACCCGAGGGGTATCCGTGTAGTTTATAACACTTGTCAACCACATGTCCTTTGATTCCGCAATGAGAGCAGATAGGGCGCTGATTTTCTCTCATTCGAAAGCGATCATTGTTCTGCTTCTTGGAGGCTTCAGCAGCAAAAAGAGTGACATTCTCTTGTACATTAGGCACTGAAATGTTACCGGTTGTTCGTTGATGTTCTTCTTGGACAATTAGGGCAAAGACTTTAGTGATATCAGGAATAGGATTCATCGACAGAATTTGGGCGCGAACGGCGATATATGAGTCACTGAGTCCCATGAGAAAAATCATGACGAATTCCGACTCCATATGCTCTGTGAAAGGCTTAATTCCTCCGCATGTACAATCGCAAGTCGGTTGATAGTCGCAAAGTTCTTGCCAAATCGTTTTCAGCTTAGTGTAATATGCTTCGATCGACAAATTTCCTTGGCTTGAAGTAACAAGCTCCTTGCGAAGCTGATAGACATGTGGCCTGTTGCTCTGCTTGAATCTTCCATGGAGTTCATCCCAGACAGCCTTAGCAGATCTAGTGTAGTTTATGCTAGCGGCGATTTCTTTGGATACGGAATTGAGGATCCAAGACGTGATTATGTTGTTATTGCACTTCCAAGCAATCGATTTCCTTCCTTCTAGTTTCTTGATCGATCCATCAATGAAACCTTCTTTGTTTTTCCTTGAGAGTGCAATTAACATCGCCTTTCTCCACGATCCATAGTTGCTTGCACCAATTAAGGGTTGTGTAACCAAAACGACTAAAGAGCTATATGAATGATGAAGATGGAAGGAGTTAAGCTACGCATCAATCACTGAAGAATCATCGCTTGAAGTCTCCTTGTCCGCCATGAATCAAGAAGAAGAAGTCACGATGGGGAAAGTGAAGAAAAATGCATGAAAACGAGTTAAAGCTCTGATACCATATCAAATGTGTACAGAGGAATAATTTCCATCTTGATATTAATGAAATATTCTCACGAAATAAATACCCAGTGAGTTGATCAGTTATACAAACAGAAACTAACTGAACTGAATAATACAATAAAGAATATTAAGTAATATTATGTAATACACATTTTTTTTTAAAGAAATTATAAGAAACAAGGAATAATAAACAAAATTCAACCCAAGCATACCTTAGTAGATATAACCAACAATTGTTGAACTAAAAATGAAAAACAAAAACAAAGGCCCCATTTGATAACCATTTGGTTTTTGAAAATGATGCTTGTTTTATCCTAAATTCCCTACCATGATTTTCATCCTTGTTAATGATTCATTTGAATTTCTAGTCAAATTATAAAAACAAAAACAAGTTTTTGAAAACTACTTTTTTTTTTTTTTCAAAATTGGACTTGGTTTTTGAAAACAAGGAAGAATATTGCTATTAAAACAAAGAAACTTATAAGTGGAAATATGTGTGTATAAGCTTAATTTTCAAAAACCAAAAACCAAAAACCAAATGGTTATCAAACGGGGCCGAAGTAACTACCATTGATCGCTTTATTCCCTCTCTTCGCAACAATAAAGAGAACAACTATTGAAAGTTGTTCCTGTCGCACATTTGATCACAGAAGACATTATTAAAACACATAAAAGTGGATAAGAATATGAAGTGACTTTGTATATGGAGAACATGTGCTGTGCCCTTTCCAAATGCGCAGTGTGCCCCATGCATTTGGAAATTCCAAACCACCAAAAGTTATTTTTTTTAGCTTCTTTCAAATAATATATATATATATATATATGACTTTTGTTTTTAATTTTTGTGTTGCTATTTCAAAAATAGATTAAAAGATTAGGTCTCAGAAGTCCATGGAATGACATCTTAAACTAAAATAAACTGAATAAGAATATATATAGTTTATGTTCACACTACTCAACCGATCGAATAAACATAATGAAAAAGTAAAGGGAACAAAAATATATTTGAAGCATATTGATCAAATAGAGAGGAGATTTGATAATATAAGAATAATGCATCTTTTAGCTAAGCATATATATCAAATAGAGAGGAGATTAAGGCCGTTTGAAATACCTTTTAGTTTGAATGTTTTTCAAGAATGCATTTTTTAAAAAACATTATGTAGAAAATTTGTTTAGAATTTAAACATTCATATATTTGGTGACATTTCCTCGTAAGTGTTTTTATGCACAAGTTATCATATAGTTAAAAACTATTTTAAAAAAATTTGCTTTCAAGTGTTTATCTCAAAATGGTTTATTTCTCAATCTCATTTTTTAACACGTCATTTTTAGTGATTCTTAAACACTAGAATTTTTTTCAAAATAGTTTTTTTTCAAAATCAAACACTTGAAATGTTAATCCAAACATACTCTAAGTGTAGATTAGTGCTTGTTTTCATGGAAATGGAATACACTTGTATATAATGCAATGCAAATGATACCTATGAGAAAGAAACGTGTTTGAGAGTGCCTTTGAAAGAAATGTTTTAAACCGTTTCTGAGAGCTTTGTGATGACTTTTTTTGCTAATATCTAAAATTACGAAAGTAAACAAACTTTGGCGGTTTTTTTCCTTCAAATATTTGCTAGTTTTTTCGTGTTGTTAAGAACTTTGTGTGATTTTCTTACTGATTGTTCCCTGTGATCAACCTCGACCACTACTGCTACAAGTTAGCTTTAGGAATCGTGGATTATAAATTTATTTGACAAGAGACTGCGACAATCTCTTCCGTCACCTGCAGAATCAAATCAGGGACAAAATGGGGATTAAAAAAAATCATTTAAAATTTTTTCCATATTTGCAATTTCTTTTAAAAGTTGCTATATTTACTAATTTCTTATTTAATTTAGGCACCCATTACAATTTTCCTTTTTTTTATGGTTGGTCAAAGCTCTTCTTTGACCAAAAGAACTCATTCTCTCTCCTCTATCCTACACTCTCTCCCTCTTTCTCTCCCTTCCTCCCACGTTATCACTATCTTTGTTAATCTAAATTTCAACTAATATTTTAACTAACATTTTTGTATAATATAAAATTAACTTCTAATTTATGTATATAAACAATAATAAGATGTTAAAATCAACTTCTTGTAATTATTAAATTAAATAATATATATAGTTTTTGTTTTCCTTTTTACTACTTTATCAATGTTTACAATTATTTATATTTTAAAATAAACTACAAATTTCACGTGCATAGCGCATGTTGATTCCTCCTATATATAAATGGAGCTTAAAGTGGAGAATCTTTGCATTCCTCTTTTACCCTTACATTTTTAATAAATTCCTATTTTGTCCTTTATCATTGACGGGACGCAACTCTTCAAGTGTATCAATTGTATGGGTGTAATATGATGCTGACAAGGAAGGTGCCACTCTTAGATGGTTACATATGAATTGGTGCATCCTATGAATATGATCCATGTATAAAAAGAAAGAAATGTGAATGAAAATACATACATTGTCTATTTTTTTCTATCACTATCAAGTCATGATATAGCAAAAAATCTCCTTTTATAAAAAGGAATTCAAAGTTTTTCAAAAAGAATGGAAATAAAAATTGTTCTTCATAAGTGAAACATTGAATTGTGTCACAATGAAGTTTGAGAATTCAAAGACTCGAAATTTTTTCTTATATATATATTAAAGACCATCAAATGTTATTTACATTCTCCATTAATTGCTTGAAGTAAGTATAATTTTTTGATAAATCGTAAATTCCTTTCCATAAATATAATTTTAGAAGGGTTACCTTATGTTTCCAAATCTCAAACATTTTAAATTTTGTATCCTATATATAGGATTCAGTTATATTTCCAACAAAATTAATTATTTAAAATTATACTAAAGAATTTGAATACGTTATAAGTTTTCTTTTTCGACATTATAAATTATATATTTGTTTAACTGTTTTTAATTTTTTAAAAACCTTAGAATTGAAATAAAAATGTTTTTTTTTTCTTTCATCTAAGGTACATCTAAATATAGAAACAAAGAAAATGAAAAAAATCACGTGGTCTTAACAAAAAAGTTAATGAAAATGTTCATCTTTTTTTTTTTGAAAAATGAAAATGTCCATCTAAAAGTCTCATCAAAGTTTTATTTAAAATATCATATTTTAAAACGGATGTAAATTAATTAAAAAAATGTTCATCCTTATTTATAATTCTTAGAATTTATCGATGATAACAGATAATTTAAAACCCTTGTTGAACTAACATTTAAAAGTTTATGGTAATTAAAAAAAACTATATAATATTTATTAATTACATATTAAAAAAAACACTATTTTCTTTGATTGTAAATTAAAACTACGAGATTTTAACGTGCATTGCATGTATTTCTTGAGTAGTATATATAAATGGGGCTATGGAAGAGAATTAATATTTGTTTTCTTCTTTTGTCCTACATTTTTAGTAAATTTCTATGTTTCTCTTCAATCTTTGGGACGTAACCTTCAAGTTTAGTTATCTCTGTTGAAAGAAATCTTAGGATAATGGAGGCGGTCCTTCAAATATTCACTTTATAAAATATATTTATAAATGTGAAAACTAAACTTGTAAGTTGAATAGGTATACGTAATTTATGTTGATAGGACATAACTATTCGAGTGTAGGTGGTTATATATAGAATCGATGAATCTAGTCATATATGGGTGCGATTCATGTATAAAAAAAAAATAAACATGATTGTCAATATACATATACATTGTCACTTTTTTCTATCAAAATGTTAAGTGATAGCAAAACCTTTTCTTTTATTAGAGAACTCAAAGTTATCCAAAAAGAATGAAAATTGGTAGTTTTCATTCTTCATAAGAGAAATATGAGCCATGTCACAATGAAGCCCTCAGAATTCATAACTTTGTATTAGAATTAAAACAAATGGAGACTTCAACTACTCCCAAGAGTAAGCTTTTTATTTTAATGAAGAGTATTAGATATAGTTAGTTATAGTCAAATTTGGTTAGTCAAATTTGTTATTAAAACAGAATAGCTGATATTTCTTATTTTGTTAAACTAGTTGGTTATATCGCTGTTATATCAGTCCCATTAATTTGTATATATAGGTGTATGTGGAGATCAATCAGAACAACACAACTTTGAGTATTCTCCATATTTTTCCTCTTGTTATGGTATCAGAGCAGTAGCTTTCTTGCTGCGTTTCTTGCTCTTTTTTTTTCTCTTTTCGATGGAGACTCAAAATCTTAGTGATCCTTCCACAACTCGCCAAGGTCTTTCTAGTAAAGAAGATACACAAAGTCCCTATTATCTTCATCACAACGATACGTTGAATTTAGTTCTTGTTTCGGAACTTCTCACTGATGAGAATTATCTCACATGGAGCAGATCGATGTTGCTAGCCCTCTCTATTCGAAACAAATTGGGTTTCGTTGACGGAAGCATACCAGAGCCAACTGGAGAAATGCTTTCTTTATGGAAGCGGAATAATCACATGGGGATAGCTTGGATTCTCAACTCTGTTTCGAAGGGAATTTCGTCTAGTATCATGTTTTCCGATTCTGCGCAAGCCATCTGGAATGATCTCAAAGATCGCTTTCAGAAAAAGAATGGTCCTCGCATTTTTCATCTAAAACGAGGATTGACAAGTCTGAAACAAGATCAGGAATCGGTAACCATGTACTTTTCAAAAGTTAAAAGTCTCTGGGATGAGTATTTTTCTTATAGGCCTGGATGTACTTATGGGCGATGTAATTGTGGAGGTATGAAATCAATTGAAAATTTTGTTCAATTTGAATATCTAATTATTTTTCTTATGGGCTTAAATGACAAGTTCGCGCAAGCTCGTTCTCAAATCCTCCTGATGGATCCACCTCCTCTTGTTAGCAAGGCTCTTGCGCTAATTACTAAAGAAGAGGAACAAAAACATGATGATATTTTGAGCACGCCTCCAACAGTAACCTTAGCAGTTGCTACTTCAAGTTCTTCTAATCGAACATATGGAAATAATCAGAATGCTAATCGAGGTAAGGGAACTCGTCCTATCTGCACTCATTGCGGAATACAAGGACACACAGTTGACAAGTGTTACAAATTGCACGGGTATCCTCCTGGATACAGACAAAAGAATAATAATCAGAAACCTAGCAACAATGGGGCAACAATTCCACAAGGTGCGAAGCCAAATTCCAATATTAATGTTGTTGCTTCAGCTGGAAATCAGATAACTAGTGATTCACAGCAAATGACCAGTGACGATCCTTTAACTCAATGTCACAACATCTTGAACATGCTGCAATCCAAGTTAGCAACTGTCAAGAATGATGCAGAAATTACTTCCTCCTATCTAGCAGGTATGTGACCCAAATTGACTTCCACTAAAACCAGTAATTGGATCATAGATTCGGGAGCTTCAACACACATTTGTTTTTCTCAAGCTATGTTTGAAAAGCTAGACTCTGTCTCAACTTCAGTGGTACTGCCTGATAATACTCGGATTGCAGTGCACTATGCTGGTTCTGTTAAAATCAATGAATCTTTGATTCTCAAACGTGTTCTCTTTGTTCCTCAATTTGATTATAACTTGCTGTCTATAAGTGCTCTTACATCGGATAATAACATATCTGTTCAGTTCTTCACTGACTCTTGCATTATTCAGGAAAAGTCCACTTTGAGGACGATTGGCAAGGGTAGTATTCATGAAGGGTTATACATTTTAGACGTTCCTGAAGGATTGGAATTCCGTAATTCTCGTAAAGCGGAAGCGTAATTGGGACCGATTCGTAATTAATTTTGTTTAATCTAAAATACCAGTACATTAGCAATAATATTAGAACTATTCTAAATATATATTAAGGCTAAGCATACAAAAATATTAGATCTAAATCTAATATGTATAGTAACAAATTACTTACTCTCGTTGACGACTCAGATTAAATTCACCAACTGCTTGTGAAATAATTACGAACCAGTGCGAACACCACCATTATGGCTACACCGGTATGACTCTGAGACTTCTAGAGGCAGGACTGGTGGGAGTCTAGAGGGAGAATTCTCTGAGAGTAGGAGAATGAATGAGATACCTTTCACCCCACCCCAGGGGTCCTATATATAGTAAAGGCCTTGACCTTTTTCCTAATAGGAAAAGGGAGACCTTTTCCTAATAGGAAAAAGTCTCTAATTTTAATAAATAATTAATTAATTCCATAATTAATTAATTTCCCAATTAAATATCATATATTTAATCTTAGGGATTTTATTAAAATTAAAATTAATATGAATCCAATTCATATTAAATTTATTTGAACTCTTTCAAATATTTTCTTTCCTAATAGGAAAAGGTCTCTAATTTTAATAAATAATTAATTAATTCCATAATTAATTAATTTACCCAATTAAATATCATATATTTAATCTTAGGGATTTTATTAAAATTAAAATTAATATGAATCCAATTCATATTAAATTTATTTGAACTCTTTCAAATACTTTCTCTCAAGAATTAATTAACTCAAAAATTATATTATAAAGTTTCATAAACTTTATATTATAATGCATCAATATACATTATACGATTCCTCAAATAAATTGAACACTTTCAATTTACAATTTATACTTAATTGCCTCAAGTCTCTTTACGAGCTACCAGTGGGACCTAATGGACCTACAGATCAGAAGCTCCAACGATACGAGACAAATTGGCCAAACTCATTGACCAAGTTTAGTCAACATTCGTTAACTGTGGGTCACTCCACTAAAGCCCACAGCTGCACTCTTCTCACTATAGAATATTTCTGTGTCCACGGATATCGACCAAGCAGTAAGTCAATCCTTCACGTGTGTTCGTAACACCAGCTGGGTCAAATTACCGTTTTACCCCTGGGTTACCTCTGGTTCCTTAAGTACCACTGATTCCTCTAATGAACAAGTTGTTTAGGGTCCAACCACTAAACAGGAGTTTCTCTCAGGCTAGGAGAGGACGACGCACCTTTGTTCAAGCCCTAGAATCAGCCCTTAAGGGAACACACATCTACTTACCCCAATAGGGGAAGGAGTGAATTCCATCTTGTACTGTTATGTTCCCAGCCCCCATTTGGTCTTGCCCCTGAAATGGTAGGCTTATTGAGTCGGCGAACTGGCCACTCTCACCCATACAAATCTAAGGACAGTCCCTCCTGGAAGAGGTTCATAACAGACTCAGGATTGAGATTGAGTTACCTAGGTCATCCTATTGAAATAGAAACCTAAACTAGTTAACGGCGTTACATCTAGTGGTTACTATTTCGCGGTCCGGTCTTATGCAAACTCATTGCATAGGATACCCCCACCCGCATGTCTCCTACATGGATGCTTTGGATCATTGCATCTGTATCGAATACAAGGTGGGCCGTATCACATAGTGTCACCAGGATAAGGTACCCAGCCTTATCCCTATACTATAGACCATTTAGGTTGTTACTTGGACACTGATCCCCGTATGTACCCACATACTAGTCCAAGTTTCATTTAAACAACCTTGGATCTTAGTTTATTGGATTTAGGGTTTATTAATGCAAACTCGATTATTCAATAACCAAATTACTGAATTACTCAAATAACACTTTATTGAGATCGATTAATTTGTTTCATTTACTATCTACGAGTTTTAGGGCATAAAACCCAACAACTCCCACTTGAACTAAAACTCTAGTGGGCAATGTACATCAACAATCAAAATTGAATGAATAATCATTGAAGTAGGAATAGTAGTTTGTATTAATACTGTATAATACATGAAAAGTACAAATACAGATAAATACAATAAACTAGGGCATTCACAATACCCATTACACTTCTCCCACTTGCCCTAGATTATTCTATGTACATATCTCGCAGACCTAGACCCTCTAGATGACCCTCAAACACTTTAGTCGTGAGAGCCTTCGTAAATGGATCAGCAATATTGTGCTCAGAGGCTACCTTCGTGACGATCACGTCCCCTCGTTGCACGATCTCTCTGATGAGATGATATTTGCGCTCTATGTGCTTGCCTCTTTTATGATTGCGAGGTTTTTTAGAATTTGCCACTGCACCACTATTATCACAGTAAAGGGTGATTGGCAAGTTCATATTTGGAACAACTTCCAAATCCATCAAGAACTTCCGTAGCCATACAGCCTCCTTAGCTGCTTCACAAGCAGCGACATATTCGGCCTCCATGGTGGAGTCTGCAATGCATCCTTGCTTGATGCTACGCCAGACTACAGCTCCCCCGTTGAGGGTAAATACTGACCCTGATGTGGATTTCCTAGAATCCTGATCAGTCTGAAAGTCAGAGTCTGTGTATCCTGTAAGGATCAAATCCTTAGAGCCATACACAAGCTGATAGCCCCTCGTTCTCCGAAGATACTTGAGGATGTTTTTAACTGCAGTCCAGTGGTCTAACCCTGGATTGGACTGGTACCTGCTGACTATCCCAACTGCATAGCAAATGTCAGGCCTAGTACACAACATGACGTACATAAGACTGCCCACAGCTGAAGCATAAGGGATGTGTCTCATATCCTCAATTTCTTGAGGTGTCTTAGGACACTGTTCCTTAAACAAATGAACTCCATGCCTAAAAGGTAGTAAACCCCTCTTGGAATTCTGCATCTTATATCTAGACAACATCTTGTCTATATATGATGCTTGAGACAGGGCTAACGTTCTGTTCTTACGATTCCTGATAATTTGAATCCCTAGAACATACTGAGCTTCACCCAAATCTTTCATTTGGAACTCAGTCGATAGCCATTTTTTAATGTCAGCTAGATATTCTACATCATTTCCAATGAGAAAAATATCATCTACATACAACACCAGAAAAGCTACTGAACTGTTGATAATCCTTTTGTAAACACAAGGCTCATCAACGTTCTGGTCAAAGCCATAAGATTTGACAGCAGTGTCAAACTTTATATTCCAAGATCTGGAAGCTTGCTTCAACCCATAAATGGATCGTCTAAGCTTGCAAACTTTTTGCTCTTGACCTTGAGCAACGAACCCCTCTGGTTGAGACATAAAGATGTTCTCATCAAGATTGCCATTCAGAAAGGCAGTCTTGACGTCCATTTGCCAAATCTCATAATCATAAAAGGTGGCAATGGACAAGAGAATTCTTATCGACTTTAACATGGCAACTGGGGAGAAGGTTTCCTCATAGTCCACCCCCTCTTTTTGGGTATAACCCTTTGCCACAAGTCGAGCTTTGAAAGTCTGTACTTTCCCAGCTGCGTCTCGTTTTCTCTTGTAGATCCATTTGCACCCTATGGGTTTAACCCCTTCAGGTAGGTCTACAAGATCCCAGACTTGATTGAAGTACATAGACTCTATCTCTAGGTCCATAGCTTTGACCCACTGGTCATGATCCACATCATTCATTGCCTGTATAAAGGTCAATGGATCCTCAACCCCATCATCAGGTATGACAGTTGGAGTTTCTGCTAAACCCAGATAGCGTTCAGGTTGAATAACAACCCTCCCACTACGTCGAGGCATTCTCAACTCTTGAGAAGGATGGGCTTGACCAGATGTACTGGGCTCATCAATAACTCTTGTTGAAGGTCCAGCCTCTGAACTGGGCTCATCAACAACTCTTGTTGAAGGTCCAGCCTCATCAACAACTCTTGTTGATCTATTTGTAGCTTTACCAGAAAGTTCACTTAACACAATTTTACTGCGTGGTATGTGTTCTTTAACGTGGTCTTCTTCCAAGAAAGTAGCATTTGTCGATACAAACACTTTATTTTCTTTTGGATCAAAGAAGTATCCACCTCTTGTTTCTTTTGGGTAGCCTACGAATAGGCATAATTTTGAACGTGAATCCAATTTCTTTGGGTTTGCTACTAACACATGTGCAGGGCAGCCCCAAATTCTGAAATGACGTAAACTAGCTTTACGCCCTTTCCAAAGCTCAAATGGTGTTTCAGAAACACTCTTTGAGGGAACAACATTCAAAATATAAACTGCAGTCTCTACTGCATAACCCCAAAAAGAACTAGGCAACTGAGCATAGCTCATAATAGATCGAACCATGTCTAACAAGGTTCTGTTTCTCCTTTCAGATACACCATTCTATTGAGGTGTACCTGGTGCTGAGAGTTGGGACGATATTCCATGTTCTATCAAATAGTTTTGGAATTTTAAGTCCAAATACTTTCCACCTCGATCAGATCGAAGTGTTTTAATGGTCTTACCTAACAAGTTCTCAACTTCAGTCCTGTACTCCTTGAACTTTTCAAGGGCTTCAGACTTATGACTCATTAGGTATAAATAACCATACCTTGAATAATCATCTATGAAAGAGATGAAATATTCATACCCTCCTCGAGCTCTTACATTCATTGGACCACAGAGATCCGTATGTACGAGTTCTAAGGGCTCCTTGGCACGATAACCTTTTCCAGTAAAAGGTCGTTTGGTCATCTTACCTTCGAGACATGACTCACATGGAGGTAAAGTACCATCTTCTAACTGGCTTAGAAGTCCGTTCTTAACCAATCTCCCAATCCTATTGAGATTTATGTGGCAAAGTCTCAAGTGCCAAAGATAGGTACTTTGAGAAACTTTTTGCCTTTTTGGTTGAGTCTCAGCTGTTTTAAACATTTCATTGTTCAAAATATCCCTAGACTCTATTGGTCTTAAGACATACAAATTGTTCTCCATTTTTGCAGAACATATATCAGCACCCCTTTTAGTAATGAACGCTTCATTCACAGAAAAGGACACTGAATACCCTTGTTCTAGCAAACAAGAAATAGAAATCAAATTTCTTTTTATTCTGGGAACTATATATACGTTATCTAATAACATATAGCGTTCCCTGGAGAAGAACACTTTAATATCTCCCACTGCTTTAGCTGAAATGAGCTCCCCAGTCCCAACTCTGAGAGTCATTTCCCCAGCATCCAACTGTTGCCAGGAGCTCATTCCCTCAAAGGAAGAGCATACGTGATGAGTGGCACCTGAATCTAGGATCCAGGTTGTGTCATCATTTTCCACTATACACGTTTCAATGATCAATAAATCAAATTTATTTTCATTGAGATGTGCTAAGCAGTCTATGTCATATTCATCATGAACAATTTCGGATAAATTAGACATATGGGCTTGAGGACCGTCCTCAGTTAAGACCAATTCCACGCATTTACTGTTTAGGTTCATTTTCTTAGTTGTATTAGAAATACCAGTTTTGTAGTTGGCGTTATTCGAGGCATATAAAGAACGTTTCATTGCTGAGAACAAACAAACTAACTTAATAAGTATTGTTACATTAACCCATTACACAAAATAATATTATTATTTTAATCCAATCAATTTAGCAAAAGTAATGATCAACCCATAGAATAAACATTCATTTTGCAACGATACTTCAGAGGTTTAGAACAACAGCTACCGTAGGGTAGTCAGCTACTCCTCCTCTGAATTGAGACAATCTCAGCTAATCCATATTCCCGGAATAACTCATATTCCAATAGTTCTTAGCTACTGTTTTTTCGGTCAGGAAATTATTAACACCTTAACAATTTCCCGTAAGTGTGACCCTCCATTTTTCAGATTTCAGAGGTCGGCCCCAACAATGCTACCGTAGGGAAAGTCAAAGTTGGAAATGGACCTAAGAAACCCTATCTATTTCTGGAGTTTGCGTTGTTCCGACTCCCATGATCAAGCCCTCCGTAGGGTGATCGCTCCCAGGGCGACTCGCAGGCAGATCATTGGGATCTCATGGTGCAACCTAATGGAGGAGACCGTAGGATACGTTGACACGTTCCTGCTCCCACTTACTATAAAATACTCCCTCATTCACCTTGATATTGATCCATGCAAACACCATTCGTAGGGGGTCACTCCCAGGGTGACTCGAGGCCAAGCATGAACCTCACGTTGTGAACTTTTGAGGACGTGAGAGCAAAACTTGATTTATGAAAATCTTGTTTTGATATATTTCCTCCCACTAAGTATTTTTATAATTATAGGGTCTATTACTTAGGTAAATTCCGGCTAAGTGAATCTATCTAAGTCTATGCCTGTATATAACTTTTATATATATAGGTCTTTTCTCTAATGTCTAGGTGGATTAAACACTTTTAATTACCTAGAGACATTGCATGCTAATATAACTATGGTTAATTCAACTCAAGTTTCGGCTCAGTTCCCAGGTAGCAGGTGTTCCGTAAACCGTCATCTTAAGTACCTCCAGCCTTAGACAGAACTTTACCGGTAGAGTTCCCTTATAACCAATAGTTATGATAAATCTTTACTCTAAAGATCTAGGTGAATTAAACTCTTTTAATTGACCTAGTGATATTGCAAGCTAACATAACTATGGTTAATTCAACTCAAGTTCCGAGTCAGTTCCCAAGTAGCAGGTGTTCCGTAAACCGTCATCTTAAGTACCTCCAGCCTTAGACAGAACTTCATCGGGAGAGTTCCCTTATAACCATAGTAAAGTAAACTCTTTACTCTAAAGATCTAGGTGAATTAAACTCTTTTAATAAACCTAGTGATATTGCATGCTAACATTTAACTATGATTAATTCAACTCCGGTATTCCGAGTTAGTTCCCAGGTAGGAGGTGTTCCGTAAACCGTCATCTTAAGTACCCCCAGCCTTAGACAGAACTTAACCGGTGGAGTTCCCTTATAATCATAGTAATGTTTTTTTCTACTTAGTCAATTAAAATTATTTTTAATTCTAAGTAAAAAAATAATTATAATCCTATTACAATTATAATGAGCTTAGGTCTAATTAATTTTAAACATTTTAAAATTAATTCATTTTAACCTAAGGTCCTATGTTTGCATGCAACTCTTTGTTATAGGTTGACGGTTTCTAATCAATTTTATAACTTATTATAAAATTTTAATGATTAGCCCTATAACATGCTTCTATGGTGTTGGAAAAATAACAATCATATTCTAATTATTCAACACCATATTATTATGACGCCGATAACGATAATATAACGATTATATTAATCTAAAGTGATGTCATGCTTCATGCAATTTCAATTTCATTTAATTAATATCGATTATATTAATTAAACATCCATGAAATTAAATTACATGAAATTTGACATTAATATAATATAACTCTTATATTAATCTAATTAATGTCATGCTCAATGCTATTCCATTTTCATTTAATTAATATAACATTTTATATTAAATCATACATGAAAACAAGCATTGTTTATATTTATTATTATCATTCATAATATAACTAATTATATTAATTCACATGAAAATAATGCTAAGCATGCATGCTACATTAATAAAATATAACAATTATATTTATCTAATTAATGTCATGCATCATGCTTTTCTAATTTCATATATTTAATATAACAATTATACTAAATAACTCATGAAATTTAAATTCATGCATAATTATCATATATTATAACATTTATAACATAAATATGCATGAAACATGCTTAACCTATGGTGGGAATTTAAGCTATATGACATCCATAAAGCAAATAAATAGCAATTGAATCGGTTAATTTTGGCCCCTAGGATAAAATAAAGCATAAATTACAATAATTGTAGCTAAATTCTATCCTAAAAATCCTTCTGCAGCTCCAAATACTGGTCTAGACCGCCCGAACCGACCCGAACTACTTCGAACCAGCTATGAAAACCACGAACCAAGCTAAATTCCAACTGAACCGGACCAAATAGGTCCCAGCCCAACCAGACCGCGTGAATCGGACCGCCCAACAGTCTTGAACCGTCCTGTTGCGAATTTCTAGCACGTGCTGTAATCGTGACAGCGTCGCAATTTCTTCGATTTTTATCTCATAAAAACCTATTCCAGACTCGGACTTACATAGGACTCGATTTTACATAAATACCCGAAACATCGGGCCCTTACATGATCAAATCACATAAAAACAGTAAAGCCTATGGCCATAAAATTAACCTAAACAGTTCAATGCAAATCATACATACATTATGTATTAATCAATCCCACCAATAGCCAATGCAAATTTTAGAGAAACAAAATTAGATCTACGATCGGCTCTGATACCAATTGAAGGATTGGAATTCCGTAATTCCGTAAAGCGGAAGCGTAATTGGGACCGATTCGTAATTAATTTTGTTTAATCTAAAATACCAGTACATTGGCAATAATATTAGAACTATTCTAAATATATATTAAGGCTAAGCATACAAAAATATTAGATCTAAATCTAATATGTATAGTAACAAATTACTTACTCTCGTTGACGACTCAGATTAAATTCACCAACTGCTTGTGAAATAATTACGAACCAGTGCGAACACCACCACTATGGCTACACCGGTATGACTCTGAGACTTCTAGAGGCAGGACTGGTGGGAGTCTAGAGGGAGAATTCTATGAGAGTAGGAGAATGAATGAGATACCTTTCACCCCACCCCAGGGGTCCTATATATAGTAAAGGCCAAGACCTTTTTCCTAATAGAAAAAGGGAGACCTTTTCCTAATAGGAAAAAGTCTCTAATTTTAATAAATAATTAATTAATTCCATAATTAATTAATTTCCCAATTAAATATCATATATTTAATCTTAGGGATTTTATTAAAATTAAAATTAATATGAATCCAATTCATATTAAATTTATTTGAACTCTTTCAAATATTTTCTTTCCTAATAGGAAAAGGTCTCTAATTTGAATAAATAATTAATTAATTCCATAATTAATTAATTTACCCAATTAAATATCATATATTTAATCTTAGGGATTTTATTAAAATTAAAATTAATATGAATCCAATTCATATTAAATTTATTTGAACTCTTTCAAATACTTTCTCTCAAGAATTAATTAACTCAAAAATTATATTATAAAGTTTCATAAACTTTATATTATAATGCATCAATATACATTATACGATTCCCCAAATAAATTGAACACTTTCAATTTACAATTTATACTTAATTGCCTCAAGTCTCTTTACGAGCTACCAGTGGGACCTAATGGACCTACAGATCAGAAGCTCCAACGATACGAGACAAATTGGCCAAACTGATTGACCAAGTTTAGTCAACATTCGTTAACTGTGGGTCACTCCACTAAAGACCCACAGCTGCACTCTTCTCACTATAGAATATTTCTGTGTTCACGGATATCGACCAAGCAGTAAGTCAATCCTTCACGTGTGTTCGTAACACCAGCTGGGTCAAATTACCGTTTTACCCCTGGGTTACCTCTGGTTCCTTAAGTACCACTGATTCCTCTAATGAACAAGTTGTTTAGGGTCCAACCACTAAACAGGAGTTCCTCTCAGGCTAGGAGAGGACGGCGCGCCTTTGTTCAAGCCCTAGAATCAGCCTTTAAGGGAACACACATCTACTTACCCCAATAGGGGAAGGAGTGAATTCCATCTTGTACTGTTATGTTCCCAGCCCCTATTCGGTCTTGCCCCTGAAATGGTAGGCTTATTGAGTCGGCGAACTGGCCACTCTCACCCATACAAATCTAAGGACAGTCCCTCCTGGAAGGGGTTCATAACAGACTCAGGATTGAGATTGAGTTACCTAGGTCATCCTATTGAAATAGAAACCTAAACTAGTTAACGGCGTTACATCTAGTGGTTACTATTTCGCGGTCCGGTCTTATGCAAACTCATTGCATAGGATACCCCCACCCGCATGTCTCCTACATGGATGCTTTGGATCATTGCATCTGTATCGAATACAAGGTGGGCCGTATCACATAGTGTCACCAGGATAAGGTATCCAGCCTTATCCCTATACTATAGACCATTTAGGTTGTTACTTGGACACTGATCCCCGTATGTACCCACATACTAGTCCAAGTTTCATTTAAACAACCTTGGATCTTAGTTTATTGGATTTAGGGTTTATTAATGCAAACTCGATTATTCAATAACCAAATTACTGAATTACTCAAATAACACTTTATTGAGATCGATTAATTTGTTTCATTTACTATCTACGAGTTTTAGGGCATAAAACCCAACAGTTCCTCATGCTGATTTTGTTGCTGTTTTACAAACTGATGCGCGTGTTAATAATGCTTCATGTAGCTCAACATCCCTATGGCATTCCAGGCTTGGACATCCTTCCCTTAGTAGACTTTCTGTTTTAAAGAATACTTTGATGATTGATAGTTTCTCTGCTGATTCAATTCCATGTACTGTTTGTCCTTTGGCTAAACAAAGGCGTTTGTCGTTTACATCCAACAATAATCGATCAGAACAATTGTTTGATTTGGTACATGCTGATGTTTGGGGTCCATTTGGAACTGTATCACATGCTGGTTATAGATATTTCCTTACCATAGTTGATGATTTTAGCCGATACACTTGGGTTTATATGTTGAAAAGGAAGTCAGATGTATTGACAGTTATACCACAATTTTTTAAACTCATAGAGACTCAGTATAACAAGACTATTAAGAGTTTTCGGTCTGATAATGCTCCTGAATTGAAGTTTGATGATTTCTTTCGTGCTAAGGGTGTTGTACATCAGTTTTCTTGTGTGGGTAGGCCTGAACAAAATTCAGTGGTAGAGAGGAAACATCAACATATCTTAAATGTTGCACGTGCTCTGTTTTTTCAATCCCGAATACCACTAAAATTTTGGAGTGATTGCATTCTTACTGCTGTGTTTTTGATTAATAGAACTCCATCTCATGGCTTACAATGGAAAACCCCATTTGAGTTGCTTCATGGAAAAATTCCTGATTATTCAATGTTGAAAATTTTTTGATGTCTCTGTTTTGCTTTTACCTTGCCAGCACAACGTTCAAAATTTTCTCCTAGAGCCATTCCAGCAGTTTTTATTGGCTATCCTCCTGGCATGAAGGCTTACAGGCTATTTGATATTGAAAATCAGCGTATTTTTGAGTCCAGAGACGTTGTGTTTCATGAACACATTTTTCCTTTTCACAAGGCAACAGTTGAAAGTGAGCATACTGATTTCCTAACTGATTTAGTTCTACCTAAACCAGTCAACATAAATCTTCCTTATCCCATCCCAATAACCCAAACAACACCAGTCACCGAATCACCTACTGTTCATCCCTCATCTGGTTTAGACTCTTCACATGATCAAACTTCACAACAACCTTCCCCTACCATATCACCTAATAACCCAAGCTTAGACTCTCCTGAATCTTCAAATTCACTTTCTCCAAATACAGGTACAACTTTACCACATAATTCCGCTCCTGTAATTAGACAATCCACAAAACTTTCTAAGCCACCTTCATACTTAAAAGACTACCACTGTAGTCTTATCCATAACACTCCTTTGCCATCCCTGTCTACAAAATATCCTCTCCAAAATACAATTTCATATGATAAACTTTCTCCTTCCTTTAAAGCCTTTACCCTTAACCTTTCTTCCCATTACAAGCCTCAATTTTACCATCAAGCCTTACCGTATGCTCACTGGCAAGAAGCTATGCATGCTGAACTTGAAGCCATGGAGGTTAATAACACTTGGTGTGTTGTTCCTCTTCCTCCCAATAAGCACCCAATCAGGTGTAAGTGGATTTATAAAGTCAAACATCGTGCTGATGGGACAATTGAGAGATATAAAGCTCGGCTTGTAGCCAAAGGTTACACACAACAGGAAGGACTTGATTTTATAGAGACATTCTCTCCTGTTGCCAAGTTAGTTATTGTTTGAGTGCTTCTTACAATGGCAATTTCCTATAATTGGTCACTTATTCAGCTCGATGTAAATAATGCTTTTCTTCATGGAGACTTATTTGAAGAGGTTTACATGGATTTACCACTTGGTTATAAGCCTCATGATGTTAAAACTCAGGGGGAGCGACTTGTTTGCCGCTTAAATAAGTCTATCTATGGACTTAAACAAGCTTCCCGCCAATGGTTTGCCAAGTTCTCGAAAACTTTGATATCTCTTGGATTTCAACAATCTAAGGCAGACTACTCTCTATTTGTTAAAGGCAATGGTTCTGATTTTATGGCTTTATTAGTTTATGTGGATGATGTGATCATTACTGGTGCAAATCTAGACCTTATTTCTCGACTTAAACAGTTACTTAATGATCGTTTTAAGTTGAAGGATTTGGGATCTCTTAAATATATTTCCTTGGTCTAGAATTGGCAAGATCATCTAAAGGCATCTCTGTGTCTCAACGGCAATACACTCTTCAATTGTTAGAAGATGTTGGCTTACTTGCTGCTAAACCAGAAGTGGTGCCCATGGATCCTCAGTTGAAATTGTAACACTCCAATGATAATCTTCTTACTGATCCCTCTGTTTATCGAAGATTAATTGGACGACTGCTTTACTTGACTATTTCAAGACCAGATATTACATATGTTGTACATAAGCTTAGTCAGTTTGTGTCTAAACCGAGTAAGACACATTTGGCAGCAGCCCATCATCTCCTTCGTTATCTCAAAGGTTCTCCTGGTTTAGCAGCAGGCCAAGGTGTCTTCCTCACACCTACTCAAAATTTCCAATTGAAAGCCTTTGCAGATTCAGATTGGGCTTCTTGTATTGAAACTCGACGGTCCACAACAGGTTTCTACATTTTTTTGGGAAATTCTTTGATTTCTTGGAAGTCCAAGAAGCAAAGCACAATCTCTCGTTCTTCAGCTGAGGCAGAATACAGAGCTCTTGCTTTAACTACTTGCGAATTGATGTGGTTGTCCTATTTACTCAAAGATTTGCAAGTGCCTATAAAAGAACCTGCTGTCCTTTTTTGTGACAATCAAGCGGCCATCCATATTGCAACGAATCCAATTTTTCACGAGCGTACTGAGCACATCGAGTTAGATTGTCATTTTGTACGTGACAAAGTTGCAACTGGGTTTCTTAAACTGCTTCCGATTCGGACTCATCTCCAACTCGTTGATACCTTTACTAAGCCTCTTCCAGCTACGACTCTTCATTCTTTGTTATCCAAGTTGGGCATTATTGATGTATATAGCCCAACTTGAGGGGGAGTATTAGATATAGTTAGTTATAGTCAAATTTGGTTAGTCAAATTTGTTATTAAAACAGAATAGCTGATATTTCTTATTTTGTTAAACCAGTTGGTTATATTGCTGTTATATCAGCCCCATTAATTTGTATATATAGGTGTATGTGGAGATCAATCAGAACAACACAACTTTGAGTATTCTCCATATTTTTCCTCTTGTTAAAGAGCAATAATTGTAAGTTTTTTTTTTTTTTTTTTTTTTTTTTTTTGAGAAGGCAATAATTGTAAGCCTTAAACTTCCTTTTACAATTTTTAACACGAAAATTCTCAAACAATTAAATGTAAATTAAAAGCACAATTATTATTGGTTGAAAATAAAGGAGTTTTTTTCTTTTTTTTTTTAAATAAAAATAAAGGAGTTTTACTTATACTTTCAATATTTATTTTGCATATTTATACAATATAAATGAAAGATTATTCCACTCTTTTCACGTAAAAAATTAGAATAAAAAGTCGAAGCAAAAGAGCCCATGTACTTGAATCAGAGTTCTTCCTCTATAAGTGCATTTTCGCACTGTACCTTGAGGGTGCTCGATTTTTCTTTTAAAAATATTTTTATGTTACACCTAAATATTATGATTTTGAGAGACAAGTGATTTTGGTTGGAGTAAAAAGTGTTTTTTGCCCAAGTCAAAAATATTATAAAATTAGCCTAAGAGTGTGTTTTAAAATGTTTAATTACTTCAAACAAAACCCTTTTTCTATTGAAAGAATTTTTTAAACCATCCATTTAAAGTGAAATATTTCTCCTACCATTAATTATCTTTTTAAATATTTAAATTTAAGTACTTTTGTCTGATTAACTTTGATTCAGCCTTTTTCTTAATATGATATCACAAACAACAATTGGGGATTTGGACCTGTTGTGGGTGTCCAACCCACTTGTTGCACAAGCAAGATTTTATTTTGGGGCAACAAGAAGCGTGGCTAAAAATAAATAGAAGGCTCGAAAAATGGCTACACAAGTTCATAAATTAAATGGATGGCTAAAAGAATTTATGGTTAATAAATCTCTATTTGTAGAAGACGGAAATACCCCTAACAAACTGTCTAAGATGTCCGTAACGTTAAAAACTAAAATTGGAATTTATGAGAGAGAAAATACCCCCTGGAAAACTTAGCAAGATTCTAGGAGGTTTGAAATTCAAAAATCCAAGAAAACAACCAAAAAATTAAAACTTTAGATTTACCATCTTCTTACTACTCAAAACCTAGTTTCTGGAAAAAAAAAAAAAAAAAAAAAAAAACTCGTACCTTTATCAGGATAAAAAATGCAAAAACATGAATCCCTCCAAGGGAAAAATCAAAACCTCCAAAAACTTTAAATTGATGCAAACACTCATCTCAATCAGAAGATATACACCTGCAGTGCGTTCAAAAAATGCCCAATCATGGATAAACCTAAGAAGAAACCCCACTTAAATGCTGCAATTATGGGTAATCAAATCAGCACACAACCCCCCACCAAACCGCAGTCCATGCATCCCATCCATCTGCCCCGTCCCTCTTCGTCTTCCACGCCTCGCATCTTGAGACCAACACCCTAAAAAACACACATCCGTCTGCTGCATATCCCTCTACGACCTCCCCCCAATCATAGTGTAACTCGCTACGTACCTCCGCCGTGTCGACGAGCATTCTATGCAAAACGCAAACTTCTTTTCGTCTTCTCCTCAACGGCCTCTGTAGCCGAAAAATTTAAACTAAGGTATGTACACAACGGCTTCATTCCCCCTCTTATATTTGCAACAAACATATCCATAAATTCCCCCGATTCTAGGGATTCCATTTTTTCCTTACAAACCGCGATTATTATGCTCGATTGTAACCGTATTTTATTTCCCCAAATCCACAGGTCATGGCATCCGATAAACAGGGGTCGAAGCAATCGAGCCAAAGGTTAAAAGCGACCGGATTGACGCCCGAAAAGAAACACCCACCACAGACATCCCCCATCACGTTGGGGAGCGACCAAGAGTCAGAGGGTGAAGAAGCACAGATGAGCACTACCGATTCGGTACCGAAGGACGTTCACCCAAAGGGGGTCAAAAGAGAGAGAGTCGACGAAGGATCGGGAAAGAATAAAAGTTCAGCCAAAAAACCAAAGTCCAAGGAGATCGCAAAGAAGATTGACGAAGACAAGTCGGACCCGAACGAGGTAGGTACTGAATGTTACCCCCCCATCATACTATGTATAGGATAGACATGTCATTTCTGATAAACATTCTTCTGTCATTGGCCGGAAAAAGACAAGGGAGAAGGCTGCCCTACCTAGTGACAAAAAAAGAAGTACGCCGAAAAAGAAAAGGGAGAAAACAAAAAAACCTAAGCCCACTGAGGTAAGTTTCTGTATTTACTTCTGTTTTATGTCAAACATGTTGTATTTACCCCCTTGGCCGTCTGAAATACAGGAGGAAATCGACACAAGCGATGGCACGGATGAAGACCATTCAGTTGATGACGATTTTTCCACAAGTGACAGTGGAGACGAGGAACCGAGTAAGAAAAACAGAAGAGTCGAAAGAAAGATAAAAAAAAGTTCACCACCCTCACCCCCCCCCCTTTATGAAAAAAACAATTTGACCGTTCTTTCTTCCTCCAACGCACCCAGGATTCGAAGACGGACAAACGAAAGGGCAAGAGGGTACAGAAAGATGAAATTGAAGAAGTTGAACCCACCAGAATGGTATGCACGCTTAATCACCCCCCCTGATTTGAGTATGCTCTGATTTGACTGTACTGCTATATACATCTATTGAATGGTCTGGTGTGTCTGCTTGAGTGTGTGTATACTTAATCACCCCCCTTGATTTCGGTGTGCTCTGATCTGACTGTACTGTTATATACATCTATTAAATGGTTTGGTGTGTTTGCTAGAGTGTGTGTACACTTAATCACCCCCCCTGGTGTTGAGTATATATGTGCTCCAGATAATAGACATGTTTTTTTTTTGTTTTGGTCGATGCATCTTCTACCAGTGTGTGTGTGTATTTGTATATACATCTACCATATGCTCTCTCTCCACTTCTTGTATGTATGAATGTGATCCACCCCCTGTAACGTGTGTTTATGCTGTTATATGCAACCATGATACCCCCCCGGGTAATATGTTCAACTGGTGCAATTGCCTGATATCTGTCTACATCATTACATACATACGTGCCGCCTGCATCCCTTATGTATGCGCATACTTATCCCCAGAAACTAAGTATGTGTGTGTGTATTAGTATATACATCCCTTATGTATGCGCATACTTATCCCCAGAAACTAAGTATGTGTGTGTGTATTAGTATATACATCTAGTATTAACCCTCTCTGCACTTCTTGTATGTCTGCATTGAGTCGTGCTGTCGTGTTTATGTGATCCACCCCCTGCACCGTGTGTTTACGCTGCTGTATGCAACCATGATACCCCCCCCCCCCGATAGTACCTGATGTCTGCCTATGGTATCACATATATACATGTCGCCCTGAGTCCCCTGTGTATATGTATACTTATCCCAGTCCCTGTCTGTGTGTAGTGCTATTTACAACTCTTATTACTGATACAGGACGATGACTATTTTATGCCGCCCTCCAAATGCAGCAAAGCCCTGAAAATTAATCTCTGCACCAAAGCCGATATTATGGACCACATCTGCCGTACATTGGGGGAAAAATGCCAGGGCGCATTTAGAAACACATGCTTTGGACACCTCCTCGACTTTTCATTCAGAAAAACGTCATCACAACTCCTCTTGCACTTGATTCAACATCAGTGCAAGCCAAAGCAAGAATCGGAGCTCTACTTCAAGATTGGAGGGAAAATACTCAAATTTGGACTCCGAGAGTTTGCGTTGATTACCTGACTGAATTGCGGTCCGTTCCCACAACTCGACAAAGACAAGCTCCAGGAGTGTTCTAGGTTTAAGACAGAGTATTTTGATGAGGGAAGGGGAGTAAAACGGAAGACTCTCAACATCATATTCAAAGCAATAAAGCACAATGTTGAGTCGGACCTAGTCAAGATGACCCTGCTATATTGTCTGGAGAGCTTCCTACTCCCCCGCCAGGAGAAGGTATTTATCGAAGATGACCACCTACTAATGGTGGAAGATGAGGAGATGTTTAACGCCTACCCATGGGGACGCTTTGCCTTCACACTATTAACAGACTACATGCAAAAAGCGTGGCTTAGCCGCGGAAGTTGTGGAATAGGAATGGCGGGGTTCGTTTATGCCATCCTAGCGTGGGCATACGAGGTAATCCCGACCCTCAGCACCCCGCCAACCAACTATGCACGGAAGGTCCGGAATACAGTTCCACGCTTGATTAATTGGGAATCAGACACCCAACCTGAATGGAGGGACCTGCATGCCAAAATCTTTCAATCCCCATCGGTCAGTAACCCATTCATCATTTATTAAAACACGTATTTACTTGTATATACACTTAATGTCACCTATATTATGCAGCTGGAGGTCGTGCCGTTAGAGCCAACGGACATGGAAATGCGAATGCCGTACTTCCAGCCATTCGTAGAGGATGAAATGGCAGCACGTAGATTGGGCAGCGACGGGGCGGCACGTGGAGGCGATGATACAATCTCCCGAAACTTTTCTATCGTGACGGCCCCAACAGACCAAAGGCCAGATGTGCATGAACAACGACACAAAGAAATATTGGGGAAACTCGACAAGGTCTATTCGGTGTTAGGAGTGTTGGTTGACATATTGAGGGAGGTTCATGGAGAGGCAAATCCAAGTGCAAGGACTTCGACACCCAATACTGATCTAGAGGTATGTGCGCGTAATTACACTGTGCTCACTCTTAACCCCCACAACCCCCCTTTACTAATTTAATCTCTTGCCCCCCACTACAGCATGGACAAAAAAAAGATGATCAAAAGAAGGATGAGAATGACAAGAAGGATGAGCAAACTAAAGGAGACGACCATTTTTCTGAAGAAAAAAAAACCCCATCCATGTAAAGAGGACGACGACAGCGACCCCCATGGGGGGCATCATCAGCAGACGGGAGGGGTGTCCCTAGTATTACAACAACAATTCCATCATCAGCACATGGAACTGCTGGAAGCGAGGGGACGGAGAAAAATGGTGTTGACGACGGCAGCAAGGTAAGATCCCACGTGATTTTTCATGGTCCATTATTGTGCGTAGTTGCTCACCAATGTTTCTTACAGGCCTGTGATGAGAAGCGACCCAGTCAACAAGGCAATTCTGTCGATCGATGAGGCTAAAATTATTGAGAAATTTAATAGAGACAGAAAAGGGAAAGTTGTTGTGGTGGTAAGTACTAATAGAATCTTCAAGATATCTATTTTATATACTATCTAACTCGTCCACTTCAAAACATTCTACCCCGCTGAAGACCCCATCCCCCCATGTTGGACAAAAATGGACTCCAAAGGTAAACACAGTTACATACTACTTGATCCCTCAACGTACAATGCAACTAATCATTATATACTTTGACCTTTGGATTTCTATAAGCAAAGGGGATAAGGATAGTTGAACCCGGCACTCCAACCGTACAACATAGGACCCCACTGCGCGAGGTGTGTATATGAAACTATATATATACAAATTACCTGTGCGTATAATGTATTTATCTGTATATATATACTGTAAATGTCCACAGGTCAACGCAAATATACAGCGAGGAAGTGCCGCCTCGGGGACTCCAAAGGTAAACATAGTTACATAGTACTTGATCCCTCAACGTACAATGCAAATTACATGTGCGTGCAATGTATTTATCTGTATATACTGTGAATGTGCACAGGTCAGCGCAAGTATACAGCGAGGAAGTGCCGCCCCAGAGACAAGTGGAGGTGTGGGTGGATCAGTCCAGGCCAAAGGTATATACATAGACGCACTGCGGGGGACATGGAAAAAGGATGCAGCGGAGGACCTACCCCACAATTTTATATGCCATCCTTTGACCTGCAGCTCAGCCAACCCAGAGAATAGTTGTCATTCTTGTTATATGCATCTGTTGGAAACTTAACTTTATGTTTTTATTCTGCTTATATTATTCTACTTGACTCCTGAATGTTTTTATTTTGCTACTTGACTTTATTTGCTATCTGTTGGATTGTTTTGTTGCCATTTTACAGACACAGAACCTATTTTGCAATGAATATTTTGTTAGTAGTTGGATTTCAAATGGTTTGTTATATATTGTCATCCTTAGTATGTACAAAGATATACTTTGGCAACGCCTCGAAAAATTTATTCCTTCGTAAAATTTGTTATTAGTACATAAAAACAAAATAGCAAAAAACGTGAAACATTTAATCATAAGTTAGTTGCATCTTGCCACGACTGAGAGCTTAAAAATAAAATGACTGAGTTCATCGAACGATGGGGTTGTTGCAACGTCTCCGGTTGTGACCTAGCTGCCCACACCGCCCACACCTTTGAGCCTGGACTCTCTCGCTACGAGGCCTAATCCTCTTCTTTTTTAGCCTCCCTGCACCACGTTTTGAAATGGGCGGGTGGACTGTGTTCGCTTCAACCGTTAATGTGGAAACGTTTTGCCTCATGGATCCAATGGGGTGGACGTTCGCACTATACATCTTCTGCAGGTTTGAGTTACGATAAAACTCATGAACAAACGTATCAATGTTGAAACCTTTCCGGCAAATAGCTATGCATGCATGAGCGCAAGGGATAAGATCCGCCTCCCACCTCCTGCACGTGCAACTCCGGTTTGTGATGTTACCTCGAACTGCTTGTTTTGGTCGTGAACTTGGAATTGCACACGGTCAACGGGATATATCTGTGGATTTACACAAGTATATAAACACATTGTTTGGGGTATGTATGTGTAAATAGATAATTAGTTTAAAAGGTTGAAAAATGCATACATCCATTGTGCGGCTTGCTTGCAGGGCATCCCGTATTTCCCCCGCCGCATAGGCAGTAATGGTAGACATTTGGAAACTTGCATACTCCCTCCTCTCATAAAACCAACGTTGTAAAAAATCCATAATAAACTCCAAGAGTGGTATTATAGGTAGTCCACGAGCCTCAATCAAAAAAGCGTTTAAGCTCTCAGAAACGTTAGTGGTCATCAGTACATACCGTTTGCTCGTGGAGAAAGCTCGAGACCAACGCGCATACCCTACCTCCTCTAGCTCACTCCTGATCGAGGGGATAATTTGCTCCAACTGTCTCATATAATATTCAAAATCCCCGATGGTGTACAATTTAGCACACTTGTAAAACAGTTCGTCGATTGCCTTCGCCTTGTGGTCTGATTTAATGTTCCTTAGCAGGTGATAAATACACACACCATAGTGTGCTGCGGTATATACCTTCCTCACCCCGTACCAATACTTTTATGCCTATCAGACACAATTACTAAATCATTGGGTTCCCCAAAGGCCGCTTTTAGGTTCTGGAAATACTCCCACGACGTGTCATTTTCAGAATCTACAACAACGAACGCCAACGGGAATATGTGTAAATTACCATCGAACGTGCAGGCCGTTAGGAGCGTACCATTGAATTTGTTTTTGAGGGATGTACCGTCTACAGAAATGACCAGCAGACAATGTTTCCACCCCTCAATGGACGCTGCAATACTCATAAAGAAGAATTTAAACCTATCGTTCGAATCAACCTCCTGAGCAGTGTACGTCCCTGAAAACACAGAGTTGGGTAACTACAAGTATTTACTGCTATTACTATCAAAATACATGCACACACAGAACTGGGTATACCTGGGTTTTTTTCGATCAGCTTAGCTGCAAATGCCGGGATACGCGCATACAACTCTTCGGGGGAACCTCTTAACTCAGTTAATGCCTTATCTCTCCCCCTCCATGCTTTGTCGTAACTGATAGTGATCCCATGGTTTTTCTTAGCATACTCAATAATATCCCGCGGGGTGCAGGGTGCAGTGCATCTTGTTAGTGGTTCTCATTATGGCTTTAGCGTACTCACAAGCAACACTCGCAGTTGCCTGTCTGTGGTCGTTATGGACTGCATCAAAGGAACACGTATATTCGTTGCTGAACTTCCTGATGATCCAGAGTTGGCTTCCGTGGTATGTAGATGCACGTATATACCATGGACACGAGTCATCTACGCATGATATCTTGAACTGTTTGCTGTTAGATTTAACAGTCTTAAATTGAAAACTTTCTTTCAGTTCTATGTTATACACTGCCCTCTTCAGATGATCTTTGCAAGAAAATGTGCAACTTTCCAACAAAGTAACATTGTCTAAAGCAGTGTCGACACCATCCGCATTGACAAAATCAAAATTCATGTCCCCCCGAGATGCCCCCACGTCAGTCCCCACACTGTGTATGGTGGTATCGACCCCCTGAATGTCAGCGACTACACAACACCCCCTTTATGTACCGTTTTGGAAACCGTTTATCATCCAAAAGACATCTCTGTCTTCGGAAATGATTATATTAATCAGGTTATTCGACCAACTCCTGAAGAGTGTCAGTCGACTAATACTATTGTCATCTTGGAGTTTGAGGTATTTCGCCACACATACTTTAAACTGTTTGAGATTAGAGTCACACGTAACATCCACGCTTCCAGACCTGAAATCGCTGTAACGACCAACCGCATTCCAAACACCACCATACAAAACTGTCACCTGATGAACTGTCGTCATGTTGGATTAGGAACAAATTATAATCGCAAATTTACAAGCTCCAAAATGATCGTGATATGAATAAAATGAAAACTAATACATGACATTTAAATAAGGGCCAAACCCTGGATAACAAAATCTTTTTTTACCGTTGGTAACCGAATCCTAAAAAATAGGTAAATCTTTTATATCGTTGGCAACAACCCGCAACAAATAACCCCTGTAAATCGGGATTCTTCCATTCCCGAAAAAAATGGAATGAAAACCGTATGGAGACAACGTCTGTTAACGGCGTTTGCGTATACCAGTATATACCAGGGGTAAAAAAGTCCAAAAAAAATCTGAAACCAGTTCCTATAAAACCGGTAGCCACCCTTGCGAATATTGAACTCCTGAAGCCAAAAAACAAGACCACTTTTTTTTTTTTTTTGTAGCTATCCAGCATAATTCCCCTTTTATTTTTTTAACTTGTGTTTATGAGCCCAATATGTAGGGTTGTGTGTTTAGCCCAATTGGGATTAAATTAGTGGGCTTGTCTTGTAAGTCTAGAGTTTTTCCTTTCATATGAGATTACCTAAGGAAAGTGACGACACCAGAAATATACAGAAAAAACACAGAAAAACGGAGAGAAGCATGGAGAGTAGTGCAGTTCGGATTTTCAGCGACAACGTTCATAAAGTTAGTCAATGCCCAGAGTTTTAGCCGTTGGATTTTGCTGAAATTTGGGCAGCCTGTTGGGGACACATAGGGCCTCGTTGTGAACGGTTGGATTATCGTTTGGAGCTCTGGTTTGTTCGTAATCGTTGCTGGACATGACCTGTAAAACTGAAGATATTTTCATGTTCTTTATCTCTCAAGTGTTGATCTCTTAGGTATGAAAGTATTGGTGGGTTGTGAATCTTTGTATGACTGATTTTGGATTCTTTTTCCCTCAATTTATCATAATAAGAGAAGGTGACAAGGGTGGACTTCTCATAAGTCCCGTGGTTTTTACTCTTCACATCGAAGGGGTTTTCCACATATAAATCGTGCGTGTTATTTGCATTTTAGTCTTCTAAATTTTATGGTTGATTGTTGTCCATTATTGGTTGATTGTTTGGTGATTAATTGGTGATTTATTTGTGGTGGTTTTTGGATCACTATTAATTGGTTGATTGTCTTGGAGGTGATCCTAGTGGGTTGTTAATATACTACTTAGGTCCTATCAGGACCAAGTATCTAAGGCCTGTCCATTTAGGCCCCGTTTCATAACCATTTGATTTTTGGTTTTTGGTTTTTGAAAATTAACCTTGTTTTCTCCCATATTTCTTACAATTGTTTTCATCTTTGTCAAGGGCACATTTGAATTCTTCCAAAAAAAAAAAGTTTTTGGAAACTACTTTTTTTAGTTTTCAAAACTTGAGTTGGTTTTTGAAAACATGAGAAGATGGTAGAGAACAAAACAAAGAAACTTATTAGTGGAAATAGTGTTTATAGGCTAAATTTTCAAAAACCAAAATCCAAAAACAAAATGGTTATCAAACGGGACCTTAGTTTTTGGTTTTTGAAAATTAAGCCTATACACACTTATTTCTATTATAAGTTTCTTTGTTTTAGTATATTTACCTTCTTTCTTGTTTTTAAAAACCAAGTCAAATTTTGATAACAAAAAAAATATATAGTTTTCAAAAACTTGTTTTAGTTTTCGGAATTTAGCTAGGAATTCAAATGGATGCTCAACAAAGATGAAAATCATTCTAGGAAATTTGAGAGAAAACAAGACTAATTTTCAAAAACCAAAAACCAAAAACCAAATGATTATCAAACAGAGTCTAAATAATATGTCTTAACCAATATGCTACTCGGGTCACTAGTTAGGCCCAATTGTTGGCACTACTAACGAATGGTTGAAGTGGTATGCCAATTAGAAAAATCCAGTTTGAGGAACTAAAAGAAAAAAGAAAATTTTTTTGATTGATTTGACATGATACAAAGAATAGTTGAATAGACTCGGAAGGATGCTACTTCTTATCAAGGTTAGAGACTTTTACAACTATTTAGAATATGTGCCAAACTTCGAAGAAATAAATATTTGGCTAATATATATTTAAGTTTCTAATATTTGGGTATTTTTTTCAATTTTTCACTATTGTTTAGAAAGTTCAATTTAAGTTTATTGTGTTTTAACATTTTTCAATTATATTGGTGAATATTAAAGTTGTATATGAAAAACTTATTACATGACATAATACTGAGTAAATCTCTAGAAATTTAGAGGAAAAATAATTATGCTTCCCTAAGGGAAGAAAAGTTGAAACTTTTGCCAAACTTAGAAGTATTATGTCTTGTAATAAAACTCAAACTCTTTCAGATGAACTGATTTCTACTTGAAATTTATGCCAACTTATTATATCATGTAAGCTTATTAGAAGCTAATTTTAACATTCTTTTTAAATCCTAGAAATGAAATGGAGAAAACACACAAATATTAAGAAATAAAACATATAGCTAACCAGTGTAAAAGAAAAAAAAAACATATATCCAACCTAAATATTTAGCTATTATCTTAAACTTTAATGATTATGTTTATTTATTTCTTGGATTTTAAAAGGTTTTGATTACCTCTTTAAACCTCCAACTTTATTCTAATAAGTCTATACATTACATATGCTTACTTAATATTAATAAAACAAGCTAATTAATCGAATCAATAGAGTGTTGATTTAACATGATATTACGTTCATCCACCTTTATTCAATCCAACTGGCATACCTTTTTTATATCACGTCATATCAAATTATATAGCTCATTAGTCCAATTAAGGAAATTATGTTTCTTTATTCTAAAAAAAAGGAAATTATGTTTGACCACAAGAACTTAATAGAATCAAAATCAAATAGTCAGAAATGTCATTAGAAACGAAAATTTAAAAAAAATAATAATAATAAATAAACGACTAGATGACATCTATCTATGCTTTCATCAACTAATTTATAATTTAACCCAAATATATTTCTTTTTTTTTTTTTTTTTTTTGAAAAAACCCAAATATATTTCTTTTAAACTACTGTTTAGTTTTTGACATCTCCAAAATAAATTGTAAATGAAAACATTTTTAATTAGTAAATAGAAAAGTACTTATGAGAATATTAAAAGAAGGGGCCCTAGCCTGTATGAGTATTATTTTTCCATTATCACTAACTAAGATGAACACAAGAGAGAACCATACAAAACTGAAGATGTTCTCTTTAGTATTCTGGGACATAAGATTTGACAAATAGCAATGTGGGGCATATTACTTTGCAATCAAAGCCCAGTGATTGAAAAAAAAAACACACACACACACTCAAACAAATACAGAGAGAGAAACAGATGTTGATTCTGTTGGGCTGTTCCAAATTTAATTATTGTCATAAAGTAGAACAAAAAAAAAAGAAGATATTTGGAATATATGTTAGTTGTTACTCTCAGCATCAAAGTTCACATCTTTTACTGCAAAAAAAAAAAAAAAAAAAAAAAAAAAAAAAAAAAAAAAAAAAAAAAACAAAAGGTTTCCCCTCCATTGATCAATTGACCAAAAAAGAAAAAAAAACTTCATAAAAAGCATAACTTTTTCCCACTTCTTTTATTCCAATTTGATTCCCTTCTTCTCAAGGTTTTAGTAAATAAACCCTCCATAATCTGCAAGCCACATAATATATATAAAAATATAGACAAAAGAAAAGAAGAAACTTTGGGATTTGGATTTGATTAATAACTTTAGAGTTATTTTTCATAAGAGGGAAAAAGGTGTTTTTGGATTAAGCATTAAGGAAGCCATTGAGATCTCAAGAGGATGCCTCTGCTCTGACACAGAGGAATATCTTCAAAGGCTGGGGATTGTTTTGAGCTTTTATGCTTTGTTTCTCTCTCTTCTCTTCCCTCTTTCTCTCTCTCTCTCTCTTTTCTTATATAACAAGTTTTTGTGTCTTCAAATATGGCTACCGTACTCCATCGAGCTACGTTCGGTTCTGTCGTTTATTCGTATTTCCTACGTTGTTTTGGCAATCCTCATAATCATAATCATCATCGTCATCATCATCATCGCCATCATCACAAAAGCTTCAATCATATCCACTTCAACATGCCAAAGCCAAAACCCCTTTCCTTGCAGGTGATTAAGTTTCTATAAAAACGTATTCTTTTTATTGTAGTTTCTATGTATCTTCTCTTTTTTGGGAGAAAGATTGATTTTCTTTTTTTCTTGCTAAAAACGAAAAATGAAAAAAAAAAAAAAAAAATCGATCTTTTTGTTGGGGTTTTGAGATTTCTTTCTTTCTTTTTACATGTCTCTTGCCTTTTTGTGTCAAATTTTCATGTGGGTGTACTTTGAACTTTTGAAAAAAAAAAAAAAAAAACTTGATTTCAAAGGTATAATTCTTGAGCCATGTTGACGAGCTTCTGTTTTTTAGTTCTTTTGTTTAAAGAGAAAAAGATGAACAAAGGGTTTTGATCAAAGTTGTTAATGGATGTGAGAATCTTCTAGATGTGAAAAGGAGCTACAATTTGCTACAATATGACTTTTTCTTAATTCCCTAGGCTTCTCCATTAACCCCTTATGAAAGGGTCTTTTTTTTTTTTTCCTCAGATCAGCAAAAGGAACAAAGGTATAATAATAATATCATGAGAGAATCTATATCTATCTATTGCTGATTGTTTTTGCTTTTACAGACTGTTGAACTAAAAGTCAGGATGTGCTGCAGTGGTTGTGAACGGGTCGTTAAAGATGCGATCTACAAACTTAGAGGTCGGTACAAAAACGAAAAAAAAAAAGTCCATCTTTTTTCAGGGTTTTAAGGTTGTGTTTTAGTGAGGAAAAAACATGATTAGGGTTTGTGTTTGTTTTGAGTAGGAGTGGATTCGGTTGAGGTGAACTTGGAGCTGGAGAAAGTGACGGTGATCGGGTATGTCGATCGCAACAAGGTGCTGAAGGTGGTCCGAAGGGCTGGGAAGAGGGCGGAGTTTTGGCCGTATCCAGAGCCGCCACTGTACTTCACATCAACGACTGATTACTTCAAAGATACGACCCGTGAGTTCAAAGAGAGCTATAACTACTACAGGCATGGTTACAACATCGGAGAGAAACATGGGACGATTCCGATGTCTCATCGAGGCGATGACAAAGTGAGCAACATGTTCAACGACGACAATGTCAATGCTTGTCATGTCATGTAAATAAATGATCGATTATATATGAATGTGATATCGAGTCGTAGCTCTATCATGCATGGAAATCATTAAAATGGGGCTTAAGTCTACATATTTGCTTTGTATATCTTGGAATTGAAGGGTGAATGATCATGTTGTTTCTAACTTCTAAGTCATATGTACAGTATGTAAAATGTCCCTTATATTTGTATGCATGAGTTTATATTATAAGCAAGTTTGTGTTACCAAGTTTCTAAGTGTAGTTTTTGTGATTTTGGTTTCTAGTTTAGCTTTATTTTACTTATTCCTATGATGGGAAGGAGTTTTTTCACTTTCTTTTCGGATCTAAGGCTTGCCTTGTTAGGTAAATTCGAGCAAAGGTATTGTCTAATAAATGTTTAATTAGGACAACATATTTGTTAATAGATAATATCTTATACGATGAGTTTAACAAGAATTAAGATTTTGCATGGAATAAAAAGGTAAAAGCTCATTTGATTCTGATTTTCAGTACGAAATTGGATATGTGATTGGTTGTGGTTGTTTACAGATTCAACAAATTAAGATAACTTAGGCCAGTTTTTCCATTGTGTTGTATATACCAAACGTACGAGGACCATGCTTGTAATTGTGGATAAACTCAATATTGGGCTGAACCTATTAGCAATGAAATGTGTCCAACTTAGCTGTAATTCGCTTACATGGTTTTCCTATCATAAATACTTGGAAACTTGTAATCTAAAAGATATGGTCTTATGACCCATTTTTTTATGATCAAATAATCCTAAGAATTTTTCAATTTAGGGCTCGTTTGATAACGTTATTGGGCCCGTTTGGTAACGTTCTCGTTTCTTGTTTCTTGTTTCCAATTTTATTAAGAAATCGAAGCATTTAATAACTATGTATGTTTCTTGTTTCTCATTTTTTAGAAACACTCCCAAAATTTGTATAGAACTTTTGGGAACAACTAAAACTAGTTTCTTATTTTCAATTTTTTCTAAACATAAATAAGAATATAGGTTTACTATTATTGAATGTATAGGTGTTAGGGTCATGAAATTCTATTTTTCTTTATTAAAAATGAAGAAACAGAAACAAGAAACGAGAACGTTACCAAACGGGCCCATTGTTTCCTGTTTCTTGTTCTCGTTTCTCTTTTTTTAAGAAACAGACGTGTTTTATAACTCATCCCTGTTTCTTGTTTCTAAATTTCTAGAAACTTTTCTAAAAAAGAGGCAAAATTTGAGAAACTACAAAAAATTGTTTCTCAAATTCTATTTCTGTTTTTTTTTCCTATCTTTCATGCATGTATTCATCTCTCTCCCATTCCTACACCAATTTCTTCCCTTCCCCTTCTTTATTTTTTTTATCACTTCCTTGTTATTTATCTTTTCCATTATTTCGTTCTCTTTCCTTTTCTTTTTCTTTTTTTTTTCTTTTTTCCGTTAATTCTTTCTCTTTCATGTGTTTTATTATTTCTGTTATTTCTTTCCTTTATTTTTCTTTTTTTATCACCATCGCCGACCAGTCGCCACTGTCGACCTCTGGCTACCGACTGCCACCGTTGACCTCCGACTATGGTCGCCATCGACCTCCGAATACTGGCTGCTGTCGACCCCTGTCAACCAGCCGCCACCGTCGACCTCCACTACCGGCCACCGTCGACCTCCGTCGACCAGCCGCCATAGTCAACTTCCGACTCCAGCCGCCGCTGACCTCCGTCGACCTCCAACTACCAGCCGCTGTCGACCTCCAACTACCGGTCGTCGCCGACCGACTGCCACCGTCGACCTCCGACTACCGGTCGCCCCCAACCTCAGCCGACCGACCGCCACTGTCAACCTCCGACTACCAGCCGCTACTGTCAACCTTCGACTATCGGGCACCGCCGACCTCTGCCATCTGGCGGCCACCGACCTCCGCAGACCTTCGTCGACTTACCGCCACCATCGACCTCCGACTACTGGCCACCGTCGACCTCTAATTACTAGCCGCCACTGTCAACCTCCGACTACCAACCTCCACCGACCAGCCGCCACCGGAAACCTCTGACTATAATTTTAATGTATGTTATATATAATTTTTATATTATATGTACCAAATTTTATTTCAACTAAAAATCAAGAAACGAGAAACAGTTATCAAACACATATTTGTTTCTGTTTCTTTTTTTAGAGAAACAAGAAACAAAAATAGTTATCTGATGCGGGTTGTGATTGAAGATGGATGTTGGGAAATATGGAAAATAGAAATTAAAGATTAATTCAGCCAACCAAGTGCAAGTATACACTATCGCATGTAGTAATAAAAACTCTGAAAGTATTCCAAAGGTATCGATCCCACAGAGACTAAATTTGAACACAAACTTGAAGAAGAAACTGCTCTTAAATTGCTTCAAAAGGTAACCAAAGAAAAGAATTGATGTTGGGGTTTTGAAAAATAAATAAAGCAAACAATAAAAGAAATAACGACAATAATAAAAGTGAGGTGCTCAGTAAATTGCTTCAACCCTAAGGCAAATAACTCTAGTAATGGCTTATTTATCCTAAGTCTAAATATGCATTGGGTCAGGTTTAACTCCTATTTGGCCTTGCTCCCAAGAAACGTTACAAGACTAAGCGAGTATCGTTATGCACATTTCTGTGACTCGACTCTGACATAGATTGTTCCTGCATGCAACCTATAACCCTATAGTTGTTATAAGCGACCATCCCCTATAACACCGAATACACTCTCTCGAGCCCTTTCTCCTATATCACCTTTATGAGAACTGGTATTGTTTGACCCTTTCAGTACCAAATTCACATAGCATGCAAAGTCTAAGTGATCAAGTTAAACTCAGCAAGATTAGAATGATAATCAATAAAGGAAGACATGCATAAACTAGAACTTAGGCAAATAAGCAACTTTCAAGTCATTTAATCCATAAGGGAATTCACTATATCGAACCCCTCAATGATATTTAGCTACGCATGATGGATAATAATGCAAACAAATAACTTTCCATTGAATAAATGAATGATAAATACAAGAAATAATAGAAAGAAATAGGTGCTGGAAAAGTATTGTGCAGTAGCTAAAACTAGGGTTTTTCAATTTATCCAATCCCTCTAGAGTTCTCACAACACTCTATTCTCCTTTTATAAGGTGGAAATAGGGTGAAATCTCTACAAACACTAAGGTTTGATGTCTAACTCACGTTAGAATTTAGTCTTCTAGCAAGGACTTCGGGCATCCCTACTCATGGGCGTCTACTAGGGTTCTGTCACCACCCTCTTCTTCCTAGTGAGTTTTTGCTTCCATTTGCCTTCGAATCATGGCCTTATATAGTGTGGGGAGTGGTTAAGAAGTCACGAAAATAGTGCTTGCAGGTAGTCCAAACGGTTTCGAAGTCAAATCAACTGATTAGGTGAGCAAAACACTCGTTCAAAACGACCCGCGACGGACTCAGAACTGTCTGCATCTTCCCAGAAATGCGGTCGCATTTCACTTTGGCCTTGGTAGAAATGCGGTCGCATTTTTGAAAAATTGTCTGTTTCCCATGTTTTCTGCAAAACACCAAAACGGAGTCAAATTCATACTAAAATGAGTTCTTTTAAGCAAAAATATGTATAATTTGACACACATGACTCTCAAAGTCCTAACTCATCAAAACATACAAGTTTCACAAGAAAATGAGCTAAATATAAGGGAAAAATAGGTATATTTTTTGCACTTACCATTATCAAACATGTTTCTGTTTTTAATTCTCAAAAAAGAAGAAACAAGAAACAGAACACAAGAAACAAGAAACGAGAAACGAGAACGTTATCAAACGAGCTCTTAGTGTTTCAATTTCCAAAAAGTAATTATTTTGGTTTTGTTATTATTTTGTCACGTAATATCTATACGGCCAACACTTTCCATAGCTAATTTATGGCTTCTATACATGTTTGTACCAGCACGTTAATACATATAGCCAAAACTATGTTTTTCATTTGTTAAAATCAATTATCAAAATGAACCAAAACTAAAAGTTTAGGTCTAGTTTGATAACCATTTAGGGCCCGTTTGATAACCATTTCAGTTTTTGGTTTTTGGTTTTTCTGTTTTTGGTTTTTGGTTTTTGGTTTTTGGTTTCCTGTTTTTTAAAAACAAAAACCACATATGTTTGATAACTGTTTTTTGTTTTCTGTTTTTAAAAAACAGAAAACCAACCTTGTTTGATAATTGTTTTTGGGTTTCAGTTTTTTTAAAAATTAGAAAGATGAAAAGATATTTTAGAGAGAGAAAAATGTGTAAAAATGTTGAAACAGAAATTTAGAGACACAAATATATAAATGTTTTCAAGAGAATTTTTTTTTTTTTTTGAAAAGAAGAGAGAAAAGTTAAACATAGAAAATTTAGAGAGATGAAGAAAATGTTTTGAGAAAGAATATTAGTTAGACTCGAGAAAAGATATTAGTTAGAGAAAAAATAGAAAACAAGTTACAGTAAAAGCGATAAATTTTAGATTAAAAAAATTAAATAAAAAAAGAAAATTTAGAGAGATAGTAAAGTTAAAAGTAAAAGATATGCTAAAGAACTAACAATAAATTAGAAAAATAAAGAAAAGTTGTAGCGATAGAAAATTTTGGTGACTTTTTTTTTCCAAAAGAAAAATTAGAACATGTTTATTGAGGAGAGAAAATGTATTGACAAATTTTTAGAAATAGACAAGTTATAGAGAAAAAAAAAGTTGAGAGAGAAAAATAAATTTTAGAGAGAGAAAAAAAATAGAGAAAGAAATTTGTTGGAGAGAGAGGTAAAAGAGGAGAAAAGTAAACATTAGAAGAAAAATGAGTTTTTGAAAAACAGAAATTTGTTTTTAAAAACTACTTTTTTGGTTTTTGAAATTTACTTATAATTTCAAAAACGTTTTTAAAAAACAGAAAACAGAAATGGTTATCAAACACCCCTGTTTTTTAAAAATGAAAAACAAAAACAGAAAACAGAAAACGAAATGGTTATCAAACGGGCCCTTAGTTTTTTGTTTTTGAAAATTAAGTTTATAATCACTACTTTCGCCAATAAGTCTCTTTATTTTGTTATTTATTTCTTCTTATATTTTTGAAAACCAAGGTTTTGAAAATTAAAATATATATATATATATATATATATATATTTTTCAAAAACTTTTTTTTTTTATAAACTTGACTAGAAATTCAAATGTGTCATTAACAAAGAAGAAAATAATTGTAAGAAAATTAGAAGAAAAGAAGCATAATTTTCAAAACAAAAAACCAAATGGTTATCAAACGCAGTGGCGGATCCAGGAATTTCATATTGGGGAGGCACAATATACATAAAAATGTAATAAAAAAATTTATAATGAAAATTTAAAAATTATGCATATCTTCATAAATGAATTACTTCAATACATAATACATTATAATTGACCTCTACGAGTTTTCATGTTCTGAAATCGATTCATGATAACTTCGTTATCTAACTTGTCAAGCAAATCTTTCTCAATATATGCTACGAGACAATCATTCATCCATTGATCTCCCATTCGATTACGCAATCGAGTCTTCACAATATTCATGGCAGAAAATGTTCTCTCCACAGTAGCTGTTGCAACAGGTAAAATCAATGTCAAGGTCAGCAATCGATAAACTAATGGATAAACCTTATCTCTATTCGTCGTGACCATTTTTACTGCAAGATCACTGATGCTTTTTAGTCCAACAAACTCAACATTTGAGTGGACATCAACAATGTAATTTTGAAGTTGATCCTCAAGTACAGAGAGCTCAATAGCTGAAAAGTCTCTTGGATAAAATTGAGCAAGCCGACTAAGCTTGTGTCTATCAAAAGCAGCAAATGAGTTACTTGGGTTCAAAGATGCCAAACAGAGAAGTAATTCAGTACTTGTTTCAGTAAAACGATTATTCAACTCTTGAAGTTGCATATCAATAACGACATAAAAAACATCAACACGATAATGATGCAAATTTGTAATTGGTTGAGATTTTCTTTGTCGTCCTCGAATCAAAAATATATTATCCATCTCAAGAACTTGAATGTCATGGCTATTGCAGAAATTAGAAACTACATCCAACAATGAATCCCAACTAGACTCCCTCATAGTTTGCAGTCTTTCTTTACAAATTTTGACTAAATTCATTGCATTCACAATATCCTGATCTTTTCTTTGTAATGCTTGAGACAACTCATTTGTGATTCCCAAGATAATTTTCATCAAATGTATATGAAAAACAAAGTCGAATGATTGGATCGAACTTATTAGAGTCTCTGCTTCATATTTTTGTTCTGAACTTGATCCACCTTGTACAATTGTCTCAAGTACATCAACTACTGATGAAAACATTGTAATAAAGCTCGTTAAGGTGTTGTAATGTGATCCCCATCGTGTGTCTCCTGGTCGGTTAACCATTGTCTCTTGATTTAATCCTCGACCACTTGATAGTTCACCATTATCTAAAGCTTCAAAAATTTTCAAGCTATGTTTCTCTCGTAGAATATCTCGACGTTTTGCTGAGGCCCCAATAACATTAACCCCATTTGTAACAATAAAAAAAAGACCAGCAATTTCCATATGATTTTTTGCAGTAGCTATAAGAGCTAATTGAAGCTGATGGGAAAAACAATGAATGTAAAAAGCACATTCATTTTCTTTCAAAATAAGTGCTTTCAGTCCATTGAATTCACCTTGCATATTACTTGCTCCATCATATCCTTGTCCTCGTAAACTAGCAATGCTTAATCCATGTTGAGAAAAAAATCCATCAATAGCCTCCTTAAGTGATAGAGCACATGTATTAGCAATGTGTATAATTCCTACAAATCGTTCAATCACATGACCTTCATCCACATATCGCAATACAATTGACATTTGCTCCTTTGCAGATATATCTTTGGATTCATCAATCAAAATGGAAAATAACTTATCACCTATATCTCTCATAATTGTATTAACAATTTCGACTGCAATGGAATTCACAATATCTTTTTGAATATCAGGTGCAATCAACTTCAAATTATTTGGAGCATTTTCCAAAGTCACAACTTCAATATCCTTGTTGTGGTTGCCTAGCCATCGTAAAAGTTCAAGAAAATTACCTTGATTTGTTGAATCCTCAGTCTCGTCATGCCCCGGAATGAAAGCCCTTGGCGTAATAAAAATCGAATACAATCAATTGATGCACCTAATCGAGTCCGATACTCAACTCGTGCTTGATCCGACATCCTATTTAAAAATGTCTCAATATGTTGCTCTTGTCTCAAAAGAGCCTCACATTTACCCCAAGCTTGATTATGTGCACTATTGAGACCACCAACATGAATTTCCAATTTCTCTTTTTTCTTCCAATTAGAAAACCCTTCACTTACAAAACATTCACCTCCTGATTTTTCACTAACTTCCGGTTTGAACAAATAGCAACATAAACAAAATGCAGCATCCTTTGAAATACTGTATTCTAACCAATTAGAATATTCATTAAACCAAACTGGATTAAACCGTCTTGACTTTGCTCCAAATTTCTTGAATGGAAAATTATGATTTCGAGGCTGACAAGGACCTTTTTGTAAATATGCTCTACGAACTTGATCTTGAATATTAAAACTATAATCAGAAATTTTAGTTCTTAAACCAGGATCTGCAGGTAGCTCTCCTAAATTGACTTCTGTATAAGATCTATCACTATCAGAACTAGTATTACTTTTCTTTCTTGGAGATGATGACTCTGTTGTTGTTATTCTTTTATAATATCTCTCCATTTTGATTTCGAATTAAGTCTACACAAATATTAATAAAAAAACATTAATTACAATTCCCTAGATTAAAAATTATAACTAGAATTAAAAGGCTCATAAGAATTAGAATCTTACTTATCGTGTCAAATGATGGTATGATTCTTGACGACGAGTAACGATGACTTATATCTTATAGTGTTAACTCTGAAAATTTAAAAAAAAATAAACACACAATATCAAATTATGTAGATAGTAAATGATAATTACATACAAATTAATATTAATATTAATATTTTTTTACTTAGGCTGCGGCTGGATTTGGAGTCTGCAGAAACATTAATATTTGACCTAATTCGCAGGTCTGATGGGCTATAAGATGGGCCTTAATTTAATGCGTAGGTATATGGATTTCGGAAAAAGATAATAAACACATACAAATTAATATTAATATTAATATTTTTTTACTTAGGCTGCGGCTGGATTTGGAGTCTGCAGAAACATTAATATTTGACCTAATTCGCAGGTCTGATGGGCTATAAGATGGGCCTTAATTTAATGCGTAGGTATATGGATTTCGGAAAAAGATAATAAACACATACAAATTAATATTAATATTAATATTTTTTTACTTAAGCTGCGGCTGGATTTGGAGTCTGCAGAAACATTAATATTTGACCTAATTCGCAGGTCTGATGGGCTATAAGATGGGCCTTAATTTAATGCGTAGGTATATGGATTTCGGAAAAAGATAATAAACACGCGTTCATCGTGGCTTGATACCGAGACCTCACGCGTTCAAAGTGCCCCCCAACCAACAATCCAAGCGCTTTTTATTATACTTATTACGATTTTTATATATTAATATTATAAACGTTGATTTATATTATATTAAAAATACAAAGCCGGGATAATTTGAGGGGGGCACGTGCCCCCCTGGCCCCTTAATAGATCTGCCCCTGATCAAACGGGTTCCTATAAAGCAAATTACACATTTTGAAAAAAGTTCTAAGGACAAAAATAGAAAAGTCTTAGGGGTCATTTGTTTGATGGTAATCCAAGATTCCCATGGAATGAGCATCTGGATTACCTCGTTTGTTTTGCACTAATGTTGGATACCCAGGAATCTCGGGATGCCCAGATATCCTAGGATGCCCATATGGGAGGCATTCAAGAAGATTTTGATGCCCTCATGAGAGATGAATTTTTAAGATTCTCATGTTGAGGGCATCTTCGGATGACATTTTTACTCCCCATTGTTTTGATATATATATATATAATTTTACAATTTTTATTTTCATTTAAAAATAAATTAATTTATTCATACACTAAGAAATAACTATATGTAACTAATCATTTTTTTTTTAATTTTGCATTTAGATATAAAATAAATGATAATTATATTGAATAATATTTCAATTTATTTTTTATTTATTCTCTTAATAATAATACTAATTGCACACATAAAATCCATTACAATATATATATATATATATATTACTCTAAAAAATTTGATTTGATAATGTGATCAATATAATCCACTAAAATACACTGTGCATGTTAAAAAAATGTTAAAGTTGAAATTAGTTTTTAAAATTAAATATTTTATAAAAACCTAAAAAGAAAAAAAAATTAAAAATTTGTCAAGACCGCTTCTCCAGTTCTTGAAGAAATCCCCTGAAAATTTGGGGTTATGTCAGCAGCTTTGCTGGGTACAAGAAGTTTCAACCTGAGGAAGTTGTGTACTAAGAATCTCCGGAAATCAAGAAGTCAGTGTAGATCAATGCAATCTGCGATGGAAATAGACGAGCTAATCAGTGAATGGAAGAACTTTAATCTGAAGGAAGAAGAGAAAGTAGCCAAACTTACTTTCAATCGTGAAGAAACAACCAAAATTGAGAAACAGATGGAGCTTTGCCTGGCTGGAAAATTATTGACAAACAGAAACATTACCAAAATGGCTCTCAAGAACGCACTCACAGGCGCATGGAAAACAAGATTTGATTTTGAAATTGAAACCTTAAGCAAGAATACTTACTTGTTCAAGTTTGACAACAAGGTGGAAAAAGATTGGATTAAAAGCAATGGTCCTTGGCTGTTTGATAGGAGTCTTCTAGTTCTTGAGAATCCAAGTGCAAAACAAAGAACAAACGAGTTAAAATTCAACAAAGTAGATTTTTGGATGAGAATAATAAACCTTCCAATGGGCTTTCGGAATGAATGTGTGGCAAGGAAGATTGGTAGCATCCTGGGAGAATTTTTGGACTGGGACAGCAATAAGCAATACACGTCTTGGGGAAACAGCATAAGAATTAAAGTAAGACTGGACATTTCAAAACCCCTTCGTAGGGGCCTTATGTTAGAGTCAGATGGGGTGGAAGATAACTGCTGGGTGACAATCAGATACGAGCGATTACCAGACTTTTGTTTTGGTTGTGGAAGGATAGGACACGCAGCCAAAGAGTGCCAAGAAATAGAGGATATGGAGGAGGCAAGAAGAAACAACCTGGAGTATGGTGCCTGGCTAAAATTTCAGGGCTTCTCCAGACTTTTCACGAAACCGGACATTCCACCTGATAAAGAAAGAAAGGACAGTGAACCAAATATGACTTCAACAGATGCTGGGAACGAGATGTCAAAAGGGGAAGGTCTCAATGTAGATTTGAATCATGAAAGCCCTATATTTGGGGAGTCTATGGAATTCGAAATCAGAAGCAAGAGTTTAGGAGACAATGCCAATGAGTTGGATATTATCAGAATAAATGAAAATGGTGGAGTCTGGACTACTGATATTAATGAAACAAGCAAAAAAGAAGAGGATTATCTAAGAATTGGTCATGAAGAGGTCCCAGAAGGCTCAAGCAATACATCATCAAAAATGGATAGTAGCCAGAATAAAGAGGACAGGATTCTAAAGAAACCAAGTTGGAAAAGGAGGCCAAGACAAGATCTATCAGGAAGTTCAGAATTGGGCAAATCATGCAGACAGAAGAGAAAGAGCAATTCACTTAGTGGGACATCAAATGAAGAAAATTCAAGGAAGAAAAGTAGAGATGGGGAAGCTGAAGATATTGACAGGGGTGTAGAGTTTGAAATGTTGGCAGTGGCTGTAGAACAGCCCTGCCTTCAGCCATGAAACACATTTGTTGGAATGCTCGGGGTTTGGGGAACCCGAGAGTATTCCGTTCTCTTAAAAACCTTGTTGCTACAAGGAGACCCCAAGTTCTTTTCCTCAGCGAAACTAAAAGTGATGCAAGTTTAACCAATAAAATTAAAGATTCTTGTAAGTTTGATGATGGCTTCACTGTTAATAGTGTGGGATCAAAGGGAGGTTTATGTTTGCTTTGGAAAGATCTAGATTCTTTGGTTATCAGATCATCTTCTAACAATCACATAGATACAGAAATCTCTTGGAAAGGGAAGGCTTGGAGATTTACAGGGGGAGGCTAGTAAAAAAAGACAAACTTGGGAATTAATTCGAGGACTCTTTTTCGGAAATTGTAATCCTTGGCTAATAGGAGGGGATCTAAATGAAATCATTTGCAATGAAGAAAAGCTGGGAGGTCCATCCAGAGATAGAAAGGCAATGGAGGATTTCAAACAATGTATAGATTTTTGTGGTCTGCGAGATATAACTCCTATGGATAATCTCTTCACATGGCATGAAAACAGAAGAGTGATTCAAGTTTGGGAGAGGATCGATCGTTTTTTGTGTAACCCCAAGTTTGATGATATGTTCAACTTCATTTGCACAAAGAATTTGGATTGGCTTTTTTCTGATCACAAGCCAATTGAAATTAATTTCAATAACTGGAAGACCAACTTTGGTGGAAGGAGAACAAATCAATTCAAATTTGAAGAACTTTGGACAAGATATGAGGAATGCACAAACTTAATAACTAACAATGGAGATTGGAAAGGTAACTCAATATCTAAATCTTCTTTATCTAATGACCTTTTAAGATGCTCTTCAGCTTTAAATAAATGGGGTAAGAATTTAAACAATAATAGAAAGAATAGGATTTTGGAATGTAAAAATGCTCTAAAAGATGCATATAATAACATCCCTACAGTTAACTTTGATGTAATTCATGGGCTGGAATTTGAGTTAGACAAATTACTTGAAGAAGAAGAAATATATTGGAAACAAAGGTCTAGGGAAGAATGGTTAAAATGAGGGGACAAAAATTCTAAGTGGTTTCATAAAAAAGCCGCCTTAAGAAAAAAGAAAAATGAAATCACTGGAATTTTGGATTCTGAGGGTAATTGGACAGAAGAGACTTCCTGTATTGAAGAGATTTTTATTAATTACTTCGAAGATTTGTTTAAGTCATCTAACCCAGACTATTCCCAAATAAACAGTGCATTAGATGGGCTTTATCCTAAAGTGGATCAAAATATGAATAATCTCTTAATGGCACCATTCACTAGAAAGGAAATTGAAAAAGCTATAAGCCAAATGTTTCCAACTAAAGCTCCGGGCCCCGACGGATATCCTGCTCTCTTTTATCAAAAATATTGGAGCCTTGTGGGGGACAAAACAGTTAAGGAATGCCTTGAGTTTCTGAATAACAACCAAAGCCTGGATAATTGGAATAACACCAATATTGTCTTAATCCCAAAAAATTCTAATCCTAAAACAGTGGGGGAATATAGGCCTATTAGTTTATGTAATGTAAACTATAAGATAATAACTAAAACAATGGCTAATAGGATGAAGACTATTCTCAAAAACATTATTTCTGAAAATCAATCAGCATTTATTGAAGGGAAACTCATATCTGACAACATTATTATCGGACATGAATGTTTAAATTCTATTAAAAGCAGTCACCCGAATAGCAAATCCCTGGCTGCACTTAAAATAGATCTTAGCAAGGCCTATGATAGAGTAGAATGGTCCTATTTGAGTGAAATTATGCTAAGACTTGGGTTTAATCAAAGGTGGGTTAATCTGGTCATGAGGTGCATTTCTACGGCCGAATTCTCTATATTAATAAATGGGGAGAAAAGGGGTAAAATCAAATCTAGTAGAGGCCTTCGCCAAGGTGACCCATTATCTCCTTACCTCTTTTTACTAGTGGCTGAAGGTTTATCTCATTTGATCAATAAAGCTAATTCGGATAATTGTCTAACAGGTTTTGTTTGCCCTAATGGTCCAACTATATCCCACCTTTTGTTTGCGGATGATAGCTTGATTTTTTGCAAGGCAGAGGAAAGAGAATTAGTTGCCTTGAAAAACATTTTAAGAGTCTATGAAAAAGCCTCTGGAGAGTCCATTAACTTCTCTAAGTCAGCTATATTTTTTTCGCCTAAGATGAATATTGACAGGAAAAACTATTTGAGTAGCATACTGGGAGTCAAGCAAGTCAGCAATTTAGGTAATTACCTAGGTGTTCCATCTATCTTTTCCTCTAATAAGTCTAGAGACCTTAGCTTTGTGATGGATAAAATCTGGAAGTCTGTCCAAGGTTGGAAGAGACCATTTTTCTCATCAGCTGGTAAGGAAATCTTAATAAAGAGTATAGGTCAAGCTATCCCCTCATATGTTATGAGTGTATTCAAGTTCCCCAAAAAATTGTGTAATGAAATCACTAGGAATTTCACTAGATTCTGGTGGGGTTCGAGTCCAAACAAAAGGAAAATACATTGGATCAATTGGGAGAAAATGTGTCTTCCTAAAAGTTTGGGGGGGCTCAATTTTAGAGACCTTGAGGGTTTTAATAAAGCCTTGATAGCTAAACAAGTTTGCAGATTACTCATTAATCCTAATTCCCTAGTTGCGAGATTCATGAAGAGTATCTACTATAATAATTCTAATATCCTAGAAGCTGATTTAGGTAGGAAGCCATCATTTCTGTGGAGGAGTCTATTATGGGGTAGGGATCTCCTAGCTAAAGGCCTAAGAAAGAGGATTGGAAATAGTGAAACCACAGCTATGTCCAGGGACCCTTGGTTACCTAAGGAACTAACATTTAAACCTACCTGTATTAATTGGGACATGATTAATAGTAGGGTGGCTGATTTCATTCTTCCTTCGGGAACATGGGATCTAGATAAAATTAATAATGCAGTTCTTAGCTCTGACATTGATGCAATTAGAAGCGTTCCCCTGAATAGAAACCTTAAGGATAAGCTCATATGGCATTATGATAGAACTGGAGCATACTCAGTTAAAAGTGGTTATAGACTTTTTATGCAGGAAAAGCTAAACGGCATATCCTCTAGTAATAGCCCTATGTCTAATATTTGGTCTAGTCTTTGGAAACTCAAAATTCCGAATAAAATAAAGTTATTCTGCTGGAGAGCTTTAAACAATTCATTGCCTAATCGGGTCAATTTAAAAAATAGAGGAATTGATTTATCTACTTGTTGCCCTGTTTGTAATTCTCAAGAAGAAAATTCAGATCATTGCCTATTTGAATGTAAAAGAGCTTATGATATTTGGAAACTAACATTTGATAATGTTTACTTGGAGGAGAACTTCCATGGAAGCATGCTAGACAGATGGATCAAAATTAATCGGAGCACTTCCAAGGAAAATCTCGAGCTTGTAGCGGTCTCCTACTGGGCAATATGGAACGACAGAAACAAAATCGTTCACGGTGAAGAAATTCCATCTATTAATTTTAGAAGCAAATGGATCACGGAATACCTGGAAAAATTTCGCCAGAAGAACCCTAAGGAAGACGCTAGATCAATGATTCCGCAAAGATCTGATCGAATAGCCTCTCGTTTGACTGCATGTTGGAAAGCCCCTCCATCTGGTTTTTGGAAGCTCAATTGCGATGCCGCCTGTGATCCCAATCGCCAGTCGACAAGTCTTGGCATCATATGCAGAAACAAGGAAGGAAAAGCTATGGTGGCTAACGCTATCTACTTGGATCATCAATTGGAAGCCCATGCCGCTGAAACTTGGGCCATTTATGAAGGATTGCAACGGGCCTACTCTTTGGGCTGTATGAAGCTGGAGGTGGAATCTGATAGTAAATTGGCAATAGATTTTATCACCAAGAGATCCCATGTCTGGAATGATTTGGAGGCCCTAGTCTGGTCCATATGGAGCATGATTCCAGAATTTCATGATATTAGTTTTAGCCATTGTCCTAGGATGTGTAATGGAGTAGCCCATCGCATAGCTAAATACGCAAAGATATCGAGGTGTAATGATACTTGGATTGGATCATATCCAAGATGGTTGTGTAACTTGGTCGAGAATGACCGTTCTGATTTTGTCCTTGTGGCGTTATAATAATACGTCTATTATTTCAAAAAAATATATATATATATTTTATAAAAACCTTAAACTAATATAAATTGATTTTTTCTAAAAAATAACAAAGTAAATTAGTATAAATTAATTTGATATAAAAACAAAACATTAGATTAGCAAAGACAAAAACGTTATATAAATTTAAATTATATTAAACTAATTATTAAATTAGTTAAAAATTAGTAAGGGCATTATTGGTATTATACATAATCTAAAAACTTTCTCGTACAAAAATCCTGCAAAACAAACATAGTTATCTGAATATTCTCAGACATTCTTATAAATTATTCCTTCAAAACAAACACGGTTATCTAAAATCCTGGACATCTATATTTTTTAGTATCTACTATTTCAGGCATTTGATGCCTGAAATTCCAGTTATCTAGATTCCCAAAAAATAAACGACCCCTTAAGTTTAGGTCCCAAAATGGAATTTACACTTGTTGCAACTTCATCGCAACGACCGACATCGTTTCCTAAGAGTCTCTTTTGAGGAGAGGTTTGGAGTCACCACCAATTATTGTGGAGTGTGATTGGTCTCAACTTTTATAATTAAAAAACAATTTGGAAAATAAAATATTAGGTTTGGAAGTCAGTTAATTGTAGGAATGGTGTTAACACCCCTACCACACTCGTTTCTGAAAAACGTTTACCACATTTCATTTTATTTATTTATTTATTTTGTCCAAAGAAAATTATTTTCTAGTTCTGTTTTGGATGTCTCAAATTTATTAATACACGTTTTAGTGTAAAATATGAATTAATACTAATAATGATGAGTGGTTCGAGGCCATTAAAAAAGTCTTCAAATTTATTTTGATATTTGAAAGCAAATTTCTCGTTAGAGAATATACCATATTTTCTAAAATTTTGTCACCAAAATTTGGAGAGAGAAGGGTGGGGTTTATAAGGTCAAAAAAGATTTGACCAATAAATTTCTCCACTTTTCTTTTTCTTTTTTCTTTTTTTTTTTTTTTTTTTTTTTTTTTTTTTGACAATATAAATTTCTCCACTTTCTTTTCTTGAAAATCTCAATCTATCGATTCCCTTTTTTTTTTCCTTTCAATTTGGCTCTGTTTTACTTCCTTCTCATGTGTGAATTTATGTGGTCTAGGCCACTATTCATGGAGCTTTAACGTTTGGTTTAACTTTTCAAGTGTTTAATTTTGAAAAAATTTATAGTGTTTGACAACCACCAAAAATGACTTATTAAAAATTGAGATTGAGAAATAAATCATTTTGAGAGAAATACTTGAAATGAGGGAAATGCTAAAAGAGTTCATGGAATCACAAGAGGAACATCGAAGTAGATATGAACTCTCTTCTCTTGTAATGAACTTATGATGTTGTTATTTTATAGTTACGGTAGCAACATAGTTATGCATCAACATCGAACTAGTTGTTATGTTCTAAGTTTCATGGAATCGAGGTTTCTATCCCGCAGTGATGGTAGCATCTAGTTTAGGGGAGAGGTGAGTTTTGGTGCTTGTTTGGAGGAATGATTGGGACTATTTGGGAGTTTGAGTTTGAGATTGTTTCTTGGAGTTTGAGATATTGTTTGATATGTTTGTTTGGTATAGTTGGTGTTTGAGATATTGTTTGATTATTCGTATATGTTTATTCTTAGGATGCTAAGAGATCATTTTGAGTTTAGATGAATTTGACTGAAAGCTTGGTTTAGTTTTTGTTTGTAAATTTGAATATGTAAGTTTAGTTGTTTGTTGGAGCCTAAGATTGTTTGATAAGTTTGACTTTAGTTTTTTGTTGGAGTTTGAGATTGTTTGATAAGTTTGAGTTTAGTTGTTTGTTGGAGTTTGTACTCGTTTGATATGTTTGTTTGTTGGAGTTTGCACTAAGAGATTGTTTTGAATTTAGATGATTTTAGCTAAAAGTTTGTTTTAGCTCTTGTGTGTATAAGTTTGAATATGTTAAATTTAGTTGTGGTGTTTGATAGAGTTTGAGATTGTTTGATATGTTTGGATAAGTTAAATTTCCGTTGGTTTGATTAGTTTAAGGAATGTTGCATTTGTTCGATTACTTTGGTTTGATTCTCATATTTCTAGTGTTACTTAAATTTTGAAGTTTACTCTTGTTCAATAATTTTAAATTATCAAATTAGTATTGAACATTTTCAGATTACATGGGATGTATATCTTATAAACGGTGAGATCTCAATTTATCTTTTCAATGTGGGATCCCAACAAACATAATTAAATTTTAACCCATAATTTCAAAACAGAAAACAATCTAAAAGAAATCAATATTGGCAAGAACTTTTAGTTTTAGTTGGATGTGAGGTTTACTGCAACAAAACTATCCAAAAGAGTATGATATTCTCACCTAAACCTTAAGAAGACTAAAGTGTTATGGGTGTCCAGCTCACTTGTTGCACAAGCAAGAGTTTTTTTTAAAAAAGCTTGTGTTTATGAGTCCAATATGTCGGGTTCTGTGTTTAGCCCAATTGAGGTTAAATGAGTGGGCTTGTCTTGTAAGCCTAGGGTTTTTTTCCTTTGATATGGGATGACCTAAGGAAGACGGCAGCAAGAAAAATACAGAAAAATACACAGAAAAACGGAGAGAAGCAGGGAGAGTAGTGCAGTTCGGATTTTCAGCGACAGCGTTCACAAAGTTGTCGATTTCCGGAGTTTTAACCGTTGGATTTTGCTGAAATTTGGTCAGCTTGTTGGGGACACATAGGGTCTCGTTTCGAACGGTTGGATCGTCGTTTGGAGCTCTGGTTTGTTCGTAATCGCTGCTGGACAAAACCTGTAAAACTGGAGATATTTTCATCTTCTTTATCTCTTTTGTGTTGATCTCTTATGTATGAAAGTATTGGTGGGTTGTGAATCTTTGTATGACTGATTTGGATTCTTTTTCTCTCAATTTTATCATAATAAGAGAAGGTGACAATGGTGGACTTCTCACAAGTCCCGTGGTTTTTACTCTTCACATCGAAGGGGTTTTCCACGTATAAATCGTGCGTGTTTTTGTGTTTTTAGTATTCTGAATTTTATGGTTGATTGCTGTCCGTGGTTGGTTGTTTTCTTGGTGATAAATTGGTGATTAATCTGTTGTGTTTTTGGAGCACTATTAATTGGTTGATTGTCTTGGAGGTGATCCTAGTGGGTAGTTAATATACTACTTGGGTCCTATCAGTTGGTATCAGAGCAAGGTTTTAATTTAATCATTGTCATGGAGTCTACTAGTAGTAGTGGAGGTAGTTCAATGATTAAATTGACATCAACCAATTATTCCATTTGGAGACCGATGATGGAGGATCTGTTATATTGTAAAGATCTGTTTGATCCAATTGAAGCAACCATAGGAGCTGATGGCACCATTATTAATCCTGCAAAACCAGATAAAATGGAAGAGAGAGATTGGGGAAAGCTAAAGAGGAAAGCTTTGGGGACTATTAGGCAGTGGGTTGATATTAGCATTTTCAACCATGTGTCTCAAGAGTCCGACCCATTTGCGTTGTGGAAGAAATTGGAAGGTCTTTATGAAAGGAAGACCGCGCATAACAAAGCTTCATTAATCAAGAGGCTTGTTACTTTGAAATTGAAGGGTGGGAAGTCTGTTTCTGAGCATTTGAGTGACTTCCAAGGTATTATTAACAAGTTGACTACTATGAAGATTGTTCTTGATGATGAATTGCAAGCTTTGTTCTTGTTGAGTTCTTTGCCAGACAGTTGGGAAACTTTGGTTGTGACTATTAGTAACTCTGCTTCAGAAGGTGTTTTGTCTTTGAATGTTATTAAAGAAAGCATGTTCAATGAAGAGATAAGAAGAAAGGAGATGGGAGTTGATAATTCACATGCTCTTGTTGTTGAGAATCGTGGAAGAAACAAGAGTAGGGGACCCAAAGGTCGCGGTAACTCAAAAGGGAGGTCCAAGTCTAGAGACAAAGAGACTAGGACATGTCATTACTGCAACAAGCCTGGCCATATAAAAAAGTTTTGCTACCGATGGAAGAAAGAACAAGGTAAGAAGCAAGACTCACAAAAAGAGGGAGATGATAGAAATACTGCAGCAATCACTTCTAAGAGTGATGATGATGTCACCTTGATTTGTGCAACAAGTGAGTGTCATCATGTAGAGAGTTCAGATACAGAGTGGCTGATAGATTCAGGTGCTTCATACCATTGTGTTCCCAAAAGGGAGTATTTCATGAACTATCAATTTGGTGATTTTGGTAGTGTGAAGATAGGAAACCAGAGCTCAGCTAGCATTGTTGGGTTAGGTGATATTCGTGTGAAGACAAGTGTTGGGTGCATGCTTACATTAAAGAATGTGCGCCATATTCCTGATTTACGCCTTAACTTGTTGTCTGCAAATGTTCTTGATCAAGAAGGATTTCGACATACCTTTGTAGATGGTAAATGGAAATTGTCTAAGGATTCAATAACAGTTGCTCGTGGTGAGTTGTGTTGCTCTTTGTATAAAACATACTTGAGTGTATGTTCTTCTGAGCTGAATGCAGTTGAAGAAAAGAATTCTCCTAACTTGTGGCATCGAAGCCTAGGACATATGAGTGACAAAGGGATTAAACTGTTGGCAGGTAAATCTCTTATCCATGTTGATAAAACAGTTCCTCTTGACCCTTGAGATCATTGTTTGGCAGGCAAGCAGCATAGAGTTTCTTTTTCTGGGAAGTCCATCAAAAGGCAAGGGAAGTTGGAGTTAGTTCACTCCGATGTTTGTGGTCCTATTGAGGTTGAGTCTCTTGGTGGCAATAGATATTTTGTCAATTTCATTGATGATGCTACTCGGAGAACTTGGGTGTATATGTTGAAGACAAAAAGCCAAGTGTTCGAGATTTTCAAAAAGTTTCATGCCATGGTAGAAAGGGAGACCGAAAGAAAGTTGAAGCATCTAGGATCTGACAATGGTGGTGAGTATACTTCGAATGAGTTCAGGTATTATTGTTCACAACATGGCATTAGACATGAGAAGACAGAGCCCGACACACCACAACACAATGGAGTTGCTGAGAGGATGAACAGAACCATTGTAGAGAAGGTGAGATGCATGCTTAGAATGTCTAATCTTCCTAAGACATTTTGGGCTGAAGCAGTGCAATGTGCCGTGTATTTGATTAATCGATCTCCATCGGTTCCTCTTGGTCTAGACATTCCAGAGAGAGCATGGAAGGGACGTGATCCTACTTATTCACATCTGAGAGTCTTTGGCAGCAAGGCATACATGCATGTGCCTAAAGAACAGAGGTCAAAGCTTGATTCGAAGACCAATCCGTGTGTATTTGTTGGGTATGGGGATGAAGAGTATGGTTACAGGCTCTACGATCTAGAAAAGAAGAAGTTAGTGAGAAGCAGAGATGTAGTATTCTTTGAGCACGAGAAGGGTGCAGATCTTCTAAGTACAAGGTACACTTCTACTTCAGAGTTGTTTATTGATACTACTAATTATTCTACCTCTATTCCCTCTATTATTCAGCCAACAAATGAGAATGTTGAAGATGTACTTGATGATGTACACGATGATGTTGGTGAGATACAACCTGATGGTAATGTACCAGATCATGTTGATGATGATAATCTTGACGAGTCTTCGTCTGATGAAGAAATCCATGAGGAAGATGTACATGAGGAAGTGATTCATGAAGAAGTTCATGAGCAGGAGGAGCAACCTACCCCTCAAGTGGAGGATACACAGGTTCGAAGGTCCACCAGAGAGCGTAAACCTTCAACAAGATATCCAAGCTCAGAGTTCATTCTAGTTAGTGAAGATGGAGAGCCAGAGAACTATCAAGAGGTCTTGTCTCATGATGAAAAAGACCAGTGGCTCGATGCAATGAAGGAAGAGATGAATTCCCTGAAAAAGAATGAAACCTATGAGCTAGTGAAACCTCCAAAGGACAAGAAAGTCTTGAGGAATAGATGGGTTTTCAAGTACAAGAAGAATGGTGAGAAGATAGTGAAGCTCAAAGCCAGATTAGTGGTAAAGGGATGCAACCAGAAAAAGGGCATTGACTTTGATGAGATCTTCTCTCCAGTGGTCAAAATGACATCTATCAGAACAGTGTTGGGTTTAACAGCAAATCTTGATCTTGAGTTGGAGCAACTTGATGTAAAAACTGTTTTTTTACATGGTGACTTGCATGAAGAGGTCTACATGGAGCAACCTGAAGGATTTGAAGAAAAAGGGAAAGATAAACTTGTTTGCAAGTTGAAGAAGAGTCTTTATGGGCTTAGACAGGCACCAAGGCAGTGGTACAAGAAATTTGATTCGTTTATGATAAGCAATGGTTATAAACGAACTACAGCTGATTCTTGTGTGTATTTTAGAAAGTTCCCTGGAGGTAACTTCATCATTCTTCTTCTATATGTAGATGATATGTTGATAGTTGGACAGGATGCAAATATGATTCAAAGTTTGAAGAAAGACTTGTCCAAGTCATTTGACATGAAAGATTTAGGTCCTGCAAAGCAAATTTTAGGCATGGAGATTGCTCATGACAGGAAATCTGGGAAATTATGGTTATCCCAGGAGAAGTATATTGAACGGGTGCTTGAAAAGTTCAATATGAAGCATGCTAAGCCTGTTAGTACACCGCTAGCAACTCATTTCAAGCTAAGTAAGACAGCTTGTCCTACAACAGAGAAGGAGAAAGAAGTTATATCATTCATTCCTTACTCTTCTACTATTGGTTCTTTGATGTATGCTATGGTGTGTACTAGACCTGATATTACACATGCAGTTGGTTTAGTGAGTCGTTTCTTATCCAATCCAGGTAAGACTCATTGGGAAGCAGTGAAGTGGATTTTCAGATACTTGCGGGGCACCTCCAAATTGAGTTTGTGTTATGGAGGTGGCAAACCTATACTTGAAGGCTATACTGATGCATACATGGCAGGTGATTTTGATAATAGAAAGTCTACCTCAGGTTATGTGTTTACATTCTCAGGGGGAGCCATCTCATGGCAATCCAAGCTACAAAAATGTGTAGCATTGTCCACAACTGAGGCAGAGTATATTGCAGCAATGGAAGCAAGCAAGGAAATGTTATGGCTTAAAAGGTTTCTTCAAGAGTTGGGTTTGAAGCAACGTGAGTATGTAGTATTCTGTGATAGTCAGAGTGCTATGGATTTGAGCAAGAATTCGATGTATCATGCTCGCACCAAACACATTGACATTAGATATCATTGGTTGCGATATGTGATTGAAGAGAAGAGAATGAAACTGAAGAAAGTCCACACTGACAAGAATAGTGCAGATATGTTGACTAAAGTAGTTCCCGGAAGCAAGATTGAGCTTTGTAGTAAGCTTGTCAGGATGAGGTTCAAGTGATCATAGATGTGATTGTGTTTTCCTCGTGATGGGCTGGAGGGGGAGATTGTTGTGGGTGTCCAGCCCACTTGTTGCACAAGCAAGAGTTTTTTTTAAAAAAAACTTGTGTTTATGAGCCCAATATGTCGGGTTATGTGTTTAGCCCAATTGAGGTTAAATGAGTGGACTTGTCTTGTAAGCCTAGGGTTTTTTTCCTTTGATATGGGATGACCTAAGGAAGACGGCAGCAAGAAAAATACAGAAAAATACACAGAAAAACGGAGAGAAGCAGGGAGAGCAGTGCAGTTCGAATTTTCAGCGATAGCGTTCACAAAGTTGTCGATTGCCGGAGTTTTAACCGTTGGATTTTGCTGAAATTTGGTTAGCTTGTTGGGGACACATAGGGTCTCGTTTTGAACGGTTGGATCGTCGTTTGGAGCTCTGGTTTGTTCGTAATCGCTGCTGGACAGAACCTGTAAAACTGGAGATATTTTCATCTTCTTTATCTCTTTTGTGTTGATCTCTTATGTATGAAAGTATTGGTGGGTTGTGAATCTTTGTATGACTGATTTGGATTCTTTTTCCCTCAATTTTATCATATTAAGAGAAGGTGACAAGGGTGGACTCCTCACAAGTCCCGTGGTTTTTACTCTTCACATCGAAGGGGTTTTCCACGTATAAATCGTGAGTGTTTTTGTGTTTTTAGTATTCTGAATTTTATGGTTGATTGCTGTCCGTGGTTGGTTGTTTTCTTGGTGATAAATTGGTGATTAATCTGTTGTGTTTTTGGAGCACTATTAATTGGTTGATTGTCTTGGAGGTGATCCTAGTGGGTAGTTAATATACTACTTGGGTCCTATCATAAAAATGTTAGAAAAGAGTGAAGTTAAGAGGTAAGAAGTAAGAAGGGAATGAGGAAGAAAAATTGTAAAAGACCAAATGAATAGAGCTTCTTCTTTTTCGTTTTGACAGTAAATCTATGCATTTTGCTCTCCATCTTCCCTTTTTCCCCTTTCTTAAAGAGCTAATTTGGCTTTCCATTTCCACGTGGCTACCAAGTGTATTTTATTTCAAGATTTAGGCCAAAAGCCCAAATACTGCTTCAGTCCAACTTTATGGACGAATTAATCTGTCCAAAACAAAACTATACAACTTTTTAACCCTCATGCTAGCTTATTATTTTTTTTTTTTATGAAAAATCCAACTTTTATTGAAAAAAATGAAAGAATACTAGGACATCCAAAAACAAACTAAGCTCACAAAAAAGATCCCTTATAGGAACGGTCGTGATCAAGAATAATAGTGCCTAGAGAGTAATTACACAAAAACCTGGACACAGAAGTCCAGAGAGAAACATAGAACCTAACGAGGAACCAAACATCAAACGGATACCTCATGCTAGCTTCGAACTAAACAAATAATAGTCACAAAGTTAATGGACTATTACCGGGTTCTAAGAACACAAATGTAACAAAATACTTCCAATTCATGGGATTATCAAAGGTTATTTTTTGCAATGTAAATATAAATTTCACGACGGATCATCTTTATTTTTAGAATTTGAACTCCTACCTTTTTGGCCCCACATTTTCCCTCAAGATTTGAACATTTGAAATGTTTATGTTATTCATATTTGGTAACGGAAAATGTTTCAGTTGGACGCCAATTTTCAATTTTCAATTTTCTTTCTTCTTTAGTACTCTTTTTTCATTTTTATTTTTACTTCTTCTTTAGTACCTTCAACAAATTATGGATTGGTTTTTGTTCGTCTATATAGCCTTTGTAGTTGATTTCCTTTAAAAGAAATTTTGCTTTGGTATATACCATATACGTTCAATACAAGATATGGATATACATACATGCATATACCATATGTGCTTTGTAACTCGTTTAAATCTATTGCTTTCTTTGATTGAAAGACCTAACTTGAAAACCAATGATGTAGGTCTCATTTGATAACTATTTGGTTCTTGGTTTTTTATTTTTGAAAATTAGGCTTGTTTTCTCCCGATTTTCCTATCATGGTTTTCATCTTTGTCAATGACACATTTGAATTCCTAGCCAAATTCTAAAAACAAAAACAAGTTTTTGAAAACTACTTTTTTTTAGTTTTCAAAATTTGATTGGTTTTTAAAAACAAGGAAATAAATGTATTAGAAAAACAAAGAAACTTGTTGGTGGAAGTAGGATTTATAAGCTTAATTTTCAAACACCAAAAACCAAATAGTTATCAAACGGGACCGTAATTTTTTAAACTTGAATTCTCCTAGAAGACATGGTGGACTCACTAATATAATTTAAATTTTGGTTTAGTACAAGTTTAGTCCATATACTTTCAGAGTTGTATCAATTGATTCCTGGACTTTAAAAAGTGTCTAATAGGTCCTTGAACTTTCAATTTTATGTCTAATAGTTCCCAGAACTTTCATGTCTAGTAAGTCTCTAATCTTTCAATTTTGTGTCTAATAGGTCTTTGACATATTCGAGACTTTTAAAAATTAACCAACCTATTAAATATGAAATTGAATTTTATGTTATTGGGACCCTAAACTTCCAATTTTATATCTGGCAGGCTTGTGAATTTTTAAAAAAGTGTCAAATAGGTCAAGAACTTATTAAACACAATCGAAAGATGAGGGACCTATTGAACACAAAAGTGAAAGTTTCAGGCTCCACGGGATACTTTTTAAAGTTCAATGACCTATTTGACATAAAATTATAAATTTGAGGACTTATTTGATACTTTTAAAGTTCAAGGACCAAATTGACAATCCTGAAAATTCAAAGACTAAACTCGTAATTGAACCTTAAAATTTTCAACATTTTATAAATGTGGCAACTGAATGCAATTTGTTTGTTAAAATTCCTTGGGCTAATTTCAAATATAAAAGAATTTATAATTCCTTGGGCTAATTTCAAATATAAAAGAATTTATTTTCTCCTACCCATGAAATGATGTACCACATCAATCTATGTGATATTTGCATTTATTCTTTCTTCTTAACATCTTTGTTGGACTTTCGGTACCTTTTTCTTTTCTCTTTTTTATTTAGTTCAGTAACGGCACCACGTGGGGATAAAGGTTCAAACCTCTGACTTCTTAGTCAATAGTATATGTCTTAACCAATTAAGTTAACCAATTAAGTTATCCTCAAGCTGTTGGATGGTCTTTCAGTATAAGCAAGATTAAAGGGAAAGAATATCCAATATCTACAAAAAGACATCTAGACATGGCTTATCAGATTGGGAGAAGAAAAATATGAATAAGAAAAAAAAATTAAAAAAAAAAATGACTAGGACCTATTCGGAATGAAAGACATTCCAAACAATAAGTACAAGACTTTGACTAATATAAAGTCGTGTCAAAACATAATATTTTATTACTTGTCACTTGCAAAATCTCACTAAACTTATTTACTAGTTTATTGTCAAATTTACCATTGGAACAAATATCCTAAATTAATATGTTTGATCAAGATGCTAATACATATTGGAAAAGACAAGAATAAGATATATTTTCACTTTATTTATGTATCGTTTTTTACTTAAACAAACTGTCAAAGACTATATAGCTGGAAAGTACCCGATAGTGACATTTGATTCCACCCTTTGCGATCCTCTTGTTGAATTCCATTCCTGTAAGAACTCCAGGGCAAGTCGAAACACAGTTCCAAGTCCAAGCACCACAATAACTCCTGTTCTTCAAGGTTTCAATAACCGTAAAAAGCACAACATGAATGAAACTAGATAGCTCGATCGACAAAAAGTATGAACGTACCGATGATGATATTTACAGGCAATGCCGAAACGCCAAGGGTGATGGATATAAGAATGTCCAGAAGCAGACCCCCTATGAGGATGGCAAAAGCCAGCCACAGTGGACTGAAGCAGTGCTGCTGCAAAAAGTCATGAAGAAGGTTGATGTTTTTGACTACTCATGAAACAAGTATATCATTGGAAAAGTGAACCTCTTACCCTTTCAGGATCTGGGGTTCTGTAGGTTGGATCAATCCTCCAAATCCAGTAGTTGGTCTGTGCTTGTCAAATATAAGGAACAATCGAAGTTGAGGTTACTTCAATACGATATCCATCAAGATCATAAGTTCAATGCTAAATAAATAGTTGTACGCTGCAATTCTCATGAATCAATAGTTTGAACAAAGCAAAAGAAAACTCATCTTTCAATGAAAACAGAACCTTGATAATTTTCAAGCCAAGTAATTAGTTCAGGAGTTTGGTTTTGTTTGTATATAGTTTAGAGAGCGAGTGACTCCTTGCCACTTTAACGAGCCATTTCTAAATTCAGGGAGGAGAGGAACCAGTTGTCCTCGCCTATAATACTTATTGTATTTTCATTTCAATTCAGTGTGAACCAGTAAAGCAAGTTCAATATGCTGGACACTCATTCACAAATATTCACTATTCAACTTCATAAAGCCTTTCAAGTTAAAAGGAACGCTCAGAAGCAAAGATTACAAATGAAAATGTCATGATGATATTTTCCTAATATGGGAAAAGAGAGTAAGAAAATGTAGCAAATGAAAAACTAAAACCCTGATGTTGATCATCAACTAATAACACTAACACTGTAGTCAGGATAAAGATATTCAATATCCATTGAGGCGTTGATTTTATAAGTTTTACAATTAGGCTTTATGAAGATGGAAAAGGCTAGGAATTGAAAACTAATTAAAATCATTGCATCAGAAGCTACGGAATACGTACACCATGATGTGATTGTGGAGCTGATACATTTGCCGCTACAACCCTGCAAAAGTTAGCAAAATTACATGTCAAAATGCCCCCAAAACAATATGATTATGTTAAGTCAATGAATTTCATCCTCAAAAGACAAACTTACTGGCATATCTCACATCTGTTTGATCCTTTAGAACGAAACCAGGTATCTATGCAAGTCCGATGAGCTTTTGCCAGACCACCTCGACAATGACATCCAAGTTCTATCAAGACTTCTTCCTTTTCTTGCTGACAAATTCTGAATAATAGTATTCAGGCTTAATGGCCTCAACTTCCTTTACAACACACTAACCAGATAAATGAAGCCAATGGTAATTGTGGATATAATCCACTATAATGGAGATTACATGGAAAGACAACAGTATATGAAAATTTTTATTTATAACGGACAACATAGGTAAGATTTCCAAAAGACAAACCAATAGCATCATGATGCCAAAGCAACAACAATAAGGTTTTAATCTTTTTTTTCTTTAGTTCAACAGATATGTAGGTGGAGACTTGAACCTTTTACCTCAACAGGAGGAGTAAATGCCTTAACCATAGAGCTATGCTCATAGTGGCAATTTAATCTTATTAAGACTATATAAAAAAAAGTTTAAATATGTTCTATCAACTTGCTATTAGATTTAGTGGTAGTTCCACATGATTTCAGACTCTCCCGAAAAGTCATTTCCTCTCCTGTTTATATTAATTAATAGATCACATATTTGATTCCCAGTTAACCTTTTGGATTTAGTGGCGATTTAACAAACCATAGAAAGCATCAATTTTCGACAAGGAGTATCGAATGTTTTATGGCTGACAAGCAATGAACAAACAACATAAATAACAACAGTATGAGGAAGAGACGAGGAACTAACTAAAAGTGATGCCAAAATGGACCAGCAAAATTGAACAGAACAACTAGAAGAGCATTTTTCAGGGAAGAGCAGCAATTAAAGTGTACCTGCACTGCTCATCAGAACTAGAAGTTGTAGTAGACAAGAGCTCCTTTTTGGGGGAAACTGCACAAGGCAATAATTCCCCTTGAGGAGTCCCAGGAACTTCAGAGATTGATTTGGGCTCCCCACTAGAAACAACAATTGTCAATGGTGTATGATCAACAGCATCATCACTGGTAGAGGGCTCTGATGCTGATGGCTGAGCAACCCTCTGCTTCTCAAGGTCGCCCTCATTGCTCAGGTTGTGGTTGGAGCTGGTGTTGGCCTTTACATCATTTGAATGGCAATCCGACATATTGAAAGGTCATTCAAATTTCAAACTACAAAAACTTGAATCAATTGAACAAAAATCCTTGGCTGACATTTTTGAGCATCATCCCTTTCCCCAATTTCTCTCACCCCTAAATAGAATAGAAAATTTCTTTAACTCAGTCTTCATCCCACAACACCATTAAAGAAGAAAAAAGAAAAACAAAAAGAAAGAGGGAAACAAGCCCACCAACCAATTGAAGCCAATTTTCCACCTACCAATTTCTTTCAGTCCAAACAAACAAGTGAGACACAAAATACATTGAAACTTCGCATTACATGTCACAATTGAACTTAAAAAAATTCACTCCAAACAAAAGCGAAAATCACGAACGAGCCTCAATCCGCAAAACCCAATTTCATAAATCCAAGCCCACCAACCAAATTGAAGCAAAATTTTCTCCAACCAAACTTCAATCAGTCCAAACAACCGACTGACACACAAAAGCCCACTGAAACAATTTCATTACACGCAGCAATCGTAAACAAAATCACAAACGAAGTAAACAGAGCAACAGTAGCAAAATCGAGAATAAAATCGAATAGAATCAAAAGGGGTCGTACCTGGGGAGACTCAGATTTGAAGGATTGAAGATTCTACTGTTGAAGCAGTAGAGATTGAGCTGAAACGAGAAAAAAGGAACAAGAGAAAATTTCAATTCCAACCCAACTTTTCTCTTTATTAGGTGAGATTGGAAGGCAAAGAAAAAAATGGTTCTGAAATTGCGTCGTGAATACTGGTTGATTGAGAAAAAATGGATTTGACGCTGAATGAACTGAACAACAAACAGCCAAAAAAAAAAACCCAATTTATTTACACAAATAAATTACGTATTTATGAGAAGAGTATATGAATCCACGTTATTTGTAGGTTTTCAACAAACACAAGGATATTGCTCTAGCAATTCAGGCGCCAAATCTCACTCCCACATCGAAAGAGACCCACAACTGCGACGACCGCTTAATTTATTTTTTTCAACTTATTAAATAAAAAGACAAATGAGAACTTTCCTGTATTATTCTTATGAATATCTTTTATTTTTTTAAAAAAAATGTATTCATTGGGGTTGAAATTCTTATTCTTCCACTCATTTTTTTTTAAAAAAATTAAACAATTTTGTGTATTCAAATGTTTGTTTAAAAGATGGCCCATTTCATATTATTTTTGTTTGTGAATTTGATACCAAAAAGGTAAAAGAAAATTCAAATTCAAATCTGAAATTGACCCATAAATAAGAGAACAAAATCAAAGGGTAGCTTTGAAATTCTCTCTATCTTTTGCCAAAATATATAATATCTTGTGATGGGACAAATGGTCAAATAGTTTCAACTCACAGAAACCCAATCCTCTCTATCTCTTTTGTGTGTTCCAAAAAAAAACAAAAATCCTTCTTTTTCTTCAACTTTTTTTTCTTTACATTCTAATCACAAGGCTAAAGAGGACCATGATTCATAACCTAGTAACATGGAGGGAGCCTTCCACGGAAAACGACATAAAGTGACAAGGTAATTAAATTCACATTTCACCCTACATTTGTAATGTTATATTTTAACTTGATGAGTAACTAATATATATATATATTATAATGTTTTGGTTTCGATTGACAATAGGTACTGATAAAACGAAATCCTACTTTTCTTCTCAATCTCGTTTTTTCACCCCTCTATTGATCGGTAACACTGTTAGAGAAAAAAACACAGATTAAATTACACAACCCCATATCTCAAATCTTTGTGGTTTCATCTCCCTATGGCTGATCTTGTAATTCCTTCATCATTACTTGATCTTGAGTACTTATTGTTGTTGTAATTTCCTCCACCACCACTACTTTTGAAGCACAAGTCTCCATCTCTTTGTTCTTCCCCCATAGAAGAATGTAGAGTCCAATTATCACAATGATTGACCCCAACAAGCTGTTCCATCAATGCTGATTTAGGTTATTGAATATTAATGTTGTCTAAAGTTTGGTTTTTGAAGAAATGGAAATGAGTTGGAAGCTTTTTTTTCTTTCTTTCTTTTTTCAATTACCTTCCAAGATAGAGTGGCTGGTGCATTATAGGGATGTCGAACATGGCTGCCATTATCTGAACCAATGGGCTGAATGCTGCTGTGAACACTGGCCCTCTCTTTTTGACACACCATGACATTCCCACGAAGCATATCCCCGAGCCGATCATTCCCTACGACGAGATCAGAGTTAGAAATTTTCTTAGGACGAAGCAAAATTCCATGTTCTAAAATAAAAAAATTTAGTCATGAACTTTAAGAGTCGTCCATTAAACATTTTAATGTAAAAAAAAATCGAATAAGTTCCTAAACTTTTAGGATTGTATTAATTTAGTTCTCGTGCTTATATAAGGTCTCTAACTTTGTTTAATATTTTTACAATATGCCAAACATTTTTATTTAAGAATTAAGCTCCACTAACAAGTAAGAAGAAATCTCCCAACATGCTGTCCACCATTAAGGTTTTGATAATAGATATATATATTTATTTTAAAATTTTAAAAGAAAAAAAAAAGGCTCTCTTTCTTGTCATTTCTCACTCCTAACAAAATCTTAATAGGTGGTCAGAGATTTCTTGTAAGTATTGTTTGACTAATTTTAAGGCAAATTAAAATGTTTGGTGGAGTAATCTCACTAACAAAGTCAACTAAAAACATATTATATACTCAAAAATCAAAGTTCAGAATCTACTAAAATCAAAACTTTATTAACTTGAAACATATTATATACTCAAAATGCAAATTTAAATGTTTGGTGGAGTAATCTCTCTCCATTAATTTTTTCAAAAAAAAAAAAAAAAAAAAAATCTATCTCCATTAAGTCTGTTGAATTTGTGAGATTTTTTTTCTAAGAGAAAAAAATGGGGTCTGTGAGACTTACAGTGTACAAAACAGTGAGAATCTGAATCTTTCCGTTGAGAGCCCAAGCGGAGGCCTTGGCGCCGGTGGAGAGGCTCAAGACGGCGGATTGGACGGCGCCGAAGCCGGACATGATGGCGGTGCTCGAGTACTGATACGGATATCTCTTTCCGATGTTCGATTGCAACAGAAACCACGAGGACCAGAGCAGAGTTCCGGCGACGAGAGCGATGCAGCCCACCGTCCAACTCTCCGCCGTCTTCTTCAGCTTCCCATCGCCGCCGTGTGCGGCGGCGACGGCGTATGAACCGTTCACCAATGCTGGGCCTTTGTATACCGTCAACAGCACCGCGCCGGAGATGCACACCACCGTCCCGATCACCTTCGCTTTCCCACTGCTGCATTTCAACTTCACCGACTCCAACCTGTCCGCAGAAAAATTGGAAATTACCCATCCGGGTTAAGAAGAAAACTTTAAAAAAAAATGAATATTTTAACTCGATGAGAGCTTATCTAAAGAAGCATTTGAGGTGGGAGTTGGCATTTAAGCTTAAGAGTTAAGTAAAGGGTATGTAACAAGCATGAAATATTAAAAGATTTGTGTTCTGGGTCCAAGTTGAAAAGGGTAGTGAGAAAGTGAGTATGAGGTAGTGTTGAAATCGACGAGTTTGTCAACAAGTCCAAATTTGACAAACTGGTCGGATTCGACATGTTAGGTCAAAGTCACCCAAATCCAAACCCTCGTCTCGAAAATCTCAACTCTCAAGTAGTTGAAAAAGAAAAAGAAAAAGATAATTGTCTCGTCCTTCCTTCTCCGTTTGGAGGAGTGAGTAAGAGCTTTAGAAATAATTACCCAAATGGGAGAGCGAGTAGAAAAGTGACGACAGGGACTATGTTGACAAATGCACAGGCGAAAGTGGCAGATGTGTGTTGGATGCCCAGAAGAAAGCAGTATTGGGTCAGTGAAGCCCTGCAACAACACACAGATAACAAATCAAAACCCATTGATTAAACAAAAGAACAAGCCTAAAAAGATGAGCTTTAAAGTTACCCGACAATGGCGCTGAAGAACAGGTAACAGAGGATTCGAACAGAGAGATTGGCTCTGCCATCCCTACAGAGCAAAAAACAGAGCAGAGAAATTCACAATCCTCGCAAAACCCAAAAGGCCAAAGAAGATCAGTGGAAAAAGAAAAAAAAAAGGGATTGAAATTTGATTACTTCTCGCAGAAGTAGGCAATTGGAGCCAAGGAAATGGCAGCGATTGAGAGACGATAAGTGATGAGAACCAAATGGTTCATTCCATGATCAAGAACTGTCTCCAGCAGAATATTCACAATGGCGAAAGCCAAATCTATGGCCACCATCGCCATCAAAGGCTTGCAATCTTCTAAACCCTTCATTCTAAACAAACCCATCTCTTCAAATTTTCAACTTTCCTTTTTTCTCTTCACAAAATTGCTCAACTTCAACAAAAAAAAGGGAAAAAAAAAAGGAAAAAAAAAAAAAAAACAACTCTGTTCTTGTTGTTCTTGGTGTTCTTCTTTTAGAGAGAGAGAGCTGAGTGAGGGTGAAAATAAATAGAGTGACCCCAAGAAAGGGGGTCTGCTCAGCCTGTGGAATAAGTGGGCACAAAGCAAGATTAAAATTCCTTTAAATCACATCAATGGCTTTAAGCAACCACAACTTTCAAATTTGTTTATTATAAAATTTTTTTTTATTATTATTCTATTTATTCTCTCTTGTCTTCCCTCTCTTCTCCTCCTTTCTTGGCTTTTTCTTTTTCTTTTTTTTTTTATTAAAAAAAAAGGACTAATTGTAACACTAGCAAAAAAAAAAAAAAAAAAAACACGGCCCAGCCCAAACATTAAAGTTGAAAAGTCGAAAAAACCTCTCCACAGAGGTTTAAGAACTATATCAATAGTGTTAATTGATATACCGCATATCAGGTACATCATTCATTTATTTAGTGTATCTGATATATTTGATATATTAATCAATCGATCTACTTTAAATTTTGTATATCAATCTATTGATCTACTAATTGTATAATATATTAGATGTATATTTCGTGAGTATAATATATTTTATTCATGAAGTATACACACGAGTTTTTCATTAATTTGAATATTTTTTTATATAATTCATTAATGAATAATTAGGTATATTAATTTTTTTTTTACAATATGTATAGTGGGAGATTCAAACATCTAACATATTGATCAAATGTACATGTCTTATGTCAATTGAGTTATGCATCTTAATGATATACTATTGAGTCATTAATGACATACTTGAAATTGCATTTTTAGTGAGTACTGATCATATATACTACTGATATACTAACGATATACTTGAAAATGCATCTTATTGATATACTTATAAATAAATTTGCATTCCATGACCTTCACGATACACCAACAATTATAACATTGATATACTAATGATATACCTTGTTAGTGTATCAAACATGTTATACTTGAAATGAATTTGCCAACATGAGTATAGCTCAACTGGCATAAGTCGTGTACTAGTGACCGACAGGTTCGTGGTTCGAATCCCCCACCCCCACATGTTGTCAAAAAAAAAAAATACTTGAGATGAATTTTGAATGAAAGCATCGATATAATATTGATATATACACCAATGATATACTTAATATAACAAGATAAATATTTAGGATATAAAAGACAGACATTTTATTTAAAATATGTAAATAACACAACACAGTTTAATTAAACTAAAACACGATAAAAGAAGTAAAAAGTTATAACATATGAGGTATATCATTTTGGTGTATCAACAATCATATCAAGTGTATCAAGCATATCAAAGATTCATCGAATCAATATACATTCAGACAAACACATGAATGTATCATTTTAGTAGTATTTTGAATATATTAGCAATGTATCATACATCAATCAATTTTCATTTGAGGTAAAATATGAGTGTATCATTTTAGTAGTGTTTTGAATATATTAAAAGACATCAATCGGTACTTTTTGGAATTCTCTTATAGGTTAGACTAATTTCAAGTATATCAAAATTTTAAGTATATCAGTTAACAAATATTAGGGGTGTATAAAAACCGAACCGAACTGAGGAACCGAACTGAATCTGTTGGTTCGGTTCGGTTCGGTTTAAAAGACTCTTACACTTAAGACCGAACCGAACCAAACCAGTCGGTTTCGGTTCAGTTATCTAAACCGATATATATGTTGTTATGTTGCCCTAAAATCTAAACCTTTTCTCAGTGTCGTCTACATCTCCCTCTTTCTCTCAACCGCTCTCTCTCTACTCTCTCTTTCTGTTCGGTGTTCGCCATCTCTCTTTCTCTTTCCATTCGTGCCTTCTCTCTTTCTCTTTCTCTTTCTGTTCGCGCTTGCTCGTGGTTTCCTTGACGACGTTGTTGCTCATGCTCGCGCTCTCCTCGTGGTCTCCGTCTCTCTCTTTTTCTCAACCCCTTGTTCGTGCTTGTGGTCTCGTCGCCGGCGCCATTCGTGCTCTTGTAGGCTTGATTTCTCCTCACCAGCACCATTCGTGCTCATGCATGCTCGATTTCTCCTCGCCGGCGTGATTTTTCAAATGAGATTTGGCTTTTTCTTCCCTTTCTTCTTCAACTGGGTTTTGTTCAATTTTCTGTGATTTGGGTTTTTTTTTTTTTTTGTTGAGAATATACAATGCTTTGTGGAATATCTAGGTTCTTCTTCTACTTTTCTCTTTCTCTCCGGTTGTTTGCGATAATCTGCACCTTTCGAAGATTCGTGTTTTCGTGTTTTCCTTTTCGTGTTTTCGGGGTCTTTGGGCGATTCTTGTCAAAGGGGGTTTTTCTTGCATAGTTAGGGCAAAACAGAGGTGTTTATTAAAAACAATAAAATAAATAAAATCGAAGGAAAAAAAAAAGGAAAAAAAAGGGGGGAAAAGTCACCCGACCCGACCCAACCCGATCGGTTCGGGTCAAGTCGGGTCGGTTTGTCCGTACAACTGACCCGACCCGAGAATTTTACACCCCTAGCAAATATAAAGTAGATCTGATATACTACTAATATACTATCTGATATATCAGTTGATACACCAACAAAGGTAAAATTGGAATAATAAAAAAACGGAAATTAGATTTAAATTTTTTTGCTATATTCGCAAATCTCAAAAACCATGGCTAGATTTGCAAATATCATAATGATTTTTGCTACTCATTGCAATTTTCCAAAAAAAAAAAAAAAAAAAACCTAATTATCTTAAATATTGTTGTTAATTAATGGGGGTGAATCATTAACCATTAGCTTAGATATTGTTATTATTTAATGCCTACAACCAATTGACCAATAACCAGTAACCAACCATATTTTCCCACAGTAAGAATCACAAGCATCATTTATCATTTTTTGAGTAAGCCTAAGCCAATTCCAAGTATATATATATATAGATATATAGAACATGAATTTCCCATTTATTAAAAAAAAAATCTTAAATTTGTATTGTATTTTTCTTCAACCATACATGTAAAATGAAAGGCATATATACAAAGCTATAGATTTAGCTTTTTCTAAGGGGTGGTGGAGAAGAGAAGTTTGATATATTATTTGATCTCTCTGGTGTTTGGTCTGGCTATATAATTAATATATACCTCTCAACATGTATTTAAAACATATTTAAAATTGTGTCTATTTGAGCAAAGAATCTAGCCAAAATAAAAAGATAAAAATACCCATGTTGCTAGATTTGTATTTCTTTTATGGTAAACTACCCTAAAGAGGATAAAAAAAAAAAAAAAAAAATTGAAGTAGAATAGTGTATTTAATTTATCATGCTTATCTTCTGTATTTTTTTTCCCCATTTTGTGTCATATCATAACTTTTTAATTTTGTGGTCTGAATTTAAAGAGATGATCAGACACCCCCACCTAAAAAAATAAAAATAAAAATAAAAACCCCATGTAGAACAACACATTATTATTAAAGACATATATTATGAGTATATTAATTAATTCAGAGCTCCAAAAAAAATCCAACTCAAACTTTTGATACTCTTTGCATGGAAGTCAATGCACAACAGAGAGAGAATGAGGGATTTGAAACTTTGAATTAGTTTTGAAAAACAAATCTCAAGTTCTTCCAATAATTAAATTAAAAACCCTAGCTTGAAAGGGGATGTGTGAAAATGGGTTTTTTTTTTTTTTTTTTTTTTTTTTTTTTTTTTTTTTAAAAAATAATAATTTAGAGAGTTAGAGGGTTATAAGAGGAAGAACAATATGTCAAATCTAAAAGGGTTACTGTTGAAAAGAAAAAACATGACAAGTATAAAGCTAAAGCCAAAGTCTGTTGCACCACGCTCCGACGTGTAAAGACATTGTTTTATGAACACTGTTTTTTGTTTTGTTTTTTTTAAGAAATTGATAAATGCAAGACATTCGCAATTCCTAATGTCTCTCTCCCTCTCTTAAATAATAATATTTCCCACCTTCGCTTATTGTTATTATTTATTATTTATTTTTGGTCTCTTTGCTTTTACCAATGCTGCATGTTGGGAGAGTCTATTGGGGATGTGGAAGATTCCCTTTTTCCCTTCTCCCACTCCCATCAAAACAATAGTCTCATTCATTAGAAATCAAAATGACAAAATTGTGTACGCTTGCATCTGTTTGAGTATAGTTAAACAATAATTGATAGGTTAGAAATTCGATTCCTCTGCTTCAAAATATCGAACTAAAAAAAAAAAAATTAAATGATCGAGCAATATTATATCCATGACTCTTCAAACAATTTGATTTGAAAATCTTTATAAATGGATTAATATAATGTTAACTTAGAAAGCCATTTTGGTAACAATGTAACTTGAAGCCATTTTATTTTTTATCTTATTACTATAAGGTTTTTTTTTTTTTTTTTTTTTTTTTGACAATATATGGAGGTGGAGAGATTCGAACCATAGACCTTTCGGTCATTAGTACAACTTTATACCAGTTGAGATATGCTCTTGTTCGCTACTATAAGGTTATTTGTGTTAGTATGGTTTATAGGTTTATTATAAAATATAGTCTCTAAACGACGATTGCAAATATAGGTTTCCTTAATGCCAAAGTGAGCATAGCTCAGCGGTAATTGACATGTGCCAAAGTGAGCATAGCTCAGCAGTAATTGACATGTACCACCGACCATGAGGTCAAAGGTTCAAATCCCCCACCCCAAATATTGATGTACTCAAAAAGAATATAGGTTCCTTAATTTAGCCCACTATATATACTAGTGATTTTTTTAGTTCTATATTAAATTGAAAGGCATAATTATTATTGAAAGTTATTTTGTTCACCACCTATGATAGGTCTCTATCCTAAGTGATTTTTTAGTTCTATCTCATTAGAGGTCTCTATATTTTAACACAAATTATCATTTAAACCCACCTCGATCACCACCATAATGGTTTTGAATGGTTTCTCGTAAAGTATTATTGCGGGACGTTAAATGTTTGAACTCTTGTAGCATTATTTTTTCTCCCCAATTAATATTGATAATTACTTGTGAACTTAAGTTTTTCTTTATTATATTACAATACATTTAAATTTCGTATATTTTTTTTTAGTACAACTAAATGTGGGGGCAAAGATTTGAACCTCCAACTCCAACCTCAAATGAACATGCCTTAACCATTAAATTATACTCACATTGGTGTACCATGGTAGAAAATATATATAAAGTGATTTTTTGTTTTATTTATGTTATTTGAAGAATGCGACCCAAGTCCATTTCACATGTTTGAAAAAACGTGGAGGACAAATATGAAGGGAGACGATGTATCATTAATTCAACTAAACATACCTTTATATAGGCTTAAAAAATAACCGTAGAATACCAATGGTTAAAAACTATAAATGTCATCAAATGCTCATAACTCACATAACTCAAAAGTCACTACTAGTTAAAAAACCAAAAACCACACTAAATGCCACAAATAAAGTTTAAGAATAAAAACCTTTCAATTTCTCAACATCACATAGGCTAGAAAAAGAAGATCACAAGTATATAAATGAGGTAGCTTTTTAATTGGTATTAGGCCTTTGCAAAGCCACCAAGACTTATGTTAGACAATATCATACCGTTGTGAAGTTATTTATTTAGGGTTTGTGATTTTGGTGTGAGAGTTGTTAGCATTTACCATATTGGATGAGCAGAGAGCATAGAGATTCTGTTATTGTAGACCATTTCAAAGTACTCTTTGTTGTTTGTGACCGTCCGTTATAAATTTCTTTTCATGGTTATCCAGTACTCTGGACCTTCACTTTCTTTCAAAAACCCTAATAAATATGCCCATTAAATTAAATTAAATTTCTTTCATTTTCTTTTTCTTTTTCTTTTTTAAATCAAACCTCCTCATAACATTGGTTGCTTTTTTTCCGCGTTGGAAATCACTCCCTCTCTTATATCTTATCTCACATCACACTCGATTGAATTCAATGAGATACGTTAATTAATGGTATTTTCGAATCCAACAGTAATAAATGTTTCACCAAAATTCTCTATTTCTTTTTTTTTTTTTTTTTTTTTGGGAATAAAGGACTCAAATTGGAATTAGATATTCCACCCCTCAAGTTACCTAATTTTAAAAAGAATCTCATTCTATTACCCTATATTTATGCTTATTTTATTGAGGAAAAAGGTAAACTTCACTAGTTTGGTAATAGATTAAAAGGTAATTATTGCATGTATTATTCCCAATCATAAAGAAGGAAAAATATGATTGGATAATATGTCTTTTGAAATAATTTGTTTAATAATTTATAGTTTTTCGCATCTAACTTGATCACCCACGATGTTGTTGTGTTTATGTTCCAAAAAGGAAAAAAAAAAAATCTATTAATTTAGATTTCCAACTATCGTATGATCACTGTCAATCTAAACACGATTCTATGCTCAAAGACATTAATAACATTTCTTTCTTTTTTTTTTTTTGAAAAGACATTAATAACATTTCTGGTAAGTCGAAAAGATGAATTTATATTTCATATTTACAATAATGTTATATGGTTAAAAAAAGATTAGCAATCTTTATTTTATTATTAGAAAATTTGAACTTTCACCCTACATTTGTAATAATATAATATAATATATATATAATTTGTCAAATTCAAGGATCATCGTTTGTTTTGTTTTTTTTTTTCTTTGAAATAAAAGGATCAAATCTTCCATCTTAAGAAAAGTGTTATAGGTAATTTTGGACCACTCCGATGCACAAGGAGCTGACGAGGACAACCGGGCACAAATAGGACAAGGAAACTACTGACCCAGAGGAAGAACAGACCAGAGGGTCGGGCCAATTGGCCCGACCCATATGGTGGACCTCGGCCCGAGGCCGAGGCCGACCATTCGGCCCGCTTGCGCAGGCCGAGCTCTTTCGCCTCCGTTCGGTCCCTGGTGCCCTCGGTTGGCCCGGTTCCACTCAGTTCAGCCCCGAATCGTCTCCGAACACCTCGAAACCCTAGAGCTGGAACAGGTATTTAAACTCCTCTTCGTCACTGAAAAAGAGATCCCGGAATTCATTCTCTGAACTCTCTACTTCTTCTCTTGCTCTTCCATCAGTTTTCTGACTTAAGCATCGGAGTTGGTGTGGCAAACATCACACCGGTGTGCAGTGTTTGCTTGTCTTGCAGGTTACGTCTTTCCTCTCTCATACAAATTTACCATTGGTGACACGTGAAGGTCGGATGAGTTTCCTGTCCGGATTTTGGCATCAACAAAAAGTAATATTGAATTATGCTTAGATTGACTTGCATTCATTTTTGTTAAATGTGTGTTGATTTAAAAATAGCTTACATTGACAAGGTCTTTTTTTTGTTTTTGTTTTTTGTTTGTTTTTTTTTTTTTTTTTTGCATTTATAACGTAAAATTATAAAAAGGAAAATAAAACAAAGGTAAAGTCTACGTTAAAACAATAAATTTGTATTATCGAGGAAAATCTGACCCTACACTTTGATACTGTGCATTAAAAATCCCACACCTATGGGCAATATGCACTTGGGCTATTTATTGAATTCACATAAACTGTCACACTAGATGTCATAGACTACATACATGATAACAAAAAACGATACCATAAATACCAAAGTTAGCTTAGTTGACATATACTCTTAACCAAGAAGTTAGAGATTGAATCTTCCACTCCCAAACATTGTTAAACTAAAAAAAAAACCCACTCCGATGTACATACAAGGAGCTGACGAGGACAATCGGGCAGAAATAGGACTGGAAAGTGGACTCTAGAGGCGAAACCGGCCAAAAGGTCGGGCCAAGGTCGGAGGGACCGGGCCGAGTCCTTCTGCCTCCGTTCGGTCCCTACTGCCCCTATCCGCCCCGATTCCACCTGGTTCAGCCCGAAACGCCTCCGAATTCCTAAAAACCCTAGGGCAAGAACAGGTATTTAAACTCTTCTTCATCACTGAAGAAAGGATCCCCCGAACTCTATTCTCTACTCTCTCCTCTGCTCTCTTGCTCTCCTCCTTCCGTTTTCTGACTTAAGCATCGGAGGCGGTGTGCAGGTTTACTATTTTGCAGGCCACATCTTCTCTTTCTCATATAAATTTCTTTTTTGACAAATATGAGGTGGAGGGATTTGAACCATAGACCTCGTGGTTATCAGAACAACTTTATGCCAGTTGAGCTATGTTCTTGTTGGCCATTTAATATCAATTTCTATAAAAATCTAAAATAGCTTTGTGCTGAAGCTAAGATTTGAAATCCAGATTTAGAAAAAGAATGTGATTAATGATTAGAGTAATTATTGATTCATCTCTATGGTAAAATAAAGTTGCAAAAAGACCCAAGTACAGAACTATCTGAGAAAATGAAGGTCACCAACTTTATGAGAAAAAAAGTAAAACCAATTAGGAAGTTGAGACATTCAACTTTTCTTTTTTATCGTACCAACTACCAACCTTTGCATATATGTTTGGCATGCAGCTCATCAAGTGTACTACTTACTTGATACAATAAAGTAAAGTAAATATTTAAATAAATATATATATATATATAGTTCAAAATACCATTCATCCCCGACCACATCATTTTCATCGCATGTCGATATTGCTATTGATATTTTTGTTTATAATGGGAAGATTTGACATCAAGAACACGTACTAAAAAAAAAAAAAAACTTTACAACATTGATGAAATATAGACAACAGACAATGTGAGTGTAAGGACGACTCTAATTGATGATATGAATTTTTGTTTATTTTTGTAGCTTCTTTTTTCCTTTTTGAAATATCTCATCAATTAATATCAACATTTTCGTTGAGGGGTTATTGACACTCCACATACTCCACGATCGTATGATATTTATCCATTTTGGGCTTAAGCCCTCATGACTTTGCTTTTTTTCTACTCAAAAGGCCTCATACCAAGTCGTTTATTTAGCCAATGTGGCACTTTGGTCGCAATTTCTAATTCCCAACAATATATCCTCCCCTCGAATAAAGTACCACCAACGAGTCTCCCCTGAAATAGTCATCTATCTGTCAAACACTCCATTCGAAAGGCTTTTACCTAAGAGTTTGCTCTTATCCAAGTCAACTCCTCGTCTTTGAAGTATATTGCCTGACCAATAGAGTCCGACCACGATCTTCCTATGACTACTTCTTCAAGGCTCACAATTTCTTTGTTTGACACTTGAGGATTCTATTGGCATGGCTAAGTTAGGGTATGACTTTGATACAACCACTTGTTAAGGTCAAGGACACTTCACATACTATATAATGGTACGATATTGTCCACTTTTGGTATAAGCCCTCATGGTTTCGCTTTTGGTTCCACCCAAAAGATCGTCGTCTCATACCAATGGAGATATTTGTCCTCTCTTATGTAATCATGATCATCCCCTTATCTAGCTAATGTAAGACTTTGGTTGAACTTCTCAATTCCCAACAAATGATTATTCTTAAAAAAAATAATATTTTCAAAAATATTTGTCAATATATTTTATTTTTGTGCACTTGAAACTATTCATAATGTAGAAATAAATTATGAGAAAGTGCTTTTAAAACACATAAAGCCATTTTTCAAAATACTCTCAAATAGTATCTAAGATATTTTCAACATATTTTTAAGGAAAAGTTCTGGATGAAATATAAAAATATATTATATTTTTGGTGCAGTTGAAATGATTCATAATGTACAAATAAATTATGAGAAAGTGCTTTTAAACACATAAAGCTATTTTTCAAAATACTCTCAAATAGTATCTAAAGATATTTTCAACATTTGAAAGTTCAATATTTGGGTCCACATGATGAAAACTCTTGTCACTTTGGAGAAACGTGGAGAATATGATCAACTATGATGAATTTGCCAAAATTTGAGACAAAGGCCCATCTTTTTCAAAATTTTATCTCTTTTTTTTTTCTTTATAATTTTTTTATCAATTAAATCATAAGGGGTAAGTTTATTTTGGATTATGGTGGTCACATATCAATCAAAGTACAAAAATTAAAGAAATCGTTTAAATATCATTTTGGTTTCTTTCTTCTTCTGTCTTGTCATTGTTCAATCACATGTGAAATGAACTAATGAAGATTCTAATTTCTGACCTTTTTTATATTATTCTTAAATCAAGATAATTAAACTCATTTATGAAATTAATTACTGAAAAAAAATTGAAGTTTAAATTAAAAATTAAGGCCCAGATTGATAATCATTTAGGCCCCGATAACCTGGTTTATGGTTTTTGATTTTTGAAAATTAAGCTTATAAACACTACTATCACCTACAAGTTACTTTGCATTTTTAATACCTTCTTCCCCATGTTTTAAAAAACCAAGCCACTTTTTGAAAACTAAAAAAAGTAGTTTTCAAAAACTTGTTTTTGTTTTTGGAATTCGATTAGGAATTCAAATGTGTCGTTGACAAAGATGAAAACATTGTAAGGAAATGGGGAGAAAACATGCATAATTTGTTGGGTTTTATGCCCTAAAACTCGTAGATTGTGAATGGTGACAAATTGTTCACTTGTCTCAATACGTTGTTATTGAGGATTGTACAATAAAGAGTTATTGTTACTGAAATTGCACAATTTGACCCAAATCCAATAAACTAAGATCCTAGGTTGTTTAGATGAAACTTAAACTAGTATGTGGGGACATACGGGGATCAGTGTTCAAGTAACAACTTTAATGGTCTATAGTATAGGGATAAGGCTGGGTAACTTATCCTGGTAACACTATGTGATACGACCCATTTTGTATTCGATACAGATGCAATGATCCAAAGCATCCATGTAGGAGACATGCGAATGGGGGTATCCTATGCAATGAGTTTGCATAAGACCGGACCGCGAAATAGTAACCACTAGATGTAACACCGTTAACTAGTTTAGGTTTCTATTTCAATAGGATGACCTAGTTAACTCAATCTCAATCCTGAGTATGTTATGAACCCCTTTTAGGAGGGATTGTCCTTAGATTTTGTATGGGTGAGAGTGGCCAGTTCGCCGACTCAATAAGCCTACCATTTCAGGGGCAAGACCGAGTGAAGGCTGGGAACATAACATTACAAGATGAAATTCACTCTTTCCCCTATTGGGGTAAGTAGATGTGTGTTCCCTTAAGGGCTGATTCCGGGTCTTGAACAAGGGCGCCCATCCTCTCCTAGCCCAAGAGGAACTGTTGTTTATTGATTGGATCATAAACAGATTGTTCATTAGAGGAATCAGTGGTACTTAAGGATCAAGAGGTAACCCAGGGGTAAAACGGTAATTTGACCCAACTGGCGTTACGAACACTCATGAAGGATTGACTTACCGTTATTGGTCAATATCCCTGGACACAGAAATATTCTACAGTGAAAAGAGTGCAGCTGTGGGTCTTTAGTGGAGTGACCCACAGTTAACGAATGTTGACTAACTTGGTTAATGAGTTTAGCCAATTAGTCTCGTATCGTTGGAGCTTCTGATCTGTAAGTCCATTAGGTACACCTACTAGCTCGTAAAGGGTTCTGAGGTTAAATAGTCTTGAATAGAATTTGAAGTGTGTTCAAATTCGTTAAGGGAATTTTATTGTATTTGATACAATTAAAATAATGTATAAAGATACATTATAATATAAGTTTAATTGATGAATTAAACTTTATATTATAAATTAATTTTGGATATGATTCAAAATTAATTAATGAGATAATTAAATATTTGAAGAAGTTCAAATATTAAATATGAATTAGATTCATTTTTTTTTTAAAGGAGAAACTTCACTAAAGAGAGAAAAAAGCAGTTACATCTACCTCGTTTAAGAGGTTTTTAATACAACACGGGGGCTGCCCACTCCAAAAGCCCATTTCCTCTTCCCTATTGGAAGAGGTAACCAAAACAGAAAGAGAAGGGGGGGAGATCGCCATGCGCGCCAAGGAGTCAAAGTTCAAATATTAAATATGAATTAGGTTCATATTTTTTTTTTTTTTTTTTGAAAAGGAGAAACTTCACTAAAGAGAGAAAAAAGCAGTTACACCTACCTCTTTTAAGAGGTTTTTAATACAACACGGGGGCTGCCCACTCCAAAAGCCCACTTCCTCTTCCCTATTGGAAGAGGTAACCAAAACAGAAAGAGAAGGGGGGGGGGGGGGAGATCGCCATGCGCGCCAAGGAGTCAGCGGCCATGTTCTGATCTCGGGGCAGAATGCAAACGATAAATCCTCAAAGGATTTCTTGATATTGTTGAGCTCCTCCACCAAAAATGAGATTTCAGTCAGGTCTTCATCTTCTCCGTTAATCAGCCCTAAGACGGAGGCAGCATCGGACTCGACTACAATCGAAATGGAGTGCATAGGGGTGTCGATTACACCTGAGGAAGGTAATCTCTTCAGACCCTCGATGATGGCTTTAAGCTCCAAAAATTTAATTGGCCAGCGATGTTTAATGCGCTTGAATCCCAGACAAATCGAAGATCCTTCAGAGTCACGAAGAATCCACCCTAAACCGCCCAGATTTCGCTTCGAATCCCAGGAAACATCAACATTGAGTTTACAGGTTCCAGGGGAGGGGGGAGCTAGGTCTTATGACTCGAAAGGCTCTTCGTCACAAGGGAATGGGTGATGCTCGAAGTGGCCAGGTTTTTTCCGAATTCCTCTACTTTGTGAGACAGTCTGCTATCAATTCTTCTTCTAATAGAATTCATATCTGGTCTGATGTTGGTTTGATTAACCGAGTTCCTGTAGTCCCATAGGCTCCATATAATGATTATAGCCTTCTCTAGATCTTCCAATTGCAAGTTGTCGCTCATCCATCTCCAATATTCTTTAGGATCCCAATTTCCCCTATTCAACGCAAAGAGAGAATTTGTAAGAGGGATGAAAATGATCTAAATTTTCTTCGCCAGCTTACACTCCCAGAAGATATGCTTTCCAGATTCTCCTTTGGACCTGCAAAAAGTGCAAAGAGGATTAGTATTGATTCCTTTTCCTATGATGTTCATATTTGTAGGTAGGGAGTCGTGAATTATCCTCCATGAGCAAATTTTGGCCTTAGGAATAGCTTTGATATCCTAGAAGCGTTTCCATAAAGGGTCGGGATCGGAGAAGGTGGATGAGGAAGCTTTCAGGCTCTTGGCTAAATTGGAGGCTAAATGAAAAGCACTCTTCACCGAGAAGACACCTTTTTTCTCTCAACTCCAGAATATTTCATCCTTCGAATCTTTTCCTCCTAAGGGAGTGTTTAGGATGATATCTGCTTCAATAGCAGAAAAGTTGTCCTTCACCAAATCAGCCTTCCAATCTCCATTAGAATCAATAAGCACAACAACCTTTTTTCCTTTGAGCTCGTCCTTGGGAAGAAAGGGAACTTCACTACCTCTAGAAGATATCCATGGATCTTGGTCAATAGTGATATACCTACCATTGCCTACTTTCCATTTGTAACCTTTCAAAAAAAGATCCCGACCCCACAAGATACTTCTCCAAGTAAGAGAAGGATTAGAACCAATCGGAGCCGATAGGAAGTCTTTTCCTTTAAAGTATTTTCCTCTAAGAGTTTGGGAAAGCATGCTTTTGGGATTTTTAATAATCCTCCAACTGATTTTAGCAAGCATAGCTTGATTGAAGAGCTTAAGGTCTCTAAACCCAAGGCCACCTCTATCTTTGCTAACACACAACTTATTCCACCCCATCCAATGAGCTTTGCCTTTCCCTTTAAATTCTCCCCACCAGAAATTGGCACACATCCTATTGATCTCATCACACATGGAGGAGGGAAGCTTAAAACAGCTCATAGTGTACGTAGGGATGGCTTGCACGATTGTTTTTATCAGGATTTCTTTCCCTCCTGCTGAAAACAGCTTTCCCTTCCAGCTCTGGAGGGCTTTCCAAATACGGTCCCTGACTTTTTTAAAAATGATTTGCTTGTTTCTACTGGTCTGCGAAGGCATGCCGAGATAGCTTCCCAGGTCTTCAGCCTTAGAGATGCCAAGAATGTCTCCCAGTCTTTTAGGATGAGCCTGGTTGACATTTTTACTAGACATGAACGAGGACTTGGATAAGTTGATTGTTTGACCCGACGCCTCCTCATAAGTGATAAGGATCCTCTTCACCGTTTGGCAATCCTTCTCTTCGGCCGTGCAAAAAATGAGACTATCATCAGTGAAAAATAGATGGGAAATAGAAGGACAACGTTTGTTAATTTTTAAACCACAAAAATTCTTTAAAGATTCTTCCCTGACAAGAAGAGCCGATAATCCTTCCGCGCAAATCAAGAATATGTAAGGGGAGATCGGGTCTCCCTGCCTAAGACCTCTCTTAGGGAAGAAGTTCTCTTGAGGCTCTCCGTTGATGAGCACTGCATACTCCACAGAAGATATACAATCCATGATTTTTTCGACCTAGTCTTCCGAGAAGCCCATCTTAATCATAAGCTTTTGGATGAAGATCCACTCCACTCAGTCGTAAGCTTTACTCATATCGAGTTTCACAGCTATATGACCCGCTTTACCTTTTCTTCTATTATTCAGGGAGTGGATACATTCAAAGCCCAAAATCACATTGTCGGAGATGAGTCTCTTGGGGACAAAAGCTGCTTGGTTAGGGGAAATGAGAGCCTCCAATATTTGTTTCATTCTATTCGTTATAGCCTTAGCCACAATTTTGTAAATGACATTGCACAAGCTTATAGGCCTAAATTTCGACATCGATTTCAGAGATTTAACCTTAGAAATGAGGGCTATAAGCGTTTTGTTAAAGGGTCACACACTGTCCTTGTCGTTCAAGATTGCTAGGCATATTCTGGTTGTGTCTTCCCCTACGATGTCCCAATATTTCTGGAAGAAGAGAGCATGCATTCCATCTTCACCCGGGGCCTTGGTCGAGCTCATGTTTTTTAAAGCTCCTTCAACCTCAATTTTAGTGAAAGGTCTAGAGAGACTTCTATTCTGAGCTTCAGTGACTACACTAGGGATGTTGTCCAATATTTTCTCCATGCTGTTTTCCTTGGGATTAGAAGTGGAAAAAAGCTTTTTGAAGAAAGTTGTTGCAACTCTCCCTATTTCCTCATTCTCTTCGACCCAGAGCCCATTATCATCTAATATCCCTTTTATCTCATTCCTTCTTCTTCTCTCTGAAGCTTTGTTATGGAACCATTTTGTATTTCTGTCTCCCCATTTAAGCCAATCCTCTCTTGAGCGAATTTTCCAGTATTGCTCTTCTTCATCAAGTAAATACTCGAGCTCTTTTTCCGCTTTAAGAATAGAGGAGTTACCCCCACTCGGGTTGATACTATCAAGGAGATGAATCTCACTTGTCCACAGCCTTCTGAATCGAGCCTCCCAATCTATCTTTGTTCCATTTAATGAGTCTGGACAAACAAGAGTGAATTTTCCTTGAGAAGGTGGAAGGGTCCCTGCCTTCACCTTTACTCCAGACCTCTTTTACAATACCTCTACTGGCCTCAATCCCAACCCAAGCTTCTTCAAATTTTCTGATAAGTCTCTTCCCTGCCTTCCGTTTTTCTTTGTCTTCTAAGACTGCTAAAATTGGCCAATGGTCTGAAGCTCCATAATTCAAGTTCTGAATCTGCATCACTTTGAAGGAGAGGGCCAGCTCTTGATTAACCAAGAACCTGTCCAGCCTTTCCTTGACACACAAAGGATCGGTTCTCGACTTTCTCCACGTGAACTTGCTACCTAGAAAGCCCGGATCAAAGAGGTTACAATTGTTGATCATGTCCCTAAATTTCTCCATATCACGCTGACTTTTAGGAACTCCTCCAACTTTCTCTTCCCCAAACATAATTTCGTTGAAGTCGCCTCCTATAATCCACGGAAGGCTCATTTGCTCATTTAGCCTCTCGATGAGCTTCCACGAATCCTCCCTTTTCAGGGGGTCCGGGTCGCCGTAGAATCCTGTAAATCTCCAATTTTGGTTCTCCTCTCTAACTATCACATCTATGTGACCCTTGGAAAAGGATCTAACCACAACCTCAGCTGAATTTCTCCAGAGGAGAATTAAACCATCGCTTCTGCCCATACTTTCAACAACAAAACATTTCTCAAAACCTAAACTTCTTTTGATAAATTCAGCCCTCTCAATGTTGCATTTTGATTCAATAATAAAAACCAAATCAGGGGAGCTCTTCCTCACTTCGAGCTTAATGCTACGGAGCGCTCGGGGGTTCCCCATCCCTCGAGCGTTCCAGCATAATATTTTCATGGCGTCCGGCGGGGCTGAATTTCAACCTCCGTTGATATCCCTTCATTGACCTCGAAGTAAGGTATGCATTGTTTTTTTGTAACTGAGTCCATCTCTTCTTCCTGAGCACTGTCTTCCATTTTCCTCTTCTCATTACTCATCATGATGTTCGGATTTCCTTGAGGATAAACATTTCCGCAATCAGACCTGGCCCTTCTTTTCCACTTTCTTAAGTTTTTCCTTTGTTCTCCTACTTGTTCTAGCACTTGGGGATTTTCAGAGTCTGTATTCCCCTTTTTTCCTTTCTGTTCCATCTTTTCTAAGGCCCTGAGAATTTCTTTGTTTGGCCCAAGTGGCCCACTGGCGAGATTTGGGCTTTGGATGGCTGATTGTTTAAGCTCAACCACTTTTTCCTTAGCCATTTCCATTTTATCACTAGCGTCCTTAATTATAATCCTTGTTGTCTGTCTATACTCTTTTATCTCATATTGACCTTTTTCCTTAATAGTGCCACTGATTTGACCTTTATCCTCTGGTTCCTTTCCTTTTCCCCTGTCTTGTTTACTGTTCAGGTCTGTTTCCTCTGACGTCTTCACTTTATCAGTCCTTTTACTAGCCGTTGGAGTTGCTCGGATCTATTCTCGGAGCCTCTCGCCGGAGTTTCCTCGCTGTTGCCGGAGCCTTCCAGATTTCTTCTTCCTGAACTAGCTTTTCTGCCGTCGGCTTCAGAGTCTTTCCTTCTCCAGCTTTCTCTGTTGCTTCGGCCCGAGTTCCAGTCATCTCTGAAGTTTTGGAAAGCTGCTCTTCGTCCTCTTCCCCTTCCCCAATAGCCGCCCCTAAATGTATTTTGAGATTTTTGCTTTGGCGGTCCTCCGAGGATTGGGGTGGCTCTCAACCATTCTCCGTAGAGGCTTTCTTCCCCATTTGTGCTACCAGTTTCACACTCTTGCTGAATGTGTCCTATCATACCGCATCCGTAACAGAATTCTGGGAGATGTTCATAAGAGACCTTAACCCAAGTTTCCTCAGCTTTTGAACCTATTATGATCATCAGCCCTCTCTTCAGCGGTTGCGAGATATCAATTTTGACCAGAATTCGCAGGGTATTTTCCCACTGCCTCCTTCTTCCTCGAGGTCCACATCTTCAAATTCTCCAATAGAGTTGCCCAGTTGTATCGCCCATTTCCTGCGATGACAAACCATAGGTAAGTCATGTATGTGAATCCAAAAGCTTACAGACCTAAAAGACGTTGTTGAAATCCTACTTGCTCCTTGTGTTTCTTCTATCACCATAAGAGCTTTGTCATAATTCCAAGGCCCACCTTTTTTTATTCTTTCCTTCTCATGAGGGTTGTTAAACTCGCATAAGAAGGTGTTTCTACCCTTCGGCTTTATACGCACTATTCCTTCCTTATTCCAGATTTTTGGCATGAAGGTTTTGAACATTTTCGGATTAATAAGTTTTGTAGTGATGACTCTGCACAGCACTGCCCCCTGGAGATCTTCTGTCGCTTCCTCGAGGTCGTCATCTTCAAAGGCCACAACTTTAGGTCTCTCTGCGCTTGTTATCTTCATTTTTTCGAGTTTGTCTGCCACCTCTTCTTCAACATTTTTTGGTTTTTCTGTGGCTTTGTCAGCTTCCATTTCCATCTCAGTGTCCTGTGTATCCATGCTTTTGTTTGTATCTTCTTCACCGTTGTCTTGATCACTCAGGGATCCTGTTTGCAGCATGTAGCTGCCGTCCTTGCTCACAGGTTGTCCCTCCATAGAGAGAGAACTCGGAGCACCCCTTAAAAGTGTCCTTGAAATTCTTTTAGAAAAAACTAAATAATAAATCATTCTGAATTAGATTCATATTAAACTATAGGTTAAAATTAATATGAATAGAGATTCATATTAAAACTATAGTATAAGAGAGAAAATGAAATTAATTAGATATGTGATATTTAATTAATTTACGAATTAATTAATTTTAATTTAATGTTAAATATGATTTAATCGAAATTAAAACTATAGTTTATGATTAATGTACATTTGATGCACATTAAAACTATAGGTTAAAATGGGAGAGATTCATTTGAATATGATTCAAATGTGAAATTAATTAAATATTTGATATTTAACTAATGAGGGAACAATTAATTAAGAATTAATTGGATGGCCTATTTAATTCAATTGAATATGATTTAATTGAATTAAAACTTTATATTATAATTGATTTAATTAAAATTGGTTTAATTAAATTAATTATAAATAATTAGATAATTAGTTATTTAATTTAACGGCCTGGATCACGTTGATTATGATCAACGGTGGAGATCGCATAGGGAAGTTAACTTCCCTTATTCCCACGCATCAGTGAGGGGTTGGTGGCTCTCACATTCATTCTGACCTTTTCACAGAGAAGGAAAGAGCACTCTCTCTCTCAAAACTCTCTCATCCCAAAAGAAAAACACGGCAAGGTTGGTGTGATTTTCACATTCCCAATTCAAGAATGAGTTCCCACAAACTCAAACCTCAAGAACTCAGAGTATAGTAGGTGCTCGTTGATGGTTGTGTTCGTTGGGGAGATCGTTGGCGAACTGTTCGTTGAGGAGCATTGTGTAGTGAAGAAATTCGTTCTTCAACAAGTAAGTCTCTAAATCTCTAAATTGTTTAGAATATGTAATCTACATGCTTAATCGGTTTTAATTTAGAAATTTGTTTCTGATTTTTATTGCCAATGTACCGGTTTTTCTAAAATTGAAAATCAATTCGAGATCGTTCTTGATTGCTTCCGCTGCCAAAAGGGATTTCAACCCTTCATAATTTTCAAAAACCAAAAACCAAAAACCAAATGGTTATCAAACAAAGCCTTAGTTTTTGGTTTATGGAAAATTAAGCTTCTAAATACTACTTCAACCCATAAGTTTCTTTGTTTTGTTATCTAACATCTTCCAATGTTTTCAAAAACTTTTTTTTTTTTTTTTTGGAATTTGGCTTAAAATTCGATCAAATGCGTCTTAAACAAAGATGAAAATCAATTGCAAGGAAATTGAGAGAAAACAAGCATAATTTTCAAAAACCAAATGGTCAGGCCTAAGAGAATTAAATGCCCAAATTAAAGATTTCAACATTGAACCACGCAAATACCTTATCCTCAAATCACAAAAATCTTCATGGCATGAGAGACCATTAAGAAACCCTAACAAACAAATTGTGTTTCTATATAAATACGCAATATTATGTACGACTGAAACAATGTGTGATATATAGAAAGACAAAAAGAGTGTATAGAGTGGAAGAAATAGATAGAGGGAAAATGTGAGTATCCCAAACACTGCTTCTTTGCACATTAGAAGTGGAGTGAGACACAAATACTTACATCATATAACAGTTGAGAGAGAGAGTCAACAACTCAGTGTATTTTCATTAACTTTAAACTGAGAGAGATACCATTTTATATACATACACGAGTGACTCATAAAGACTAACCACTCTAACAGACTTTATTCTAAATGATAAATAATATTAATTACATGTTCACTCTATTACACCACCTCAAACTGAGGAAGAAGACTTCAGAAGTTTGATAGATAATTGACGAAACAAAGCACCACTAAGCGGTTTTGTAAACGGATCAGCAAGCTGTGAAGACGCTGAAGTGTAACATACTTCTAGATCACCTCGAACATCCTTCTCACGCAAAAGTGATAGTCTATCTCAATATGCTTGGTCTGAGCATGAAAAACTGGATTCCAAGCCAATGCTAAAGCAAATGCATTATCACAAAATAACACAAGCGACTTGGGAAGAAAAATACGTAGATCACAGAGTAGCTGCCGAACCCAATACAACTTAGCTGCCGTTTGAGCAAGGGCACGGTATTCTGCCTTAGTAGAAGACCAGGAAACAATATTTTGTTTCTTAGCACACTAAGAAATTGGTGCCCCACACAGAAAAATAACAAAACCAGATGTAGACCGGTGATCAAATGAGTCACCAGCCCAGTCATCATCACTATACACAGTGAGTTCAAGATTCCATTTCGAGAATAAAACACCATAATCATGAGTGCCATTAAGATAGCGAAGAATTCGCTTGACAGCAGAAAAATGAATCTTAGTCGGATTATGCATGAATTGGCTCACTTTACTAACAACAAACTGAATGTCCAGTCTTTTAAAGGTTAAATATTGTAAAGAGCCAACAATTTTCCGATAAAGTAATGGATCAGAAAATAATGATGAAGCAGCATAGAAATCACAAGAACTCGACATAGGAGTGTTACAAGATTTCGAATCAACCATACCAGCCTTTTTCAAAAAATCAGTGAGGTATTTCAATTGAGTAACATGAAGACCAGCAGACGAGTAATGAATCTCAAGACCAAGGAAGTACTTGAGAGATCCCAGATCAGTTAATTGAAATTCCAAACCAAGGGCAATTTTCAGATCAGAGATATATGCTAAGTCAGAGACGGTGATGATAATATCATCAACATATAAAAGCAAGTGTGTGAAAGAATGGCCTTGACACGAACAAAAAGACTACTATCAGCAGAGGAAGCCACAAAACCAAGCGTAAGTAAATGAGTAGTAAACCGCTCAAACCAAGCTCGAGGAGCTTGTTTTAAACCATACAAAGACTTGTGTAATTTGCAGACATAGTTAGGACAATAAGAGTCTTTAAATCCAGGAGGTTACACCATAAAAACATCTTCCTTAAGATAACCATGAAGGAAGACATTTTTAACATCTAATTGATGTAAATACCAGCCATATTGATGTGGAATTTTCCTACCGCAAGCGCACGGGTCAAGTAATAGTAAAGTGATTTTTAAACGAATGTCGTCCTCTGGATTGGATTTCTAATCAATTTTAATTACCGGAAATACTCTTGCCCAATTTTATTTAGGGAACCAATCAAAGTGAGAATGAATGTAAATCAAACACAAAATAATGAAAATATGACAATCTATTGGAGACAACGGTCTTAGGGATTTGATTTCACCAATTGGGATTATGGATTAATTCATGGTTTAATGACATGCTATGATCCATAAATCTTGGGAAACTAAAATCACACATATCTCTCCCGAGCATACATGATTCTCTCACATGCAATGAACCCGACATCCCTATCTAAATTCATTGAACATGCAGGGCATTAAGGTTAACCTTTTTAACAATTTCTAGAATTAACTATTATCTCCCGATTTCTAGCTAAATCCTAGTTATGCATAATGATTTCTAAGCTAAATCCTCTCTCCCGAGTTAGATTCAAGCACAAACAACAATCAATTTATGGGCGGTAAATTGAAAGCATTAAGAACACAATTATGCATAAATGACATCAATAGCAATAAAACCATAAAATCAATCCATAAAGTGCCCAACGGCTACATCAATCTCTAAGAATTAAACTTAGCTACACATAATCCAAGTTACAATATAAACTAAGTCTAAACAAGCCATAAAAACTACAAAAGCAAAGGGTAAAGAGAATTAAACGCTAGGTAGGCCGAGACCGCACGTCCCCGTTACGATCCCCCCGAACAATGGTTTGATTTCCGCTTTTCCTCCACTTGATTCAGCTTCAAAAGCCCATTTTTCTCTGTTTTTCGGCTCCAAATCGTCCAAGAGAAGTCCCCCAAAAAGCCCTAATCGCAAAATACTTATAGGAAAAATTTTGGTCGTAGCGTCGCGACGCTGTCGCGATACCGCGAATCTGAAAAATTTGTTGAGAGCGTCGGGACGCTAAGATTTTTTTTTTTTTTTTTTTAAGAATCGCGAACTCCAAATATAGAATGTCAGCGCCGAGATGCTCAGAGAGCAGCGTCTCGACGCTGGTCTGCGGATGGGCCTATCTTCAATCTTCCAACTTTGATTCTTTTTCATTCTTCGGCTTCTTTTCGCATCCCGAACATCCAATTGGCTCAAAACTATATTTCCTACAAATACAACACATAAATGCATAATTTTGGCCAATAAATTATAAAAGACTAGCTAAATTAATCAGGGAAAACTAGCTAGCTATGCTCGTTATCAAACACCCCCAAACTTAAGTTTTTGCTAGTCCTCTGAGCAAACTAAAAATCAAGCATACAATGGAAGAATGGATGCAACAAACATGACTCGATCCTCAAGGCACAAAAGTCAATAATCAAGCAATCAAGAGACATGCACATAAGGACCAATGAGGGAGACAAATCAAAAGTTTTCCAAAATTAACTTGCACAAGCGAGATCTAACTTAACGAGATCAGACTCTACTAGCCCGGGATTGGATTACTAAACTCTCAACTCATCTTCCCTCTACACTGGCACTAAGGATTCACTAACGAGTCAATGAAACAAATTAGTTTGTTTTCCTCCATACTTAAGTGCTTATAATTGAAAATTACAACATGCATTTTTATGTGGCACTAGCTTTCACACACCTATTGCAGGGACCCTTAACCCGAGTTTTACCCTTTGGTTGGCCTAACTGATCACAACAGGGGTAGCTCTTTTTGCCAAAATTTTATTAAGCATTGCATTGCGCGCATAAGTCATGACTTTCTCTTTTTTTTTTTTCTTTCAAATTGTAACAACAAGAATGATTTTTCTTTATGAGCATGATAAGCATATATTCTTTTCTTTCCTCCTAAGCAAGATCAAACATGCTAATTTGCAAAAAAAATTAACTCTTTAGCTCTTCCCTACACCTATCGAGGTGACAACAAGCATATGAACCTAATAATTCGCTCCTAAGCATTCAAATCCAAATCTAGCCAAGACAAATACTCTACTCATGCAAGACATCTCCTAGAAAAAGTTTAAAAAGTCTCCCTTTTTGGGCACTCATGCTTACAACTCATCGAAAGCTTGAAAATTGACAAGAAAACCTATCCTAGGAAATCATAGTCATGCAAAAATATCATCCAGAAAACAACCATATGCTCAATTCAAAGAAAGCTCAAAACTATAGCCCGAACTCAGATGCTCAAGGGCTTCACAAACATGCTATTCCACCCCCAAACTTAAAACATGCATTATCCTCAATGTATAAAGAAAGTAAGGCATAAACAAGCATGAGAACAATAAAAGAGAAGGAGGAGTGAACAATACTGCCCTGGAATGACGATGTCCTCTTTTATGGAAGCTTACAAGCAAAGGAGAAACTGGAACCAAGACCTACAAAAGAAAAACAAACAAATCAAAATCAAAAAGAAAAACACAGCTTAACTTACTTGGGTTGCCTCCCATAAGGGCTTGTTTAACGTCTTTAGCTCGACGTGCTCGTCCAGTCTGTCAAGGCACATAAAAATTCTCGTATTTCTTTGGGCCCTTCTTTCTTGAATCAATAAATCTCACAATCGCTAGCAAGCTTACTAGCTTCTCATGGGCCCTTGAAACGAAATTATTTTTGGTATTTTTGAATAAAATAAGCATAAAGGGAGAAAGATCAAAATAAAGAGACTCTGACTCTAGAACTGACTCGTGGGAATAGAAAATGGAACAACCATATTCTACAAAGGATAGAGAAGATAAAACAGACGAAGGTTGTTCAACCTCAAACTCTACCTCCTGAATTTCCTCTGACACTACAAGCTCATTTTCTTTTCCTTCCTCACAAACATGTTCTTGATAGGTGCTACAACTTTCCAAATCTTCTCCACTATCTATGCAACTCACCCTTAAATGCTCATCCTCAGAAAAATCGAAAGAACTAAGCTCTTGAATGGGTGCCAATGAATCATCGGCCACATTACTCACTAGACAACCTAGGGAAGTGAATCCCACCTCCCTAACTTCCTTTGTGGTTTGAAGTCCTTTTATAATTTCATCAAATTTTAAACTCCTCGCTCTAGACTCCTCAATATAATTTTGAACTAAGCTTTTTAAGGAAGAATTTTCTTTTAAAGGGGTATAACTTGAAGATGAAAATTTGGAATATGGAGTTGAATAAAAAGCCATTCAAATCAATTAAAGCAACAATGATAATTAGGCTTCCAATCAAATAATAACCCAACAAGAACAAAGGTCTAAGACTCCAACAAAAAAAAAAAGAAAAAAAAAAGAAAGAAAAATAAGAATAAAGAAAACAAAATAGAAAAGGGGAAAAAAAAACAAAAAAGGAAAAACTAAATATGACAAGAAAGCAAATATGGAAAAAAAATTAAATATAATTTATAAAAGGAAAAGATAAACAAAAAAGGAATGAAAAAACAAATATGGCAAAAACAAAATAGAAAACTACCAAATAAGGAAAAATTAATCTACAAAGGATAAAACTAAAAAGGAAATTCTATCTATCGGAAATTCAAACAAAAATGGAAAAATCCAAATATGAAAAAGAAAAACGATAAAGGAAAAAAAAATACAATCTACCTAAAAACAAAAATAACAAAAAATAAAACAAAAAATAAAATACACCCTAAACTAAGACCAGACAATTTTTCTACGATATTAAAATTGACTAAATATGTCAATCCCCAGCAACGACGCCAAAAACTTGATGTGGAATTTTCCTACCGCAAGCGCACGGGTCAAGTAATAGTAAAGTGATTTTTAAATCGAATGTCGTCCTCTGGATTGGATTTCTAATCAATTTTAATTACCGGAAATACTCTTGCCCAATTTTATTTAGGGACCCAATCAAAGTGAGAATGGATGTAAATCAAACACAAAACAATGAAAATATGACAATCTATTGGAGACAACGGTCTTAGGGATTTGATTTCACCAATTGGGATTATGGATTAATTCATGGTTTAATGACATGCTATGATCCATAAATCTTGGGAAACTAAAATCACACATATCTCTCCCGAGCATACATGATTCTCCCACATGCAATGAACCCGATATCCCTATCTAAATCATTAAACATGCAGGGCATTAAGGTTAACCTTTTTAACAATTTCTAGAATTAACTATTATCTCCCGATTTCTAGCTAAATCCTAGTTATGCATAATGATTTCTAAGCTAAATCCTCTCTCCCGAGTTAGATTCAAGCACAAACAACAATCAATTTATGGGCGGTAAATTGAAAGCATTAAGAACACAATTATGCGTAAATGACATCAATAGCAATAAAACCATAAAATCAATCCATAAAGTGCCCAACGGCTACATCAATCTCTAAGAATTAAACTTAGCTACACATAATCCGAGTTACAATATAAACTAAGTCTAAACAAGCCATAAAAACTACAAAAGCAAAGGGTAAAGAGAATTAAACGCTAGGTAGGCCGAGACCGCACGTCCCCGTTACGATCCCCCCCAACAATGGTTTGATTCCCGCTTTTCCTCCACTTGATTCAGCTTCAAAAGCCCATTTTTTCTTTGTTTTTCGGCTCCAAATCGTCCAAGAGAAGTCCCCCAAAATGCCCTAATCGCAAAATACTTATAGGAAAAATTTTGGTCGTAGTGTCGCGACGCTGTGGGGGTAGCGTCGTGATGCTGTCGCGATACCGCGAATCTGGAAAATTTGCCGAGAGCGTCGCGACGCTATGATTTTTTTTTTTTTTTTTTCAAGAATCGCGAACTCCAAATATAGAATGTCAGCGCCGAGACGCTCAGAGAGCAGCGTCTCGACGCTGGTCTGCGGATGGACCTATCTTCAATCTTCCAACTTTGATTCTTTTTCATTCTTCAGCTTCTTTTCGCATCCCGAACATCCAATTAGCTCAAAACTTTATTTCCTACAAATACAACACATAAATGCATAATTTTGGCCAATAAATTATAAAAGACTAGCTAAATTAATCAGGGAAAACTAGCTAGCTATGCTCGCTATCACATATTGTGCAGCCAAAGTAAGAATAACCAGCACGATAGTCTTCTTAACCACAGGACTGAACGTCTTATCAAAATCTACTCCTTCAAGCTGATTATAATCTTTGGCAACCAATCTCGCCTTATAACGAGCAACCGAACCATCGAGATTATACTTAGTTCGAAAAACCCATTTACAACCAACAATATTCATGCCATCAGTGGGTGGAACAAGACTCCAAGTGTTTTGGCTTTTAAGTGCTAAGTATTCTTCAAACATGGCTTGTTTCCATTCAGGGATCTTAGATGCAACTATGAAAGATGTAGGTTCAGGAACAAAACTAGGGGAAAAGTTAGATGTAGCTGTAAAGACTTTACGTTTGGATATGCCCGATTTAGAACGAGTAATCATAGGATGGTTGTTTGAGATAAGAGAAGGCTGAGACATTGAGTTATCGGGTTGTTGGGATGGTATTGCTGTGGTCGTTGGGTTTTGTGTTGTAGGCATAGTAGGTTGTGGGACTGCTTGGTGTGAAGCAGGACTAAGAGAATGAATAAGTTGTGTATCTGTTTGACGAGGACAGGAGTGTGTGGTTGGTTGTGGTTGTGTATGGTTAGGAAGGATGATACTAGAACTCAAGAGGTACAGATGCATGATAAAGAAGAGCTAAAGTAGTATCAACAATAGATCGATGTTTACATTCAACAACACCATTTTGCTCAGGTGTATACGGGCAAGACCGCCGATGAACAACACCCTTAGCAGAGAAAAATTCACTGATAGTATGATTTACAAATTCACCACCACCATCTGAGTGAAAGATTTTCAATGAACATGAAAGTTGATTCTCAACAAATGGAACAAAACGTTGTATAACAGATGCAACATCAGATTTATACACCAAAGGAAAAATCCACATAAACTTGTTGAAATCATCCACAAAGCTAACATAATACCAAAAACCAGAAACTGAAACTGACGGTGATGGCCCCCAAACATCACTATGCAACAAGGCAAGAAGACTAGTAGTAACAGAAGATGATACAGTAAAAGGAAGCTTAGTAGCTTTGCCTTGCAAATAACTCACACATTCACGGCAGGTAAACTTTGTGTCATGAGTAATAGAATTGGCAGACAATATCTTTTGCAAAACATTATATGATGGATGACCAACACGTAAATGCCACAACATAGTACTAAGCAAATGCGAAACAAAAACAGAAGCACAAGTAGCTATAGAAGTTTTAGGCAAACCAGTGGCAGTAGAGTCAACTGTAGATATAAGATAAAGGTCATCTTTACTCTTGCCTTTATATAAAATTTGACCCGTGGCTTTGTCCTTTATAGAAAACCAATCAGCATCACAGACAAAGATACAATTATTGTTAACACAGCACTGAGAAACAAATAACAAGTTTATTGATAAGTCAGAGACACAAAGTATTTTCGAGAGATTGAAGTCACTCTGAGAAGTCGAAAGAGTACCAAAACCAGTCCGAAAAACGAAAACACCTTGTCCATTTGCAACAGTATTATAACTCGATTTCAAGGTCAGATTGAATATATCAGGTGTAACATGAGAGTTACAACCACTATCGGCAAGCCAAGTATCACTTCCATTTGCAGTAGAATCATAAACAGAAGTCATGGTAGCAAGCTTTGATGGAGGATGCGTGCCTAGAAAAGAAAGATTAAGGCGATCATAACAATCGAGGGCACCATGGCCTGATCGATTGCAAATCTGACAGACAACACCTCGTCCAGATCTAGAAAATTTTGCACCAAATCCAGAAGAATTCGAACCAGATCCAGAAGAATTTTCACCAGATCCACCTCGTCCAGATCCATATGCTCCTGAATTAAATGGATTTTGACTAAACTGACCTTGATTCGGAGTTGAAGGACTAAAATTACCACGTCCTTGATTGAATTGTCCCTAATTTGAACCACAACCGCGATTAGATCCATTGGGACCATAATTACGTCCTCGACCACGACCGCGATTTGAATTAAAACTGTCCCTGAGGGACTGACAAGAACATCGCAGTTGGATTAAAAGGAGCAGTCGAAATAGACTTATTTTGCTGCTCTAAAAATTTTGTTTCCGACTTTAAAAGAGCATGAAGTTCTTCAAGAGTTACAGTTTGTCCTCGAGTTCGAACAGAAGTTCGAAAAGAGTTGTATTCAGATGGTAGGCCATTCAAGGTATATATAGAAGAAAATCTTCATCATCAATTACCATAGAAACAGTCGCTAATTTATCAAATAAATCCTTAATTCGAATCCAATAATCGTCGATAGATTTAGTTGAAATTTTTGTAATAGTGTGAAGAGAGGATTTGAGTTCATGAATGTGCGATCGTGTAAGAGATGAAAAACGCTTTTCTAGAGCAGACCATACCTCTTTGGAGGACTTGCAGCCAATAACAAACGAATAAGCAACCTTTGAAAGAGTAGCATTAATCAGAGTGATTAATGCACTATCTTGAGCAATCCACTGAGTATAGGCTGGATTGATTTCAGTAGAAAGAACTCCTTCATCGTTGTGCAAAAATTTTGGAGGACAAGGCTGAGATCCATCAACAATACCAAATAGAGAGTGTGCTTTGAACATAGATTCAACCTGAAATTTCCAGAACAAGTAATTTGACAAGTCCAAACGAACAGGAACGAGGTTGCAAATGTTTGATAGAAGAAAAATTGAAGAATTAGGTTGAAATCCGCCTGAAAGATTCTCAGAAAGACTAGAGGAAAAGGAAGCCATGGAAGAAGAAGAGAAAGTCATTGACGTATGTCAAAAAATGGCTCTGATACCATATAACAGTTGAGAGAGAGTCAACAACTCAGTGTATTTTCATTAACTTTAAACTGAGAGAGATACCAGTTTATATACATACACGAGTGACTCATAAAGACTAACCACTCTAACAGACTCTGTTCTAAATGATAAATAATATTAATTACATATTCACTCTATTACATCACTCATACATTTCCTAGTAATAAGGCGCTTATCCTCCCATTTTCTCACAAGTCAGAAATTTTTGCTTGTTCCCACCTTTTCATGAAAGTTAAGAAGAAAGCCCTTTGAAAAGAAAAATTAAGCTAATTGAACGTTCAAAACTAAAAATTTCAGTATTGAGCCATACAAAAATATTTTGTAATCAAACAACACAAATCTTTGTGGCACGAGGGACGATTGAGTAACCCTCATAACTAAAAAGTTATTTCGGTTTTTTAAGAAATAGAAATGTTTTTGGTAATTGTCCTTGTTTCGTATTTCTCATTCTGCATAAACGTTTTCAAAATTGTGTAAAAGTTTTGGGGATCTAACAAAAGAAACATTATCTTTTTCCAGTTTTTTCAAGACACATAAACAAAAACTTATTTTATTATTCTTTGACTCATAAAATCCATAACAAATATCTAAAGATCAATGTAATATAAAAATTTTGGATATTTAATTTCAAAAACTAACTTTCATATAAATTTTTTACATTTTTAATTTAAAATTTCAAAAGATCGAAAAATAATAAATGATTATGCCAAACATATTTCTGTTTCATTTATCGATAAAAAGGAAGGAACGAAAAACAAAAAGTTGTTATCAAACATAGTTTTGTTTTGCTTTATTAGTATAGAGGCAACAAAAAAAACATGAAATAAGAAATGAGAAACATGAAATTCAAACCTTCGATAGGTAAAAGATGTTATTAATGTTCTTTTTCCAGTTGAGCTAAGCTCTTGTTGACGTTATTAATGTTTTAATAGTTGAGTTACTTTTATATTAGTAGATGTAATTTTCACTTTATATTATAAATTATAAGTGCATGAAATAAAGTGATATTTAAAAAAAGGGAAAAATACACTTTTGGTCCCTGAGGTTTGGGTTAAGTTACACTTTGGTTCCTGAGTTTTCAAACTCAACAAAAATACCCCTGAGGTTTGAGATAAGGAGCACTTTGGTCCCTGCCGTCTATTTTTCTGTTAAATACTAATGGTTGCTGACGTGACACTATTATTTTAATAAAAAAATAATTTTTAATTTTTTTAAATAAAAAAATATTATTATTTAAATATTTTTTTTATTTATTTCTCTCTCCCTTTTCTTTCTTCCACTCCTCCTTCATCTTCATCTTCTTCTTCATCTCCTTCCTCTCAACTTCGGTGGCCGGCTGGCCGTCGGAAAGTTTTTTTTTTCTTTCTCCCCTTTTCTTCTCTCTTTCCTTCATTTTTTTTTTTAATAAAAAGAAGGGAGAGGGAGGAGGGGCTGAGAAAGAAAAAAAAAAAAAAAAAAACTTTCTGACGGCTGCCGGCCGGCCACCGGAGTTGGGAGGAAGGAGATGGAGAAGAAGATGAAGAAGAAGGAGGAGAAGAAAGAAAAGGAAGAGAGAAATAAATAAAAAAATATTTAAATAATAATATTTTATTATTTTAATAATTTTTATTTAAAAAATTAAAAAATAATTTTTTTATTAAAATAATAGTGTCACGTCAGCAAGAAAAATAGACGGCAGAGACCAAAGTGCTCCTTATCTCAAATCTCAGGGGTATTTTTGTTGAGTTTGAAAACTCAGAGACCAAAGTGTTACTTAATCCAAACCTCAGGGACCAAAAGTGTATTTTTTCCTTAAAAAAAAAATTATTTGACGTAAATATGGATATTATATAAAAATGTAACAGAGGTGTAAATTCAAAAAATAAAATTAAAAAAAATAATGTAAAAGAGGTGATAAAGAAAAGTTCTATTAGAAGGCCCATTAAGTGGCATCTTTTGGAGCACTTTAAGGGGGTGTTTGGGGCACTGAATAGGTTATAATAACCCCCCTTATTATAACCTATTCAATGTTTGGGGCACCAACAAAAATAATTGGTGAGGTGGGTTATTTTAACCCCCGATTATTTTATCCATTTTCTACAGTAACCATTATTCAACCTACTACAGTAACTATCTCCTCACTTCTTCCATGCGACTCCTTGACTTTTCCGACGACCGCCGGCCGCCGTCAGCCGACGAAGTTTCCGACGAATTTTCCGACGACCGCCGACGACTTTTCCGGCGATCGCCGATGACTTTTCCGGCCACCAATTTTTTTTTTCCATATTTCTTCTCAATTTCATTTTGAAAAATATAAAAAATAAAAATAAAGAAAAAAAAACATCAAAGGTTGCCGGAAAAGTCGTTGACAACATCGAAGGTTAATCAACTTAAAAAAAAAACATTCAAACGAAATTATATTTACCACACTCAAGTTTATTTCAAATGATTTTATTGATAAAAAAAAAAAAAAACTAATATGATTTTTGAACTAAACATTTACAATTTTTATTTTGACAATACTAAAAGTTAACTAATATGATTTTTCTATACCAAAACCTAAACTTTTTTGCTTTGTAACAAAAAAAAAAAAAGCATAACCCTAAATCAAATCAAAGTGTTGTATATCATAAAAAAAAAACTAGAAAAAGAAAACAGTCAGTTTGAACCTTTGATTCAGAACCTCATGTTAAAACAGATCAACACTCCAAACACAGATTATTTTATCCCAGATTAAAATAATCTGCACCCCAAACATAGATTATTTTATCCCAGACTATAATAATCTGCACCCCAAACACAGATTATTATAACCCCCAGATTATTATAATTGCCAGATTATTATAACCACCAGATATTATAACCAATTCAGCGCCCCAAACAGCCCCTAAGTGATCTATCAAAATGAGTTTCCATCTACTTTTGGTTTTCCTTTTTCCCATTTTGCGATTATTTTAAAGTAGCTATTAATTTCTTTTTCGTTTTTTTTTTCTGAATATTGTGGCTGAAATTATTAAAAAATGATACAAAACATTAAAGGAAAAAAATCACTTTTTTTTTCTTATAAAGAAAAGGAAAAAATCTTTTTCAATATTTGGGGCCCTTCTTTCATCATTTTTTTTTTTCCCTTTTTCCTTTTTTGAATTTTCTGATTTAAAAAAGTATACATATTTAGCAATATATTTTTCTCTATTCTTGACCTCCTTTAGTCCTTTATACAAATATTTTTGAAAATCTAGTAAAATTTTAAAAACTAAAAAATCCTCATAACTTTTTTTTCCAAAATGTTAGCTTTGCTGTTAAGAAGTTTAAATTTCAACAATATTTTTCTTTTGAAAAAAAAAAAGTAATCAAAGAAAATGAAGAAATACCATTTACTTGTAGTCTGCTAGATGTAGAATACAAACATTTAAAAATACTTGGAGTGTTGCAGCTCCTAAAACATCTTTATACTTCTTTTAAATAAGTGTTTTCATAGTTGGCATTTTCTTTATTATAATTACTCTTGCTTCATCATTCTTCTCCATGATTTCAAGTTCCCACACAGAGGACAAAAAGTTCTCAAATTGGTCTAATGAAATATTTATAAAACTAACAATTTTGAAAGGGTAAAATAATAGTTTAAATGCACAACAACTTGCAAAGTTCATCAAAAGGGGCTATCAACTATGCAATTCTCAATTGTTTAGTGGATGAATGTACATCAAACATATAGTCAAATAGACAATTGAAAAATACATTAATGTTTCTTAAATGTCTCTATTTAATGATTAGCATAGCCAAATCCATACTCACATGTCAAAAAGAAAATTTCACATGGAAGGTACCATCATTCATCTAAATCATTAAAGTCCACACAACAATCAAACTATACAATATTTTGTGGTTGTTGGGGGTGCGACCAAAGTCCCACATTGGTATGAACAAGTATATATAAGGAAGAACAAGTATCTCCATTGGAATGAACCCTTTTTGGGGTGGATCCAAAAGCGATGCCATGTGGACTTTATGTCTAAAGTAGACAATATCATACCATTATGGAGATATGTGGAGTGTCCCTGTTCCTTACAGTGGTTTAGACCTAAAAAGTTAGGAAAGTTAAGAGGGAAAAAAACTCATGGGTAAGTGGATTAGTGACCACCAACGTGAGCATAACTTAGGTTTCAAAACACTTATCCCATGTGTACAAGTCAAATTTTAATATAGTGAATGTGTGTGAAAGTGTCGTCCTCTAGAGTGGTTTTCAAGCTCACTTAAGTACCACAAATACTAATGCTCGATTTTAGAGATAAACATGGAGTGAGATATTAAATTAAAAACTAAAAACAAAGTAATGCAAGTGAGAAAATCTATGAGAAAAGTGTTTTAGGGAGTTGATTTCACCAATTTGATTTATAACTCAATTAAGTTGAATGACAAAAACAAACATGCAATATTTCATAAGTCAAGAAATTGATGGAAGATTATAACTTTCTCTCCCATGCACAATTAAATCTCTTGGGGGCTGTTTGGGGCGCTGAATAGGTTATAATATCTGGTGGTTATAATAATCTGGGGATTATAATAGTCTGGGGGTTATAATAATCTGTGTTTGGGGTGCAGATTATTATAGTCTGGGATAAAATAATCTGTGTTTGGGGTGCAGATTATCATAGTCTGGGATAAAATAATCTGTGTTTGGTATGTAGATTATTTTAGTATGGGTTAAAATATCCTGTGTTTGGATTGCTGATATGTTTCACATGAGAATCTGAATCAAATATTCAAGTTGATTTTTTTCCTGACCATTTTTTTTTATTCACTCAAACAACTTCGTATGTCCAATATTGTAGTTTGCAAATATGAATAAAAAATGAACATGGATTCAATTGTAACAAAAAGAAAGTATTGGGTAGACGGGTTGAATGATGTGTTTAACTTCAAATGAAACAAAAAGTCACCAAAGGTAAGGGTTCACTTTCTTTGGCTTAGGGTCATGATTTATCCACAATTGAAGTTATTACATGATTTCATATTGGAAAACCATATTTGTTTCAATTCTGTATTTTGAACGTAAAAATGATAAATGCTTACGTACGAAGAAATTATGTAATAGAAGTCTATATTTATATATGTCGAAAGACAACCTAATATTTAACTCCCTACAGTTGCACAAAAAAAAAAAAATACATGTGGGAGGTAAGGTTGACGTCTTGTGGCCACGCCCGTGGTGGCACAAAAATACCTTTCCATATACATATGAGCACAAAATATAGATAGAAATGTCTTCGAAGAACAGATAAATGTGAAGCAGCACATCGGTCGAGGAATGGTGGCTCAACTGTGTTTGTCCAAGAGGTATTCACAATACTCCAACTTCAGAGGAGCAGGAATGGAGAAGAAGCTCTCTGTCGCTTTCATGTTATTGAAAAGGATATCCATGAGCTTCACCCTTTTTCGGTTGTCCAGGTCGGGTACCTCCATCAAGTGGGAGACAATTTTATCCCGAAACTCTGTCTCTGTGGCACGTTTTTTGTCTGGCCAGTCAGCAATGGACTTAAGTTGTTCTGTGAACGTGGCCATTCCTCGATTCACAACTTCTGCGATGTGCATGTTAGGCCCAGATCTCTTTCTCTTACTACCACGTGACGAATTTCCAGTTGCGTAAGTTTGAAAATAACTTTTTTTTAGTGCAACTTGTTTACTAAAGTCTGTTTTTCTGAAAAAAAATATGTTAATCGAAATATTGTTTTTTCAAAAGTATGTGCCACGTAAATATTTCTTCATTAATCTCTATTTCTTTTCTAAAACAGATTTTATTTCTTTTCTAAAAGAGATTTTATTTCTTTTCTAATATCTATTTCTTTTCTAAATTGTTATTTATAAACCAAACTCTTTTCTTTTATTTTATATTTAGCTATAACTCCTAAATCTCATTCGGTAATGACTAATTCCATGCTTTCACGGAATAATTAAAACGATCCTTACAAAAATTTAAAATTTGTGTTAAAGATTGTGTTGAAATTCAGAATAAGCAAACATATATTAAAATTGGTGTTATTTGTTAAAGTTATAAAATTTGTGTTAAAATTTAGCAAACTTTGAACCAATATAAAAAAAAAAAAAAAAAAAAAGATTTTTGAAGCAACCTTTAGAATAAAAAATTCTGACCACCAAACATATGTAAAAAGCACAACCAAAATATAATACTTTCAAGTTTCACGCATGTTCAAAATGTTTAATATACAATGCCCCACATAGATTATGAATGAAAAAGTCTATGAAATAAATACAACCATAATAAAAAAAAACAAGGTTCAATCCATATACATGAACAAAGAAAATGTGCAACATAAATAAATTACACAAGGATCATTTGATCTTTAAGAAAAAAACGAACCTCGAAGTAAGGTCGATGAAAGTATGTTTTCCAAATCCTGAAAACAAAAAACGATAAAGATTAGAACCTAATTATCAAATTTTTAGTACATACAGAACAAGGACACTAACTTTACTAGGAGGAGATGGGGAAGCAAAGTATGAGGCAAGAACTAGTTCCCTTGGGGAAGGAGTCCGCCCCTGTTGCAAGAGAGAAGTGCATTAGTATTATGTCAAAGACCACGTACAAAGAAGTAGTTAAGAAGAAGGGAGAGAGAGAGAAGAGATTAACCTAATTGTATGTAGAGGAAGAGAAGAACAAGATGGGGCTGCCTGAAGAACCAACGTAAAAATGATACATGTATATAAAGAATGAAAGTGAAGAGTAGTCTTCAATGTTGGTTGGTGCACTTATTGCATCCAACCAACATTCCAATGGTAGAAGAAGGGGTATTGAATAATGTCAAATCCCATTGACAATTTCAGCATTTATGAAGAGCAATCATCATTTTTTTTAAAGCAAATGTCAACTCAACAGTGTATGCAGAAGAACATTTATTACAAAGCAGATGTCAACAGACCAATGCATTTATAATTAAACAGTTGAAATTTGGCCGACCTCAGGTCTTTGAAATTCATTCATGAACATTGAATTTCATGTACAATGTTGGAAAACAAAAACAAAGATCTCAGATATGGCCATGAATCAGAGAATATACGTAGGCAGACAATGATTATGCAAAAACAGGACAAGCATCACAAAATTATGGTAAACATACGCAAAGAACACAGAGATCTCAGAGTAAAATTATGCAAAAAAAATAGAAACAGAGATTTCAAATATGGCAATAAATCGGAGGACATACATAAATCAAATAAGGAGTATGCAAAACAGGACAGACAACACAGAATCATGGTGAACATTCAAACAACACAGAGATCTAAACTTATGACTCGTGAATGAAATAATTATTATGCCACAAACAAAAAGAAGAAAAATACTCAATCATCGACTGGAAAAAAAAAAGGAAGGATATGGAAACCTTCGGATCAGAAAACAACTATGCAAAAAAAAAAAAAAAAACAAAAAGGAAAATAAAACCCATCACTGACTCGTGAATCAAAGAACCATTATGCAAAAAAGAAAGAAGAAAAATACTCAGCATCGACGACAAAAAAAAAAACAAAAAGGAAAAGGTCTCCTAGTGTAATCAGAGAACCAATATGCAAAAGGGGCAAAAAAAACTCATTGTCGACTACAAATAAACAAGAAAAATAAAAAAATGAACAAGAAACATTCGAATCAGACAACAATTATGCAAAGAAAAAACAAAAAACGTAAACATTCGAAAATATATATAAAAACAGATACCAAATAAAGCGACAATAGAAGGAAAAAAACAGATCAGAGAGAGAGCACAGAGGCATTCATCATCGGCCGGCCAAGGATAGAGAACAAACCTTCAAACACCTCCCCCACCAGGCTCGAAAGGACTCCGACCACCCCCTACCACGCATTCCCCGAAGTCCTAACCCATCGAATCCAACATGCAACATCGAAGAGTCGAAGGAAAGCGGCAAGAGGGGGAACCCTATTCAGAGCGGCGAGGGAATCGTGAAAACTCGTTTCAGATCTGGTGAAAAACACCGATCTGGAAACGGATAGAGAAGGGAGACAAAGAGATACGCTTGAGGAAGAAGAGGGTGACGGAGAAGACGAAGGGGCTGCAGAAACCCTAGATCCAAAAGGGTGAGAGAAGCGCAGATTCGAGAGAGAGAGAGGGTTTGCGTAAGAAATCAGACGACAGCAATTAACATAACTGGCGCTCAAGAAAATCAATTCCAGCCGTGTAAATTAATGAGCGGGCCAAACGAGGGAAAGAGTAAAATAACATGGGTTATTTTATTCTATTCGGGGGCCCAAACGACCCCTTGCATATTAAGAAACCAATATCCCTATCTAGTCTTAAAAACATGCAAGACATTAAGTCTATTTCTTTCCAAAACTTCTAAATAAATCCTATTTCTTCCAATCTTAGAGTTACTTCAGTCATATATTTAAAGTTCTAATAAAAAAACACCTCTCTCGAGCATAAGATTCAAATTCACAACAACAATTAATTCGTGATCAAAAGATTAAAAGCATTAAGTGCATGAATGGAATAAAAAAGAAATAAACAAAGACATTCAATTAATGAAGCCATAAATCTAATGGCTACATCAATCCTTGATAATAAGAAATTTAGCTACTCATTGTTGCGCAAATTGTTCACCGCAAGTGTAATATTCAATCAATCCTCTCTCTTCTTTCTTGTTCGACCGCCGACCCCCTGGTGGTTTTCTCATTTGCCGACAGCAACCCAGTCACCAACTGTCGATTCTTCCTATTTACTTCGTTCTTCCCTTGCCGGTGACCTCCTTCCACCTTCTCTGGCGATTAGCGGCAGCCAGCGACATCTCAACACGAGCAAGCAGCCCACGATTCTCATCGCGCCCTCTTTCGTTTCTCGTTAGCCAAGTGTGGGTCTCAGAATTCTCTCCATTCTTGGTCTCCTCCTCCGGCGGTGAACTCGACGATGTGAAACCCACAGCAGATCGGAAACTTCAGCAGTGAACAGAAGCGTTTGTGCATTTTTCTTTCTCCATTCAGCTTCAATCCATGAGTTTCAATCGATCCTTCTTTTCTTTAACGTGTTGGTAAGTTTTCACTTGAGCCTTCGCTCTTTAAACTTCAAGTTTGAGTTATCCATAACCCAAATGGCCTTGATATGGTTTACCCCTGCTTATTCGACCTCAAAATCAAGATACCCACTTAGTAACAACTTCTAATTTGCAGGTTTAAGGTTCCTTGAAAGCCAAATAGCGAGCGTTTGAGCTCGAAATTGGTTTTCAATGAATACCCATAACCCAAACGACCTTAAATTATTGAGTATTCCATAACCTGTCGCCTTGGGATCTTAATTGTTGGATAGTCTCGAACACAAACCAACTTGTTTTCAAGGCTGTTTGAGTGTTGGTTGGTAAGAAATTCTTCCTTATGTATCTTTTAGGTGCAAATAAGGTAGTTAAGCTCAATTATGATCTTTATATGTTATCCTTGAAAGTGTTTATATTAAGCTTGCGGAAGCAATTAGGATCTAAGGCACTTAATCTACATCAATTTTAGGATTAAAGCATGCTTGTCAAATGAACCGAAAAATAGGGTAATGTGGTACCAACCTCTTGTAGCTCCAAATTGATACTTCTCGTGCGTTGTTTTTGTTCACTAATCGATCACGGACCACCGCTATGATCTTCTTTGTTATTCTCTGACCTTAAAATGGATTGTGGGATCCAATAGTGATGGTATTTGGGAGGGACAAGCTTGAAAGTTCAAGCAAAAGGGGAAAAGAGATCTTTGGATTTGAGTAGACAAATCAACAACATTTCAGTGTGTTGAAGCCTGAAGTTTTCCACCATTCAATCCTAAAGAGGATTACATGCATTTTTTTCTTTTGAAAAAAATTACATGCATCTTAATGCAAAGTAAATTTGACACCAAATCAAACTTCAATTGAGTAGGGATTAAGGTGGCTAATGTATGCTTTGTGCATGAGATTACACAACAAACAACACCTCCTAAAATTCACTATTTTATTGAATTTCCAAAACTCAATTTAAAATGAATTTTATTTAATTTTAAATTAAATTAATTCAAATAATTAAATTTAATTTAAATAATTGATTAAAAATTTTAATTAATTTAATTTAATATAAAATATTAGATTATTTGCACCAATCCCGACTTCTTGGTCGGAATACAAGCTTTATACCAATTGAGTCATGCTCTTGTTGGCATATGTTCAACTTTCTTAATTATAGTTTAATTCATAATTAAATTGTTATGTTAATAATATCACATATAACTAACGTTAACTCCCTAAACCGAATTTAAACGATTCAAATTCTTCCATCAAGTTTAGTCTGATATGAGCTAGTAGAGAACCTAATGGACCTACAGAGGATCCAACGATGACTTAATACACATCATTTTTTGTCAATAAAATTTAATGAAAAATGTCTCGAAGGATCGTTTTGAAACAAACTTCAAACTTTAAAAGCTAAAATAAAACTTTTGAAAGCCAGAATAGAACCTATGGATATTTTTGATAATTTAACCGAGATTATTCGGTGAATTTAGCCCATATTTTGAAACCTATTCAGTACTTCGGGAAGGTTGAAACACATCAAACGCGCCCTAATTGCATTACCACAGCCATCGCCTCCTTCGAAAACAAAATCAGGTCTAGGGCGCAACCAAAATACAAAAGCGCAGTGGTTTATAGGGTTTTGCAACCACCGAACAAATGGATTCATTTTCATCGCCTTCAAGCGGTTCTTCTTCCCAATTTTCGGCCACTGAATTCAGGGATCAGCTCAAGACTCAGCTTGCCCAGGCCTACGCCGAGGAGTTTCTTGAGGTTCAACTCTCCCTACTTTCTTTTCTTGCAAACTTGTTGGTCGGGTTACCGATATGCATGTCTGGTTGTATGTGTATCTGATTTGATGAATGCGTTTACTAATGTGTGTTATGTGACGGTTGAAATGAGAGAAATGAATTAGTCGTTTCTGGTTTTGAAGTTTGGGTAGCGATAGGAGCTGGCTTTTAAGGATGGGATGTAAGAATTAACCAATGAGGATTGTTGAGGCTATAGATTTTGGAGTATTCTATCGCAACGTCTAATCTAATGGAATCGGTTACATTCTCATTTCTCAGTACTAGTTCGAACTCGTTTTCTATATCCTCGTATTTTGTTTTTATTAATTGAATATGTAGAAATGTAAAATCCATGTGGAAGTTCTTTAGTGATTTGAGTGCAATAGGAATTAAATACGTCATCTTTTCATCTGTGTCTGGTTTCTTTTTCAATGGGTTATCTTGGCGAGTATGGGTTCGCTGGTATCTTGTAGTTTTGTTGTCTAACCTTTTTTGTAGGATTTATTGATTGGAATTTATTTCTTCCCGTTGATTTTAATGGAGAAGGGAGTGGTTAGTACTAGTAGGACGAACAAAATTTCCCAAAGCAATTTCTTGAACCTTTATGAATAGTGATTTTGCATGAAATTGTTGTTGGTGTGTTAGAGGACTCTCGTTCTTTAATTTTCTCACGCTAGGTAACCATAAGTTCTCCATGAAGAATAGTGCAGACAGTTGGATAAAAAAGTTCTCTAATAAGATAGGGGCTTTTGTAAAGAAGTCTTGAGCAATAGGAGAAAGAAAAATCTAGTTGTTTCTGTTGAGGTTAACAGGAAGGGCTAGAAGGGGATTTTCTTTGTGATTCAGAATTTCTTCAAGATCAACACACGAGAAATTGTTTGTGCAGGTGGAAATGAAAGATTAGAAATCATTTCTAGAGAGTTTGACATGCAATCTAGGCCCCTAGAAGTCTCCTGAAAAGGGTATCTCTTAGTGACTGAACCTTCCTTCTGCTCATAGAAAAGTGACCACAGGACACTAGGAAAATAGGAAGTTTGAAGATTTGATGGGACAATGTCATCCTATGTCATTAATCATTTGGAAATTCTTACGAAACAAATGGAAGCTTGAATGAAAGAGGTTCCATCTTATGGGGGTAGGATTAGGATTTTAAACTTCGGGCTTCTTTGGAAAACCATTTTCAAAACAGTTTTCTGTTTTTTTTTCAGTATTTTTTAAAATTGTGATGGGATAACTTGTAATGGTTAGTGTTTTTGTGCAAAAATGATGTTATTATACAAAAATTGATGATTTTGAAAGGAAGAATAATTTTACTTAGTTCAAAAATCCGGGTTATCCATGAAAAGACACGAAAGAAAAAACAAGAAAAAGAACTTAAAGAGAAAAAAATTATCTGGCAATACTTTCACTGAATTTTTGTTATAAAGAATAAAAACTACTTTGAGAATAGTTCCCAAGTAAGCCCTTATTGTTGAATTTATAGGGTTTTTTTACTAAGGTCTATTGGCAATATATGTGAAGGTTTCTTGGAGTGCTCTTAGAAAACATTAAATTCAATAGAAGGTACAAGAGCCTGTATTAAATTGGGGGAGAATTTATGTTGATTCATTCCTTTTGAGGCTCATGCATTAATTAATTAGCAAATGAAGGTCATGTTCAGGTTTTCACTTTGTTATCCTAAGATATTGATGAGTAGAGTTGTTGCCTTCCATTCATGGTTCTGCATACCAGTTGCTTTGAAATACCACGTTTCTTCTGACAGTCAGTTGCTTTGAGATAAACTGTTGGTGTGTCTGATGAGTTGAAGCAAGCAAAAGTGGCATTAGCAGACAGGTATGATACTTGAGACATCTAACATAAAGGGAGAAAGAAAAAAATTAAAGGAGGTCTAAGGAGTAAATATATATTTCAAATTTTAGAGACTGTCTTTCTTCTTTTTCACCCTTTAATTTGTTATACAGTCCTGAACCATAAGCTTAGCAAAAGTGGCAATAATAGACTGTAGACACATATGATACTTGTGTCACTTGACAGAGATAATAAAAAAGAAAGTAAATAAGGCCCAAGGAGTAACTAGATTTCAAAATTTAGAGGTTGTTTTTACAACCAATGAAAATTTAAAACATTTTAAATATTGTGCCCCATTATAAGTTTAAACTCAGGAGAAATGGGCTACACCTGAAATGACCTTGGCTTTTTTTGAAGTATGTAGAAGATGAATAAGATCTTGTTAGAAGGAAAAAGAAAAGGATGGGGGTATGTTTTTCAGAGCAAGCCCTGATTCAGCTCAATTGCCTCTTGAAACCTAGTATCTTCAATAAGTAGCTGTAATACTATGGATTTGTCATCTAAGGAAGTGGTAAACTTCAATTGGCGACATGGGAGTTCTTTTCTGGGAGGCATTAGTGTCAAGGGAGCAAGAAATTGCTCCCAATCCCTTGATGCAGGAAGAAATTCCTTTGGTATCAGTTATCACACCTTTCTAGTTACTGCAGATTAGCCAAGGTATTCAATAGTAGGCTTAACCAATCACTTAGAAATTACAAAGGTTGGCATGTGCATGTATATAGTTCCTATACCTCGAAGAAAAGAGAGCTACAATACAGAGTTTAGAGTCAGAGGGATTCCAACCCTTTCCAGACCACAATTTAGTCAATGCTAGAAGAAGAAACAAACCAGACTTAAATCATTGATATTAATGCCACTTGCATTGTTAAAGAAGATGAGAGTGGGGCCCGTGGCCGTCTTCTTTGAAACCTGTGTTTGGTGACTTCTTAGCGAATTACAGACAATGGCCAGAGCTTCACTTTAAGGAAGATATAATCTGGAAAGAACAAAGTTGAGCAACTTGTGATGGCTTTACCAAGTAAAGATTTTGAAATCTTGGAACATTTGAAGTCAGTTTCTCCGGGAATCTAAATTTTTTTTTGGGAAAACTGCTCCACTTAGACATGCTCTTGATTTCGAAAAAGGAGATAGTTGATATGAAAACTTCGTAGTATATTTGAGATGATTTTTGGCAGTAGTGTTTTTAGGTGAAGCACAATATCTTGAAAAAATTAAACGTGCCTTTGATTAGTTAAAACTATTTCCCATTAGTCCAAAAGTTGTGCTGAATACACTCTAAAATTGACAAGTCTTCTCAACAGTGTCTACAAGATCATTTGTGGAAGTGCTTCGTGAGAGCCTTAAAGTAATACTCCCCTGTACAATCTCAAGTGAGAAATTGTAAGTAATATGCAAATTTTGGATCTAATTTTGGTTGCCTATAAGTTGGTGGAGGATTGTCAAAAAAAGGAAATCCAAAGGTAACTGCCATGGATTGGCCTAGTGGTTAATAAAGGCCATGTAAATAATAAAGGGCGTAGCCCCCAATTTTCTGACAGCACTTCTTTCTTCTTCTTCTTGTTTGGTTTTTTTCCTGTCTCTCCTAGAAGGATAAATAGACGGATGACCTCTTCAATGTTGTTCATATTTTTACCATATTCTCAAGCCTTAAGATTAATGTGAGGAAAGTTGTGATTGTGGGCATCTATATTTGTAATCTGGAGGTGCGACAGCTAGCTATTAGACAAGGCACATCAAGAGGCACTGAAGGGGCTAATCACCCCTGCAGACCTCAGTACCCTGTATGCCTCTTGGAGGAACCCATTAAAAAGTACATTTCAAACCTGCTGTATTTACTATTTAGAGTGGAAAAGGGACTGCAGAAATGGAAAAGCACATTGCTTTTAAAGGAAAACATATTACGGTGGTTGGTTCAATTGATGTTGTCTAGTACCCCTATGTATTCTCTCTTTTCAGATTCGGAGTATTTTACCTAAGGAGATTTAAAAGAAAAATGAGACTATGAGAGACTCTTTGGGCTAGCAGGTATCTCGTAAATGGGAAAATTGCTTCTTTGGAATGTGGCAACCTGCACAACATGTTCTATTGAAACTGTAAAGGGAAGATTAGGAAAAGAAAGGATGGTTGTAGAATAATATCCGGAATGCTATGATTCTATGACCAGATAGTCTAACCCTTCTATGGATGACTGACGTCATCCTCTTCTCATCAAGCTCACTCATGACTACATCTTATATTCTTGTAAAAAAGAAAAGGAAAAAAAATCATATTACATGTTTTTTTCCTTGCGATTCTTAGACTTTAATTTATGCGAATAGAAATTTAATAATTTTATTTATGGGATAGATCTCAGGAGGATAGGACATTGAAGATATTGAGTTCAGTACAATTTTCCTTGCTGCGAGTCTCGATTGTCTTGAGTGTTTTTGGGGAGTGTGCCTATGGGTCTGTGTTGTTGTGTTCGCTGGTTCCTTTGCAGTTCGCATCTTGTGTGTGCTTTGTAATATCAAACTTCTTGTTCAAATTAGTGTTTGAATTTTTTTTCTTTTCGGGATCATTTTAAATTTGCTCATTTATATTATCTTGCACCGTGTATATTCCTTGTAGTAGCATCATGGTTCTTGATAATAGTTGCGATTAATGAAATGAAAGGCTAGACTTTTGAACCAAAAGATTCACGAGCCAGTCTTCTCTCTGCCCTTGGATGATTACCTCTGCGTGTTGTTCTGGCTTTATTATTTCTCCTCTGTTTGGACAATTTTGAATTGCTAATTGCACTTCCTTGCAGACCTTAAGAGCGAAGTGCTTTGACAAGTGTATCACAAAGCCAGGATCAAGCCTTAGTGGGAGTGAGAGCAGTTGCATCTCCAGGTGCATGGAGCGCTATATTGAGGCCACCAGCATCGTCAGTAGAGCCCTGTTTAAGACACCACACTGAAAGAAATGTTTTGCTGAGAGATTATGAGTTCAAGGTATCTTTAGCAACCTACAATTTTTCTGAGATTCCCCATCTGATATTTGTTTTCCAGCTCTAGAATCTTTCTCCAGGAGAGACATACTTTTGATTTGAGGCCCATTAGATATATTGGAATCATGTACTCAATTTGCTGACATGTGAACTTTGGGTCAATTAAACTCATTTCTTGTCAATTAACATGCTTCAATTGGGGTAATTGCCTTTTACCATGTCAGGTTGAACTATTAATGCAAACTGCTCAACCAAGCTGGTACTTTGTACAATAAAATAGAATAGTGCTAAAACGAGGTAAAAGTACAGTGAAAGTTGTGCTGGTAGTAATTTTCAGATGATTCTTCAAAGAATAGAACATATTTAGACTAGGCTTAAAAACATGGTCACTATCGACATTGAAAAGGCCTGCATGATGGGATATTTAATTAGACTAGGCCAAGAAACATGGTCACTACATATGGTGAAAAAGCCTGCGATCAAGGTAGCCGTACATGATAGGACCAGCAATGACAAATTCTCTCATTGCTAACCTTGTTAGAATATGAGCTACAGTTTTGATCTATAATGTTTGCATCTCTGTAGAAACATTTACAGTGATTGACAATGTTTTGATCTTAGTGATTAAACTAACTTGATATGGAAACCTACATGAATGGGAGCTAGAAACCTTTTGTTCATGTGATTGTAACTCGTTGACGTAGAAATACTTCATCAATATGAGAATCAATCTTTTGGATTAAGTTATATTCGGATTGTTTTGATCAAAGCTCTTGAGACAAAGTACAAATCCGTCGCCATACTCTAGAAGATAGAGTTATTGTGGTTGAATGTGCATATCATGTCATTCACAACTAAAATTTCAAGGAATTAAGACTCAAGGTGCTAAGTTGCTTGAGGTGAATGGACAAGATTTATATATATTTTAACGAGCTTCTCGCTGACAGAGGTAAGTAATCAAAATCTTTAAGGGGCCGTTTGGTGCAAGGTTTTGGAGATGGAAATTGGCAAGAGTTTCTGATACCTTTGTTTGTTTCAATAAAGCATTTTCAGGCATCATTTATGCCCATAGGCAAGGGCTTTCTATGCCCTTGCAAAAGCCTGAGTTTTCTCTGTCCATGTTTTCTTTTTTATTTTTATGTGCAATTGTTTTTAAATATAGTTAATTAATTAACTAATGGATACTAAATTAAAAAATAATATAATAAATTATTTAATTAGATTAAATAAATAATAATTTGTCAAGAATTTCAATTTTTTACTCGGTCCAAGTTTATTAAATGGATGCAATTATATATTTACTAAAATTATAATTAATGAGTTAACATTATCTAAAATATATTTAATTATTGAATTAAAATTATTTAAATGAATTTAGTATAAAAAATAATTTTTCAATAATTATAATTAATTACTTATTGATTATTTGTAATCAATTAATTATTTTTTTTGAATTTCTTTATAATAAATAAATAATCCTATTATTATTAAAATATTTATCTAATTAATTTTTATGAATATAAATATATTAAATTAGTGTAGTTAAGGATATTTATTAAAAAAATTAATTAAATAATTTTAATTAGTTAAATTAACATAGTTTATCCAATTAAAATTTTTTCATGATTATTAATTCATTAATTTTTATTATTACTTTGAATTAATTTTGATTATTTTATTGATTAATTTATTAAAATTACATAAAGTTTACATGATTAATTCTAAAAAATAGATACAGACATATAAAATCCTGATAACATTCCCATGCAAAACCAAACACAGTCATCTTTGATTCCTAGCAATCTTATTTCCAAGCATAGTATTCTCAGACATCTACAAAACCTTAAACCAAACGACCCTAAAGGTAAAATACAACAACCTCCCAGAAGGAGAGACTCATAACTAATGGCAAGGCTATTGATAGCTTCTAAACCATCTACCCTATCCCAAAAGATTAGGTGTCTTTTAAGTCATATAAAACTCTCATAATTTTGTTAGCCCTACATATCTTGTAAGGCCTAAATCAACTCAAACAATACTAAGGCCCACAAAGGCCTAATCTGCAAACACGATGAAAGAAATCAAAAGACTAAGGCGGGTGTGATAATCTTTTGGTTTTAGGGTAACTACATAAATGGGTCAAAAGTAGTCCCAAATGACCAAATGTGTCCTAAATAACCATTTTTTACAATCTTGTCCACCGATTTTTTTAACCTAGAAGACCCATTTACTTGAATACCCTTGATGGACAATAGTTGGAAATGTATAAAATAATAAAAAACAAAAAAGGAAAGAGAAGGGATTTGAATTTTATTCCTATAATCTAGCAAATCTAGCGTGAAAGTGGTTATCTTCCCCCTTTTTTTTTTTTCTCATTCTCTCTTCCGCCATTTATTCTTGGAATCTTCTGCCATTGTCGCCTTGTTAAGGTGTCTTCTCCATCTTTCCTCCAAGAACTTCCGCCATTGCAATGTGGGTTTTTGCCGCAAGAGGTATTTGAAAAATACCTTGTATTTTTTTTAATATTCCTGTCATTGCCGCAAGAAGTTTCTTCTCCATCTTTCCGCCGAATTTGTTGTGGTTCTTGTATATACATCATGTTTGGGATGGATGATTAAATACCTGTTTAAATATATGTTTTTAGACATAAAATAAATACCCCTTGTTTGGATATATATATAGTTTGGGATGACTGATTAAATACCTCTTGTTTCGATATATATACATATATATACCCCTTGTTTGGATATATATACATATACATACCCCTTATTTGGATATATATATATATATATCACATTTAAGGTATATTCACTAAATATACCAGACAGATAAATATCGGGTATTTAAAAAATATACTCTTTAAACAGTGTGTAATGGTATAGTTGAAATGCATAGGTTAACTACGTAAAAAAACTCTATAACTTAATCGAAAATGTGTTAAAACTGAAAAATATTGCAATATAAAGATAACAAACTGAAAAATAAGAAAATATAGATATACCTATCTGTGAAATCGAACACGGAAAAATGATACGAAAATGAAGGAGCTGCAATTTGTGTTTGGACTATGATGGGCGAAAATGAAGGAACCACAACTCACCACGAAAATGGACGAAAATGAAAGGACAAAAAATGGTTTGTGTGTTGTTTTATGGTGGAGGAAAATGGACGAAAATCAATTGGAAGGGGAGACAAAAAATCTGACCCACTGGAAAGGAACTATGAATAATCAAATGGAAAAAAAATTGGAGCCGTAAAAAACACTAGGGCAAAAACATTGAATCATGTACACATAACAAGATAATAAAATTTCTAGCCGTTAATGAAAAAAATGAAAATTGATTTGTGAGGATACTTTCCATGATTGAGCATATAAATTCCCTAATTTTTTGGGAAGAAATCGCTGGAAAACATGATTATGGGAATATAAAAACAAATTTATTATATTTAATAGTTTATATAATCTAATTTATTATTAAATTAAAATTATTTCAGACATTAAATGAAAGGGCATTTTGGTAACGGAATTATCTCAATTAATGGGTAAAAACCTACCAATAATAATTTTGATCATTAAGGACAATTGTGAAATTTGATGATCAATTTGACCCATTTGCTATAATTTCTGTTTGGTTTTTGGCTTTTGAATATTATGCTTGTTTTCTTTTAATTTCCTTACCATGGTTTTTCATCTATGTTAAGAAGAAATTTGAATTCTTAGCCGACTTTTGAAAACAAAAATATGTTTTTGAAAGCTAATTTTTTTAGGTCCCGTTTGATAACCATTTAAGTTTTTTGTTTTTGGTTTTTGTATGTAATGTTTGATAACTATTTTTGCTTTCTGTTTTTTAAAAATAGAAAACCAAACTTGTTTTATAATTGTTTTTGGTTTTCAGTTTTTAAAAAATTAGAGAGATGAAAAGATGTTTTAGCGAGAGAAAAATGTGTAGAGACATTGAACAAAAATTTAGAGACATGAATATAAATGTTTTCAAGAGAAAAAACGTGAACGAAATGCTTAGAGAGAGAATATTAGTTAGACTCCATAAAAGATATTAGTTAGAGGAAAAAGAAAAAAAGTTAGAGTAGAAGAGATAAATTTTAGGTAGAAAAATTAAATAAAAAGAGAAATTTTAGAGAGATAATAAAGTGAAGAGTAAAAGATAGTAAACTGACAGTGATAGAATTGTATCAGTGATAGAACTGATAGAATCTATCGGTGATAGATTTCAATCAGTGTGTGTGTGTGTGTGTCGCGCGCGCGCGCGTGTGTGCGCCAATTCGTGCCTCTAAATTTAAGAAACACTAAATTTAGCAAGTAGTTTTTTCCTCCTTTGACTTGAATTAGTCATTCCCAACAATCCCCCACAAATGACTAATACATTTTTTGGGTAAAGGAAGGATTTTTGGTACTTAAGCATCAATATCTTTCGATTTGAATTAATGCGTAGTGAAATGAGGCAACAACTTAGCTAGTGAAAGTGAAATAATTCTTGAACTTCCAAAAGCTTAGGTTGAGACCCCCATGACACGTACTAATTCCTTAATGTATGCTATTCTGCGATAAAATTTCTTCAAAGCACTATTATAGACCATTATACTCACAAACCTTGAGTTCTTATGAGTGCTCTAGAAAGAAAAATCTCTTATTCTTTCATGGAACGTCGTCCACCTTCACACTCATTTAGTGCTTCATCAAGTCTATCATAGATAAATCACTCAAAACTGAGCTATGAAGACTTTACACAATATCCATCAAGTCCATACAGACCACCCAAATAAAGGGCTATGGATTCACAAAATACATCACACCATCCATCAAGTCCATAAATGGACCACCCAAAATGAGGGCTATGGAGTACTGAGACATATTAGACTCAGATTTCATCAAAATCATCCATCAAGTCCTTTTTAGGACCACCCAAATACAGGGCTATGGATTTAATGCTTCAACATATGGCTTCGTTTAACCACTTAATAATGGTTTCCACCATAGTTCTCAATCCAAGGGTTTAATTTCACATCCCTTGATATATTTCTCTTGCCATTATACACATAATTTTTGGAAACTCTAATAGCAGCCCAATGACCCCCACAATGGAATGTCACCTAATAGGTTTTTCAACCATTTCGCTTCTTGACATGCTAGTTCAAAGCTATGAATGATAGAGCAAGCAATACACATCTGTTTAAAAGATTTCAGCAATTCATCTCTCATAAGATTTCTATAGTTTCCACCTATTTAATTCGTCTAATTGGTCAATCAAATTGTTCTTGCATATACATGGCATGCAAAAACTCAATCAACGTCCATCAATAGAAACATATGTTTCTTAACGTTGCAATATTGACTTTTAAAAATATTCCCCCCACATTTTGAGATATTTCGTATAACATATATATTTTAATCTCTTAAAACATTATCACATGTATAAATCATGAAAAAATGTTGCAACAATTTTATACAATGTGATAATAAAAAATTGTTAGACATGTGGGAAGTTTATTTTCCTTTCAAGATTATAGACATGCTCAATAAAATATTCATAAAGAATAATTTTATATATATTTTCAATATATACAAATACAACCAACAAAACCTTAAGCCACCATTGTTTCAACAACACATTTTATACAGGTAGCTATGAAGATCTTAAGCCATCCAAAAGCATTTTTTAATGTGTAGCATATATAATTGAGATATTATAGGCCAAGCTAAATTAATAACTACAATAATATTTAGCTTAATAAAAAATTCATGGCCAAATAAAATACCAATAAACATTGGAATTTAATATGATGCATGCACTTAAATTGCTAATTTGAGATACCACAGTACCTCATTTTCTTCTAATCAAGCTGCATTTTCTTCTAATCAAGTTATCCTTGCCATGTGCCTTTGTCCCTCTCTCGAATTATTGCAGGGAGAAGCCTTTCTTCATCTCTCGACTTATTAGACCTTTTGCAGTCGCTAATTTCAAGAGCTCCAAGAGCTCTCTCCAAAGAACTATCAATTCTAAAATAGAGAAGATAGAAAAATTAGAAAAGCAAAGAAAAATCTCAACCACAATGGAATGATTTCATCCATGCTAACAAAGACACATTGAGCAGCAGTGACACGTCAATTAAGGTATAATTTTCTTCCCTTCAACTGAATTTCTATAATTCACACAAAAACTTACACAACCGTTAATGGGTGAATAAATTAAAACACTACATAAATCAAATTTAAGAAAAGAACATATACTGAAAGCGAAATTCCGGCTCGACCGTGGTGCAACCGAGATTCAACCGTTCGCTCCCGAAGGTTAACACAGCGACTCCAAAAACACACGTGCACTCGTGGTTAGGAGCTGAAACAAACACTACAATTACCTAGACCAATACAGGGAAGAGGAAGGATCTCCCCCCAAACAGAACCAAAAGCCTCCCTATTTATCTAGAAACAAGACTTTATTTTTGGTGGTTCTATAATTAGCAAAACCAAATTTAGTGCCTCTAAATTTAAGAAACACTAAATTTAGCAAGTAGTTTTTTCCTCCACTTGAATTAGTCATTCCCAACAAAATTACTCAAGGGTAAAAATGGAAGATTGAATTGCACGAAAATAGGTCAAAAATAATGGTTGGCCATTTTTCATTAAAAAATCTGGTTTGGTCATTTTTCAAAACTACCCTGTAATTTTGGTCATTTCTAAGGATATCCCTAATTTAAATTTAATTTCAAAATTGTAAAAAGTAAAAACTTTAAGATTAAAGTAAACTATTTTGACAAAATGTACGAACACATTTAAAATTTTTCCAAAATTTACATAATGTTATAATGAATTAATCGTGGTTCATTCATTATAGCCTTTTCCTACCATTCATTATAGCATTTTTATCGCGTTGAATAAAAGCTATAAAGAATCTTAAGCTTTTATAAATAGTAAAAATTTCTATCAAGAACTCCAAGAAAGCCATTACAAAAGTCTATGAAATAATCTTTTCTTCCAGTTCCTGTGCTACCTAATGGTTTTTTCCTATAATTAGTGATTTTTCTATACTTTAGACTTTTATATGCTAAATCACTTCATTCTTAAAAAAAAATATGCTAAATCACTTCCCTTTAACAAAGTTCCAAAAATATACTATATGTTATAAAGTAACCGACCATTTTAAATTAAGTTTTATATTTTTTCTTTTAAAAAAAAAAAAAAAGTTATATATATTTTTTTTGAAAGAAAAAAAAAGTTTTATATTTTGTCTTCCGAATCAATTGTGCCCTTTCATATACTATACCAATAAGAAAAATATTTACAATATTAAAAATAGAGTTTATCTATAATATTTTTATTAAAGAATATTCAAATTTATCATACTAGATAAGATCTTTTATTTGATAGAGTTTATCTGTAATTATTTATAGGGAAAAGTATTTGAGTACATTATTCTAGATAAGATTTTTATTGATTAGAGTTTATCTATAATATCTTTTCTCAGAAAGGTATTTTACATTTTATTAGTTAGTTCTTTATTCACTCGAATAGATTTTTTTCTTGAGAAAAAAAAAAAACTTATTCACTCGAATAGATAAGGAAAGAATCACTAAGATAAGTATAAAGAAAGATTGATTGGTAGATTAATAGAGTGGATTTTTACCATAAAGTATACAATTACATTTATATATATATATATATATATATATTTTTTTACAACAAATTACATTTATATATTTCTATCAAAGCTACTATCTTAATCATCCAACGTGGAAATGATCGATTATGTCAATTTAAGTCTATCTTAGGAGTAGTCACATATTAGTGTCTTTTATTTTAAATCAATACCCTTAAAAAAGTTTAGATTAAAAACTCAAAAAAGTTAGGGTATGTTTGGTTTAACTTTTCAAGTGTTCGAATTTTGAGAAAAAAATCATTTTGAAAAAAGTTCTAGTGTTTGACAACTACTGAAAATGAATTATTGAAAAATGAGATAGAAATAAACCGTTTTGAGAGAAACATTTGAAAGCAAATTTTTTAAAAAAGAATTTTTAAGTATATAATAACTTGTATATTAAAACACTTACGAGAAAGCTTAACCAAAGATATGAATGTTTAAATTCTAAACAATTTTTATACAAAATGTTTTTTAAAAATGTATATTGAAAAATATTTAAACTCAAAGGTATTTTAAATGGATGCTTGCGAATAAATATGTCCAAGATGTGACAATAATTTTATTTTATTTTTTACAACAAGATTTACCAATAATTAGACTCTACGAATTGGTAATGATTTGTATTTTTAAATGTCATACATGTTTATCTACATTTTTTTAATTTATTTATTTATTGCATTTTATTTCTCAAAAGAAAAGGCTTTTCTCAATTAAAAGTAAAAAATTTTAAAGTCAGACATGTTCTCTAAAAAGCTGCACTCAAATTTTACCTCACAGCCGGCCGTTTTTATTTTTCATCAAGAAAAAAGAAACAATCAAAATTTAATAAATGAAGTAGGTCCTGAGCTATATAACATTGTTGGCCTTGTGCTTTAAAAAATTCAATATGTTTTGTTTGAGGGCTAACAACAAGAATGACAAATTTTAAAACGTGGAATTGAAAAATAGCCAAAAAAAAAAAAAAATAAAAATCCTTTAAAAAATGGCAAAAAAAAAAAAAAAAAAAAATCATTTCAAAAATGAAAAAAGGGTATAAATGGGAATTTACTATTTGTTACGAACTGACAAAAATGTCCCTGGTTAGTTAAAAATAGAGTATCCCTAAAAAAAAGCAAGAAACGATCTCCAGTGTACCCCTAAATCATAACAACCTAACATCTTGGATTGTTCTTGTTGAATTTCCCACAAATTAAACACACATATTGATCCCAGACACCCAAAAAACTCTTATTCAAAAAAAAAAAAAAAAATCCATTAATTAAGAACACCGAAAATTACCAGGGGTTCCTACTATATCCAATTTAGCAGACCTCTGAACCCACGAGAATGACACCAAAATTACAAATGCTTTAGTATCTGGAAAATTAAAATGTGATGGGAAAAAACAGATACATTAAATGAGGGATTGAAGGAGATTATATTTTATTTACAAAGATAACAAAATAAATTAAGTTGGATTTTAAACCCCTTAATGATGAAACTCACCTTCCCCATACACCTCAGTTGTCTCGTCAAAATAATGAGCACACAGAGATCGTTCGAATTCGCCACTCATCTTCTTCCCTCCATTGCTTCCCTCCGCTCGTTCATATGACTGCTGCATCGTCCTCAACAAGTTAAGGTATGCAAGTTTCCCTTTTCCAACCATTGCGAGTAAGATATAGGGTGTACCGTTGTTTTGATTTTTGAAGTTCAAACTTTATTTTATAGAGGGATTTTTCATGTTAACGCTACCTAACCCGGCAAATTTTTTAGGGTTGATGTTTATAAAGATTCGGGGGATCCCTTCCATTTTCCTTTTTCGAAGCTTTTTTGTGATTCAAAATTGTGACTCCCCCCCTCTTGTACTGTAGTTATGGTGTGAGAGCAAGCACACGTCTCCAAGCAGCTGGAATAACACCAAAACGGAAGACTGCAGAAGACAAAGTTCCAATCGATTTGCGAAGTGACCAAGAGATAATAATCTTTTTAATCCTGTGACGAATAGGATAACTTTAAACTTTCATTATCATGACGTTTACAGGGGAGTGGCGACAAAATGGATGATGCGGTGGAGTCAAGAAGAACAGATACTACAAAAAAATAGTCCAAGTCACGAAAGGACAAGAAAAGGAAGAAGGACGACAATGAATCTGATAGGAGCAAAAAAAGGTCAAAGAAGGAAAATGTAATTTAATAAGACGTAAACTACTAACCTTTCACATGTAGGAAAACTAATAAACCTTTCACAGGAGTTGAAGACCTTGCCTGAACATAAGAAAAGAGATAAGGGGTAAGGAAAGGCAGCTTCTAGGGAAGACTCCAGTGATTCTGAGGTTTGTAGTGTACGTTGTGTGTTTGTGGATTATTTCTAGTGTATGTGTACATGACCATAAACACATACTAGGTATTTGTTTACTCGGTGTTTATCTTTTGCAGGATGAAGGTAGTACAGACAATGGGAAAACAGATGATGGAGACGAATCTGGACACCATTCGACATCTAAGTCTAGGACTGATGTCGTATCTGGAGAAAGACAAGAAAAACGTACCGACAATCCGTCAAAGAAGGTATGCATTATGTGTGTTTTCTATTACAAAATTTGTCCAAATGTTAACACATTAATAAATCCAGCTCCATAATGTTAGACTGCCACCAAGGGAGACAGGGAAAGGCATAAGTCAGTAAAAGGGACTGCTTCCGGGAGACCTAGGCCGCAACGAAATTCTGTGGAAGCACCAGAGGTAAAAATACTTCTCTGATTATAAGTTATCATCTGTTTGATTAACATACTGATCCCATTTACCTTCAATGTGGCAAAAAAAAAAAAAAGGATAACCTGTAGTGAATGTCGAAGGCAAAAAGGACGTAGCCTCTGAAAATCCTGTTGCACACAAAGTTTGACGTCATAGAAAAGATAAAGACAAACCTACCAGATAGGGTGTTGGACAGATTTCGCCAAAGCTGCTTTGGAAGCTATCTTGACTTTGCGATAACAAACCAGTCTTCCTAGCTGCTGCTACACTTGATACAGAGGCAGTGCAGCCCCAAACATCATTCAGAGATCAATTTCTTAATAGGAGGACGGGTGTTGAAGTTTGGACTTAGAGAATTCACGTTGATCACAGGGTTGAATTGTGGTCCAATCCTAGAAGTAGACCGAGAACATATAGAAGGAGGGCACCACATTAAAACAGTGTACTTCGAAGGTGAGAAGAATGTTAGCCGCCGATATTTGAATATGGCATTCAACATAAACAAGAATGCGACATACGACGATATGCTGAAGATTGCACTCCTGTATTTCTTGGAGAGTTTTCTCCTACCAAGGCAAGACACTGTAAATGTGAACATGGAGCATATCGAGATGGTGCATGATGAAGATCTATTTAACGACTACCTGTGGGGGAGGTGTGCATTCGATTTGCTGCTGGACTATGCACAAAGCCTTAGTAAATAAAGGGGCTACAGGAATAACAATGGGGGGGGGTTCATATTCCTGCTTGTGTGGGCGTATGAAGTGATCCCCACATTAAGCTCCACAAAGAATGTTTTTGCCTGGAAAGTGTCTACACGCATCCTACGAATTATAACTTAGGTTGCAGACACCCAACCCAAGTGGAAAGACTTAGATCGGAAAGTTTTCGAGTCTTCAAAGGTAATTACCATATAGTTTATAATTTTATTTAACTATTTAACAATGTATGCTGACATAATGATGAACCTATTAACATACCAGCTAGAGATAAGCCCACTGCTAGCCACCGATGAAGAGATGACTATGGAATTCTTCAAACCATTTGTTGATGGAGAAGCAGACTTAAGACGTGAGTTCGAAACCTAGATGGCAAGGGAACACCCCATGCAAAATATAACAATTGACATTTAACCGAGGTACGACATCAATGGTTGATAGTAAACAAATAAATGATGCGCTCGAGCAGATTAGAGAAAGATTGAATGTGATGGAAAAAAATCAAGAACCCATGAGTGAACGATTAGACGTGCTGGTTGGGAGTGTCAACCTAATGATCGACTATATGAAGACTAGAAAGGTGACAAAATTGGACGATATGGAGGATGATGTGCCTTTTATTTTTAGAGTATGTGTTACATTTGAATTGTATGTGTATTTGTTGTTAATAGATTCTGTTAAACTGTATGTCTGTTATGATCGATGAATTTTGTTAAGTCAATGTGATACCTTGTACTTATAGAGTATGTGCTACATTTAAACTGTATGTGTGTGAGCGAGGAATTCTGTTAAATTTGTTAAATTCATACATGAGGCACGCGATTTCGTCCAAGAGTTGGACGACTTGGAAAATAAACAAGAAGAGAATGACGATGAAGTAGATTTAAAGGATGCCGAGGATGGCACATTATTTAGGTATAGAAAAGACGACGAAGAAGACGACCCAATAGGGCAGACACACCATGGGAATGTATGTGGGATGACTGGAGCTGCAGGTACCAATGTGTCGGAAGCCCCTGACCCAAAAGATGGCCATCATGAAGGGGGGAAAGGGGGAAACTTGAGGTACGGTACATTACACTCATGCTGCAAAGAAACCCCCCTTGTACTGATTTTGAACAAATTTACTTGTTGTAGCCAACTGATATGTTCGAGGACGTGGATGATACCATTAATGATGTCATCTGTTCTATCGATGAAAAGAAGGTTTATGAAAACTACAAACGAGATGTACAGGGGAAACAAGTATTAAAGGTACATAGACAACACGCTGTAATCCGTTTATCATCCCATCCACACTTGAGATATGTGCGTGTTAAGCATAAATTATACTTATAACATACTTGAGATACCAAGAAATATATCCCCTAAAACTCTTCTCCCCCTATTGCCACAAGCTGAACAAAACACCGTATGTCGCTGCCCAAGAATAAGACATGATCCAAATCCTCAAAAGAGGGTGCTTGCAGAGGTGTCTACTGTTTTTTTATTCATTGTATATGAGATATTGGTCTGTTAAGTATAATGCATTGTATGTGAGTGTGTATATCTATTTTCAAACTTGACAGGTTACTTATTATTATAATATTCCTATCAGATAAACACAAACATCACCTTCAACAGATAGATTAGAACCCAAAAACTTGTTGCATTGATCCCAAGCATGCAACCAATGAGGTTGGCTCTAAAAGAGAACCATGCATATATTGATGCTCTCCGAGGGACTTGGCAACCAAAAATACAGACAGAAGCCAACCATCAGCAGTGAACCGTCTTTCGATCTTAACTTGACCCAAGAAATGAATAGAGATATTTAGAACTATCTTCATGACTTAATACAATCAATTTGCTTTAGTTTTTTTTTTGTTCATGTGAAACTTTTGTTGTGCTTTGCCTGAAAGTTTGAAGTAGACTAAACTTACAAATCCTTCTTTTGATGCTACTTTATAGCAAGTAGCAAAAATAGAATATACCGCTTGTTTTGTGCACAGACCTTAAAATGGGCCCCCCATGTATTTATGCTGGTGATTTATGGTATTGACGGTAAGTTTTGATGAATTTTGTGTTGTCAGTATGTTATTTCTAGAAAAACAGTGTTGAGAAAAATAAATATGTTGTAAGTACCCCATTTTTTTTGGACAAGTGGTATTTGCGTGAAAACAGACATGTAAATCCCCACCCCTGTGTTCGAACGAAACACATTAATCAACACATTGGATGTAACCCCCCTTTGTTGTTATATATACGATAGGTTTGACATGTAAACCCCCCTTTTTTTGTTTGTTACATTAAACAACAAAATACATAGTTAATGAGCTTGAAAAATGTGATTTTTTTTGTTGTGTTAAGTACACACCCCACAAACACGCTGTATTTGCCATTTTTAGGCCTGTTTTTTGGATTTTCATCATTTTTCTGTGTATTTTGTTTTTGCCATTAAAATGAATCCCACAAACACACCGTATTTACCCATGCCGAATATGACACCAATGGTTGATAATAAAAAAAATACGATGTGCTAATACCACAAATCAAGAAGAAAAAAAACAAAAATTTATTATATAAACGATGGGCAAAGAGACATACGCTCATGTTATACCACACACTGGACAAACTGCCCCCCTTTATTAAAAAACGACAAAACACGCAAAAATACTTACCCTAACCATCGCAAATACCAAAAACACAAAAACACCGTATAGCAAAAAGAGAACATATAAACAATCATAGTTCACCTAATAGATCAATTAGATATTGGATTCCTGCAAGACCTACGATTATGGCCAACTTGCCCACATCGTCCATACTTTATAGTCGGCCTCCCTTCCATACATGACGGGATCCTTTTTTTTTGGTCTGCCAATTGATCGTTTTGTGTTTGGTGGGAGAGCAGGGTCATCGCCAGCACCTGTGTTGTTTGACAAATGTGCAACATTGCCAACTGGACATATATCTTTGCTATATACTTGAACTAAATTCGAAATTCGATAGAACTCATGTGAGTATGCTTGAAATTCCAAATTCCTCTGAGATAACACAAGACATGCGTGTGCACATGGTATCAGATCCAAATCCTACCGTCTACACGTGCATGTTCGAGATAGGATGTTAACCTCGTACTTCTTGGTCCGATCATGTACTTCAAATTGATATTGATTGATATTGTAAATCTGAAACAATCAACAAATAAATGAATTGAAAAAACAGAAACATAATTTAGGGTGGTAATTATTGTAATAAAGAAATTCAAAACTCACATCCATAGTCCGACTTCGGTTTAGTGAAGACCGAAGCATATTTTCTACCCAAGGAGATAGATTTGTTCGCTGAAAACTAGAAAACGTTCAACGTTCATGAAACCATCTTTGCGTCAGATTGCATGCAGTTTCAAGAAGATCAACAACAAGGAGTTCACTTGCATCCTTCAATATTGCATTGATGCACTCAAATATGTTGGTTGTCATTAATGAGTATCTCTTTCTTGCAAAAAACGCCCTTACCCACCTAGGTTTCCCTAACCCTTCTAACTCAGCCCTAATTGAGGGGACTATGTCTTTTAATTGTCTCATGTAATATTCATAGTCTTCGATTGTGTATGCCCTCGCACAATTATGGAATGCATTGTCAATCAAGTTAGACTTGTATCTTTTTTTAGGTTTCTCAATAAGTGCCACACACAAAGTCCATGCTCTACAGAATCATAGCTATTCCTAACACCATTGGGGATACTAAGATGTCCATCAGAAACAATAACAAGCTCTTTGTACTCACCTAAGAAAGCTTTTAGATTACGAAAAAACCACGTCCATGAGCCATCATTTTTTGAATCTACTATTGCAAACGCCCATGGTACAATTTGAGAGTTCTCATCCACCGTGCATGCAGTTAGAAAGGTGTCAAAGAATTTATGCTTTAATGTTGCACCATCCATCGAGATAATTGGAAGGCAAAATCTCCATGCATGTATAGAAGCTGAAAGACACATGAAAAAGTACTTGAATCTGCCTTGATCGTCAACATCAAATGCAGTATATGTGCCTAGCAAAAAAAATGAGAAAACAAAACACAAAACATGTTACTGGGCGTTATGCATAACAAATACATTGTATGTGTGATGATGACCTGATACATATACCATATAACACACATTCAAACCTAGGTTTTTCTGAATATGTAATTCGATTTGTCATCGCGTTTGATGTTCATTTGAGAACTAATATTTAATATACGAAGAGGTTATTGTAATCTGATTTGTGTGTGAGCGAAGTTGTTTTGAGAACTAATTTTGTAATCTGGTATGTGGGCTTCTGGCATCATCATATATTCTTCCTTGCATGATGTGGGCGAAAGAACGATCCAAACATCGTTCTGTGGACGAACGAACGATTAAAGTGTGAGGTGTATCAAGTGCGAGACCGAGAGCAAGAATCGAGATTCCACCTCGCTCTTGCTCTTAATCTCGAGCTTCCATCACAGTGCAACACAAAAACAAAAGGAAGGGCAAATTGCAAAAACCACCCCTAAAGTATGATAGTTGTAACAATTAGACCCCTAAACTTTCAATTGTAAAAATTAAACCCTCAAACTTTCAAAAGTGTAAAAATTAGAAATTCCAAATCTCTTGATACGCGCTTTCTTCTCTCTTCTCTCAATCTCCATCTCGCTCTTGCTCTTGATCTCGCATTCAGCCATCTCTTCAGTTTAATCCTAGGTTTAAGTGACCGATGAATTAAAGTGAAAAGACATATAAGAGCGTCGTTTAAGTAACTGATGCACTAAAGTGAAGAGAACTCAAGTGAAAAGACGTCTGGGAGCGTCGTTTAAGTAACTGAGGCAATAAAGTGACGAGACGTTTGCCAGCACCCTTTTAGTTACCGAGGACGTCCACGAAGCGAGAGCGCGTATCGAGAGCAAGAACCGTGAACAAATTATATTTCCTTAGCAAAATATACAAATATCTTAGATTAAACATAACATTATATTTTAAATCATATGAAATTTAAACTAATTATCTTATATGTTACAAAAAATAATTATCGTATAATAATTTTGAAATTATCTTATAAAACTTTGAAATTAAATATCAACTTCAAATTTATTAATTGAAAAAATATAGTTCAGTTGTAACACTTTAGAATTTTAATTTACCAAACATCTCAACCTACTTTTTCATATGTAAAACTAAAATTTACCAAACACTAATTTACTTCATAGTACAACTGATTTTAAACATTTAAATATAATAATTAACATTTAAACAAATTTGAACTAATTTATAATTATATGCAGGGACATGTTGGGCATATTCGGTAGTAGGTGCTATAGAGGGGATACCCAGAATTATTACGGGAGAGCTCTGTTGTCTATCTATGCTACAAGTGATTGATCATTTCTCGCCTGAAAGACTAATTTGCGGTAATGTAGAAATGATCTTTGAATATAAGAAGTACATAAATTAAAAAAACAAATTGGCTACCAATTGAATAAATTCGAAAAAAAAAAGAGTTAAATATTTTCACCCAACACAATATATATGTGTATATATATATACATATATTAACCAAACCATGTTATTAGCACTTAGTTTGCATAAGTGGTTACAAAAAGATTCCGCATAATGAAAAAAAGAGTTTTATAAAAACTCTCAACAAACAATCTGTTTGTGTAACTATTACTTGTAATGCCCCTCATTTCTTTACTATCCTTTGTTTTTTGTTTTTAACTCCAATAAGGTAGTTTCTTGAACTACAATGGATAAGATTAAATGAAAACTATATATTTTTTTACTGATTTAATTTTCTATTGATTTAACAGTAAATAACTAACCCTTCAAGTTGGTTTAAAGATCCATTTGAAAATAATATCGATCAATGTATAACCGCCGTTGTATATACTCCACATTATATTATTTAAAAAAGTTCACAAGGATTGAATGAGAGAGAAAATGGATATAGAAAATAGTAAGAAAAGTGAGAAATTGAAAGAACCCGGTGAAATCCATGCATATATCAATGTGTATTATGTACGTGTATATGAATATATGAATACATACAAACATATACACACGTATATATGCGTATATGTTTACGAGTACATATGTTTATTTGTATATGTATGTAAATGGATATACATTGTGACGCCCCGTGCATTTTGGGTATTTAAATTCCATATATTTAGTCAAATTAAATTTGGGCTTGTATTATGGAGTTATTAATTTTATACCATGATGTTGGGTGGTTATTTTTCAGAATTAAGCATAATATTTAAGTAATTAAATTCCTCCCTTAAGCTCGATTAAAATTGGTTAGCTGAAACCAATTTGCCGTAGATATGGGTTGTTGGAAGCCAATCTTTGAATGGGCTATTTTTGGGGTCTTGGAGGTTTTGGAGTTAATTACTGGGTTTAAAGAAAAAGAAAATGAGTTAAGGAAAAGGAAAATAAAAAAGCCCTAGCCTCATCTCTTTTCCTCTCTTTCACACAAGGTAAAACCCCCATCACCCTCCATCTCCTTACTGTGAAACGCCCCCCTGCTGTGTGTGTAGCCGCCGCACGACCCAGCCGCCACCACCCAGTCGATCTCCTCGCCGTCGCCGGTGTTGAAGCGTCGCCACCCCGTCAGTCCAGCCGTCGTGCCATCGTCGCCCAGTCTGCGCGATTCTTCTTCTCCGCGGGTTCTCTCTCGCGAATCTCTCTCTGTCCTGTGGGTTTGTTCGTCCATGGCTCTCTCCCTCTCTACGACCTCTCTCTCTCTCGTGTGAGGCTGTGACCGTCCAGCCGTCCTGTAACGCCCCGTGCGCTTTGGGTGTATTTAAATCCCGAGTTTAGAGTTGAAAGAAAAATAAATTCTATTTTGGCTTGAACTTAGGGGTTTAATTATATACTAAGGTGTGGGGAATTAATCCGTTATATTAATTTAGTTTCCCTTCCCAAAAGCTCGTTTAAAAGTTAGCCAGTGTTGGTTGCTCGAGAGTTAAAACATTGAAATATTCACGCTAATTGGGGGTTAGTTGGAAGCTAATCTTGGATTGGCTATTTTTTTTGGCTTAAGTTTATTTGGAAAAAAAAAGAAGAAAGAAAGAAACCCTAAGCCCCATCTTCCTCTCATCTCTTTCCCTCTTCATCGTGAGGCAGCCCTTGGAGAGAGTCGCTGCTGCCAGCTGCCCTTCCCCTTGCCGCCGCCGTTCGTGGATTGCGTCGCCGCCTTGCTCGTGGTCTTTGCGCCGCCGCCGCCTGAAGCCGTTCAGCCAGCCCTTGTCGCGCCGCCCCTTCGCGCGTGAGTTTCCTTTCTCTCTCGTGGGGTCTCCATCCGCGAGCTCTCTCTCCCCCTCGTCGCGCGGTCTCCCTCTCTCTCCTGCGGATCTCTCCCCTCGTGTCGCCGTGAGCCGTGAAGCTCGTCCCCGTGAGGTAGTCGTCGCCGCCTGTAGCAGTTCGGGTAGTCGCCGTCTTCGCCTCGCGCATCTCCCTCTCTGTTTCGTGGTTCAATCTCTCTTTTTCTTACGTTTTTGGCCAAGAAAGATCGTGGGTAAGTCTCTTTTCTCTCGATCTAGGTGTTTTGGGGCCCGATCTAACTCGTTCATGTCCGCATTGGCTAGATCTCGCGCGGACAACAACGTGAAGCACCGTCTTCTTCGCGTTTCAGCCTTAAAAACCGTGGGTAAACCTCTTTCCTTTCCTTTTTCATGTGGTTTAAGGCTTGATCTAAGTTCCTATTGGTTTGGTGTTGTTAGATCTCGCGTGCCTCGCAATTCGGAGTCCCGTCGACCTCGTTTCAGCCGATTTCGCCTCTGTCCAGCAGCGTTCTTGGTTGTTGTTGTTGTCGTTTGGCGTTCCGGTAAGTCTAATCCCTTACCCATTCTTGTTTAGTGCTTTAATTGGAATGCCCATTAGCTTTAGGTGCTGAGAGTTAAGTTAGTGTTTGATTTTCTGTTCTGCAGCGCCGCCAGAGTGTTCGATTAAGTTCGAAACACTTCAACTTGGGTACCCACTGCTCAAAGAGCGTTCTAGCTCGTTGGTTGTGGTTTGTGTAACCCGTCTAGCACAGAAGCGGGTTCGTTTGGGTAAGTTTCCTTGTTGTCCCTTTGCTTTTAGCGTTAAAAGTTGCTGCCCAATAGTTATCCTAGCCTTAGAATCATGTTTAGGTCGTTACCCATTGCATAACTAGGCTCTTAGGTGTTGCCCCAACCCTTAAAGGTCCTAGAGCGTGTTTTAGATGGTTTATCATGGTTATTTTGATTATAGGCATGTTGTTTAGCATTGTCCTTTTAGTCTCGTCGCCCTTGTAGGTTGCCCAATCATTATAGGCTCTTTAACCATGGAAGGAATGAGCTTTTGGGTGCTGCCCATAGCTTATAAAGTTTGTTAGGAAGGTTTCCAATGATTACCTAGGCCTTGTTGTGCATTGCCTGAGCTTTAGGAGCCTGTAGAATGTTGTTCATGCATTTTTTGTGGCTGTTGCTTCCTGTCCAGTGGCTGAATAGCCTTAATATCGTCAACTAAAAAATACCCACCGCCCGTAACGCTTTAAACGTGGTTGCCCATGGTTTAATGGCGTTGGGTTCTCAATTCGGGTTATGTTTAGATGCTGTCTAGCAAGGAAAATAAACCGTTATTGGTTCAGTCTCGCCCTTAGCAGCATGTTTTTAGGGTGTTTTTCTTTAGTATAGACTTCCTGTAATAGTTGGTAGTTTGTTTGTAGCCGGAAGCTCGTTTTGGGAGCGTGTCGTGCCATTCCAGCTAGCGTTGGTTTGTAAAAGTCTTCTGTAAGTAGTTTCTACTTACTAAGCTTGGTTGATTGCATGAAGCATGATCGCTTGTTTATCTGCTTTCCTTATATTTGTATGACATGTTATATATATGAACTGCTATGCTGTGATCCTTAAAGTGCTTTGTTTAAAGCATGAAATGTATTCTCTGCGTTGCTTGAGTTGCATTCGCTTAAGAAGTATAAGCATGATAGGTACTTGTCTTAGGCTTAGTGACTGTTGAGTCAAGCATGATGAGTCTGGCTTGCATGTTGCATGAGGGATGTGTAGCATGAGTCGGGCGTGAGGCACAACACATGGTGCGTAATTCATGTGTAGCGGAGCGTGACCGTGGGTTGTGAGTGCGGAGCGTGACGCGGAAATCACGTAAGAGTGGCGCAACACATGACGCGAAATTCATGTGGGGTAGGTGCGGAGCATGACACGGAAATCATATAAGTAGCGCAACACATGGCGCGGAATTCATGTGTAGCGGAGCATGACGCGGAAATCATGTAGTTGCGGAGCACGACGCGGAAATCGTGTGGGGTCTAGTGCGTGCGTGCATAGCGTGTGGTGCATTGCAAGAGTTTGATGTGTTTAAGCATGTGGTTAGATTGTAGCTTGCAAGCATGTTTCTTATTGTGGTTGTGTAACCTGTTGGATGCGTGTGCTGAGCATGTTGCTTGTATTGGTTGTTTGTTTGTGGTTTGGTAGGTGTGAGCTGCTTACCAGTACCACGGTTGTACTGATACCCCCTTCCCCACCTTCCCCCCAACATTTTAGAGGTTGCAGGTTTCGTTGAAGATCTGGATCCCGGTGAGGAAGAGGAGAACTACCAGGAGGAGCCTTAGGATCCCGGTTAGGTTGTTTTGCTTCGCTTGAGTAGTAGCTTAGTTGTTTATTGTTGATTTGGTAAGGTCAGGATGAGTTGTGATGTTATTGATTATGAACTGGGGATTTAGTTCTATTGTTTTCACTTATGCAATAAAATGGTTAGTTAGCATTCTTTAGATTAAATTGCTGGTGTAATTTGAAGTTTAGTGTTTGTTGTGTTCCGTTGCATGATTTGAGTTAATGTCTGTTGCTACGAGATCTGACTCGTGTAGAGAAGATAGGTTGTGAAATCTGATATGTAGTTTGGTGGAGTTTGGTTTTGAGTTCATTTAAAAGTGTTTTTATTGCTTATCAGGTATTGTAAAAAAATTGGTTTGGGCCATTTTACGCCGTTATGCTGCCGAAATTTTTGGTACATCCGGTTTATAGTGGTTCAGTTCCAAAGATAAGGGTTAAGAGTTGTAGTAGCGTCCCTAGGCTAAGGGTTGGAAAACCTGGGGCGTTACAGTTGGTATCAGAGCCATTACGTTCTTGTAGACTGACCTAGATAGCCTAGGTTGTTTAGTTGTGTGTGAGTTAGAGGTTGTTCCTCGTTCTCCTCTCCATCACCAGGTATGGAAGTATCGTATTAATTTTGTTTGCTTGTGGATATATGATTATATGTTGAGTTGTCTGCTTACCTATATTATCTTGCTTGTTGTTTGCCTTATGTTTTATTCAAGCGTGATGATTGTTTTTCTTGGTTGCTTTTGTTAGAAGCTAGGCCTAGGATGCTCCCTTTAGGTGGTTAGGTAGCTTGTTTTGATTGCGTGCCGGTTGTTTGGTAGTAGGATAGGATGTTGCCATAGTTCCTAGATAGTTTGCATGTTTCTCCTTGCATGTCGCGTGCTTTCGGATTTAGGTGGTTGCCTTAGATGAGGTTAGCTCCTCCTATTCTAGTTCTTAGGAGCGTTCCTTAAGTGAGTTCATCGTTTCCTTTCAGCAATGAGTTCCAATAGCAGTCAAGGTAGTGGACGTTCTGGTCCTCCAGACGTTCCTAAGGTTACTTCGCATCCTGAGGTGAACCCTCCTATTCCTTCCCCAGCGCCTCCTGTGCTGACAGTGGAGGCATTGCAAGCGATGCTTGGCAATGCAATCCCGAACAACCTGCAGAACGTTGGTGCAAACGAAGCCCCTGCTCATGGCGTAGATGTGCAGTTTATCAAGAGCTTCATGAGGGCGAAGCCTCCTTCATTCGATGGACACTCGGAAAGTTCTGAAGCAGTGGTAGAATGGACTGCCGCGTTGGAAGCGATATTTCAATTTCTTGGAGCTGATGTCCAACAACGGGTCCAAGGAGCTGCCTTTATGCTTAAGGGCTACGCTCGCACATGGTGGAACGTGGTGGGTCAAACCGAGAACCACCCAGAGAACCCCATTTCATGGTCAGGATTCAAGGGTCTTGTGCGAGACCATTTTGGCTGCCGTTTTGCTGATATTGAGCTAGAAGCGGAGTTCGTCTCTCTTGTTCAAGGGACCTTGTCAGTGGAGCAATACGTCAGAAGGTTCGAGGAGTTGTCCTGCCGTGTCCCGGAGTTGGTTGCCACCGAAGAAATCAGGGTCAACCGATTCATTAATGGCCTCCGTGCAGAAATCCGGGGTTTGGTCAGGCTGGGTCAACCAACCACATTCGCAGCAGCTCTGGCGAGCTCTCGTATGTTGGATAGGGACATCCCCAGGACGGAGCAGTCCCAAGAGGTTGGCACGTCGTCCGGTGCCAAGAGGAAGCATGAAGAGTCGACGCCTGCGCCTAGTCAGAAGGTTAGAAGATTTCCGTCAGGATCTAGCGCGTGCACTGAGGAGTTCTTGCCCGTATTCATCAACTCAAACACTTCCAAAGCATAATACAAGTATTCATCAACTCAACCACTTCCAAAGCATAATACATCACCCCCCCCCCCCTCCACACTCAACTAAACTTTTAAAGCAACACCTCCAATACTACAACTTAAGTCAAGCATTTTTCAAAGAAAATAATACAAGTATTCATCAACTCAAACACTTCCAAAGCATAATACAAGTATTCATCAACTCAACCACTTCCAAAGCATAATACATCACCCCCCCCCCCCCCTCCAAACTCAACTAAACTTTTAAAGCAACACCTCCAATAATACAACTTAAGTCAAGCATTTTTCAAAGAAAATAATACAAGTATTCATCAACTCAAACACTTCCAAAGCATAATACATCACCCCCCCTCCAAACTCAACTAATCTAGTAAACCAACACCTCCAATACTACAACTTAAGTCAAACATTTTTCAAAGCATAATACAAGTATTCATCAACTCAAACACTTCCAAAACATAACTCAAACACTTTCAAAACATAATACAAAGTATTTATCACCCCTTAAACTAACACAAACAACTTCAAGTCTTAAATATTAAGAAAATCTCATTCTACTAAGAAAATAGAAAACTCATGTAATAACTTTGTTTACTTACGTAATGTACGTGAGTATGCATGAGTAACCTATCTTAACATTCCCACAATATTGCATGATGTCTTCGCGATGTAAAAATACTGATGCTTCCTTTCCCAAGATACGCTCGTGCATATTGATCGCTAGTGTATCTTCTTGTTGCATCAAAAACATCACGTATCTATTTAGGAGCCTAATAGTAACATGGACATCCGTATGTTTGCATGATTATACTATGGGTTTAGCTTTGGCAGGAGGCTCCTATAAAAAATATCAAGTCACTATATTTCTTTTTAAAAAATTATTTCAATTGAAAATAAACATACCTCTTTGTCATCTACAGTAATAACAAGCCTGCGAGGCCATCCCACAAAATTACCGACCGCTTGATGCAACGTTTGTAGTTCATCGTTCACAGGAATCGGTAATGCACAATCATCACCTATGACCATGTCCACCACAACTCGAACATTTTCGACTCCTAATGGAACTCCATGGATGGTTGCATTTTGTGAAGACGACTCGTACATTGTGCCTACGGCAACAATGTTATCCATTGAGCCCATCGCTAGGTGACAAGGTGTTCCAGCCTACAAAAGTTTAAAACATCGAAGCTAAGTATATATATATATACAAAATTCCAACAAGGATAATAATAATTTACCTCTTTATTCTCAGGTATCTCACGTACGACATCTTTTCCTTTTGACTTTTTATGCGTGGCACTCGAAGCTTCGCTTTGTGGTTGCTTTCGTCGAGGGGCTTCGGTCTTGACACTCGAAGCTTCGCTTTGTGGTTACTGACTCAATTTTGACTTCTCTTTTGCAACATTGTAGTACACAGAGGGCATTACGAACTCGCCCACTCCCCTTACACGCCCTCTGTGTTCTGGCGTGCCCAACGCTTCAGTCAAGATGTCCTTACCTTCATTCAATTCAGCTAATTCGTCCTATCATAAACATTTCAATAAGAATTTTTCAAGGGAAAAATACACTTTTGGTCCCTGAGGTTTGGGTTAAGTGACAGTTTGGTCCCTGAGTTTTCAAACTTAACAAAAATACCCCTGAGGTTTGAGATAAGGAGCATTTTGGTCCCTGCCGTCAATTTTTCTGTTAAAACTTAACGGTTGCTGACGTGGCACTATTATTTTAATAAAAAAATTATTATTTTTATTTTTTTAAAATAAAAATATTAATATTTTATTCTTTTTTTATTCTTTTTTCTTCCTTTCTCTTTCTTCTTCTTCTTTTTCTCCATCTTCTCCATCTTCCTTCTTCTTCTTCTTAACTCCGACGACCGGCGGCCACCGCCCGCCGCCGGTCGCCGACGACTGGTTTTTTTTTTTTTTTTTTTTTCTTCTTCTTTTCTCTTACCCCATTTTTCTTCTTCTCTTTCTTTCTTTCTTTTTTTTTTTTAATATACAAGAGGGAGGGAGGAGAGATCTGGACGGAGAGGGAGGAGGAGGGCCCTCCTCCTCTGTTTACTTTTTTTTTTTTTTTAAAAAAAAAGGATGAAAAATGGGGCAAGAGAAGAAGAAAGGGGAAGAAAAAAGAGAAAAAGAAAAAAAAAAAAATAAAAAAGTCGCCGGCGGCCGGTCGCCGGTCGCCGGAGACTTGGAGAAGAAGAAGGTCTTGGGAATAGATGAAGGGGAGTGGAGAGTGAGGATGAAGAAGAAGGGAAAGGGAGAGATTAAAAAATAATATAATATTATAATAAAAAATAATAATATTTTTATTGTTTTTATTTATTTTTATTTTAAAATAAAATAAGAAATTTTTTTAATTAAAAAAATGTGGCCACGTCAGCATTCCGTTAGCACTTAACGGTAAATTGGATGGCAGGGACCAAAATGCTCCTTATCTCAAACCTCAGGGGTATTTTTGTTGAGTTTGAAAACTCAGGGACCAAACTGTCACTTAACCCAAACCTCAGGGACCAAAAGTGTATTTTTCCCATTTTTCAATTACTAAAGTATCACATAATCCAAAACTTCTTTCAAATATATATATATAAACTTACAATTCGATTGACACGTGCTACAGTGACCTCATCGCAATATTCTTTATTTTTTCCCTTTCGTGCTTCCTTCCATAGAATTGCACGATTGGAAGGATCGTCGGTCAATTCCTGTAGAAACATACATATTATTAAAGGTACAAATTTTCATAAGTCATTTACTTTAAATAGCCATACTTACTAAGTCTTTAGCAAGATTTGCATATCCCTTACGAGAGATATGATGATTATACAAGCATCTCTCTCGTCTTTCTTTCTGAGCCTTACTTAACGCCTGTATATTTAATTTGAATGACAAAAACAACTAAGTGAATGCATGAATATTTAATTTACAAAATAATTTCACTAATCTAAAGTTTATTTATCTCCCACTCTGTAGTTAGTCTACTACTAACAAATGTCTCCCAATCCTTTTGATCAATGTGTGAATATTTGGAAGGAGGAGTTGCCAAGCGCTCTGGTTCATCTTTCAATGGATTGACATACTTCTGCGTTAGGTACGTCTTGAACGTTCGAAATTTTCTAGACGCAGATTGAAGAATACTACTCTTGGACCTAGGGTCCACCACGAACAACATCTGCATAAAAAAAATACCAAAGTAGTTAGCAAAACAAGTAAACTAAATAAGATTTTCACTCCTGTAGATCAATAAACTTTTTATCTCTATGCAATCAAAAATCTTATCCTTCAGTTCCTTAGGCACATCCTTCCAGTTTTCGTATGTTATTGGGATTTGTTGTCTCACACAAACCCCTATGTAACTCTGCATCTGGTTAGCATTATCTCCAACAGCTTGACCTTGGTTGTTGTAAACAATCGTCAAGCGTTCTCCATTATTTCTGAGGCGTGCCAATCGATGCATCGTAGTAGGCCCTCGTCCTGGCACCTGTGGTTGAATAAACACATTTCCTTCATCTCCACTGCTACTGCTTTGTTCACTCATTGTAACAATCTGCAAGAAAGACACAAAACATACATTCACGAGATAGTACATGTTTTTAGTTCATTGTTCACTCAAGTCCACGATCTTGACACTAAAAGTCAACATCATGATATAACATCTCAATTGCAAGAGATAACTCAACAAACCATTTCAAAGCATGACTTAAGTATCCATCAACTTCCCAATAAATCCAACTAAAAACATAAACTCACAAACACCTTCAAACCATAACACAAGTATTTCTCAACTCCCCCCCCGAACTCAACTAAACTTATAAACCAACACAAACAAACAATTTCAAACCATAACTAAGTATTTCTCAACCCTCAACTTAACTAAACTTACAAACTAATACCAACAATTTCAAAACTTAATTCAAGTATTTATCAACTTCCACCTAAACTCAACTAAAAACATAAACTAAAACAACCAACTTTAAAATCCTAATTAAAACATTTCTCAACTTCTCCTCCACTAAACTCAAGTAAAATAACGAATTATAACAAACAATTTCAAGAGATATCTTAAGTATCAATCAACTTCCCAAAAAACTAAACAAAAACCATAAACTCAAACAAACAATTTCAAAGCATGACTTGAGTATCCATCAACTTCGGAATAAATCCAACTAAAAACATAAACTCGCAAACACCTTCAAACCACAACACAAGTATTTCTCAACCCCCCTTCCCCCAACTCAACTCAACTCAACTTATAAACCAACACAAACAAACAATTTCAAACCATAACTAAGTATTTCTCAACCCTCAACTTAACTAAACTTACAAACTAACACCAACAATTTCAAAACTTAATTCAAGTATTTATCAACTTCCACCTAAACTCAACTAAAAACATAAATTAAAACAACCAATTGTAAAATCCTAATTAAAACATTTCACAACTTCTCCTCCACTAAACTCAATTAAAATAACGAATTATAACAAACAATTTCAAGAGATATCTTAAGTATCAATAAACTTCCCAAAAAACTAAACAAAAACCATAAACTCAAACAAACCATTTCAAAGCATGACTTAAGTATTTCTCAACCTCCAACTTAACTAAACTTATAAACTAACACCAACAATATCAAATTTTAGTTCAAGTATTCCTCAACTTCCACTTAAACTCAACTAAAAACATAAACTAAAACAACCAAATTTAAAATCCTAATTAAAGCATTTCTCAACCCCTCCCCCACTAAACTCAAGTAAAATAACGAATTATAACAAACAATTTCAAGAGATAACTTGAGTATCCATCAAGTTCCCCACAAAACTAAACTAAAACAATAAACTCAAACAAATCATTCCAACTTAGATATATATGGTTTATGTTGATTATAATTTTTATTTTTCTGAGAAGTTATAGATTGATTAAAAAAAATTAAAAGAAATAAAAAGGAATTGATTGGAGTAAATTCTGAAAATGAAATTCAAACTTTAAATTACCATTCCAACTTGGATATATATGATTTATGTTGTTTAACCCCAACCCAAAGTTAGAAAGGTTGCAAATTAGCTGGTTGATCCAACTTTATGAGTGATCAGTTTTTATGAACATGCAATTCCTATCAACATATGAATATCAATTATGTTGCTTTAATTATAGGAGAAGAATGTGTGTATTACCTTAGAATAACAACAAATAAGAATGTTGTGACAGGAAAAGAGTTAAATGTTGCAGCACCCAAAATTGCAGATGTATAATCAACACCTAGCCCGTAAGGAATCAAAACCAATGCCCTTCTGCACTTTTTATATACATAAACAATTAGGTTACTCTCTAATCCTTTACTTACTATTGTGGAGATTTGAAGTATACTCACTAGAAAATGCATGAATTTGAGATCTTTACTAGTTCTGTTCTTAAAATGTGGCATTTTTATACCTATAACTTGACCTCTATATAGTTGGGACTTGAGTTTGTGGCGAGGATAAACGATAAAGGTCTTTGGTTTTTCTCATTCTTGACTTTCTTTCGAAAATATGTTCAAATATCATACGGACTGAAAAAACGATCCAGGTCTTTGGTTTTTCTCATTCTTGACTGAAAAAACAGCTTGAAATATGCTTCCAATGCACAAACGGCCAAAAAAAAAATTAACTCTACATTTTATAAAATTAAAAAGAAGCAAAAAAATTTTACCACTCAAATCTTAGAAATCAAACAGATCGGACTAAACTGTGTCGGATTTGCTACCCACGACCTCAGATCTACGCACAAACGGCCACGACCACCACTAATTCGTACCGATGAACAGAGACGAGAAGAGAAATGTCGTCGTCAGATCTGGAACCACGACCACCACGAAAGCCCACCTGTCGGAGATGAGAAGAGAAATGTCGCTGTCGTCGTCGGTGAGATGAAATGCCGCCGTCGCCGTCAGTGAGAAGAAATGTTGCCGTCAGTGAGAAGAAATGCTGCCGTCTCCGTCAGTGAGAAGAGAAAACTGGTCTGTAGCCGTGGAGTCGCCGTCGGTGAGACCCAGTCGCCGTCGATGAGAGGCAGTTGCCGTCGATGGTTGAAGGGAAAGAGGCGTCGTCCGAAGGTTGAAGGGAAAGAAAGGACGAGGGTTTCACTGTTGGGAAAGGAGATGTCTGTCGGGGAGAGAGAAAACTTTACTCTTTTACCGCTTTTTCTTTTTACAGTTTTAAAAAAAATAATAATATCCTTTAATGTCGGGCAAGGTCCGAAAATTTCAAAATGCGCGCGTCCGACATTAAAAGACCCGCGTATTTTTTTGTCCGACATTAAAGCTATAATTTGTTGTAGTGCAAGGATGGAATTTCCTTTCCAAAAAGGAATGAATTTGACTTGGGCGACTATCTCCTTTTATAGAGTGATAGGAGGCTTGAATTAGGTTGACCTAGACACGTGGATGGCTCTCCTTGCTCCATAAATCCGAGAATAGCTTAACAGAATTCAGTTTGTTAAATTGGCTAACGAGCTGTGATGTGGCAGTTTTGCTCCCAGCTTTGCTCCAGCACAGATTTTGCTCCCTTAAGTCGCTCAGCAATATATTCTGCACAAAATAACTTCCAAAGCTTCCATTCTTCCAAATGGGTTAAAACATATAATATCTATCTAAAAGCAACCCTATTAAGCACAAAAGACACACGAATCACTATAGAAATGAGGTCTAAATAACTCCCTTTTGGAGAGTTATCACACCCCCAAACTTGAACTATTGCGCGTCCTGAGCAATACTAACCAACCTTCTCTTAAGAATTCAAAACGTCAGACAAAGCATAGCTTAATCAAAACAGATAATCCAACACTACCTTCAACCTTTACCTGAGCATTCTGCAAAACCAAGGACTACTGCAGCAAAATAGTTCTTCCGGCATGGACAAATAATCAGTTTGTAGTGGAAAACCTGGCCCCGGCTTCTGCCTCTATCAGGCGGTGGCAGCCCCACCTCCACAATGCCACAACTTAGCTTTATTATCAGACATATTAAAACACATTTCTAAGGCGTTTATATTTTTGTTTTTCAGACTTAAAGCAACCCTACAGTCATAAGCTCTTAAGCATGGGATGACCCACTTTATGGTGCAGTATACCCTTGCCTCAAACTCATCACCAACTAGGCTAAATACTCTTTGTAAAGCTAAAAAATCCTTAGTTATTCTATCTCTTGCCCCTCAGAATGGCAACATTTTATGATGAAGCTCACCTAAGTTCTGGGAGACAGAAAACTACTGGATTGCCATTCATCCTTCAAAACTTTTGCTCCATGAATTTTCTCAGCAAAATTTTCAACAATCAACTTTTTTCAGCAAATAATTTTTTCATTTTTCATATTTCCTAGGTCATCTTTTGACGCAAAGAAAAACTGTGGGTATCACACATGTCCCTGGTTACTCAACAACCTAGCAAATTATTTAATGAAGAAGAGGAATGCTCGAGCAAAACAATTGGAGTAGCAAAAAGTCCCCCAAACTTGCATTATTCATTGTCCCCAATGAATCATTAATTTTTAAAATTAAACCCCCAAACTTAAATTTTTCTATCTGAATTTTCAACCTAAGCGTGGGACTAGAACTAAGCTTAAAGTGGATCAAATAAATCAACACTACCTCAAAATCTTCTTTGCCGCAGCTGTGACCAGGCTAGAAGAAATGCTCAAGCAAAAGGTTTCTGGAGATCACAATACCTTGATCTAATTAAGCTTAACCAGTCCAAGCTTCAAAAATTCAAAAGAAAATTAGTTAAGTTAGGAATGCTCAGTGCTATAGAATAGAAACAACTTCAGAAATTTCATTAAAAACATCGAAAGAAATTACAAAAGCATATATTTTGGTGGCCTGAAGACAGAAAAATTAAAAACAAGAAAGTAAAACATAACAACAGCAGAAAGCGGGGTCAGATATACGCGAGCAATCAAAAATATAGAAACAAAAGTAATGCTCGTTCAAGGTCATCACATCCATCAATCTTCCTGACCCTGCTCTTCATCATCCTCCTCTTCTCTTTCGACAGGTGGGGGCGGTATCCAAGGGTTAAATAAATCATCGGGAAACATAGGGAAGGCCTAATATGGTTTGGAGAAATTAGATTGCAAGGCCCTCCTGAGTGTGTCATCTCTTTTTTTAGCATAGGTCCAATAGGTTTGAGCTTGCCTTTCAACAAACTCTTGCCTACTGGCCGAAAGTGTCAGTTGCTCTAGGATTTGATGAATTCCACACACTAACCCACCCTGGCGTGCCGCCTGCGTACGCTGAAGCCGCCCCAGATTAGGCATATCGATGATTTCCTTGTCAAGCAAAATCACATCCTCTGGAACTGTGGGCACTCCTGCCCTGCTGCATAGCATCGTGATCGTGTTCGGGAAAAATAGCTTCCCCACCTTTTTGCACCAGCAATTAAAGATTTCATTCGAAATGATTTTTCCAACATCAATACTTAAGGATCGAAGAATTGCGAATATCAAAAGCACTCGGTCGCAAGACACTGTTGAATCATGCGTAGTCGGGAGCAAACGCAGCTTGATGAAGCCCAACCAAGTATTGGCTTCACTCTTTAGATCGGCAGCCTGAAAAGTTCGTTTCTCCGTCTTTGATAGCCTCCATTGAGCCCCCTCAATGCCAACCTCTCGGACCGCCGCATTTAACTGGTCACTCGATGGTGCCACCACCATTTCGTTGAAGCCTGCGTGTGGGAAGTCTTGAAGGTTGAATAATGAATTGATAGCTCCTGGGCTCCAGTCAACAGTTACTCCTCGAACTATGGCCTGAAATTCCTCTGCATTATCAACATTCGCATAAAACTCTCGAACAATGTTCGAATTCACTGGGTCTGGTTTCGCACAGAACTGACTCCAGCTGTGATTCGCGATCCCTGCCCTCAAGAAATGTGGCAGATCGTCATCAAACCCTCTTTCGAATAAGAAATCTCTTTTCAGCATCTCCCGGTATTTTGCTCGAGCAAGTTCATTGATGAAGCGGATGAACAGTCCTTCTACTTCCTCTTCGGGTTCATCTGATGCTTTAGCAATTCCTTTGCCTCTGTCTTCTTGACGCTTTGTCAAAGTTTCTTCCGCTGCTTTCATACCTGCTTCTTCTCTCTCTCTGTCCTCAGCCTCCTTTTTCTCCTGTTCCTCTCTCTCTGCATTTTCTTTCTCAGAATCCGTCGATGGTGGTGATGGGGTATCAGTTCGGACTACCTTGACACGTCCAGCTTTTCGCTTCACACGACGACGTTTTGGTACTTCCGGCATGATAACCTCAACATGAGCCTCTTGCTCTTGCTCCACCTGCTCATTGCCCCTTTCTTGAACATCCTCTGTTCGTCCTTCTTGCGCATCCTCAGTCTGTCTTTCTTGATCTTCCTCTTCTCGAACCTCTTCCGTAATTTCCTCTCTAACTATATCCACAACTCTCAGCTCAGTCTGCTCTCGGTTTTGTACCTCTGGTTCTTTCGGATTTCCTTCTCCAACTACTGTAGTAATGACATCCTCTGCCGCCTTCTGGACAGCTTCTTGGTCCTCAGCCCTCTGCTGCCTTCTCCTTCGCTTGGCTTCTTTTTCCTCAGGCGTTTTCTTTTTCTTCGTTTTCATTTTCTGTGCCTTAGGGGTAACTGGTACCTCTTCTTCTTCATTATCTCGCTCCTTTCTTGCTCTTGTTTTCGCCATTGAAGACTCAAAAGGATTTACCGCACATAGAAATAAAGAAAGAAGAATAAAATCGACAAAGATTAAAACGAGAAGATGAAGAAAACTTACCGAAGGCTGTTTAATAAATAGGGCTTCAGCAAGGAAAATCCCAACCGAAAAGATTTTGCTTCATTAATTAAAATTGTCGTTTAATCTGCAAAATTAAAACCATCAAACGGTAAAATCCGAAATTTAAACGCCCATGGTAAACAATAATGTGTTGTCCAACGGCTAAGCCCTTTGATCTTCCCTGTGTGACACGTGGCTCCATCAGATGGCTCATGCAATTAACCTGCCCATAGAAAATTTAAAATCCTAACAGTAAAAGTAATTAATCCACAACAAAAAAAAACCTTTCTACTCGGACGAGAGATTTGCTTCGGCCATAAAGTTTCCGTAACAACCCTCTGAACAAAAGGATATTTGAAGAATCTCGGATACTAATTTCAAATTTAAAATAGAAAAATCAAATCAGGAAATTTGAATTAACCGCTCAAATCTTATCTTTTATTTTTATTTGAAGCCGAATAAACTAGTAATTAAATTCAATCTAAACAGAATTTAAATAACCGAAAATAAAAATTGAATTAAAATCTAACTAAATCTAGTCGGAATAAATAAAAACTAAACTACCAACAATAATAAAAATACTCCAAAATAAAATCTACTGCATTAAAAATAACAACGAACTTAAAATAAATCATGCAAAATTTAAATAAAACAAATCTTAAATACCTGAATTAAAATCAAATCAACTTAGCGAGAAATAAAATTAAAACAAACACTGGGAGCTCAAAATATTTCTCTATAACATGCTCCCGCAAATATCTTGCTCTCTCATTCATCAACCAACTTCAGGGAAGGATATTTCGACAGGAACTCCTCTCCCCAATAGTGCTTCACACGCTGTTCATTCACCTTGAACACTCTCCCATCTTTTTCATCCTGCAAAGTAACTGCTCCATGGGGAAAAACTTCAATCACGATAAATGACCTTGACCATTTAGATTTTAGCTTCCCAGGAAACAATTTTAATCTAGAATTGTAAAGCAAAACTCTTTGACCTTTGACAAACTCTTTAGGCTTAATTTTCTTATCATGCCACAACTTAGTCTTTTCTTTATACATTTTCGAATTTTCATACGAAAATTGGCGAAATTCCTCCAATTCATTAAGCTGCAACATTCTAATTGCTCCTGCACGACTCAGATCAAAATTTAACTTTTTCAAAGCCCAAAACGTTTTATGCTCTAGCTTTAGTGGTAAATGACAAGCTTTCCCATATACCAACCTATAGGGAGACATACCTAGAGGAGTCTTATAAGCTGTCCTATAGGCCCAAAGAGCCTCATCCAACCTAAAAGACCAATCCTTCCTAGACGGATGAATTACTTTCTCTAGAATAGATTTTATTTCCCTATTACTTATTTCAGCTTGACCATTTGCCTGTGGGTGATGAGGGGTAGCTATCCTATGTTTAATTCCATACTTAGCTAAAAGCTTAGTTAAGATATTGTTAACAAAATGTGTACCCTCATCACTCACTAGAGCTCTAGGTGTCCCAAACCGCGCAAAGATGTGCGATTGAAGAAACCTTGATACTGTCTTGGCATCATTCTGATGGCATGCAATGGCCTCCACCCACTTGGACACGTAATCAACTGCCAATAAGATAAAAACATTACCATTAGAAGGGGGAAATGGCCCCATAAAATCAATACCCCATACATCGAATAATTCAACTTCCAAAATGTAAGTAAGAGGCATTTCATCTCTAGGCCCTAAGTTTCCTCTCCTTTGGCAGGCGTCACATTGCTTGTAGAACCAATGGGCATCCTTAAAAAAGGTAGGCCAGAAGAATCCAGAATGCAAAATCTTCATATATGTCCTCTGACCACTGAAATGGCCTCCATACGGCGAAGAGTGACATTGCTCCAAGATTTCCTTTGCTTCATCACCTGAAACACACCTACGAATAATACCATCAGAGCATTGCTTATACATAAATGGCTCATCCCAATAGAAAAATTTCACATCATGCTTAAACTTTTTCATCTGCCTCCAATCCATATGAATAGGAGTGACTCCCTTTACCAAAAAGTTAGCAATATCAGCATACCAAGGGACATCCTTAGCTACCTTTACCTCAACAGCAAAGAGTTGTTCATCGGGAAAAGAATCTGAAATGGCAGATTGCTTCAGCAAAGATGATGATGGATCAAGACGAGACAAATGATCTGCAATAACATTCTCTGATCCTTTCTTGTCCTTTATCTCCAAGTCGAATTCCTATAATAATAAAACCCAACGAATTAGTCTAGGCTTTGTATCTTTTTTAGACATTAAATACCTTATTGCTGCATGATCCATGAACACTGTGACTTTGGATCCAACCAAATATGTGAAGGATTGGAATTCCGTAATTCCGTAAAGCGGAAGCGTGATTGGGACCGATTCGTAATTAATTTTGTTTAATCTAAAATACCAATACATTGGCAATAATATTAGAACTATTCTAAATATATATTAAGGCTAAGCATACAAAAATATTAGATCTAAATCTAATTTATAAAGTAACAAATTACTTACTCTCGTTGACGACTCAGATTAAATTCACCAACTGCTTGTGAATTAATCACGAACTAGTGCGAACACCACCACTATGGCTACACCGGTATGACTCTGAGACTTCTAGAGGCAGGAGACTTGTGGGAGCCTTTGGGAGAATTCTCTAAGAGTAGGAGAATGAATGAGATACCTTTCACCCCACCCCAGGGGTCCTATATATAGTAAAGGCCAAGACCTTTTTCCTAATAGGAAAAGGGAGACCTTTTCCTAATAGGAAAAAGTCTCTAATTTTAATAAATAATTAATTAATTCCATAATTAATTAATTTCCCAATTAAATATCATATATTTAATCTTAGGGATTTTATTAAAATTAAAATTAATATGAATCCAATTCATATTAAATTTATTTGAACTCTTTCAAATATTTTCTTTCCTAATAGGAAAAGGTCTCTAATTTTAATAAATAATTAATTAATTCCATAATTAATTAATTTACCCAATTAAATATCATATATTTAATCTTAGGGATTTTATTAAATTAAAATTAATATGAATCCAATTCATATTAAATTTATTTGAACTCTTTCAAATACTTTCTCTCAAGAATTATTTTTTTTTAAATTAATTCAAATATCATATTATAAAGTTTCATAAACTTTATATTATAATGCATCAATATACATTATACGATTCCCCAAATAAATTGAACACTTTCAATTTACAATTTATACTTAATTGCCTCAAGTCTCTTTACGAGCTACCAGTGGGACCTAATGGACCTACAGATCAGAAGCTCCAACGATACGAGACTAATTGGCCAAACTCATTGACCAAGTTTAGTCAACATTCGTTAACTGTGGGTCACTCCACTAAAGACCCACAGCTGCACTCTTCTCACTATAGAATATTTCTGTGTCCATGGATATCGACCAAGCAGTAAGTCAATCCTTCACGTGTGTTCGTAACACCAGCTGGGTCAAATTACCGTTTTACCCCTGGGTTACCTTTGGTTCCTTAAGTACCACTGATTCCTCTAATGAACAAGTTGTTTAGGGTCCAACCACTAAACAGGAGTTCCTCTCAGGCTAGGAGAGGACGGCGCGCCTTTGTTCAAGCCCTAGAATCAGCCCTTAAGGGAACGCACATCTACTTACCCCAATAGGGGAAGGAGTGAATTCCATCTTGTACTGTTATGTTCCCAGCCCCCATTCGGTCTTGCCCCTGAAATGGTAGGCTTATTGAGTCGGCGAACTGGCCACTCTCACCCATACAAATCTAAGGACAGTCCCTCCTGAAAGGGGTTCATAACAGACTCAGGATTGAGATTGAGTTACCTAGGTCATCCTATTCAAATAGAAACCTAAACTAGTTAACGGCGTTACATCTAGTGGTTACTATTTCGCGGTCCGGTCTTATGCAAACTCATTGCATAGGATACCCCCACCCGCATGTCTCCTACATGGATGCTTTGGATCATTGCATCTGTATCGAATAGAAGGTGGGCCGTATCACATAGTGTCACCAGGATAAGGTACCCAGCCTTATCCCTATACTATAGACCATTTAGGTTGTTACTTGGACACCGATCCCCGTATGTCCCCACATACTAGTCCAAGTTTCATTTAAACAACCTTGGATCTTAGTTTATTGGATTTAGGGTTTATTAATGCAAACTCAATTATTCAATAACCAAATTACTGAATTACTCAAATAACACTTTATTGAGATCGATTAATTTGTTTCATTTACTATCTACGAGTTTTAGGGCATAAAACCCAACAATATGGCCGGAATTTCTCAAAAGCAAACACAGCAGCTAACAACTCTTTTTTAGTAGTTGTATAGTTGACTTGTGCCTCATTCAAAACTCTGCTTGCATAATAGATAAGATGGATAAATTTGCCTTGCTTTTGCCCCAGCATAGCACCTACTGCAACATCACTCGCATCACACATTACCTCAAATGGTAAACTCCAATTAGGTGCACAAAGAATGGGTGCTGAGATTAAAGCAGCCTTTAAAGTCTCAAAAGCCTTCCTACAATCTGCATTAAAGTCAAAAACATGATCAGTACACAATAAGTTACAAAGAGGTTTACTGATTTTTGAAAAATCCTTTATGAACCTCCTATAAAATCCAGCATGACCTAAAAAACTCCGAATCCCCTTCACTTAATTCGGTGGTTCTAATCTCTCAATAACCTCAATTTTTGCTCTATCAACTTCTAGACCATTCTTAGAAATCCTATGACCTAACACAATGCCCTCCTTCACCATGAAGTGGCATTTCTCCCGATTGAGAACTAGATGGGTATCCTCATATCTTTTTAATACCTTACCTAAATTATCCAAACAACTCTGAAAAGAACCTCCAAAAACCGAAAAATTGTCCATAAATACCTCAACGGTGGACTCAATCATATCAGAAAAAATTGCCAACATACACCGCTGAAATGTTGCTGGAGCATTGCAAAGGCCAAAAGGCATTCGCCTAAAAGCAAACATCCCATAAGGGCAGGTGAAAGTGGTTTTTTCCTGATCCTCAGGAGCAATGGTAATCTGGTTATACCCAGAATAACCATCCAAGAAACAGTAGTAGGCCTGACCAGCCAATCTATCCAACATCTGGTCAATAAATGGTAGAGGGAAATGGTCCTTACGGGTAGCTTTATTAAGCTTCCTGTAATCCATGCAAACCCTCCAGCTAGTTACTGTCCTGGTTGGGATCAATTCATTATCTTTATTACTCACCACCGTGACACCTCCTTTCTTAGGAACACATTGGACAGGGCTTACCCAATTGCTGCCTGCAAGTGGATAAATAATGCCAGCATCCAACCATTTAATCACCTTCTTTTTCACAACCTCTTTCATTGCAGGGTTAAGCCTTCTTTGTTGCTCAATGCTCCTAAGGATCCCTCCTCTAGAGTGATTTTGTGCCTACAGAAAGATGGGCTAATTCCCTGAATGTAAGCCAATGTCCAACCTATCGCCTTGCGATATTGCTGCAGCAACTTTATTAAGGCCTCTTCATGCTCCAGCATTAAATCTGATGCAACAATAATAGGCAACGTCTCACCCTCCCCAAGATACACATACTTTAGATGATCCGGTAAAGGTTTCAAATCTAAAGTGGGTGCCTCAATCAGGGATGACTTAATAGGAGGAGCCTTCCTTTGATCTAAATCTAAAGATTCAAAAACATCCTCACACCTAAACACTTCTTTTTCATTTTTTTTCTTTCTAAAGAACAAACTTCTAAATCCTCTACACTAACCTCTCCATGATCTTCCAAATGTTTGTCAGCCGAATCCTGTATTGCTGTCTCAACAATTGTGTTCTCCAGAATCCTAATGAAAGAGCAATCTTCCATCTCGTCTAAATACTTCATGACCTTAAAAACATTAAACTTTACTTCCTCATTATAAACTCTCATTGTTAATTCCCCTTTTTGAACATCTATCAACGCCCTACCAGTAGCCAAAATTGGACGACCAAGAATAATTGGGACATCTTTATCAGCCTCATAATCTAAGATAATAAAATCAACAGGAAATATGAATTTATCTACTTTCATTAAGACATCCTCAATTTTACCCTCAGGATATGTGATAGACCTATCACCTATTGAAGTGTGACTGTGGTAGGTCTAGCTTCACCAATACCTAGCTTTCGATAGACCGAAAGAGGCATAAGGTTAATGCTTGCACCTAAATCACAAAGTGCTATACCTAACTCTTTTCCACCTATTGACATAGGTATAGTAAATGATCCTAGATCCTTAGCCTTGGTTGGTAGCTCATTCTTAAGAATAGCACTACATTCCTCAGTAAGAGAAACAGTTTCAAACTCACCTAACCTCTTCTTTTTAGTTAAAATATCCTTAAGAAATTTAGCATAATTAGGCATTTGCTCTATAGCTTCTACTAAAGGGATGTTTATATGCAATTGCTTAAAAATCTCTAAAAACTTTTTAAATTGACCATCCTGATTCTTAGGCCTTTGCCTTTGTGGAAAAGGTAGAGGTGGTACATAAGGTGGGGGCGGCATATAAGGTGGTTCCACATCTGGAACAGAACCAGATGCTCCAGCATCATTATTGCTGCCTCCAGCACCGTAACCAGACTCCAACTCTTTCTCAACAACAACATTTTTATCACAATTATTATCTACATCCTGGGGTTTACTAGGCTCTTTTCTTTCTGATAGCGAGCATAGCTAGCTAGTTTTCCCTAATTAATTTAGCTAGTCTTTTATAATTTATTGGCCAAAATGATGTGTTTTTGTGTTGTATTTGTAGGAAATAAATATTTGAGCTAATTGCGTGTTCAGGACATGAAAAATGGCTAAAAGATCGAAAAAGGATCAAGTTGGAAGAAGTCAAATTCAGCCCAGCTGATTTAAAAAAAAAAAAAAAATCATAGCGTCGCGACGCTCTCGGCAAATTTTCCAGATTCACGGTATCGCGACAGCGTATAGCGTCTCAACGCTGTCGGCATATTTTCTATAAATTCATCCTTTTGTGCTACGGATTGGTGGAGTCCAATTGGTTAGATTTTAGCCCTAATTTCGACTAGAGACCTTTTGTGGGAGCTAAAGGCAAGGCCAAGGAGAGGGGAATCAAGCGAGAAGACGTGGAGATCGTGACGGGGACGTGCGGTGTCGGCGGATTCGAGTTTCCCTTTCTCTTTCCCTTAACTCTTGTAGTTTTTATGGCTTTTCTTTCAATTAGTGTTTGTGGTTTAAAGACTATGAATTGCTAGTTGTTTGTCTTAGGGTTTGATGTAGTTGTTTTTAGGTTGTTGGATTGATTTTTGGGATGAATGTGCCTTTATTTTATTCTTGCAATTTTGTGTAATGCTTTCAATTACTTGATCACTAATTGAATGATTTGAGTGTTGAATCTAACTCGGGAGAGAGGATTTGGCCTAAGACTTACCTTGTTTAATTGCATGACTAGAGTAGAAATTCTATGTTTGTGACGGGATTTGGAATATCTCTAGAAGTATAACAAGGACTAAACCAAATAATGCCTTGCATGTTAATGAACTTAGATAGGGATATCAAGTTAGTTATATGCATGAGAATCAATTATACTCGGGAGAGGTAATCGTGATAAAAGTTTCCTTGGCTTGTAGAATAATTGCACGACCAATTCATTCCTATTAATCAATCCTCAATCTTAAATAATGAAATTAATTCCCTGAGAGTCTTTCCATTTGAGTCTCCACCCTTTATTTTATGTTTTTTGTCTTTAGATTTATCTTTTTCATTAAGTTTTGCTCCCTAAATAAAATTGAACAAAAGTATTCACGGTACTTAATTTGCTAGAAAACCAATCCAGAGGACGACACTCGTTTAATCACGAAAATACTATATTATTACTTGACCCGTACACTTGCGGTATGCAAATTGCGCATCACTTTCCTCTAGTGGCTTACCACTCCTAAGAGTCACTGCCTTTACCTGCTCCTTACCTTCCCTTTTAGGGTGTTCAGTATCCGACGGAAGTTTCCCTTGAGGCCTTGCCTTCAGCTCATTAGCTAGCTGACCACTTGCAATTCCAGGGCTCTCATTGAAGCTTGATTACTTTGAATTGCGGCATCTGTACGAGCCATATATTCTTTCATCATTGCCTCAAGAGAACTCTCTGAATTTTGCTGGGGCAAAACCTGATTATTCTGCTGGGGCAATACCTGCACTTTAGCAAATCCCGATTGGTTCACCTTTGGCTGTGCTTGCACATTGCTTCCTTGTCCTCCCCATGAGAAATTGGGGTGGTTGAGCCAACCTGGATTATAAAAGTTAGAGTAAGGGTTATTCCTCTGGTTACCTACAAAAAACACAGGAGCTGGATTGCTGGGGCAAAACTCGTAGTTGTGATCTTCACCACAATAGACACATGCTTCCTCTACAACTTGGTTCACCACTGCAGCAGGCTCCACAGCTGGCGGCTTCTGATGACTAACCACTGTCACATTTTTAAGAGCGTTAGCTAACATTGCAATATCAGCCCTAATGGTGGACACACCATCAACCTCTAACACACTCTTAACCTTTTTATTTGTGTTGGGTTTTATGCCCTAAAACTCGTAGATAGTAAATGTACATTTGACCGAACATTAATAAAAATAATGTATTATTTAATGTTTGTATTATATCTTATCTTATCAACCCTAATCCAATAAACTAAACATCCAAGGCTAATAGAATGAGGCTTGAACTAATATGTAGGGACATACGGGGATCAATGTTCAAGTTTTAGCCTAAAGGGTCTGTAGTATAGGGATAAGGCTGGGTACCTTATCCTGGTGACACTATGGATACGGTCCGCTTTGTATTTTGATACAAATGCAATGATCCAACGCGTTCGTGTAGTTGACATGCGAGTGGGGGTATCCTGTGCAATGAGTTTGCACAAAGACCAGACCGCGAAATAGTTAACCACTAACTGTAACACCGTTAGTTAGCTCTATTTCTATTTCACAAGGATGACCTAGGCAACTTGGCCTTATTCCTGAGTGGATTATGGACTCCTGTCCATGAGGCATTGTCCTTTGATTTGTACGGGTGAGAGTGACTTGTTCGCCGACTCAATAAGCCTACCATTTTGGGGACAAGACCGAGTGGGGAGCTGGGAACATAGTCTTACAAGATGGAATTCACTCCTTCCCAACTTTAGGGTAAGTAGAGGTGTGTTCCCTTAAGTGGTGTCTCCAGGTCTTGAACAATGGGCCCTGCCCTCTCTATGGCACGAGAGGGACTTCTGTTTGTTGTTTGGACCTCAAACAGGTTGTTCATTAGAGGAGCACTGGTATTTAAGGACCAAGAGGTAGCCCAGGGGTAAAACGGTAATTTGACCTAGCTGGGGTACGAACACACGTGAAGGGCTGACTTGCTGTTGATGGTCGATATCCGTGGACACAGAAATATATCTGCAGTGAGAAGAGTGCAGATGTGGTTCTATAGTGGAATGAACCACAGTTAACGAACATTGATTAACTTGGTTAATGAGTTTAGCCAATTAATCTCATATCGTTGGAGCTTCTGATCTGTAGGTCCATTAGGTCCCACCGGTAGCTCACTAAGGGCGTTGAGGTAAATTTCTAAGGAGAATTTGAATATTCGAAGGGGTTCGAATATTAAATTAAAATGTGAATTTGATTCATATTAAAACTATAGGTTATAATTAATGCACATTTGATGTACATTAATACTATAGTTTATTTGAGAGAGTTATAATTAAATATATGTTGTTTAATTATAATATTAATTAATTGCTGAATTAATTAATATTTTTTTGTTTTTGTTTTAATTTAATTTAATTAAATTTGATTTAATTAAATTTCATTAAAACTATAGGTTGAGTGGATCATTTATATTAAAATGTTTTATATAAATGTTGTTAAATTAAATAATTATTTAATTTAATTTATTAATATTATTTATTAATTGATCAGTTAGGAGAGCTGATCAACTCTCCACTTACCTAGGTCTTCACGCATAGAAGGGAGAAAAATAAGGGGAATGGGTCTCCTTCAACGGTTGCTTAACCTTCCCCCTTGATTTTTACGATTGGTTAATCTTGAGAAACGCTCTCTCCCTCTCTCTATCGTGAAGCTCTCTCAATCAACAGTCTCTCTGTGTTTTCCCTCTCAAGAAAAACAGAGAACAAAATTATTCTCAATACCTTAGAGATTTTAGTTGGTTCCCACAAGCCACTCAACTCCAAATCCTAGGAGGATATCGGTGCTACTACATGGTGGTCTTCGTGGGAAATTTGCAGCGAAGAAAGGTTTCTAAGGTTGCTGGATTTTATCACAATTCAAAGGGAATTAGGCAAAAAGATCAAGAATTTCATTTACAGTAGGTATTTCTTGATCTAGGATCATTAGGGTCCATATCTAGATTAGATCTAGATGTTTTTTAATAAATTTTCAGCATGCTTTATATCTTTTCCAGCATGATTAAAGTAGTTTATATTGTTGTAAAATTTGTTTGCAATTGTATCGGTATTTTAATCTTAAGAAAATACAGTATGGTTTCATGATTGTTTCCGCTGCGCTAGGGCTTTATCCCTTTCAATTTGTGCCTCTAACGTCTGACCACTGACAACTATTAGTAGATATTCTTTCTAAAATTTCATGGGCTTCATTAAAAGTTTTTGCCAAAAGAGCCCCTCTAGCCGAAGCATCAACCATACCTTGGGTTGCTCCATTTAACCCATTGTAAAATGTTTCCATTTGGATACAATGAGGTAAACCATGGTGGGGACACTTTCGCAAAAGCTCCTTAAACCTTTCCCAAGCCTCACTAAAAGTCTCATCTTCAAGTTGCCTAAACCCTACTATTTCACTCCTCAATTTAGCATTTCTATTTGGTGGGAAATATTTACTCAAAAAATTTTCTGCTAACTCATTCCATGTCCTAATTGATCCTGGAGCAAAAGAATTTAACCATGCCTTTGCTCCATCTCTAAGAGAATACGGGAACAAAGTTAATCTAAGGGCATCCCTAGGCACTCCTTGAATTACAAAAGAATCACTAACTCCTAGAAAAGACTTAAAATGTAAATGAGGGTCATTAGATGACAAACCATGGAATTGACCCACGGTTTGCAACATCTGAAACATTACCGGTTTCATTTCAAAATTTGCTGCCTCAATGTGAGGACGTGCAATCCCTGGATTTAACTCATCAAACATTGGAAAAGCATACGCTCGAATGACTCTGGCCCTATCGTTTGCTACCAAGATAGGATTCTCAGCCTGATTATTTTGCTGTTCATTTTGCTCCAGCGGTGGGTTTTGCTGCAGCACACGATTCTGCTGGGGGTTCGCTGGATCTTCTAGACCTTGCCGAAGACGCGGCACGTCAGCCATTGAATTTTGGTTTCTACGCTACTCTCTCTTTCTTCTCCTGAATGTCCTCTCGATTTCTGGATCAAGCTCGAACCTCACCCCAGGCGGATCGCTCATGCACCAAACTCACACCTACAAAAACAAAAGAAACAATCAAAAAGTTCTAGCACCAAACCACTAAAACACATACACAAAACAGATCAGATAAAAACTTATTCAAGTCCCCGGCAACAGCGCCAAAAACTTTTGGGTTTCCAGAGTGAGTAAAAATAAGATATAAAAAGACTCTAGAACTCTGTGTAAGTATACACAATCCGCATCAAGTAATAAGTATTTATCGAATCCAAGGTCTGAATTAGCTTCCACTTTATCTATTTTGTTTAGCTTTTTAATGGTTTCAAAGGTGGTTAAAATGATTGGTTTTTATAGAATGCTGAAGCAAAAGAAATGACAGAATAGAAAGTAAACAAATAGACAGACAGATTAGAAACAAGCGCTGGTCAGGATTTAGTAATAGTAATTGTTTTAAAAGATGCTCTAGCAATATTATTGATCATGCAAAACTCTCGCAGTCTTATTAGCGGATTCTTCCCGGAACTCCGGATTTTTTAGAATATGTTTCAACTCCAATGAAGCACTACCGATCAAGCACTAGGCAACTGGCTATCCCTAGCTCAGTCACTGGCGTTCACCAATACACAATGATCTAGTGTGATTAACCGCCACACACTCCCTAAATCATCCCTGAAACTAGAGAGAGGTATTCATACCGGCTGGCCAGACGGGCATAAAATAGAAATGAACACAACAATTAATCAATATGCATCAAATCAATATTTATTACTAGATATTAAGCACAATTACATGTTCCCTAACCAACGCCTAAAGTTACTTAGTTCATAAAGTGCATGGAGACACACATTACAATATAAGTAAGCTTGCAAATGATGGTCTTCTTGTAGGTCTCCAATCTCTCTCCTCTATTCGGCTCCCAAAATGGAAATAAGAAATGATCCTTCCAAGAGTGGAATGTTCCTCCCAAGGATGGAATTTCCTTTCCAAAAAGGAATGAATTTGACTTGGGCGGCTATCTCCTTTTATAGAGTGATAGGAGGCTTGAATTAGGTTGACCTAGACACGTGGATGGCTCTCCTTGCTCCATAAATCCGAGAATAGCTTAACAGAATTTAGTTTGTCAAATTGGCTAACGAGCTGTGACGTGCCAGTTTTGCTCCCAGCTTTGCTCCAGCACAGATTTTGCTCCCTTAAGTCGCTCAGCAATATATTCTGCACAAAATAACTTCCAAAGCATCCATTCTTCCAAATGGGTTAAAACATATAATATCTATCTAAAAGCAACCCTATTAAGCACCAAAGACACACGAATCACTATAGAAATGAGGTCTAAATAACTCCCTTTTGGAGAGTTATCAGCTACCAACCAAGGCTAAGGATTCAGGGTCATTTACTATTCCTGTCTCAATAGGTGGAAAAGGGTTAGGTAGAGCACTCTGTGATTTAGGCGCAAGCATTAACCTTATGCCTCTTTCGGTCTATCGAAAGCTAGGTATTGGTGAAGCTAGGCCTACCACAGTCACACTCCAATTAGTTGATAGGTTTATTGCATATCCAGAGGGTAAAATTGTGGATGTCTTAGTAAAGGTAGATAAATTCATATTTCCTATTGATTTTATTATCTTAGATTATGAGGCAGATAAAGATTTCCCAATTATTCTTGGTCGTTCATTTTTTGCTACTGGTAGAGCATTGATAGATGTTCAAAAAGGGGAATTAACAATGAGGGTTTATTATGAGGAAGTGAAGTTTAATGTTTTCAAGGCCATGAAGTATCCAGATGAAGTGGAAGATTGTTCTTTCATTAGGATTCTGGAGAACACAATTGTTGAGACAGCAATGGAAGATTTGACTAACAAGCATTTGGAAGATCATGGAGAGGTTAGTATAGCGGATTTAGAAGTTTGTTCTTTAGAAAGAAAAAAGGGAAAAAGAAGTGTCTAGGTGTGAGGATGTTTTTGAGTCTTTAGATTTGGATGAAAGGAAGGCTCCTCCTATTAAGTCATCCCTGATTGAGGCACCCACTTTAGATTTGAAGCCCTTGCCGGATCATCTAAAGTATGTGTATCTTGGGGAAGGCGAGATGTTGCCCATTATTATTGCATCAGATTTAATGCCAGAGGATGAAGAGGCCTTAATAAAATTGCTGCAGCAATATCGCAAAGCAATAGGTTGGACATTGGCTGACATTCAGAGGATTAGCCCTTCTTTCTTTATGCATAAAATCACTCTAGAGGAGGGATCCTTTAGGAGTATTGAGCAACAGAGAAGGCTTAACCCTGTAATGAAAGAGGTTGTTAAAAAGGAGGTGATCAAATGGTTGGATGCGGGGATTATTTATCCAATTGCAAATAGCAATTGGGTAAGCCTTGTCCAATGTGTTCCTATGAAATGAGGGTCACGGTGGTGTCTAATAAGGACAATGAGTTGATCCCAACCAGGATAGTAACTAGCTGGAAGGTTTGCATGGATTACAAGAGGCTTAATAAAGCCACCCGTAAGGACCATTTCCCTCTACCATTTATTGACCAAATTTTGGATAGATTGGCTGGTCAGGCCTACTACTGTTTCTTAGATGGTTATTCTGGGTATAACCAGATTACCATTGCTCCTGAGGATCAGGAAAAGACCACTTTCACCTGCCCTTATGGGACGTTTGCTTTTAGGCGAATGCCTTTTGGCCTTTGCAATGCTCCAACAACATTTCAGAGGTGTATGTTAGCAATTTTTTCTGATATGATTGAGTCAACTGTTGAGGTATTTATGGATGATTTTTCAGTTTTTGGAGGGTCTTTTCAGCGTTGTTTGAATAATTTAGGTAAGGTATTAAAGAGATGTGAGGATACCCATCTAGTTCTTAATTGGGAGAAATGTCACTTCATGGTGAAAGAGGGCATAGTGTTGGGTCATAAGATTTCAAAGAAAGGTCTAGAAGTTGATCGAGCAAAAATAGAGGTTATTGAGAGATTAGAACTGCCGAATTCAGTTAAAGGGATTCAGAGTTTTTAGGTCATGCTGGATTTTATAGAAGGTTCATAAAGGATTTTTCCAAAATTAGTAAACCTCTTTGTAACTTATTGTGCATTGATCATGTTTTTTACTTTAATGCAGATTGTTGGAAGGCTTTTGAAACTTTAAAGGTCGCTTTAATCTCTGCCCCCATTTTGTGTTCACCTAATTGGAGTTTACCATTTGAGGTAATGTGTGATGCGAGTGATGTTGCAATAGGTGTCATGCTGGGGCAAAAGCAGCGCAAGTTTATCCATCCTATTTATTATGCAAGCAGGGTCTTGAATAATGCACAAATCAACTATACAACTACTGAAAAGGAGTTGTTAGCGGTTGTGTTTACCTTTGAGAAATTTCGTCCATATTTGGTTGGATCCAAAGTCACGGTTTTCACATATCATGCAGCAATAAGGTACTTAATGTCTAAGAAAGATGCTAAGCCTAGATTGATTCGTTGGGTGTTGTTATTGCAGGAATTCGACTTGGAGATAAAGGATAAGAAGGGATCAGAGAATGTAATTGCGGATCATTTGTCTCGTCTTGATCCAACATCATCTTTGCTGAAGCAATTTGCCATTTCAGACTCATTTCCAGATGAACAGCTATTCGCTGTTGAGGTAAAGGTGGTCAAGGATATCCCTTGGTATGCTGATATTGCCAACTTTTTGGTAAAAGGAGTTACTCCTATTGATACGGATTGGAGGCAGAAGAAAAAGTTTAAGCATAATGCGAAATTTTTCTATTGGGATGAGCCATTTATGTATAAGCAATGCTCTGATGGTATTATTCGTAGGTGTGTTTCAGGTGATGAAGCAAAGGAAATCCTGGAGCAATGTTACTCTTCGCCGTATGGAGGCCATTTCAGCGGTCAGAGGACAACTACGAGGATTTTGCAATGTGGATTCTTCTGGCCTTCCTTATTTAAGGATGCCCATTGGTTCTACAAGCAATGTGATGCTTGCCAAAGGAGAGGAGATTTAGGGCCTAGAGATGAAATGCCTCTTACTTAGATTTTGGAATTGGAGTTATTTGATGTATGTGGTATTGATTTTATGGGGCCATTTCCCCCTTCTAACGGTAATGTTTTTATCTTATTGGCAGTTGATTACGTGTCCAAGTGGGTGGAGGCCATTGCATGCCATCAGAATGATGCTAAGACGGTATCAAGGTTTCTTCAATCGCACATTTTTGCGCGATTTGGGACACCTAGAGCTCTAGTGAGTGATGAGGGTACACATTTTGTTAATAATGTTATAGCTAAGCTTTTAGCTAAGTATGGAATTAAGCATAGGATAGCTACCCCTTATCACCCACAAGCAAATGGTCAAGCTGAAGTTAGTAATAGGGAAATTAAATCTATTCTAGAGAAAGTGGTCCATCCATCTAGCAAAGATTGGTCTTTTCGGTTAGATGAGGCTCTTTGGGCTTATAGGACAACCTATAAGACTCTTCTAGGTATGTCTCCCTATAGGTTGGTATATGGGAAGGCTTGTCATTTACCGTTGGAGCTTGAGCATAAAACGTTTTGGGCTTTGAAAAAATTGAATTTTGATCTGAGTCGTGCAGGGGTAATAAGGATGCTGTAGCTTAACGAATTAGATGAGTTTCGTCAATTTTCCTACGAAAATGCGAGAATGTATAAAGAAAAGACTAAATAGTTTGTCAAAGGTCAGAGAGTTTTGCTTTATAACTCTAGATTGAAATTGTTTCCTGGAAAATTGAAATCCAAGTGGTCTGGGCCATTTGTTATGATTGAAGTTTTTCCTCACGGAGCAATTACTTTGTAAGATGAAAAGGATGAGAGAGTGTTCAAAGTTAATGGACAGCGAGTGAAACATTATTGGGGTGAGGAATTCCAGTCGAAATATCCTTCCCTAAAATTGGTTGATGAATGAGAAAGCGAGAGTTTTGCGGGAACATTTCGTATAGCAATATTTTTAAGCTCCCAGGATTCGATGCGATTTTATTTCGCTGATTAGTTTTTAATTTGGATTATTTTGAATTAAATTTGGTTTGTTTGAATTTTATCTGATTTATTCAGATCTTATCTAATTTATTGTAATTCGTTGATATTTTTAATGTCCATAGATTTTATTTTCGATATATTAATTTTTATCAGTTTAATTTATTTTTAATCTGATTAGTTTAGTTTAGATTTTATCTTAGTTTGTATTTTTCGTTATTATTTCTGTTTAGATTTAGGTTTTATTTTTTCTGATTTATTTGGCTTTAAATAAAAAGGAGATTTGATTTTGGCGGTTTGAATTTGAATTAGTGTTTTTTCGTATCAAAGATTCTTCTAGAAGAAAATCTTTTGATGGTTAAATTGTTTTTGCAATCTGTTGGCAAGATCAAATATTTCGTCCGAATATAAAGGGGATTGGTTGTAAATTAAATGGTTTTACCGTTTGGTATTTAATTTTTCCGTGGGCAGGTGAACTGGGTGGTGCATCTAGTGCTTCCACGTGTCACACAGTGTTGATCTAGCTGTTGGCCAGCGACAGGAAGATTTACCACGGGGCAATTTCTACCGTTTTTGAAATTAATAATTCATGATGACATGCAAAATTAAACGGTAATTTTATTTAATTAGGGGCAGAATCTTTCGATTAGGATTTTATTTGCTGAAGCCCTATTTATTCAAAACCCTCGATAAGTTACTTTTCACTTCATCTCCTTACCGTTTTCCTTTTCTATTTGTATTTCTCTTTTGCTTCCGACTACTGTGAAAATTATTTGAGTCTAAAATGGCTAAAACGAGAGGAAGGAAAGAGAGAGATACTAAGGAAGAAGAAGTGCCCATAACCCCTGAGGCACCAAAGGCAAAGGTGAAGAAAAGGAAAACGCCCGAAGAAAGAGAAGCTAAGAGGCGAAGAAGACAACATCGGGCTAAGGTTGAAGAGGTAGTAAGAAAAGTAGCTGAGGACATTGTTGATGATGCGGGTGAAGAGGAACACCCGAAGGAACCTGAGGAACAAAATCTTGGACAAAGTAAGCCGATAATCGAAAATCCGCAAGTTCAAGAAGAACAAGTGGAGGATGTGCCAGAAAGAGATGGACAGGAGGTTCTAGAGCAAGAAGCTCAGGTTGAAGTCATTATGCCGGAAGTTCCGCGTCGCCGTCGGAAACAGAAGGCCAGCCACATCAAGATAATCCGGACGGATACTCCTTCGTCGCCGACGACTGATTCTGAGAAAGAGAACACAGAAAAAGAAGAGCAGGAGAAAAAGGGTCAGAGGACCAGGTGAGAGAAGAAACTGAAAAGAAAACAGAGGAAGAAATTTTGACGAAGTAGAGAGAAGACAGGGGCAAAGGTATTGCTGAAGCCCCAGCGGAGACAGAGGAAGTTGATCCTGAGGAACCGAGGTTGCCGTATAATCGCTTTGTCAATGATCTTGCTCGAGAAAAATATATAGAGATGCTAAAAAGAGATTTTCTGTTTGAGAGGGGATTTGGTGATGATCTGCCACATTTCTTAAGAGTCGGAATTACAATTCATGGTTGGGACATATTTTGCGCGAAGCCTGAACTGGGAAATTCAAATGTTGTTAGCGAATTTTATGCGAATATAGATGAGGGAGAGGGGTTTCAAGCAATTGTTCGTGGTGTGGCAGTCGACTGGAGCTCTGGGGCGGTAAATTCTCTGTTTAATCTTCAAGATTTCCCACATGCAGGATATAATGAGATGGCGGCAGCGCCATCTAATGAACAGTTGAATGTAGCTGTTCAAGAGGTGGGAATCGAAGAGGCCCAGTGGCGTTTGTCGAAGACAGAGAAGAGAACCTTCCAAACGGTCTATCTCAAGAGCGAAGCTAACACTTGGTTGGGATTCATAAAACTACGTCTGCTGCCAACAACTCGCGACTCTACTGTCTCACGAGATCGAGTTCTTCTGGTATTTTCTATTTGAAGATCATTAAGTATAGATGTTGGAAAAATTATCTCCAGTGAAATATATTCCTATTGGAGGAAGAAGGTGGGTAAGCTCTTTTTCCCGAACACAATATTATGTTGTGTCAAAGAGTTGGGGTCCCCATGAATGCAGACGATGTTACTCTGATGGATAAGGGAATAATAGACATGCCGAACCTGGCACGGCTTCAGAGGACTCAAAAACCGCACCATGGCGGTTTGGTGTGCGACATCCACCAAATGCAAGAGCAAGTGCAAATGCATTCCAGTCCGATGGAGTTTGCCGAAAGGCAATTCCAAACCTTCTGGAATTATGTGAAGCGAAGGGATGTCGCGTTAAGGAGGGCCTTACAGTCCAATTTTTCTAAAACATATCCAGCCTTCCCGGTATTCCCTGATGACTTATTGAACCCCTAGATCCCACCACCGCCGATAGAGAGAGAAGGAGATGAGGAGGAAGACCTTGGTCAGGAGGATTGAAAAAGCAGAAGTTGGGCGAGCATTATTTTTTATGAAATATTTTTGTTGCTCGCGTATTCCTGACCTAAATCTTTTGTTTGTTTCTGTTTTTATTTTGCTGCTTCTAGACCACCAGAATTATATTCTGATGTAAATCTTTTTAATTTCTTTTTAATGAAATTTCTGAAGTTGTTTCTGTTCTATAGCACTGAGCATTCCTAACTCAACTAACTTTCTTCTGAATTTTTGAAGTTTGGACTAGTTAGCTTAATTAGATCAAGGTGTTCTGATCTCCAGAAACCTTTTGCTTGAGCATTTCTTCTAGCCTGGTCATCACTGCGACAAGAAGATTCTGAGGTAGTGTTGATTTATTTGATCCACCTTAAGCTTAATTCTAGTCCCACGCTTAGCTTAAAATTCAGATAGAAAAATTTAAGTTTGGGGGTATAATTTATGCTATTGATGATTCATGGGGACAATGAATAATTCGAGTTTGGGGGACTTTTTAGCTACTCCAATTGTTTTGCACAAGCATTTCTCTCCTTCATTATTATTTTTTTAGGTTATTGAGTAACCAGGGACATTTGTGACACCTACAGTTTGTCTTTGCGTCAAAAGATGACCTAGGAAATATGAAAAAATGAAAAATTATTATTTGATGAAAAAAGAAAAATTTTGGAAAATTTTGCTGAAAAAATTCATAGAGCAAAAGTTTTGAAGGATGAATGATAATCTTGCAGTTTTTCTGTCTCCCAGAGCTTAGGTGAGCTTCATCATAAAATGTTGTCATTCTGAGAAGCAAGGGATAGAATAACTAAGGATTTTTTGAGTTTAGTAATGAGTATTTAGCCTAGTTGGTGATGAGTTTGAGGCAAGGGTATACTGCACCATAAAGTGGGTCATCCCATGCTTAAGAGCTCATGACTGTAGGGTTGTTTTAAGTCTGAGGAGCAAAAATATAAACCCCTTGAAAATGTGTTTTAATATGTCTGATAATAGAGCTAGGCTGTGGTAAGTTCTTAGGATTGAGTTAAAGGTGGTGATTATTTGTCCATGCCGGAAGAATTATTTTGTTGCAGCAGTGCTTGGTTTTGCAGAATGCTCGGGTAAAGGTTGAAGGTAGTGTTAGATTATCTGTTTTGATTGAGTTATGCTGTGTCTAATGTTTTGAATTCGCAAGGGAAGGTTTGTTAGTATTGCTCGGGACGCGCAATAGTTCAAGTTTGGGGGTATGATAACTCTCCAAAAGGGAGTTATTTAGGCCTTAGTTCTATAGTGTTTTGTGTGTCTTTTGTGCTAAATAGGGTTGCTTTTTGATGAATATTATATGTTTTAACTCATTTGGAAGAATGGATGCTTTGGAAGTTATTTTGTGCAGAATATATTGCTGAGCGACTTGAGGGAGCAAAATCTGTGATCCAGCAAAGCAGGGAGCAAAACTGACACGTAATAGCTCGTAATCTATTTTAATGAACTGAAGTTAGTTGAGCTATTTTCGGATCTAAGAAGCTTGGAGAGCCTTCCACGTGTACAATTTGACCTAATTAGGGCTTTCTATCACTTTATAAAAGGGAAGAGTCGTCTCAAGTCAAAAACATTCCATTCTTGGAGAAGGAAGTCCTATTCCATTCGTGGAGGCTTACTTCCCATTCTTAGGAGTCAAATAGAGGAGGAAAGATTGGAGACTTCAAGAAGACCATCAACTACGGATTTGATCAAGGGAATTAACCTTTTCTTGTAATTTCTTGTAGTTATGGATGCACATACTCAGATTGTAGCGTGTGTTATCATGAACCTGATGAGCTAAATTTACTTAGGTGTTGGTTAGGAGTTATGTAATTGTCGTGCTTTATTCTCTATGCCATATATGTTGATTTGAGCATCTTGATTAATTGTTGTGCATATTTATATTTTGTGCCCGCTTGGGCAGCCGGTATAAATACCACTTCTTAGTTTCATGGATGATTTGAGAAGTGTGTGACATTTAATCACACTAGATCATTGTGTATTGGTGAATGCCAGTGACTGAGTTAGGGATAGCCAGTTGCCTAGTGCTTGATCGGTAGCACGTCCTTGGAGTTGAAACACATTCCAAAAAATCCAGAGTTCCGGGAGGATCCTGCTAATAAGACTGCAAGAGAATTGCCTAATCAATAATATTGCTAGAACATCTTTTAAAACAATTACTAAAATCCTGACCAACGTTTGTTTCCAATCTGTCTGCTTTTTTTTGTTTACTTTCTGTTCTGTCATTTCTTTTGCTTCAACATTCTATCAAAATCAATCATTTTAACCACGTTTGAAACCATTAACAAGTTATACAAAGTAGATAAAGTGAGAGCTATTTAGCCCCGTGGATACGATAAATTACTTATCACTTGTTGCGGATTGTGTATGCTTGCACAGTGTTCTATAGTCTATTTTTACCATATTTTTACCTACTCTGGAAACCCAACAACCTCATATCATTGGAGCTTCTGATCTGTAGGTCCATTAAGTCCCCCTGCTAGCTCGTAAAGAGTAATTAGGAACAATTATATCTTGAGAAAATTTGAATAGTTCAAATTCATATTGGGAATTAAGTTAATTGTATGAGATACAAATTAATATAATGTATAGTGATACATTAAAATGTAAAGTCTAATTTGAAATTAAACTTTATTATTATGAGAGAAATAAATATTTGAAGAAGTTGAAATATTAATAAGAATTTGATTCATACTAAATTTATAGGATATAAGAGAATTTGAAGGAGTTCAAATTTTAATATGAATTTGATTCATATTATAGAATTAATTAATTGAAGGTCTGAAATTAAATATAGGATATTTAATTGGACAATTAATTAATTAACTAATTGAAGGTCTGGATATTTAATTGGTGATTAATTAATTAAAGAATTAATTAATTAAAAATTAATCAATTATGGAAATGATTAATCACTTATGGAAGTAATTAATCATTTATGGAAATGATTTAATCACTTATGGAAGTGATCAATCATTTATGGAAAAGATTAATCAATTATGGAACTAATTTGTTATGGAATTGATTAATTATGGAAAAGATTAAATCAGTTATGGAAATAATTGATTTTAAATGAATATTTTCTTCATGGCCTTTCTCCTATAAATAAAACACTAAACCCAGGGTTTAGGTCCTACAACTTATGGTCACCATAAGATCATTCTTGACTCCCTCTCATATTCTCTCAACCCAAGAACTCTAGGGAGAATTTTCTCTTTAGAGTTTTTCCCATTCAAGATTAGGTAGTCCCACAACTACGTTCCTAATCTCAGAGTTATAGCGGGGAAGATCAAATGGTGGTGTTCTTCGTTGTTGCAAAGCAATCAAGAATCATTCTTGATTTTCAGAGACGTCAACGGAGGTTTTCTTCTCTTTTCTTTATTATAGATTTAGATCTAAATTTTGTATGCTTAATCTTAAGTTTGTGTAGAATTTGTTCTATGATTTTTGCCAATGTAATGCTATTTTTGGATAAACAAAATTAACTACGAATCGGTCCCAATTACGCTTCCGCTTTATCGGAATTAGGGAATTCCAAATCTTTCACATACCAAACGAAATTCACAGCTATGAAGAAAAAGAAGAACAACCAAGGAAGACAATCTAAGTAAATGAAAGAGCAAAAATGCACTGACTAGCACACCTGCGATTAGAGGCTGAAGAACCATAGAACGATTACAAAGAGATTTTCTCTCAAACTCACATTCACAAAACTGCTCAAATTATTACAATTCCACTAAAGATAACAGAATGCCCAATCTGTTTTACACAATGAGGCAGCAACAAATTGTTGGGCTTTAGGCCCTAAAACTCATAGATAGTAAATGTAACATTTGACTTGCTTCAATGAAGTATTATTTCTATATATTTGTTTTGCCTAAATATAACCACAAATCCAATAAACTAAGAACCCATGGCTATATTATGTATGCTTGAAGTTTATGTGTGACATAAGTATGGATCAAGTTCAAGTAAATAGTGTAGCCACCTATTTTTGCCCGGCTTATTAAATTGTTTGTTAATTTAATCATTAAAATGCATAATTATGTTTGAACATTTTGATTTAATTAGAATGTTTGTTAATGTCATTTGGTCTTCTTCTTAGTTTGGTTTTAAAGGAACCAATTTAGTTGGTTTAGTTACCAAGGGATCAAAGAAGCAAGTTTTTTTGAATTTTGAATTGGTTTACAAAAAGTTGCATTCCATTTTGAGCAAAGCTCATATTTGGCATTGGATTTCAAATTTGAAAAAGTAGCTAGTAAATTTCATGCCCAAGAGAGGATATGGTTTTAGCCTATATAAACCCTTCTTGTTGAGCTTGAGAAGAAGGGTGGAGGAAGCCAAAAAAAAAAAAAACCTAGAGAGGGGAGTGATTCAACCAAAAAAAAAACCCTAGAGAAAAAAAGAGAGTTCACTCACCACACAAAAAAAAAAATCCAAAATCTAGAGCATAGAAGAAAATCCATCTTAGTTGGAGGTTGCATTTGGTAGGGTTTTTTGTCCCAAGGATCCGCACCTCAAGCAACAAGCGGGTATTTTGTTGTTCTTGATTTCGTCTCTTACACTTTTTTTTTCTTTTTCTTGAGCACCTTGAAAAACTATAGTTGAGTAAGGGTATTGCAAGCTCCTTTATTATTGTTTCTTACTTCTATATTTTTTTTTTATGTTGTAATGTAAGTTTTTATCTTCCTCTTGTTTTTCTTCTTTTTTGTTCATATCATTCCCCTTTCTTTATTTTTATTTTTCTAGTTTTCGTTCTTATTGCTCTATTTACCAAATTGTGTAATGAAGAAAATGGCTAAAAAAAAAAAAGAAGATTGTGGAGCTTTGGTTGAGGTTGAAACTACAAAAATAAAAATGAGAGAAAAATAAAATACAGTGAATTTGAGAGAGAAAGAAAGAGTGGCAAAAAAAAAAAAAGGAAGATGTTTTTTTTTAAAATGTATTCTGTTTTACTGTATTTATTATTATTATTATTATTATTATTATTTATATATATGCATGAGTTTGCTGAGTAGAGTTTAATTTTTATATTTTTGTTTTTTTTTAAGGTGTTGTCATGTGCCCACAGAATGGGCGGCAATTTTGCCGCCTATTTCCCTTCTTTTATTATTTTTATTTTATTTATGTTATTCCTTTTTTTTTTACTTTACTTTATATCTGTATCTGTTTTTTTTTTCTTTTAATTATTTATATATATTTTTCTTTTGCAGTATTTATTTATTCTACTTGTTTTTCATTTTAGTTTCCCTTCATTTTACTATTTGATCTTGTGGCTTCTTATTTAACATTTCTTTTATCTAATTGTATCTATTTTAACCTGTCTTAATTCTATTTTTTCCATATGTCTTAATTCTATTTTTTCCATTTGATTGGATTTTATTTTTACTAGCATGTTTGTGCGAATTTTGTGAGTAATATATTTTTATTTATTGACCAAGCTTTTTTTTTTCTTTTCTTTTAATATACATATATGTTCATTTTGTATTGTAACATGCATTATGGTTCTAATTTTTAATCCATACTTTATTTTATTAAAAAGTTTATCCGACGACGGAATCTAGAAATATTTGGGAGTCCGATTTTCTAGATTTCCCGAGGTGAGGAGTCGATTCTTTGGGAGTCCGAGATCGATTCCGATATGTTTTTCTTAAATTTTATCATAGTTGAATATGTTCTTCGCTTGTTTAATCATTGCTTAATTATTATGTTACTTTATAATGTAGTAAAATTCTAATTTTGGTCAATTGTGTTTGTATATGTTAATGTTGCATTATTATATTATTGTTGTTGTTATTGTTGTTATTATTATTATTATTTTGTTGTTGTTCTTATTATTATTGCCATTATTACTATTATTATTATTATTACTATTTCATGCTTCAAATTCTCAACCGTTCTAATTTTCCTTTGATCTATTTTAAACCTATTCCAAAATATCATTTTCTAATTTTCTACTTTTGCTCTTTTCGACCTTATAAAGTTTTATCTCTAAAAAGTGTTATTTTCTAAAGGTTTTTATAATATTTTTTTAAAATTGATTTTTAAGACCGTTTCCCTAAAAAAATCCTATGATGGAATCTAGAAATATTTGGGAGTCCGATTTTCTAGAATTCCTAAGGTGAGGGATCTTAATCTTTGGGAGTCCGAGATTTCGATCCCAAGAAAAAATGAATTTTTTTAAAAAAAATGTTTTAAAAAAAATCTTTTCCTTGATAAATGCTATCCTATGACGGAATTAGAGAATGGTAAAATTCTCTAATATTCTTGAGGTGAAGAATTTCAATTCTAATATAGCAAAATCAATGGATGTTTTTCCACTTATTTTATGGGATCATTACTTCAAATATTGAAGTAATGAGGGGTAAAATAAGACATTGTTTTAAAATATCATTCTTCCTAAATAATATCTTTCTTCCAAATTATTTCAATTCAAGATAAAATTTTGGCCACCGTTTTTAACGGGTGTTGTGGGGTGCTAACACCTTCCCCATACACAAAATACTCCCGAACCCAAATCTGGTTTTCGCAGATCGTTTTTTTTTATTTTTCTTAAAATAATAGTTTTATCTTATTTTGGTGTCCAATCACACCATAAAAAAGATTGGTGGCGACTCCTGTTATTTTACCCTTTTTTTTAGGACGTCGGCCGCTCCGCGTCGCAGGTACGTGGCGACAGCTTGGCGACTCCGCTGGGGACGTGAGGTTCCACCTCGAGAGTTTGGCCAATTTATTTTTTGTTTTATTATTCTCTTGAATTGATCTTATTCTATTATATTATCTTTGCTCTTATTATTACATGATTTGTTTGAGTTATTTTATTATTTCACACACCCTCACATGCCTCCTACCCGGGCTTTCCTATTAGGTTTAGATTTGAGGATGTAGTAGTGTCGACCTTCGAGAAGCTTATGCTTCCGTGCAGGCGCACGAAAAATCCTCACTCAATTTGGTCATGTGATCATATAAGATTTATTGACCATCTTGAGGACCCTTTTTATTAGGGTTTTAGAACTAACTTCACTTGCTTGAGGCCTTTATATTAGTTGTTTTATTAATTCACACACTATCACAAGCCTCCTACCCGGGCTATTCCCAATAGAATTAGAATTGAGGACGAAGTAGTGTTGACCTTCGAGAAGCTTATGCTTCCGTGTAGGCACACGAAAAATCTTCACTCAATTTGGTCATTTTGTCACATACGATATTTTGTGACCAGCTTGAGGGCCTTTGTCATTTAAGACCTTAGAATTAACCACACTAATTTAGAGCCTGTATGTTATGTATCTTATTATTCCATGATTAATTTTGCTCTATTTCGTTTTCTTCTTTGGGTTTTTTTTTTATTATTATTTGTTCCATTATTTCATCCACATATGCATATATATGATCTAGCATGGAGAGTCACTACATTATCATGCATCACCCTAGCTAGGTTTATAAGCACTCATTTGCATATCATGCACCATTGTGTTTAGCCTTTTCCTTTAAAAATCTCATTGTATGTCCACACTAGAATTTCATAAAAGAATACATTGTGAATGAAGTTAACATTTAGAACCTTGTAGGCATGCATTAAAATCATAGCATTGAGAATATATTCATTATATCATGCACAATCCTAATGTTTATAAGGATTTGTTTGCATGTTGTATGTCGCCATTAGGCTTTTTAATCATAATTCATCATTGTGTTTAACATTTTTCCTTTTTTAATAAAATCCATGTTAGGCATTTTTTTAAAAAAAAAAAAAATTTGCATATGCATTATAGCAAATACATTAAAGACATCTCATTAAAATTTGCATGATCATGACATAGCATTGAGAGTCATTTTATTACTATGCATGATCCTAATGTTTATAGGCATTCATTTTTGCTTGTCGTGTTGCCTTAAGCTTTTTAATCATTTTTCATTGTGTTTAAAACCTTTTTCCTTTTAAGATCTCAATAAATATCTACATTACGCTTTATAAAGTTTGCATTTGCATTGTGTGAAAATTTTTAATTTTGGAGCCTTGTATGCATGCAATTAAAGTCGTAGCATTCAGAGTCATTTTATGATCCTAATGTTTATAATCATTCATTTGTTTGTTTTGTGTCTTTAGGCTTTTTAATCATTTGTCATTATCCATATTAGCCTTGTATAAAGTTTTATATGTGCATTATGTGTAAAATGACAAATGCATGCATTAAAATCACTTCATTAAAGTTTGCATGTTCGTGACAAAGCATTGAGAGTCATATTATCACCATGCATGATCCTAATGTTTATAAGCATTCAGATTTTTAGTCATTTGTCACTATGTTTAACATTTTCCTCTTAAAATTTCAATAAACATTCATATTATGCTTTTATAAAAGTTTGCATTTGCATTATGAGTCTTTGGTTTTGAAATCTTACATGCATACCCTTCATGCTAATAATAAGAGCTTAAACTAGTTTCATATCCTTCTTTTGCTTTAAAAGAAAGTTAAAAGAGTTGAAGTTAAGCAAAATAACTCAAAGATCTTTACTCCATCATCATTATTGGACTAGAAGAAAGTTAGGGTCATGGAAGATCAATTTAGTAGCCAAGTAAAAGCAGTTGGTTGACAGAATGTGGAAGAGTTAAAAGAGCAAGGTGATAAGGATTTTACAGTTAATCACTTCAAGAAGAGAAAAATAGTTGGCAGGGGCACCGTTACAAGCTGAAATAGGTCAGAATCAAGTATAAGATGATATCCCTATTTAGCCCTCTTAGATTCATACCTCAGAAGTTGTCCAATCGAAATTTGGAAAGAGTGACGTCGTACCTTGCATCGTTTTCGATACAAGCTCCTAATCAAGCCTTTCATCAAGGGAGTCATGTTGATGACTCAGTGCTCACCCCATGCATGGAAAATTTCTGATGATTCAAGGAGAAAAGGAATAATTAGAATTTCTAGAAAAGAGAATATGCACGATAAAAGGTGCTAATGTCTATGAGGATATGGATGCAACACCTCTGTATTTAGTCTTTAGACATCATATTTCCACTCAAGTTCAAGATGACAAGTTTGACAAGTTCAATGGGGCCACTTGTTTGGAAAGCCACATCATCACGTATTGTCAGAAGAATTGGATTGCTCACATTCCACAGATGAAAGGATTTGGTAGATGCATTCAGGAAGCCGTATAAGTACAACATTGACATGCCATCAGACCGTTTAGATCTCCAGCGCATGGAAAAGGAGAAGGTCGAGACCTTCAAAGAATACACTTAGAGGTGGAAAGAAAAGGTGCAAGTGTGCATAACCCTCTTTGGCAGATAAAGAAATGTCGACAAAGCTCATAAACACTCATAGAGCTCCGTATTAAGGCAAAACGACTGGAAGTGTCTCATTAAATTTCCCTGACATTATAGCAATCAGAGAGAATTGAGCAGGGAGTTTAAAATGGGGATGGAAACGCAGGAATTACTTCCCTAAAAAAGTATGGAAGAAGAAAAGGTGAATGAGATTATTCTGGGGCAAAGAATTATTAGCCCACATTTCATCATCACACATTTAAATTGGTGAACTACTCTCAGAGTCCTCAGCAAAATGGACTAAATCAATCAAATGCACTAAATCAACAAGGTGCTAAAAATAGTTGGAGATTGATGTAATTTAATCCCATGACATACATTGATCTCTTGCCACAATTGCCAGAAGAAGACTCCGTACGACCTCCATATCCTGAGTGGAAAGCACGCAATATGAGCACCATGCAGGGGCATTGGAAAACTCTGCAAAGATTTGCCTCCCACTGAAATTTGAGGTGCAAAGTTTAATCAAAGCAAGATGGCAGAAGTCTGATAAAGCAGGAGAGGAGCAAGGTATCAATCAAAATCTTCTTTCGAATGATGATATTTCTCCTATAAATTTGATTGAAGTGAATCATTGAAGAACTTCAAGAATAATTACAACCTAAGACCCCAAAGATGTCTTTGTAACAGGGGCAGTTTAATCTTGATGAAGCATTAGTGCCACTTGTATCCAATTTTGTTGAATGAAATAAATTGGATTTCATTATACTATTATATTCATGATTATATTTGTCCCCTTTTGTTTATCCCTCATAAAGGATAATACAGAATTAGTAAGGAGGGCATTAAGAGTGAAAATGACATTAAGAGTGGGTTCCAATGTTCCCCATTCAATCTCGAGCAAAGCATGATCGTTTGGACCATTTAGCCCTACTTCATGAGTATAAGGATGCTTTTGCACAATGATATCAGATATGTCTGGCTTGGATTTGTAGATTGTGACGCTTTGTCTATGATTTGAAGCTATGAAGTTCCAAATGAAATATCAAGAAGATCGTGACACATTTTTTCTTCCTCAAGCAGTCACGGTAAACTTACACAAGAAGTTTTAGTTTGCTTGCACATCAACTGGGGCAGTCCCACTTTTTTTAAATATATAGCCTGAAGGTTATGTTGTCTATGGAAGCTGAATAATCATCCTTCAAAGTATGGCTACATTGAGTAGAAGACAAGGAAAGTCTGTCATCTTTTCTTGCAAGAGGGGAATGGTATCAAAAAGGATCCTCCCACTTTATAAGGATCATCAAGGAAAGTGAACACCAAATTATGAAGAAGTCCACAAAGATAAAAGGCCTTCTCTGATGAAGTTTATGAGATGATGAATCATCAAGTTTGACAAGTGTTGAGCTTGTCAATGAGTTATTATGAGGTTATGGATCAATTGGTCTTCATCGCAACCACCATTTTATCATTAGTTCCGAAGTCTTGAAATTTGGAAGTAGTGTGAGTTCTTGAGATTTATTGACTCTCATATGAAGCATTGTCATTAATCTTCCCTTGAAGTTTTAAGTCAATACGAAGGTCAAATTAAAGTTACAAGATCATGATACCTAACCAAGCTATATGGAGAAGTATCAGTGAGTTTGTTTTGTACACTTCAACTTGTTTCTTCTTTTGAAAAGAATAAGAGAAGGATAAAGTTAGTAGCAAAATGAACATATCTATCATAAGCATACATTCATCCATGAGTGTCATTTTATCTATATTCTTGATTAACTGTGTCATGTGGTGCTTGTTTATCTCTGGCCCTTGACACCTTTGCTGTGATGGCGCTTGTTTATCCCTGGCCTCCAGTTTATCTCTCTCGCTGCAGTGGCACTTGTTTATCCCTGGCCCTCGGCATTTTCTTTAATTATGTCATGTGGCGCTTGTTTATCTCTGGCCCTTGACACCTTTGCTGTGATGGCGCTTGTTTATCCCTGGCCTCCAGTTTATCTCTTTCGCTGCAGTGGCACTTGTTTATCCCTGGCCCTCGGCATTTTCTTTAATTATGTCATGTGGCGCTTGTTTATCCCTGGCCCTTGACACCTTTGCTGTGATGGCGCTTGTTTATCCCTGACCTCCAGTTTATCTCTTTCGCTGCAGTGGCACTTGTTTATCCCTAGCCCTCAGCATTTTCTTTAATTATGTCATGTGGCGCTTGTTTATCCCTGGCCCTTGACACCTTTGCTGTGATGGCACTTGTTTATCCCTGGCCTCCAGTTTATCTCTTTCGCTGCAGTGGCACTTGTTTATCCCTGACCCTCAGCATTTTCTTTAATTATGTCATGTGGCGCTTGTTTATCCCTGGCCCTTGACACCTTTGCTGTGATGGCGCTTGTTTATCCCTGGCCTCCAGCTCATCTCTTTCGCTGCAGTGGCACTTGTCTATCCCTGGCCCTCAGCGTATTTCTTTTAATCATGTTATGGTGGTGCTTGTTTATCCCTGACCCCTAACATTTATCTTATCCTCTAGCGTTCATACTGTTGGTTGTATTTCCAAGAAACAACCCATTTGCTTGAGATATTCAATTGCCTCTAAGCTTTAGCCGGACAAAATGGTGTCTATACCTTCGTCCACCTTCTACTCGTACAAGGATGTACGAAGGGGGGCATACTGTAGCCACCTATTTTTGCCCGGCTTATTAAATTGTTTGTTAATTTAATCATTAAAATGCATAATTATGTTTGAACATTTTGATTTAATTAGAATGTTTGTTAATGTCATTTGGTCTTCTTCTTAGTTTGGTTTTAAAGGAACCAATTTAGTTGGTTTAGTTACCAAGGGATCAAAGAAGCAAGTTTTTTTGAATTTTGAATTGGTTTACAAAAAGTTGCATTCCATTTTGAGCAAAGCTCATATTTGGCATTGGATTTCAAATTTGAAAAAGTAGCTAGTAAATTTCATGCCCAAGAGAGGATATGGTTTTAGCCTATATAAACCCTTCTTGTTGAGCTTGAGAAGAAGGGTGGAGGAAGCCAAAAAAAAAAAAAACCTAGAGAGGGGAGTGATTCAACCAAAAAAAAAACCCTAGAGAAAAAAAGAGAGTTCACTCACCACACAAAAAAAAAAAATCCAAAATCTAGAGCATAGAAGAAAATCCATCTTAGTTGGAGGTTGCATTTGGTAGGGTTTTTTGTCCCAAGGATCCGCACCTCAAGCAACAAGCGGGTATTTTGTTGTTCTTGATTTCGTCTCTTACACTTTTTTTTTCTTTTTCTTGAGCACCTTGAAAAACTATAGTTGAGTAAGGGTATTGCAAGCTCCTTTATTATTGTTTCTTACTTCTATATTTTTTTTTTATGTTGTAATGTAAGTTTTTATCTTCCTCTTGTTTTTCTTCTTTTTTGTTCATATCATTCCCCTTTCTTTATTTTTATTTTTCTAGTTTTCGTTCTTATTGCTCTATTTACCAAATTGTGTAATGAAGAAAATGGCTAAAAAAAAAAAAGAAGATTGTGGAGCTTTGGTTGAGGTTGAAACTACAAAAATAAAAATGAGAGAAAAATAAAATACAGTGAATTTGAGAGAGAAAGAAAGAGTGGCAAAAAAAAAAAAAGGAAGATGTTTTTTTTAAAATGTATTCTGTTTTACTGTATTTATTATTATTATTATTATTATTATTATTTATATATATGCATGAGTTTGCTGAGTAGAGTTTAATTTTTATATTTTTGTTTTTTTTTAAGGTGTTGTCATGTGCCCACAGAATGGGCGGCAATTTTGCCGCCTATTTCCCTTCTTTTATTATTTTTATTTTATTTATGTTATTCCTTTTTTTTTTTACTTTACTTTATATCTGTATCTGTTTTTTTTTTCTTTTAATTATTTATATATATTTTTCTTTTGCAGTATTTATTTATTCTACTTGTTTTTCATTTTAGTTTCCCTTCATTTTACTATTTGATCTTGTGGCTTCTTATTTAACATTTCTTTTATCTAATTGTATCTATTTTAACCTGTCTTAATTCTATTTTTTCCATATGTCTTAATTCTATTTTTTCCATTTGATTGGATTTTATTTTTACTAGCATGTTTGTGCGAATTTTGTGAGTAATATATTTTTATTTATTGACCAAGCTTTTTTTTTTCTTTTCTTTTAATATACATATATATGTTCATTTTGTATTGTAACATGCATTATGGTTCTAATTTTTAATCCATACTTTATTTTATTAAAAAGTTTATCCGACGACGGAATCTAGAAATATTTGGGAGTCCGATTTTCTAGATTTCCCGAGGTGAGGAGTCGATTCTTTGGGAGTCCGAGATCGATTCCGATATGTTTTTCTTAAATTTTATCATAGTTGAATATGTTCTTCGCTTGTTTAATCATTGCTTAATTATTATGTTACTTTATAATGTAGTAAAATTCTAATTTTGGTCAATTGTGTTTGTATATGTTAATGTTGCATTATTATATTATTGTTGTTGTTATTGTTGTTATTATTATTATTATTTTGTTGTTGTTCTTATTATTATTGCCATTATTACTATTATTATTATTATTACTATTTCATGCTTCAAATTCTCAACCGTTCTAATTTTCCTTTGATCTATTTTAAACCTATTCCAAAATATCATTTTCTAATTTTCTACTTTTGCTCTTTTCGACCTTATAAAGTTTTATCTCTAAAAAGTGTTATTTTCTAAAGGTTTTTATAATATTTTTTTAAAATTGATTTTTAAGACCGTTTCCCTAAAAAAATCCTATGATGGAATCTAGAAATATTTGGGAGTCCGATTTTCTAGAATTCCTAAGGTGAGGGATCTTAATCTTTGGGAGTCCGAGATTTCGATCCCAAGAAAAAATGAATTTTTTTAAAAAAAATGTTTTAAAAAAAATCTTTTCCTTGATAAATGCTATCCTATGACGGAATTAGAGAATGGTAAAATTCTCTAATATTCTTGAGGTGAAGAATTTCAATTCTAATATAGCAAAATCAATGGATGTTTTTCCACTTATTTTATGGGATCATTACTTCAAATATTGAAGTAATGAGGGGTAAAATAAGACATTGTTTTAAAATATCATTCTTCCTAAATAATATCTTTCTTCCAAATTATTTCAATTCAAGATAAAATTTTGGCCACCGTTTTTAACGGGTGTTGTGGGGTGCTAACACCTTCCCCATACACAAAATACTCCCGAACCCAAATCTGGTTTTCGCAGATCGTTTTTTTTTATTTTTCTTAAAATAATAGTTTTATCTTATTTTGGTGTCCAATCACACCATAAAAAAGATTGGTGGCGACTCCTGTTATTTTACCCTTTTTTTTAGGACGTCGGCCGCTCCGCGTCGCAGGTACGTGGCGACAAATAGTCTAAACGATCTATAGTATATGGATAAAGTTGGGTACCTTAATCCTGGTGGGACACTATTGGCGCGGCTCGCTTTGTTCTTTAAAGACAGACGAAGTGATCTTAATCGTTCATGTATAAGACATGTGAGTGAGGGTGTCCTATGCAAAGAGTTTGCATAGAGATAGGACCAGGAGATAAGTCACTTTCACTTTACAACATCGTTTACTGTTGAAACTGAACATCTCATACATATAACCTAGGTAACTCGATCTTAATCCTGAGCTAACTATGAACTCCAGTTTATTTAGGATTGTCCTTTGATTTGCATGGGTGAGAGGGGCCAAACATCGCCTACTCAATAAGCTTACCATTTTGGGGATAAGACTAAATAGATAACTGAGGACATAGCTCTGCAAGATGGAATTCACTGCTACCCGTTTTAGGGTCAGTAAAGAGGTTGTTCCCTTAAGCATTGAAAGGGACTTGGTTCAGTGATTGTATCACGAACTAATTGTTCATTAGAAGATCAGTGGAACTTAAGGAACAAGATGTAACTATAGGGATAAAATGGACATTTGACCCAGCTCTAGTTACGAACAACTGGTGAAGGGTCGGCTTACTAATCATGGTTATCTAAAGTGGACAAGAAATATATCTACAGTGAGGGGAGTGCAGCTACAGGCTATAGTGGAGTGTCCCGGAAGCTAACGAACGATGAATGACTAGGTTAATGAGATTAACCGGTTATCATCATTTCGTTGGAGCCCAGGATCTGTAGGTCCATTAGGTCCCTCTACTAGCTCAATAGGAATAAAACTTGGAACAATATGATAGGTTAAAATTTGAAACGTTCAAATTCGGATAAGGATACAAAAGTCGGTTATATACGATATTTAAACGACATAATAGTTTAATTTCAAATTAAACTTAAATGAGAGTTATATATATTTAAATATGATTTAAATATTAAACACGTAAATAGGGATTCATGTTCGAGAATTTTCGTTAGGAGAAAAATAGAGATTGGACAAGTCATATTGATTTAATATAAGATATTAAATTAATTAATTTTATTATCATTTTAATTAAATAAAAATTTTATTTAAATTAAAATGAAAATAATAGTGAGTGGGATTATTCAGATTTTTCATTAAAAATTACAATTTTTTTGGATTTAAAAGAAATTCAAATTATTGGTAATTTTGAAGAAGTGCTTAGTGACTAAACACATCAAATTAGCCTTCTTGCAACACCTAATCCATGACTCAAATCACTCCCTATTTGTTGTCAATTTTTTGTGCATTTTTTATGCATGATTTTCCTCTATATATAGAGAATTAGCTGGTGAAAATTAGTGGAATTCTTCAACCTAAAATGCTGCCAAAATTCTCCCAAGACCTTCATAGCTCAAACTCTCAAACTTGCTTATACCCATGAGCTTTACTTTCCAATTCCTATCAATTGAGGATCTCACAATCCGTTCCAAGGCCTGAAGATAGTAGAGAAGATCCAAGTGGTTGTCCAAAAGTCGTTGGTGTGAATTATAAAGCATCGGATTATACGAATTGGGAGCTTCAAGAGGTAGGTACCTCATTACTCTGTTTTTTTGTTCTTATGAACAACATGATTTCAAGGATCAAATTGATGAAATTGTGTGCCTAAGATCTTAAATGGCTTCCGCATGTGTGATATTAACACCTACAATTGGTATCAAAGCATGGTTTGGGCACCCAATTTTTATTAATTTGATCATGGTGGGTAGCATTTGCATATTGAATTTTTCTGGGTGCTAAGATGGATATATTACGGTTTTGGCAATTTAATTCTCTCAAATTTGTTGAAATAATTTGTAATTGCCTACATTTTTATGGGCATTAATGAGTTCATATCAAGTCTGTAAAATTTGAGAGTCATTAGAGTCCATTTAGGCCGTCAATTTGATGAAATTTCGAGACTATGCAATCTTGTCGAAAAACAGAGTAGTAGAATTCTTCATTTCTAGAAATTTGAGAAAAGATGACGGGCAGCAGAAAATTGGGCCAGACTGGGAAGGAAAAAAGCTCGCGGTTCGCCTCGATTTCAGACCGGTTCGACTAATTTTTGTCCAGTTTCTGGTATTTTGATGTGTGCTCTGTCCGATTCAAGTCTCCCAGGTTCGGTTCGTACACGTCTGGATCGGTTTTGGCTCGTTTTCACTCTAATGGTCTGTTTTTGTTTGGTTTGGCTGGTTCAGTCATTTTTCCTTGAAGAGATGGGCGGTTCAAGCACTATTTGGCTTGGTTCAGCACTGTTTGGGTTGGTTCAAGCAAATTTGAAGCGGTTTGGGCTGATTTGAAGTGTTTGGGAGCAATTTCAAGCTATTATTGTGATATTATTTGTAATAATTTAGTTGTTGCTTGCTAGTAATTGCCAAAACCGGTCCATTTTAGTGTGATTTAGTTAATTATGCATGGATGGATGTATGTTTTAATTAAATAGCCAACAATATGCATAAAGCATGTCATATAGATTTAAAATCCCACCATAGGAAGCATGTTACATGCATTAAGTATGTTATTATAAAGTTATAATATTAAAATGCATGTTTAGGTTTCATGATAGATGCATGTTGAATGAAGTAATTACGTTATCGTTTGATTGTATAAACGTTATATTAACTAAACGAAAACGAACAAAGCATGCTGCATGAAACTTCCTTAGCTCGATTTAAAGCGTTTTCGATTGAATAAATGCATGTTATAGATTAATGTCGTTTTAATTAATATAAAACCGACATAGACATATAAAATCTATAACAAATATATAAGCATGATCACTTAGGGTTAAAACGAACTCAAAGATCAATCGATTCAAAATAGTTTTAGGTCGATAACTTGTAAAGCTAAGGTTACAAGAGAACTCACTCGGTTAGATGTTGTCTAAGGTTGGAGGTATTTAAGATGACGGTTTACGGAACACCTCCTACCTAGGCATCGAGCCGGTACTTGAGTTAAGTTAACCCGGTTTTATGAGCATGCGTGAGCGATGTGAGGTTATAATTTGAACTTATCACCTAGACATCGTAGGTTAAGTCCTTTTACGAACGTATCACCTAGACTTAGGTAAAGTTTATTAGCCGGATTCTAAGTCAAAATTAAAACCCTAAAAATATAATAGGACACTTTAGTGGGACGAAAAGTAATAAAAACGAGATATTTTAAATCAAGTTTTTACTCCCACGTCCCCCTGTGTTCACACCGTGAGATACATGCTCAACTTCGTGTCGCCCTAGGAACGACCTCCCTTCGGAGAGCATTAAGCATGGATCAATACCAAGGTGGATGGGGAAAGTGTTCATAGTAAGTGGGAGAAGGACACGTGACAACGTATCCTATGGTCTCCACCCCTAGGTTGCACCGTGAGATTCCTATGATCCGCCTGCGTGTCGCCCTGGGAGCGACCACCACTTCGGAGGGCTGATCATAGGATTCGAAACACCGAAACTCCAGAAATGGATAGAGTCACTTAGGTCAATCACCAACAGTTGTCTGTTCCTAACGGTAGCCTGTTGGTGCATACCTCTGGGGTCTGAAAGTGGGAGGGTCACACTTACAAGAATGAGTTCTTGACCAAACAAACGGTAGCTAGTATCTAAAAGAATATGAGATGTTCTGGTTTTTGATATTGGCTGAGATAAGTCTCAAAAACTTGTTTTTGTTTTTAAAATTTGGCTAGGAATTCAAATGCAACCTTAACTAGGATGAAAGTCATGGTAGGAAATTTAGGAGAAAGCAAACATAATTTTCAAAAACCAAATGGTCATCAAACGGGGCCTAGGGAATCATTAAAAAACAATTTTAAACTCCATTTTCTTGAACCAAACATGTATATATGTATTGTTTAAAAAAAAATGTATATATGTATTCACACACTTTTTTTAATGATTAATTTAATACATCCAGATATGCTCATATGCACAAAACATTCTAGATTGAAAAAAAAAAACAAACAAAAACAAAAAACAAAAAAGTCAAATGTCCCAATAATTCATAAAACATGTTGTAATTTAATTTGACTTGATTCTAGTATTTCTTCCTACAAAAGCCGCTTTGATACCATTTCTTGGAATTGATTAAGAAAACTCAATTCAAGATTATTCAAGAATAAATAGGAAGCATACAATTCAAGAATAAATAGAAAGCATACAATTCAAGAACAATGATGATAAGATTTATAAATAGGATCTAAACATGAAAGAAATCCAAAACTAAGTATATTAGAATTATCTGGAACCATTAGATAGATTGAACACATCATTGACAAAATTTGTTGTTTGTGTCTTCCTCAATGGACTTGAATGAGTAATTCTCTCTATCAGATGAGGAAAGGAGACTAAGGAGGACATAGTATTTTAGAGACCATAACCTTGTATTTATAAGTTAATCCTAGGATTAATTCCTAACAGGCTAGTTTGTGCTCATGGACCCATAATTAGTATCACACGATGATATGTCCATTAAATAGTCCAAATATAATTGTCATTTAATTTGTTAACGCATATGAATTTAATTTTAATTAATTCCAAAGAGATTTTCAAACAAAATCAAGAATACATTAAAAAAATAATAAACGAACAAAATAAACACTTCATACTTTTGTAAACGAAATAAAATTTCTTATTATCAATATCTATCATATGTCCACATTCGTGATATTCTATAGACATAATTTTATATTTCATCGATTTTTCAACAATATAATAAAAAAAACATATTCACCTTTTATGTGGATATCAAATCTATAATGATGTAAACTTGTCAATAGAAATAGAAAAGTCTCGACGAAAATATCTGACATTTCTTGACTTGAATTTAAAATAGTGTGGTCGATCTTCGCACATGTCCCAACGTGGATGAATGACCATCAAAGTATCACGACAAGAAGAAAAATAAACAAAAAAAAGTAAGATGAATAATTGGTTTGGTGAAAATACAGTTCAGGATTGATGGAGATAGAGGCCGTGTTCCTTCCACCGTCCGGCAGCGACAGCTCAGAGACGACTTCGCCACGTCAATGCATGACGTTGACGGTGTTCGTCATCGCCGGTTAAAATGTCGACGTGTTGATATTTCGGTTGCATATTAAATTGTAATGTCCATATTCATAGATACCAACTCATAAATTAATAATTGGATATCACTTATGAGAGAGAATGAAAAATGGATCGAATTCTTAGATCGTAATAGTTTAATAGTTTGAGTGTTTAATTTCAATAATATTGAAAGTTTGTAGGGGATTTTTTTTTTTTTTTTTTTTTAAGATTTGAGAGTTTAGGTCTTGGATAACTATTTGATTAATTTATAAACACTAATTTTACGGTAAGATTATTTGTTTTGTTATTTATTTCTTTTTCTATATTTTCAAAAACCCAATCAAGTTTTAGAAACTAAAAACGAGTAGTTTTCAAATACTTGTTTTTGTTTTTGGAATTTTGTTAACAATTCAAATGTTTCATGTTTGTTAAGAACCAAATGATTATCAATTGCCCACGAGTCTTAATGGTTGCATTTTAAAGTTTAGAAGTGCAATAACTACAACCATCATACTGAAACGATTTTTTGCAATTTGTGCTTATATAATAACTTTAAAAAAGTACTTTTTTGGTCCCTAAATTTTTTGGATAAGGTTTGTTTAGTTTCTAAAGTTTCAAAATGTACACTTTTAATTACGTTTAGTTTCCAAAGGCCACATTGGTGCCACCAATTTCAATCCCTCTTTATAAATCTTCAAACAACTCCCATCCTTGGAAAAGTGAATTCAATTTGTATTGTGCTCAATTTTTAGTAATTGATTTTGCTTTTGAAATTGTTTTATTGATTTAATTCTACATTTGTTCTATACACCAAATTTCAACTCAAAACTCTGAATTCGATTCAACTTTAATTTCACAGACGCACATAATCAGATTCAAAATGTAATGGCTAGAAATCTCAACCAGAACATACTCAGAAAAGAGCTCTTAAGAACTAAAAATTTGAAGCCTTTCCAATTGAAAGCACATCAACAAATAAAAATGTTGAGGATGAAGAGAGATAAAGGAGAAGGAGGAACGTTGGAGCTGGCGTCAAATGAAGAGGAAGCACTAGTGCTGGTTATTAGATAACATGGGTTCATCTGATCAAGACCAATTGACACTGAAAAAAGTGGGCTTGTTTGGTAGACAATCCGGATTCTATTTTATGTTTTCAGATTCGCTGAATTCAGTGAATATGCGTTTGGCAGATGTGTTTTTTAAAACTGTTTTCGGATTCTGTGATCCAAATAGTAGAAATTCTGAAAACAACTTTTTTATGTTTTTAATGTATCTAAATTTTGAATTTGAAAATTTTAAATGCAGAGTTAATTTAAAAAACATAAAAACTTTGATAAATATAGTATTTTACGTTATAAACTCAATTTATTTTTGTAAAATTAAAATTTGTATAATATAATGTATTATAAATTATATGATATTGTAAAATAATAATTATAAAAAATTTATAGCATATAACATGTTTTAAAATTAATTAATAATAGTTTATATTCAACTTAATATTTAGTGGATAAGTACAAATAGTTTATGGTTTATAAATATATTATCAAACACATTTTGAACAATTGTTTAAATTGGGATCTAATTTCTGAATCTGCTACCAAACACATATTTGAAAACATGAAATACAACTTTGTTTTCATTGAATCCCTTGTTTTCAAATTTCTGTTTTCAGATCATCAACTAAACGGGCCCTAACTTATATATGTATCTCATAAAAATTGTAGGTATCTTCATCTTTTCAATGAGAAAAAGGAAGAGAGTTTTTTTTTTTTTTTTATTACTTTATTTTGTAATGTTTCACATTGATGTTAAAAATAATAAAAAAAATATTACTCCCTACATGTGATCAACTTTTTAAACTTATTATATTTCTCAAAATTCAAAATTAAAGGTGTACCTTTCGAAATTTTACAACTCTATCCTACAAATTCAGTGATCAAAAAAGATCCTACAAATTCAGAGATCAAACAAGTTTTTTTTTTTTTTTGAATGAAACGTGGATAACAAGACCCACACAATTACACAGGCAGAAAACTCGACACAGAACAAAGGCTGTCGAAACCATCTCTGTTCAAACGGGACCGAAGCCCTAACGGCAACTCTTCAAGCCACACGCCTTCAGAAAACTAAAAAAAAAAAAAATCTTTAGTTGAGTTAATATAAGATTCAAATGCGTGTATTTAATTTTTAAACATTGGGCTTAATTTGAAAGTTTATAAAAAAAACCTATTGAACTTAGAGTTAATTAAAAAAAAATTAATAATTTAATCAATTTTAAGTTAAGATAATTATGTGTCAATTGACAAACATAACAATGATCAATTTGCAAATTAATAGATGTAAAACATATTTTTTTTTTGTAATGTAACAAAGTTTTTGACCATGCAGTGGCAAACCTTCAAAATTAATTTTCCAATCAATTTGGTTTATTTTTCGACCGTGAGTTTTGACAATATCTATGTTCAAAACAAATACAGGAAATGTAACAAGTGTGAAAAAAAATTGAAGAATGGAAAATTATTTATTTATTTATTTATTTATTTATTTTTGAAACTTTGGATTTTTTATCAAAATTGTGACTTAAAATCCCAAATTTACAATTAATGGAAAGAACATTTTAATTTATTAACTTTAGAAGAATTGTATTACATTGAAAAAAAAAAATAGCTAGGAAATGTAACAAATGTGGGAAAAAATTGAACAGTAGAAAATGATTTTTTCTTCTTTAGAATTTGGATTTTTTATCAAAATTGTGAGTTAAAATCTCAAATCTAGAGTTAGTGGAAAGATAATTTTAAATTATTAATTTTAGAACAATTGTATACCATTGATAAATTTTTTTAAAAAACAAAAAAAAAAAATCAGAAACTCAGACTTCAGAAATCAGCACCCCAAACACAGACTTCCGAAATCAGACTTCAGAAATCAGCACCCCAAACACAGACTTCCAAAATCAGATTTCAGAAAATCAGCACCCCAAACACAGACTTCCAAAACCCCCAGATTTCCCAAATCACCCTATTTCCAAAACCCTTATTTCCAAAACCCCTATTTCCAAAAACCTTCCCCCAAACACCCCTAAAAATTCATTTCAAGTATTTCGTCCACTTTTCAAAGATAAGATGTTTTTTTTTCTCTCTTTTTATAAAAAAGAGAGAGAAAAGAAAAGAAGAGGAAAAAAAAAGATAAGGTTTTTTTAGGGTTCTAATTGTATTTTATTGGTAAAAATATATTTTTGTCTTTAAACTTTTATAGAAGTTACTTTAACTGATAAGGATTTAATTCCTGTACTTTCAATTTTGTAATAATTTAGTTTAATGAACTTTAATATGTAACAATTTAGTTCTTATGATTGTCAGCAAATATATATATAGTTCTTATACTTTAAAATTAAAAATATTATTAAGATTTAATGAAATTTCTTACCTATGTTGATTTAAGTTCAAGTGTGCTTATAAACTAAAAAGATTAAGTTATTACATAATAAAAAAATTTAAAAATAGAAAAAAGAAAAAACCGACTTAACCCATGGAAATTAACCAAATCTACGAGAAAGATTTCTATATTACACTATATAGGTATTACCCCTATTAATTATCGCCACGTCAACATCATTTAAGAATGATGTAAAATCCAACAATATTAAAAATTATTTATAAAGAAAAATTTATAGTAAAAAGTAGAGAATAAATATTACAATAGTACTAGAAATTTTATCGGAATCGACATTATTGGTGGGTCGTCGATCTCAATCAACTGGCAATCGAAGGTATACCTACCCTTAGACCGTTTCTTTAATGACTAACTCCTCACTCTTTTGGTGTTTTTCCCCTCTTATTTTGCTTCTCTATCTCTTTATACCATGCAAAATCAAACGAAACAAATCTAAATCCATCTCTCATTTTCTTCTAATTCATTAATTATTCTCAATCACCCATGCAAAATTCCAATCAGTCTTCTCTGTCTAACATGCAAATAATTACCGGTGTGTTTGGTTTAACTTTTCAAGTGTTTAATTTTGAAAAAAAAAAAAAATCATTTTGAAAAAATTTCTAGTGTTGGGGAACCAACTAAAAATGACTTATTAGAGAATGAGATTGAGAAATAAACCATTTTGAGAGAAACACTTGAAACCAACTTCTTTAAAAAGAGTTTTAAGTATACAATAACTTGTGTATAAAAACACTTGTGAGGAAATGTAACCAAACATATGAGTGTTTAAATTCTAAACAATTTTTATACAAAATGTTTTTTAAAAAATGCATTCTTGAAAAACATTTAAATTAAAATGTATTCCAAACGAACCCTACATCTATTCTCTCTCTTACATGCATAATGAAAATTTTCTAGGGGTATGTTTGATTTAACTTTTCAAGGGTTTAATTTTTTTAAAAAAAAATCATTTTGAAAAAAAATTCTAGTGTTTGGCCACCACTAAAAATGACTTATTAAAAAACGAGATTGAGAAATAAATCATTTTGAGAGAAATATTTGATACTAAATTTTTTAAAAAGAGTTTTTAAGTATATAATAACTTGTGTATAAAAACATTTATGATGAAATGTAACCAAACATATGAGTGTTTAAATTCTAAACAATTTTTATACAAAATGTTTAAAAAGAAATGCATTCTTAAAAAACGCTTAAAAAGGTATACCAAATGGACCCTAGTACTACCATAGTACTATATTCCCTTTGTTCACACTATAATTTTGCCTTCATTTGGATTTCACTTCAATAGTTTTTTTTGAGTTGAATAACATTTGGGAGTGGATTCGAGCCTCTAACTTCTTGTTTGATGGTACATGTCAATTACCGTTGAACTATATTCACACTTTATCAGGATTTCACTTCAATATCATCCTTGAATTTGAAACAGTTTCATTAAACCTTTGACTTTCAAAAAATGTTAAAGAAAAATACATTTAGAGAAGAGATGGACTGACATTCTCTAGAAATAAAAACAATCTCAAATAAATATTTTTGGACTTTCAAATATAAAAATCACAAAGAGAATAGATGTCTAAAATCAATGGGCAAAAATTCTTGAGAATGCATGATGCAGGTAAATTAAAGGGATGTTATAAGCAACAAAAAGCATATAGTGGGTATCAACATCTGTATGTATTGAGCCGCAGTGGGAAACATATATTAGCATATATACCATAGGAGTGAGTGTCAAGCTGCAGCATTTTGGAACAAAACCCCTCTACAAGCCAACACCAATATGATTCTTTCCGCCCACTCTATTTTTTTTTTTTATACCTACCTTCAGCTGATATTTGATTATATTTGATTAATTTCAACTCTACCATTTCAAATGTGTACCATGTACCTTCTTAAATGAAAACGTATGAATTTAATAGATACATAATGCATTAAAGGTATGAATAATTTTGGATTTTTAGATCGTTATACTTCTTGGATAAATGAGTGTCTTATCGAGCTTGAATGGATGCAAAACTCTTCACTATGTGTAGGCACATGTAGTAGTCTTTTAGCTTCAACTCAATAAAAGTATTATGTCGTGTAAACTTTTCATCAACCAATTTTAATATTCACAAATATGAAATGTATAATTGAAAAATGTAAATACATGTGAGACTAATTTGAACACTTTTAAATAAGGGAAATTGTGCTGAATAACTGGAAAAAAAAAGCCTTCTTGTTTTTTGGCTACAGATGTTCAGAATTCGCAGAGGTGGCTACCACATTTTCAAGAACTATTTTCCCGATTTTTTTTTTACATTTTTACCCCTGGTATATACGGCTATAGACAAACGCCGTTAGCAAATTTTTTTTTGTTTTCATTCAGTTTCTCCCCCCTTTTTTCGGGATGGATGAATCCCGATTTATAGGGAGTTGAGTTGACGGTCTGTGTTCAACGGTATAAAAAGATCTACCTATTTTTTAGGTTTAGGTTTCAGCGTTTCCAACGGTAAAAAAAGATTTTATCCCTCACATTTTGCCCCTCATTATCCATGTTATAAAAGGACAACAATAAGAGTTGTACGTAGCAATACACACAGACAGATGACAGTGCATATAAACTGCAGTGTATATATAACTCATATGGGGGTGGGACTGGGGTAAGTATGCATACACACAGGATACATGCGGAACACGTATGTATGTAATACTATAGACATATATCAGTTATGACATTCATCAGGTATTTGCATCCAGGTGAACATGGTACGGGGGGTTATTATGGTTGCATATAGCAACACAGACAAAGACATAGTGTATTTTTATTGTGATACAGGGGGGATTAAGTGTACACACACAAGTAGACACATCAAACCATTCCATGGATGTATATAATAGTACAGACAAATCAAAGCATTTTTTCTATTAGACATGCCAATGTGTATGATGTAAAGGGGGGTGGAGGCAGTGGCGGATCCAGAATTTTATGTCAGAGGGGGCTTAAAATGGTGTGAAGATGTCGTAATTGGCATGTTGTCCAAGAGGTCAGAGATTCGAATCTCCCCACCTCCAAATGTTGATGTACTAAAAAAAAATGGTGTGAAAGATAATTTTGAACATATATATATATATATATATATATATATATATATATATATATTTTATTTTGATATTATTTTTTATATTCTGATACTAGTTTGCGAAATAGAAGGTGACTTATTTTTCTACCAAATTATACCAAAGAAAAAAAAAACAAAAAAAAAGAACTTGGAAGAATAATAACTTTTTTTTTTTTAATTTATAAGAATCATAGTTTCTTATTAAAAATAATTTACTAAAGTTTTAAAATATTTTTATTAATCTTCATTAGAAATAATAACGTGATAATTTTTCTATACTTGTGTTAGAAGAATTATGTGATAATTTTTCATGCTAATTTGGTAGGACTTCTAAAGAAGACTAATTTTATTTAAATGATTTTGAGTTGAATTTAAATGGAATATAGTGAAAATAGTTTATAAATCACTAATGAATTGTTTAAATTGATTTAAATATGAAAGTTTAGAGTTTAAATTAATATAATTATTAGTTTGAGGTTTTAATTGATACAATCCAAAATTTAGAGATATTAATTGTTTTTTTTTTTAAATTATAGTATTTTATATTTGTTATTATTTATATTTCAGATATTTATATTTATATACTTTTAAAAAAGAAAATATGATTTAAAAGACAAAATTCTAAATTTTTAATTTAATTAGTTTTTATATAATCTCTACTATATTAAAAGGGGCTAAGAGGGGAGAATTTTTACATTCCCTTATTGCCCTTAAATTTTTTTATAATGACTATTTTGTCCTTCTACCCTAAGAGAGGAGAATCTTTTGTTTCCTCTTTTGCCCTTACTTTTAAAGTAAATTCCTATTTTACCCTTTTGCTGATGGGACACGACTATTCAAGTGTAAGTGTCCGTTGAGTCCAATAGGTACAATTGATGTTGGCAGGATGCGACGGTTCATGTAGAGATGGTTACACATTGAATTGGTGCATCCGTTCGTGTATAGGTGTGAGCCATGTATAAAAAGAAAATATATAATTGTCAAAATGTCAAACTATATGAAAAATTGTCCAATAGGTACCATTGATGTCGACGGGATGCGACTGTTCCATATGGAGATGGTTACACATTAAATTGATGCATTCATCCATGTATGTGTGATCTACGTATAAAAAGAAAATATATAATTGACAAAATTCAATCTATAGGAAAATTTCATCTTTTATACGAGAACTCAAGACTTTTCGAAAAAAAAAAAAGGAAAATTACAAGTTTGTATTATTCGTGAGGGAAACACTATTGACTGTGTCACAATAAAACCTTGAGAATTCATAAATTTATTTTGGTCGATGAAGAAGTAGTATTGTTATCTATCATTTTTTATTTTTCTAATGTCATCAAATGTTATTTACATCCACATTAATTCCTGGAAGTAAATACAATTTAGGGACCACTTGTGAAATTTAATCACATCATTGAAACTAAGTCCAAACCATTGGGACAAAATTGAAGCTATGCTCAAACTATTGGGACTAAATTGAAACTTTTAAAACCACAATGACCAAAATAAAATTGTCTAAATGTATGACCAAATTTGTAATTTAATCTATTTAATTTAATATGCAAACTAATACATTTTAGGTAAAGAAAATTAGAAGTTTGATAACGATAATAATAAAAATAAAATAAAACTCATAGCCTAAAAATTATTAAGTTATTTTCACTCAAAAAAAAAAAAATTATTAAGTTATTACTTAAAAAAAAACTTATTGATTAATAAATGCATGCATAATTTTAAATGAAATTAAAATTTTCAAATACCAAAATAATTCAGCACACTCTCAATTTTCTAATTAAATTAATTTTTTTTGTTCATTAATCACAAATACAATAACTTTTAATATTTATATTTAAATTTATGTAATTGGTTTTAGTGGAATTTTTTTTAATACTATTAATTATCTATGTAATAATATTAGTACTTGAAATTTAGAGTAGATCTGTAATCCCTATTGTTTAGCTTACAACTTATATTATAATTTTCTTTTATCTTAGAAAAGACAATTTAACATATAGTAACTCACTTGCTTTCAAAAAATACTTGACTTTTTAAAAATTAATTGTTAGTAGAATTTCATATTGTTTTATTTTTTATAAGATAATTATTAAACTTATTGTTAAAGTTTAAATAAATAATAATAATAATAATAAAAAAGAATGTGCAATATACGAGTGTGCTACTATTATGTCTATATACATGCTATATAATATGAAATCTTTTATTTTTATCACTAACTTTTAAAAGTTTATGGTAATTGAAACAAAAGTTATATGGTATTTGTTTATTACATTACATATACTAAAAAAAACTACTATTTTCTCTTATTTTAATTTAACACTATAAAATTTCACGTGCAATGCACGTGTTACTCAACTAGTATATATAAATATAAAATGTAAAAAAGTGTTCACAATCAGAAAATCAAACAAAAATACGGAAAACGCAAATGCCTCAGCTCGAACTTAGGCCGCCGCATGGTTCAAGATGAGGGGGGCTTGCGTCTATAACCACCCGACCAACAGCTAATTTTGTGTACTGAACATAATTCTTTTATATATAAAATAGAATGCTTGAAAGTTGAGGAGGGGCTCGAGCCCCCCTAGGCCTACAGTAAATCCGCCGCTGGGTGGAGGGACGCACACATACATATGAGTATACCACAAGCACACTTTTTCCAGAGAAGTTGCAATAACGATGAAATGGTATTTATCAGTACATACCACTTTAGCGGGTTCAGCATTTAAGTCAAATCAACACAAACCCTCCACCAAAACCGCCTCCATGCATTTCCTCCCCACGCCCGTGCTTTTCGTCTTACAATAGAGCAATATAATCGCGGATTGGAAGGAAAAAATGAATCCCTAAAATCGGGGGATTATGTATACGGTTGTTGCAAATATAAGGGAAATGAAGCCGTTATCTACATATCTTATTTTATATTTTTTTGGTGACAGTCGTTGTGGAGAAGAAGACTCAATGGAGCTTGCGCGTTGCGTAGAAGGCTCGTCGACGAGGCGGGAGAAGCTCGTCGGCACGGCGGAAGTGGTTCGTCGGCGCGGTGTAGGAGGTAGGAAGCGCGATACACTGATTTGTCATAATTGCAGCATTTAAGTTCATTTTTCTTAGTTGTTTCCAATTTGGGGCATTTTTAACGCATTTTGCAGGGGTATATCTTCTGATTGAGAGGGTTGATTTTTCAATCGACATATTTGAAAGGTATTTCTCCTACTGGAGGGGGTTGAATTTTACACGTTTCCCCTAATAAAGGTATCGATTCTTGAGTTCGTCCCGTGTGTTTTTTTTCCAGAATACAGTTCTTGAGTATTAAGAAGATGCCACATCTAGATTTTCAAATTAGTTTGGTTCCTTTGATTTTTTGAATTTCAAGCTCCTAGAATTTCTCTACTTTTTTAGGTAGGTTGGTTACTTAGATTTTTTGAATTTCAAGCTTCCTAGAATTTCTCTAACTTTTTTAGGGTATTTTCTCTGTCATAAACTCTTATTTTAATTTTAAACGTTAGGAACACCATAGACAGTTTGTTGGGGGGCATTTTTGTCTTCTGTAAATAGGGATTTATTAATCATAAAATCAATTAGCCATCTATTTAATTTATAAACTTGTGTAGCCATTTTTCAAGCAACCTATTTATTTTTAGCCACTTTTCTTGTTGCCCCTTCAAATAATGGAGACTAAATTGAAAAAAAACACTCAAACATTTAAGACTAAAACATATATCTTGATTCCAGTTAGATATTATATGAACTCATTGCAATGATAATTTTTTTTTTCCTTTTGAAGTCAAGGATTAAAGTTGACTGTTTGAAATTTTGTGACCAAAAAGTCAAGGATTAAAGCTAACAGTTTGAAATTTTGTGACGAAAATAATTATATATATCTTTCTGGAAAAATACTTTTATGTTGATGGGGCAGCCGAAAATTTATGCTATTCTCTAACAAAGTGTTTACTACGTTTTTTAAAAGAAAAGTCTATTTATATCTTCTTTTTTCTTCTAATTTTGTAAAAAAAAAAAAATTAATGGGAGACACCAAGAAATTAAGTTTTGGTCATTTTCAAAATTTTGGATAAAAATCCGAATAAAACCAAATTAGTTCAGTTCAATTATTGCTTTTGATTTTGATTTTGTAACACTTCTAGAAACCAAACCAACTAGATTTTCCAATTTTTCTTTGTTTTTTCCCACCTCACAATCGATATCTATTTCTCTTTAAAACCGTCAAATATAGATTTTTAAATTGGTATTCCCCTAATAACTATTGGATACTAAATCGAGGTATTTTTACAATTTCTCTCTCTTACATTCCAAGAGTGCAAAACTACTCGCCGAATCAAAAGCGCCTAATAACTTCTCCAACTACACGGCAACATCAAAACTGTTGAGGATCCCACATTGAAAAGAAAAGTGAAGACCTCACAATTTATATGTTAGAAGGGTCACCCCACTCATTGCCAATTGGTTTTGAGATGGAAGCCCATATAATCTAATATGGTATCAGAGCCCATTAAACCCAAACAGGTGAACCCAAAGAGGCATCTTCTTGAGGGGGCATGTTGAGGATCCCACATTGAAAAGAAAAGTGGAGACCTCACAATTTATATGTTAGAAGCCCATATAATCTTACTATATATAAAAGGGGCTTAAGGAGGAGAATCTTTGTTTTCCTCTTTTGCCCTTATAATTTTAATAAATGTCCATTTTGCCCTTCTATATTTGTTAAAGAGACACAACTCTTTGAGTTAAAGTGTCCTTCAATCTTTGCTGATGAGACGTGACTGTTCAAGCAGAGTTAGTTACACATCAGATGCATCCCGTCGAGGATTAAAATTAAAAATATATCTTATAATAAAAAGGGGTCATTAGTCATGTCTTTCCAAAAAGCATATTAACTTTTGAGTTTTCTACATATTTTTTTACGGAGGAGAATCTTTACTTTCCTCTTTTGCCCTTATAGTTTTAATAAATGTCCATTTTGCCCTTTTATATTTGTTAAAGAGACACAACTCTTTGAGTTAAAGTGTCCTTCAATCTTTGCTGATGAGACGTGACTGTTCAAACAGAGTTAGTTACACATCAGATGCATCCATTCGAGGATTAAAATTAAAAATATATCTTACAATAAAAAGGGGTCATTAGTCATGTCTTTCCAAAAAGCATATTAACTTTTGAGTTTTCTACATATTTTTTTACTCTAATTTCATCACTATTTTGATATGTATAGATTTTTTGTATCAAAATCTATATAAAACAAAAAAAAAAAAATGCATAAAACACCAATAAAATATAGCGATTGTTACCATTGCTATCCTAAATTTTAATAAACTTTTTTTTTGGTATCAATATATTAATGGTCTAATTATTATGCAATTACTTTTTTTCTTTTTTCTTTTTTCTTAAATTTATAACTTTTTCCTTGCAATCTTTGTACCACTCCTTTAAAGTCCTATGTAATTTATATTTACCTATTTGGAGAAAGTTCTTCAAGAAAATGTATAGGAGCTATGTTTAAATTGTCGAAGTAGTAATGGGAGAACAGGGAAACACATTTTGATATCATGATTTCCATTAATTAAGTCCACCTAATGGCACAAAATGATATCCATTCAAGTTTGAAAGGAAACAAATTTCCTGTTATATTATGTTGTGCGATGACGTTAAACAAAACACAAGGACAAATTGTTCTGAATATTAGAAAATATATTTCTAAATATGTAATTTCACATTAACAACTTTTTTCAATGTCAATACAAAAATTCTTATCAAATCACTTGAAGATCAAAATTTGTCATCCAAACATACAAAAAAAAAAAATGTTATTTTCAAAGAGGTTATACTTTATTAAATACTTTAGTTTTTTTCTTTTTTTAAAAAAAATCAACTTATATAATTCTTATGAAATATATCTTTCTTTCTTTTTCTCCAAAATACAATCTCGAAGCCCACCGATGAATTATCCATGAGATAATAAACTATCTTTATGATGCCACTTTTTATGTTTTATCAAATTTAGTTTACAACTATTATATGTATTTTAATTTTAATTATAAAAAATATATTCCAAAGATTTTAAATCACGTGCAAAATATTTCATATTTATTATTGTAAATGAACATAGAACAATATAATATATAGTTTTAGACTTCTAGGCACCATTTTTTTTTTTAATTTTCAATCTAAAAAGTGAAATTTAACGTGCATCGCACGTGTTTTTAAACTAGTCTAATAAAAACCAACCAAACTCCTCGTAACCCAATTGTTAACACTCTCAATTAAATTAAATAGTTATTTTAAAGTTCAAAACTAAAATGAAAATGATTTCAACAACCGATCCAAATATAAAAGGTTTTAAGAAAGTTTACGGATATAAATTGATTTTTCCCGTAAAATGTATTAAAGTAAACTATTACCTACTTTATTTTTCTTATATTGTTAATGAATGAGAAAAAAAAGTCTTCCACTTGCCTCCCTCCATATTAAGGAGCCCTTAGACGAGTCAAAGAGAAGCAATGAGAGGAGTCCACCACACCATTTCCAATTAGGCATGCAACTAGGTGACAAGTTGAGTCGACATGTTTGTTTGCCACTGGCAAAATCCACGTCACCTTGATTAAAATGTATTGAACACAACAGTACCACATATACATGCGAATTCTTGGGAAAAATTTCTAGTACCACGATCGCTATGAAAATTTTTTCATACTACCTCTATTCATTGTTCGTTTGTCATGAAAGAAGCATTTAAAAATGATGTGGGTCCAATGCAATAAAATATTATATCATTAAATGACGTGTCAAATCCTGAATGGAGAGTGTATGTACTGTTGGCACCCTTTGCATAAACACTTAAAGAAAACACGAAGAACCAACGATAGCATTGTTTCTTTAAGACAATTTTGTTCCCTCTATGGGATCACGAACAATTGTCTCCGAGGATAGGACGGATTAACCCCCTATGAATGTAGCACTCCAATCACAGAACTCTCGAACACCGGTATTTAGAAATAGGAGAAGAGTTTTTGAAAGAAGAGTTTTCTATATCTTATGTTCAAAACTCAAAATGAATCACATAGGCCCTAGGGGTGAGCAAAATAAGCCCGAAAACCGAGCCGTCCGACCGAACCGACGTTGGTCGGTCGGTTTTTGTATAAGATCGGTCGGGGTCGGTTTTCTTTTAAAAAAACCGACCAATCGGTCGGTCGGTGAGCCCAATAGAGCTCAAACCGACTGAACCGACAGATATTTGTTAAAAAAGAAATAATAATAATAATATCACGCGTTTTGCCGTTTCCACCGTGAATTTAAAGAAAACCAGCGGCTGGTTTATAGGTAATCATTACCTAATTTTATTTTTTAATTTAATTTTTTTTATTTAGTTTTTTTCCCAACTCCAATCTTCTGACTTCCTCTCTCAGTCTCTTATTTCGATTTTCATCTTCTTTTTTCCATTCTCTCTTTCTCATCTCATATTTCTTATTTCTTTCTCATCTTCATTCTTTCTTCTCTCTTTTTTTTTTTTAATCAGAACAAGAACAACCCTCTCGTCCATTGTCCAAGGCTCGAAGGAAGCCATCGCCGTCCGGTTATTGAAGATCTTCCTCCATTCTCAAATGTTTTCCTCTGCTCTAAAAATAAATGGTTTCAATTTGAGATCTTTTATACTTGCAGCTCACTTTTTTTTTTTTTTTATTATTTCCCTTCGTTTGCCTTTTCTCTTGAATCCTCACCCTACTTTCTATCTTTCTGTTTCTTTTTCTGTATAATATAATTGATGACTATTCTTCTTAGTATTTTGAAGATCTTACTCCATTCTCATGGAAAATGTGTTTTCCTCTATTGTAAAAATGAATGAGCTCACATTCTGTTTCTCTCCTTCCTTCTTCTCTATTCTCTCATTTTCTCTCTTATTGCTACACTGCCATTCCGTTGTTGTACATGAACTCACAAAACCGACCAAAACCGACCGATTTTTTTCTTGTAGTCGGTCGGTCGGTTTCATAATAACTCCCAAGACCGACTACCACCGACCGATCAAAACTGATGTGTCGGGTCGGAGTCGGTTTTTGTCCAAAACCGACTCCGACCGACCGATGATCACCCCTAATAGGCCCCGTTTGATAACCATTTGATTTTTGGTTTTTTGGTTTTTGAAAATTATGCTTATAAATCCTATTTCCACCTACAAGTTTCTTTGTTTTTCTAATACCTTTCTTTCCTTGTTTTTAAAAACCAAGCAAATTTTGAAAACTAAAAAAAGTAGTTTTCAAAAACTTGTTTTTGTTTTTAGAATGTGGCTAGGAATTCAAATGTGTCATTGACAAATATGAAAACCATGATAGGAAATTTGATAGAAAACAAGCCTAATTTTCAAAAACCAAAAACAAAAAACCAAATGGTTATCAAACGGGATCATATTTATAGATTATTTGTGGTCATTCAAATAATCACATTTTTTCGTGTAAGGGTTGTGTCTTTTGATAAATGGACACATCCATTCACATAGGGGGTTATGCCATTTACAAAAAACACACCCTTTCACATAGGGTTGTAGCCTTTACAAAAGACACACCCTTTCACATAGGGTTGTGTCCTTTACAAAAGACATGTCCTTTCACAAAAAGTTGTGATTCTTCATTTTATTAAAATAATTTTATTCATAAATCCAACATGTACTAGCGTAGTAGAAATTCTCTCCGAATTTTTTAGTACAAGCCATCCAGCTCCTTAGATCCCATGTTAGCAAAGATATGAGCAGAAATAAAATCGTAAATCAACACCTATCACTACTACAAAAATCACTTTTAATGACGGGCATTGCCCGTCATTAAAGACTTTTCATGACGGGCGGCGTCCGTCGTCTATACGAGTGTCGTCATAACTTTTTATGACAGGCGACTTTTATTGACGGGCAATGCCTGTCATTAAAAGTTGTCCGTCATAACAAGGTACAATGACGGACGTTTTTCATGACAGACAATGCCCGTCATTAAAAGCCGTCCTTCATCAAAAGTTCGTCATTAAAGGGTATTTTTAAACCAACCAGATGTTTAATGACGGCCATTGTCCGTCATTAAAAGTCGCCCGTCATGAAAAGTCCGTCATTAAAGGGTGTTTTCCAACCAACCAGATGTTTAATGACGGGCATTGCTTGTCATCATTTTGTTCATAATTTAATAAAAAAAATTGTTGGTTGCCCGGTGGCATACCAACAATATTTTCTTCATTTGTCAATCTGTAAAGAAAGTAATCTTAATCTTAAATGTGCAAAATTGTGTAAAACTCAAATATTTGTTAAATTCCATTCCATAAGCCAATGAACCAAATTTGTTCATACAATTTTTATTCATATAAGTTTGATATATGAATAAAATTACAAACACTTACACTTAAAAGCCTCAAAATTACTAAACACCTATGATTAAAAGTCTACACCTACACCAAAAAACAAAATTTCTCGTACATGCCACTTTCATTCTTGTCACCATAATCTTGCTCGTACATCAAACTTGAAGAACCTAAGAAAAACAAATTGTAATTAGGTTCGATACAAAGCCAAAACAAGAACTCACATAACAAACATATGTCCAACAACTCAAAGAACCTAAGAAAAACAAATTTAGTTAACAATAAAATACGCAAAAAAAAAAAAAAAAAAAAAAAAAAAAAAAAAAACCATTCTCCATGAGTATCGGAAAAAATTGTTAGAAAACTCAATAAACTCCAAAAACCTACAAACTTCAAGATATCAAGTTTTTAACCCCTTCAGAGAACCTGTAATGCTCTAGGTTTCTATACTTAACCTACTTAACCTAGAGACATTACTAAAACATCTATCCTAATTCTAACTGGTTGCTCTAGAAATTTCGACAGCATAACGACATACATATGACTAACCCAAAAAAATTTTAAACCTGTTAAACAAGAGAAACACACTTCTATATGAAAAAAATCACCCAACTACAGCCTCACAACACTTCAGGTTCACAACAAGACCCCAAATATCCTTAAAAATAAGCACATGGAAAACTAATAAGTGTGTTTGAGCTAACTAAAATGTATTTTTCTTTATTAAACATCTATCCAAACCACCTAGCTTTGATTATAAACAACTACAGTAAGTGTGTTTGAGCTAACAATCGACAACAAAACAACTATTTCAATATGTTGAGCTAAGAATTGAGTTGACCTTTCAATTTCTCTACTGCTATTTTGCTAAGAATAAATACTGAACGCCCTCCATTCAATAATATGGAAAAATGACTTGGAGCAAGAATATGATTGGAAGTAAAACAAGTAGCCAGGAAACAAGAAAAACTTACCAAATACAACATAACCTGGCCATCCTCCATTGTTCTCAAAGCAACTGATTTGAAAAATGCTAAAACTTAAATTCTGGACCAGTTCTCTCTGGTGTGTTTCATACCATATAGTTCTTGTATAAAATCTTAACTTTTCTTTTCTTTTTTTGGTAAGAAACTACACTTTCATTAAGAGATGAAAGAATATACAAGGGCATACAAAAAAACAAGCCCCAACAAAAATACCTTGGGAGAGGAAAAGAGAACAAAGCTTAAAAGATTAAACCAAACCAAATGAGAAAATTACAAAATTTCACAAAAAAAGACAACCCTACCATGCAAAAAAAAATGTACTAGTTGATATAGTACATAAGTTAAGAGCAGAATATCAATAGGAGCAGCAATTGGCATCCCTATGACACCTATAATCTGAATGTAGCTTGAACACCTATTAAATTAACAAATAAAGAGCTCTATCCAACATTCCTATGCAATAGTTTACTCAAACATATCTTAAAAAGAAAGTCGCATGCAACATGATGGTTTTTTTTATTCACAAAATACCAATAATACACAAAGGGAAAACATCGGCCAGGCTTTGATAAATACTGTAAACTGAAACATGGTTGGTGGTAAATCTCACTAGATGAGCTAAAGCATTGATGAAACATAGTCATGGCAGTTTTGAGGAACGAAGAAGAACTTTTTGACTTGCCCTATTTTTCTATTGATCTAGCTTGTAAATCTAAATATGCCTACATTAACAAATGTGGAAGGGACTTGCAGATATGAGCAAATGGCAATAAATAAATCCCTTTGAAACCACAAAACTAAAAAAATTAAACTTCATTACCGAAATAATTAGTTAAATAATAACAACTAAAATTTGTTGTCTGGCCCTCTTTCAACAATCGAATGGAGATATTCATATAATACTTGGTGCATGGCCAAGAAGAAAATCATATCCAAGCAAGGAAGTCAAACAAAGTTTCTATTTAATGATGCAAAATCTTCATTACAGTACTAGAGAAGCATACTAAAAAAAAACATAAGCTGAGACCAAATGCCATATGAAACACTCCAAAGCTTAATATTTACCAAAATCATTTAGTCATATATCGCAACAATTATCACTTTCCGTAAGTTACTTAATACTTCATCCAAAAAGTATATGTTTGAAAACTAGGGGTGTACAAAAAACCCGACAACCCGAGCAACCCGGACTACCCAACCCAAACCGTAAGGGTTGGGTTGGGTTAGGAATTTTTTCGGTTTGGGTTGGGTTGAATTTTTAGTAAACCGAAAATTCGGTTCGGTTCTCGGGTTGAAAACAAATTGGTTCTGTTCAACCCAAACCGAACCGAAATTATATATATATATAAATATGCCATATTTTTCTTGTAATTACTGTGTTGCATAGTGGTTTATTCCCTTCTTTGTAATTATAGTGGCGTGAGTTCGAGCTCCACAGGCACCCATACATATATTTTTTATATATTATCTTTTATTATTTTTTGAATAATAGTTTTTTTTTTAGAATAAGGGTCTATTCTTTCTATGTTTTATTCTTTTCCGTGTTTTTAATTTTTTTCAATGATAACTTCGTACTCGGGCACCAAACAATTGTGTTTTTTATTTTATTTATTTAATCAAACTTCAAATAATTATATAAACTTTTTTTTCCTTCAAATTCCATAAAGCCAATAATTATTTTTTCCTTTTTTTGTTTTTTTTAACTTCTTTTTCATTTAATCTACCTAATTTAGACTTTTAGGTCTTGAGATTTACATTATAGTGTTGTGGATAAGCATAAATGTTTTTTTAAAAAAGAATTTTAAATAATAATAATAAAAAAGAAGACAACCCGACAACCCAACCCAACCCAACCCGAAAATAGAAGGGTTGGGTTGGGTTGGGTTGCAATGTATGTTCGGTTCATTCGGGTCGACAACCTGACCAACCCGAATTTTCGGGTTGGTCCAAAAAAACTCCCCAACCCAACCCAACCCAACCCGTGTACACCCCTATTGAAAACTATTTTTATGATAGGATTCAAATACTACAGTCTCTTGCCTACGTAAGGTCACAAAAGAATTACTAGATCAAGGGAAGTAAGCAAACATATGTTTGTAAGGAGAAAAGAGCTAGAGAGACCTTAGGTTAGTACATCAGTTGGCCATGCATATCTTCCCTAATCATGGAGATATCAAATAAAGAGAGACCTTCTATCAAACAAATCAAAGCATAACATACTTTACACTATATTTCGATCATGTGAATTTCTCCTTCGACTTCTAAACAAGTTAAAATCATCCCACAACCCACATAGCCTAAGCCTCCTGAGACATCCTATAGAAATCACCTAACTACCCTACCCCCACTCATTGATATTATGATAGGAAGATGAAGAATGGCCAATGACAAGCAATTGCAATGTTGCTATGAGCACACACAGCAGGTGCTCGAGCAAGAGAAACTCACCTATTCTCACCCATAACATAATTGAAATCACAAATATGTCTTGAAATCTTATGTCATTTTAACAAGGATATACTTAAACACAAGATACTATTTATGAGACAGGCACATTAAATAATTGTAAATATCAATCATAGTAAAAGCTGAATTCTTGTGCTAATCTAACAAATTTGATGCAAAACTACAATAATTAATGGAGGGTAGATCAACTCAAGCTTAACAGAAGGAGACTGAAAAGGGAACCATGCTAAAAGAATTATAAAAAGACATTTATTTTTCAATTGTAAAAGAAAACTATACACCAACCAGACCGCCCCTTTCATCATCAACAAGGTCGTTCGATTTTGCAACACTCTCTTGTGCTCCAATGTGATCTGTTACAGAGGAGACCTGCACAAAAAGTATTATTTAACACAAAAGGCCAAGAAGTCCTCATATTCCAGAGATGTGCTAGTAATAACAAACAACTATTTACCAAACACAAGTCAAAATCTAAAAGGTTCTAGTAGAAGACTACCTTGATGGTTCGACCAGCAATTTCTAATTTCCCATTCAAGCTTTGAGCTGCCTTTGCATGCTCTAGATGAGCAAACTGGAAACAACTCAAAAATTAAGACAGATCATCATGAATCTATGGACTACGATACATAGTATATCAAAAACTTGCAAAAATTAATAATAAATGATTACCCACTTGAACAAATCAAAAACCCTTGTAGTGTCCTGACTCAAGGTCAAGAGGTAGTTGCACAAGTTCCACAAGACCAAATACTTCAAAATGATAATGCCAATCACTTGATTTTCTAGTGCCCCTTTGGCCTTTACTGCTACCCATTTGTTTTCACACGATTTATAAAATATCAGATGGTAAATAGATTTGAATTTTGAAATAAAATATTCCGTTTGATATCATTTCAAAAGGATTAAGATGAAAATCACTTCCAATCCTATTATTACTGATAAAAAATAAAATAAAAAACCAGAGTAGAATGCTCGATTGCAAGACTTCAAATTGAATCGCAAATTTAACAGAAGAGCTTTTGGTTGGAAAGCTAATAGCATGTAGTTTTTCTATCCACTTTTGGCTGTTTTCCAGTTGATCTCCTTTTAGGCTGTAACTTGGAGCAGTGTTTGTTGCTTGGTGGAAGTGGTTTTTGTTGTTTTAGCTCGCTGGTTACTCGAGCTGTCCTAATTAAGTGCCTCTCTCAACAGTTAACAACAGTAAAATTCAAACCATACAAAATTCAAATCTCGGTGTTTGCGAAATAGAATGATAGAAGATCGAAATTCGAATGAACTTGGAAAAGTAGAGAGAAAGAGAGAGAGAACCTGTTGTACCATCGGAACTATAATGAGAGAAAATCGAGATTCAAACGAATGGAGAGTGAAGGAGAGGCGAATGTGATGGATAATACGACGGCGGAGAAGTTGGGTGAGACGGAGAGAAACCACTACCCACGAACGAAGCTTGCCGGAGATGAAGAAAGGAGCTGCAGACGGTGAGGGGGAACAGAGTCGAAACCCACGCGACAAAGAAGACGAAGAAGTTGAGATTTTTTCCAAACCCACGCGAGATACAAGCGGACGAAGGTCAGAAACGTTGCCGTTGGTCGCCGTCGGTGAGGATCCTTGCTGCCGTCGATGAGGTTTGGTCGCCGTCGTCGGTTGAACCCACGCGACAAAGAAGACGAAGAAGCTAGGGCTTTTCGGGGAGAGAGAGACGAGGTGAACCTTTGGGGGAGAGAGAAAAGAAATTTTCTTTTTTACCGTTTTTTAAAAAAATAATTAAAAAAAAAAAAGAAAAAACTGGTCTTTTTAACATCGGGCAATGCCCGCCATTAAAGGCCCGTTTTTCGGAAAAACGCGCATCCGTCATTAAAATTGGCGCGCGTTTTCCGTCCGTCAATAAAGGCCCCGCGCCCTTTTTTTTTTGTTTGTCATTAAAGGATGTTTTTTAGTAGTGTATATTATTTTCTTTTCTTTTTTCCCTCATTTTCTTCTTTTTTTTTCTCCATCCACTATTTTTGTCCATTTGTTCCATCCTTTCTTTTTTATCTTTTAATCTATTAGACATCAATTTGAAAAATCAAGAATCCATTAGATATAAAATTGAAAGTTTAAAAATCAATTAATGCCTATTGAACTATGCTCACGTTCATCACAAAAATGACATATTTGGACATAAATATCCCGAGCTAGCTTAGTGGTGGATCCAAAATTGTTTGTTAGAGGGGTGGTATAGAAATAATCTTGAACATGTTCACATATATTGATACTAAATTAGTTAAATTATAAATTTGGTCATTAGATATTCAATGTGTATGTATATAAAATAGGGGAAAAAATTAATTTGAACCCTTAAACTTGTCAAGTTGTATCATTTTTCATCCTAAACTTTCAATTTCATCAAATTGCACTTCAGATTTAGATAAGTGTTGCAATCTTAGGCCCGTTGGATAACCATTTGGTTTTTGGTTTTTGAAAATTAAACTTGTTTTCTCCAAATTTTCTTATAATGGTTTTCAACTTTGTTAAGGACACATTTGAATTCCTAGCTAAATTCCAAAAACAAAACACAAGTTTTTGAAAACTATTTTTTTGAGTTTTCAAAACTTGACCTGGTTTTTTAAAACATGGAAACAAGGTAAATAACAAAATCAAGAAACTTATAGGTGGAAGTAGTGTTTTTAAAATTAATTTTCAAAAACCAGGTTAAAATTAGTGGATGAATTAGTGCAAATTGAACCGAGCGTAAAAATTGAAACATCTAGTTAAGTCTAGGGGCAAATTTGATGAAATTGAAACTAACTCTAAATTAATACAACTTAACAAATTAAAGTTTTTGTTTTTTCTTAAAAAAAAAAAAATCTTGGCCCCCTGAATCTGCCACTACATGTGGCGCAATAAATGGTAGTTCCAAGTGGCAAATTACAAGATCGTTTTAATGATAAAAAATTCATGAGATGATCTGACGTGTGAGGAACAACGTAGCAAAGTGGACGTCAGCTTCGTGACGAATGCATTACAGTTACACGGTCAATAAATAAGGCGTGATTTTGGCGACCAGAGAAACACAGCAACGAAATTGGTTCTCTTCCATTTAATTCAATTAGCCTTTTGCAAGTAAGTAATTCCGTTCCGGCCATGTCCACCTCCACCGCCGCCACCAAATTGCTTGTGGCAGATCTCGCTTCCACCGTCAACCACGTCCCTTCCCACTACGTCCGCCCCATCTCCGACCGTCCAAACTTCTCCGATGTCCGACCATCGGACGACTATTCTTTCTCCATCATTGACCTCCACGGCCTCCACGGCCCCAATCGCTCTGATGTTGTCCAACAGATCGGCCGGGCCTGCCAGCGCGATGGTTTCTTTCTGGTAAGTCACTCATTAAATCCTGGTCTTCTTTTTTTTACTCTTCGTTATTTAAAATGTTTTTCTAAAAGAAATTAATCAAAAAGAAAAAAATTAAAATATTTTAGTGAGTTGACTAAAAATTGAAAATAGTTTTTTTTTTTTTTGGACTAAATTATAAAAAATACCCTTATAGTTTAAGTGTTTTTCAAAAATGCTTCTGAACTTTAAAAAATTTCAAAAATACCCTTGAACTTTAAAAAATGTTTAAAAAATACTATTGTTGTTAATTTTTGGATGGAAACCGTTTTGAGAGAAGCACTTGAAAGCAAATTTTTTAAAAAGAGAGTTTTTAAATATAATATAACTTGTGTATGAAAAAATATATGAGCAAATGTAGCCAAATATATGAGTGTTTAAATTCTAAACATTTTTAAAAGAAAATGCATTCTTGAAAAACACTTAAACTAAAATGTATTCCAAACGAGCCCTTAGATAACTGTTATAATCTTAACCTTAAACTTTTAAAAGTGTTGTAATTTTAACCCTTAATAAGTTTTAGCTCCAAATATTTGTTATAAAAGGTTCTCTTGTGTTCAATAAATTATAAATCATATATGTACGATATGAAATTGATAATTTTGTAGAGAAAAACGACATTAGAGTGAAATTAATAAGTTTATGAAGATTTTTTTTTTTGTTAAAATTAGTGGATGAATTAACACATTTTGAATCAGGGTAAAAATTGTAAAACATATTAAAGTTAAGGTTGAATTAGATGAAATTAAAAATTAACACATTTAGTGTTGAAATCATACGCCCTAACAAGTTAACGATTAAAATTGATTTTTTTCCAAAATTTTATTGTTTGGTGGGCTAATCCTTTTCTAGATTTCTCCTAGCTAGCTAAATATCACATGCCCATAAGATTTACATGGTCTCAACTACATTAAAACATTTATTAAGGAAAAAAAGGAGTATAATAGAAAAATGTTCTAGATGGAAAGTTTCTAAACAATAAAGAGGTCAGAGTGAGCATAATTTGATAATTGTCTCGATTAAGAGATCAAAAGTTTGAATCGTTCCTCTCTAAACGATGAATTAAAAAAAACGAATAAACTATAAAGAATATAATAATAAAAAATTAAAAAAGACTAAATTACAAGTTTAGTCTTTGAACTTTCAGGATTGTGTCAATTTGGTCCCTAAATTTAAAAAGTATCTAATAGTTCCTAAACTTTTAATTTTGTGTCTAATAGGTTCCTAAACTTTAAAAATGTCTAATAGGTCCTTAACATATTCGAGATTTTTAAAAATTAACCAATATACTAGAGATAAAATTGAATTTTATGTCTACTAAGACACTCTAAACTACCAATTTATATCTAGTAGGCTTGTGAATTTTAAAAAATATTGAATAGATCAAAGACTTATTAGACACATAATTGAAAGTTGAGAGATCTATTGGACACAAAAGCGAAAGTTCAAGAACATACTTAATACTTTTTAAAATTTAGGAACCTATTGGACACAGAATTGAACATTTGAGGGCCTATTTGAAACTTTTTAAAGTTCAGGGATTAATTTGACACAACCTTAAAAGTTCAAGGACTAAACTTGTAATTGAACCAATAAAAAACATAACCTTCTAGTATTAAAGGAGTGGATTTTGGTGTTTAGGTGAAGAACCATGGGGTGTCGGAAGAGATGATCAATGGGATACTGAGTTTGGCGAGAGAATTTTTTCGACTACCGGAAAGTGAGAGGCTGAAGAACTATTCCGCTGACCCGACGAAGACGACGAGGCTGTCGACGAGTTTCAATGTGAAGACAGAGAAGGTGGCGAATTGGAGAGATTTCTTGAGACTCCATTGTTACCCTCTCGAGCTTTACATCAATGAATGGCCTTCCAACCCTCCCTCCTTTAGGTAACATACTTTGGCATCCTGTATGAATATTGGTCCTTTATGATTAAATTAACTATGAAATTCAAAATTCAAAAAATTTATTAGACATTTCTAAAATTCGAAGACTCCACATACTTTTCTTTTCTTTTTTTTTTTCCTCAAAATTCTACTCAACTCAAAGTTTATATATGAAATTTGTAACTAAGAATTGATCATTTTTGTTAAAAAACTATATGTGTGTGTGTATGGTGTGTATGTAGGTAAATGTATATAATAGGTAGGAAAAAACTAGTACTACAAAAAAAGTATTACCACTAAGTAAAAGTACTAACCCACCTAAATTGTAGTAACCAAAAACAAGTACTTAGTTACTTAAAAGGTTACGTAAGTACCTTTTCTAATAAAAGACAAAGCAAATATGATTTATATAGGCTATTGATGATAACATTATTATTTTTTTTTAATTTTAAAAGTTAAATTTATTAGTTTTTTTTAAAAAAAAAAAATTAAAACCATTTCAATTAGAATTACTTAAACGATTATCTATAGTTGTTTGATGACTTTTAAATTTTTTTTTAAAAGACTAAATATATAAAATAATCTTTTAATTTTTTAAAGTTCTCAATTTTATTTCCCTTTCAAAAAAAAAATTCTCAATTTTATTTTTAATATATTAAAAATTTTCAATTACATTCTTCAATAAATTTTCTTTTAACAAAAAGTTGATATATAGTTATTATTAGTATAAAAATATTTGGATATCTAAACTTGCCACCCCTCATGAAGGACCAGATCTCAAAGAAATGAGGTCGAATGACACTTACAACCTAGATTTGAACTCGTTTAAGCAAGTCAGAGATGACCTCTTCAACAACTTCAATCAGAATCCCTACTGCTTAGAACCTCAATTATGTAGTGAAGAATTTCAATTTAGTAGTGAAGAATTTTGTTGAAGAGATCTTATTAGGAGGAAGAGGGCAATAAGGAGAGAAAAGATAGAGGATAGAATCTTTTAGATATATTTCTCAAATTAGCACACTAAATCATAAATTTTAGTAGGAGACCAAATTCGTACAACTCAATAATAGATTAAAAAGTAGTTTTCTTTCTTCTTGTCCCATTTTTTTTTTTTTTGTTGGTTTGTTTATAATAATATCATTTTAACTTCAGAAAAGAAGTGGCTGAGTATTGTACTAGTGTGAGACAATTGACATTGACTCTACTAGAGGCCATTTCTGAGAGCTTGGGTTTGTCAAAAGATTCCATAGCCAACTCAATTGGGAGCCACGGCCAACACATGGCCTTTAACTACTATCCACCATGTCCACAGCCAGAGCTCACCTATGGCTTGCCTGGTCACACTGACCCAAACCTCATCACTCTCCTCCTCCAAGACCAAGTCCCTGGCCTCCAAGTCCTCCACGACAGTGCCTGGGTCGCACTCAACCCCATCCCCAACACCTTCATTATCAACATCGGTGATCAAATGCAGGTATGCAACACTACTAAGTGCATGTTTGAGAGTGATTTCGAAATGGCTAAAATCACTTTTGTCACGTTCGAAATCATCTTGAAACATACCCTTTGATTATTCAAAATCAATTTCATATTTGATTTTACACTTTTAAACGTGATTTTCTTATTATCAAAATTGATTTTGAATTATTAAAAGCACATTTTAGGACATGTTTGGAAGTGATTTTGAAATTACTAAAATCACTCTTGTCATGGTCGAAATCACCTCTAATTATTCAAAATCAATTTCATGTTTGATTTTACACTTTTAAATATGAAAGACATATTTCGAAGTGATTTTGAATGTGACAAAAGTGATTTTAACCAAAATATAATATTAGTTTGGTTAACCTAATATAAGAAAATATGACTTTTAGGGGCAGAAGTAATGCTCTGAGCACTAGTGGTTCTCTGAAAGCGCTTTTTTTGTTTTTGTTTTTGTTCAGGCGCTGAGTAATGACAGGTACAAGAGCGTGCTTCATCGGGCTGTTGTGAACAGCGCAAGAGAGCGAATTTCGATACCAACGTTTTACTGTCCATCATCGGAGGCGATGATTGGGCCGGCCAAGGAGCTGGTCGACGACGATCATGGAGCTGTGTATAGACCTTTTTCTTATTCTGAATATTACCAAACGTTTTGGAATCAAGGACTTGCGACTCAAAGATGCTTAGATTTTTTTAAAGTTGCTAAATGATTTCAATTTTATTAGTCACAACACTATAATTGGAGAGATCAGGTCATTAAGATTCAACTCTCGGCATAAGCCTGCGTGACTTTATTTTTTTGTTTCTTTTCAAAGGTCTCATATCAATGGAGGTATTGTTCGCTATTTATGTACCTATGATTTTCCTCTTTTCTAACTAATGTGGGACTTTGGTCTTATTTCCAATAGTCCTCAAACGAAAGACTACACTAAGGCTTAGTTTGGGATTACAATAGCTTTTAAAATAATTGCTAGTAACTTTGCTTTTAGAAAAATCGGATTTGAAATGAAGTGAAATAGTGTTTGGTAAATTTCAATTTTAAATTAGAAAAAACTAGTTAAGACGTTTGGTAAATTAATACTAAATTATTGGGATTTAATTATAATGACCAAAGTAGACTTATTATTTCAATTATTTTCATATTGATATTTAATTTATAATTTATTATAAGTTAATTATTTATATGATTTAAATTTCATATAATTATATTTTATTAATCTAAAATATTTTATGAAAATTTAAGAAAAATAATTGTTATAAAAATTTATTCAATCAAACTTTTATTGATATAAGAGAAAACATATGTGAAAAAAATATATAAAAAGGTTAAATTTGAGATTTGAAAACAATTTGACAGATTTTTAGAAAAGCAAAATAAAAAAGTTGGTATATATCAGCTTTTGCACTAAATTGAGAAGTGATACTGGATAGATTAATTAATAATTTGTTTTACTAAACAACCTAGGCGGTTAAGATTCTCCCCTAATCACTTTTCATGCTTTCAAACGCAATCCCAAACGAGCCCTAAGCCTCCCCTCAAATTTTCTTTCATCTTTGTTTGCTCTCAAGCATATTGCTTTTAACCATGCAAACTCCTATTAATAGGAACATGCCACACCTGTCTAGGGATGTCCATTTGCCCCCGTAGGGACGGGCAATGGAGGATGGAGTGGGGGAAAGAAATTCCCCACGAGCTAAATCAAGATGGGGACGGGGAATGTATTCCTCATCCCCATTCTCTGTTCTCCGTCCCGTTTATTTATTTATATATTTATTATTATTATTATTATTATTATTATTATTATTATTATTATTTCTCTCTATATATAAATTTAAAGTTTTAGTGTTCATGATTTAGAAAATTGGATATGTTTGAATTATATGGTTTAAACAAATGTATAGATAATTAGATAATTTGATGTGAAATATATTATTTTGTTTCTAATAGGAGATTTAAGAATTTTGTATCACTCACACACTCACACACTCACCCACGCACACGAGCACACGCACGCACGCACAATTCCATGAAAAGCACGCACGCGCGCACATACAATTTCATCAAAAGTTAACCATTTGAAAATCTCACACACACACACAATTCCATAAAAAATTAACCATTTGAAAATTTATTAAAAAAAATATTTGATTCAATGAAGTTAAAAAAAAAAAAAGAAAAAAGAAAAATTCCATCAAAAGTTAACCATTTGAAAATTTATTAAAAAAATATTTGATTCAATGAAGATTAAAAAAAAAATTAAATGTTGAATAATTCCCCACAGGGAACTCGATCCCCACAAATTCCCTGCGGGGAATCCCCGCCCCATTCCTCGCGAAATTTAATAGGAAATTTCATGGGGGATGAGGATTGAAATGGGAGGTGAGGACGGGGACGAGGAAGCCATCCCCATCCTCGTCCCGCCCCGAGGACATCCCTATACCTATCTGATTAGTTCAACCACGGATTAATATGATTATATCATCGAGGCATACCAACCTGACTAAGTCAAGGGTGTGGCTTTGATACAACTTGTTAGAGACTCTAGACTAGAACCCTCCACATGTCTTCATAATGATATGATATTGTCCATTTTGGCATAAATCCCCGTGATTTTGCTTTTAGTTTAATTCACTCAAAAAGCCTCATACTGATGGGCGTTGTATGGAATGCTCCGCAAGCGCACGAGTCAAGTAATATAAAACGATAAGTGTTTACCGTGTATCGTATCGACAAGGAGTAGTTTGAAATTAGGTGAATCATAGAACTAAACACTAGAAGTACTTAAGACATGCATTATTTAGGGGTATCATTCGTGTAAAAAGACGAGTTTGTAGACTGAATTAAAACAAAGCAATAAAGCAAAATTTAACAAGCAAAGGCGTGCAAATGGAGGTAAGTATCAAACTCAGTAGATAGGTGATGTGGATTTTTCCTACCGCAAGTGTACGGGTCAAGTTTTAATATAGTGTTTTCGTGTTAACGAGTGTCGTCCTCTGGATTGAGTTTCTAATCAAATTAATTACCGCAAATAATCTTATCCAATTTTATCTAGGGATTTAAACTTAGTGATGATGAAAGAAATCAAGACACAAAAACTAAAAAGTGTGGAATTCAAATTATGAAAACTCTTAGGGAATTGATTTCACCTATTAGGGTTGTGAATTAATTAATGGATGTATGACATGCAATGAAAACTCTCTAGGTTGGTTCTAACCTATTAGCTACCTTTGTGATTTAGGAGCTTATCTTGGTTGTTTTAGGCTTGTCGAGATTGTGTAGGAGCGTCCAGAATTAGGTAAGTAGTTTCTACTAGCTGAATTTTGTTTGATTGCATGATGTATGTTGTACTGTTGTTTTGCTCTTTTGTTGTCCATTAAGCATGACTTGTTGTGTTAAAGCTTAGATGAGATATTTGAGTTAAAGCATGACCTGTTGTGCCTATAGCATGTTGTGTTGCTTGAGATGAACATGTTTTGTGTTGTTTAAGCATGATGGGATGTTGTGTTAAGCATGTTTAGTTAGGCTAGCATGTTGTCACGGGATGTGTAGCATGGGTCTAGTGGTTGCGTTACATGGCATGTAATTCATGTGTAGGTGCGCAGCGTGGCGCACGTGTTGGTTTTGCATTGCATGGCGCGTAATGCATATGTTTGGTTTTGCGCAGCATGACGCGTAATGCATGTGTTTGTTTAGCGTAGCATGGCACGTAATGCATGTGTTTGTTGTGTAGCATGACGTGAAAACCGTGTGGACTAGGTGCGCAGCGTAGCGCATAATTCATGCGTTAGGTGCAGAGCAAGACACGTAAATCATGTGATGTCTAGTAGGGTGTGTGAATAGTGTGAGAAACATATGCATGGTGGTTTTTACTGCTTTCTAAGCATGTTAAGTGTTATGACTTTTAAGCATGTTGTTTGCGTGTGAGAAGCATGCTGATTGACATTGGGTGTTGTTTGTGACCTAACAAGTGTGAGCTGCTTGTTAAGATAGCCCACTAAATATTGGGCTCAAGTTGTTATTGTTTCCTTTTTGGCCCATGTATCTGGCCTATTGTCTTCTCGTTTATATTCTTTTTTGTATCGTTGTCTTCTTCAGGCTAGGGTTTGTTGTTTGCCTCATGCAAATTCGGTTACAAAAGAAGATTCGAGAGAGAGTGAGGATGAGAGAATTTTTCAGAGTTTTTTGTAGGAGTTTTTCTCCCCAGGCTTATATGGCTTGATTGTCTTTATATCCCATATATATAAGTATAGGGTTTTCTCCTGCAATTTTTCTTCTTCCTTGCTATTTTATTTTTCTTATTTAGAATGCAAAGATGGTACCAGAGCCTCTTCGTCTAACGACTGATCCTTTTGTTCACAGTTTCTGATATTTTTTTTCCCTGAGCGTAATCCATGGCGTCTCAGGGTTCTTCGAGTACCACAGTTGATGATACTTTGGCTTCTTCTTCTCAGAATTTTAGTCCGGGTACCAAAATCTCTGTTGTTAAATTAACTGATGACAACTTCTTGTTATGGAAATTTCAGATTCAAATGGCTCTTGAAGGCTATGACTTAGAGTCTCTGCTTGAAAACGATCCCCCGGAGAAATTTATCCTCACTCCTAGTGCATCCTCTTCTACGGAAGATGTTGCACCGATTAAAACCCCTAATCCTAAGTACAGCCGTTGGAAACGTCAGGATCGTATTATCTCCTCCTGGCTTGTTGGTTCAATGTCCGAAGACATACTGCATCAAGTAATCAACTGTACCACTGCTAAGGAAATATGGACATGTCTTCAACAAATTTTTACCACACGGAATTTGGCTCAAATGATGAAGTTTAAAACTAAACTTCAAACTATCCAGAAGGGAGGTATGTCGCTTAAAGAGTATTTTTTCAAAAAATTCAGCAATATGTTGATGCATTGGCTGTTGTGGGTAAACCTATTGATACTGAGGATCATATACTGTTCATATTATCTGGTCTCGGGTCTGATTGTGAGTCTATGGTTTCTGTGATTACTGCTAAACTTGGTCCTCAATCTGTTCAAGAGGTTATGTCTTTACTATTAACTCAAGAAAATCGCATTGAATCAAAATTGTCATCAATTGAAACCCTTCCCTCTGCTAATCTTACGACTGGTTCGAAACCTCCCGAAACTGAACCTCCTAAGCCCAATCCTAATCCGTACCCTCCATCCTTTAATGGTGGAGGCCGAGGTCGTGGGGGTGATCAATTTGGCTCTAATCGTGGGGAAGATCCTGGAACAATCGGGGTAGAGTTCAATGTCAGCTGTGTGGGAAATTTGGGCATACAGCTCAGAGATGTTATTTTCGCTATGCACCTTCCAGTGCTCCTACTCCTCCAGGTTCTTTCTCTCCTAATTTCAGTCCATACAATCGTCGACCTACTTTTCCTCAAATGTCTGCTCTCCTCATTGCCCCGGATGTTAATCATGACACCAACTGGTATCCCGACTCTGGCGCTACTAATCATTTGACCCATAGCTTTGGCAATCTTTCGGTAGGCACCGAGTATGGAGGTGGTAATCAAGTTCACGTAGGCAATGGAGCAGGTTTGCCAATTCTTAACTGTGGTTTTTCTGCTTTTTCATCTCCTACTTGTGCTAGCCGTGTTTTTCATCTGAATAATCTTCTTCATGTTCCTTCAATCACCAAAAATTTAATTAGAGTCAGTCAATTTGCAAAGGATAATGGTGTCTTTTTTGAATTTCACCCTGCTTTATGTTATGTGAAGGATCAAGCGTCTGGTCGGGTTCTGCTCCAAGGGACTCTCCATGAAGGTCTTTATCGCTTTAATTTGACCATCTCTCCTTCTTTACCTGCTTCAAAGAAGGATGCTGTGAAGGCTCTATGTTCCACCTCAAATCTTTGTCCCACTCCATCTGTTTTTTCTGTTTCTACATTGTCTAATCTAGATCTATGGCATAGACGTTTGGGTCATCCCCATGTTACTACCGTTAAAAATGTTCTTAAAGTTGTTAAGCCGAGCGTGTCCACAAATAATGATGTTTCCTTTTGTAATGCTTGTGGTATGGGGAAGTTGTATAGCTTACCTTTCCCCATTTCAAACACTATATATACTATTCCTCTTCAGTTGGTTACTTCTGACTTATGGGGACCTGCCTATATTCCTTCCTGTAATGGATATCGTTATTACATTTCCTTTGTTGATGTGTACAGTAGATATACTTGGATCCATTTCTTATCCTTGAAATCTGATGCTCTCAATGCCTTCATCAAATTTAAGGCTCATGTTGAAAAATTGTTGAATACTTCCATTCGTTGTTTTCAATCTGATGGTGGAGGTGAATTTAAATCTTCTACACCATTTCTTTCTCAGCATGGCATTACACATCGCTTTTCATGTCCTTACACATCAAAGCAAAATGGCATAGTTGAAAGGAAACACAAACATATTGTTGATAATGGCTTGGCTTTACTATCTCACTCTTCCTATGCCTCTGAAATACTGGGATGAGGCCTTTGCTACGGCTGTTTACTTAATTAATCGTCTTCCTACCCCTACTCTTCAGTCGTATACTCCCTTAGAGGTCTTATTCAATATAAAGCCTAACTACTCTTTTTTGAAATGTTTCGGTTGTCAATGCTTTCCCTGTTTACGACCATACAATTCCCACAAGCTTGCCTTTAGATCTTCTCCCTGCACATTCATTGGATATAGCCCCTCTCACAAAGGCTATAGATGTCTCTCCTCTGATGGCCGAATTTATGTTTCTCGAAATGTTATCTTCAATGAATCCTTCTTCCCTTTCTCTCAAACTTCCAAGTTATCATCTTGTTCTCAGTCCTCGTCTATAATCTTATCTAGTCCTAACTTTACCCTTCCTCCACCTGTGCCTTCTCCATCTACTCCCTCTACTGCTTCTTCACCATAGTTAAGTGAGGATCCATCTCCATTGTCGAATGAACCTGCTTCCCCTTCAACCGGTCCACCGTGTGTGGGTGATCAAAGTTCTCCTCCTGCTACTGTCCCTTCTCCATCTTTACCAGTTGTTACAAATGAGCACCCTATGGTTACTCGAGGTAAGCGCGGGATTTTTAAACTCAAGGCTTATGCAGCTGATGTTGGCAATACTTATAATGATTGTGAGCTGCCTAATGTTAAGGAGGCTTTAAAGTCACCACATTGGTGCAAGGCTATGCAATTCGAGTATGATGCTCTAATGCATAATGATACCTTGGAATTGGTGTCTGTCCCTTCGGATAAAAAGAATGTGGGCTGTAAATGGGTATTTCGTATAAAGCGAAACTCTAATGGTTCTATTTCTCGGTACAAAGCCAGATTAGTGGCAAAAGGCTTTCACTAAGTTGCTGATATCGATTATACTGAGACTTTTAGTCCTGTTGTAAAGCCTGTTACTATTAGAGTTTTATTATCTCTTGCCTTATATTATGGATAGTTTATTAGTCAGGTGGATGTCAATAATACCTTTCTCCATGGCACTCTTACTGACACTGTTTTTATGGAACAACCGTCTGGTTTCAAAATTGCAGGGCAAAATCAACTTGTTTGTCGTCTCAAAAAGGCAATCTATGGCCTTAAACAAGCGCCTCGTGCATGGTATGATAAGCTAAGTATGTTTTCAAATCCCTTGGCTTTGTTACTTCTAAGGCTGATACTTCATTAATAATGCGTCATTCTCCTACTGCTTCATGTTATGTGCTTATATATGTTGATGACATTATCATATTGGGAAGTTCTACTGCTGATATTGATTATCTTATTGCATCTCTGAATGCTAAATTCTCGATAAAAGATCTTGGAAGGATGAATTATTTTTTGGGTGTTGAAGTATATCCTACTTTGGGTGGTTTATTTTTGTCCCAATCTTCATATATCTCTGATGTTTTATCGCGTCTTCAAATGCTTGAGGCTAAGGCGATTGCCACTCCTATGGTGGGTGGCTCGGTCATTTCTGCTCATCAAGGTGAAAGTTTTTCTGATCCTTATCTTTATCGAAGTATCGTGGGGGCTCTTCAATATGTTACTCTAACTCGGCCCGAGATTTCTTTTAGTGTTAATAAAGCCTGTCAGTTTATGCACTCTCCCAAGATAATTCATTGGCAATTAGTAAAACGCATTCTTAGATACCTTAAAGGTACTATGAACAATGGTTTACGTATGTCTAAGCCTACTGATTTATATTTGACGGGCTTTTCTGATGCTGACTGGGCCTCTGACCCTGATGATCGCAAATCCACAACGGGTATATGTGTTTACTTTGGTGGTAACTTAATCTCTTGGTGCTCTAAGAAACAAAGCATCATCTCTCGATCTAGCACCGAAGCCGAGTACCGAAGTCTCGCGGCTATTTCTACAGAACTAATTTGGCTTACTTCCTTGTTTTCTGATTTACATATTAATATTCTTAAACCCCATGTGGTTTGGTGTGACAATTTAGGTGCTGTGCATTTGAGCGCCAATCCTATTCTTCATGCTAAGACTAAACATGTGGAACTTGATATTTACATTGAGCTGTCTATTAGGCATCTCCCAGCGCAGGAACAAAGAGCAGATATCTTAACCAAACCTCTGTCTCCATTGACTTTCAATCAGCTCAAATACAAGCTCAATGTTCGTGATGCCACTGCCATTGGCTTGTGGGGGGTGTTAAGATAGCCCACTAAATATTGGGCTCAAGTTGTTATTGTTTCCTTTTTGGCCCATGTATCTGGCCCATTGTCTTCTCGTTTATATTCTTTTCTGTATCGTTGTCTTCTTCAGGCTAGGGTTTGTTATTTGTCTCATGCAAATTCTGTTACAAAAGAAGATTCGAGAGAAAGTGAGGATGAGAGAATTTTTCAAAGTTTTTTGTAGGAGTTTTTCTCCCCAGGCCTATATATATGGCTTGATTGTCTTTATATTCCATATATATTAGCATAGGGTTTTCTTCTGCAAATTTTCTTCTTCCTTGCTATTTTATTTTTCTTTTTTACAATGCAAAGACTGCTTACCAATACTGTGGATTGTACTGATACCCCCTCCTTATCTTCCCCCAACATTTTAGATGTTGCAGGTTTGGATGATGAGCTAGACCATGGTGGTGAGGAGGAGAATAACGAGGAGGAATTCTAGTGTGTTGGATTTCTTTCTGGTTATGCTTGGATAGGCTAGTTTTAGTGTTTGTTTGGTTGAAATATTGTTCTGATGTGGTGAGAGATTCATCTAGTTGTTGTTGTGTCTTGATAAACTTGTGGTCTAGCCTTATGGTTAGCTTGATAAAAGAATAATTCAAATTAACTAGTGTTGATGCCAAAATCTGGACAGAGGTCTCCCTGACCTTCACGTGACACCAACAGTGAATTTGTAGAAACTGGGGAAGACGTGACCTGCAAGACCAGCAAAAACCGCTGCACACCGGCGTGGTGTAGGTCACACCGCCTCCGATGCCTAAGTCAGAAAACCGAGGAGAAGCTATAGATAGTAAAGGGAACAGTCAGGAGTAGAGTTTTTCGAACCCTTCTTCCGTGATGAAGAGGGGTTTTTATACCTGTTTGTCCTCCTAGGGTTTTTAGGAATCCGGAGGTGTTTCGGGGCGAACCAGGCGGAACCGGGGCGATTCGGGGCATCAGGGACCGAAAAGAGGCCACCGGGCTTGGCCCGCGCAAGCGGGCCAAATGGTCGGCCTCGGCAATGCCGAGGCCGACCAACATGGCCCGACCCTTTGGTTCGTTCTTCCTCTGGGTCGGTCTTTTGGTCCTACCTCTCTTCGATTGTCCTCGTCAGCTCCTTGCGCGCCCGTGTGGTCCAAAATTACCTATAACAACTAGTATGTTGCTATTTAAGTTGTTAAAAATGTGTTCTGCGGCATGGTTTAGTTTAATGTTTTTTTCATGATGTTGCTACGAAACCTGACTCGTATAGTGAAGCTAGGTTGTGAAATCTGCTTTGTAGTTTAGTGGAGTTTGGTTTTGGAAGTGTTAAGAAATGTTTGTTTTGTTTATCGGGTGTTAGAAAATTTTGGGTTAGCCAATTTTACGTCGTTATGCTGCTGAAATTTTCGGTGCACTCAGTTTTAAATGAAATATATTAAGTCATAGTAAATGGCTTAGAGTTGAAGTAACGCTACTAGACTAGTAGTTTGTAGAACCTAGGGCATTACAGTAAATAAAATAACAATGAATGAAACAAATTTTTTCATTGAAAAACTTTCAACCAATTCTTTTTTCAAAAAGCTTAATGGAGAATTTTCGATATATTAAAAGAAAAATCAAGATTTTTTTTTTTTAAAAAAAAATCAAAGACCAAATTAAAATGTATGCCTAGACAATTTAGTATATCTTGTCAATGTAAAATACATTTTGTAATCCTTTTTTCATATAGTCAATAATTTATTTGTCATCTCTCCCACCTCGTTGCCATTTGTAACACAATTAATTATTTCGTTTTTATTGTGCATTATTGTAGTCTAATAAAGTGATTGCCGACGCAGATTAAAAATACGTGGATATGAACTTTTCCACCAAATAGCGACATGTTTTATTTTCCAATTAAAAGACAAAAAATTTTGCCGACAATTTGTACTAAAGTGAGTGTTTTCTTTATTGCCGACGCTGATTGGGAAAAATGGTTGGATGTGACCTTTAATACATGTGATTGAAATATTACATCTAACAAATGAGAATTTGATTCTTCCATTGTTTTTAGAGCTAACTAATATTTTGACGTTGAACTATATTTTAAGTTCGGAATTTCTTTTCTATAAGTAATTAAATACTTCGACTTTTATTTTTGGATTTTTTTAAAAAATTTTTTAATAGACTCTGGTTGGTAAGGCTATTACTTAAATGTTTAGATACTTATATTGTTTCAAAAAGAAAAAATGCTTAGATACCATGTTTGATTGGACTAACAAATCATGTGATTTGATATATGAAGTAGCAGCGATTAAGTTGTAGAGTGTAGACTAGTTAGAAAGTCATAAAATTTGGTGGTCTTGTCACATTGAATCTTTTTGGTACACATGTATATTTATTAAGCTTATTTACGCTTTGGATTACATTGTACCAAATATATTGTCACCCATTATTCTAAATTAGTGTACAGTGTCAATATTAGGTGGTATGTTAGTAATTAACAAAAGATCTATTATAATCAAGATGGAAAGATTAATTGATACTTTAAAAATTCAAAACTAAAAAAGATACAAATATCCAATTTTAGGAACTAAAATTATTCTTTATTGGATATTATAGGTGTGTTTGGTTTAACTTTTCAAGTGTTTAATTTTGTAAAAAAATCATTTTAAAAAAATTTCTAATGTTTGGCAACCACTAAAAATGACTTATTAAGAAATGAGATTGATAAATAAACCATTTTGAAAGAAACACTTAGAAACTAACTTTTCTAAAAAGAGTTTTTAAGTATACAATAAATTTGTGTACAAAAACACTTGTAAGGAAATGTAACCAAACATATGAGTGTTTAAATTCTAAACAATTTCTATATAAAATGTTTTTTAAAAAATGTATTCTTGAAAAACATTTAAATTAAAATGTATTCCAAACGGACCCTATTACGAATTGTTTGGTAATGTTTTGATCATTTTTTGTTTTTTGATTTTTTAGAAACATAGGAAATGTCGTCTGGTAACATCATTGTCACCCTTTTTGTATTTCTTCTTACTAGTTTTTCAGAAATACAAGTATTAGATAATTATACATATAGAGCTCATATATGGAATAATTTCACATCCTTGGTACTGAATGAATACAAAATGTTGTTGTCAAAATCTAGAAAACTCATTTTATCTCCACGTGATAACAATAGTAAATTTGTTTGAAAAGGAAGACATAACCTGTGAGACAAGAAAAACCTGTACATTATTGTGATACTTGCCACACAGGTTCCAATCCCTAAGTTACCATAGAGATTGATTGTGTAGCAAGTATTTAAAATGAGAAAGAAGCTTACTCTCCCTAGGTTGAAGAAGGGTATTTATATTGGAGTTATTAGGATTTTCTCTCGTTTCGTAAATGATTTAGGTATCATGTGAATCGAAACAAACTTCGAGAGGACTCACCAAGTCGAGAGTGTACAGGACAGGTGGCCACCAACTAGGCCGAGGTCGAGGCTGGGAATTCCCATGGTCTTCCCTTACTCTAAGACTTGATCATTTTACGTCTTTTCTACTTTAATTCTACTTTGGTCTTACCCTCTTATTTATTATTTGGATTATCCAAAATTACTTAGAACACGAAATAATCATGGCATCTTTCAATCAATTACTAGTGTATATTATATTAGTAGTAACAACAACCACCATTTTCCAAGTCAATCCAAACATAGCATAATGTATACAACATTAATTAGTAATCTAAAAGTTTATGAGTCAAAGTGAGCATAGCTCTCAACAGTAATTGACATGTATCGTTAATGAAGAGGCTAGAAATTTGAATTTCTTCATCTCTCCAAATATTGTTGAACAAAAAAAATTCTAAAAATCGATGATTCGATCTCCTATCCATGTAATTGCGTTCAACTAAAAGACAAACGATCATTCTTTGAGGGAAAAAAAAACACCAACAATAATAATAAACTAACTTGGTGAAACATTTTTAGAGAACTGCCATCCATAAAGTTCGATCATTGATTACGTATCATAAAATAATATTTTAATTTATAGGACAAGTTTCTTGACTTCATTGCACGGCCGGTCAATTTAAAAAGTTAAAAAATCATTTCATGTGTCCCAACCACTTTTTTTTTTTTTTTTTTTTTTTTTTAATAATGTATCCCGACCATTTTTAAAGATAAGGTTCTTTTCTTTGTCAAAATAATAACAATTTTATTAGTTAAAAAAACAGTTTAGTATCCAAATTTTTATGAAAGTAACAATTTGATCCTTAAATTTTAGCTTAGAATTTTTTATTCTTTCTACTTTCAATTTTATAACAATTTAGTTCTTGAACTTTAATATGTAACTATTTAGTTATTATACTTTTGAATATTTAACGATTTAGTTCCTATGATTAGACATATTATTAAGATTTAATTAAATTTTTATGTATGTTGATTGATAAATTAGTTAGAGACCAAATATATTTCTAAACTACAAGATTAAGTAGTTACATAATTAAATATGACACTTAATTTTTATGAGGTTTTGCACCTTAGAGATTAAGGTGTTAAAAATTTGAAAGTGTATAGATTACATTATTACAAACTAAAGTTCAATAATCTAAATTGTTACTCTCATATGACTTTTAGAACCAAAAGTGTTTTTTTAACTAGTTTATTTTAATGAGCTAGATAAAATACTATTTCACACCATATCATTTGAGTTTAGTTTCAATTTGACTTATGTTAGGAGTGCGACCAAAGTCTCCACCCACGGGGTTGAACAAAAGTAGGCACGACGGGGTGGCCGTGGATGGCACGAGTCTGGCGGGCATATGGCAAGGCGGGCTGGCGTATGTTTAGTTGGGCTGGGGAGACGGGGTAGCGGAGGTAATTTGGTCGCGTTGTGACGTCATCAAAAGGTCAAATATCATTGTTTTCTAAGCGTCGGTTTACATTTCATTAGCACCCCGCGAATTGGGTCATCCGTACAAAAAAAACCCATGAGTTTTGCCATACATGAAAAGAATCATAATATGTCAAACCTACCCTTTTTCTCTTTGTAGTAGGATTGGCATTACCTAATTCGTAAGCGAAAGCGAATTGGGACCGTTCGTAGTTAATTAAGTTTCCAAAATACCACTATATTGGCAAAAGAATTCAAATAACAATTTTATAAGTCTAGGCTAAGCATACATTTAGTAATTAGATCTAATCTAATAGGGATGAGAAGCAATCACATACCGTCGTGAGCGACTCTGAAATCAAGAACACCTTCTTGATTGCACAAGGACTAAAAGTGAAACCTTGGGACACCACCACAAGATTACCCTACTATCCTTTGAGTTTAGGAACTCAGTTGTGAGACTGATTTCTTAATATTGGGAGAGAAAACACGGAGAGGAAAAACCCTTTGTGTTCTTGGTTATTGAGAGCGTCTGAGAGAGAGAGTGAGAGAGAGATTTGCAGAGTGAGAGCACGAATGAGGAAGCTCCAATGATATGAGGTTAACAGACTAAACTCATTAATCTGGTTAACCAATATTCATTAACTATGGGTCACTCCACTAAAGACCCACAACTGAACTCTTCTCACTGTAGAATATTTCCGTGTCCATGTATATAGACCAATACTGGTAAGTCAATCCTTCAAGAGTGTTCATAATTACAGCTGGGTCAAATTACCGTTTTACCCTTGTGTTACCTTTGTCTCCTTAAGTATTAGTGCTCCTCTAATGAACAATTTGTTTATGGTCCAACCAGTAAACAGAAAGTCCCTCTCGAGCCAATGAGAGGACACGATCCCTTTGTTCAAGACCCAGAGTCATCACTTAAGGGAACACTCATCTACTTCTCTTAGAAACGGGAAGAAGTGAATTCTATCTTGTGTTGTCATGTTCCCAGCCCCCCACTCGGTCTTGTCCCCAAAATGATAGGCTTATTGAGTCGGTGTGCTGGCCACTCTCACCCATACAAATCAAAGGACAATCCCTTGTGAGAAGGAGTTCATGACACACTCAGGATTAAAACTGAGTTACCTAGGTCATCTTATTGAAACAGTAATCTAACTAGTTAACGGTGTTACATTTAGTAGTTTACTATTTCGTGGTTCGATCTTTTGCAAACTTATTGCATAGGATACCCCCGCTCGCATGTCTACTACATGGACGCTTTGGATCAATACGTCTGTATCGAATACAAAGTGGGTCGTATCACATAGTGTTACTAGGATAAGGTACCCAACCTTATCCATGTACTATAGACCTTTGGGATTTTTGTACGGATGACCTTCTAAAATAGGCGGAAATGATAAATGCTCCACCTTTTCAAAACAAGGATATATGTCCTTTTGTTTGCGTCAGCATGCTAGTAAAATTACTATTTTACTCTCTACTCTAACCTCGCTCTCTCTCGCTACTCTCTCTATAGCTTCTCGCTCTCTCTCCAATTTCTCTCTCCAATCTCTTGCCCTCTCTCCAATCTCTCTCTTGCTTCTCGCTCTCACTCCCACTCTCGCTCTTTCTCTCCAATTTCTCCCTCCAATCTCTTACTCTCTCTCTAATTTCTCTCTCCAATCTCTTGCTCCCTCTCCAATCTCTTGCTCCCTCTCCAATCTCGCTCTCGCTCCAACCTCTCGCTCTTAAATGCCTTACATGCGCGTTTTCATATATAGAGTAAAATGGTAATTTTGCTAGGATGATGACGTCAGCAAAATGAAATATATATCCTTATTCTGAAAAAGGTAGGGCATTTTTCATTTTGGCCTCTCAAAATGGGTCATCCACACAATTGTTTCTAGACCTTTTAGGTTGTTACTTGAATATTGATCCTCGTATGTCCCCACATACTAGTTCAAGTTACATATAAACAACCTTGGATCTTAGTTTGTTGGATTTGAGTCAATTGTGCAATTTTAAACTTAAAATGACAATAACACTTTATTGCAGAAGATCTCAATAACATTTTATTGACACAAATATACAATTCGTTAACATTTACTATTTACGAGTTTTAGGGCATAAAACCCAACACTCTCTGTACAAAAACCTGCCATATAAAAGAATATAGGAAAAAATACAAAGTAGTATAAGGATTATTACAATTCATCCTCAAAACTTACAAAATAAATAAATAAATAAATAATAATAATAATATAATTAAGCCAATTAATCTCTACTATATTAAAAGGGGCTAAGAGGGGAGAATTTTTACATTCCCTTATTGCCCTTAAAATTTTTTATAATGACTATTTTGTCCTTCTATCATAAGAGGGGAAAATCTTTTGTTTCCTCTTTTGCCCTTACTTTTAAAGTAAATTCCCATTTTACCCTTTTGCGGATGGGACACGACTCTTTTGAGTGTAAGTTTCCATTGAGTCCAATAGATGCAATTGATGTCGACGAAATGCGACTGTTCATGTAAAGATGGTTACACATTGAATTGGTAAATCCATTCGTGTATATGTGTGATCCATGTATAAGAAAAATATATATAATATATAATTGTCAAAATAACAAACTATATGAAAATTTGTCCAATAGGTGCAATAGATGTCGATAGGATACGACTTTTCATATGAAGATGGTTACACATTGAATTGGTGCATTCATTCGTGTATAGGTGCTATCCCATGTATAAAAAAGAAAATATATAATTGAGAAAATGTCAATTATATACAAATTAATACATTTTAAGTAAAGAAACTTAGATGTTTGAAAAATAATAATAATAATAATAACCACAAAAGCCTAAAATTTATTAAGTTTTTTTTTTTTTTTGAAAGAAAAAATTATTAAGTTATTATTAAAAAAAAAAAAAACCTTATTAATTAATAAATGCATGCATAATTTTAAATATGAAATTAAAATTTTCAAATACCAAAATAATTGAACACACTCTCAGTTTTTCTAATTAAATAGTTTAATTAATTCTTCATTAATCATAAATACAAGAACTTTTAATATTTATATTTAAATTTATGCAATTGGTTTTAGTGGAAAGTTTTTAATACTATTAATTATTTATGTAACAATATTAGCTACTTAAAATTTAGAGTAGATCGGTAATCTTTATTGTTTTGCTTATAACTTATATTATAAGTTTTTTTATCTTAGAAAAGACAATTTAACATATTAAAAATTAATTATTTGTAGAATTTCATATTGTTTTATTTCTATTCTTGATATGATAATTATTAAATTTATTGTCAAAGTTTAAATTAAAAAAATATGTTCAACGTTGGTGTTTGTTTATATTATGTCTATATACATACTATATAATAAGAAATTCTTTATTTTTATCACTAACTTTCAAAAGTTTATGATAATTAAACTAAAAATTATATGGTATTTGTTTATTACATTACATATACTAAAAAAGTTGCTATTTTCTCTTATTCTAATTTAAGATCATACGATTCCACGTGCATTGCAAGTGTTACTTGACTAGTATCACAAAATGTGCAAAAATCATTGAACTATAAATGGTTACAATCAAGTCTTCAAACTTATAGGATTGTTACAATTTAACCTATATTCTTTTTTAACTTAATAAAATTTTAAAAATATAATACTGATAATAAAAGAATTGGTTTTCAAATTGATATATTAAACTGTTATCTCAACTTGAGAATTTTTTTAAAAAAATATAGATGTAAGAAATTTGGTTATATTTGTAACAATTATATAGTTTAAATGGTTTGATTGAAATAATCTATTATAGTTGAGAGTAGTTTGTGCATTTTGTGATATTTAAGAAGTCGATTGATCAAATTACTGTAATTTTGAAAGTTGGATTATCATAATGTAAAAATAGAGAGAAAGAAATCTGAATCAATACTTCGTTATTGGGTAGAACTGAAAGCATGACTATATATAACTTTACATGATAATAGCTAACTAACCCATGACTCCACATCCCATAATAACAGGGATTACAAAACTAGAATATAGGAAATAACAAACTAACAACTAAAATGACGTGATAACTTTAACACACAATCCATAGTTTAGTATTAGTTTTTCGAATCAATCCGAATATAGTTAAGTGGATAAGACATCGATTATCATCTCAAAAGTCGATAGTTCAATCTCTCACTCTTACAATTGTTCAACTAAAAACTAATAAAGTATTAGTTTTCGCATCTTTTTTAAATTTTGTACACATCTTGTAAGAGCAAATATATCTTTTAAAAAATTTAACCAAGTCATAATTAGATCACAAATGACACTCTTTAAACCACCGGATGTGAACTCAAGTTCAAACTATTTTAAGACCTATTTTGTTCTATGAATTTCAAATATGTCCCTATTAACCGATAAACTCTTTAAAATTTTATTTTTTACCGAATTATTGTATTTTGTTTATAACAAATAAATAATGTGACTTCAATTGTCATAACTCATAAGTACACTATTTTAGGCCCGACTCCAAAGTGATCCTTGCCAATGTCGATTCCCTTGCGCATCTGTGGTCGGGGTCACTTCCTTCTCCAAATGCCCTAGAGAAGGAAACAAGGTAGTGCATAATCTCGCGCGTTTAGCAGCTGGGTTTCAGCCGGCGATTCTCGTCGTCCGTTGTCGTCAATGAGCCGTTAGTTATTTTTGAGCCTCTCCCCTCTTCCACGTTGGAAGAGCATATTTTTTGTTGGGATATGGCTTTACCTTTTTGGGTATCCCTTCAATTAGAGAGGAAGTGTCTGTACCTAACTCTCCTGGTTGTTATTAATGCAATTTATTTTAAAAAAAAAAAAAAAAAAACACTATTTTAGGTCAATGTTTACAAATTTATGATTCATGGTCAGCACATATATATTATTTTTATTATTTTATTATTTGTAATATATGTGTGTGTCCTTGATAGAGCTGCGTGATTCTTTTTTATATAAAATATGGATAGCCAGGATCCCTTTTTTATATTTAAAATATGAACGGCTAACATGTTTTATTTAAATAAGAATCTTTCCCATTTTAATAATTATTTTTAAATCTATTATTCTATTATAATTTTAAATAGCTGATTTGACACAGGATTAAATCATAGTCGGTTTAAAATTTATCAGAGTTTTTAATTTCCCACTTCGTCTTTTCGTACGTCATTTTTTCTCGTATATTTCATTTTTCGTGGTTTTTTCTCCTCCATTTTTCATTTTCCTTATCTTTTTTCTCAATCCTCTATTTTTCTGTCCTTTTTAATTTTTTCCTTCCTTTTCAATTTTTTTTTTTTTTTTGAAAAAATACATTTTTAGTTCATGAAGTTTGGGTTAGATTTCATTTTGGTCCTTGAGTTTTCAAACTCAACAATTTAGTCCATGAAATTTGGTTTTAATTTCATTTTGGTCCCTCCATCCAATTTTCCGTTTTAACGGATTGCTGACGTGACAAAATTTTTTTATTAAAAAAAATTATTTTTTAAGTTTTTTTAAATATAAACATAATAAAATAATAAATATATTATTATTTTATAATTTTTTTATTTATTTCCCCCTCCCTCCTTCTTCTTTTTTTCTTCCAACCAATCCCTTCTTCTTTCTTCCACCTAACTCCTTCTTCTTCAACCTTTCTTCGGCGATTGTCAACACCAATGAGTCATTTTTTAATCTCTCTACATCCGTTTGACACAAATTAAATTCACCCACAATCAACCATTCAATTTTCTCCTAAGACATAAGTTTTTTTTATCAATATCCTCCTCGAATGAAACATACTCAAGATTTTAATAAGAATAATTAAAGCCAACAAGAGCATAGCTCAACTGGCATAAAGTTTACTGATAACCACAAGGTTTGTGGTTTGAATCCCCCACCCCACATATTGTCAAAAAAAAAAAAAATTAAAAAAGAAATTTGAGAGCCTTTTATATCCAATTTATTTTACAAGTGTGTCGAAACTATATTTAAAATATGTAAATGAAACATAGTTCAATTGATCAAATTTTGATGGAATGAGAGAGAATTTTTTAAAATGAAATAATTTAATTATTTTAATTTATTAGAATTTTTAATTAATTTTTTTATTCGGTTTAGGATTTTTAATTCCTCACTTTATTTTCATTTTTTTTCCTCTATTATTCCTTTTATTTTATTTCTCATGTGAATAATTTTATACTTGAAATATATAATCTTTTTGGGTATTAAGTCTTCAAGTGTCACTATTTGATTTTTCTTTGATTTGAATGTTAGGATTGCAAATTTCAAACTAAAGATTTGATAATCTTTTGAAGATATCTACCATTTAAATTAGACGGATTTTCGATGGGATGCACATAATCTTTGATTTGAAAAAAAAAAACCACACCTTTTTAGTATATTCTTTATTTCGTACTTTATCCTTTTTCATTTAAAATTATATAATTGGTAGTCTACCCACCAATTATGGAAGAAGAGTGTTTTGAAAGGGAAAAGTCTAAGGAAAACAAGGGAGAGATTTTGATTTCAAAGATTATCAAATCAAAAGATTATACGTTATGCTGTTTTTTTTAAAAAATAAAATAAAAAATTATGCATTGCCAAAATTTTTTTAGACCTATTCGTAACATTAGTTGAATATTTAATATGTGGGTGTTTTTTTCTTTTAATTTAATTAATTAGTAATAAATAATAAATAAATAATGAAAATTAATTATTCAAATTAAAAAAAAGGATAAGAGCAAAATAAGGACATATAAATTATAGATATATAGACACAGAGGAAAAAGAAAAAGCAAACTTAAAAAAATATAACTTAGAGATATATATTAGAAAGAAAAAAAAAATCTAATCATTCTTTTGAGAGAGATATAAAAAAGAGTTAAAAAAAAGAACATACTCATTAGGTTAAAAAAGAAAATTGAAAAAATGGTTAAAAAAAGAGGTGGTTTATTGAAGAGAGACAGGCATCTTGGAGGTGTCTCTTCAACATAAGTGACATGCTCTAGCGATCTGCTGAATGACAAATGGTTGCGTTTCGACAAGAAATACAATGCGTCAGTTTTCTAAATATTTTCAAATACACCTTTTTAGTTTTTTCTATAATTTTTTTTAATTTTAATTTTTTACTTTTCTAAAAAAAAATCCCTCTTTGAACTTACATGAAATACAAATTTGGAATCATTATAAATTTAAAAGTAAAAAAAAAATGCGTTTGTAAATATCTAGTAGAAATAGATAATGACACATTAATATCTTAGAAAACTTCAACATGTGAACGTCAGCAAAATGACGTCACCCTATGTACAAGTGTATTACGAGAGTCTATCATAAGCTGTGATTTGCCACACATAAATATCCCTAGCATATTTCAACATGTGTCGACAGATGATTTTTTATTTTTTATTTTTTTTTCTTTTTTGAAGAATTTAAATCATTTTGTTGAGTGGAAGGTTGAGGAATCATTTTTGATTATTTTATTTATTTATTTATTTTTTTGAGAATAATCCTCTTTGAATTTATAATGGATTGATTCTGATTTACCATTCATGAGTTGTCTGGATATTATATTTTTAATGCCTTTTTCCTATTAGATTTAGAAGAGCTGATTCTTAAACTTAGTTCTAGCGTGTGGAAGAGTTGAATTAATGACATATATTAATAATTCAGCATAGAGGTTTTGTTAAGTGGGGGAACTTGTAGACAAGAGCTAGTGTCATTAAAAAAATCTTTTGAAAATTTATGAAATAGCTCCAGGTGAATGCATTAACTATTCTAAATTCGCTATCTTGTTTTCTCAAAAGGTTAATAAGGATAGGCGGTTGTTTTTAAATAGTATTCTTGGTGTGTAATATTGTAGATGATTTTGGAAAATATCTTGGGGCCCCTCAGTTTTTTTTTTTTTTTTTAAATAAATCTAAAGACTTTAGGTATGTAATGGATAAGGTTTGGAAAATTGTTAAGAGGTGGAATAGTTCTCTGTTTTCTATTGCTGGGAAATAAATTTTAATTAAAAGTATTGGTCAAGCTATACCATCATATATGTAATGAGTGTCTTTAAGTTTCTTAAAGCATTTATGTGATGAGATCACTGGGAGCTTTGCTAGGTTTTGGTGGGGATTTAGTGATAAAAAGAGGAGGATGCATTGGTGTAAATGTGACGCCCGAGGTTAGGAGGGGTACATGAATGAACTGATACCACATCCGAATGAGAGGGATCATGAGGACATGAAAGTATGGTCAAGATAAGCTTAAAAGAATTGATAGATACTACCTATACCAACAAGGTGCACCTTTCTTTTCGGTGGCTCAATCATAGGAACTTTTGTAGGATCGTATGGCAACACTAGAGGGGGGTGAATAGAGTTGCTTAATAAAATTTAAAACTTTTTGCTAAATTAAAAGGAATTGATTTAAACTAAATAAATTTAATAAGCACTATAAAGCATAAAGTATGCTAGAAATATTTGACAATTTTCCTAGGCATGCAATCTACTCATAAAAATGAAATAGTGGAAATTAAAAGAGTAGAGAGAAAGAGATAACACCAGGAAATTTTAGAGTGGTTCGGAAATTCCTACTCCACTCCCCAAGACTCCTTCTTGGGTATTTTACTGCAACAGCTCTCTTACGGGTGAGAACCAAACCGACTCTTTTTCAGGTTCAAGAGTAAACCTTTACCGATCCTTTTACAGGTTCAGGACCTAACCTATACCGATCTTTTTAAACGGGTTCAAGATCAAACCACTAGGATCCTTTTTAACTGGGTTCAGGATCAAACCACTACAAATCCTTTTTCGGGTTCAGGATCAAACCACTCACTCAATTCCCAAGGTGCACCCACACCTTATTACAAGTTCCCAATGATAAAAGAAGAAAAGAAGCTCACAAAATAAAATACCTCTTGAAGGCTAATTACACAAGGTTGAGCACTCACAATAATAAAACCTCACAAAATAACAATAGGCCAATTTAGGAGCAAGGGAGGAATTTTGACAAGAATGGAGAGTAAGGAGACTTGAGAGTTTAAGACTTTAATGTCTTTGAGTGTGTTGGAGGAGAAGAGAATGACTCAATTTATAGATGGAGAAATTGAATTTTAGCCATTGGATTAAATTCAAATGGATGGTGAAGATTTAATTTTATAAAAAAGGAAATGATTTGAATTTAAAAATGAGATTGAGAATATATTGAAATTAAGAGATTTTGAAATTAAGAATGAAATTTGAAAGATTGAAATTGGGAGATTTGAGAATAAAATGGGGATTTGAAAGGTTATGAAATTTGGAAAGAATTCAAATTTGAATGAGGTGTAATTGATGAATTTTGGAGAAATTTGGATGAAGGAAAATAAAAAAATGAAGCTAAAAAATTTCTCAAAAATAGTTGAAATGCTCTCCAAGATGAGTAGAATTTTTTAGAATTTTTTCACATTTTTTTCGGAATTTTTTCCAGCCTCAAATAGACCAAAAATGGCTAAACTAGCCGTTGGCTGCCACGTGTCGCTCTCTGATTGGCTGTAATAAAAGAAAATCAAAATTAATAATAAAATAATATTATATTCAAGAGTTGACCATTTGACTTTCTTTATTATTAAAGAAATTCGACTGCCACGTGTCACAATATCATTGGACCACGCACCGACACGTCATTTGCCACGTCACCGCCACGTCAGCAAAATGGACCGTTTTGGATTGCCACATCATCCGCCACGTCAGTGCCACGTCATCAATGTGTGACCGTTTGTGCGCCACGTCGGATGCCACGTCATCATGGTGCCATGTGTCATTGCCACGTAGGATTTTCTCTTCCAATCTTCTTTTGCTTATAACTTTCTCGTTTGAACTCCGATTCGAGCGATTCAAGATGCGTTGGAATCGTCTTTCCGAGCTCTACATTATGAACACTTTAAAACACTAAAATCATTAGTAAATTAAAGTTTGTTATCATCAAAACATATAGTATGATTGAAGCTCGTAAAGCTAACAACTTTGAAGTTAAGCGTGCTTGGCTTGGAGGAGTTCTATGTTGGGTGACCTCCTGGGAATTAGGAACATTTCCAATAACCCTAAACCCTAATTTTGGGTCGTGATCTTGTTATTAAAGGGGTTCGGTATAGAGTTGGGAATGGTTAATATCCGAAGCCAGTGGATTAATCAATTATCTGGAGAACTTTTTGTTGCGAATCTGAAGAATTCTTCAGTTGTTGATATGGATTCTCGTTCAGATGTTGGCATCCTCCCCTGTTGGTTTTTGAAAAGTGAATGTTGTTGGGATTTATATCCTAAAACTCGTGGATAGTAAATATAACAAAGTTAATTATGATACAATAATGTAACAGATAGTATTGCAAAGCATGCTAGACTGTCAAGATTATGTGAGATTTGGGTGAGTAATATCTCGCATTGGATTTGTATGTTGGTCGATTCCGACCGTTTTTCCTTTTGCCCATATGGCGTCATAATATTTCTTTTAAAAAAAAAAAAAAAAAAAGTGGAGGAACTTGTAGAATCTATAAATCACATATAGAATTTGTTCTTAATCGATTTCAAGGTTTTGGTTCTAAACAGGGATCAAATATGAGAATTTAATTAGAGATTATAACTAACTTTACTCGAGAAAGATAACTATAAATTATAAATTTTGCCAACAAATCCTGAAGGATAATAATGGATGATTATTTGAGACGTCTTTATAAATCAATTATTATTATTATTATTATTTTTTAGTTCAACAACATTTGGAGTAGACAGATTCAAACCTCTGACTTAGGGTACATGCCAATTACCATTGAGTTATGTCCACTTTGACGTATTTATAAATCAATTAGATGAAATCAAATCTTAAAAGCCCTTTTTTTTTATCTCATTATCTTTATTAGCTTGAATTTCTATATCTTTTAAATTGATTGATCTAAATCTATAGTCAAGCCAATCAATCACAGTACTTGCGAAGATTTCTACTCCCAATCTTAGGGGACAACAATTCATTTTCTCATTATTTAGATTAAAATTTGACCCATACATATTATAATTTTTGCAACAACATCGTAAAACTGTAGATGCTTTTTTAAAAAAAAAAATAAAATACTAGTACCTAATCACATGCTCAACCAAGCTCCTCAACCTAATCATTTAAAAAGTTAGCTTAATTAACTAGTTTAGCCCTATATAATGAGGAGGGTTAGGATTATTAACGATTAAATAGAGATTTGATCTAAGTTTAAGTTGAAATTTGAAAAGAAGTCAAATGAGGTCAAGTTAAGAAGTTAAGATTTTCAAAAAAAAAAAAAAAAAAGTTAAGAAGTTAAGGGCCCGATTGATAGCGTTCTCGTTTTTTATTCTTGTTTCCCGTTTCTCCTTTCTTGTTTCTTGTTTTTTGTTTTTTAAGAACTATAAAAAAAACATGTTTGATAATTATTTATGTTTCTTGTTTCGCTAAAAAAAGAAACTGAAACAGTAATGTGTTTGATAATTGATTCTTGTTTCTTTTTTGTATTGAAATAAAATTTTGTACATAAAATATAAAAAAATATATAACATACATTAAAATAAATATAAAACTATTATAGAGAGTTTATAGTATTATTTAGTTCGAACACACAAAAAAAAAAAGAAAGATTATATCCTTCAAAAATGTTGTTCAAATTTGATTTGCAATGTCATCTTTCACTGATCTGACCAATTTATTTTTAACGATATTCGTTTACACAGGTTAGTTCAATTAGATTAATTTGTTATTTACAAACTTTGTAAATTTTCAACGATCATTAATTTATTGCAAAACATGCTCTTCATATATATATATTTTTTTTGTGTGTTTGTGGCATTGAGACATCTATTTAAGGTTAGACAATCGAGCTTAATTTACCCACATTTCTTGAATTGAATAATTATTTTTTTTTTTACTTTAAAACTGCATGTATTTCTCATTAGCCAAGGATCTCAACACATAAGATCGGAAAGGAGGAAAGAAAATATATATATATTTTTTTACAATTAATGGCAAACTTGAAAATATCATATTAATTAATTAATTTAATAAATAAATTAAAATCCTACCAAAATTAACAAAAAAATAAATAAATATTTAAATAGAAAATAATAACTAAAAACTTATTAAGGAAAAAAGGAAAAAATATTAAAAAAAAGAAAGAGAAAGTAATAACGGAAAAGAAAAACAAAGATTAAAAAAAATAGATAAAGAAATAATGGAAAAGAGAAAAAAAGTAAAAAAAATAAGGAAGTGGTAAAAAAAATAGAGAGAAAAATGAGGAGAGGAAGCGAACTGGGTGAGAGAGATGAGTACATGCATGAAAGATGGAAAAAATAAATAGAAATAGAATTTGAGAAACTACTTTTCGTAGTTTCTAAAATTTTGCCTCTTTTTTTGGAAACGTTTCTAGAAATTTAGAAAAAGAAACAAAATGAGTTATCAAACATGTATTTTTCTTAAAAAGCGAGAAATATGAACAAGAAACAGAAAATGAGAACGTTATCAAACGAGTCCAAGATGTGTGCTTTGCGGTACATAGGCACCTTGGTGCTACACAATGCCCAAGGACACTAATTTTCAATGTAAATAATGTGTTGTTGCCAAAATCCGGATAGGGCAAAAACACACCTTGCCTTTATGTGACAACAATAGTAAATTTGTTTGGGGGGGGGAACATGTCTTGCAAGACAAGAAAACTGCACACCAGTGTGGTCCAATACTTAAGTCAACTAGGAGGTTATAAGTATAGCGAGTAATTAAGAATGAGGAAAAAGACTCCTCCTAAGTTGAAGAAGGATATGATATTTGTACCTTGTCTGTTTTAGAATTTGACCCATTTAAGGATGGTTTACGGTTGGAGTGAATCAAATTGGGTTGCTAGAGACTCACCGAGATAAGAGTGTGCAAGGCAGGTGACAACTTGCTAGGCTAAGGCCAAGACCAAGGAATTGGGCAGATCTTTCCTCGTTACGATCGAGTTTGATTCTTTATACTTATTTGGATTAACCCTATATTTGGTTCTATTATCTCCTTGATGATCGAAATTGTGCAAAATTACTTATAACCATGTGAATGAAAAATCTACAAATGAGCACATATTGCTCCCACCCTAGAGCACAAGACCGAGAATTCAACCATGAAATAAAGAAGTCTTTTGGTAAATCAACTAAAGGCATCTGAAATGGTATCTCAAAAGAAAATGAATATAGGCATTCAACAATCAACAAAGGGTAATTGTAACTAAATTGGAAAATTTTCGGAGCTTTAATAAATATAGTAGACGATGTAAAATTATTGCATAATTAACTTTCAAAATTTGCAATAAGAAATAACATAATTTTGTTTATAACACATGATTAATGTGACGTCAAGTGTTTATATCAACATAAACATATAATATAGTTATCATATAGATCAGTGAAGACAATTAGTAGTAGTTAAATATTGCACCATAAAATAACCTAAATTTTCTTAAAGGTCAAGGACAAAAGTAGACACTTATAAAATTCAAAAACTAAATTTCCGTTTGATAACCATTTGGTCCCCATTTCATAACCATTTGATTTTTGGTTTTTGGTTTTTGAAAATTAGGCTTGTTTTCTTTAAATTTTCTCACAATAGTTTTCATTTTTGTTAGAGACATACTTGAATTCTTAACTAAATTCTAAAAACAAAAACAAGTTTTTGAAACTTCTTTTTTTAGTTTTCAAAAATTGGTTTGGTTTTTGAAAACATGGGAAGAAGGTAGGTGAAAAGCCAAAGAAACTTAGAGTTGGGAGTGGTGTTTATAAGCTTAAAAACCAAAAACCAAAAATAAAAAACCAAATGATTATCAAATAGGGCCTTGGTTTTTTGTTTTTGGTATTTGGTTTTTGAAAATTAAGCTTATAAACACTAATTCAACCTACAAGTTTCTTTGTTTTTTCTAATACATTCTTTCTATGTTTTCAAAAACTAAGCCAAATTTTGAAAACTTAGGTCCTGTTTGATAACTATTTGGTTTTTGGTTTTTGGTTTTTGAAAATTATGCTTATTTTCTTCCAATTTCCTTACAATGGTTTCATCCTTATTAAAGACACACTTGAGTTCTTAGCCAAATTTAAAACAAAAACAAGTTTTTGAAAACTATTGAAAATATGGGAAGGAGGTAGATAACAAAACAAAGAATCTTGTAGGTGCATGTAATGTTTTAAGCTTAATTTTTAAAAACCAAAAACCAAAAACCAAATGGTTATCAAACGGGGCCAAAAAAATAGTTTTCAAAAACTTGTTTTTGTTTTTGGAATTTGGCTAGGAATTTAAATGTGTCATTTGACAAAGATGAAAATCATGGTATGGAAATTTGGGGAAAACAAACATAATTTTCAAAAACCAAAAACCAAAAACTAAGGCCCTGTTTGATAACCATTTGGTTTTTGGTTTTTGGTTTTTGAAAATTATGTTTGTTTTCTCCTAGATTTCCAACTATGGCTTTCATCCTAGTTAAAGTTGCATTTGAATTTCTAGCCAAATTTTAAAAACAAAAACAAGTTTTTGAAAACTAATTTTTTTTTTCCAAAACTTACAGGTGATCAAAGTATGTGTGTATAAGCTTAATTAATTTTCAAAAATCAAAAACCAAAAACCAAATGGTTATCAAACGGGGCCAAATGGTTATCAAACGAGGCCTAAAAATAATTATTTTTAAATTTTTAGAAATTAAAATTAAGAATAAAAACTAATAAAAAGAAAGACTAAAGCGAAAGTCGGTTTAATTGGATTTTTTTTTTAATTTCAATTTTGTAGTATTTCAAAAACCTCTCAGGAAATTGAAAACCGAACCCAAGCAATCCATGTAAAATTTGTATTTTAGCTTCGATCCCTCCTCGTGATCACTGTCCCCCTCTCCCAAAATTGATGCAACAGTGACACGAACCATTATAAAAGCCATGCATGCAGCCGCCCTATTGGCCACTTGGCACTTACGTCGACTCCATTTTTGTTTTTAAGTTTTGTTTCTTTCTGTTTCTGCTCAGTTCGATTTCGATTCTCTCCATAAATTAAACAAAATCGAACAGTCGTCAACATTTGAATTTTTCTTTTTCTTCTAATTTTAAGATTTGAACTTTGAAGTACAAAAGTCAGATCATTAGTAATTTAATACGAGCTATGTTCAAATTCGCTTCGTTAACAATATTATTATTTTATTAATTTTAATATATTTTTTCATTCTTGTCCTAATGTTTTAAACGTTAAGGGACTATTTGGCCCAAGGATTGGCTTGAATTGGTTTGGATTGGAAAGAGATACCCTTGTTTGGTGGGCTGGGATTTGGGTGGGGTTGGAATGGAAGTGTGGGAATGTGGATTCCAACCCATTTCCTACATTTTGGTGGATCCCACTATTTCTCTCTCCATTTTTCTTTATAATTTTGATGGGACCCACCATTTCTTTTTCTATTTTTCCACATTTTGGTGGGTCCCACTATTTCTCTCCCCATTTTTCTTCATAATTTTGATGAGACCATTAATTCCAACTCAAATCCAGCGCACCAAACACAGACATCATGATTCTCAAGATTCTAGATGCCAGCAAAATATTCTCATGAGAATCACATTCCAGCAAAATATTCTCATGGGAATCACATTCCATTTCATTCCATTCCAAACCTATTCAATTCCAGCGCACCAAACAACCCTAAGTTATATAATATACGCTACCTTCATATTATTTTATAAAATTTTAATATGTTTTCCATTATCGTCCTTATAGTTGCTAGATTATATATATATATATATATATATATATATATATATATATATATATATATATATATATATAATATAATATGAATAGATGATTTATTTACTTTAGTAAGAATTATTCTAGGTGGAAAATACTATTTGGGTTCATGTACTTTTAATTTTGTTCCATTTTCGTCTTTGTACTTTTTAATCTTAGTTTTAGTTCATGTACTTTCAGTAAAGCTTAAAATTGGTCTCTCTAGTGAGTTTATTGTTAATTTTTCTTTAAAAACTAATCTCTATTAGCCTTTCAGACCCGTCCCAAAATGAGATGGGACACTGTGATACCTTTTCAAAACGTGACCCTGAAATATTTTATAACAAAGACAAAATTTTAAAATATCAAAATTCATTGTATTATACGATTGTTTCTTAAAAAAAACAAAATATATGAAACTAAGAAAATGTCACCAAGCAACTATATAATAGTGATATTTTATTTAAAAAGTGTCATCATTCGAACTAGTTGAGTCTAATATAATTGAAGAAAGATTGAAACTAGAGTGGGGATAAATAAGTTTTTTTTTCGTTAAACCCCATAAATTTGGTACTTTTTTTAGGGACAATTGATTACAATTGAATTTCTAAGATGATAAGGGGGAAAATTAAAAGGTTTTATGTTTAATTTAGCATGAGAATTGACACGAGAAGGAATTGAAGGAGTTTTTCCTGAAGATAAGAGAGAAATGAAGAGGTGAGAAAATGAATTTTTTTTGTCTAACTTCTGTCAATTTTTTTTTTCGATTATGCAACTTTTTTAATTTGGAGCCCCTGAATTTTGGGGGTCCTGTGATGAGTCACAACCCACACATGCTAAAAGGATGGCCTTGTAGACTTCACTACAAGAAATTTCAGATCTGCCGACGTAGTCTTTCTCGACGCAGGAAAAACGCGTCGAAGAAGCCATCTCTCTCGACGTCGTCGAGAGAGATTGTACTTCTCTCGACGGCGTCGAGAGAGGTACAAACCGTGACCCTTGTGTGATTTGAAATAGCATCTCTCTCGACGTCGTCTCAACGGCGTCGAAAGAAGTAACATCTCTCTCGACGTCGTCTTAACGGCGTCGAGAGAAGTAACATCTCTCTCGATGCCGTCTTAAGGGCGTCGAGAGAAGTACAATCTCTCTCGACGTCATCTTGCCCCTAATATTTTACAAACTTTTAAATGGTATCTTCACCATTTAAATTCACATTGTACATGACTACTAAGGTTTTCCTTGCATTAATGGTGATTTATTTCTCCTACTTCTCTTAAAGTTTTTATTGTTCGTTGGTTTGTTGCTATCCTGCAGTTATGGTAGCACATTGCATGTATTTTGCATGTATTTTGCTTGTAAACTTGGGGAAATTGGGTCAATCCCAAGTGTGAAAGGTATAGAAAATTAGGGATGATTGCTATCCCTAATTTTCATACTAAAAAACAACATGTACTGAAAACAAATAATTGTACGGATCAACCCGTATCTCGAGGCAAACTATAGATCTATAAATCTATATCTTCGAGCCGACAATGAAGCCCACGCCTAGGCCTCTTGTCAGAACAACTTCAGAAGCATAGTTTGAAAAAATGCACAACCTTGAAACTAACCTTCTTACCATCTCCAACAGGTTTTAATATCTAACAACGATGAGTAGGGAGTGGATTAAACTAAGAGACAAGTTCTCAACTGAGTATAGAGAAGGGGTAGCGCAATACCTAGAAATAGCAAAGTTTCACGTTACCAATCTAGGATGCTCCCACACAGGATGGGTCCGCACCGCTCGAGCCACCAGTCATTGTTGAAGATGTATTGGGTAAAAGGCGGGGCCGTGTGAAAGGAATGGGATGGGGGCCGGAGCCTCCGAAATCAACGAAGAGTGGCTGATCCTCAAGCTTAGGACCCACACAACGTGAGCTTGAACAGGAGCAAATAATATTGAATCTAACTTCGCAGGTAAAAGAATACAAAGACCTTACCAACAACATGATGCAACGTCAGTCACAACAGGAAGACAGTCTGACATCGTTGACAAATATTATTAAAGAAATGAGGGAATCACGTGAGGAGAACACGCAAAATTAGGTATGCCCTCAATTTAAATTTTGCAATTATCTTAATGTAGTATGATTTAATCAATATGTAGAGTTGTTAATACGAGACCTAGCTCGTATGCTGATTGTTGTGGAGTTCTGTTGAATTGAAGTATGGGGGAGTTAATTGAAATATTATAGGAGTGTTATTTTTATGTTTGTAGGTGTTTTAAAAATTTTGGGTTAGCCATATGTATGTCGTTATGCTGCCGAAATTTCTGGATAGTTGTTAATACTTATTTACATGTTTAGCATGGAACCTATCGAAAGTTTTCATTGATATGAGTTTGGATGATAAGAAATTTTTTTCATATTTGGTCTAATGCAGCTAGATGAGCATGATTCTTTCTAAAGGAAAAACTAGGAAGGTTGTTGGGTGGTTTTGTATTGTAGTTAAGGTATGTTGTGTGTGTTTCCCTTGTACAGAAGTTGTTCTATTCCTCTTTTTGTTTTCAAAACCACTTTGTTTACTTGAATCCTGAATTTCCATCACCAGGTGTTCGGGGAGGATCACAAGGCACTTCACATTGTTCAGAAGCACGTGAGTTCAAGTTGATTTTCTCAATGGTGGAGCTAAGGAAGTTTTTTTTAATCTTTAGTTGTCTTTAGGTTGTTTTTTTTGTTTCGGATCACATGACTTTAAGTTGATTTTATCAATGGTGTATGTTGGTGTATGTTGTTTTTCTGAAGTTCATTTTTGGTCTCTCTTTCTGGATATTGATGTATAAAGTAGTTTTAGATAATGACACTGGTCGAATTATATATACACTGTTTTGTGAAACGAAACCCACACAATTTGTCTACTTCTTTCGGCTATTATTGAATTGACAATTTCTCTTTAGGGTTAAGAATAAAAAAAGAAGTTTAATGATGATAAATATAATGGGAATCGAACAAAAAAGATTATCTAATACAATTAGTCAAAAAAAAAAAACATGTTCTGCTGACGCCATACACATGGCGTCGGCAGAATTTCATCTAGCCAATTTCTGCCGACGCCGTTTACATGGCGTCGGCAGAAATTGACCGATTTGCTCCCACGCATTGTTCTCTCGACGCGGTTTTACGGCGTCGAAAAAAACTGTTTCTGCCGACGCCGTTGATAACGGCGTCGACAAAAATTCTACCGACGGGGTTCTTCCGACTATCTTCCCGATGCACCAAACGGTGTCGGGAGAACTTCTGCCGACGTCGAATAGGACTTCTGCCGACGCCGACGCGTGTCTGGAAAGGGTAAATTTCTTGTAGTGCTTTCATTCTTTAAATTTTAGAAACATGTTCACATTGTGTCTTTTTTTTTTTAGGAAAATTAATATTATTATTTAACCAATTTCGATAAAAATTAACTTTAAACTTATGATAGAGATCAATTTTAAGCTTTATTAAAAATACAGAGACTACAATGGAACAAAGTTCAAAATATAGGGACCAAAATGATATTTTAACCATTATTTTATATTTGTGATCCATTAGAATTGAAAATGAAAGATTTGATTTGATTTTAAAACCTAATTTATTTAAGATTTAGGCTTAATTACAATTTTAGTCCATATAGTTTTCACATTCCTTTAAAATATTCATTTTAGTTCTTCAAGATCAGATTTTGGAGATAAGTGAGTCTGATCAAGGTTAGATTGGATTTGCATAAGAGCTTGGACTATTTGGAATGATCGAAATAATGTGGTTCATGGAAATTCAACTTCAGTTTTAAGCGAATGATGTGAATGGGTTCATCGATATGTCCAAGCTAAGAGTTCCAACTTGCTAATCTTTGTGCAAAGAAGAAAATAGTTTGGGACATTTAGGACCACTATTGGTAGCCAAGCTGAGAATACAAACGTAATCTATATGGATGCAACATGCGATGCTAGTGGCCATGTGTATGGTTTTGGGGCATTGATACAGGACACTCATGGAGAAGTAGTTGCTACAATGCATAGAGATTACCCATCGTTGATGTCTCCATTATGTACAGAGGTCCGGGCAATTCTGGAAGGACTCAAGCTAGCCAACAGAATGGAGAATCAGGAGGTTCTTCTATTTTCTGACTCCCCCTAAGCTTAATTTCAATGTTAAGTGGGATGGAAGACAAAGCTGCTGAAGTACATTCACTTCTATATGGGACATTGAGGTCCTCAAAAGGAGTTTTCGAGATATTAAATTCCTACATACCAACGGTGATCAAAATTGTATTGCTCATCAATTAGCCAATCTGGGTTTAGGTTCACCTCTGAAACTATGATTTTGAGAAGTCACTGTTCGCACGTAACTTCGGGGATGGAGACACGTGGAATAAACAATATATTTGTATTGATGTAATATGCGTGTGGGTGTACAATCTCTAACTTTTATCCTCTGATTCTCTCTCTTATGTGTGTTTGATTGTGTTTCACTCGAGGGCTGGAACGCTTGATCTCGAGTTTGAAGCTTCAATGGATTCTTGGAGCTTGAAGTCTTCCAGTCTTGAAGGAGTCTTCAATCTTCAAGAAGTGTTGATGTCCTGAAGAGTCTTTGATCTTCAAGGAGTGTTGAAGTCTTGAAGAGTGTTGGGTCTTCAAGAAATGTTGATGTCCTGAAGAGTTTTTGATCTTCAAGGAGTGTTGGAGTCTTGAAGAGTGTTTGGTCTTCAAGGAGTGTTGAAGTCTTGAAGAGTGTTTGGTCTTCAAGAAGTGTTCAACACTTGAACTTATGGATTGCAGAGAGTCTTCGGTCTTCAGACTTGGTGGAGTCTCTCTGAATTCTTTGGTTCTGCTTGAGAGCTTTGAAACTCTGAACTCTTGTCTTTGTGAGAGTGTAGAATTTCTGAACCCTTGAAATGGTGGAGAACCCCTCTATTTATAGAGTTCTTGCTGGATGGGCCCTGGTGACTTTTGGGCCTAACAACTTGGGCTTGGGTTTTATTGGTCTTGGGTTCAACTATTTGGTCTTGGGTATGGTTTATATTTGACCCAAAACCAGATTGACCCAAATATTTAAAAGACCGAAATTTGATCCAATTAATTATTTTCTTTAATTAATTGGTCAAATTAATTAATTTGATCAAAATAATTTATTTTTAATTAATTGATCAAATGGACATTTGGCTCTAAAAATTTATAATTGGCCAACTTTGTCTTCAAATTAAATTTGGGACACATGTCAATTTATAATTGGTCCCAAATTTAATTATTTGTAATTTTGTCATTAATTTTAGATAATGACGTGGCAATTTGTGATTGGACAAAATTTCTCCTTCAACAAATGCCCCCTTTTCGAGATTTAGGCACAAGTTATGTGTGAGTGAATCTCGAAAAAGATGTTTTGGAATAAAAATGCAAGGTATTTGTTCTTGACTTTGACTCCATTTGGTGTGTCAATTTAATCAAAATATGAATTTTGGTCAAAATTTTGATTTTTTTATTTGACACACTTTTATCACCAATTAATCAAAATTTGAAGTTTGGTCAAAATTTTGATTTTTTCTTATTTGGCAGCAAACTTTGATTTGAAGTTTGGGCAAATTTTGGTTTATACCCAAATTTTGATTTGAGGTAAAATCCTACCCAATTTTAACTTGCATTTGGAATAGAATTTGAGGTTTGGACTTTGGTTCATTTTGGATAAAATTTGGAGTATGCCCAAAATTTAATTTAAGTAAATTTAAGATTGCATCCAAAATTTGGTAGGAATTTGGAATAAAATTTTCATATGGAACTTAGAAAATTTGATTTGGGATAAGAGTTTAATTATACTCAAATTCAGTTTAATTCAATCCAAATCTATTTAGGAGTTTATCAAATCAATTTGAATTTATCTCCCAATTTGATTTAAATCAAATCTCATACTTTGGATTAAAATTTGAAACAAAATCTCCAAATTTTTATCTTTCAATTTGATTTAAATCAAATCTCATATCTTTGGGTTAAAATTTGAACCCATCTCAAAGTTGATGAAGACTGTCGTTGGAGATAAGATTTATATTTGAACCCATCCCAAAATTGATGAAGATTGCCGTTGGAGATAAGATTTATATTTGAACTTATCCCAAAATTGATGAAGATTGCCGTTGGAGATAAGATTTATATTTGAACTTATCCCAAAATTGATGAAGATTGTCGTTGGAGATAAGATTTATACTTGAACTTATCCCAAAATTGATGGAGATTGCCGTTGGAGATAAGATTTATCTATTTGAATCCAACTTTCCATTCTATAAATAGGATTGAACCTCAGCAGGGGAGAGCACACATCAATTGCAGGGAGCATTCAAGTAAGGATTCAAGTAGGAAACTTCCTTCTCCCTCTTTTTATTTTTATTTTTATATTTTTTAATTTTTCGTTTTTTTTTTTTTTGAATTTTTTTTTTTTTGAATTTTTTTTTTTTTTTTTTTTTTGAATTTTTTTTTTTTTTTTTTTTTTTTTTTAAAGATTCTTCCTTCTTTTTGTTTTTTTTTTTTTTGTACTCACAACACTTTGCCTATATTTCAATTACAAGCACAGTGCTTTCATCCACCATAAAAAAGGTAAGTACGAAGGTAAGTGATTTTTTTTTAAGGCATACATATCCTTGTTGTCTTCAATTTGCAGGTACAATGTCTTTCAGCATAAGTACAAGGGACATGTTCCTTGGACTCTTGCCACTGCCACACCTTTCAGCATGAGCACAGGGACATGCTCCTTAGACTTGTGTCGCCGCCACGCCTTTCAGCACGAGTACAGGGACATGCTCCTTGAGCTTGTGCCGCGCCACGTCATTTAGCATGAGTACAGGGACATGTTCCTTGGACTTGTGCTGCCGCCATGCCCTTCAACACGAGTACAGGGACATGCTCCTTGGACTTGTGACGCCGCCCCGCCTTTCAGCACGAGTGCAGGGACATGCTCATTGGACTTGTGTCACCGCCCCGCCTTTCAGCACGAGTGCAGGGACATGCTCCTTGGACTTGTGTCACCGCCCCGCCTTTCAGCACGAGTACAGGGACATGCTCCTTGGACTTGTGTCACCGCCCCGCCTTTCAGCACGAGTGCAGGGACATGCTCCTTGGACTTGTGTCACCGCCCCGTCTTTCAGCACGAGTGCAGGGACATGCTCCTTGGACTTGTGTCACCGCCCCGCCTTTCAGCACGAGTGCAGGGACATGCTCCTTTGACTTGTGCCACCGCCCCGCCTTTCAGCACGAGTGCAGGGACATGCTCCTTGGACTTGTGCCACCGCCCCGCCTTTCAACACGAGTGCAGGGACATGCTCCTTGGACTTGTGTCACCGCCCTGCCTTTCAGCACGAGTGCAGGGACATGCTCCTTGGACTTGTGTCACCGCCCCGCCTTTCAGCACGAGTGCAGGGACATGCTCCTTGGACTTGTGTCACCGCCCCGCCTTTCAGCACGAGTGCAGGGACATGTTCCTGACTTTGGGACATGTCCTTGGACTTGTGTCGCCGCCACGCCTTTCAGCATGAGTACAGGGACATGTTCTTTACTTTGGGACATGTCCTTTGACTTGTGTCGCCGCCACGCCTTTTAGCATGAGTACAGAGACATGTTCCTTACTTTGGGACATGTCCTTGGACTTGTGTCACCACCACGCCCTTCTACATGAGTACAGGGACATGTTCCTTGTACTTTTGCCGCCGCCACGTCTCTGCACGAGTACAAGGACATGTTCCTTGGACTTTAGAAAGTAGCGCAACAGCGCAGCCGAACGTAGCATGAAGACCTTCGAACTTGGAGAAGGAAGCAGCGCAGCGTGAGAACCTTCGAACTTGGAGAAGGACAACGAAGCAGTGCAGCGTGAGAACCTTCGAACGTGGTGAAGGAAGCAGTGCAGTGTCAGGACCTTCAAACCGCGAGAGAGAAGGGAGCAGCGCGCAATAGCAGAGGGTGCAAACTTTCAAACTTGGAGAAAAAAGCAGCACAGCAGCGCAGCGTGAGAACCTTCGAACTTGGTGAAGGAAGCAACACAACAGCGCAATGTGGGATCCTTCGAACTTAAAGAAGAAAGTAGCACAGCAACGCATTCTAGTGTAGCATGAGAACCTTCAAACTTGGAGAAGGAAGCAGCGTAGCGTGAGAACCTTCGAACTTGGAGAAGGAACAGCGGAGTAGTGCAGCGTGAGAACCTTCGAACGTGGTGAAGGAAGCAGCGCAGCGTCAGAACCTTCGAACTTGGAGAGAAGGAACTGTATCGAAGTGTGTGAAAACCTTCGAACTTGGGGAGAAGGAACTGCAACGCAGTGCATGAGAACCTTGGAGAGAAGGAACTACAGCGAAACACGTGAGAACCTTCAAACTTGAGAAGGAACTGCAGCGCAGCAATGTGAGAACCTTCGAACTTGGAGAGAAGGAACTACAGCGAAACAGCGTGAGAACCTTCGAACTCTGAGAGAATGAACTGCAGCGAAATGCGGGAGAACCTTCAAACTTGAGAGAAGGAACTGCAGCGAAGTGCGTGAACCTTCAAACTTGGAGAGAAGGAACTGCAGCGAAATGCGTGAGAACCTTCAAATTTGGAGAGAAGGAACTGCAGCGAAACAACATGAGGAAGAAACAGTGTGAGAACCTCCGAACTTGGAGGAAAGAACTGCAGCGAAGCAACGTGAGAACCTTCGAACTTGGAGAAGTAGGAACTGCAGCGGAGCGTGTGCTTCGAACTTTGGAGGAAGGAACTGCAGCGAAGTGCGTGAGAACCTTCGAGAACTTTGGGGAGAAGGAACTGCAGCGAAGTGCGTGAGAACCTCGCGTGAGAACCTTCGAGAACTTTGAGGAAGGAACTGTAGCGAAGCGCGTGAGAACCTTCGAACTTGGGGAGAAGGAACTGCAGCGAAGCGCATGAGAACCTTCGAACTTGGGGAGAAGGAACTGCAACGAAGCGCGTGAGAACCTTCGAACTTGGAGGAATGAACTGCAGCAGCGGAGCGCGTGAGAACTTTTCGAACTTGGAGGAAGGAACTGCAGCGGAGCGCGTGAGAACCTTCGAACTTGGAGGAAGGAACTGCAGCGGAGCGCGTGAGAGCCTTCGAACTTGGAGGAAGGAACTGCAGCGGAGCGCGTGAGAACCTTCGAATTTGGGAGGAAGGAACTGCAGCGAAGCGCGTGAGAACCTTCGAACTTGGGAGGAAGGAACTGCGAACTTAGGGTGAGTGGAACACCGGACTTGAGGCGAGCGAGACATCAAATTTGGAGGAATGAAGTCTTCTTTTATTCATCCAACTCGTAGCTTCACATTCATAACGGTGCACAACTTCCATTTGCTGTGTTGCCCCCAGTAGTGATGAGTTTCTTCAATTTGTCTTATCGCGCTTCAATATTTGTTACATTTTTTTTATTTGCAGAGACTGAACCTAAAATTTTCTTTAAGCTGCCTACGTACCCTTTGACGAAAAGGGATCAAGTCATAACGTAGTTCAAAATTTTTGCTCTCACCTTTTAAGCTCGTGTGGGCTAGGAGCATCATGCAGTTTAGGCTCTTGCGATAAGGAGTTTTTACATTTTAAAAGCTCTTTATCTTCATCATGGTCTTGATCAGATCCTTGACTTGTAGGATTGGTCAAGATAATGAGATTTGGTTTCACCTTCAAGGAACCTTCTGTATTTATGAGAATAGAGAACTTCCTCTTCATACGTGACGGGTTGCTACTTTGAAGCTTCTTGTCGCTGTTTACTTCATCGAAAAGTTTCACCTCCAAGTTATCCATCTTTCTTTTAGGTTGATCGCTTGTTACTTTGAGGCGATCAAAAACAGATGTCGAAGGTTGACTTTTCTTCGATGTGGAGACACTTAGCCTTTGGAAAGCTGAAGGTCGAGCGGAGGTGGACACCGAACATTGATTTTCTTCTTCTGTCGCGGCCATACTCATTCTTTGGAATACTGAAGGACGAGTAGTTGGAGGCTTGATGCGATCGAAGACGGAGGTCCTTTGTTCACCCTTCTCAGAATTGTCAACTTCTTCTACGTCGATGCAGTAGGAAGTCGCAAAGTTCTCTTTTTCCTTTTTGTGGAAATTTTTGGAGAAGGATTTATTCAACATCACCAGTTGTTGAGGTTGAGAAAACTTTTTACTTCTCTTCCTCTTGGGTTGAAGTTTCTTAGGATCATTCTTTCTTTGATGTTTGCTCTTTTCTTTGATTGTAGCAAGATTTGATTGAGCTACTTCATCAAGGCCGAGCTCAATTTTTCCTTCCATAGCTAGCTTTAGAATTAAGTCCTTTAGGACGAAACATCTTTCCACTGGATGACCAATAACTCGATGATACTTGCAATACTTAGGATCATCGACTTTCTCCATCTCTTCTGGTCGTTTACACTTAGGAAGCTCTATCAGTTGCGCTTCCAGTAGTTGTTCCAACATATCAGGGATGTCGGCATCGGGGAAAGGATAGATTTTCTTCTGTCTTTCCTTTAAAGTTAAGTGATGCGTTCCATTTGTTTGTCGCTTTTCCTTTGAAGACGACTTGGGAAGGGTTGTGTTTACAAGCATAGATTCTTCTATAGTCTCTTCGTCATTCCTTCCTTCTTTCCTCATGTTAGGGAGTATAAGGTCTTGGTTTTTTCGACTAGCAATACTTAGCTCCATATCGTGGGCGCGAGTTGCTAGTTCTTCAAAGGTGCGAGGATTTATACCTTTAAGGATGTAGAGGAGTTCCCAGTGCATGCCTTGAATGCACATCTCAACGGAAGAGAGTTCAGTGAGGCGATCTTTGCAATCTAGACTCATGGCTCTCCAGCGATTTATATAGTTAACAACGAGTTCACCTTTTCGTTGTTTAGTGTTGGTGAGCTCGAACATGCTAACGGTTCGTCTAGTGCTGTAGAAGCGATTCAAAAACTCTCTTTCGAGTTCCTCCCAACTGTCTATTGATTCAGGTTCTAGATCAGTGTACCAGTCAAAAGCATTTCCTTTAAGTGTTCGAACAAACTGCTTGACTAGTAGGTCCCTTCGAGAACCAGCGTTCTCGCATGTCTCAACGAAGTGGGCAATATGTTGTTTAGGATTGCCTTTTCCATCAAACTGCTGAAATTTTGGTGGCTGATACCCGATTGACATTCTCAAGTTATCAATCCTCTTAGTATAAGGTTTGGAATACAAGAGGGAATCTTGAGTAGGTCCACCGTACTGAGCTCTGATACAGTTTGTGATCATATCTTGGAGTTGTTGGATGGATAGTGAAGCGACCGAAGCAGAACACTGTGGCTGATCATCTTGCACTGTAGTCTTTCCTTCGTCATGATTTTTTATGACTTGGGTTTGACTTGATTCAGCGATATGTTGGTTCTCAATTTGGCTCTTTAGTTGCGCGATTTGAGAATCTTTTTCTTCAACCGCCTTCATCAAGGTGTTGATGTGCTCCTGCATCTCAGCCATTCTTTCTTCCATAGTTCTTGTTTCAGTCATCATGACAGTCACTATGTCAGAATCAGGCTCGAACAAGGGGTTATACTTCACAAGAAACTTGCCATCAGTACATGCCCCCTGCAATGTTATTTCACCGCTTGCAATGATAGGAGCTTTATCTTCTTGCAACCTCATTTCATTGAAGCAACAATAGGTAGTAGAACCCGTGTAAAAGTTGTTCATGGTAGCAGTCATTGGAGAAGTCTTGAAAGACACGTTTTCACTTATGTTTTGAGATAAGAGAAAGAGATGAGAGGTAGAGATGGTCCCACTGGGCGTGCCAATTTGTTCGCACGTAACTTCGGGGATGGAGACACGTGGAATAAACAATATATTTGTATTGATGTAATATGTGTGTGGGTGTACAATCTCTAACTTTTATCCTCTGATTCTCTCTCTTATGTGTGTGTGATTGTGTTTCACTCGAGGGCTGGAACGCTTGATCTCGAGTTTGGAGCTTCAATGGATTCTTGGAGCTTGAAGTCTTCCAGTCTTGAAGGAGTCTTCAATCTTCAAGAAGTGTTGATGTCCTGAAGAGTCTTTGATCTTCAAGGAGTGTTGAAGTCTTGAAGAGTGTTGGGTCTTCAAGAAATGTTGATGTCCTGAAGAGTTTTTGATCTTCAAGGAGTGTTGGAGTCTTGAAGAGTGTTTGGTCTTCAAGGAGTGTTGAAGTCTTGAAGAGTGTTTGGTCTTTAAGAAGTGTTCAACACTTGAACTTATGGATTGCAGAGAGTCTTCGGTCTTCAGACTTGGTGGAGTCTCTCTGAATTCTTTGGTTCTGCTTGAGAGCTTTGAAACTCTGAACTCTTGTCTTTGTGAGAGTGTAGAATTTCTGAACCCTTGAAATGGTGGAGAACCCCTCTATTTATAGAGTTCTCGCTGGATGGGCCCTGGTGACTTTTGGGCCTAACAACTTAGGGCTTGGGTTTTATTGGTCTTGGGTTCAACTATTTGGTCTTGGGTATGGTTTATATTTGACCCAAAACCAGATTGACCCAAATATTTAAAAGACCGAAATTTGATCCAATTAATTATTTTCTTTAATTAATTGGTCAAATTAATTAATTTGATCAAAATAATTTATTTTTAATTAATTGATCAAATGGACATTTGGCTCTAAAAATTTATAATTGGCCAACTTTGTCTTCAAATTAAATTTGGGACGCATGTCAATTTATAATTGGTCCCAAATTTAATTATTTGTAATTTTGTCATTAGTTTTAGATAATGACGTGGCAATTTGTGATTGGACAAAATTTCTCCTTCAACAGTCACTATTTGTACCCTATAAAGGAAATCGTTAGGATTAATGAAAGTTTTCTTATGCCAGGAAAAAAAAAACTTTCGAATTGGTCTTTGTTTCTGTATTCTTAAAAAGTCTCTTTTTCTTTTTCATTTTCTTTTATCATAATTTCAGCACAACACTACATTCTTTTTTCTTTTCTTTTTTTTTTTAATTTTATTTTATACTCTTTTAAAGAAAATCTCCTAAAAATATGATTATTAAAAGCATATTGATTTATAAATCTATATTCAACAATTATATATCCAAGAATAAATAATCATATTGTCATGATCACTTCCAATAGTTTTTATTTCTACTTTTCAAATTACTTGGGTCATTTAATACAAATAAATTTAGGGCAAAATACACTTTTGGTCCCTGAAGTTTGAACTTGATGTCTATTTGGTCCCTGAAGTTTAAAAAGTGACACTTTAGTCCCTGAGGTTTAAAATATACTTCTAAATGGTCCCTGAGTTAATTTGACCGTTAGTTGACTTAACGGGAAAATGATGTGGCATGATGAGGTGGCACATTTTAATTGAGGTGGCCAATTTAATAATTTTATATTATTTTTTTCTTTTTCTTTTTCTTTTTTTTCCCTCTTTCTCTTTCTCTCTCTTCTCTTATCTTCCCTTCTTCCCTCTCTTTATCTCTCTGTTTTTGAATCATCGGTGGAGTTGATCAATTGGGGTTTTTAGGGAAAAATGATGTGAAGTTTTTGATCTAATGGATTTGGGAATGGTGGGTTTGCAGCGATTCCGGGAGTGCCGATGCTGGGGAATTTGTTGCAGTTGAAGGAGAAGAAGCCTCACAAGACGTTTTCTCAGTGGGCCGAGACGTACGGTCCGGTTTATTCTATAAGAACCGGCGCTTCCACTGTGGTTGTTCTCAACACCGCCGAGGTCGCCAAAGAGGTACAAACCACCACCGTTTTCCGGCGAACTTTTGAACTCTGAATGAAAAAGTTGTCTTTGATTTTAATCGTACTCTGTTTTGGTCTTGATTCTTTAAGGCTATGGTGACGAGATATTCCTCCATTTCCAGTAGAAAGCTAAGCAAAGCCCTCACCATTTTGACTTCTGATAAATGCATGGTTGCTATGAGTGATTACAATGACTTTCACAAGTTGGTGAAGAGATATATATTGGCTAATCTCTTGGGTGTTAATGCTAAGATGGTTTCTAATTTCTTTTTCATCTCTTCATTTGGGTCAATTCTAATAATTTGATCTGTTTAATTTTCAGAAGAGACACACACAAATGAGAGACACCATGATGGAGAATATTTGTAGCCAGTTGTTTGCTCAGGTGAAGGATTCTCCTTCAGAATCTGTTAATTTTCGAAAGATCTTCGAAGCTGAACTCTTTCGGCTGGCGCTTAAAGAAGTGATTTGATTCTGTTCTTTTGTTGAATACAAAACTTGATTGTGTGGAAGCTAGAAAGGAGGATGAAAGGCTAACATCATGGTTTCATTGGCAGACATTTGGGAAGGATGCTGAGTCGTTATATGTCGATGGACTTGGTACGACGTTGCCTAGAGAAGATCTGTTCAAGGTTTTAGTGATTGATCCGATGGAGGGTGCGAAAGGGAAGAAGAAGGTGAACCGAGGGGAGAAGGGAAGATAAGAGAAGAGAGAGAAAGAAAAAGAGAAAGAGGAAAAAAAAAAGAAAAAGAAAATGACATGTAATTAAAAAAAATAATATAAAATTATTAAATTGACCATCTCAATTAAAATGTGCCACATCATTTTTCCGTTAAGTCAACTAACGGTCAAATTAACCCAGGGACCATTTAGAAGTATTTTTTAAACCTCAGGGACTAAAGTGTCACTTTTTAAAATTCAGGGACCAAATAGACATCAAATTCAAACTTCAGGGACCAAAAGTGTATTTTGCCCATAAATTAAATCTCTAATTTCTTAGTAAAAATCATATTGTCAATTATTAGTTCAGAAATCATATTGTCAATTATTATTGAACTACGTTCACTTTAACTTTATTTGTTTGTTTGTTTTTTTTGTTTTAAATTTATATATGTATTCCTACTTAAACGTGTGCCAATAAGGGATTCTTTTTTAAAAAATAAAAGGAAAAAAACTCTAGACGCTAATAAGACGCGTAAAACACGTCAGCGAAAGACATCACACTTTTTTTTTTTTTTTTTTTTTTTTCTTACACACGCGTAATAATAGCCTATAAGAAGCTGTGATTTATTGGACGGTAAATTACAGCAACGCATCTGCTTTCTTCAGTTAATTAAATTAGTCTTCGCCGAACTTGTTTCCTGATAATTCCGGCCATGTCCACCGTCGCCGCCACCACCAAGTTGCTTGTTGCAGATCTCGCTTCCACTGTCAACCACGTCCCTTCCCAGTACGTCCGCCCCATCTCCGACCGTCCAAACTTCTCCGACATCCAACCATCCGACAGCTATTCTTTCTCCGTCATCGACCTCCTCGGCCTCCACGGCCCCACTCGCTCCGATGTCGTTCGCCAAATCGGTCAAGCTTGCCAGCGCGACGGTTTCTTTCTGGTAATCAATTCAATTGTATACAAAAATGGCTATTCTAAATATATGTTCTAATCTTATGTTCAGTATTCTTCTTCTTTAAATTGGTTTTCATTATTAAAAAGTTCTAATTCTGTTTCCTCTGTTTTAACATTTTTTAATTAAATATTGATTAAATTACTAGTTTAATATTTTGAATTTCTAAACTTTAAATAATGTATCATAGATTTTTGACCGTGTTTATTAATAGACAAACTTAAAAGTGCAGATCTTTCATTGTGTTTATTAATAGACACAAACCTAAAAGTACAGAGAATAAATCTGGAATGTTTTTATTAACAAAAATTAAACGTGGTTTGGTTGTTGCATGTTATGAAGTAATTCTAACGATTTTAAAGAAATTTAAAATAGAAGTTAGATTCCCCCCCCCCCAAAATTTCCACCACCGATATCTCAATAACAATACATGTATTTGCCAACAAGAGCATAGCTCAACTGGTATAAAGTTGTACTGATGACCATAAGATCTGTGTTTCGAATCCCCCACCCCATATATTGTCAAAAAAACAATACATATATTTAACCAGGGAAAAAAATAGTATACCAAGAAAATGTTTCAAATTAAATGACTGAAGTTTTCATTAAAAAGTTTGGTATTTATTAAAGGAGTGGAGCTTGGTGTTCAGGTGAAGAACCATGGGGTGCCGGAGGAGATCATCAATGGAATATTGAGTTTGGCGAGGGATTTTTTCCGGCTACCGGAATGTGAGAGGCTGAAGAACTATTCCGATGACCCGACGAAGACGATGAGACTGTCGACGAGTTTCAATGTGAAGACAGAGAAGGTGGCGAACTGGAGAGATTTCTTGAGACTCCATTGTTACCCTCTCGAGCTTTATGTCGATGAATGGCCTTCCAATCCTCCTTCCTTCAGGTACCGGACTACCGGTTTTAAATCATGAAATTTTTTATCCGTTTCATAATCATTTTGTTTTTTATTTTTGGTTTTTGAAAAGTAAGCTTATAAACACTATTTTCATCTAAATTTTCTTTGTTTGGTTTTCTAACTTATTTACATGTATGTAAGAACCAACTCAAGTTATGAAAACTAAAAAAAATAATTATCAAAAAGTTATTTTTTGTTTTTTGAAATTTGGTTAAGATTTCAAATGTGTCATCAACAAAGATGAAAAACATAGTAAGGAAATTGAAAAAAAAATAAACATAATTTTTAAAAACAAAAATCAAATGATTGTCAAATGAGACTTAAAGAGGTATCAAACAAGGCCTCAATTAAGATACAAAATAGTATTTTTTTTTTTAAGATAAAAATAGAAATTTATTTGACATAACAAAAAGTAACATTAAAAGTTCAAGAATTTTTAAACATTTTCTTTTTCAAAATTAAGGACTTATTTTGCCAATTTAGTAATTTTACATTTTTTTTTACAATTCGTATTTCTTCTATAAGAAGAAGTTTTACATTTCTTCTTATAGAAAAAGGGTAAGGAAAACTTATTTTCAAATCGTGGGCCCACTTTCCAAACTCCAGAACCTTTTGATCCAATTTTTAGAATAACCCAAAAAAGAAAAAGTTGTATTTGGGTGATCTTTTTCTTTTAAATTTTGTCTTATACTTTTCAAGGTTGGTTTGATCTTATTTTATAAATTTCATCTTATAAAATAATATAATTTTATAAGCAAACCAACCACGCTGACTCACGGACACGAAGAATTTTTCTTGTTCTTTTTTTTTTTTTTTTTGAAAACCTCAATCACGAAGAATTGTTTCTCTATATTTCTGAAGGCTACGTAATTACGTAACTACCTTTTGAATAAAATAAAATATAAAACCAATATGGAATATCAGACCTCGTTTGATGACCATTTGGTTTTTGGTTTTTTGTTTTTGAAAATTAAACTTGTTTTCTTTAAATTTCTTCACTATAATTTTCATTTTTGCAAAAAACCAAATGATTATTAAAATATTCGTTTAGGTTTTATGGGCTCTAATACCATATTAGATAAAATGGGTTTTATGTCAAAACCAATTGTCAATGATGGAGTAACCCATACATCTTAAAAATTGTGAATTCTCCACTTATCTTTTCAATATGGGATCTTCAACACAAATGACTTGAATGACAATAAGCTCGATTTGTTTGTACTATAATTTATATGGTTTTATCGCTCACTTGTAGAAAAGTAGTGGCGGAGTACTGTACTAGAGTAAGAGAGTTGACATTGGAGCTACTAGAGGCCATTTCTGAGAGCTTGGGTGTGTCAAAAGATTCCATAGCCAACTCAATTGGGAGCCACGGCCAACACATGGCCTTCAATTACTACCCGCCATGTCCACAGCCAGAGCTCACCTATGGCTTGCCTGGTCACACTGACCCAAACCTCATCACTCTCCTCCTCCAAGACCAAGTCCCTGGCCTCCAAGTCCTCCGCGACGGTGCCTGGGTCCCACTCAACCCCATCCCCAACACTTTCATAATCAACATCGGTGACCAGATGCAGGTATATAACACTATCCATATTACTTTATCTTCACCATAAATATTACAAAATTATATTTGCATGGATACACGAAAAGATGGAGACTGAATAAGGTCGGTCGACCTTATTTGCAAATGCTACATGAGTGCTCCGAGCGCCAGAGATTTCTGAAAGTGGTTTTTCCTGTTTGATTTTTTTGTTCTCAGGCATTGAGTAACGACAGGTACAAAAGCGTGCTTCATCGGGCTGTTGTGAATAGTGCAAAAGAGCGAATTTCGATACCGACGTTTTACTGTCCGTCGCCGGAGGCCATGATCGGCCCGGTCAAGGAGTTGCTCGACGGTGAACATGGAGCTGTGTATAGAAACTTTTCTTATTCTGAATATTACCAGACCTTTTGGAGTCAAGGACTTGCGACTGAAAGATGCTTAGATTTTTTTAGAGCTACTGAATGATTTCGATATCTCATTAGTCGCAACACCTATAGTTCGACAGTTGAATTTGATCGAAGTTCTTTGTGTCAATTTCAATGAGATTGTTCGGAGGGCTCTCAAATACGTTTAGGTGGTTCATCATAGTTTAAAATATTGTTGCTTTGAGTCATTTAGTTAAGGGGAGAAGTTTTAATCTACGTTTTGAGATGAGTGTCGAAGTTCGGCCATTTTTGCAAACAAACTTTTAGAAAAGTTAGATTTATTGTATCTTTTTTTGTGATATTTTATATGGTCCCTAAAAGTGAGGGGTTAATTAGATTAGTTTACATTACTGGCCTCTCCCTTTGTGTATTTTTATCAAGTTGTAATCTTTAGTTGTAAAAGATAAAAGGAAGTCTGCATCACGCATTATAGATGTGACTGAAACCTACCGTGCTGCAATAACTTAAAAATGTGTTAAAAAGATTTTGGTCGAGTGCAAATGCACATTGTAACATGTAGTAATGAAAGATATGAAAGTATTACAAGGTATCGATCCCACAGCTGAGACTATGATTAATTAAAACTCAGATTTGAAGAAGAAACTGCTCAAAAGTAAGACAAGATAACCGAGTACAATGAGATTGATTTGAGTGATTGATTTTAAAGAAAATAAACAATGATAGAACTCGGGATCCAATTTAGTTTCAGTCCAAGTTAAACTAACTTGTTAAACTAGCTCACTTGACAACCTTAGCTTACTCTATTTATGTGCTGGGTCACGTTTAACTTTTATTATTTAGCCTTGATTCAAGTACCGTTAGGAGATTAAGTGAGTCAGACACATATTTCTATATGGTTGACCTCAGTCTTAGATCAATAATTAATGAGCATGCAACCTTAAGACCCGATAATTGTTACTCCTCGTAACAATAAATTCCTATTTCTAGCCTTTCCTCCTATATCCCCTCTATGAACATCGATATTGTCCTACCATTTCGATATTGGGACTCACATTACATGTTTGTTGGGATTTATGCCCTAAAGCCTCATAATTAATGGTTTTATTATTATTTAGTTATTATTTAATAATTATTTGATTGCAATTTACATTATCCATTATATAAAAAAAAAAAAATCCAAGGTTATTAGTGTAATCTTGAACAAATATGTGGTTGACACACGAGAGAATCATGTTCAAGAAATAACCTAAAGGGTCTTATAGTATATGGATAAGGTGAGTGTCTTATCCTGGTAACACTATTGATATGACCCACTTTGTAATAGTTACAAATGATTTGATCTAAATCATTCATGTGGAGACATGTGAGTGTGGGTGTCATATATATAATGAGTTTGTATAAGACTGACCATGAAATATTTAATCTCTCTTTATAAATCCGTTAATTGAGAAGATTAATATTTCAATAGGATGATCATATGTGACTCGATCTTAATTTTGAGTTTGTTATGAACTCTTGCCAGTGAGGGCTTTGACAGAGAGATTGTCGAGGTCTCTAAATCAAATAAAATTTGTAAACTCCGACTCTATGCTACTTTGCAATAGATAGTGGTTGGATCGTCCATAGGGAAAGGGAGTTTCTTATTCAATTTTCGAATTCTTGCTAGTAACCAAAAAAAGGGGTGTAAAAATGAGGGGTTTGTCATGAACCACAAAAATAAATGTAGAAAAAATAATTAAAAATAACAAACAGTAAGCAATAAAATTAGACAGCGAAAAATAGCAAGAAAAACAATAGAAAGACGGGACTGCCGGATTGGGAAATTCTAGGAATTGTTCATTCAAGCTTCATCGTTTGCTATAAAAGTCACTTAATAGATTATTTTTATTGCCCGAAGTGCTGATTGCTTGTCGGTATGTTCAGAAATATAGTCGTAGATAGTAATCAATCCACGTATAAATTGACAAAATCAAGTAGTACCTGGTAAGTCCAGGGTCGAATCCACAGGGAAAGGGATATTCACAAAGTTTTTGACAATATTTACTGATCTAAACTCGAAACGTATGATACTATTTTAAAAAGAATAAACAAGAGATTTGGTATATTTGAAAAGTAAATACTTGCATAAAACAAAACATGCGACGAGAGTGAACTGAAAATTTATAAGGAGAATAAAATCAAGGCTGTTGCGGTCGCAACCTCATGCGTCTACAAGAACTTTATAGCGCATACTTTGAGTAATTGATCCATTAATGCCTAAGTGAGAAAAATTCATAAGTTTTCCTTCCGGTACTCCTTATGCGTTTGGCATAAAACTATCAATTGGTTATTTGACTAGTTCATGCGTGGGGCTTAGTTCTCTAATACTTACAAGGGATTGCGTTAGTCACAACGCAATCAAAGCTCATGCATGCACTATCTTTTAGCGGTAGTATTTTCATGCTTCCAAGACTACATGTCATGTGCTAACTTGTTCTACTTAGATATGTCTGCATGCATTACCTGTCAGGGATTTAGCATGTTGCTACCGCATCCGGCTGGCCAAGCGGGAGTTAGTAATGAAAATAGTATCGCAACTAAGTAGAAGACAATTAATGTTTCATTTAAATCAAAATATGCGCTTACAAAAGATACTCGCATGAGGTGCTTGCGCTAAGCCTTGAAAAAGAAATTAGCTCATGCGAGCAAAACAAGACATCATGAAATAAAATATTACAAACGTAAGCTTGCTCCTAATCACAGCTTTCTGTGATTTCTCTTTCTCCTTCGTCTTCTTTCTTTTCTCTCCCGATCCAAAAAATGAAAATGAAAAATGAATGTGAATCCCCTCTGAGTATGTGGCTTCTATTTATAGGTGAAGGAAGATGACTTCTCCAAGTAATTAGCAACTTGTGTTAATCATCATTAGGCAACTTGCTCAACTTTTCAACCCTTTTTCTGCCCACTTGCGTTAGCTGTATCAGTTGTGTCAGCGTTGTCTTTTCATCATCTTATCTTTTTCTTGATCATCTTGGGATGTGTGCCTGCGCTGAGAAGAAACTTGAAAAACAATTGAATTAGTTTGCGTTAGCGCCCTACATTTTATAATTTCTCACCGCATACATGAATATAGCTCGCCGCATATAATTTCACATTTTTCTTTCTTTATGCGCTGAAGTAACGCATCTTTGTTTCTTTTGGCCTTGTTTTAGTCTAAGTTTAAAGGACTAATAACTTGCTTTTTGCAAGTTATCAAGTGCTTCTTGGCTTTTCAGATAATCCACCTACTAAGTCTATGTCTAACCGACTAAATTACCCGATAATCCATGAATTTTCTAATCGATTAGTTATTTAAATTGCGCCTGTCACCCCTCATGCTTAGATTCGATAGATTCCCAATCTAAATCTAATTAATTAAATTAGTAATCCGATAAATCCTCAAAACTACTAATTAATTAACCACATTAACATACAAGGCCCGAAATTAATTAATTTAATTAGGAGTTCTAAGTCTCTAACTAAATCAATCTAATTTCTCCTAGGTTCTTAGGCCTATCGAGAGTCTACGCTAGCCTACAATGCAACTAGCAATGGATTTGCCTCAACCTAGTGACTATATAAAAATAACAAGTAAACCACAATTCTCATGCAACCTAAGAGACGTCAATTCAAAGAAAACATAAAAATCATGATTGTTTAAACAAGAACGCTAGGATGCAATAAGAACAATCCAAAAAGTTTCGTAGAATTCCAGCAAACTCAATCAATGTTCAGAACAATCCCAAAATAAATCACAATCCAACAATCAACTAGATTAGCCTAGCATACTTTGAAAGAAAACAACAATATAAATGAAATATATGGAAAAAATCAAAGCAAACTAATGTAAATAGCAAGGAATTCTGAAAAGAGTATGAAAATACAGAGAAGAAACGAAGAAAAACGGCTAAAATCTGACCTAGACGGCTAAAAATTGAAAGACTCCTATTTATAAACCCTATCAGAGCGTCGAGTCGCTAAGGCCAACATCTTGACACTCTTTGTTCTGTCGCGCACTTGATGCTCGAAATCGGGGTTGCGTCGAGACGCTAAGGCTAGCGTCTCGATGCTGCGAGGTCTGGAGCACTAATTAGCTTCATTTAGAGCTGAGACGCCCATTTTTAGCGTTTCAACGCTAAGCTCTCGGAAAAGTTTGCTTGGGCTACAAAACTTTGAGTGATTTGACTCCAATTTCGAGGCTTGAACGTTCCGCTCATGAACTTTTGCTTCCTCGTCATCCCGTGGACTCCAAATTAGCTCAAAAACACCTTAAATTGCTCGAATTAGCGTCAAATTGGTAAATTGGCCTCGTAAACCTTTTGTTCTCAAATTCCTATAAAACAAACAATTTATCCATCAAATGCAAACTAACAAGATCAAATTAAAGGTAAATAAATAACACGAATTAGGTGCTATCAGGCTCGTCATTTGATTTGCATGGGTGAGAGTGGCTTTTGTAGCCAATTTCTATAAGCCTACCATTTTAGAGACTTGACCAAACAGGGAGCTATGAGAATATAAATTCCACAAGATGGAATTCACTCCTTTCCATATAGGGAAAGTAGATGAGTAGTTCCCTTAAATACTGATTACGACACTTGAATAATGGGGCCCCACTCTCTCACCGGCCCGAGAGGAACTTGATTTATGATTGGATCATAAACAAATTATTCATTAGAGGATCAACGGTACTTAAGGTGTAAGATGTAATTACAGGGGTAAAACGAACTTTTGACCCAACTATAATTATGAACAACTTGTGAAGGATCAACTTGCATGTAATGGTTATATCCATGGACACAACTTGTCTTACAGTGCATAAAAGTGGAACTCTAGGTCTATAGCGGAGTGACCTATAATTAATTAATGAAAATTAATTGTTTAAAGAGTTTAATGAATTAATTTTGTATTGTTGGAGCTTATAATCTGTAAGACCTTAAGGTCCCCTTGATAGCTCATAGTAACACTAAAGAATCAATTTAGTTGAAAGAAAATTTGAAATGTTCAAATTAATATTTAATTAATTTGAAGTGTTCAAATTAATATTTAATATATTAGATATATTAAATATAAAAGAGGAAAATATATTTATATATTTGATACATTAAATATTAAAATGATTAATGTATATTAGATACATTAAAGAAAAATGTATATTTGAAATTTGAATGAGATTAAAATAGGTTAAACATATATTGCAGGGAATTTGAATGAGATTCAAATAAATATAATATATATTAAAATATAATATTTTAATTATGACAAAGATTTGCCATAGGTATTTATAAATAGGACCCTTGGGTTGAGCCATGAACCACAACATCTCTTTAATGAGAATTAGAGAATTCTCCCAAAAACTCTTTCTTCTCCAATTCTATGGATTTTCTTTCAAAGGGCTCCCACAAGCTTTGGTCTTGTGTTCAAGTCATAGCAAGGAAGACTTCGTGGAAACCAACCTTGGAGATTCAATCTTGTTGGAGCAAAAGACCCGCCAAAATTTTCTCAATGCATGTATTTCAATGTAAGTATTGCTTAACCTTGAATGTTTATATTTAATTCTAAATAAATCAAAGTCAATCCCAATGCTTCCATTGCGGGGTGAAGTGTTCATTCCTATCAATGTTAAATTTAAAAAGTCAAAATTTTAAGAATGATGTTAATAAAAAATAAAAATATTAAACAAGGAAGCATGAATATATGAGATTTGAAGTAGGGACGACACAAACAAGTTGAGGGGGGGGGGGCTGGGCGCCTGTGAGTAGGGGTGTAAAAAATTCGGGTCGGGTCGGTTATACGGACAAATCGACCCGACCCGACACATGTCGGTTGTACGGACAAACCGACTCGACTAGACCCGAACTGATTAGGTCGAGTCGGGTCACTTTTCTTTGATTAAATCAGAAGAAGATGACGACTGAGAGGGGGAGACGACGATTGAGAGGGGGAGACGGCGATTGAGAAAGAGGTGGAGACGACGATTGAGAGGGGGAGACGGCGATTGAGAAAGAGGTGGAGACGACGGACGAAAAGAGAGACTGAGAGAGGTGGAGAAGGGGGGGAAATGACGGCGACTAAGAGAGGGGGAGACGACGTTCGTGGTGGAGGAGGCGACGATTGAGAGAGGGGGAGGCGACGGACGAAAAGAGAGACAAAGAGAGGCGGAGAAGGGTAGGAAATGACGACGACTGAGAGAGGGGGAGACGAAGTTTGTGGTGGAGGAGGCGGCGACTGAGAGAGGGGGAGACAGCGAACGAAAAGAGAGACTGAGAGAGGCGGAGAAGGGGAGGAAAATGACGGATGAAAAGAGAATGAGGAAAAGGACAGACGGAAAAAGGAACCCTAAATTTTCTATTTAAGTAAAAGATGAGAACCGAACCGAACCAACTGGTTCGATTCGTTCGGTCTGGATATATGTAAAAACCGAACCGAACCAAACCGAATTGACTTGGTTCAGTTCGATTTTCTTCACCCTACCTGTGCCAACCGAACAAGCTACTTACCTTGTGATATTTATGAATTTTGTCATACTAATATAAAAATCGTGTTCAGTTCAGAGGGGGCTCGAGCACCCCCAGGGCTGAGGTCGATCCGTCACTAGGCACAAGTGAGTTAACTTTTCAAGCTGGTTCATCCTCTACAATAATTTTTGGATCCGATGATGTTATATATGCCAATGCAACGCCTTTTGTCGGCGTATAAAGATCTTCACCAACACAATCGCATCGCATATATAGTTTAAAACATGACTTGTGAAATGAAGATATGCCAACGCTTATATTAGGCACTTGCTGACGCAATAAGTTAAAAAAAACTGTCCCAAAACACGCGTTCGGGTGGTATACACCGACGCTTGGGATGGTATACACAAACGCAATGTTTTGTTGGCATAGACCTTTAAATAAACCCTCGTCTCCCCTTTGCATATCACTTTTGTCGTGCTGCAAATAGTGGTCTCTCTTGTTTTTCGTCCCCGACGCTCGTTTTTGCTCCATTTTGGTCGATTTTCTTGTCGGACTTTTGATTTTAGGTAAGTTTTGATGGTTTTATTTGCCTACATTGGTTTTTTTTATGTTGGATTTGTCACTTTTTTGTGTTTAAAATTGTTTATCTGCTGTTTTTTCCTCTCCAACGTTGATATAGTGGCTATTTTGCTTAGGTTTCGTTGATTTGTGCTAGATTTCTTATTGTGGTTGTGTGCGCTATCAATTATAGGTATGTTTTCTGGGTTTTAGTTGCTTACATTATTGTTTTATGGTTGATTTCACCTTATTTTCTTTTTAACATTGCTCTTAGATGGTTAAAACACCTGAAGCGTGATGCATGGTGTGAAGAAATTGAAGTAGCTAGATTTTTTTCGAAGGAATTTAGCTTAATTTCGTTGAATATGGTCGGAGGGGGGGGGGGGACTTGAAACGTAAAGTCTGATGGAATGAAATTGAAGTGGGTGATTTTTTTTTAGATGGTTTAAGCTACGAGATTTTCATAGGTTTTAAGCAGCTTGAATGTGTAAGTAGGATTACACATTTTATTTTCACATTCAGGGGCTGTTTGGGGCGCTGAGTTGGTTATAATAGTTGGGGGTTATAATAGTCTGGGGATTATAATAGTCTGTGTTTGGGGTGCAGATTATTATAGTCTGGGATAAAATAGTCTGTGTTTGGGGTGCAGTGTTTGGGATGTAGATTATTTTAGTCTAGGTTCAAATAGTATATGTTTCAAGCTGACTGTTTTTTTTTTCCTGACTTTTTTTTGTTTATTTTCCTCATACAACTTTGTACTTCAAATATTAATAAAAAAAATTGGATTTAGTTGTAAAAGAAATAAAGTTTTGGGTATAGGGGTTAAATTATGTGTTTAACTTAAAAGGAAACAAAAATAACCTAAAGTAAGGGTTGATTTTCTTTGTTTTAGAGTCATGGTTTTTTCACAAAATAAGTCATTTTATAATTTCATATAAAAAACCATATTTGTTTCATTTATGTATTTCCAACATAAAAATGGTAAATGGTTATTCAAAACTCATTTTACCTTCATTATCAAAAGAATCAAATAAAATAGAAATCACATAAAATAAAAACTTGAGTAGTATTTTTTTTAAAAAAATTATTATTATCATGGCAAACTTAAATACGATAAGTATAATTTGGAATGAAAAATATGGTACGATGAAGGTAAACATTCATATACTTCATTATCAAAAGTAATTATGTAATAAAACTCCATATTTATATATGTACAAAGACAACCTAGTATCTAACTCCCTAGAAATTTTCCGATTTTTCCGATGACCACCAACAAATTTTTCGGCGATCGAATTTTTTTTCTCTATTTTTTCCTTTCATTTCTTCTACCTCTTTTTTTTTCTTTATTTTCGTTTTTTTTATATTTTTCGAAATGAAAATGAGAAGGAAAAAAAAGTCACCGAAAAAAGTTGTCGGTGATCGCCGGAAAAGTGGCCGGAAATTCGATGGCGGTCGCCGGAAAAGTTTTCGATGGTCGTCGGAAAAGTCGTCGGCCGGTCGTCGATAGAAAAGTCAATGAGTCACATGGAAGAAGAGAGAAAATAGTTACTGTAGATAATGGATAGAATAATTGGGTGGGTTGAATAGTGGTTACTGTAGCAACATGGAGGGAAAAAATAACCAACTCCACCCATTATTTTTGTTGATGCCCCAAACACTGGGTTGGTTATAATAGCCCCCACTATTATAACCAACACAGTGGGCCAAACGACCCCTCAAGAAGAAGATTAGTAAGTGATGTTTTGTTCTCCCAATTGATCCAATTGGTTAAATTTTTTAAGATAAATTCTAAAAATCATTTGAGATTTTGACTCCAACGCTTGTAAAGGTTAAATCTTAGCAAATTTAGAGTTTCGGTGAAATTTTGTTTATATTTCTTGAACTTTGTTTCTTTGTTTAATTTCTTTTTTCTTTTTGTCTCTTATTATTGTCTAGTTGTTTGCTTTTCATTGAGTCTTTTTTTTTTTTGACAACCATAATTAATTCATTGAGTCTTGAATTTTAGATATTTGACTCTAATTATCTTATTTTCGTTGTTTAGTATCCTAGTTTGTTGGATCTAGGATATTACTTTCTTAATTCTTAGTTTTCTTATTTTTGTTGGTTCTACTCTTGTTTCTTTTCTTGAGAAATACTTCACGTCAATCATACTTTTCTATTCAAGGTTTGCTCCTTAAATATTTTATATTGCAAACTCTTGGCTACTTGTCTCATATTTGCAGAGAGTTGACTTGTTTATAAGGGAGTGTTACATATTTTGAAAAAGAAAATAGTCTTGCACCAACAATATGAGACTCTCATCCTCAAGTACAAGATCCTTAAATTAAGCAAGATATCCTGGAAAATTGACAGAATAGTGCAACCCGTGTTATGTGATTGTGATAGCAATTTCACTCCTAAAATCAATTGAAAATACAGCTCCATCACAGTCATTCAATTGACAGAAAATCTCCATCAATTGGGTCTTCAACTAGCCGTTGTAATGTGTAAATAGAATTGGATTCCTTCCTTTAATTTTTCACTCCATGCTTTCTGCTTTATTATCTTTCCTTCTTGGTGATCTATTTCCATATCACCATGAACCCCTATGTGCTAGATAAATAAGTGTATTTTGTTCTCCTTGGATGCATCAAGAAAAATAATACATTCTTCTTGTAATATTTTATGGTATCAGAGTCCATTAAACCCAAACGGGTATTCGGTCCAATAAAAAGAAATTGGGATCCGATCCAAGAATGTGAACCCAAAGAGGCACCATCTTGAGAGGGCATGTTGAGGATCCCACATTGAAAAGATTAGTGGAGACCTCACAAATCACTCCGGTCACTCCACTCATTGCCAATTGGTTTTGAGATGGAACCCCTCATGTTATCTAATATGGTATCAGAGCCTAGCACATAGGTCTATCTTCTTTTCTCCGCTTTACCGTGTTCTAAACTCACCATGGCTGAAACTGAGGTTGCCCATACCATACAATCATTTGATCAGTGTTCTAGCTTGATTTCAATTAAGCTTAGCACCACTAACTTCTTGCTATGGAGATCACAAGTTCTACCCTTGGTAAGGAGTCTTGGAGTTTTACATCACTTAACTGAAGACAATGCTCCAAAGGAAGAAATGACCAGAAAGGAAGGTAAATCAGAAACTAATCCACAATTCCAGACTTGGCTCAACAATGATGGCTTGCTGACCTCTTGGTTGCTTGGGATCATTTCAGAGGAAGTCCTAGCCATGATTGAAGGATTAGATTCAGCTTATCAGGTATGGAAATCTCTGGAAGAAACGCTTTTAGCGATAACCAAAGAAAATGAAATCCATATTAGTGAGTCATTGCATTGTCTGAAGAAAGGAAATTTATCTCTTGAGGAATATATCAAACAATTTAAAGCTTTATGTGATAAACTAGCTGCTATGAAGAAACCCTTGGATGATGTGAGCAAAGTTTTTACTTTAGCTAGAGGTTTGGGTAGTAACTATAAAGAATTTAGAACTGCCATGCTTTCAAAATCTCCCTACCCCACTTTCAATCAATTTGTTTTAGCCTTGAAAGCACATGAGCAGATGAATCTATTAGAAGCTGAAGACGAAAAAGGATCTCTCCCAAATATTAATCAAGCATTTCTCAGTCAAAGGGGAAAGGGAAGAGGGAGAGGAGAACATTTTAGAGGACGAGGAAGAGGTTACCACACTGTTCACAGTAGTACAACAAGGCTATCCTCTCCAAATTCAACTTCCTCGAGACAAATAAATCACTCCTCTCCTCAAAACACAAGCCAAGGTAAGATCATACAATGTCAAATTTGTGGCAAAACTAATCATTCAGCATTGAAGTGCTGGAATAGGTTTGATCACTCATATCAACCAGAAGATATTCCCAAGGCACTGGCTGCTCTCACCTTTGAAGAAACATTGGATCCAACGCTCTATGCTGATTCGGGGGCCACGACTCATGTTGTCAACAATTTAGGTAAAGTAACTACTGCCCATGTTTATAAAGGAAAAGAAAAACTATTTGTAGGTAATGGAGATGGTCTTAAAATCACTCATATTGGACAAGGAAATGTGCCTTATAACAACAATTGCTTAGAATTAAAGAATGTCTTAGTGGTGCCTGAAATAAAAAAGAATCTTTTGTCTGTCAGCAAACTCACTAAGGATAATGATTGTTCAATTGAATTTACTTCCAACGGTTTTGTTGTAAAGAGCAAGCAGGGACAGGTACTAGCTAGAGGACTTAAAAGAGAAGGACTATATGCTTTGGAGCTGTCAAAAAGACCTCATGTTGCTGCTTTATTAGCTGATTCACAACTTCATAATGAATCCATCTCTGCTGTTTTTTCTGCTACAGCCCCCTCTGCTATTTCAATTTTTTCTTACTCCTTGTGGCATAAAAGACTAGGCCACCTTCATGAAGGATCTATTAAAATTTTGAATAAAAACCAATTGCTTACTGTCACTGATTGGAATAAAGTTTCTTCTATTTGTGAAGTATGTCAACTAAGTAAAAGTTGTAGATTGCCTTTTGCTACAAATAATAAATTAAGTATGTCTCCTTTTGATAAAGTGCATTGTGATCTATGGGGACCTTCACCTACCCTTTCTTGCCAAAAGTTTAAGTATTATGCAAGCTTTATAGATGACCACTCTAGGTATACTTGGTTATTTCCACTAAAACGGAAGGTACATTTCTATGATTGCTTTGTTAAATTTCACAAGATGGTTGAAACTCAGTTTGAGAAAAGAATTAAGGTGTTTCAAACCGATGGAGGAGGTGAATTCACTTCCTTGAAACTCAAACAATTCTTGGATCAAAATGGCATTCACCATCAGATGTCTTGTCCTCACACTCCCCAGCAAAATGGAGTAGTTGAGAGAAAATATAGACACTTGGTAGAAACTGGTTTAGCCTTACTTTTTCAATCCAATATGCCTCTCAAGTATTGGGTTGACAGTTTTTTGACAGCTTCTTATCTCATAAATAAAATGCCATTATCCTCCATTAACATGAAATCCCCTGTTGAGATTCTTTATCATAAAGCTACTAACTACAACAATTTGAAAGTATTTGGTTGCAGGTGTTATCCATATTTGAGAAGTCAAGCTAAAAATAAGTTTGCCAAGAAAACTTTTCCTTGTGTGTTTGTAGGATACAGCTCTATACATAAAGGATATAGATGTCTTGATCCTAACTCTAACAAAGTTTATATCTCAAGACATGTCATTTTTGATGAACAATTGTTTTCTTTTGCTAATCACTCTTCTCACACATCACAAAGCTGTAAAGATCTAGAATTAACCAGTTTTGTAGATATTGAAGAATGGCATAGTCCAACAACAACTGATGAACCACAAGCCAAGCCAACAAGGACTAATGCACAGGCTGAAATGACTAAGTCATCAAAATTCTTGCTGGATGATATTGAATCAATTGCAAATTGCCAAACAACTCAAGAGAATATTAGTATCCAACCCCTTGAAGGAAACAAAACTACTGTGGACATTAGAACTACACCACAAATTTTTGAGGGACACAACCAACTTCATCCTTGCAACCTAACACCACCTTCAAATGTCCAAAATCAAGATTTATTAAAATCTCTCCCAGATATCAGCAACTCTTTGTATATTGATTTGCCTTTTGATAATGAAAATATGCAAGCTACTGTCTTGACAGGAAATGAGGAACAATCACAATCCAATACTCATGATCCAACAACAACAACTAGCCTTGAATGCTCAGCCAACACACAAATAACTCCGGCCTACAACACCTCCAATCATACAATGATCACAAGACTGAAGGCTAAGCAACAAGCTACATCAAATCAGCAACACACTGCCCTCTTGAGCACAAAGCAGTCCTCTGTGCCCAAAAACTACAAGATTGCTCTCAAATTGTCGATTTGGAGGAAAGCAATGGAAGAAGAACTTCAAGCTTTATATGATAACCATACATGGGAACTGGTAAGCAAACCTATAAATACTAACGTTGTAGGTTGTAAATGGATATTCAAAATCAAATTCAAGGAAGATGGAACAATAGAAAGACACAAAGCTAGACTCGTGGCTCAAGGATATTCTCAAATGGAAGGAGTGGATTACAAAGAAACTTTCAGCCCTGTTGTCAAACCTACAACTATCAGATTTGTTTTAGCACTTGCAGCCTCCTACAACTGGGATCTTAGACAATTGGATGTGAAAAATGCATTTCTACATGGCTATCTCAAGGAAGATGTATACATGGCTCAACCACCAGGTTTTATCAGTTCTAACTTACCTAATCATGTATGCAAGTTAAATAGGGCTATTTATGGTTTAAAACAAGCTCCTAGGGCTTGGTTTGATAGACTTTCTCAATTTTTACTGCATATAGGATTTAGTTTCAGCAAGTCAGATCCATCTCTATTTATTTACAAACACAATAACATACTTATTCTTATGTTGGTCTATGTAGATGATATCATTATCACAGGTAATGAACCAAACTTTGTTAGTTCCCTTATCTCTCAACTAGGTACAGAATTTGCCATTAAAGATCTTGGACAACTTCATTACTTCTTAGGAATTGAAGTTCAACATACTATTGATGGCTACCATATAACTCAAAGTAGATACACAAGAGATATACTCTTGAAGTCAGAAATGATGAATGCCTCACCTATCTCTACACCTATGGCTCTTGCTCCTAATAGTACTTCTAGAGATGAAGAATTAGTGGAACCACAACTTTATCGCAACTTGGTTGGTTCACTCCAATATCTCACCCTCACTAGACCTGATGTTGTGCATGCAGTCAACAAAGTATGCCAACACATGCATCAACCTCGAGAGAAACATCTAAGGGAAGTTAAAAGAATTCTTCGATATCTTAAGAAAACATTAAACCATGGAATCACCTATTTTAAACATAGCTCACTAAATCTGTATGCTTTTTGTGATGCAGATTGTGGAGGTTGTCCAACTACAAGAAGAAGCACTTATGGATATTGCACCTTCCTTGGGTCCAATCTAATTTCATGGTCTTCAAAGAAACAACCAACAGTTTCACGCTCTAGCTCAGAAGCAGAATATCGATCTATGGCTAATGCAACAGCTGAGTTAACTTGGATTACCTTCCTCTTTCGAGAACTAGGCATCCCAATTCTTAAAACACCTGAACTATTTTGTGACAATATGAGCGCAATTCAATTGTCAAACAACCCGGTGTTTCATGCAAGAACCAAACACATAGAACTGGACTATCATTTTGTTCGAGAAAAAGTGTCATTAGGGTCACTAATCACAAGATTTATTCCTTCACATAACCAACTCGCAGATATATTTACCAAGCCACTTCCAAAGGCCGTCTTTCGTGAATTGTCAAGCAAACACGAACTCCTACCTCCAGTTTGAGAAATGATGAAAAATAAAATAGTCTGGCACCAACAATATGAGACTCTCATCCTCAAGTACAAGATCCTTAAATTAAGCAAGATATCCTGGAAAATTGACAGAATAGTGCAGCCCGTGTTATGTGATCGTGACAGCAATTTCACTCCTAAAATCAAGTGAAAATACAGCTCCATCACAGTCATTCAATTGACAGAAAATCTCCATCAACTGGGTCTTCAACTAGCCGTTGTAATGTGTAAATAGAATTGGATTCCTTCCTTTAATTTTTCACTCCATGCTTTCTGCTTTATTATCTTTCCTTCTTGGTGATCTATTTCCATATCACCATGAACCCCTATGTGCTAGATAAATAAGTGTATTTTGTTCTCCTTGGATGCATCAAGAAAAATAATACATTCTTCTTGTAATATTTTACTTTGACCATAAACACGAGTGATCTTACATCTTTTAGTTGATTAATATGTTATATTGTTTTCTTGCTTTCTCTTTTTTGAGGAGAAAATAAATGTATTAAAACTCAAAGATAGTTACACCCACCACATTTAACAGACTAGAAAATATCCAAAAAGGGATAACAACATCCCTATTCTAGTCATTTTTTCCCAAACCAGGGAACTGTGAAAGACTAAAAAAACCATCAAAATCACCATGGAAAACTGCCACTCGCACCAGATTGTGGGCTTCTTCGCTACTAGCTCTCAAGCATTTGAAGAAAGATCTAACGTTTGCGCTTCAATTTCTTCGACGATTAGCAACATGTTCGAAAAGTCTTCAGACTCGTGATTAATGGCCCTAACGACTTCGAGTGCATCAGACTCAACTACAAGCGGTGGCTTGAATCCAACCATGTCAAAATCAGTTGCTTTTAAGTAGGCTTTTAAACCATCATTTAATTCATATATACATTTTATGTAATTCATACATCAATCTCAACAAATTATTCCACTGAACAAATACATAATGTTAAAAACAAGAAGTCACTGAGGGCGGGTCGGGGTCATTGATAATCACTTAGGCACTTTTTTCAACCTTTTAGATCATTTTGAACATTTCAGGACTGTTTCAAGTCACCGAGGGGTGGGTTGGGGTCCCTTATATAAAATTACACTTTTTTAACCTTCTAGGTCATTTTCAACGTTTTCGGACTTTTTGAAATCACCAAGGGGCGAATCAAGATCATTGATTATCACTTAGACATTTTTTCAACCTTCTAGGTCATTTTGAACATTTTAGGACCTTTTGAAGTCACCGTGGGTCGAAGTCGTGGTCATTGATAATTACTTAGGCACTTTTTAATCTTTTAGGCAATTTTGAACGTTTTAGGACCTTTGGAAGTCATCGTGTGTCGAAGTCATGGTCATCGATAATCAGTTAGGCACTTTTTAAACCTTCTAGGTGATTTTGAACGTTTTAGACCCTTTAGAAATCACTGAGGGGCAGGTAGGGGTCATTGATAATCACTTAGGTACTTTTTTCAACCTTGTAGATCATTTTGAACGTTTTAGGACCGTTTGAACTGACCGAAGGGTGGGTTGGGATCACTTGTACACACTTAGGCATTTTTTTAACCTTCTAGGTCATTTTGAACGTTTTACGACTTTTTGAAATCACCGAGGGGCTGGTTGGGGTCGTTAATAATCACTTAGGCCTTTTTTAACCTTCTAGGTCATTGTGAACGTTTTAGGCCCTTTAGAAGTCACCAAGGGGTGGGGTAAATAGATTGAAGTTATTATTAAACACTTTGGCACTTTTTTCCATCTTCTAGGTTAGTTTGAACATATTAGGACTTTTTGAAGTCATCAAGGGGCGGATCAAGGTCATTGATTATCACATGGACACTATTTCAATGTTCTAGGTCATTTTGAATGTTTTAGGACCGTTTGAAGTCACCGTGAATCGAAGTCAGAATCATTGACAATCACTTAGGCACTTTTTTTGATCTTCTAGGTCATTTTGTACGTTTTAGGACTTTTTTTAAGTTAGCAAAGGGTGAGTTAGGGTCATTTATACACACTTAGATACTTGTTTCAACTTTTTAGGTCATTTTGGACGTTTTACGACTTTTTGAAGGAAGGTGGTGGGCATGTGACGCTCGAGGATAGGAAGGGTACATGAATGAACTGAGATCACATCCGAATGAGAGAGATGCTGGGAACATGAAAGTATGGTCAAGATAAGCTTAAAAGAATTGATAGATACTACCTATACCAACAAGGCGCACATTCCTTTTCGGTGGTTCAATCATAAGAACTTTGAAGTTAAGCGTGCTTGACTTGAAGAAGTTCTATGTTGGGTGACCTCCTGGAAATTTTCCTAGGAAGCATGTGAGTGAGGACAAAGCATGCTAAAAGGACCCTGTGTTGGTTTTTAGGGACAATCTTCATTCTTAGAAGCAGTTTTAGATAAGTATGGTGACGTCGCCATGTCGCAGGGGATGTAGGGGAATGTCAGGGCCGTCAGGTGCCGAATCCGGATTCCGAATCTTGGGCCTGGGGCGTTACATTTGAAGTCACCGAGGGGTGAGTTGGGGTCACTTATACACACTTAGACACTTTTTTAAACCTTCTAGGTTATTTTGAACATTTTAGGACCTTTTGAAGTCACTGAGGGGTGAGTCGGGGTTACTTAGGCACTTTTTTAACCTTCTAAGTCATTTTGAATGTTTTAGAACTTTTTGAAATCACCAAGGGGCGAGTCAGGGTCATTGATAATCACTTAGGCCCTTTTTTTTTTTTTTTTTTTTAACGTTATAGGTCATTTTGAACATTTTAGGCCCTTTAGGAGTCACTGAGGGACAGGGCAAATAGATTGGAGTTATTATTAAACACTTTGGCACTTTTGTCACCCTCTTATGCTCTTCTAAAAGTTTTAAGCTTCTTGAGCACGTTTGGATGATCTGAATGATGAGATGAATAGGTTGTTTGTAGCATTGTTATGATGATCTATGAGATATCTATTTGAGCCATTTTATTTGTTTTTGGTGTTGTGAAGCATATAGTCAAAATTTGAGTCTTTTTAATTTTTTTTTCTAATTTTTCTTGCAAAATTTTGAGCACTTAGCCCTCCTTTTGTTGCTTTGAGAGCCTAGGTTCGTCTTATGGGTTTCATATGTTCGTTGTCATCTTGATAGGCGAGATTTAGCTAGATGGTGATTTTGAGCATTATTGCTTGTAATGCCTTGCTTAGGAGAAATGATAAGAATAAAGAAAAAAAAAAAAGAAAATCACCTTGCAATATGTAAAAAGGGTTTAAGGCAAAAAGAGCTACCCCTGTTGTGATCAGTTAGGATCGTCCAAGGGTTAAACTCGGGATATGGATCCCTGCAATAGGTCTGTGAAAGCTAGGGCCTTTATTAAAATGCAAGTTATTCGCATGCGATGTGATTTCAGGCGCCTAGTAATGTATTACTTGTTTGATTGTTCGAGTTACTTAATAGTTGAGTCTTTTGTGCCAGTGTAGAGGGAAAATGAATTGAGGCACTCATATGGTTGACCCAGGCTAGTAAAAGCTCTTTAAGAAGGCTATGCACACACACACGTAAGAGTTATCATGAAAAAGTTTTGATTTGTTTCAATGCTTGATTGTATGTGGTAGCTTACTTTTAACAAATTTTATGCCTCTTTTAGACATCGAGATTTGAGCTGAGTTATTTGCAACCAATGAATCTTCATTATTCTCGTTTTTATCTATAAACTTGCTCGAGGACTAGCAAGATTTAGGTTGAGGGTAATTTGATAGCACCAAATTAGTGCTAATTATTTCTGTAAATCTTGCTTATCCTAATGTTATTATTTGTGAAAATTGAATAATTTTGAGTTTTATTGATCTACTAGATTTTTCAAACGTGCGTTGCACTTGATTATCTCCTTTTAAAAGATAAATTTAGTTATACAATTTTAAATTATGTTTGCCTATTAATTATATTATTATATAATTTTAATTAACATATGATTATTAATTCTAAATTATCATGTGTGTACATCCTTCATATATTTAGTATTTTCATTTGTTCCAGATAGTTCAATTGAAACTATAATTTATATATTAAAATGCATATTAGTTACACACAAATGAAAAATATTAGAATAATACTTGTAGAAAATAATTAAATAAAAAGATTATATCTCCCCATCAAGAGTTTTCTTTTTAAAATAATCTAATTAATTATTGAGATGGGAGTATTACATAAATCATACATATAATAAAGTCTAGGCTCATCACTTCCCATGCTTAATACATCTCACTCATCTAGCCTCCACTTTCATTATATTAGGGGACAAAAAAGGAAGATTGTAATGCAACGAACCAAATGGAGAGTATGTTTGCTGTAATTTTTAATGAAAAATAGAACCTACTTCCTAACACCATCAAATTAATAATTTAAAGAAGAAAGGAAACGAAAAAATTACAGAGATATGTAAGTATGAATAGAAGATTCGAGAAGCCATAAAAATAATTTGAAAAGCTCATAGATCCAATTTATTTCCAATAGCCAAAAACTTCTCAACCTCATAAAAAAAAAGGTGCTCCATTACTAACGATTAAAATATCGACCTTGATATCAATATCAGGATTTCAACCACAATTACAAGAGGGAAAGAAAAAATCGTTGATAAAGGCGTGCTTGATTAGTTTCAAAGCATTTTGTCTCAACCACAAATACCTTCACTGAATTAACAAAGAAATTGGGGAAACTGTGGCTTTCTTCATTTCGTTAACATCTGAATGATCTATCTTGACACAAAGTTGAAGGCTGAGAGTTTGTCCTATTAGGAAGAAAATATATGTATATATAAAGTTGGAAAAAAATGAGGAGAAATGTGAGAAGAGCTTTATATTTTTTAGAAATTTATAGAGGGAGAAAAAAGATGAGTGAATAAATAGTAACCAATGAAGACAATGAAGAGTCATATGAGAGAGAGTGAACCTTCCAAATAAAACACATTCAATGTTAACCAGTGAAAAGAAGATGAAAAATCCCATGAGAGATATGAGACATTCAATGGTAACAAACGAAAAAGAAGATGGAAAATCACATGGAGAGAGAGAAATAATAGGAATGAGTGCTAGTGGTCCATTCATGATTTTTCTTTAAAAAAAAATCTTACTTAAATAATAAGATATGAGATATTAATAAAAATTGAAATAAGGGTAATTTAGGTATTTTTAAAAAAATCATGGTTAGTAGTGTCCAAAAAAAGTTTCTTCCACATTCACACTTTTATATATAGTATAGATAGGTCATTTTGGTGTTCTCGAGATCAAGAAGGGCATTTTGGTAATTAAAAGTCAACAGGGACCAAAACTCAATCATTTTCCCGAGAGGGTAGTGTCGAGATGCTACGTAAACCAGAGGCGCGCCTAGACACCGTCAACATCGAGTGACACACCTCGCCCCAAACCACTCCTAACAACTAGTGACGTGGCGTGCAGACAAGGAATTCTAACCGACCATAGGACCCTATTGCCATCTAACATGCTCCTGACCATTCTTAAGCTCATTGTCAATCCAACAATAACTTAAATAACAAAAAATTTGGGCAGATGTTCCTTTGAAACTTAGTTAAATACACCCCTGAAAAAGGGTGATATATATGCATATAAACTCTCTAGAAATAAAGATATTATATCACACCCTCGAGCAAGATTAGAGACACAAGCATCTCAAACCACAATACTGAGCTCGACACTTCATTACCAAACCTTATACATAATAAGTGATATGCATCGAGTTGCAGAGACTGGTGGCAAACTCTGACTAGCTTACCCTGGTTAGTCAACTCTGGTTGAAACTTAAGAGCAACCTGGTGGAAAAAATAAAAAAAAAAAAGAATGAAAAAGAAAAGAAAGGTTGGAAGGAAACCCATAGTGAGAGAGAGATTAAAAAAAAGAAACAAAAGAAGGAAAAAGAGAGGTAGTGTCGTCGGGGAGAGAGAAGAAGAGAACGAGAGGGAGAGAAAGCGTGAATGTGAGAAGGAAAAGTTGTCGAGAAGGGAGATTTGAGGAGATAAGATTAGATTTTGAAGATTTTAGCTTAAACTTGACATTTCCCTCAACGAAATTTGGTAAGTTGGTTTTGAATTTTCCTTGGTTTCTTGTGGTTTTGGTTATGGGTATTGTATGACAGAAACCGTAAATCAACGAAGTAAGAATGAAAGGGCGAAGAAAACAACACACAGATTTACGTGGTTCACTAACGGTGTGTTAGCTACGTCCACGAGCAGAGGGAGAGAACGATTTTATTAGTGAGGAGTAAAACGTATGCAGATTACAGAGTGTAAGGGACAACGGACACACACATATCTCCACAATGATATGATATTGTCCACTTTGGGCATAAGCCCTCATGGCTTTGCTTTTGGATCACCCCAAAAGGCCTCATACCAATGGAGATACTAGTCCTCCCTTATATACCCATGATCATCCCCTTATCTAGCCGATGTGGGACTTTGGGCGCACTCCCAACAATCCTCCCCTCGAACAAAGTACCACCGAGCCTCCCCTCAAATAGTCATCTATCCGTCCAACTCTCTAGGCTTCACCGCTTTACCGAGAGTTGTTGCTCTTATCCAGGACGACTCCTCTTCTCCGGAGTATACCCGCCTGCCCAGAGCTCAACCACGGACCTCCACCATGACTATTAAGGCTCACAACTTCTTTGTTCGGCACCCGAGGATTCTACCCGACACGGCTACGCCCGGGGCATGGCTCTGATACCACTTGTAAGGGACTACCGGACACACACATATCTCCACAATGGTATGATATTGTCCACTTTGGGCATAAGCCCTCATGGCTTTGCTTTTGGATCCACCCCAGAAGGCCTCATACCAATGGAGATACTAGTCCTCCCTTATATACCCATGATCATCCCCTTATCTAGCCGATGTGGGACTTTGGGCGCACTCCCAACACAGAGATTAGGGCAAATTAGGTTAAGAGGGTTTATATATGGCACCACTCTTAACCCTAACATAATAGACCCAAAATAAAAGCCCAAAACAGAAAATCATATCTAATCTCTATACATAATTTAGCTTCATATCAGATTCAAGGCATATCAACAGGTATAATGGTTTTGGAGATTGGATTTTTCCTAGGAAGAAAAGAGGAGGAATTTGATGGGAAATTTTGTGTGGAAAGAGAAGTAGAAGATGTGTAGTAGTAGAGAGGTTTATGGGCTTTTGTTGAAAAAGAGGGCAAAAACCAATGGGTTGAGAGGAAGAAGATGATGTAGTGTAGAAAGAGAAAGATGGTGATTAAAGCAAAAAGGAAAAGAAATTACAAATTGAAATAATATATGTTGATGGCAAAATCTAGATAGGAGGAACTCACCTGACCTTCACGTGCCACCAACGGTAAATTTGCTTGAGAGGGGGAAGACGTGGCTTGCAAGACAGAAAAACCTGCACACCCGTGTGGTGCTTGCCACACCGCTTCCGATGCTTAAGTCAAAAAACGGAAGGAGGAGAGCAAGAGAGCAAGAAGAGAGAGTAGAGAATAGAGTTTGGGATCCCTTCTTCCATGGCGAAAAAGAGTTTAAATACTTGTTCCTGCTCTAGGGTTTTTAGGCATTCGGAGGCATTTCGGGTTGATCCAGGTGGAACCTGGGCGGCCAGGGGCAACAGGGACTGAACGGAGGTAGACGGACTTGACCCACGCAAGTGGGCCGAGTGGTCGACCTCGACCTTGGGCCGAGGCCAACCATATGGGTCGGGCCAAGGCTCGGTCCCTCCGATCTTGACCTGACCTTTTGGCCCGTTTCGCCTCCGGGGTCCATCTTCCGGTCCTATTTATGGGCTCGTGTCGGGTTGTCCTCGTCAGCTCCTTGTACATCGGAGTGGTCCAAAATTACCTATAACAATATATATATATATATATATAAGGAAAAATAATTTCATTAGGAAAAGAGGAGAGTTGTACTTTAGTGATAATGAGAGAGAGAATGGAGGGATAAATGTTAGGAGAAAATTGTCTCACTTGAAGAAAAATGCTATTTAAATGGAGAATGGGATAAAAGAGGGCAAAAGAGTACTTTAGGATGGAAAATGGAGAAATTTGAATTATGGAATGAGGTCATGTATTAGGAAGCTAGATTGGTAGGTAAATTAAGTGGAAACTCATATGTTGGCTAATTATTATTTCAGGTCAAACGGAGATGGAGACGGCCTACGACCCGAATTTCTCTCATCAATAGTATTGTGAGTGGTTATTTTACAAAATGTTTCACTGTTGTTTAATTATTATTATGAGATTTCAAGATCTTTACAACTATGTTGGAATTTTAAAGAAACTATTATGAGATTTACAAAGAGTTGCTATGAATTACCAATATTGTTGTGTTTGCTGGAATTATCGTCTATAGATATTAGAGATCTTTTCAAGTCATTCGAGAATTCAAACAAGTGTTACAAAGTTTCCGTATATTATGTTTTTAGCCATAATTATTATTTAGAGCTATGTGAGATATTTTATGGTGATTTGAGTAATTAAAATTATTTGTGTTCTTTGATGAATCTCTCTAGTTTATGAAATGTTGTTTTAGAAAAAGAGAACGGTTTTAGAGCTATTGGATGATGTTGAGTTTTTATGTTCACAGTGGTTTGAATCCACTAGATCTATGCACCCATGGTGATTACCCGTATACTATGTGAATGTGTTTCCGTAGTATAGAGAGAGGTCCTTAGGACCCACTTTAGCACACGTGTAGGTTTTGGATCGTGCGTTAGGGTGCTTAGCCCTTGAGAGTAGCTCTACATGCACGTATGATAGAGATGGCTCTGCTATGCATTTCGAGATTACTCGATGCATAGTATGACAGAGACTGCTCTGCTGAGCGTATTGAGTTTACTCTATGCTAGTATGACTATAGATTTGGGTACAGGTTTGGTGATAATTCTTTCTGACATGTGTTATTGTTTTCAAGAGTTACCTTTGTAAATATTTCGTTATGTTTTAGTTATCTTGAGAGTTATTAAACATCTCATGTTTTACATTGTTTTTTTAGAGTTATAAAGTTATGCTTAAAGAGGAGATCTGTTTTTATGAAATTATTTTATTTATGAACTTACCACTCACTAGGCTTTTCAGCTCATTCTTTTATTTTTATTTTTTTCCACCAGGTTGCTGTTGAGTTTCAACCAGAGTTGACTAACCAAGGTAACCTTGTCAAAGTCTGCCACCAGTCTGCAACTCGTTGCATAGCACTTATTATGTATAAGGTTTGGTAATGAAGTGTCGAGCTGAGTATTGTGGTTTGAGACGTCTGTGTCTCTAGTCTGGCTCCAGGGTGTGATATAGTATCTTTATTTCTAGAGAGTTTATATGTGTATATGTCGCCCTTTTTCAGGTGTGTATTTAACCAAGTTTTAGAGGAAACTTTCCCCAAATTTCTGGTTATTTAAATTATTGCGGGATTGACAATGACCTTAAGAATGGTTAAAAGCATGCTAGATAACAATAGGGTCCTATGGTCGGTTAGAATTCATTGTCCGCACGCCACGTCACTAGTTGTTAGGAGTAGTCTGGGATGAGGTGTATTATCGAGACGCTGTGCCTAGCGTCTCAACGCTGGTGCGATGATATAAAAGATGTTTTTTTTTATGTTTTACGTTTTGGAAGTTCGTTTTTCCTCCGATTTTTGCCGCAACTCTCTGATTCTCTCTGTATTTTTCTAGTTACCAGTATATTTGCATTAGATTAGATTAGTTTTTAGATATAAGAATACCTAATCGAGTCCTGACGTTTAGTTGGAGCGTTGCAATGTCCGACTAAGTGTAGATCGTCGTAGTTGGGGACTCCGAATATAAGTTTGGCAATCCTTTGAGACCCTTGTATTTCAGATTTCATAGAATTATGTTTAATTGTGTTCTTAATTCCTGTTTGTATTACAATTGATTTGAATGCTTAGATTGACAACCTATGGTGTTTAAATTAATTTCTTTGCTAGAATTGGTAGCAAATAAGTTTATTGTGAATTTTGATTAAAATGCGTATTATCCCAATTGGTCAAAATTACATGATAGATTTTGGAGTTAAGGCTTAGAATCGTATGAATTTAGGTTTTCCCTAGTTTATGCATTCTATCTAACGTTCCATCGTTCTTAATGCAATTAAATTCCAATTAGTTTGACGTCATTGGTTAGATTTTTTTATTAGGTTCTGGCCTCGATGCTTTGGCCGGGTTAGAAATAATTGAGATCATTAATCCTGCTGGCTTTTCCAGTGAGTAGTTAGACAATTAACCAATAATTCGATAAATAAGAGAGTCTATGATTTGGAATTGTCAAACTGAATTCGGATAACCAATTGTGCGATCTCGAGGTAAGATTAGTTATCCCATCGTTTTATTTTCCTTTTATTTTAAATTCTGCAATTTAATTTTTAGCATTTTCATTTTTTTTCATCCTCAAATCTTCTTCCATGCCAAACCCCCCCTCCGGTTACTAATTGAAAAATCTTATGTTAAATTAATTAATTTGGTTGCTCCATGCATTTGACCTCGGCCACTATTTCTACAAAAAATAGTTGTAGTGTCGTGGAATTATAAATTTATTTGATACGACCCTCGACAAGTCGTCTATCAATAATCATATTGTTTTTCCATTTCAAGTTTGTAGCAGTGTTGGTGATCTTTGAGGATGATTTTTTAGAACAAGATCACAAGGATTCTTTTTTATTTATTAATTTTATCTTTGGACAATGGACAATGTAGTAAATCTTATGTTGGTATTTTTTTATTTTTTTATTTTTTATTTTTTTATGTTTGTTTTGACATATTATCGAATTCTTGTTTTGTGTACTTAATTTTACTTCGTTATGTTAGACATATTTTTAGACATTACGTCGAATTTCTTAAATAACAATATATATTTAGATTATCCCATTATGATATTTGAACTTTTAGGTAGCAGATATGAAGGAGTGTACAACACTTATGCGGAAGCGATTAGGATCTTAGACACTTAAACTACATTAATTTTAGAGATTAAAAAGCATGCTCTTTAAAACGAAAACCAAAGGAATTGAACCAACCTTTTTGTAGTTCGAAATTCCTCCACGCCGATGGTTGTTTCCGATCACGAACGTGTCGTGAACCACTGCTAGAGTCTTCCCCGCTATCCTCCGGCCTTAGAACGGCTTGTGGGAGCCTAATTGTGATGGGATTGAGAGAAATGCTTGAAGGTTCAAGCCAAAATGAGAGAAAGTATATTTCCTTTTTGAGAGAGAAATTGGTTATCCTTTCTGAGAGAAAAACTCCATAATGTTTCACCTTTAAATTCAGCTTAATACATTTCTTTTAAAGAAGAGAAACATGCATCCAAATTTAAGTAAGAGAAGATACCTCATGAGGGAAAGGAAGAGTCATGGTGTTTTGGTTTCTTGTTCATGTAACTTGCCTCCTAAGATTATTTAATTAAAACCGAAATTGATTTCATTAATTAGTTTTTAAATTAATTCAAATAATTAACTTAGATAATTAAATAAATTATATTTAATTTAATATCTAATATTAAATTAAATAGTTCACCAATCCCGATCTCTCTCAAAACTGATGAATATGAATTACTATTCAAATTCAAACTGAAATATGTATCCTAAACATATTAACAATATTTAAATCACATTTAAATATTTCCAGCTCTTCCTATAGTTTAATCAATTAAACTATAACACGATAAGTATATCGTATATAATTAACGGTAACTCCCTAAACCTGAATTTGAACGTTTCAAATTCTTCCATCACACTGTTCTAAGGTTTAGTCCCATATGAGTTAGCAGGGGACCTAATAGACCTACAGATCATGGGCTCCAACGATCCGAGATTAACTGACTAAACTCTTTAACCTAGTTAACAAACATTTGTTAACCACTAGGACACTTCACTATAGCCCAGTAGCTGCACTCCTCTCACTGTAGATATATTTCTGTCCACTCGATATAACCATGATTACCATGATTAGTAAGTCGATCTTTTACAGGTTGTTCGTAACTACAGTTGGGTCAAATGTCCGTTTTACCCCTGGAGTTACCTCTTGCTCCTTAAGTCCCACTGATTCTTTAATGAACAATTGGTTTGTGGTCCAACCATCAAACCGAGTCCCTTGATGGATGACTTGTTGAAGGTTGTATCAAATAAATTTATAATCCACAACTAAAGCTAACTCATAGATCATGGGCTCCAACGATCCGAGATTAACCGACTAAACTCTTTAACCTAGTTAACCAACATTCGTTAACCACCAGGACACTCCACTATAGCCTAGTAGCTGCACTCCCCTCACTGTAGATATATTTCTGTCCACTCGATATAACCATCATTACCATGATTAGTAAGTCGATCCATCACAGGTTGTTCGTAACTACAGTTGGGTCAAATGTTCGTTTTATCCCTGAAGTTACCTCTTGCTCCTTAAGTCCCATTGATCCTCTAATGAACAATTGGTTTGTGGTTCAACCATCAAACCGAGTCTCTTGATGGATGACTTGTCGAAGGTCATATCAAATAAATTTATAATCCACAACAACTAAAGCTAACTCGTAGCAATAATGGCCAGGGTCGATCACACGAAGTCTATGCAAACAAATTCTAGTTTCCTTATTTGTTTAAAGTAACCAAAATGGGGATTTTTAGATTAGGAAAGAAATTTAATTATGGAAAGTAAAAGAGAGCAAAAGTAAAGATCAAAGAAATAGTGAGAGTTAAGTCAATCCCTTAGGAATCATGTAATCATGGTTGTCATAGTAAGTTCGATTCAATTAAATCATAAATCTCACTAAACAATCAATAACATGTCTAAGTTCGACATATTTCGGGAACAACCCGATGGTCGTGGTCCTACTATCACAAACATGCAAACGGCAAGTTTGATTCTAGCTTAAATTAATTAATTGGTCGATTAACTAATCTAAATCGCGTTGGGATCTAGTCGAATTAATACACATGCAACGGGCAACAAACCTCACTTACAATTGATTAAATCCTTTAGTTCTAGGGACGCATGATGAATATCAAAATGTTATTCTATTCGCTACTTAGATTAGCAATTAAATTTAGGTAAACCGCGGTAAAGGTTGTCAATCTTTCCTAGCACTACCTAAACTTATATGCAAAGAACTAAATTCACATAAACATGCATTGAGAATTAAAGCACAAGAGACTTCATTAAAAGAATTTGAACTTACATTTGATGTCCCGATTACATGAAGGAGGAGGCTAGCCGCGCATCGAACATGAACAAGCTTGATTCTTCCTTGGATACATCATGAAAAACACTAAAATTTAGTCTAAGTATATGAAATAGTGATGGAGAAAGTGAGGGAAAAGGCTATGAAAATACAAGAATGAGTTAATGTCTAAGCCTAAACCAAAGCTACATATTTATAGGACTCCTTGGCCTCCAAGTCGTGGTATTTTGGCACTGAAACGAGCCTCCAAAGATGGGAAGCATTCGTGCAACAAAAGGAAAACTTCATATAAAGAAACTGCCTAGCATCGAGATGCTAGGCAACAACATCGAGTCGCTGGTCCCTTTTGTCGCAACGTTGAGTTTTAGTGTCAAGCAGCGTCAAGATGCTGAGCTCTCCGGAATTTGGCTCTAAGACTCGTTTTGGTCCGGTTTTGCTCGTTTAGGTCCCGTTGTGGCTTCGAACCTCCGTTATGGACCTACACACATATTATACTCATTAAGGGGTTTTCGCAACGAATTCAATAAACATAAGCAAATTGGGAGATTCTAAATGTATAAAAAATTAGACCTATCATCCCTCTCGGGCCAATGAGAGGGTGGGACCCCTTGTTCAAGACCCAGAGTCAACATTTAAGGAACAACCTTTCTACTATCCCTAAAAGCATGTAGGAGTGAATTCCATCTTGCAGGATTATGTCCCCAGCTTTCTACCTAGTCTTATCCCCAAAATGGTAGGCTTATTGAGTCAGCGAACTCGGGCCACTCTCACCCATGCAAATCAAAGGATAATCCTGAATAAAAAGAAGTTCATAGTTAGCTCAGGATTAAGATCGAGTTACCTAAGTAATTGCATGAAATAGCCAGTCTCAATAGTAAACGGCGGTCTAGTCTTATGCAACTCATTGTATAGGACGCCCCCACTCGCATGTCTCCAAATGAATGATTCAGGATCACATCGTTTGTACTAAATACAAAGTGGGTAACGTTCATATTGTCCCTAGGATAAGGTACCCAACCCTATCCCTATACTTTAGATCGTTTTGGTTATTACTTGATCTTGATCCACTCTTATGTCTCCACATATAGTTCAAATATTCATCTTATAGCCAGGGGTTCTTAGTTTATTGGATTTGGGTTACCTAATGCGCAATTCAATTATTCAATAACAACTTTAGTGAATAAACCTCAATAACGACTTTATTGAACAAGTATATAATTTGTTACATTCACTATCTACGAGTTTTAGGGCATAAAACCCAATAAGATAGACGAAAGAGTGAAAGAAACATGAGGGAGAATGAGCGAAAAAAAAAAAATGTATATGCCGACGCAAGGATGTGTAGGCATATACAATTAGAGGAAAATGGTCTACGTCAACACAATATTGCATCGGCATAAATCCCTCCATTAACCAAAATTGGATTTCTTTCTTACCGATGTGAATTGTGTCTGTGTAGACCATCTATGCCGACATACAGGTTTTGTGTCGGCGTGTATTGATATGCAGATGTGTCTATGGCAATGAAATGGTCGACGAAATTCTCAGGTCAAGAGGGATTTTTACCGACACAAGACTGTTTTTTGCCGACGCGTTTTTGCATTGGCATATATAGTAGATTTTTGAAAGCTAGAGCCCGTTAAAGATCATATATATGCAAGCTTAGGCCCTTAGTTGAGAAGATAAGAAAGAAAGTATTTGAGGCATCCCATTACATTTTAGCAAATTAATTTGTTAATTTCCTTTATAGCATTATGCCTTTGTCTAGTGTAGGTGGAAGATCCCTTCTCAAACTTTTTAAAACTTCTCTAGAGAAGATTTAGCTCACATTTATGCATGAGAAAGATTTTGATCAATTTTAATTTGTCTCTAATTATGCCAGACTTGCATTTGATTCTCTTGAATAAAATTTTGATCATGCTTATCTTTGAGAAATTGAATCATGAATTTGACATTGCATTACAATCTTTATCATCTTAGTCTTAGGCTTGCTCGAGGACTAGCAAGGTGTTTAGGTTGGGAAATTTTGATAGGTCTAATTTGTTATATGTTTATTTACTACTAATTTGCTTATCTTTATTGAATTTCTTGCGAAAAGTTCTTTAAAATGAGCACAATATGTGTATAGGTTCTTGATGAAGGTTTCGAGCCGATTTGGGGCCTAAACGAGCTAAACCAGAGCATTCCAACCAAATGAGCCAAAATTCCCGCGACCAGAGCATCTAGACGCTAGGCTAGAGCGTCTCAACGCTCTGAGGACAAGTTTTCCGCACCAAAAATCCGAGAACAAAGCGTCTCGACGCCCTTGTTCGACGCCACAAATTTTCAAACCAGCGTCTTGATGCTAGGCAATTTCCAGATCTGCGACTTTCCTTATCTGCTCGATGATTTTTCCTATTTTGAGCTAGTGTTTCAATGGAAAATTGAAGCATCTTCACGACCAAAGACCTCTATAAATATGTAGCTTAGGTTTAGGGTTGTTTCATCATATATTCTAGGGAAAAATACACTTTTAGTCCCTGAGGTTTGAGTTAGGTTTCATTTTGGTCCCTAAGTTTTCAAACTCAACAATTTAGCCCCTCAGGTTTGGATTTCGTTACACTCTTGGTCCCTCCGTCAAAATTTCTATTAAACTCTCACAAAATGCTGACGTGGCAACATTTTTTTATTAAAAAAATATTTTCTTAATTTTTAAAATATAACAATAATAAATTAATTTTAAAAAATATATTTTTATTATTTTTTTTATTCTTCTTCCCCATTACCCTTTCTTCCTCTTCTTCATTATCCTTTTTCTTCCCATCTCCCTTCTTCAACCCAAACCTTACCACCAGTAGTTGTCGGTTGTCGACCATCGCCGCCGACAATTGATTTTTTTCCCTTCTTCTTCTTCGTCTCTTCTTTTCTTCTTCTCATTTCTTCCTTTTTCAAAGATTCTGTTTTTTAAAAAAAAAACTGAGAGAGGAGGGAGAGAAGGAGGAACCTTCATCCCGTTTTCCGACGCCGGAACGGAGAGGGGAGGTTCGTCCCTCCTTCCCCGTTACAGATCTGTAACAGGGAGGGAGGGAGGAATCGTTCCTCCCTCCTCTCTCGGTTTTTTTTTTTTAAACAGAAGCTTTGAAAAAGGAAGAAGGGAGAAGAAGAAGAAAAAAAATCAGTCACCGGCGGCAACAGCCGGCCGCCGGAGAGCGACGATTTGCGGCGGCCAGCAACTGTCAACGGTAGGGTTTTGGTTGAAGAAGGGAGATGTGAAGAAGAAGGATAATGAAGAAGAGGTTGAAATGGTAATGGGGAAGAAGAAGAAAAGAAATAATAAATTTTTTTAAAAAAAATTAATTGATTATTATTTTATTTTAAAAAGGGAAAAATACACTTTTGGTCCTTGAGGTTTGGGTTAGGTTTCAATTTGGTCCCTGAGTTTTCAAACTCAACAATTTAGCTCCTGAGGTTTGAATTTCGTTACCTTTTTGGTCCCTCCGTCCAATTTTCTGTTTAACCCTAACAGTTTGCTGACGTGGCACTATTATTTTAATTAAAAAATTATTTTTTAATTTTTCTAAATAAAAATATATTAAATAATAAAAATATTATTATTTTATTATTTTTTTTATTCTTTCTCCATCTCTCTTATTCTTTTTCTCTTTTCTTCATCCTCTTCTTTAACATGTTCTTCAGCAATTCGCCGGCGGCCAGTGACTTTTTTTTTTTTGTTCCTCATCGCCTTCTCTCTTCTCCCACTTTTCTTCTTTTCTTTTCTTTTAAACACCCCTCCCCGTCCAGATCTCAAGTTCGTGGAAAATGACCACATTCCAAAAGCTCGATTTCACCGCCTACGACGTCCTGGAGTGCATGAAAGACGGTAATGTGATCAGAAGAGGCAACGCCGACATCGTCTACCATGGAAAAATGTCGAACGGTGTCGAAATCACTGTGAAGAAACTCCTAGGGTTCGACCCTTACAGTCACGAACGGTGTCGAAATCGCAGTGAAGAAACTTCTTTCTCTGTCATCTTCCCCATGCTCTCTCCTCCTCTTTCACCCTTCTTCCTAACCTTCTCCATTCTTCTTCCTCCAAATCCTTAAACCCACGCGAGTCCTTCTTCCATCTGGGTTCTGACCGGCAAATCTAGGTTCTAACTCTGCTCAAACCCTATGCCGAAGGGTCTCGATCGAAGCTGAAATCGAAGAGAACGCTGCTCGGTGACTCCGTTTTGTACATCAACGAGCTGAAATTGAAGCTCCAAATTGTGGAATCGGAGAAGACGGAGCTCCCTCCACCTCTCTCTCTTCGTGCCGCCCCTTCCTCTCCCTCCTCCGATCCATCTTTCGATTTTAACCCTCCGGCTTTTCTCATGCACGTCTGGAACGAAACCCTCGCCGGCTGGAACAAGTTCTTCATTTTTTTTAAAATAAGAAACAAAAAGAAAAGAAGGAAGGAGAAGAAAATGAGAACGAAAAAAAAATAGTTCGCCGCCGGTAGCCGAAGGCGGCCGAGGACGACGGACGGAGATGGCAGAAGATCCGCGACGGCAGCTGTAGGAAAAAGAAGAGGAGAAGGTGGAGAGAGAAAGAAAGAATAAGAATAAAGAAAATAATAACTTTTTATTAATTTAATATTATTTTTAATTTAAAAATTAAAAAAATTATTTTTTAAAACAAAAAACAGGTGCCACGTCAGCAATCTGTTAGTTTTTAACGGAAAAATGGATGGAGGGACCAAAATGAAACGAAATCCAAACCTCATGGACTAAAATGTCGAGTTTGAAAACTCAGGGACCAAATTGAAACCTAATCCAAACCTCAGGTATTAAAAGTGTATTTTTCCCTTTTAAAAATTAAGAAAATAATTTTCTTAATAAAAAAAATGATGGCACGTCAGCATTCTGTGAGAGCTTAACAAACAAATTAACGAAGGGACCAAGAGTGTAACGAAATGCAAACCTCTGGGGCTAAATTGTTGAGTTTGAAAACTGAGGGACCAAAATAAACTTAACCCAAACTTCAGGGACTAAAAGTGTATTTTTCCCTACATTCTATCAATTATAGCCTTCTTTCACTTTACTTTTCCAGCACTCTTTTAGATTTTAGTTAGTTTCTGTGTGAGTTCATGATGTACCAAGCAAGAGAGAAAGGTTGTTCGTGTTCCATGAGCGGCTAAACTTCTCATTCATGTAATCGGGACGTCAGATGTAAGTTCATATTCTTTTAATGAAATCTCTCGTGCTTTAATTCTTCAAATGCACGTTTTTGTGATTCTAGTTTTATTCATACAAGTTTAGGTGATGTTAGGGAAATATTGACAACCAATAATCGCAGATAGCTTAAATTTAATTGTTAATCTAAGTAGTAAATAGGAGAACGTTGTGATATTGCTCATGCGTCACTTAAAACTAGATGATTTAATCAATTGTAATTGAGGTTTGTTGCCCGTTTCAGGTGTTGTTAATCCGGCTAGATCCTAATGCGGTTGAAATTAGTTAACTGACCAATTAGCTAATTTAAGCTAGAATCAAACTTAGTGTTCGCATGTTTATGATAGTACACTACTACAAATTCAATATTACTTGACATGTCAAGTATCATGTTTTTTTTTAAAGAAAAATATCAAGAAAAAGTGTATTTCTAAATGGAAAACGTCAAGAAAAATTAAAAAAACGCGGAGTTTGACGGAATTTTTCGGAACTTTTCACCCCAATATAAAACTTGACATTTCAAAAATGTCAAGTTTATTCATAATTTACTTGTCACGTTTTAAATGCTAAGAATACTTTTCTTTATAATTTTGAGAGGGACAATTATGTAATTTGGCTATCTTATTCGATATAGGACTGTGAATCACGATTTTTTGAACAACACACAGATAGGGAAAAACCAAAAGAAACAAAGGAATGAAAGAACGCAGCTGTCGATCACCATTCTTCGCGTGGGTCTTAGTTTAGGGGTCTATTCATCGTTGGTATTGGTCTCGGTATCACATCAGAGTGGGTCTTGGAGCAGAAGGGTATTGTGGGTCTCGGTTTGGGAGACTAACGTTGTGGGTCTTGTGTTTTCTTTTGGGTCTCGATTCAGAGACGGTCTCTCGCCAGAGTGTCGCCATGAGTATCGATTCAGGAGGCTGGTAGCGTTAGTGTTGGTTTCTTGACGCCTTCGACATCAAACACGTCATCAATCAACACCCAAGATTGCTCGCCTGTAGTGTGAAGAATCGGTTGTCTAACTTTATACTTCCTACAAAGCATCGACATATCCAAGGTACATAAAACAAACTTCCTTACTCTTCTGTAGCATTGAAGAAAAGTTGATTTCGAGAATCGAGTTCATTGAGAACCTAGGGCAATGTGTAAATTGTGTTTAGTTCATGAGTGGAAACTCTACGACGAGGATGAAGAAGACGAAGTTTCGGCCACCTACACCACCCCTCGATGAAGAGGCTGCGCCAATTCACCACCCATCTGTTTCTTCCTTAGCTTTTAGTTCCTGTTTCTTCTCTCTCTCAAGACTTGAGGAATTGAATAGGTTTGTTTTAAGTGTTTTTTGTTGAGTTATGTGGCCATGGCTAAGTTGCATTGCAACATTCGTCCTACACATTACTATAATGTTCCCAATAACCATGCTTATAATAACACTTGGGCTTTCTCTTTTCTATCTATTTCGTTGGTGGTTGAACCGAGGAGTCTCTCTTTCTCGTTTTAATGTGATTTAACCAAGCCTAATTCTTTGTGAGTAACAGATATCTTTGTAATTATTCTTCTTTCTCTAGAAGTTTTCTTCATGGAATTGGCGTAAATACTTCTTTGTAAGTGATGCATCCTCTTTTAAACTTGTAAATAACTAGTTGTTGATTATGTGTAAGTTTGCTTCGTAAGTGATACATCTTTTTAAGTGATGCCATATTGAGTTATTTATAGGTTGATAGAAAATTTATAACTTTGAAGATATTTCCAAATATATATGGTGGAAGATTGATGGTTTATAATTTTGAAGTAGTTCACATGGGTTGATAATTCTTGTCAATTTAGAATTTGTTTGTATGGGTTAGTAAGTGTAATTTTGGAATCGTTATGATGTGATAGACAATTTGGAAATTTGGTTGTTAGATCTTGAAGGTATATTGTTTATTTGGTTGATGAAATTCTGTCTTCTTCAAGATATCAAATTATTTGAACACAATGCAGGAGATTCAAGGATAATTGAGAAAATATTTATTAGGATTGGAAAAAAATAATTCATAAAGAAGTATGACAAGTCAAGAATTAATTGACTTGATATTCGTTCTATGTCAAGATAATCTTGCATTCGACACATAAAAAACGTCAAGTTAAATAAGAAAAATATACATACATTTGACTCACATCAAATGTCAAGTTTTGAAAAAAAAAATGATACATAATAAGTGTCAAGAATTACTATACATGACGTTTATACATGTCAATGGAAGTATATCTTGACGCTTGAGAAATATCAAGGAAAGTATACCTTGACGCTCATTTTAGGCACCTCATTCTTGACAGTGGCTACCAGGACGCTTTCAAAAGCGTCAAGAGTGTTAGAATTTGACATTTAATAAGTGTCAAGTAATACAGTTTTTCTTGTAGTGGTAGGATCACGGATTTCGGGTTGTTCCTAGAGTACGCCGGGCTTAAATGTGTAATTGATGTTTTTAGTGAGATTTGTGATTTGATTGAATTGAACTAAATTCCGACAACCCTGATTACATGAGTTTTAAGGTATTGATTCATCTCCTTTTGACATTCTCTTGCTATTTCTTTTCGGCATTCCTTTACTTTACCATTCTTGTTTCCATATTTTCCTCTCAAACCTCCCTTTGGTTACTTAACAGAAAAGAGATTTGAAATTTGCATGTAAAGACTCATGTGTTCGACCCTGACCACTATTGCTAGAAGTTAGCTTTAGAATCGTGTATTACAAATTTATTTGATAAGAGACCTTGACAATTTCTTCCATCAATTTCTCTCCTAATAATTCTCTCGACACTTAATTCCACATTTCTCAAGGGAAATTAAATGTTTATAGGACAAACTCTCAGGTTTAGGGTTAACCTAACTAAAGGATTGGAGTTCTTGAGAGAGAGTAGTGTTTCACGACTCTAAAGGTTGAATTAGGGTTTGTCATGGGCCTAAACTCTTCCCACGAGTTCTGCCTGCTTCATTGAGCTTTAGAGGTCCTTTTATAGTTCGAGCATGATTGGGTTGTTGTCGAAATTGGTGCCCCAAGGTGGACTAGGAATGTAACTTTGGTAATCTAAAGTAATGTCCAATTGATATTTAATTGAGCAAATTTTAGGTTGATTGGTTGAATTAAAAGCTTAATTAAAGAGTTTATTGACTTGGTAAATGGATTCAATAGGCTTGATGACAATTTTGTAATTAAGATGACTTTAGAGCCAAGCCAAACCCTATCTTTTTAGCCACATGCAGCCTAATGCATCTTTTTCCTCCATCTCTTCCTTTCTCCCCCCTCTTAGCCAATTTTGGCCATCTCCCATCCTTCTCTTTAGTTTTTTTTTTCTCTTGTGCTTTTCTGCATAACATAGCTTAACATTCATGATATACCTAATTTCCTACATGGTACTAATATACCTGGCGATGATGAAACATGTTCTCTCGCTACAAGAAAATTAGTTTCTCCTGACGTAAAAAAAACATGTTGGAAGAAACAGCCTCGGTCGACGTCCTTATACTCACGTTGGGAGAGGTTGATATTGATAACTTTTGCTGATGCGGTTAAAAAGGTGTTGGAAGAGGCCAAGAAGCTTATTTTAATGACTTCTGTCGATGCTGACAGAAGAGATTTGTCACGGTCTCTTGTCAAATAAATTTATGTTCCACAACACCTAAAGCTAACTTGTAGCGATAGTAGTCGGGGTCGAACACAGGGAACAACCAGTTTATTTCTAAATTCTTTTGTGTTTTGAAGTAACCAAAAAGGGGGGTTTATGGATAAAGAGATAAGAACATAAAATAAAGACGGAAAAATAAATGCAAGAAAAGTAAAAGTCGGGGTTGTTAGCTTTACAAGCTTCAATCATACTATATTTTGTGATGATAACAAACTTTAATTTACTAATGATTTTAGTGTTTCAAAGTGTTCATCTTGTAGAGCTCGGAAAGACGATTCCAACGCATTTTGAATCGCTCGAATCGGAGTTCAAACTAAAAGGCTACAAGCAAAAGAAGATTGGAAGAAAAAGCCTATGTGGCAGTGACATGGCGCTTACGTGGCATCCAACGTGCATGGCAACTGATGTGAATCAATTTCCTCAATTTTTCTCATAATTTTAATCCTAATTTTAATTCCCATTATCTCTTAAATTCAATCCTTTCACATCTCTTTTTAATTCAAAATTTCTCTTAAAATTCATTCTTTTACAACTCATTTTCAAATTCAATCTCTTCCAAATTTGATTTCCTTCAAATCCTCATTCAAATGTCAAATTCCCTTAACTTCAATATATTATTCTCAATCTCATTTTTAAATTCAAATTCTTTCCTTTCTCATTGAATCAAATCTCCACCATCCATCTTTAGTTTTAACGGCCAATATTCATCCTCCTCGGCTATAAATTCGACTTGATTTTACTCTTCACATACACACCAAAAAGCTATCAAGTCTTAAGCTCTCAATTCTCTCTACTCTCAAATTCTTGTCCTCCCTTGCTCGTAAATTGGCCTAGTATTATTTTTGTGAGGTTTTTATTAGAGTGCTCAACTTGTGTATCTTGCCTTCAAGAGGTATTTTATTTTGTGAGATTCTTTTCTTCTTTTATTTATTATTGGGAATTGTAATAAGGTGTGGGTGCACCTTGGAAATTGAGTGAGTGGTTTAATCCTAAACCTGAAAAAGGATTTGTAGTGGTTTGATCTTGAACCCGATTAAAAGAATCATAGTGGTTTTGATCTTGAACCCGTTTAAAAAGATCGGTATAGGTTGGGTCCTGAACCTGTAAAAGGATCGGTAAAGGTTTACTCTTGAACCTGGAAAAAGAGTCGGTTTGGTTCTCACCCGTAAGAGAGCCATTGCAGTAAAATACCCAAGAAGGAGTCTTGGGGAGTGGAGTAGGGAATTCCGAACCACTATAAAATTTTCCGGTGTTATCTCTCTCTCTACTCTTTTAATTTCCACTATTTCATTTTTATGAGTAGATTGCTTGCCTACAATTCGTTTCTAATTTGGCCTCTTCATCAAATTAGAAAATAGTAATGAATTGCTTATACATTTTACTCATGGTTATTAACGTTTTCATAAATTTTCATCTCTCGTGGTTTAATAGCAAAAGAAAAAATTTGTACATGTGGCCCCATATTGTAGAAATTTCCAACAATCTCCCACTGGGCCACATATATAACTTAATAAATGTGATTGACCTTATGAGCTCCAAAAATTGCTAATGTAAAAGAGAGTAAACTTTAAACAATCTGGTCCATTAGTTATATTGATAAGGATCACAGAGGTTTTTATTGCAATTAAAAGCAACTAAACTCATCAATTGTCACGATATCGATATAACTAAATGACATAGATCAAACCATGAGTGCACATGGAAATTTCATGACCTACACATGCCTATTTCCAACTGGTCCTTCCTTACCGTAGTGAGATACAAAAATTTTAACATAATGAGACAGAGTAAAAAGAACTTAATTTCTGATCAGAATAACATTATCCAAAAATGCATAACATACATGTCCAAATCAAACATAAAGTAATACAAACTCTCACTAAAACTTGATATCCTCATGAAAAATAACCCCCATACGAGCAGTATGCTCATGAAAGACCTTGGGTGGTAATCCCTTTGTAAGCGAATCCGTTATCATGGAGTTTGTTCCAATGTGCTCTATGGATATGTGTCCACTCTGCACTCTTTCCTTCACAACTAGGAACTTTATGTATATATGTTTAGACTTACATGAGCTCCTATTGCTATTGGAATAAAGCTGTCACAATAAATTTTCAGTGGTCTTTCAACACCCTCTAAAATACGCAGTCCCGTGACAAAATTTTGCAACCATATTCCATGATTTGATGCCTCATAGCACGCTACAAATTTTGTTGCCATTGTGGAAGACGTTATGAGTGTTTGTTTAGCACTCCTCCAAGATATAGCTCCACCAGCCAACAGATAAATATAGCCTGAAGTGGATCTTCTACTGTCTTGGCATCCAGCATAATTAGAGTCGGAGTACCCAATAATCTCTAACTGATCTGATCTTTTATATGTGAGCATGTAATCTTTTGTCCTTTGCAAATACCTCATAACCCGTTTAGCTGCTCTCCAATGATCCACACCAAGGTTACTCAAGTATCTGCCTAACATCCCAACAATGTACGCAATATCCGAAAGCGTACATACTTGAGCTTAAGGGATAAAAGCCCCACGCAGCGGAAAGTATTACCGAACCTACTCAAAGTCTTAGATTCCAATTGAAATATCAATACAATTTGCAAAATATTACAGCAATAAATCTATATTTAATGGGCTGTACATAGGCTATAAACATGCTAAAAGATCAACTAGATTGATCCTAGTGATCAAGGATTTCATAGAAAACTTACTTTTATAGAAAGCCTTAATCAATTCCCCTTTTCTTGCCAATAAGATTGAAAACGCAGCAACCCTCTTGTGCGAACACCACCAATCAGCTACACTGGTATATCTCTAAGACTTCTTGAAGCAGGAGACTTGTGGGAGTCTTTTTGGGAGAGATCTCTGAGAGAATGAGAGACAATGGGATGTCTTTCACCCCACCCCAAGGGTCCTATATATAGGTAAAGGCTAAGATCTTTTCCTAATAGGAAAAGGTCTCCTTTTCCCAATAGGAAAAGGTACATTAATAAGTTCAAATCTATTATTTGAACAATATCTAATTTTAATAAATAATTAATTAATTCCATAATTAATTAATTACCCAATTAAATATCATATATTTAATCTTAGGGATTTTATTAAAATTAAAATTAATATGAATCCAATTCATATTAAATTTATTTGAACTCTTTCAAATATTTTCTCTCAAGAATTAATTTTTTGAAATTAATTCAAAAATTATATTATAAAGTTTCATAAACTTTATATTATAATGTATCAACATACATTATACGATTCCCCAAATAAATTGAACATTTTTAATTTATAATTTATATTTAATTGCTTCAAGTCTTTTTACGAGCTACCAGTGGGACCTAATGGACCTACAGATCAGAAGCTCCAACGATACGAGACTAATCGGCTTAAACTCATTAACCAAGTTAGTCTCTATTTTGGATTTAATTAGTTCTTTGATTTATTTATTAGATTGTCAGGCTATAAATAACCACTTTTTAGAATTGCAATAGAACTTTGTTCTTAAAGAGTGTTTTCGCAACTTTTGAAATGGATTTTCCTTGTTTGGCCATGGATTTGGCCTAATCACAAATCCGATGCACCATATTATCTTAAGCCAGCATACCTCAACGATAATTGGCATGTACCCTTAACCAAGAGGCCAAATACTCGAAAAAAAAAACCTTCTTGACCCACATAATAGTTCACTCGTGCAAATGGTAACATTTTTCATCCTTCCAACTAAGAAGGTTTCCAATATGACCACGATCACCTCCTCATTTTCTTCCACTCACATCATCTACTAGTTGCCAACTTGGACCCAAACCCTAATAAATGATACTCTATTTGGTGCAGGTTCTAAATACGACCTTAATTAATAAATGAATTAGTAATGTTTTAATAAAATCCATTTCAAAAATAATATTATAGGTGCCCTATAAACTCTTTAACATAGTTTCTCAAAAAAAAAAAAAAAAAAAAAAAAAAAAAAAAAAAAAAAACCTCTTTAACATAGTTATTACAATAATCGGTTGTCATAGTTAATATCGTAGTAGTTAATATTAGAGTTAATTAAACATCCAGTTAGTTGTAATTTGTTAAATCTGTTATTGTACATACAACTCATCTTGCATCTCTTATTGGCTATATAAAGCCCTCTTTATCATCAATAAAGTAATGCAAGATTAGCACTCTTTGACCTCAATATGGTATCGGAGCTGATTTAATTTTTTTCCAAAAAGAGTCTTCTTTTCTTGCGTCACTCCCTCAGTTTCTTTCATATGGCTAATGACGAAACTGATGTTCCATCTATCCCTACCTCTGTGCCTTCTCCTACCTCTATTCCTTCGAATCTTCAACCAACTAATCCCTCTGTCGTGGATCAGTATACAAACCCTTATTTCCTCCACCATTCCGATAGTACTAGTCCGGTTCTTGTTTCTCAACCTCTCACTGAATCAAACTATACTTTGTGGAGTCAAGCAATGATTCTTGGTTTGAAGATCAAGAATAAGGTTGGATTTATTGATGGCACCCTTCCTGTCCTTCGAATGAATTGCGAAATTCGTGGATTATCTGCAACAGTGTCGTTACTGTGTGGATCTTGAATGCTCTTTCTAAAGAGATCTCTGCCAGCATTGATTTTTCTGAGACGACAAGGGATATTTGGCTTGATCTCCAGCAATGCTATCAACGCAAGAATCGGCCTCGAATTTTCCAACTTCAGCGAGAGATTTCAAATCTTGTTCAAGATCAAACTTCAGTTACAGCATACTTTGCGAAATTGAAGACCCTCTAGAATGAGTTTTCTTCCTATTGCCCAAAATGTTCCTGTGGACGTTGCAGTTGTGGAGGTGTTAAAGAATTGACGAACTACTTCTCGACTGAATATGTGATGGCTTTCCTCATGGGTCTCAACGAATCCTTCTCTCAGATTCGCACTCAACTTCTTCTTATGGAGCCAGAGCCCACTATTCAGAAAGCATTTTCTTTGGTTGCCCAAGAAGTCGAGCAACGGTCTTCGGTTGTCTCTTCTACTCCTACTGTACCGACTACTTCCTCTGCACTACTGATAAAGAATTCTCCTTCAACTTCTTCAAGCACTGGTAAAAATCAGAACACTATGCCAAAGAAGAAAGAGCGCCCTATGTGTACCCATTGTAACATTCTTGGCCATACTGTTGATCAATGTTACAAATTGCATGGCTACCCTCCAGGTTATCGAAATCAGAAGACCCAACCGACTAAAACAAAGGCTTCATCTTCCAGTTCTGTGGATTCTTTATCAAGTCTCAATGCTGAGCAATGTCAAGGGCTTCTATCACTTTTGCAAACTCACTTGGCCAAGGTTAAAACTGAATCCAATTTGGGAGCTTCTCATGTAGCAGGTACTTGCTCTTCCTCTACAAATTATAATCTTGGTCCTGATGTCTGGGTAGTTGACTCTGGCGCTTCAACTCATATATGCTTTTTGAAAAAGTCTTTTATTTCGCTTAAGGCTGTGTCTGGTATTACTGTCTCGTTGCCTAATCATGAACGCATCTCTGTGGACTATGTTGGTGATATATGTCTTGTTGATGGTCTGTTATTACAAGATGTGTTGTTTATCCCATCTTTCAACTTTAATCTTATATCCATTAGTACATTGACTGCGAAGTTGCCACTTAAAGTGAGTTTTGCTGATAACTCTTGTGTAATCCAGGACAAGTACTCTTCGAAGACGATTGGCAAGGCTAGTCTATGGCATGGCTTGTACTTGTTGAAACCTGAAACTTGTTTTGTTGGTCATAATTCATTCTGTAATTCTGTTGTTTGGCATGATAGGCTTGGCCATGCCTCTTTCAAACACCTAAACCCTTTGAAAGGTCTTTTGTCTGTTGAATCATTTTCTAATGAAAATTCTCAGCCTTGTTTAGTATGTCCCTTAGCAAAACAACACCGATTGCCTTTTAAATCATGTAACACGTTTGTTGATCAGATTTTTGAGCTTATCTACTGTGATATATGGGCCCGTATAGTTCTTCAACTCATTCGGGTCATGAATACTTCTTAACCATAGTAGATGATTCCTCCCGTTATATGTGGCTCTTCCTAATGAAGAACAAGTCAGATGCTTTAACCATTATTCCACAGTTTTTCAAGTATGTAGAAACTGGGTTCAAATCAAGAAGTTCAGATCGGATAATGCCCTTGAACTATCTTTCACTAATTTTTTCTTATCCAAAGGCGTTGTTCATCAGTTTTCCTATGTAGAACGCCCTGAATAGAACTCTGTGGTAGAAAGAAAACATCAGCACCTGTTAAACGTTGCTCGAGCGCTTTTCTTTCAGTTAAGACTTCCCATTCAGTTCTGGGGAGATTGTGTCTTAACAGCCACCTACTTGATTAACAGAACTCCATCCTCCACTCTCAACTGGCAGACTCCATTTTTCAAGTTACATGGTAAAAATGCTGACTATTCACAACTTCGTTTCTTTGGTTGCTTATGTTTTGCTTCAACCTTAACTTTTCAACGGTCAAAGTTCCATCCTAGAGCAGTTTTATCTGTTTTCATTGGCTATCCACCGGGCGTTAAGGGTTACAGCTTGTATGATATTAAAAATAAAAGGTTCTTCATCTCAAGAGACGTTGTTTTCCATGAGTCAACTTTCTCATATCACCAGATCACACTACAAAATGAAGTTGTTGACCCTTTTCCAGATTTAGTCCTACCTAAATCATTCAATTTTTCTGGAGTTCCAAAAATTTTTGTGACTTCTACTGCATCTGAACAAACTCCATCAAGCCATCATCAGCCTTCATCCAATACAAGCACTGATGTTTCTGTTGACAGTGCAATTGGATTTGTTGATCCCACTCTACCAAACGACAGTGATAATTCTTCTTTTGAACATGGAAATTCTCACACAGCTCTAGATAATTGTGAGGTTAATCATGGAGTTGTTGCCACTGGTACAGAGAACAATGCTTCTCAAGAACTGCGACGTTCTTCAAGGAAAATTAAGCAGCCTTCATACCTTCATGACTATCATTGCAATCTCCTCCACAGAAAAGTTGCTGAAAATTCTCAGACGAAGTTCCCATTATAGGATTACCTTTCATATGAAACCTTATCTCTAAACTTTAAGACTTTGTCTTAAATGTCTCCTCAACATACGAACCTCAGTTTTATCACCAAGTCGTCCCCTTTCAGCATTGGAGAGATGCCATGAAAGCTGAATTAACAACTATGGAGACAAATCACACTTGGTTAGTTGTCCCTCTTCCTTTAGGACAACACTCCATTGGATGCAAATGGATATACAAAGTCAAACATAAGGCTGATGGAAATATAGGGCGTTACAAGGCACGCCTCGTTGCTAAAGGGTACACTCAACAAGAAGGACTAGATTATGTTGAGACCTTTTTCCCCGTAGCAAAACTTGTAACCGTTAAAGTGCTCTTAACCATTGTTGTATCCAAAGATTGGTCGTTAGTTCAACTTGACGTGAATAACGCATTCCTCCATGGAGATCTCTTCGAAGAAGTCTACATGGACTTGCCACTTGGATACAAACACACTACTCCTCATTCTCAGGGGGAGCGTTTAGTGTGCAAACTCCATAAATCAATTTATGGTTTAAAACAAGCCTCCAGACAATTGTTTGACAAGTTTTCAAGTTCATTATTGCAACTTGGTTTTAAGCAATCAAAGTGTGATTACTCTTTGTTCATCAGAAAACTTGGATCCTCCTTCATTGCCCTCTTGGTTTATGTTGATGATATAATCGTCACCGGGTCATCTTTGTCTGATATAGAAAAACTCAAGCAGCACCTCGATTCAGTTTTTAAACTGAAAGATCTTGGCTCTCTCAGATACTTTTTGGGAAAAGAATTGGCAAGGTCCTCGAAGGGCATTTTCTTGTCTCAGCGAAACTATTCCCTTCAGTTGATTGAAGATGCTGGTCTTTTAGCATCCAAACCAGCTGCTTTACCAATGGACCCTAACCTGAAATTACAAGCAAATGAAGGGACAATTTTAGAAGATCCTACCACTTACAGACGCTTAATTGGTCGTCTGCTGTATCTTACTGTGTCCAGGCCGGATATAATGTTTGTTGTACACAAGTTGAGTCAATTTGTTGCTCAACCTCGACAACCCCACCTTACTGCTGCTCATAACTTGCTGAAATACTTGAAAGGTTGTTCTGGAAAGGGAATTTTCATTCAAAAATCCCCCAGCTTTCAGATTCGGGCATTCACTGATGCTGATTGGGGTTCATGTTTGGACTCTCGTAAGTTCACTACAGGTTTTTTTATGTTTCTCGAGGAATCCTTAGTCTCTTGGAAATCGAAAAAGCAAACTACCGTCTCACGATCATCCACAGAAGCTGAATATCGGGCCCACTGACTTTCAAGTACAGCCCTCGACAACCCTCATTTTCTGTGACAACACTGCTGCCATCCACATAACCTCTAATTTGGGTTTTCACGAACGTACTAAACACATTGAACTAGATTGCCATTTTATTCGTGACAAGGTTGTCAACGGTGATGTCAAACTCCTTCCCATCCGGTCTCACCTTCAACTAGTTGACATTTTTACCAAAGCTATACCTCATCCCGCCTTTTCAACACTGCTGTCCAAGATGGTTGTTATTAACATCCTTAGTCCATCTTGAGGGGGAGTATTAGAGTTAATTAAACATCCAGTTAGTTGTAATTTGTTAAATCTGTTATTGTACTTACCGCTCATCTTGTATCTCTTATTGGCTATATAAAACCCTCTTTATCATCAATAAAGTAATGCAAGATTAGCACTCTTTGATCTCAATACTGTTAATCTCTAGAGTGAAAATTGATGTCTTATCTATTGAGTTATGTTAGGATTATCATTAATGGTTAATACTTTTCTACCAAAATAATATTTTCTCTAAACTTCTGTTTTTGAATAGTTTGTTTTCCAACGAAAAGTTTACCCAAAATCTTTCAAAGTTTGGCATGGTAATCTCACAAGTACAGAAAAATTAATAAATGAAAAGTCAGAGAACTACAAATGATAAATTTAAGAGTAAGATTTTTCTCTCTTTAAATCATAGAGTGAAAATTACTAGATCAAGTACTTTATTCTATGAATTTTCTTATAGTGGAGGGTATAATAACATTGTGGCGAAAAATAGTGTTTAAAATTTTAAAATACCAAGAATAATTACAAATATATCAAAAAGTAAATTTCACAATGTTTTAGGGTGTGTTTGGTTTAACTTTTCAAGTGTTTAATTCTGAAAAAAAAGTCATTTTGAAAAAATTTCTAGTGTTTGGCAACCACTAAAAATGACTTATTAAAAAATGAGATTGATAAATAAATCATTTTGAGAGAAACACTTGAAACCAACTTTTTTAAGAAGAGTGTTTAGTATACAATAACTTGTGTATAAAAACACCCTATGAGAAAATGCAACCAAACACATGAGTGTTTAAATTCTAAACAATTTTTATACATTTTTTTTTTAAAAATGCATTTTTGAAAAACATTTAAATTAAAATGTATTCCAAACAGACCCTTAGTCTCTCAATGACTAGATTAATCAATAATTTATGTGTTTAATAATTGATGTGTTTATATATAGTAAATAGGTATCCAAGTCCTCGTTTGATAACCATTTGATTTCTGGTTTTTGGTTTTTGAAAATTATGCTTGTTTTCTCTCAATTTTCCTACCATGGTTTTTATCTTTGTCAAGGGCACATTTGAATTCGTAGCCAAATTCCAAAAACAAAAACAAGTTTTTGAAAACTACTTTTTTTAGTTTTCAAAAATTGGCTTGGATTTTGAAAACATGGAAAAAATGTATTAGGAAAACAAAGAAATTTGTAGGTGGAAGTAGTGTTTATAGGCTAAATTTTCAAAAACCAAAAACAAAAAACCAAATGGTTATCAAACGGGGCCTAAGTGAATTATTTATTTATTTATTTTTGGACAACATGTGGAGGTGGAGGATTTGAACCATAGATCTTCTGATCATTAGTAGAAGCTTTATCATGTTTCATTAGTACAAGGTTTATGCCAATTGAGCTATGCTCATGTTGGCGGTATCCAAGTCAATTTTTTTTAGAAGAAAAACATAAAAAAAAAAAACAACAAGAAGATTACAACGAAACAAAAGAAAAGGTCAGAACGTCCAGTTGAGGCATTTCTTGAGCAACAATACTGTGAACCCAAGGAGGATAATCTTCTATCCAAACTTCAGAATGCTTTGTTGTGCGAGCATGAGTAGCCAACTGGTGTGCCGCTTTGTTACCTTCCCTTTTTTCTAGTAAAAACCATTTGATGTGCTTATCTATGGCCAATTACTTGAGATGGTGAATTAGAGGAGCAATCTCTTTATGATAATTATTGTCGCGGTCATGAAGTAGATTCCAAACGATTTTGGAATCCATCTCTGCCCAGATTGGTGATAATCCCGACTCCATCGCTAACTAAATGTCATCCACAAGAGCCTGTGCTTCTTCCCACTCCAATGAGCAACTCATTCTCCTGAAATATTCAGCAATCGCCATCGATTCACCCTTTGAGTTTCTGATGATCATGCTTGGCCCCATTTCTCTGTTTGCTAGTGCTGCATCCACATTCAACTTGAAATGGTTTTGGGTGGCGGAATCCACGCAGTTAGACGTGAGTCATCAACATCTCTCAGACGCTCTCGATCTCGATAGTCTCCATGATGTTTAGCTTGGGCCTCCATAAACTCTGATATGTACACAGATGCCCAATCTATAGGGTCGTAACTCAGTTGGAGATAGTTTCGGTTGCCCTGAAAAACCTCTTTATTCTATTGTTCCACATGGACCTCAGGATTGCCACAAAGGTTGCCAAATCATCAGAAGTAAGACTCCTTTTGACACCTACAAAAGAGATCAAGAGCATCGGCAAAATGAGTGCTAGGAGAGATTGCACTGGGCTCCAACGAGCCCAATTCCTTTTTACCTTCTTACAAGTCCATAACACATGAAGCGTCGTTCATTCTCCTTCCCACACAATAGGGGTTCACCATTGATTCAACGATTTGCAAGATTCGTCATAATCGATAGAATATTCAAGCTTGCCCACCATGTGAAAACCTTTAGTTTGTTTGGAATATTTAGCATCCACAAAGTCTTCCACCAAGAAAGGCTATATGCGTCTGCAGTATACTTTCCTGTTTTGTCATAATGCCAAAAGAAAGTGTTCGGATGGCTATCTCCTGCAATTGGGACATCTTGGATTTTGTCCACATCATCCTGCACAAAAAGACCTGTTAGCAAATGAATATTATTCCATGATTGGTTACCTGCAAAGAGGCTTTTAACTTTGCGGTCAGTTAAAGGCCTTTGCGGGGAAAACAACCTGAAAGTTTTCGGTCTCAGGATTCACTGATCATCATAAATGTCAATTGTCTCTCCGCTTCCAACTCTTTAGAGTCCACCCTTCACAACTAGCTCTCTTCCCCAAATAATCCCCCTCCAGACATAGGATGGTCTACCTCCCAGCTTTGCCTTTAGAAACTCTTCCTGAGGGTAGTATCTAGCTTTGAGAATTTGGGTCATTAGAGAGTGTAGTCTATATAGCAATCTCCAAGTATGTTTTGCCAATAAAGCATGGTTGAAAAGTCTTATATCTCTAAAACACATCCCTCCTCTATCATTTGGTTTTGTCATTGCTTCCCATTTTAGCCAGTGAATTTTCTTCCCTTACTCGAAACTGCCCCACCAAAAATTAGCCATCAATCTGTTCAAATCGTGACAGCACCCCTATGGAAGTCTGAAACATATGAGAGTGTAGGTGGGAATTGCCTAGGTTACTGCTTTTATCAGGACCTCTTTTCTAGCTGTGGAAAATAACTTTTCTTTCCAGCCTTGCAGAACCTTTTGAACTTTATTAGTGATGTAGCTCAACGGGGCTCTCTTGTTTGTAGATAGAGAAGACGGGCATCCAAGATATTTTCCATGGTCTTGGACTATTTTGACTCTCAAAATTTCGACTAAATAGGCTTTTGCATCACAATCCACTCCTGCCCCAAAAGCTATCTCCAATTTCTCAAAGTTGACAATTTTTCCTGTAGCTTCTTCATAAACTTTCAGTATTCGTTGCATCTCAGAAAATTCCTCTTTTCTTGCTTTAAGGAAGAGAAGACCATCATCTGCAAAAAAAAAAAAAAAAGATGAGAGATAGATGGTACCGTTCAGGCAATTCGAAGACCTGAAATTTTGTGAGATGTCTCAGCCTTTTTTAAGAGACTGAACAAACCCTCAACACACATGAGAAATAAATATGGAGATAAAGGGTTTCCCTGCCTTAGCCCTTTAGTGGGCTTAAAGTTTTCAGAACAGATGCCATTAATAAGAAGCGAAAAAGACACAGACTTTACACACATTCCAATCCTCTTAATCCAAGATGGACTAAAACACATTTTTGCCACAATACTTCTAAGAAAACTCCACTCCACTCTATCATATGCTTTACTCATGTCCAATTTTATGGATGCAAAACAATTTTTCTTAGATTTAGATCTTTTAATGTAATGCAAAAATTCATACCCGACAATAACATTATCAGCTATTAGTCTACCAGGGACAAACACACTTTGATTTTCAAATATAATAGAATGGAGAATTATTTTCAATCTGTTGGCAAGCACTTTACCAATAACTTTATAACACGCATTGCATAAACTAATAGGATGATAATCATTCACCGTGCTTGGGTTTTTCCTTTTGGGTATGAGGACAATCGTTGTTTCATTGATACGATATGGCATTTCCCCCTCGTTAAGACATCGAAGGCATGTGTTGATCACCCTTTCCCCTACTATATTCCAGTATCTTTGATAGAAAAGGGTTGGTAAGCCATCTGGTCCAGGGGCTTTAGTTGGATGCATCTGCTTTAAAGCTTCCTCCACCTCCGCACCTACAAAGACTCAATCTAGCTGGATATTCATTTCATCTGAAACTCTTGCTGGAGTAGCCTATAGAATGTCATCTACTGCCTGCACATCTAAAATAGAAGACTTAAAAAGTTCAGAATAATAATGAAGGAAAACACACTCCAGTATCTTCCCTATTTTCAAAACAGTGGCCAACGGAGTCAGTTATTTTCTGGATTTTGTTCTTCTGCCGTTGATGAGTGGCTTTAGAGTGGAACCATCTCGTGTTTCGATCGCCCCATTTGAGCTAATCTTCTCGTGAGCGTTGTTTCCAATAAATTTCTTCCTCCATCAGGATATTATCTAGTATTTTCTCTTCCATTTTTAAAATGGCTTGTGCAATTCCTTCCAGTCGGCCCACATTCAAAGCCTCAATTTTCCTCTTAGCCTCTGTGATTCTTGTTTTGAATATTCCTGTTTTGTTCCTTCCCCACCGCCTTAGTTCTTCTGTTACACTTCGAATACGGGTGAGTAAAATATCGGGCGAATCAACTCCTCCTCCTCTATCCCACCCTGCCTGGATTGTTGAAACGCAATCCTCATGGAGGGTCCAGACTTCTTCAAATTTGAAATGGATTTTTTTGGTCCTTTCATGGTGAGGAGCTTCTGATTCTTGTACGACAACTTCAATAACTCTATGATCTGAAGACAAAAAACCAAGATCATTAATAGTGATAGAATGATAAAGATTCATAAGATCAACATTACCGATCCATTTGTCCAGACTTTTACGAATAAAGGTCGTTCCAGGTTGGTTATTTTGCCACGTGAAACGATTACCCTTATAACCAAGATCTCACAAGGCAAAGTCGTTTAAGACATTCAGAAAATTTAGGCTTTGAGATCTCTCGAAATCTCCTCCTCCATCCTTTTCATTTGCTTGAATTATTGCATTTAGATCCCCTGCTATCATCCATGTTGTGTGAGGAATGTCGGCAAGACGTCGTATTAACGTCCATGATAAATGACGGTTTTCTTGTTTTGGTTCGCCATACAAACTTGTAAATCTAAACATTTTACCTTGAAATTCAATATTAGTATCAATATGCACTTTTGTAAGGTCCAACCCATTTAGCATTTTCTTTTATTTAAGATTTCTATTAATATTATAAAAAAAAAAAAAAAGAAAGAGAAAGGAATGGTATTTTAAGCGGCAAATGACGGTTATTAAAAAAAAAAAAGAAAGAAATGAAGGGTCTGGAAGACACCCACGCAGAGAGGAAGAGATTCATTAAGGGTTAAAAAAAACAAAAACAGAGGTGGGTGAACCGAACAGTCTGAGAGAGAAAATGAGCCTTCGAGGAGAGAGAAAGGGAGATCGAGAGGGTGCCGGTGAAGAGAAACTTGGGGAAGAAGAAGATAGGCGCGAGATTTGGAGGTTAGAATCCAAACAAGAGGCTTCCACAACAAGTTTGGTAAGTTTTTTTTAGAGAAATTTTGGGAAGAAATGGGTTTTAAGGGTTGTTCTAATGGTGGTCATCCATGGTTACAAATCAATTTATATGTATATATTTGTTTTGTTAGATTTTGGGTGTAAGAGAAGAAGAAGAAGGAAAATGGAAATGGTGGGTGTTGGTTGTCGAAGAAAGAAAAAAAAAAGAAGAGAGAAGAGGGAAACCGAGAGTTCGAGGTAGGTGAAGAGAGTTTGGAATATGGGTTTTGTTGTTGTTGAAGATGAAGGCAAAAGAAGAGGAAAAAAAAAAAAGAGAAGAAGAAGACAGTGGGTCGTGAGGAAGAAGATGAAATAATAAGGAGAGATTAGATTTAGGAAGGAAAGAAAAGTACAATTGGAAAAAAAAAAGTTTTCTATCAAAAGAAAGGGGAGAGTGTCGTGGGTTACTAAAGAGAGAGAATGGGGGAAAAGTTAAAGGAGTTTGCTCTTTTGGAGGGAAAAAATATATATATATATTTAATTTGGGAAAAAGACAAAAGAGTACCATGAGATAAGAAAGGGAAAAATGGGAGTTCATGGAATAATTTAAATATGTGCTTAAACTAGTTTGGCCATTTAAGTTGCATAGGAACTCATATATATATTGACTTAATTAATATTTCAGGCCAAACGGAGATCGGGACAGCTCATGACCCGAACGCATCTTATCAAAAGTAGTTGTTACTTGTGAGTGGTTGTTTTAATAATTATTTTTCCGCTAGTAAAAGTACTATATTTATGAGTTTGAGAAAAATTAGAGTTAAGCATGTTTTAGAGAAATGATTTAAATTCCAAAAGCTTTACGGTTTCTTAGTTGGAATATGCATTTTAGAAGCATTCGAAACAATGTGCGCTTATTTGAGAATTTTAGAATGTCTTTGATATTTGTAAACGTTGCTTGTGTTTATGAAACATTATCTTACAAGAGAAAATGATTTTAGATAAGTTTTGACTAAAGGAATTCATACTAGAAAAATAGTTTTTACGTCGCTAGCTCTACGTACCCTAGGTGATTACCATGTGCTGTGTGAATATGTTTCCATAGTACATAGAGAGAGATTTGTTCTGCGTGCACGTAAGACTAGAGAATTGCTCTACTAAGAGTGGAATGTATTCCATGCCTAGTATGACAGAGTTTGTTCTGCTGAGAGTATTGAGTAGACTCTACGCTGGTATGACTAGAGATAAGGGTACAGGGTTAGTGAGTTTTCTTGTTGATTCTTTGGTTATGCTTCAAAAGAGTTATTACTGCATTTTCCTTTTGCAGGCTAATATTTATGAGTTCCCGAGTTGTACGTTTTACACGATCTTCTGTTAGTTGAGTTAAACATTTTCAAGAACTATTTTCGTAAAGAAAATGAATACCACTCACTGGGCGTTAGCTCATTCTTTTCCTTTAAATTTTTCTACCAGGTAGCGACTGAGTTTCGACTAGCCTACAGAAGCCGATCTTGCCACTCGAGTCCGTGTTTAGAACACCCTTGTATGTATATGATGTTTTGGAAGGAAGTTATGTAAAAGTTATATGTTGCAAAGTGTTGGGCTGAATATTGTGGTTGAGACGCCTGTGTCTCTAATATGGTTTCTGGTTGTGATATAGTTTATAAAATATGCGTATGTGTCATTTCTTTTCAGGTGTGTTTTAGCAAGTTTTAGGGGAAACTCTGCCCAAATTTTTGGTCCCTTGAGAGCCTAAGCGTGGTTAAGAGCATGTAGATGGCCTTGAGTCCTATAGTTAGTTAGGATTCATTGCCGACACACCACGTCACTAGATAGTTAAGAGAGAGCTGGGACGGGGTGTGTCAACTTTGGAATAAGAAATAATATTTAGATTAACAGAAGAATGTCAGAATAAAGCTAGTCCACCACTCAGACCAATACAGTTCACAACAAAAACATTTTGAAACATAAAGAGTCTCAATAAGAGTATTCATCCGACTTTGATTAGTTTTTGTTTCCATTAAAAACACAACTTGGGATTTTTTTCCTCAACCAAATCTTTTTGTGCCCGAAATGTTCGAGGGTTCCCCGTCCCCCGAACACTCCAACTAAATATTTTCATGGCTCCCGACGGGCCTGCTGATCAGACTCCACCGATAGAATTCCATCATTTAGTGGAACTAGTGATTTGAGTTTCTTGTCCAAGCTACCTTCCATTCTATCATTCTCTGCAGCCCTCTTCCTTTTAGAAAATTGCATGATTAAGTCAATTGTCAATTATATAAATGAGTGGTTATCAATCTCGCATAAAGTTTTTTTTTATTATTTTTTATTTTTTATTTTTTTTATGAAAGTAACCATAATGGTTAATATTTTTGAAGTAACCATTGGTTGTTGCCAATGTATTAAATTTCTATCGATATTTCCACATGTCCATGGGTTCAACATCACATGCTGGGTGAATCAACATTTCCATTATATCGTAAAGAAATTCCTAAAATATAAACAAAATAATAACAAAATGTAACTAATATGCACACAATATTTATAATACGGATTTTAACTTATTTTTAAAATGTAAAACATTTTGTTTCAAAAAAAAATGTAAAACATTTATTTGTTAATTTAAATATATTTTAAAATTTTTTATTTAAAATATTTTTTCAGAAATATCTGTGGACATCGACATTTTGACGATATTTCCATTGACATTTCCATTAAATTGAGACCTCAACATTTTCGTCGACATCGACATTTTAACCCTTAGTTGTTGTTAAAAAAAAAAAAAACTATATTTGTTCCTTTTTTTTACGAAGTCTATATTTGTAAATACTTTTATAAAATGACATATTTTTCCATATTATAAATTTTTTTAATCTAAGAAGTTCCATATTTGAAAATTTCTTTAATCTAAGTTTACAACATATAGTGAGCATAATTGAATGGTAATTGACACGTACGCTTCATCAAGAAGTCAAATGTTCAAATTCCCACACTCAAATGTTGTTGAACTTTAAAAAAAAAAAAATCTATAACACACGGTCACCAAAGATCTACAAATTTAATTTAATTTGTAGCCAATATCAATGATTCAATAAAACCAAATCTCTTGAGTCGTGCATACTAAAATTAAAACACACCTTCTACAATGAACAAAAACCCTCATCTTAGACCCATAAAAGAAAAACATTGTTTTGACATTTATGTCTAAATTCTCAAAATGTCGATTCACCAAATTTCTTTAATATATTTTTTTTTATGAAAGTAACCATAATGGTTAATATTTTTGAAGTAACCATTGGTTGTTGTCAATGTATTAAATTTCTATCGACATTTCCACATGCTTATGGGTTCAACATCACATGCTGGGTGAATCGATATATCGTAAAGAAATTTTTTTATTTAAATTTAAAATCTCTTTATGTCTAAATTCTACTCTATAAATTTAAAGTCCTTTTGCCTATTTTCTACTCTACCAACATCAAACTATATCAACTAACATCTTTTTAGTGTGTTTGTAATACCTCTGAAAAAGAAAATGCTTTTCAGACAAAATTATTTTTTGTAGAAGAACATTTGAAAAAATTAAGGCATGTTTGGGATTGATTTTAAAATGACCCAAATGACTTCCAACCATGCCCTTAATAATTTAAGGTATGTGTAGTATAATTTCTTGAATCATATAGATGATGAAAAACATTTTCTTAAACAAATCTTAATAGATAAAAAGCACATCAAAAAATTTGATTAATTTAAAATCTACTTTTGAAAAAACACATAATTAATTCAAAATCTTCCAAAATATGTAGTAAAAAGAATATATTTGTAATTAATAGAATCTCGTTTGAATATAGTGCAACCAACCAAATTTATTATTTAAAACACTTCTTAAAAAAAATGTAATATATAAAATCATTTTTATTGAAAACATTGTTTTTTTTTTTTTAAAAAAAAAAAAAGAAGAAGAAAAAAAAAAGTGCTTAAATGACTAGCATGTATCTCATGCTAAAGCATTGATATAATTATATTTACCATAACTCCTTTGACTTAGTTCAAGTGAGTATAGCTTAGAAGTAATTGACATATATTTTCGATCATAAAAGGTCAAATGTCCAAATCCTCCACCTCCAAATGTTTTTTAACTAAAAAGAAAGAAATAAGAAAAAAAACGTTTACTTTATTTCTTGCATTGTAAATGAAATTATATGGTGATCTATCTGCCACATACATTTGAAAAGTTTACTTTTGAAAATTCAAACTCATAATTGAAATCTTAGACTTTTATATATTTTTATTTTTATTATTTTTGTGATCTTAGACTAATTAAGCATAGTGCATAGGCTTTTCAAGTAAATGAGAAAATTGTTTACTTTATTGTAGTCGGACAAGTTTTTTTTTTTTCTTTTTTTTACTTACTTTTGCGTGTATTATTTAAATAATAATGTCTTGTAATGATGATCTTAAATAGTTTTGTGAGAAGCTTCAAAGAAGTGCACTTAGAACTTGCATGATTAAGAGAATCTGGCGTGATTTAATCAAATTCATGTGCAAGATTAATTATTTTATTAATATTAATTATGTAGGTAGGCACAGGCCATGGACTGTGAAGACCAGAAAGATAATAAATATTTTTAATAATATGGTCTGAATGTTCATTCAACTATGAACTATATTATTTTATATTACATAGAATTCAGTCAAGTATTTCATTAAATTTTAATTAAATTCAAAAAATTTTCAAAAAAAAAAAAGTTAAATCCAAAATATATACAATAGTCCCCTAATTATTGAAAGAATTTTCAATTTCATCCTTGGTCTTTTAAAGTTTTCAATTTTACTCTTAATGATTTAAAAATTTTCAACCAATTCATTTGTTAAAATGATTATTAAAATTTGTTACGAAAATATTGATTTTATTGTTAAATTATTGTTTTATTAACGTATTTGAACACATGGATATATCATTCGGATGTTTTTTTCGACAAGATCCAATTTTCTTATTCTCCAAATCCAAGTATCCAATCTTTTTCAAGTAGCATGGTTAAGTGACCATTTTGTTTCATTGATTTTTAGATGAGTTTTGATAATGATGTGAAAAAATCATGCATGCATGTTTGTTTCATTAATAATTTTTTTTCAAAAGTAAGATAATTATTATTCATGAATAAAAAAAATATCATATGAACCATGAGATTTTATTATCAGTTCTTGGAGATGAGACTTTTTTACTAAGAACTTTTTTCTTGTTGGGAAATGAGGAGAGAGAAGAGAGAAAGTTACTCTTTACTTTCTATAATTTAGATGTAAATTAATTTTAATAATTTTAAGTTATTATTTATTGGTTAATTAATTATCTAATATAAATATTTAATTAGGAAAAAATTACCTTTTTGGTTCTTGAGTTTTCAAGAATAATTAACCACGTTTGGTTTTTAAGTTTTCAAAATGGACGTTTTTAGTGTTTGAGTTTTGAAAATAGGTTTAAAAAGTCTTTCATATTATTTTCAATTTTTTTATTAAGTTTTTTAATTAATACTTTTTTATTAATTTTAATATTGAATGTTTTTTTTAATTTAATTTAAAAATATATTCTCTCTATCGGTTCTTTATCCTCTCCCCCTCTACCTTTCTTCCTTCTTCTTCTTTTCTCCTTCTCCCGAGACATCTTCTTTTTTCTCTCTCCGACATCGTCGTCTTAGACTGGATTGAGTTTAGGGAGGAGGGTTGGGGAGAGGAAGAAGGTGTTGAGGAGAAGAAAGGAAAAGAAGAGAAGAAGATTGAAATGAAGATAGAGGAAGGAGAGAGAATGAGGTAGAGAGGGGAGAGAAAAATATATTTTTTAAGAAAAAATCATTCCATATTAAAAAAATAATAAAAAGAATATTAATTTTATATTAAAAAAATTGAAAAAATAATGGGAGTGACCTTTTTAACCTATTTCTCAAAACTCAGGGACTAAAAAGGTTCATTTTGAAAACTTAGGGACCAAATGCATCTATTCCCAAAAATTCAGAGACCAAAAAGATATTTTTTAGGGTAAAATACCTTTTTGGTCCCTACTGTTTCGGGTCAGTTTCCAATAGGTCCCTAAGTTTCAAAATTGAACAATCAAGTCCCCACTGTTTAAAAAATACTTCTATTGAGTCCCTCGACCGTTAATTTTTTTAACGGTGCTGACGTGGCATTAACGGATGCTGACGTGGCACGTTTAAAAAAATAAAATAATATTTTAAAAATTAAATATAATAATAAATTAATAAATTAAAATAATTAAAATCAATTTTAAAAAAATATCCTCTCTCTTCTCTCTCCTCTCTCTCCCCTACCTTCTCCCCTTCACATTCTCTCTTCTTCTTCCCACTGCTGAAGCCTCCTCCCCGCCGTCGTCGGAGCCTCCTCCCCGCCGTCACCCGAGCCTCCTCCCAAAATGCCCACTCTTCTTCTTCCAAACCCAACACCCCTCTCTCTCCCTCATACCCCTCAAAATCCCTTCCCCTCTTTTCCCCTTCTCACCTCCGCCACCATACCCCTCCCCCCCCGCGCGAAACACAACAATGGCGGAAGAACTTCACGTTGTTCAGCTCCCATTCTCGGCCTTCGGCCACCTTATGCCGAATTTCCAACTCTCCATAGCCCTAGCCAAATCCGGCGTCCATGTCTTCTTCGTCTCCACTCCCAAGAATTTACAGAGACTCCCTCCAATTCCACCGCCGCTCTCCTCCCTCATAACCCTAGTTCCGATCCCTCTTCCGTCTCTCGGCGGCGATCTCTTGCCGGAAGGCGCCGAGGCCACCATGGACCTCCCTCTCGACAAAGTCCCCTTCCTCGAAATGGCCCTCGACCTCGCCGAGCCGCCGTTCCGGAAATTCGTCGCCGATCTTCCCAACCCGCCAGACTGGTTCATCGTCGACTTCAACGCGACGTGGATCTGCAACGTCTCTCGCGATTTCCAAATCCCTATTCTGTTCTTCAGCGTTGTCTCCACTGGATTTCTCGCTTTCATGGAGAATATCTTCGGAAATGGAGTTCCTGATGTTCGCAAACTCACCACGCCGTTGGAAATCGACAGATTTCAATCGAAGGTTTCGTTTCGAAGCTTTGAAGCTTCGGCTATGCTGTCTGAATTTACGGTGAAAAATGAAACAGGGACGAGCGTTTGCGAGTTGGATTTCGCGGGGGGGGGGGTATGGTGGCGGAGGTGAGAAGGGGAAAAGAGGGGAAGGGATTTTGAGGGGTATGAGGGAGAGAGAGGGGTGTTGGGTTTGGAAGAAGAAGAGTGGGCATTTTGGGAGGAGGCTCGGGTGACGGCGGGGAGGAGGCTCCGACGACGGCGGGGAGGAGGCTTCAGCGGTGGGAAGAAGAAGAGAGAATGTGAAGGGGAGAAGGTAGGGGAGAGAGAGGAGAGAGAAGAGAGAGGATATTTTTTTAAAATTGATTTTAATTATTTTAATTTATTAATTTATTATTATATTTAATTTTTAAAATATTATTTTATTTTTTTAAACGTGCCACGTCAGCATCCGTTAATGCCACGTCAGCACCGTTAAAAAAATTAACGGTCGAGGGACTCAATAGAAGTATTTTTTAAACAGTGGGGACTTGATTGTTCAATTTTGAAACCTAGGGACCTATTGGAAACTGACCCGAAACAGTAGGGACCAAAAAGGTATTTTACCCTATTTTTTATCTTTTAATTAAATCTAATAATTTAAATTATTTTTTCCTTAAAAAAATTAAATCCAAGATTTTTAACTCCCAGATATTTAATCTTGGTGATCCAAATGAATCGTAAGTGCTAATAAACGTTTTTGTTTTGATGATTTAATTGAGAATTTTAAATACATTAAAGATAGAATTGAGAATTTTTAGTATGTTAAGGATAGAATTGAGAAATTTGAAAGATGAAGGAGCTAATTGATAATTGCCTAAAAAAATAGAGGGACCATTTTGTATATATTTAGCCTTAATTAAATATACAAGGCAAGGATTTTAATTAAAAAAAAAAAAAGTTCCCTAAGATAATCTTGTGTATCAATATATAGTAAAAGTCCTTTAACATGTCGTTTTTAAAGATAAGATTCAGTATTGTTAAAAGTATTGATGTAAGATTAAATATAATTTACCATAACGCATCCACTTAAATTTTTGGGTTCAGTGGTGATTTAACGTGCATGACATCAGAGAATAGGAGGTCTTGTATAATCAAAACTTTGTAATGTCATTTATTTATTTTTCAATTAATATCAATTTTCAGTTTAAACTTTTTGGATCGAGTGGTGATTAACCAGTACAAATGAAAAAAAATATAGAATTTATAAAATAATTGAGAGGTTGTATAAACAAATATTTACAACTAAATGAAAGGTTTAAGTTCATGCTTTAGATTTTTTGAAGTTCATCTAAATCTAGGTATTAAATTTATGAGGCTTCAAACACAGCAACCTCAATTGTAATACTAATAATGTAAACACTACTGCTATACTCAAAAGTTGAAATTGATAAACTCAAAAGTTAAAATCGATAATGGTGGTAAAAACAGTATGCATATCTCATATCTTTCCATTTTTATATGGTTAATTTTCTACATGTTTGTATTACACATTCAAACATGACTAGTGACTAGAAGCTGTCATAAGTAATGTTGAGAATTCTACATTTAAAAGATGAAGAAACCTAAAAAATCTTTAAGATACATGGGTTATTTCTCTCGTTCTCAATTGGTTTTTTTTTAATGGAACTTCAAGTTTATCTAATATGGTATCAGAGCTCATAAAACTCAAATGCGTGTTCGATTCAAGAAAAAAAAAAGATCAAATCCAAGAAAAAAAATGATATCAACCTTGCCATATTCTCCCCCCTCAACTCCTGTCTTATTCAAAGTCAGAGCTATGTATCCATATTATAATGTGTGATTTGCCATTTGCTTGCTTTTTCCACAAGAAAAAACAACCTTGGCTTTTGATATGGCCCAAGAATTATCATCTCAAATATTTTTTTTTTTTTTTTATCATAATTAAGCTATCTTCTTTGAATCTCTCACCTTTAGTAATATCTTGACCCGTTGATCTTTGCTTCTATCGATAATATATGTTTTTTAAGAGATTGTCTCGATTTAACTAGGTTTATTGATTGAAGAGAGGATCTTAATCGATCACCATTAAACTTATAATTAATTATCACCTTTTAATCTCCATCATACTCACACATTTTTCATAAAATAAAAAAATAATAATAATAATAAAAAAAAAAAGAGTCGTGGTTAGTTTAACCAGTAATTCCAGTCAAAGCTTGGCTTGAATCGATATTGTTTAATATTTTGAACAATCTTTAATGTAAGCAAGTTAAATGAAACGTTAAAGTCAATAAGGATTTGAACAGAGTACTCTTTCTTAATTAATTAATAAAATGTAATTCAATTGCTAAAGAAGGTTCCTTTAGTTGAATTATACTTTTCAACTTTGTACTCTTGTTTTTACATTAACGTTAAAAAATATATTCTTACAAAAAAAAATTAAAAAATATCGATGATTAATGATTTAATTCTTGAACTTTGATTTATAAGATCTCGTTTGATAATAATTTGGTTTCTTATTTTTTTGTTTTTGAAACATAATTAAGCTTACAAACACCACTTCCACCTATAAGTTTATTTGTTTTTGCTATCTATTTCTTCTTATGTTTTCAAAAATCAAGTCAAGTTTTGAAAACTTAAAAAAAAAAAAAAAAAAAGTAGTTTTCAAAAACTTGTTTTTGTTTTTAAAATTTGGCTAGGAATGCAAATGTGTTCTTTTAACACAAATGAAAACCATTCAAAGATATTGGGAGAAAACAAGCATAATTTTAAAAAATCAAATGGTATCAAACGGAGTCTAAACATTCAATTTTTATAATTTGAAATTCATAAGGATTTAATCCCTAAATTCTAGAATGTAACTAGTTTAGTCCTTGTAGTTTAAAAGTTGTATTAGTTTGTCTCTACGGGAAAAATTCTTCCAGTTGAATAATAGATCTTTATTTTGTAACAATCTAGTCCTTCTATTTAAAAAATAAAAAAATAAAAAACAAAAACAAAACAATTGATGTCAAGGGATTTATTAATTTAAAAAAAAATTTTAAAAAAAAAAACCTTGGTTACAATTTGAAAAAACTTTTCACCCTACAAAAGTTAAGAGAAAGTGTGGAGCATTGGCTCAGTCAATGCACATGATCCTTTTTTTTTTATACATCAACATTTGGGAGTGAGGGAATTCGAACCTCTGACTTCATAGTCGAGGGTACATGGAAATTACCGCTGAGCTAAGCTCGCTTTGGCCAATGCACATGATCCTTGATGGCTAATGAAACATATCATCGAACGTAGGCCGCCAATGTTTCATGTCATCATTGTCAGCTACTTGTGGCATGTCTGGGTAAGAGATTATGAAACATCCTAATGCCCCAGACTCCGGATTTAGGATTCAGCCAAAGATTTAATTTGAAATTCAAATTTGACACTCGACGATCCCAACATTCTCCGATATATATCTCTATAACCTGGATGCATTGCCTATTTTGTCGGGTGATACTTGCAAGGATGAAGTTGTTTTTACACAGCAACACTAGTTTTATAACATGTTTTGTTTTCACACTAACGTGCTTCTTAAGGAATAGAAAGTCATCAAAATAGAAATGGTTCAAGTTAAGTACGATTATTTTCTTAGAAAATTCTAAATTAAATTATAAAAAATACTCCTGAATTATGGAGTTTGCTTCAAAAATATCCCTAGACTTTAAAAAGTATAAAAAACTAGTGAGAAGTCTCTTATAAAGACTTGGGCCTCGTTTGATAACCATCTGGTTTTTGGTTTTTGGTTTTTGAAAATTATGCTTGTTTTCTCCTAGATTTCCTACCATGGCTTTCATCCTAGTTAGAGTTGCATTTGAATTCCTAGCTAAATTTAAAAAAAAAAAAACAAGTTTTTGAAAACTACTTTTTTTTGTTTCCAAAATTGGACTTGGTTTTTTAAAACAAAGTAGAAGAATTATACTAAAACCAAGAAACTTATAAGTGGAAGTATGTGTGTGTATAAGCTTAATTTTCAAAAACCAAAAACCAAAAACCAAATGGTTATCAAACGGGGCCTTAATTTTCAATATTAGTATTTCGTTTTAAAGTTTCATGCATACATAATATTGGTTTAAACAAGGAAAAAACTTGCCTGTGTACCGGTATGTAGGGATCTCCTTACTTACCTCATTAAAAACTTGGCAACCAAGAAAGAGAAACGTAGAAAATGAGAAAACTTTTTTATCTCTCATAATTGTCACCATGTTAATGGTGATATCAGTATGCAAGAAAATTCCTACTTATCAAATATGCAACCAAGTATTATATGAATGAGTGTGAACTCTGCGCGGGTGAGGAGTGGGATTTTCCCTATTTTAGTTTTGGTAATGGAGATGGGAATTGTTCTCCCCACCCCTACCCCATTTCCTCTCTATATATGTTACAATTATTACATTATTAAAACTTTGGGATTTATTTGTATTAATAATTGAGATCTCAAAGTTATGAATTTTAGTTCATTTACACAATTATTTTTATAGGACATCTCGACTAAAATAAATTATTTTTTAATTAAAATTAAAATGAGACATTTATTTTTATTAGAAAATTAAAAATTAAGTCATTTAAATGAAAGTTCCTATAGTGAATTTTTAACTCCAATGAAGTTTGTTCATTTTTTTAAAGGAGATTGTAAACGTGAAAAAATTATTAGTAGATATTTAATAGAATTTTTTTTGGAACAAAGAACCATTATTTGGGGAAGGGATTTGTCTCTTTGATACTTTTTCTTGTGTCTATTATTATTATTATTTTTTTAAAATTCAACCATATTATGATGTGAGGGATTCGAACTTCTGACCTTTTGATCGAGGGTACATGTCAATTACCGTTGTGTTATGATCGTTTTGGTGTATCTATTTTTATTTGATGGGAGGTTTTGTTATCAACTAAAGAAATGATTTTCATACTAATAATACCCAACTTTTAAAAAGTGGTCATGGTTTAACTAATATTTGTAATCAAGACTTGGCTTCAATAAATATTGTTTAATTTTCTAATCAATCTTTAATATGAGCAAAGTTAATGAAACTGAAGTCAAGAGTTTGAATAAAGTACTCTTAATTAATTAAAAATGAAATTCAATGACAGATAGAAGATATTTTAAATCTGAATACTATATATTTCAACAATGTACCCTCTTTATTTTATTACATCAATTGCTTTTTTTTTTTTTCTTTTTCAAAATTTTTACTTGAACAATTTTTTAGACACTTTTTTTTTAAAATGGAATTATTTAGACACTTTTATTAGTAAAGATAACTTAATTGTCATAAAGTCTAAAGGTTTGAATCATTACTTCCACATCTTTTTAGGCACCTTTTAATTATTGAACTTATCAATTTCAATAAGAAAATTCGAACCTCTAACATCTTAATCAAAGATATACATGTCTTTAACGAATTAAGTTATACTCATATATTGCATCTAAATATTTGTATTTCGTGATTTGTTTTTATCATTCACGAATAATTAATATTATTAAAATTAATAAATTATAGTAACAAAGAAGATATCATTCAAGTTGTTTTTATAATTAAGATAGTCGTCCATCTCGGTTGTTTTGGTTGCGTGTAAGCTGTAGTTTTGAACAATCTACAAAGCAAATAAAACACTTTCCTTGCAAAATAATTCCACAACATCAATGCCTATAAATAACAGCCATGTCCATCCCATTTTCTCCACACCAAACTCCAAAACCAAAATGGATATTCTCAAGCTCTCCCTGATCTCCCTCTTCTGTGTCTTGAGCTTCACCACGCTCCCCTCCTCGCTCGCTCAAGACTCACCTCAGGACTTCGTCAATGCCCACAACGCAGCCCGTGCCCAAGTTGGCGTCGGGCCTGTGCGATGGGACGAAACGGTGGCAAGCTTCGCTCGACGATATGCCAACCAGCGCATCAATGACTGTAAGCTGGTACACTCCGGTGGTCCTTACGGGGAGAATCTAGCATGGGGCAGCCCTGACTTGTCCGGCACTGCTGCAGTTCAGTTGTGGGTGGATGAGAAGCAATACTACAACTATGGCACCAATACTTGTGCTGCTGGTAAGGTGTGTGGCCATTACACTCAGGTTGTGTGGAGAAATTCGGTGAGAATTGGATGTGCGAAAGTGAAATGCAACAACCGTCGTGGTACATTTATCATTTGCAACTATGACCCTAGAGGCAATATTGTAGGGCAAAAACCATATTGAAAGAGGTTTGAACAAATATAAGAGTATTGGTAATAAGTATGAAGTGGGCATGTCCATGAGTTGCTAAATAAAAAATGATCTAGGAATGGTGAATTACTCATCATGTCTTATGAAAGTTTACATAGTACATGCTACTCTTATCAATAAAATCATAACAATTCAAAGGCTATGTATGTTTTTTTTTCTCCCTCTTTCTGGATAAGAGCAATAATATATGATATAATATAAATAAATGAAAGATTTTGATGCTATAATAATAAAAAAAAAAAAGGGAAAAAAATACCATTTTTGTTATGAAGTTTTGGGATAGATAGAATTTTGGTGGCTGAGATTTTAAACTCAACAATTTTACCCCGAGATTTGGATTTGCATCTGTCTAGTTTTTCTTTAATTCTTAATAGATTGCTAACCTCACGTTGATTTTTATTTAAAAAATATTTTTTTAAAAAAAAATTAAATAAAAATATATGTTTTATAATTCTTTTTCTTTTTTCTTTTTTTTCTTCCTTCTTCATCTCCATCATCTTCCATCATCATCTTCTTCTTCTTTTTACATCTTTTTAAGCTAACCCTAATGTCAGCCATCGCTATCGCCGTCGGCCGACCACCACTGCCACCATCAGTCACCAGAAAAAAAATTTAATTTTTTTTTCCTTATTTCTTCTTCTTTTCATTTCAAAAAAAAAAAACAAAAACGAAAAAAAGAGAAGAAAAAGAAGGAGAAAGAATGGAAAAAAAGATGAAAAATATTTTTCAGTGATCGACGGGCAGTAGCGGCGATGGTCAGCTAGCGGGGGTGGTGGTCGTCGCCAGTGACGGTTGGCCGACGACAGTGGCAATGGCCGTCGTTAGAGTTAGCTTAAAAAGATGGAAAAGAAGGCAGGAGATGAAAATGAAGATGATGGAAGAAGATGGAGATGCAGAAGGAAAAATAAAAAGAAAAAGAAAAATAATAAAATAATAAAACAATTATTTAAAATATATTTTTATTTAAAAAATTATATATATATATATATATATATATATATATATATATATATATATATATTTATTTATTTATTAATAAAAACCAATCTCCCATTAGTAATTTGTTAAGAATTAACGGAAAATTGGACGGAGAGACTAAACCTTAGAGGTAAAATTGTTGAGTTTGAAAATTCAGTGAACAAAATGCTATCTATTCCAAACCTCAGGGACCAAAAGTGTAATTTTCTAAAAAAGAAATTGCATAAACCACACTCGAACCAAAGTGTGATGATTACTATTGTAATAAAAATTGGAAAAAACTTGGTTGCATATCGGTCACCATTAAAATGTTGACAATTAGGAGAGATAAAAAAAATTTTCTCATTCTCTCTTCCTCTTTCTTAGTTGTCAAGATTTTAATGGGATATATAGGGAGATCCTTACATATCGGTATGCAGCCAAGTTTTGTTCGTAAAAATTACACTCTCGAACTATTAAAAGTGAACATTTTTTTATTATTTCATTAATTTTTATTTAAATATTTGGCTAAATATTGACTTTTTACTCTCCCTCAACTTAGGTCTACTTCCTCTCTATGCTTTTTTTCACCATGAGACGCCCTCCAATAATTTCTCTCATTTTTATTTAAAGGCTCAACTCAATGTTTATGATTATTTGAATGAAAATTTTCGATATCCACAAGTCCTATATCGTTTTGGACGTGGACACCATTGAGAAGAGCAAATCATCAAGTTTTCTTAATATTTTAACATTCCTAGCATAGTCCACATGAGGGATATGTATTTGCATTTCGATCGAACTACGAATCCGATCTTCTTTGAACTTGCATGGATCATCCGATCGAGGATGAGAGTATATGTGCGATTGAAAAACAGCAACCCAAGAGACATGGCAATTCAGCCATATTCCTTATTGACTTATATTATATGAAATATTAAACTATAACAAGTAGAGGAGGAGATGTTGGGATAGTATAGAAGATCTAGCCTAAATGATAGTAAATTTATCCAGGATAAAATATACGTTTTGCAAAAATTGTAAATATGTAAGAATCCATATATTGGTAAAAATATGTATATAAATGGAAATATGAGTAATAACACAACTGACATAAAAAATATGTATCATTTGATCAAGGGGTCAGTGCTTTAAATCTGTAACAACCCTACATTTCATGTCTAGATCCTAGGGCCATTACCACTTGCATTTCCTTTTACTTTTAAGAATAGCGATGAAACAACATTTAGAGTAAAAACAAGCTTGGAAAATTCATTGATACTTTTCAGCCTGGGATCCCAGTTAAAACAGAAACAACTAAAATTTTAACCATTTCAATTGAACATCTCAAAAGCGGAAGTAGTTCCAAAACAAAACATAACAAAATGCAAATAAAAACGAGTTCCAAAACATGAAAAAGCGGAAGACTATCCTACGAGATTCCATGGCTCATCCAGCAACGTTCCGTCACGCATTCTATACACTCTTGCCTTTACCTGCATTTACATGTTAGGGAAAAGAATGAGTATTTCAAAATACTCGGTAAGTAACAATACTGCTAGACATGCAACAACCAAGGTTTCAAAAGGTTATTTGGGCTAAGGGCCTAAAGGTTATGTCATCTCATTCCCATTAATTTCATTTCATTCATCTTGTAGTATGGGTCTAGTGATCAATTAACTCACCTATATAAATTTGCCAACTCACTGAAGGTGCACATGTGGGTATTTTGGGAGATCTCTACTCCTACTGATGGTAGAAGGCACCCAGTCAGTGGAGTCAAGTCTCACCCATCAAGGCATTATTGTGTGCATAGCGCTCTAACTACCATTTCACTGGTGGGGCGTCCATGGGTTTTAAGTCGAAAATTAACTTCCACAGTTAGTAAATGGCACCTAGTCTGCGAAGCCAAGTCCCGTCCATTTAGCTCCTCATTTCAGTCTAATACATCTTGGTCCTAGGTGTTTAATTGACCCGACCGCCTACTAGAGCAACTAGCCTATTCTTTTCCCTTTCTTACTCCTTTTCCCTTTAAGGCCTCTTAGCACTCGCTAATTTTAAATGCAACCTAACCAATGGAGTTAATTCTCTCAAAATTTACTAACAGACTAGACTAGTATGCAACATCCCAACTCAGTCAAATACATGAAATATAACAGGCATTCCACACTTCTAATCAGAGAAACCATGACTTCTAGCTGTCTACTTACATTGTCAACCAACCATAAGATACCACAAACGCACTCACATCTATCCCATAGCACAAGTACACAACATCCATATTCTTGGAACAAAAGCATTCATATCATCTCAGTTTCCACTCATACATAAAACAACATCTCATGCCAGAAACACAACTGCCACATCAACGCATAATTACAATTTAATTCCAGCAAGTTAACTTACCTTGAGGTAACTAAGCTTGATTGAAAACACTAAAACCCTAAACCCTAAACCCAAAACTTGATATAGCGCCAACCAAGTTATGCGAAAAATAATCTATTAACACACATAAAAGGTTCTCACATCAGAGGAATTCCAATCTTAATAATTTTTCCTCAAGACACAAAACTTGAGAGGGTCGAAAACTCACCCAAACGGAACTAATGTTTGCTGCCCAATTCCCAAATTTTGCTCCGTCTTTAAGGATTCGACCACCACTTACTACGAATACCTTGGATTAAGATTCAACTTTAATGGATATTTCATTAAAGCATAAAAGACCAGTAGATCTTAACTTACAACCTCCTTATCCACTAGCTGAAATCATCAAACATTCGAGATGTGTGCGGCTGCGGTGACCAGATCTGAGCGATAGAAACGAACAGATCTGAACGACGGCAGTGTAAAGATTCGTGCGGCGGCGGCGACGTGCTACTGACCGACTGAACGTGGTGGCGGCAGTCCCTGGTGCACGGAGGTTTGGTTTGTGATGGTGACCAGGGAAGAGAGATAGTGGGCATCAGCGGCGGCGAGCGTCTTGCGGCGGCAGCGTGTAGACGAGCGTGGACGGAGGGGCAGCGCAAATCTGTTACAGAAGAGAGAGGGTGAGCTGAGAGAGTGAGATTGAGGGAGAAAGAGATGGGAGAGAGAGAGTTGAGAGCTCACCAACGGCGGTGTGGCGAAAGACGACGGCGGAGGCACGAAGGAACAATGGAGGACGACGGGTGCGGCGAGCGGAAGCTGAGAGGGAGATGAGGGCACGAGAGAGAGAGAGAGAGCGTGAGAGGGGAAGAAACAAAAAAAATCTGAGATTTCTTTTCTTTTTTTTTTTAAACGGTCCTTTGACCGATTTTGGGGGGAAAATTTCCCCCCTCTTCTCCCTTTTGACAGGGAAAAACGCCCACTTTCCTTATTTTTATTTATTTTTTTAAATCAGGCTGTTAAAGTAAACAAATTGTATACCTGTTTCAATAAAGTGTTATTGAGTTTCTACAATAAAGTGATTGTTAAATATTGCACCATTTGACCCAAATCCAATAAACTAAGATCCAAGGTTGTTTGTATGTAACTTGAACTAGTATGAGGGGACATATGGGGATCGATGTTCAAGTAACAACCTAAAAGGTCTATAGTACAAGGATAAGGTTGGGTACCTTATCCTGGTAACACTATAAGATACGGTCCGCTTTATATTTGATACAGACGTATTGATCCAAAGCGTCCAAGTAGTAGACATGCAAGCGGGGGCATCCTATGCAATGAGTTTGCATAAGACCGGACCATGAAATAGTAAACCACTAGATATAACACCGTTAACTAGTTAGGTTACTGTTTCAATAGGATGACCTAGGTAACTCAGTCTTAATCCTAAGTGTGTCATGAACTCCTTCTCATGAGGGATTGTCCTTTGATTAGCATGGGTGAGAGTGGCCAATACGCCGACTCAATATGTCTTCCTTTTTGGGGACAAGACCGATTGGGAGGCTGGGGACATGACAACACAAGAAGGAATTCACTCCTTCCCACTTCTAGGAGAAGTAGATGAGTGTTCCCTTAAGTGGTGACTCCGTGACTTGAACAAAGGGATCCCACCCTCTCACTGGCCCGAGAGAGACTTTCTGTTTATTGGTTGGACCATAAACAGGTTGTTCATTAGAGGAGCATTGGTAGTTAAGGAGACAGATGTAACACAGGGGTAAAACGGTAATTTGACCCAACTGTGATTACGGACACTCGTGAAGGATTGACTTACCGGTATAGGTCTATATCCGTGGACACATAAATGTTCTACAGTGAGAAGAGTTCAGCTGTGGGTCTTTAGTGGAATGACCCACAGTTAATGAATATTGGTTAACCTAATTAATGAGTTTAATCAGTTAACCTCATATCGTTGGAGCTTCTGATCTGTAGGTCCATTAGGTCCCCCTGCTAGCTCGTAAAGAGTAATTAGGAACAATTCTATCTTGAGAGAATTTGAATAGTTCAAATTCATATTGGGAATTAAGTTAATTGTATGAGATACAAATTAATATAATGTATAGTGATACATTAAAATATAAAGTGTAATTTGAAATTAAACTTTATTATTATGAGAAAAATAAATATTTGAAGAAGTTCAAATACTAATATGAATTTGATCCATATTAAATTTATAGGATATAAGAGAATTTGAAGGAGTTCAAATTTTAAAATGAATTTGATTCATATTATAGAATTAATTAATTGAAGGCCTGAAATTAAATATATGATATTTAATTTGGGTAATTAATTAATTAACTAATAGAAGGTCTGAAATTAAATATATGATATTTAATTAGAGATTAATTAATTAAAGAATTAATTAATTGGAAATTAATCAATTATGAAAATGATTAATCACTTATGGAAGTAATTAATCATTTATGGAAATGATTTAATCACTTATGGAAGTGATCAATCATTTATGGAAAAGATTAATCAATTACGGAAAAGATTAAATCAGTTATGGAAATAATTGATTTTAAATGAATATTTTATTCATGACCTTTCTCTTATAAATAGAACACTAAACCTAGGGTTTAGATACTACAACATAAGGCCACAAGAATACACTCTTGCATTCTCTCTAGCCTCCCTCTCATATTCTCTCAACCCAAGAACTCTAGGGAGAATTTTCTCTCAAGAGTTTTTCCCATTCAAGATTAGGTAGTTCCACAACTACGTTCCTAATCTCAGAGTTATAGCAGGGAAGATCAAATGGTGGTGTTCTTCGTTGTTGCAGAGCAATCAAGAATCATTCTTGATTTTCAGAGACGTCAACGGAGGTTTGCTTCTCTTTTCTTTATTATAGATTTAGATCTAAATTTTGTATGTTTAGCCTTAAGTTTCTATAGAATTTGTTCTATGATTTTTGCCAATGTAATGGTATTTTTGGATAAACAAAATTAACTACGAATCGGTCCCAATTACGCTTCCACTTTATCGGAATTAGGGAATTTCAAATCCTTCAACATTAAACGCCCAAAGACTGATGATAATGATTGTAAGAAGGCAGGGACTGCTGAGCAGACCCGCCAAGAGCCATGAAAATTGTTTGTTGGAATGTTCGTGGATTGGGGAGTCCAGGGCATTCCGAAATATCTGCAACGAACTTTTGAGTTTGAATCCTCATTTATGTTTTCTGTCTGAGATGAAATCTTCGTCATTTGTTTTGAATAAATTGAAAGCTCGTTTGAATTTTTTTGGGTGTTTTGTGGTTAATCGTGTTGGTCTTAGTGGTGGTTTGTGCTTATTGTGGAAGGATGGAATTGATGTGTGCATTCGTAATTACTCTATTCACCATATAGACGCGAATATAGTATGGAATGACAAGCAATGGCGTTTTACAGGTCTGTACGGTAATCCAGATCCCTCACTACGAGCCCATTCATGGAATCTTCTTCGGAGATTGCATGATCTTAGTGATACTGCTTGGGTGATTGGGGGGATATGAATGAGATTTTGTGGCAAAATGAGAAATCGGGAGGTCTGGAGAGAGATAATTGGAAAATCTTGGCCTTTAGAGAAGTTCTAGATGATTGTAATCTCCAGGATCTTGGTTTTTCTGGGAGTTTGTTCACATGGTGTAATAGAAGAAATTCGGGGGATCAGATCAGTTTGAGGCTTGACCGATTCATTGCGAACTCCAACTTTTGTGCCCTCTTTGAGAATTTCCAGGTGTCCAACTTAGATTGGACAAAATTTGATCATCGGCCAATTCAGCTCAGCCTAAGTGAAAGAGGCCAAGGAAATCATAGAGGCAGAAGATGTCGGTCTTTTAAATTTGAGGAATGGTGGACCAGTCATGAGGAATGTCGAAGTATCATTCGTAGGCATGGTAGTTGGGGTAGCGAACGGGATGGGGCTCAACCGCTACATAATGTGTTAAATCAGTGTGCGTCCGCTCTGAGGGGTTGTGGATATCGCCAAAATAAGAGATTAAAGGCTGAGATTAAGGAGGTTAAGGACAAAATTAAGATGTTATATGAGAACAGTTTGCCTATTGATTTCTCGGTTATCCATCAATTAGAAAGCCATCTAGATGCTCTACTTCTTGAGGAGGAAATGTATTGGAAGTAGCGATCGAGGGAAAATTGACTTAAATGGGGAGATCGCAATACAAGATGGTTTCATCAAAAGGCTTCAATGAGGAGACGACGAAACTGGATCGATGGTGTTGAGGATACTAATGGGAATTGGCTATCCTAAACGAATAATATTCATGATCCTTTTGTGAGCTACTTTAGGGAGATTTTTTCTTCATCCCAGCCTGATCAGGGAGATATGGATAGGGTGCTTAGCCATGTTCCGCAGAAAGTCACTGATGAGATGAATCAGATGTTAATGGCCCCGTATACCCGAGAGGAAGTCACGTCGGCCATCGGAAGCTTCCACCCAACTAAGGCCCCTAGACCAGACGGCTTCTCTGCATTATTCTATCAGAAATATTAGGATATAGTGGGCCATACGACGGTGTCCAATTGTCTGGCCATTTTAAACTCGGATGGGGCGGTGCAGGAGTGGAACCATACAAATATTGTTCTAATCCCAAAGATTCGACAGGCGAGGTTAGTATCTGATTATCGCCCAATTAGTTTATGTAATGTCTCTTATAAGATTGTTACTAAGGTCTTGGCTAATAGACTCAAGATTGACTTGAATGAGATTTTATCGATGAGTGCCAATCAGCTTTTATTCCTGGTAGATCAATAACTAATAATATGATATTGGGGCATGAAACTTTACATTATCTTCAACACAAGCTAACGGAAAGACTGGGTATGTGGCGCTAAAACTTGATATGAGCAAAGCATACGATAGAGTGGATTGGTCTTACTTGAGCCAAATTATGGAGAAGTTGGGTTTTCATGCGGGTTGGATTTCATTAGTAATGAAGTGCATTACAACGACTACATTTTCCATTCTTATGAATGGTGAATCTTTTGGTTTTATCAAACCATCTCGTGGGATCAGGCAAGGTGATCCCTTATCTCCTTACCTATTCTTACTATGCTCGGAAGGTCTTTCTGCATTTCTGGTGTCAGCTAGGACAAGATTCATGGTGGGTGTGTCCATAGCGAGATCCTGTCCAAAAATTTCCCATCTATTTTTTGCGGACGACAGTTTGATTTTCCTTAAAGCTACGGCTGAGGAGTTTGGGCAATTTCGGGCTATTCTGATGGACTATGGAAGGGCATCTGGCCAGTGTGTCAATTTCACTAAATCGACGGTGTATTTCTCGAGAAATGTTCCTGATGATTCAAGGCAGTATCTTAGCAATATTCTATCCATGAGGGTGGCTGATTCATTGGGGTCATATCTAGGCATGCCTTCGACCTTTCATAGAGGTAAAACTCGAGATTTCAAATTTGTACTTGATAAAGTATGGTTAGTGCTGCAAGGGTGGAAGGGCCACTTTTTCTCCCAAGGGGGTAAGGAGGTGTTGATAAAGAGTATAATCCAGGCTATTCCCACCTATGCGATGGGTTGTTTCCGGATCCCTAAAGGTATTTTATTAAAATATCGGCTCTATGTGCCAAGTTTTGGTGGGGCTCTCATGGAGATAAGCGTAGAATGCATTGGCGACGATGGGAGGATCTTTGTAAGCCAAAAGAGGTAGGTGGGTTAAATTTTTTAGATTTGGTCAAATTCAATCAGGAAATGTTGGCGAAACAGGCATGGAGGGTGTTAACTAATCTGCATCTTACAGTCTCCAAAGTTTTGTGCGGAAGGTATTTTCCTTCCTCGTCAGTATTAACTGTGACAGTTTCTTCCTCATCCTCCTTCTTTTGGAAGGGATTTGTTTGGGGGATGGATCTCCTGAAGTGTGGTATAAGGAAAAATTTAGGGAACGGTCAGTCAATTTATATTTTCTTACCTTTAAGGTGGTTTTCCCATCCGCCCCGACAATGGAGGATGCGATTGTCGCAGAATTTATCACACCATCTCTTCAATGGAACGTTGCGAAACTCAACCAATATTTGGTAAGGCAGTATGTGGAAGTGATCCAATGTTTGCCTATTAGTAGTTCTGCACCGGATAGATGGATATTGCATTATGATGGTAAAGGTGAGTACTCTGTTAAAAGTGGGTACAAGCTCACTATGTTGAAGCGCCTAAAGGCCTCGTTGTTAGACGTGGGAAAGGAGACTACTTGGTGGAACAAGGTGTGGAAGATGAGAGTGCCTAGCAAAGTGAAAATTTTAGTCTGGAAAACGTTCCACAACTCCATCCCAACTATGGTTAACCTATGGAATCATCACGTACTAGTCAACGGGATTTTTCCGGTTTGCCATGAGGAGATGGAGACTACAGATCATGCCCTTTTTAAGTGTACGAGGGCTCGGGAGGTATGGGGCCTTCTGTACCCTCCAATGATGAGGAATCTGTGGGGTCATCTAGATATCAAAGACCGCTAGTTGAGTTTGGCTGACAGCCCAAGGTAGGTATTAGAGCGTATTTGTGTGGGGGTCTGGTCAATATGGAATGACAGGAATAACTTGCTACATCATTGTCAAATCCCTAGTCCAATGATTAGAAGTGAATGGATAAATGACTATCTGTCAGAGTTCTAGAAGGCCAACCCGAAGGGCGGTGCTTTTGTTCAGATGGAGGAAGACATTCTCAAACTCATTTCAGACAGTGAAAATCTTTTTATGCACACTGATGCATCTGTTATGGGAATGCAGAGTAATTGTGGTATTGGAATAGTATTGCAAGATAAACAGGGGCATCTCAAAGCGGTGCATAATTTATCTTCTCAGGTTTGCAACTCTCCTTTGGGAGCGAAAGTGGTAACAGTACTGGAAGGAATGCGACTGGCTAGGACTTTGAATGTGCAACGATTCACAATTCTGTCTGATTCTTTGACTCTGATAAATTCTATTAATGAGAAGATACAGGGGGAGTCTTGTATAGCTGTGACTCTTTGGGACATCAAAGCAATTCAAAATTCTTTTGAGAATGTGAGTTTTCAGTTCATTAGTCGTAGATTTAATGGTTTTGCTCATAGAATGACCTAATTGGGGCTATCTTTGTCGCCATATTTGTGGCTCGGAAACTATCCTGAGTGGATGGAAAGGTTATCGCTCCAGGAGCGATGTTTGTTTGTAACCCGATGGGGATCTATTTTTCCTGAATGAAGTTATTTATTTATCAAAAAAAAAAAAACTTAGGCTCTATTTACTTAGCAATAATTGAAATGAAAAGGAATCGAGATAAAAATCAGCTAAAATGAAATAATTGGAAAATTTTATTTCTTTTATGTTGTTAACTAAATGTATTCTAAATCAACGTTGTTTACTAGAAACTATCTACAACCGAAATCGAAACTACACATATGATAATTGTTAAAATAATACTTTCATATTTCTAGCTAACTAAACATGTATTAATTATAAAATATGTGATCATATAATTTTTTAACTAATATAACACTAAACCCTAAATATTGTTTTTAATTTATTTTAAGTTATTTTATTTGTTAGTAACATTTTTTTTTTGTTAAATTATTGAAAATACCCCTAGACTATAGGATAAGTTTCAATTATACCCCTCAAGTTTCAAAAGTTTCAATTATACCCCTCAAGTTTCAAGTTTGTTTCAAAATTGCCCTTCAAATGTTTTCCGTTAAAACTTTAACGGCAGATGGTTTTTTCTCTGACCTGACAGAATATATCGTGTAAAAAAAAAAAAAAAAACCATCATGCAGCCTTTGAAAAACTGTATCGAATCTTGGCTTGTTCATCCCCTCTCCCTCCATGGCTACTCCTTTCATGCCACTGTCCAAAATATCAATTACACTCTCACTTTCATCTCTATCTTTTTCAAGTTTTTTGTTCATTCTTTCTCAAAACTTCCATGGCTCCTCTGTTTCTGCACGTAAAAAGAATACAACAATGAGTACCAAGTAAATTGTCAACTAACAATGTCACTTCACTTGCTTCACTCAACCATTACAAACAAAAAAACTCCATTTCTTTTTGTGTGTCAATAACCATAAAAACTCACAAAAGTTGCATGACAGCAGACTTTAAAGAACCATTGCACAAGAAACCATGTATAAAAGCACACCCACAACAGAAATCGTAAACCCCATTGTTGTAGATGTGACGTGGCAGTGGTGAATCTTTACACACAATGCAGAACGTGGCAGCACCAAAAGAAATTGACATGCAAAATTCTCAAATTCGGCTAGACGAAGGAAAGCAAACAATCAACCTAATTTCTCTTCTAAAGGAGAATTCTCTTCCAAGATTGAAGAACAAAGAAGGAGATACAAAGCGAGGAAGAAGGAGACAGAGATTTTAGAGTCATTCGGCCAATTTGGCTTACATCCACTATGAAGGAGCAACAATAGTTTTTATTTAAGTTTTTATCGGAGAAGAATTTTACAACACACAGATATGTATTTGATCTCTCACTCTCTTTGTATGTGTATATTTTCAAAAGACATCAATCTTCCTTTTCATATGGATACAATAATGTGTTAGTAGGTAACTGAATGCAGTGTGTCTGATTTATTTCATCTATTTTAACTGCATTTTCACCCACCTCAAAACAAAAACACCCACCAAGTGTTTGTAAAATTTCCCAAGTGAAAGATGTCAGGAATCTATAATCTCTGCTCCATGATCAGTGCCCTAGTGTTTGTCACCATGTGAATAAGCTCCCTGATGGTCTCGCTATCTCAGAACGACGACATGGAAGGTTGCGTACCGGTGGCGCAGGAGCTATCTCACTGTGTTTAGGCTTCATCAAAGGCAGCGCCAGCAGGTTTGGGTACGGGTTTGTTCGTCCAAAATTTATTCCTTTTACTTTAAGGTTGCCACGATAGTTTTTCTTTTTACCAAATATTCTGGATTGTTTCCAAGTCAGGCGACAAACCATTCGCGGTTAAGTTTTAACGGAAAAACATTTGAAGGGCAATTTTGAAACAAACTTGAAACTTGAGGGGTATAATTGAAACTTTTGAAACTTGAGGGGTATAATTGAAACTTATCCTATAGTCTAGGGGTATTTTTAATAATTTAACCTTTTTTTTTTTAATAAAACTAGTTGATGTTAATAAATAATTAATTAAAATCAAATTACATCAACCAAAAGGATTTATTCCTTTTTTATTAGAAAAACAATTCTAAATATGAAATATAATTAAATTTTATTGTTTTGATATTCAATAATAATGAATTATATTTGAATAATTTATTTCATATTAACAATAATAATTAAATAAAAAAAATTACATCAACTATGAAAAGAAATATTTTAATTTTTATTCCGTTGAATCTAATTTATTCCCTCTATAAATGGCACATTTTCCTTTATTTGTTTTTCAGATTTAAACCTCATCTACTCCCATTTTTATAATTATTTATATATAAGGAGTGGTTGCAGCAGTAGCAAAAGATAGATCTTCAATTGCAAGTGTGCCACCACTTTTTGAGGTTTGCAATTATGACCAAAAAAAAAAAAAAAAAAAGTTCAGCCCAGCCCAAAACGCAAATAGAAAAAGTAAAAAATACCCTTTCCAGCATTTTCACGTGTTTTACTGTTATGAAGTATATCAGTAGTATATCAGGTTGATATACTACCGATATACCTAAAATGAAATATACCAGATATATTGTTGATATACTACTAATATACCTAAAATGAATTATATCACTATTGATAAACTTTACTCTGGAATATTAGTGGAATGATATTCCTAATATGTAGTATATTAACATTATATCATTATTTTATATTCAGTATATAAGATATACCTAAATTGAAGTATATTTTTTATATACTAGTAATACACTCTGATATATCAGTGAAATGACTAATATGAATTATATATCAACAATATATCAGCACTTCATATTCAATATAAAAATATACTTACAATAAAGTATATCACTAATAATTAAAAATATATATCAATGATTTCTTTTTATTAAAAAAAATAACAAGTCTATCATTGATGTATTTAGCCACTCATAATCAAGTACATCAATGTTATTAATTATTTGAGTAATATAACAAATGAGGTATATCAATGGTATATCGATGTTCATAACAAGTATATAAGACAAACACATTTTATGTTATAAAAAAAATATTTCATTTAAAATTTAAAATCGGGAAAAATACACTTTTGGTCCCTGAGGTTTGGATTAGGTTTCATTTTGGTCCCTGAGTTTTCATATTCAACAATTTAGTCCCTAAGGTTTGGTTTTAGTTTCATTTTGGTCCCTCCATCCATTTTTCCATTAAAAACTAACGGGTAGATGACGTGGCGCTATTTTTTATTTAAAAAAATTATTTTTAAATTTTTTTAATTAAAAATATATTAAAATAATAAAAATATTATAATTTTAAATTTTTTTAATTTCTTCTCTCTCTTTCATCTTCTTCATCTTTTTATCTTCTCCTTCTCATGGCCGGTGGCCTTCTTCTTCTTCTCATGGCTACTGGCTGGTGGCCGGTGACCACCACTCGCCGGCGGTCAGCCGCCGCTGACAACTTTTTTTTTTCTCCTTCTCTTCTCTTCTTCTACCTTTATTTTCTCCTCTTCTCCAATTTTTTTAAACAGAAACAAGGAAAGAGATTTTCCTCTATTTTTTTTCTTTTTTTTTTCAAGAAAAGAGGGAGGGAAGAGGTTTCTGACGCCGATTGTCTTCTCTGGCGAGCATAGAAGGTTCCAGCGAGCAGCACCTCAAGCAGCAACGATAGTGGCAATGAGATCTGACGGCTTCAGCTCCTTCCAACGCGGGGACTGTGGCCTCTTTCGAGTTTTTTGGCAATGGCGAACAGTCTAGCAGCGTGGGTATCCTTCCCCTCTCATTTTCGGTGGCTTTAATCATCTACAACGAGCAGCAACTCGAGGTCGTGGCTTCCCCATCAGCAGGTCGCGCGAACAGACTTAAATAGCAGCGAGCAGATAAAGACCCACGGCTATCGGATTGCTCGCGCAAAGGACCCATTGTGCCGAAACTGTTGTCGCCACACGTCTGTGTTGTCTTATCATCGTGGGTCTTCTGCCATCGGCCAGATCTGGACGTTCGTGGGTTTTATTTTCGTTCCAAAGCTGTGGGTCTTCTGCCATCGGCTAGATTTAGAAGTTCCAAAGCCGTGGGTTTTATTTTCGAGTTGCAACAGCACAGATGCGAGGCGCCCAACACAAGCAGCTGCAGAACTTTCCGTCAGACAGCTTCAGAACTCGACTTCGGCACAGCTTCAGGCGAACTACTCGATTATGTCTTTTTTTTTAAGAAAAAAAAAAGAAATGTTGGAGAAGAAGAGAAGAGAAGAAGAGACAAGACAAAGAGGGAAAAAAAAATCACCGGCGGCGGCCGGCCACCGACCATGTGAAGAAGAAGAAAAAGTGTTGAAGGTGTTGAAGAAGAACAAGAAAGAGATAGGGAAGAAATAAGGAAGAAATAACAAAATTTAAAATAATAATATTTTTAATATTTTTTAATTATATTTTTATTTTTAAAAATTAAAAAATAATTTTTTAATAAAAAAAATAAAGCCACGTCATCCACCCGTTAGTTTTTAAAGGAAAAATGGATGGAGAGACCAAAATGAAACTAAAATCAAACCTCATGGGCTAAATTGTTGAGTTTGAAAACTTATGGGTCAAAATGAAACCTAACACAAACCTCAGGGACTAAAAGTGTATTTTTCCCTTTAAAATATGTAAATAACACAACACAAATCAATAAAGAGAAAAGTAAACCTAACAAATATAAGTAAAGAAAAGTAACATATCAAGTATATTAACATTCATAGTATATCAAGTATATCATTCTTATATTAAAGGTTACACTTATCAAATCAAGTATATATTAGGTATATCATTTGTATTCATTCGAGTATATCAAATTGGGTATATCAGTTAAATAATATAGTTTATATTTCGTATATTAATAAATATAAAGTATGAAAACTAGATTTTAAAATTTTTGCTATATTTGCAAATCTCAAAAAGCATAGCTAAATTTGCAAATGTCCTAATATTTTTTTTGCTTCCAATTGCAATTTCCCTGTATATAAACCACATCTAGCTTGAGATTTTCATTCATTTTTAGTTTTTAACTTATTTGGTTAACAATATTAATTACTTTTAATATTTCTTTTTACAATTAAATTAATATCCAACAATAAAATAAATTTATCAAATTGTAGTATATAAGAAAAGTATGAACCTTTACAAATTTAAATTACATAAATAAATTTTTTTAATGAATATAATTAACCTTTTATAATATAAAATAAAGTAAATATATATATATAACATATATTGCAAGTGGTAATAAATCAGTATAATTATATCCTTAAACTAGAGGAATCATTACAATCATACTGTTCGATTTTTAATTTCAACAACAAAATCACTAAAAACTAATTATAAAAAGGTGTCACAATTAAACCATATTGCATTAACCCTCTGGTAGCAATAGAGTTTAATTACAACAATTTTATGCCAAAGTGAGCTTAGCTCAGCGGTAATTGGCATATACCCTCGACCAAGAGGTCAGAGGTTCGAATCCCCCACCCCTAAATGTTGATGTACTTGATCGGTTTTTAGTATGCCAATAAATTAATACAGAACTTATAGCAGATATGTATTAATCCAAGTATGAATTAACACAATCAAGTAGTACCTAGTGAGTTCAATCCACAGGGAAAGAAGGTTTAAAGAAGAGATTTGATGGGAATGAAAAATAAATATGCAAGAAAGTAAAACATGCGCATAGAGTTTTTAGTATTTATCTAATGCTACCAAGACTACATGCAATGCGCTAGCTTGTTCTACTTAGATATTTCCACATGCAATACCTGTCATGGATTTATCATGCTGCTACCGCATCCAGCTGGCCAGGCGGGAGTTAGTAATGAAAATAGTATCGCATCTAAGTAGAAAGCATGAATGTTTCATTAAATCAAAGTTTGCGCTTGCAAAATAAACTTATCACCGCATGGGTGCCTGCGCTGAGCCTTGAAAAAGAAAATTCTGCTCGCATTAATCCAAGTATGAATTAACACAATCAAGTAGTACCTAGTGAGTTCAATCCACAGGGAAAGAAGGTTTAAAGAAGAGATTTGATGGGAATGAAAAATAAATATGCAAGCAAGTAAAACATGCGCAGAGAGTTTTTAGTATTTATCTAATGCTACCAAGACTACATGCAATGCGCTATCTTGTTCTACTTAGATATTTCCACATGCAATACCTGTCATGGATTTATCATGCTGCTACCGCATCCAGCTGGCCAGGCGGGAGTTAGTAATGAAAATAGTATCGCATCTAAGTAGAAAGCATGAATGTTTCATTAAATCAAAGTTTGCGCTTGCAAAATAAACTTATCACCGCATGGGTGCCTGCGCTGAGCCTTGAAAAAGAAAATTAGCTCATGCGAGCAGAGAAGTACACTGTGTAATACATAGCTAATGCGAATGCAAGTCTACCCTCCACCACCCTTTCTGTGATTTCTCTTTCTCCTCGCTTCCTTCGTCCCCTTTTCTCGAGCAGGTGGATGCTTTTTATAGGCAAGAGAAACTGACTTCACCAAGGAACTTAGAAATCGTGCCCCAATTATCTTCCGCCCACTTGTGTTGTCAGTTATGTGTCAGCATGGTCTTTTCATCCATCTTTTCCTTTCACGATCGTCTTGGGATGTGTGCTCGCACTGAAGAAAACTTGGGCAACAAACAACTGCATTTTTAATGCGTTAAAGCCTTATATTTTATAATTTCGTACCGCATCCATGAATATAGCCTTCCGCAGATAACCATCGCAATTTCCTTCCTCATTGCGTTGTAATAACGCATCAATATTAGGGGTGAGCATAATACACTGAAAAACCGAGCCGACCGACCGAAATCGGCCGAACCGACGTCGGTCGGTCGATTTCATTACGGGATCAGTCGGTTTCGGTTTGGAAAAAAATTGAACCGAAATGTCTGTCGGTCGGTCCGATAGAAAGGTCGAGAATCGACCGAACCGACCGACATGTATTTAAAAAAAAACCATCAATTACAGCCTTGCCCACCCCCACAGCTGACAGCCCAGCCCACACCTACATATCTTCATAGACAATTCGTAGCCAGCCCAGCCCACATATCTTCTTTTTAAAAAAAAAAACAAATTCGATTTATTAAATTCCTAATCTGTAATCCCATCCCAATTTCGTTTTCTTCTTCTTCGATCAAATACCCTAACCTCACGCCTCTCACTCTCTCAGTCACAGACAAACCCTCGTCGTCGCCGCCCCTCCGACTCCGCTCTCTTTTTCTTCTTCGTGGTCTGCAACTCACTGCGCCACCGTTTTCTTTTTCTTCTTCTTGTTCTACAACTTACCGCCCGCCGCTGACCATTCTTGTTCTGCAACTCGCCTGCCCGCGCCCACCTCTGTCTAGGAAAAAAAACTTCAGGTGAAAATTGAAATAGCCCCTCTCGGTTTAAACCGACCAAACCGACCGACCGGTCGGTCGGTCAGGGAAAATAAACGTTTTAAAAAAATCGGTTTCCAGTTTTGGAAACCGATTACGGTTGGTTCGGCGTCGGTTTGGGGCCAAAACTGACCCCGACCGACCGATGCTCACCCCTAATCAATATATCTTTTACCCTTGTTTTAGCTTAAGTTTAAAGGAGAAATAACTTGCTTTTTGCAAGTTATCAGTACTCATAAAACAAAATTACAACAATTTTATATGTTCAACTATAACTAAAAAAATTGAAAACATATTTATTGAAGATATATTTGTACTAAAAAAAGTCATATGTGCTAATTTGGGGTCATTATTCTTCAACTTGGGCATTGACCATACCCTTCAACTTTGTTCAACTTGGGCATTGACCATACCTAACAAAGACTATCGTGTTTTCTCAAGCAAAGCAATGATCTTCTCAATCCATGTAACAATTCGAGTAAAAATAACATTCTTCATCTTAGTAATGGAGAAGAATCCTAATATTACTATACAACAACCGCTCTAATAGTTTCTTCTATTGTTGGATCCTCTACTAGTTGGTACCAACCCTATAAACAACACTATTTATGTCATTGTAAATTATAGCACTAGCATCTTAGAAATAGACACTTAAATAGGACCTTAAGTAATTAATAAATTCACAACAATTCAATAAAATACAAATTCAATTTTAAAGGGTATAAGGTTAAATTATAGAAATTACTCTTGAACTCTATACCTTATTTCAATAATACTCCTGAACTTTAAAAAGTTGCATTAATACCCTTAGCTTTTCAATAAATTTCAAAATACCCTTACCATTAAGTTTTGGAGGAAAAGCATTTAGTTTTGAGAATTTGCAGTGGGTGGCAAATTGGACCAAATTAATAGCAAATATAGCACAATGTAAATAAAAAAAAAATTGCAAATATAGCAAAATCTATCAGAATATATTATTACTAATAGACACTGATAAACTCTGGTTAATTAGAATCTATCTGATAGACTTCGATTATCAGAGTTTATCAGCGATAGACTCTGGTTAATCAGAATCTATCAGTCTACTGATAGACTTCGATTATTCAGAGTCAATCAGTGTGTATCGCTGATAAACTATGGTTAATCAAAATCTATCAGTGACTATCATTGATAGACTTTCATTAATCAAAGTCTATTAGTGATAGTCACTGATAGATTTTGGTTAATCGAAGTCTATCAACGATAGACACTGATATACTTTAAATAATCAGAGTCTATCAGTGATAGACACGGATAGAATCTGATAACAACTTTTTGGTCTTGTACAATTAATTTTGCTATATTTGCAATTAGTTTGCAACTGTGTTATATTTGCTATTAATTTGGTCCAATTTGCCATCTATGCAACTGCCCCTTTATTTTTCTTCATCTCTCCTTGCAAATTCTTCCCTCCATGAAAAGCAATGAGAAACTCTATTTATAAAGGTCATGTGCAAAGAGTCTCAAATCTAGTTCTCTCTTTTCAAAAGTGTGAAAAAGATCCGTGGGAGAAAATAGCGAATGCTTTTATTTTTCCCTTTTCTCTTTGTTTGTGTGTTAGTAATAAGAAGGAAATTAATGTTATATTGAAGAATGTATTGTTTGAAGAAGTTTGTTACATAGTGTTGAAAATAATTTAGTTTCTCAGGCAGTTTCTATATTTTACTATAAATAATTTATAATCATTGTAAAGATAGTGTGACAAAAACTGAGAGTGAAAAGAGAATGGTGAGTTTTTCATTTGTGAGTATTGTGTAAATTTTTCCAAGAATTTTCTTCATAGTAAAGGTTGGTCCTTGCATTGGACAAAGACCCATATTGGCTGAACAACTTAAACTTTATGTCCTGTTTACTTTTTCTTCTTCTTCCTTAATTCTTCATCTGGAATTACACCACACTACTACAAAATTGGGAATCTATAACACCAAGGGAAAAAGAATTAAAGTTAAGAGAGGGAAAAAATATCATAAAATGTGAGAGGCACGTTTTTGGAGGGAAAAACGAAGATTTTTGTATTTTCATAAATTTATGACATTTTCTCAGCGTCATAAATCTATGACTTTAATTAACAGTCATTAATTAAAAATAAGTGAAAAGGGGCATTTAAGTAATTAGGTATGTAACAACCAATTAAAAAAAAATCAATTTTTTGAAAAACCCTCAAATCTCACGTTCCCTCTCTCAATACCCTCTCTCCCGTCGCTTTCTCCCTATCGATCACGAACAGGAAGCACTGCCATCGCCCACTCCTCTCCGATCACGTCGTCGCTGCCTGCAACCTCCGCCTCCAACCCAGTCGACGAATGCCACCGCCTCTCTTCTTCTACAACTGGTCAGTCTCTCTCTCCCTCTCGATTCGATTTCTTGTCTTGATTCTATGGGTTTTTTGTTTCTTTGATTGATGATGATTATTATTGTGTATCTATGTGATGTCTTGTTTGGGTTTATTGGAAAAGCTCGTTTCTCCAAAGAAATTTGTGTTTATGGTTACGGGTGGAGGATTTTTCAATGGGTTTTTGTTTGTTCGCCATCTTTATGAATGATTGCTTCTTGAGTTTGGGAAAATTGTGTTGGGAATGACTTAATCTTGGTCTAGTGTAGTGTTGCATGAAGACCTTTGTCCCACGTGGATAAGTTTAGAGTTGGGAAGAGTGTTTTTATACAAACACTCTCCCTTTCTCTTGTAAAAGTGGTTAAGAGTGGAACCAAGTTTTCACCCCACACGCATGCGCTGCCGCCGCCGCCGGACGGGCGGGTTCGGGTAACCGCGCTCGTGTGTAATAAATAAAGCGGGTTTTATTTTTGACCAAGATAATTTCATTTTCCTTTTATACTTATAGCCTCACGTGTCTTTGTTGATTCGTCACCACGTGTCACCCGTTCGTTCGTCAGTTCAGCGTGTAGACCCGTTCGTTTTGTTGACCGTCCGTTTCAAGCATAAGTTGACCGCGCCGTCCGTTCCGAGCTGACCACGCCTTCCGTTCCAAGCTGACCGCGCCTTCCGTTCCAAGTTGACCGCGATTTTGAGTTTTCCATGTCTGTCTGACTGATTGACACGTGGCGATCCATGGGAGAATGACCGTTGACGCTTCCTCCCTATAAAAGCCTGCATGTTTGAGCAAAGAAACACAATTCATTTCCATCCACTTTCATCTTCTTTCATTCACTCTGAGCAAAGTAAAATTCCTTGATTCCAATCCTTCTCTCTCGAGTGCACGAACGAGGAGGGTGTTGTGTTAACCTTGGGGAGCAACCGGCATAAACGATTTAGCACCGTGATCGTGCCAAAATTGCTTTCAAGGCAGTGGTTATCTCCACGACACAACAATTGTTTTCCATTTTCTTCCAACAATTGAAAGCAATTTGAAAAAATGTCCATCAAATCCGGGAAGCACCTTCCAGATCTATCCAAGCTAGAACCTCTGGATGGTTCTAACTACCGCCGCTGGTCTCTGAAGTTGCTCATCTTCTTCGAACAACTGAAGGTCGACTACATTCTGACCACCAATTATGTTGAGAAACCAGCAGCACCCGCCGCTGATCTGGAAAAATCCAAAGAAGTCCAACCTGATCCACACAGTTCTAAGGAGGTTCAAGCAGTTCCTCAAAAATCAAAGGGCGGTCATGACATTGATCCAGAAAAATTCGAGAAAGACAACAAAGCGGTTCGCGGTCATCTTCTCAACCACATGAACGACTCACTGTTCGACTTGTTCGTTGTTCACAAGTTAGCTAAGGTTATCTGGAACACTCTGGAGTCCAGATATGGCGGAAATTATGCAGGCAGAAAGAAATACGTGGTCGGTAAATGGTTGCAGTTCCAAATGGTGGATGACAAACCAGTGATGGACCAGGTCCACGAGTACGAGAATCTAGTGGCAAACATTCTGACATAGGGTACGAAGATGTGCGAGATTCTCTAGGCGAATGTCTTGCTCGAAAAAATTCCTTCTTCATAGAGCGACTACCGCAACCATTTAAAGCACAAGAAGAAGGACCTGTCGTTACAAGAGCTGATCAGCCACATGCGAACTGAAGAAGCCAATAGGCAAAAGGATGAGTTGCAATCTAAGTCCTTGAATTCAGTTAATGCTAACCTAGTTGAATCTTCTGCTGCATCAAAAGACAGGTTTAAAAATAAAAATAAAGACAAATCCTCGCAGAAGAAAAACCATCCATTCAAGTCTTCTAGCGAGAAAATAGAGAAGGAGAAGTCCAAGCTGATCTGTTATGTCTGCGGAAAACCAGGGCACAAATCCTATCAGTGCAACTAGAGGAAAGGGAAACCAGATCGGAAGCCTGATGGGGCACAAGCCAACGTTGTTGAAGCAGACGATATCATCGCTGCAGTGGTGGTGGTGGCCAACTTGGTGGAGAATAAATCAGACTGGATTCTTGACAATGATGCCTCAAGACACTTCTGCTCAAATCGAAACTTGTTCCACCAGTTTCAGGACACTGTTGATGGCAAATGCGTATACATGGGGAACTCAGCCACTGCTGAAGTACTTGGGAAAGGGAATGTTCTCTTGAAACTTACTTCTGGAAAAACTTTATCTTTAAATGATGTGTTGTATGTTCCTTCATTGCGTAGGAATCTGGTGTCTAGAAGTCTGTTGAACAGGGCAGGGCTTAGAATTGTGTTTGAAGCTGACAAGGTTGTCATCACTAAAAATGGTGACTTTGTTGGTAAGGGGTATTTAGCTGATGGTTTGTTTGTTTTAAATACTGTTGAAATAAATGAAAGTACATATCGTTCTGCGTATATTGTTGAATCTGTTGATGTGTGGCATGGTAGACTAGGTCATGTGAATTTTGTATCTATTAAAAGGATTAAACAATTGCATCTTCTTAATGTATCTGAGACACCTAAAAATAGTAGATGCTCTGTATGTGTAGAGGCAAAATTTGCTAAAAAACCTTTTAAGCCTGTTACAACGAGATGTACTGAGCTGCTTGAATTAATTCACTCTGATCTAGCTGATTTCAAAAACACTACTAGTAGAGGTGGCAAAAATTATTATATGTCTTTTGTCGATGATTTCTCTAGATACACGAAAATATATCTCCTGAAATCAAAAGATGAAGTTAGTAGCATGTTTAGGAAATACAAAACAGAAGTAGAAAACCAACTAGATAAAAAGATTAAAATGTTAAGATCCGATAGGGGAGGTGAATACAGTGACAAGTCTCTCAAGGAGTTTTGTGAATTAAGTGGTATTATCCATGAGAGTACTGCACCATATTCTCCTCAACAAAATGGCATAGCTGAACAGAAAAATAGATCATTAAAAGAAATGATGAATGTTATGTTACTAAGTTCTAGATTGCCTAACAGTATGTGGGGGGAAGCTATGCTTTCTGCCTGTTTCGTTCTTAATAGGGTTCCTCATAAAAAACTAGATAAGACACCATACGAGCTTTGGAAAGGATATTCGTTGAACCTGAGCTATCTGAAGGTATGGGGGTGCTTAGCTAAAGTTGAATATCCGGTATTTAAGAAACCTACGGTAGGATCTAAAACCTTTGATTGTGTGTTTATTGGGTATGCTCATAATAGTGCTGCATATAGGTTCATGTGTTTAGATGATAATTCAATTTGTGAATATAGAGATGCTGAATTTTTCGAACACATTTTTCCTATGATTAAAAATGAGCCAGATAATATCTCACGATCTAGTCAGGTGTCTGTTTGTCCTCCATCTACTGCTGATATTATGCATGAATCTGAACCTAGGAGGAGTAAAAGAAAAAGAACTGAGAAAGATTTTGGATCGGATTTTTTTAACTGTTTTTCTTGTTGAAAACTCAGATAAAATAGACGATCAATTTGCATGCATGTATCTAATAGATGAGGATCCTAAAACCTACCAAGAGGCCTTAAAATCTGTAGATTCAAGTTTCTGGAAAGAGGCCATTAAAAGTGAACTGGACTCTTTAATTATGAATCAAACGTGGAACTTGGTAGATTTACCTAAGGGGAATAAACCTATTAGGTGTAAGTGGATCTTTAAAAAGAAAATTAGACCAGATGGCTCAATTGAAAATTTCAAGGCTAGATTAGTGGTTGTAGGCTATTCGCAAAAACAAGGTATCGATTACTTTGATACTTATTCTCCTATAACTAAAATAGCTACTATTAGATGTCTGGTCACTCTTTCAGATATTCGTGGGCTGTTAATACATCAGATGGATGTGAAAACAGCATTTCTCAATGGAGATTTAGAAGAGGAGATATATATGACACAACCTGAAGGCTTTATAATTTCTGGTCAAGAGAACAAGGTATGTCAGCTTAAAAAATCTTTTTATGGTCTTAAACAAGCTCCCAAACAATGGTAGGAGAAATTTAATAATACCTTAGTAAACAATGAGTTTAGGGTAAATTCTTCTGACACATGTGTTTACTCGAAATTGTTTGGTGTTGATTATGTGATTATCTGCTTGTATGTTGATGACATGCTTATTTTCGGTACAAATTTAGAAGTAATAAATGATACCAAGTTATTTTTATCCTCACACTTTGAGATGAAAGATTTAGGTGAGGCTAATTTGATACTTGGTGTTAAGTTGAGAAAAATCGAAAATGGGTATTCATTGAGTCAATCACACTATGTTGAAAAGATGCTAAAGAGATTTGATTGTTTTGATGATATACCTGTAAGAACACCTTATGATGCTAGTATGAAACTTAAGAAAAATAAGGGGGATAGTGTCTCTCAATCTGAATATGCAAAAATTATAGGTAGCGTAATGTACCTAATGAATTATACTAGACCTGATATTGCATATGCTGTGAGTAGATTGAGTAGGTATACACATAATCCTAATAAAGATCATTGGGTTGCACTTCGTCGTTTGTTGAGGTACCTTAAAGGTACAATAGATTACTGTTTGCAATTTAATAAATTTCATGTAGTATTAGAAGGTTATTGTGATGCAAACTGGGTAACTGATAATGACGAAGTAAGCTCAACTAGCGGGTATGTGTTCGTTTTTGGTGGAGGAGCTATATCATGGAAATCTGCAACGCAAACGTGCATTGCGCGATCCACCATGGAGTCTGAGTTTATAGCTCTCGAGCTTTCAGGGCAAGAGGCGGAGTGGTTGAGAAGTTTACTTCAAGACGTACCACTGTGGGGGGCGTCAGTGCCAGTCTCTTTGCACTGTGATTCACAAGCTGCCATAGGAATTGCCAAAAGCAGTGTATATAATGGCAAGAGAAGGCATATACGCCTGAGACATTGAGTTGTGAAACAGTTGTTGAAAGGGGGAGTTATCTCCTTGGAGTATGTGAGGTCTGAGAGGAATTTGGCAGATCCTCTCACCAAAGGCCTAACAAGGAGAGTAATTCTAGAGTCCTCAACATGTATGGGACTCAAACTGTTGAAATGAGTCCATAGCCCTTTAATTGGGTGGTCCAAATACGGATTTGATGGACACAATTTTTGGAAAGTCTTCATAGCTCAAGTTTTTGAGTGGTTTACTGCGGTAGACTTGATGAAGCATGACGTGATTGTGAAGGTGTGGTCGCCTTCTATGAAAGAGTGTAAAGCATTCTCTTTCTAGAGCTCTCACGATGACCCAAGGTGTTAGTGCACGGCCTTAAATAACACTTATTCTACTGTTGTATCGCGGAAACAAGGGAAAACATGAGGATACAAACGTGTTGTGGGGGTCTAAACCATGACTGTTGGAAGTTCAAAATGTAACTTACTTTCACTATGTTGGTTATTGCCTTACTTCACTATGCGTTAATTCAAATCGAAAGATATTAATGCTTAAGTTTAATTTCCTCCTTTGCTCAGAAAATGTTGTTTACAGTCATTCGTGGGGGATTGTTGGGAATGACTTAATCTTGGCCTAGTGTAGTGTTGCATGAAGACCTTTGTCCCACATGGATAAGTTTAGAGTTGGGAAGAGTGTTTTTATACAAACACTCTCCCTTTCTCTTGTAAAAGTGGTTAAGAGTGGAACCAAGTTTTCACCCCACACGCATGTGCCGCCGCCGCCGCCGGTCGGGCGGGTTCAGGTAACGGCGCTCGCGCGTAATAAATAAAGCGGGTTTTATTTTTGGCCAAGATAACTTCATTTTCCTTTTATTCTTAGCCTCACGTGTCTTTGCTGATTCGTCGCCACGTGTCACCCGTTCGTCCGTCAGTTCAGCGCGTAAACCGTCCGTTTCGCGCCGACCGCGCCTTTCGTTCCAAGCTGACCGCGCCTGACCGCGTTTTGAGTTTTCCATGGCTAACTGATTGACACATGGCGATCCGTGGGAGAATGACCTTTGGCGGCTTCCTCCCTGTAAAAGCCTGCATGTTTGAGCAAAGAAACACAATTCATTTCCATCCACTTTCATCTTCTTTCATTCACTCTGAGCAAAGTAAAATTCCTTGATTCCAATCCTTCTTTCTCGAGTGCACGAACGAGGAGGGTGTTGTGTTAACCTTGGGGAGCAACTGGCGTAAACGATTTAGCACCGTGGTCGTGCCGAAATTGCTTTCAAGGCAGTGGTTATCTCCACGACACAACAATTGTTTTCCATTTTCTTCCAACAAATTGTTCATAATTCATAACCAATTCACTATAGCAGACCTCTATTTTGATGAGAAGATGACCAGGTCGGAGTTTTCGAGGCTCCGAGTGCCAAATAAATTTATAATTCACCGATCACTAAACTACTTTACAGTAGTAGTGGTCGGGGATCACAGGGAACAATTGGTTTATCTCTAATCTCTTTTGTGTTTGATGGTAACAGAAGGGGGCTTGAAGAGAAAAGGAATTAATGCAAGGAAAAATAAAATGCGGAAAGTAAAATGTAGAAAATTAAATGACAGAAAACAAAAAGCGATTGGTTAATCTCACCGTGGCGATCATTGTAGCTGGAGACACTCGGATTTCAGTACATTTGTTTTTACTCATTGATTAACAAATAAATAAATAGTGATGTATCACTATTTATGATGCTTCATCAAAGTCATAGAAATTATTTGAGTGACAACTATTCAACATCATTATAATCATTTTCGTGATGTTCAAAATTGTCATAACATTTTTCTTTTGCTGACAACAAAAAACTGTCAATGAAAAGTTTTGTTGGACTATAAAACACTGTCATTATTGACATTTTTGTGACCATGATATGTTGTCATTAATAACGTTTTGTTGATAGTAATTAACTGTCATTAATATATATATATATATATATATATATATATATATATATATATATATATATATATATCTTGACATAAATGTGATTTTCAAGAGTTATTTATTGACAATGTTCGATTGTAATAAAAACATTTACTGTAACAATGAATAAATGTCATTAATATGTTTTTTTACGGCTGTTAAGTGACAAAAAAAAATTAATTATGACAGTTTATTTTATAACGTCATGTGTACACCTTCCTTGATGGGTGATTCTAGGACGCAAAAAAAATGTCATGAAACGTGCTTGTGACAATTTTTCAATGTCATAAAAACTCAAATTTGTAGTAGTGGGGAAAAAAATTGGTTGGTTGTTCTTTAATTCACGGTAGTCATCCCTCTAAATTCGAAACTATTTTAGCCATAAAACAAAAGGAGGTTTTTTTCATAATCATCTGCCACAATTTCCCTCCTTTTTTTACTTTCTTTACTTCTAAAAAAAGAGACAAAAACAAAAATTCACATTGCCAAAGGTTACCATTTTTGCCTTTTCCTTTCCCTTCCCATTTTTATGTGCATACTTTTGTACATGTTTAGACCACAAGTAGTCCAAAGGGTTACCATTTTTGCTTTTTCCTTTCCCAAAACAAAAATTCAACCTTGCCATGTGCTCCCCTCTATTTAGAACTCATGTCTTATTCAATATGGGCAAGTAGTCCAAGCGCATTGTATTCATATTTTAATGCGTAATTTGGCATATCAAATTTTGCAATTTTTGATATGACCCGAGAACTATCAGCTCAAATATTTTCTTTCCCTCTCCCTCATTTTATTTTAATTTTTTTTCGTACAAAACATACATAAATATAATAAAAATCTTGAGATCTATTTTATATTGATAATTTGATATGCAGTCAACCTAACGATATATATGTATCGTCTGCATTTTTAGGTAAATCTTAATTTCTCTCATTTTGAGTAATTGGGTTTAATGTTATGGAGTTGGTGGGAATAAGATTTATTTTTCATGGGTCTTTGATGATTTTTTTTAGGGCAAAATACACTTTTGGTCCCTGAAGTTTGAGCTTGATGTTTATTTGGTCGTCCCTGAAGTTTAAAAAGTAACACTTTAGTTCTCGAGGTTTGAAAAATACTTCTAAATGGTCCCTGAGTTAATTTGACCGTTAGTTGACTAACGGAAAAATGATGTGTCATGTTGAGGTTACCAATTTAATAATTTTATATTATTGTTTTTTTATTACATGTCATTTTCTCTTTTTTCCCCTCTTTCCCTTTCTCTCTCTTCTCTTATCTTCCTCCCCGGTTCTCTTTCTTCTTCCCTTCCCCTCTCCTCCATTTCCCTCCATCAAATCCTCCACCCTCCAATCTCCCATGGTCTAATGATTGAATCTGTCTAGTGAAAAATTTTCCCTCCATTTGTTGGTTTAACAAACTTTTGGTAAATTGAAATAGAGAGTGGAGGCATTGAATCAGATCCTTTCACTCTGCAACTTTGATTCATCTCTCTGCAACCAAAAATGTTGCATGCTTGGTTCCTTTCGGTCGTCCTTCTTCACTCTCCTCCTCTCCCTCTGCAATCTAAGAGGCGTTTCCGAAATCAAAACTCTCGCTTTCTCCGACACTCAAGATCTCTTCTCCTTTCCTTTCAACTCTCCAGTATGATTTCTATCGCCACTCCTGCCCCACCGCCAAGAACATTGTAAGGTCCAACGACATCTCTCCATCCACTCACACCACCCAGATATCTCCGCTTCTCTCCTCAGACTCTCTTCCACAACTTCTTCATTCAGGTTCTTGAAACATTAGAACATGGGAGATTAGAGGGTGGAACATTTGACAGAGGGGAATAGAGGAGAGGGAAAGGGAAAGGGAAGAAGGAGAACGGAGGGAAGAAGGAAGATAAGAGAAGAGAGAGAAAAGGAAAGAGGGGAAAAAAAGAAAATGACATGTAATAAAAAAACAATAATATAAAATTATTAAATTGGTAACCTCAACATGCCACATCATTTTTCCGTTAGTCAACTAACGGTCAAATTAACTCAGGGACCATTTAGAAGTATTTTTCAAACCTCGGGACTAAAGTGTCACTTTTTAAACTTCAGGGACCAAATAGACATCAAGTTCAAACTTCAGGGACCAAAAGTGCATTTTGCCCTAAATATAATTTATCCTTTTTTGGTTCTCATCTCCTGCATCTCACTTCTTCTTGCTATATACTACTCAGCTTGTGTTTCAGTTATTGGCTGACATGATGAGGTAGGATTGTTTACACTAGAAAGCTCAAGGTTGATTGTCTCATTCTAACTGCAACCAATAACATTTCTTGGTCTCCTTTTTACTCTACAACTCCAATAATTTGGCTCCGTTTGATAACCATTGGTTTTTTGTTTTTAGTTTTTGAAAATTATGCGTGTCTTCTTCCAAATTTCCTACAATGGTTTTCATCTTTGTTAAGGATCTATTTGAATTCCTAGCCAAATTCTAAAAACAAAAATAAGTTTTTGGAAACTACTTTTTTTTTTTTCAAAATTTGATTTGATTTTTGAAAACAAGGAAGAAAATAGATTCTAAAACGAAGGAACTTATAGGTGTGTATAACCTTAATTTTCAAAAACCAAAAACCAAATGATTATCAAATAGGGTTTTATTGTATTGGTTTTTTATTTCTTCGTCTCATCAATGGTAAGGGCTTTTGGTAAGCTTTAATTAAAAAAAAAATAGACAATAATTAAACTTCTACCAACATAAAAGAGGCTAAAATGAAGTATATGGATTAGCAATGAAATTAACTAACTTTTCTTTTTATTACCTTTTTGGAATTACAAAAATAATCAAATGAATATGGCTTATATAAAGAATTCATATATAAAGCACTTGTTTGACGCGTAGATCTAGGATTAATAATATGTTTTAGTAAATTATTAAATTTAGAGGTGCACTTCCCCCGCAAGACCCGACCAATAAATTTTATCATTGGAATTCAATTAGTTATGAATATTCTTATTAGATATGCTCCTAACCCCGATACGTTACATATCCCAAATAATCTTATTCATGAGTTACAATTTTTGAATTGTCTAGATCTGGTAACCTACACTCATGTAAATCTTATCTATAGTGGTTGTATAAACACTTCGAAAGACACCTTATTCTAATTGCTCATTTTTGTTCTTATTTCATAATCGTTTTAACCAAAAATTTGGCATTTATTCACTACAAAGAATATCAAACTCATCAACAAAGAAGTACCATAAAATTGTATCATGCCTAACACAATAATGTATAAATAAGAAGTGCCAAAATATATTTTGTATAAATTAAGTTTCATGGCTTCATTGTGTAGTACCCACACTTCATAGTACCTAGTTGTTGACCACACTACATAGTTTCAACCCTTGTAATAAGTAACATTGTATATAATCAAAATTATACCAAAAAATAAGATGAAATGATTATTTTAATAGGTACCCAGTTAAAACTCAACTTTCCCATATTAGTTTGAGCCCAGTTAAAAACTCAACTTCACATATATTGGTTTGAGCAAGGAACATTCTTGTAGTCCTAACACAATAATGTATAAATAAGAATCAAACACAAGTTACTATGATCATGTCAAGTAGGGGTGTGCAAAAATCGAACCAAACCGATTGGTTTGATTTACGGTTTTAAGTTACTATGAAACTGAGAACAAAAGAAACAACCTTGTCTCGTGTTACAGTTTCAAAACTAAAAGGAATCCATAACTAAGTTGCAGATTAAAGGATGAAAATTATATATCAGAATGAGTTATGTTAAATAAATTCAAAACTCAGTGTTTAGGACCAAACCTTACAACAAATCACATCTCAAAAACCAACAAAAATTTAGATAAGAAAAACACGACGGGAAGGTTATAATTAAAACATATTGAATGCAATATTCACAAAACTCCCCCAAGTGATCAATGGAACTAATAGCATTATATCCTCAACTAATTTAAGAACTAAACAAAAAATAACCTTGAAAAGTACCCAAGAAAGTAAATTAACAAATTATAAAATCCAAAAGACACATGAGTGGGAATAAAAATTTAAGGTCCTAATCAACAAATTAATCGAGGGAGAGAGATTACAGAGGAACAAAACTTACTGGTAAACACGGTGAAAGTGAGGTGAAGAAAGAAGATAGGCAAATCTTTGTTCCACGTTAAGGGTCCGTTTGGAATACATTTTAATTTAAATGTTTTTCAAGAATGCATTTTTTAAAAAACATTTTGTATAAAAATTGTTTAGAATTTAAATACTCATATGTTTGGTTGCATTTCCTCACAAATGTTTTTATACACAAGTTATTGTTTACTTAAGACTTTTTTAAAAAGTTGGTTTCAAGTGTTTCTCTCGAAATGGTTTATTTATCAATCTCATTTTCTAATAAGTCATTTTTAGTGGTTGCCAAACACTAGAATTTTTTTCAAAATGATTTATTTTCAAAATTAAACACTTGAAAAGTTAAACCAAACACACCTTAAGCCCACCTGCAATAATCGGTGAAAATGTGGAGGAGGTAGAGTTCAAGTGGCTGTTTGTTTCACTAGTTTGGAATGTTAAACCTAGGAATCTTAAACCCTGAAGTTAAGCTTGGGGTTTAAGTAGCCTGAGTTTGAAAAATTGTGTTTGGGATGTAGCTTTAAGAAGTTTGAGTAGTCCGAGTTTAGAAAGTCTGTGTTTGGAGTGTAGGAAACCTGACTTTGGTGCATGTTTAGAATTTGAGTTTTGAAATATTTTCATTGTATTTAATCAATGGTTAGATTTTAGGTTAGTTTAGAAAACGAGGGAAGCAGGCGGCGTCGGTGCCGGTTTTTGGAGCAGCTTGGTTTGCTAATTTGGAGCGGTTTGATCTGCTAACGAAAAGTTTTTCTATAGATTTTGGTGTATTGCTCTGGTGTATCCAAATGGAGAATCAAAGTGATGCAGAATCTCTAACCAAACAGCTTGCTGAATTGAAGGTTACGGCTGTAGAAAGAGAAAGTGTTTTTGAGTAACAGGAAAATGACATAGACAAATCTAAGAAGAAACTAGGAAATTTGATTATGTGCAAGATTTTCGTGAATAAAAAAGTCAATCCAGAGATTTCTTTTCTTCTATGCTGCCCAAGATTTGGAACCAAGAACATACAAATCATCTACACTGTGGGCTTTAACGTGTTCTTATGTAAATTTAAGAATGCTAGAATAAAAGGACACGTTCTAGAAGCATAACCATGGTTCTTTTTTAGGTTTGTTTCTTTTTTGATTTATTTTCACAAACTTCCTTATGCTTGTTTTTCCAGGTCTTCGGCTTTGACGGTTGGTAGCCTGATTGGGAAAGTTGAACAAATGGACATCGATGATGATTTGGAACCAAATTGGGGGAAGCTCGTTGTGCATAAAAATTCAGATTGATGTAAAAAGTCCGTTGAAGAGGAGAATCTTTATGAAATCTGAAGAAAGAAAGAAAGAAAGAAAAGAAAGAAAAAAAAAAAAAGATGAAGACAAATGGATAGTAGTCACATATGAGAAACTACTAGGATTTTTGTTATGGATGTGGTCAACTGGGCCATACGTTAAAAGAATGTGACGAGCATAGTGGAACACATGAAGATGAGCTTCCATACGGACCATGGTTGTGTGAACATATCAAGCTAAAGGGCAAAGATGAAGGCTCGTCTTCACTGACTGGTCGGGGACGAGGAAGAGGGCGAGCGGGGTCTGGTGGGAGAGGGAATTGGCGAAACTACACCAGGGATATTGAGGAGGAGGATCTGAGCGAAAAAAAAAAAAACCTTTCTACGGAGGAAGAGTCGGCAGCTTCTCCGACGAGAAAAGAGAATATTCCAGCAACCTCCTTCAATGAGCTAACAATAGCAGCGTTAGTGACAGAAACATCGCAAAAATCAGGAGGTAGTAGGAAAAAATAGAGGCGAGGAATCGGTGATAACAAATTTGAATAAAGTCAGCGAATATACAGACAGTAAAGGCCCACTTGGTAAGTTAAATGATACCTCTGAGATGGAACTAGATTAATGTTGGGTTGAATTAGAAAGGGTTAACGTAAGAATAGCCATTATTAAATGTCTGTTTTGAAAAATGGCAACACAGCTAATTTTTTAGATAAATGGCCAAATCGAATTTATCCATAGATAAATCCGAATTATCGATTTACCAAAATACCCCAATCAATAAAATAACTAATTTGCTAGAAATACACAGTATCTTTAAAATAAATTTGAATTCCTTTATTTTAGCTTAGATAAAAATACAATCAATTTGAAATACAGAAAGCTAAAATAAAGTAATTCAAAATTAACAATAAAAAAGAGATTTGAAATTCAAATTTAACTTAAATCTATCGATAAAACACAATTTTCATATCTATCATTAGGAACTGTAATTGTTAATTTTTTACAACATTTTATTCAAAAAATTAGAAGATAAACATTTTTACAATGGAAAGAAAATAAACACAAAAAAAAAATAATTTGGATGATAAAGATTGTCATATTAACAAATGACAGAACCAAATAGTCTGGATTCAATATATCTATGATTTAAAATGAACTAAAACAAATTCCAACATAAAGAAATAACTATCTAACAAAAAAAAATAACAAATTGAACGGAAAATTAAAAAAAAAAAAATCTTTCTAACTAACAAAATTAAAACCAAATTAAAAATCAACCACAAAAAATAATCTTAGAATCATGAAGTAATTAAAATATAAAAAATTTAAATACCAAAAGCAATATAATTACGGTAGAATTAAAAATCTTCCTAATTTATTCATGAAAACAATAACAACAGTTACTTGGTCCATCTACACAAATTTGACAACGACAAACTTTTTTTTAATAAACTTTTCTAAATCGTGGGATTCAATAGGTACAAATACAGAGTAGAAAACCATTAATGAAAATTCTTATTGAATAGAAAATTTCCAACATTTTTCCTAATGGGATAATTAAAACAAATCTCAAGTTAAAATCAAAACAACCTAAATCCTAAAAAAAAAAAACTCTCTATTTAACAAAATCAAAAGGACGACAAAATGTAGATTAATTAAAACAATTTTCAAATTCAAATCAAAACAACCTTGAAAATCAATCGAAGCGATAAAGTTCAAATTTTCGGCCTTACGAATCCGTCGGGGTCGCCGTTTGATCTAATACCAGTTCATTCAACTCTGAAATGGCTGCCTTCTTCTCTTCCACTTCTGCAAATACATGAAAAACGGAAATCAAATGAATGATTAAATAAAGAATAATGTGGCATTTTTTATTAAAAACCCAAAAGAAATTTCTCAAAAACGAATAAAACCCATATGGGGTTTTTCATCATAAGTAAAGAAGAAGATACCAAGGTGAGGCTGCTCAATAAACCCCTCCTCAAATTTCTTCAAATTTCGACAAGGCAATAAACCCGAACTAATAATTGGTCACGTGATCGCCGAAGAGCCTCTAGTATTCAACTCTAACGACCTTCGATAGATGAGGGAGAAGAATATGGTCTGATCTGCATATCCATTCCATTGATTTAGGTTAATAAATGTTAAATTCGAATTTGAGATGGTTAAGATAAAAGATAAGATTTGGTGAGAGGTTTTTTTAGATATAGTATTAATGTGAGAAATTAGGGGATTGACCTTGATTTTGAGAGAGATTGTCTTTTAGATACACTTTATTTAAAAAAAAAAAAAAAAAAAAAAAACGATAGATGTATCTTATTTGGTTGGAGGGGTAGAGTGGGCAATCTAGTCAAAAAATGGTCACGTGCATGGCACGAAATGACTATAATTCAAAATTTTTTTTTTTTTTTTTTTTTGTCTATTTTTCAAATCTTGGTATTTTTCTGGTCATTCTCAAGGATTTCCCAATTAGAAATGGAGCCCACTAGCCTAGCACAGAAGGGAGAACAATCTAAAACACCCAAAGATCATTCTCCAGATAAGGGAAAGAACATAATAAATGAAGGGATTGGAAAAACCAAAACCTAGAAAAGAATTCAGATAAGGATAGATCCAAAAAGCAAACTTGAGACAAATCAAAATGGACTTTAGAGACTTACAGGGGTTAAACAGAAAGCTAATATTGAGGAAGAAAGCTCAAATAAGAAGAGAATTGTGGTTCCAGAAAACTTTTCAGATGCAAGATCGAGGGAGGTTGTTGGACAGGCCCACCGGACACAATGAAAATCCTAAGTTCGAATGTCCGAGGGTTGGAGAACCCTAGGAAATTAAGGGCGTCATCTAATTCGTAGCCATCAGTCCCCACTTGGTTTTCTTAATGGAATCCAAAATCCAAGGTAGAGGAAGTGAGAAATTCAACGTGAGCTTCAGTTTGATTGTGGTTTTGCAGTGCCAAGTTTGGGCCAAAGTGGAGGCCTAATGCTTCTTTGGCAAGGTGAAACAGATGTTAGAATTTGATCTTATTCGAAAGGAAATATTGATGCTTTGATTAACGAAGAAGCTGGGATGTGGAGATTTACGGGCATATATGGCAATATATCCAAACATAGGTCTGCATCACGAGACTTGGACTCTTCTTAGAAGACTAGGAGAACAATCCAATTTCCCCTGGATTATTGGGGGTGATTTCAATGAGATTATTAGCAATTCTGAGAAGAATGTGAATGGATTGAATCCCACAGTGGAAGCACGTTTGATCGCACATCTCTTCATCGTTTTAAATATAGAGCCTTGGTTTAGGTTTTAGAATCATCCCACACTACAATTTTGTAGACTTTTCCTCTCACTTTTCTCCACCATTCTTTCATATTTTAGGCTAGTTTTATTGCTTTCCATGATGTATTCAAGAAGGATTCAACCTTGTTCGTATTCCATGAGCGGCTAGGCTCCTCTTTCATGTAATCGAGACGTCAAAAGTAAGTTCAAGTTCTTTTAATGAAATTTCTTGTGTTTTAATTCTCAAAAGCATGTTTATGTGAATTTAGTTTTTTGCATATAAGTTTAGATTGTGTTAGGAAAGATTGACAACCTTGACTACGGACTATCTAAATTTAATTGCTAAATCTAAGTAGCAAATAGGATAACATTTCGATATTCCTCATGTGTTCCTAGAACTAAAGGATTTAATCAATTGTAATTGTGGTTTGTTGTCCGTTGCATGTGTATTGATTCGACTAGATCCTAATGCAATTTAGATTAGTTAATCGACCAATTAATTTAATTTGAACTAGAATCAAACTTAGCGTTTGCATGTTTGTGATAGTAGGATCACAACTTTCGGGTTGTTCTCGGAGTACGCCGAGCTTAGATATGTTTTTGACTGTTTAATGAGATTTATGATTTAATTGAACTGAACTTACTATGACAAACACGATTGCATGATCTCTAAGGTATTGATTTCTTTCATTTTATTTCATTCTCCTACTTTCCTTTTCTATTATTTTCCATAATTAGTTTTCTTTTCATAACTAGTCCTCTTCTCATAATTATTTCTTTTCCAAATATAAAACTCCATCCTTTTTTGTTACCTAAAACAATTAAGGAAATTAAGATTTGTTTGCATAGACTCCCTGTGATCGACCCCGACCACTATTGTTACAAGTTAGCTTTAGAGGTTGTGGACAATAAATTTATTTGACACAACCTTCGACAAGTCGTCTGTCAGATATTAATCCTTTGTGTCTTTTGTGCAGGAAACAAGCGGAGACAGCCACCTATCTCTTCTAGGAATGCAAACTAGCTAAAGGTTTGTGATGTCATTTGTATTTGGATGACAAGAATGGGTGGGAACCTCCGGACTATTGCGAAAGATGGTGGAAGTCTAGCACTGGGGATTCATTAGACGAGCAAAATTTAATCAAATGGAATATATCTCAACCAATCGCCAGATCTAGAGAAATTGAAGTAGCAGATAACTTATTACCTATGGGAGTTTATGAAGGAAGATGGATCGAACCTGCTTGTACAACGGAGAGAGATCGAAAGCTTAGCCATATCTGAAGCATCAAGGGCCGAGTGGCTACCGATTAGGGGTTGCATCAAGGGTCGAGTGGCTACCGATTCTAGAGGGGTTGTGGAAGTTAAATTGCGATGTGTCTTGGAGTGAGGAGAAACAGAGGGTGGGATTTGGCTGGATTATGCGCCTGAGTGATGGGTCTTTGGTGGTAGCAGGACACATATGCATCAAAAGGCCATGGAGAATAGTTTGGCTTGAAGCTTTAGCAGTAACGGAGGGATTGAAATTGTTGTCGGATCAATCCCCAGGTGTTCAGGTAGAGCTTGATTGCCTTTGGGTGGTTAAGCTTCTCAACGATAAAGAGGAAGACGCCACTGAGTTGTGGAATTTCATTCTAGAAGCGAAAGCCCTAATTCCCTCAACAAATATTGAATCAATAATTCATGTGGCCAGAAGGAACAATGCTATGGCCCACATTTTGGCTAGGAAGGCTAGTGAAAGTAGTTCATTTGTTATTTCTCAAAAAAAAAAAAAAGTAGTTCATTTGCTAGTTGGTCCAATAATTTCCCATCTTGATTACTATATTTATTGAGGTGGATATTGGTCATGTAAATCACATTAGCGGGGACCCTGTCCCACATGTTTCTCCTATGGGAGCAATTGCTCATCTCTAATTAAAGTTTTAGTTTGTCCTAAAAAAAAAAAAGTTAGTTTTGAAATATTTAATTGCATTCAATCAATTTGAAATATTTAATATTTTTTATTGTTCAAATATAACTAACAGAAATGATAGCGGATGGGTCAAATTGATCATCAATTTTCACAAATGTCCTAAATGATTAAAATTATTATTGGTAGGTTTTTACCATTAATTGAGATAATTTTGTTACCAAAATGCCCTTTCATTTAATGATTGAAATAATTTTAATTTAATAATATATTATATTATATAAAATATTAAATATATTAATTTTGTTATTAATACCCAAAAGCATGTGTCTCCAGTCCTAAGTCTCCCAAATAAGTAGGAAATTTGTATGCTCAATTTTGGAAAGTTTTCTTCCAAATAAATTTTTCATTTCTTAATTCATAATTTCCTTTTTCATGTTTTCATTTTGACCGCACCGTAGCGTTATGCGTGCATGAATCAACTTTTTTTTTTTCTTCATGTTTTCATCTTGACGGCTCACCTACGGATTCAAATTTTTCGCCTTTCCTGTAATTTGATTTTCTTCCAAAATCGTCAATCACAGACCAACACAACCATTTTTCGTGTCTTTCATTTTCGTCTATTTTCGTGGTCAGTTATTGCTCCTCCATTTTCGTCCATCATCGACCAAACACAAATTGCGGTTCATTTTCCGTGTTCAATTTCACAAATCGATATGTTTATATTTTCTCTTACTTTTTAGTTTGTTATTTTTATATTGCAATATTTTCAGTTTTAACACCCCATTTTCGATTAAGTTATAGAGTTTTATATTATAATGTATTCCATTACATTTTCTAGTTAAACGATGATCTATTATATATATTTTTTTAATAGGTCGTTAATTATACAGTTATACATATCATACCTTTCATTTATGGTGTTTTTAAGCAGTTAACATATGCATTTAAAACATATCATTAGAAATTGTTTAAAGAGTTTTTTTTTAAAAAAAAATACCTGATATTTACCAGTCTGGTGTTTTAATAATATACCTCATATTTTCACTTTTTAGGTTCCGACGTTATTCCTGTATGCATGCTATTTGGTGGCAATTGGAATGAGATGAACAATTATGTTGACTACAACGTTTCTAAAAGCATCTTCAAGGGTTGTTTTAAATACCCCTATTTGGATGTATATAAATTTTGACATAGAATAAATACCACCTTGTTTGGATATATATATATATAATTTGAGATTTTGATAACTAGCATTTATCTTCACAACGTTTAATAGTTTGTAGCGTTTGAGTTTGCATTCCTTGTAGTACCATGTTCTTATGTTCAGGAATTTTAACATGTAATTGGTGCTAGATTAAATATAATACCCCTGTATATATAATATGATGTTTGGGATGATTGTTTAAATACCCCTGTTTGAATGTATATAAATTGAGACAGAGAATAAATACCACCTTGTTATATATATATAGAGAGAGAGATTTTGGTAACTAGCATTTATCTTCACAACATTTAATGGTTTGTAGCATTTGAGTTTGCGTTCCGTGTAGTACTGTGTTCTTATGTTTAAGAATTTTAAGATGTAAATGGTTTTATATTAAATACCCTTGAATATATATATATATATATATATATATATATATATATATATATATATATATATGTTTAAATACTCATATTTGAATGTATATAAATTTTGAGACATAGAATAAACACCACTTGTTTTGATATATATATAATTTGGGATTTTGGTAACTGGCATTGGTCCTCAAAGATTCCTGAAATTCCTTTGATATATTTTAAATGCACATGTTAACTACTTAAAAACACTAAAAATGAAAGATATGATTTGCTAACGGTATAATTAACGATCTATGCAAAAATATATATAATATACCATCCTTTAAATTGAAAATGTTATAATATAAAATTCTATAACTTAATTGAAGATGTGGTGTTAAAACTGAAAAATAGTGAACAAACTGAAAAGTAAGGGAAAATATAAACATACCCATTTGTGAAATTGAACATGGAAAAATGAAATGAAAATAAAGGAGCCGCAATTTGTGTTTGCGTCGCTCGAAAAGTAGTTTATCTACTCATTAAAAATTAAAAATTTAAAAACTCACCAATAATCTTTTGAAAGAAATACCAGAGATATAAATTGTCTTCAACATAATTGCTCAGCAATGGGGTCTCGTGGAAGGAAATATTGGGCGTGATGGAGATTATTGGAGTGGAAATTTTTTTTTTTTTTTTTTTTTTGACAATATGGGGGTGGGGGATTTGAACCACAGACCTCGTGGTTACCAGTACAACTTTATGTCAGTTGAGCTATGCTCTTGTTGGCTGTTGGAGTGGAATCTAGATTAAGGATATTTTGAATTACATTTTGGATGAAAGAAGATATTTAAGGCATAATTCTAGGAGTTCATTATGGATTTAAAAAAAAGATACGAACTGAACAATTTTTTTTCCATATTTATTTGTTTTTTTTTTTCAAATACAAGATCTCAATTAATGAAGGTCATATTAGTAATTGAATTTTACTATATCAATTTTTTTTTTATTTAAGCTACTAGACAAAAATATAATATTTGATCTATTTGGACAAAAGTAAAATAAGGATCTCTAATAAGGTCTATTTATGTAGGGCCCATTTCGTAACGTTCTCGTTTCTTGTTTCCGTTTCTTCATTTTTAATAAAGAAAAATAGAATTTCATGACCATAACACCTATACATTCAATAATAATAAGCCTATATTGTTATTTATGTTTGGAAAAAATTGGAAACAAGAACAAAAAAGGAGAAACTAGTTTTAGTTGTTCCCAAAAGTTCTATACAAATTTTGGGAGTGTTTCTAAAAAATGAGAAACAAGAAACATACATAATTATTAAATGCTTAGATTTCTTAATAAAATTGGAAACAAGAAACAAGAAACGAGAACGTTACCAAACGGGCTCGTAGTTACCCCTATAACTAAATTCAAAATTAAAATGGTTTCTTATATATATATATATATTATTTTGAATTGTTTACTTTAATTATGTAAAATAAAATTAACTTAAAAAAAATACATTTGGTCGGTTTTTTAAAATGATCACGTCAAAAACAAAAGATATAATTTATTTTTATACCACTCAATTTCAATTGAATATCATAAATATTTTCTTTACCTTGAATATGACTAATTTGTACATTAAATCCTTCTTTTATATGATATAATATAAAATTAAATATTTATTCAAAAAAATAATATTAAATATTATTTATGGTACTCATTTTAGTTTGGTAAGTCTATAATTCAAATTCAACTCAATTTCAATTATTGTTCTAAAATTTTTTAAAGAAATATTTTTGTCAATTCATTTTGAGATTGAGATTTGACTAAAATTAGATTTGTTTTTTTTTTTCTTTGTTATTTATTGTGTTTTTAGATAACCAAGTTCAAAATAAAGAGGTTTAGGCCCCGTTTGATAACCATTTGGTTTTGTGCTTGTTTTCGTCCAAATTCCTTGCCATGGTTTTTATCTTTGTTAAAGACGCACTTGAGTTCCTAACCAAATTTCAAAAACAAAAACAAGTTTTTGAAAACTATTTTTTCTAGCTTTCAAAACTTAACTTGGTTTTTGAAAACATGGGGAAGAGATAGATAATAAAACAAAGAAACTTATAGGTAGAAGTAGTGTTTTTAAACTTAATTTTCAAAAACCAAAAACCAAAGGGTTATCAAACGGGGTCTTAGAGTTTGGTCCTAATTATGTAAATCAGTTTACCTCATATAGTTCAACTAAACAAATGAAAGAAGTAAAATTGAATATTAGTTTTTACTTTAAAATGCTAACTTAAAATTAAATATTAATCTTTTTACTCCAATATTAGTAAGTTCAAAATAAACTAATATTTTTAGAAGGGTGTTATATTAAATTAACCCAAAAAAAAAAAAATAGGAAAAAAAATCATTTTTGACCCTAAACTTAGCATGTTGTATTAATTTTAATCCTGAACTTTCAATTTTAGAACCCCAAACTTAGCAAGTTTCATCAATTTTAACCTTGAACTTTCAATTTCATCAAATTGAACTTTAAACTTAGCAGAATGTATCAATTTTAACATAAACTTGGGTAAGTGTTGTAATGGAGACCATCCATTACTTTCTATTTGATCCCCCTCCAATTGTTTTCTAAATCGTTAAAAGCACTTTTACTTTACCAAACAATATGAATAAATAAATTAATTAAAAGGGAAAAAAAATTGTACCAAACACCTATTATAAGCGCTTTCAAATGAGCTCTTAAGGAAGCCAACTTTCAATTTCCCATACGAATATAATTCCATTCGATAGTAATTCTCATTCCTTCTTATGAGAAAGAAAAAAGAAGAAAAATGAAGAAGCAAATGAAGATATTAAATACTTGGGAATTCAAAAGAGGCAAATCTTCATTTCAAACCATACCTACAACAAGCATTTTCATTCTACTGGCGCTCTATCTGAATAGTGACATGGCTGATGTTGTACTCTCGTCTGATATACTCTATAACCTTGTCCAATACCATGTCTGCATTTGCCTCTGGCTTTACTATAACATGGCATGCCAATAGAACCTTTCCAACAGTTATGGCCCAGATGTGCAGTTCATGGATTGCAACTACCTCATCCATCTCGCACAGACCCTTCTCGAGCTTTGTCGCGTCGATCTCTCGAGGCGTGCTCTCCATCAGAACCTCAAGGATGTTTCGGAGCATTTGAATTGTTGTGCAGAGCACAATTGCAGAGAAAATGAGGGTGCATATCAGATCAAGAATCTTGTATTCAGGTTTATACCAAATGATTGCCCCACCGATCATCACCCCGATGCTTTGGATGGAATCTCCGAGTACGTGAAGATAAGCCCCCTGTACGTTTATGTTTCGTTGTTTCTTCTGTGTCTTGGTAACCTTTTGTGAATCATCATCACAGCAATTCTCGAGCAAGGGTGCAGTTACTGATTCCTCGTGTGCGTGATGATGCTTACCACCATCGACGGCAGCTCCCTCTTCTTCATGGTGGTGATGGTGGTGGTGGTGTGTGGTAACACTTATCCCATGGTGATGCCTATGATCATCGTGACTATGCTCGTGGCCGCCATGACCATGGTCATGATCACCATGTCCATGACTGTGACCATGAGAATGGGCATAACCATGTTCATGACCAAGCAGCAGAGCCATAGCTATGTTAACAACTAACCCAAATGCAGAAACAGCAAACATGAGCAACCCCTTGACTTCTCCTGGACCGTTGATTAGTCGGACAATAGCTTCGTAAACAAGAATTCCTGCAAGAAGCCAGATCATCTGAATGGAAACGAGAGCACCGAGTATTTCAATGCGGAAGAAACCATATGATTGACGCGGGGTTGCCTCCCAGCCAGAGGCCCAGAGTGAGAACAAAGAAATGGCAAAAGCAGCAACATCTGACAACAAATGAGCAGCATCAGTCAATATTGCAAGACTGTTTGCTTTAATACCTCCAACTACTTCTACACTCATAAAAACGATGCAGAGAACAACTGCTATGAAAAGCTTCCGCATTGACGCAGATCGCTCCTTCGCATCCTTTGAACTGTTTTTCACATCAGAAAATCCACAGGAGGGTGCCTCCCCACAAATTTTACTTCCCACGATGCTAGGCCCTACAGCTTGCACATCTCCACATACTTCAATTATGTGACCATGATCATGATTTTGCACTTCCATCTGAGATTCAGTAAGAAAAGATGTTTAAAAGAGAAGTCAAAGACATCGACATAAAAATATAGAACACGGACACATTATCAGGATACAAAGCTAAAATAATCATATTTACAACTACGAGGCTAGGCTCAAAAGCAAGGGAATAAAAATTTCACTTCTATTAGTATGATGAATAGTATTCTTAATCCTACAAGAAATTTAAGATGAAAAGATATCTATTACGTGCATAACTTGACATGCCTCATTATTCAATTAACATAACCATAAGAGACTAATATATACTCTCAACTTTGAAAGCTAGCTGGGATGATATATATAAACTAACACTCCATCTCTTCCACCATCAATACAAAATAACTTAACAATTCCTTACCCAAGTAACACTCCATCTCATAATTTACAAATCAATTAGCTATCCCAATTCCCAACGAATGTGATTAGGCTGAGGCCTGTCAGGAAGGGACAGGAACTTGGTTTTTCGGATCATGAAAATAACTCAATTTCCAATTTGCAATCAACAATGGGAAGATCTATATACATCTACAAACACATACTTCACACGCAATGCATTTAGCAAATTCAAAATGGATTCAATCACATAAAGACTCCGATGCAATTATGTTTTCATAAGGATATTGAATAGTTACAAGCAAACAATTAGCATGGGATAAAGTAATCAAGAAACTTTGACCAATGTCCTTGCAGCTCATATTGTTTGTTGACCATAATTCATGAACCCAATACAATTATCATAGGGAACATATTGTAACATCTCAATCTCTAAAGAATTTTATGTTTGTTGTTATTGAGTCAGTGCTAAAGTTTAAACAAAATAATCATTTGCTTCAGATGAGAGGATTTGACAAGGGAAATGAAGAAACAGGGAGAAAAAGTCCATTTTCTCAATGAACACAGATTTTAAATAAAAAAAACTATGTTAATAAATAATTATAATGATTGAAACCTCTCAGATCTGTCTGCTATTCCATCTATAAAGTACACATCTAGGCTTCTAAGTAGCAGGTTAGATATGCCAATGATAAAAATTAACTTGTAAATAGAAACGCCACATAAGACCAGTATCTGCTCAATGGGCAGGGAATTGAGAGGAGATCAAGTTTGGTCGTTCTCGTCAATAATTTCTTTTGTAATAATTTTGGTAGTAAACTTCAAACTTAATAAGAGAAAAGTTTGGGAGACAGAACAATACAGCCCGTAAAGGCAGTCTTTTCTGTGTTTATATCACAGGAAAAGGCTGACTACTTTCTAAATTCCACTATTGCCAAAACAGGGTCATCATAGAAACTTCAACAGCTATACAGACAAAAATAATAAATGCTCCCAGAGAAATTTTTTTTCTGAAATAAACTGATTTGACATGCAATTCCTCCCTACTTTCTTCTTCTATGCACCAAGAAACTCTACCTAACTTGAAATTTTCAGGAAAAAAAAATGTTTTTTTTTCTTTCATGAAAAGCAAACCATGCATTTGAGGAAGGATGAAAGAAAAAAAGGGGCATACAAGGAAGGAGAAAAAAAAAAACCCACAAAAGGAGCCAAACTAAACCAAATTTTCAGAAAATATGTGATAATAAAAGTTGATCAAACACAGTCTATTTGTTGTTGTTATTCTTTTGAGACAAGGGTAAAAAACAACTCATAGAAATAGGATGAATGAGAAAATTTTACCAGTTAGTATAGCCATATCATGAAAACAAGAAAATGAATGAATTACCTATTAACTTTCTCATACCATGGATCATCAGAAGTTCTACCATAAAAATTCCCTTCATCAAATCATGACAGTAAAGTACTTCCACAAAAAATGGATGAACCAAACAATATTTTAACACAGTAGCCTTAATGTCAGTTACAGCACCAGACATCATTTTAACAAATCTTTGATTTCAAGCAAAGTCATTACGCTAACTAGCAGGATAGTTGTTAACAGCCTCAACAAGCTTTGCAGTTTCAAATAGATTCATGCATTACATATCTTTAGGCATCATGAACTTCAGTTTATTTTTCATCCTCTCCCCACCCATTGTGCTCCCACAAAGAAAACAACCAATGTACTGACAAAAACAGAACATACAAACGGCCAAAAAGAATTACTGGAGGGGGAGAATACATGTGAGAAGAAGAATGATCAAAAGTGCATAAAAACGACAAGTACATAAAGACAACGAGCAAAAGTAAAACACAGCAAGCCTTGCATGATGGCCCAGTGGCTCACAGTCACAGAAAGGAATAATCGAGCAAGGGTTTTTAATTTGTTGCCATAAAGAACATTGCAATAGAAAATAGAATTTTATGGTATTCTATTCACTATGAAAGAGATCTGCAATCGGAGAATTGATAAATTTACGGTCAAAATCCATATTAACAACTACGTAATCTATATCGAGTTTCTTGTATCACCTAGTAGACAAGTCTTCTAATATAATGATCATCATCTCCTGTAAATGTATACAAGTATAAAACTACTGAGTAAACTACTTTTCTGCCGAACAAACTATAGATGTTCAATATTAATAATCCAGTTTTCCCCTTTTCTATATAGAATCCTCAAAGAACCCTTACAGTTTGTATAATCAGTTCTTTTATTTTTATAGAGAATATCATTTTTTTAGAAAAAGATTTGAAGGAAAAAAGATAGCAGCAAGAAGTTTTTGCATCCTCAAGCACTGAAAGAATTACATAAAGCTCATTATATCAGAGGCAGACCTCCCTTCAGCATGCAAACTAAGAGAGTAATGTTCAGCAACAAAAGAAGAACAAAGAACAACTCAATCAGAGATTCAAAGAACTCTTACAGTTTGTATATTCAATTCTTTCATTTTCATGGATATATCATTTTTTTAGAAAAAGAATTGAAAGGAAAAAAATATAGCAGCTAGAAGTTTTCTCCATCCTCAAGCATTGAAAGAATTACATAAAGCTCGTTAAATCATGGACAGACCTCCATTCAGCATGCAATCAAAAAGAGTAATGTTCAGAAACAGAAAAAGAACAAAGAACAACTCAATCAGAGATTCAAAGAACAAGACAACAAATAACTTAACGAAGATAACAACAAAGAAACTGAGAGCACAAAACCTAACACTGTTAGTCGATCAAATCAACATTGCAACCAATGTAAACCATGAAAAGTACGAAACCTCATCAAGGCAAATCACGTTAGAGATGAGCAAAATTGAAAACCCAGAAAGGAAAAGGCGAAAAACCCAACACCCAAATACGCTTATCCAAAAATGGATTGCGAACGAATATTCGCAGGATCGGCAGAAGCTCATGAAGCTCATGCATCAACGAAACGAGATTGATTCCACAGGATTAAAATAAATGGAAAAAAAAGAAGAATCTCAGAGAGAAAGGGAGAGAAACCTTAATAAAATGCGGCTATACTCTGAAAAAGGAAGAGTAAAGGCAAAAGGGTATGGCTAAAAACGAGAGCCAAAGGAGAAATAAGGGCGGCCGTCGGGCTTTTCGGGTTTCTTGTAGGCGCAGTTATATGGAGATTGCAGCAATGATTTGGTTCCGCCTTTCACAAATTGGAAGGAAGGAGAAAACCAAAATGTAATAGTTGTGAAGAAAGTGTTGGACAGTGTAAGATATTGATTAGTAATTCCCCAAATCCCACTTTTCTTTTCAAAAGATGGCTTCACTTCCTTCTCATCCCAATCCACTTTTTATAGGCACTTTACTAGGCGTTTTTTTTTTTTTTTTTTTTTAACGTTTACCTTTGCAAAAAAATAATAATAATAATCTATAATCTAGGGTTGATATCTATATCTATACCTATATCTATATTTTATATCTATACTATGGCTATAAGAAAAAACTTTACCTTTCCATTTTGCCCTCTAAATTTAACATAGGCCTATTTTACCTAATTCCATTGGATACATTGGAATCAAGACAAGATGCAAGAGGTGAAAAAGAAAAGTGGGTTAAGATAGTTGTCCCACAATCCCACCGAGATGGCTTTTCAATTTACTATACATTATTGATTAATGTACCCCTTTATTTTTAATACATATAAACGTATAAACTCTTCTCTTTTCAAGCACCATTCATTAAAGAATTCCAAGGAAATCAAACAACTCCTCTATTCTTTCATTCGACAAGTTCTAATTTGTGTTTTTTTCAAGTAAGCAGAGAGACATAGTGGAGATTGGAAAAAATACCGGAACAACGAGGGAGATACTGCGGATTTGGAAAATTCGCCGAGAGCGTCACGACGCTATGAATTTTTTTTTTTTTTTTCAAGAATGAAAACTCCAAATGTAGAATGTCAACGTCGAAACGCCCAAAGAGCAGCGTCTCGACGCTGGTCTGCGGATGGGCCTATCTTAAATCTTCCAACTTTGATTCTTTTTTCATTCTTCAGCTTCTTTTTGCATCCCGAACATCCAATTGGCTCAAAACTATATTTCCTACAAATACAACACATAAATGCATAATTTTGGCCAATAAATTATAAAAGACTAGCTAAATTAATTAGGGAAAACTAGCTAGCTATGCTCGCTATCAAACACCCCCAAACATAAGCTTTTGCTAGTCCTCGAGCAAACTAAAAATCAAGCATACAATAGAAGAATGGATGCATCAAACATGACTCAATCCTCAAGGCTCAAAAGTCAATAATCAAGCAATCAAGAGACATGCACATATGGACCAATGAGGGAGACAAATCAAAAGTTTTCCAAAATTAACTTGCACAAGCGAGATCTAACTTAACGAGATCAGACTCTACTAGCCCGGGATTGGATTACTAAACTCTCAACTCATCTTCCCTCTACACTGGCACTAAGGATTCATTAACGAGTCAATGGAACAAATTAGTTTGTTTTCCTCCATACTTAGGTGCTTATAATTGAAAATCACAACATGCATTTTTATGTGGCACTAGCTTTTACACACCTATTGCAGGGACCCTTAACCCGAGTTTTACCCTTTGGTTGGCCTAACTGATCACAACAGGGGTAGCTCTTTTTGCCAAAACTTTATTAAGCATTGCATTGCGCGCATAACTCATGACTTTCTTTTTTTTTTCTTTCAAATTGTAACAACAAGAATGATTTTTCTTTATGAGCATGATAAGCATATATTCTTTTCTTTCCTCCTAAGCAAGATCAAACATGCTAATTTTCAAAAAATTAACTCTTTAGCTCTTCCCTACACCTATCGAGGTGACAACAAGCATATGAACCTAATAATTCGCTCCTAAGCATTCAAATCCAAATCTAGTCAAGACAAATACTCTACTCATGCAAGACATCTCCTAGAAAAAGTTTAAAAAGTCTCCCTTTTGGACACTCATGCTTACAACTCATCGAAAGCTTGAAAATTGACAAGAAAGCCTATCCTAGGAAATCATAGTCATGCAAAAATAGCATCCAGAAAACAATCATATGCTTAATTCAAAGAAAGCTCAAAACTATAGCCCGAACTCAGATCCTCAAGGGCTCCACAAACATGCTATTCCACCCTCAAACTTAAAGCATGCATTGTCCTCAATGTATAACGAAAATAAGGCATAATCAAGCATGAGAACAAATAAAGAATGGAAGGGGTGAACAATACTGCCCTGGAATGATGACCTTTTCATGAAAGCTTGGCATAGACAAGAGCACGGGAACTCCTACAAAACAAAAACAACAAGACATAAAAAACAATAACGAAGTAACTTGGGTTGCCTCCCATAAGCGCTTGTTTATCGTCTTTAGCTCGACGTGCTCGTGCAGTCTGTCAAGGCACATAAAAATTCTCGTATTTCTTTGGGCCCTTCTTCCTTGAATCAATATAACCAAAGATCGCTAGCAAACTGACTAGCTTCTCATGGGCCCCTGAAACAGAAATATTTTTGGTATTTTTGAATAAAAGAAGCATAAAAGGAGAAATATCAAAATAAAGAGACTCTGACTCTAAAACTGACTCGTGAGAATAGAAAAAAGAACAATCAAAATCTCCAAAGGATGGAGAAGATAAAACAGACGAAGGCTTTTCAACCTCAAACTCTACCTCCTGAACTTCCTCTGACACTACAAGCTCATTTTCTTTTTCTTCCTCAGAAACATGTTCTTGATAGGTGCTACAACTCTCCAATTCTTCCCCACTAATAATGCAACTCACCCCTAACTGCTCATCCTTAGCAAGATCGAAAGAATTCAGCTCATGAATGGGTGCCAATGAATCACCGGCCACATGACTCACTAGACAACCTATGGAAGTGGATCCCACCTCACTAACTTCCTTTGGGGTTTGAAGTCCTCTTATAATTTCATCAAATTTTAGACTCCTCGCTCTAGACTCCTCAATATAATTTTGAACTATGCTTTCTAAGGAAGAATTTTCTTTTAAAGGGGTAAAACTTGAAGATGAAAAATTGGAATATGGTGTTGAATAAAAAGTCATTCAAATCAATCAAAGCAACAATGATAATTAGGCTTCCAATCAAATAATAACCCAACAAGAACAAAGGACTAAGACTCAAACAAAAAAGGAAAGAAAAGGAAAAAAAAGAAAACAAAAACAAATAAGGAAAAAATCAATCACAAAAGGAAAGAACTAAAAAGGAGAATTACAACTATGGAAATAAAAACGAAAAAGGAAAAAAAAAGAATGCAATCTACCTAAAAAAAATATAAAAAAAAAATACACCCTAAATTAAGACCGAACAATTTTTCCACAATATTAATTTAACTAAATATGCCAATCCCCGGCAACGGCGCCAAAAACTTGATGTGCAATTTGCATACCGCAAGTGTATGGGTCAAGTAATAATATAGTGTTTTCGTGATTAAACGAGTGTCGTCCTCTGGATTGGTTTTCTAGCAAATTAAGTACCGTGAATACTTTTGTTCAATTTTATTTAGGGAGTAAAACTTAATGAAAAAGATAAATCTAAAGACAAAAAGCATAAAATAAAGGGTGGAGACTCAAATGGAAAGACTCTTAGGGAATTGATTTCATTATTTAAGATTGAGGATTGATTAATAGGAATGAATTGATCGTGCAATTATTCTACAAGCCAAGGAAACTTTTATCACGATTACCTCTCTCGAGTATAATTGATTCTCATGCATATAATTAACTTGATATCCCTATCTAAGTTCATTAACATGCAAGGCATTATTCGGTTTAGTCCTTGTTATACTTCTAGAGATATTCTAAATCCCGTCACAAACTTAGAATTTCTACTCTAGTCATGCAATTAAACAAGGTAAGTCTTAGGCCAAATCCTCTCTCCCGAGTTAGATTCAACACTTAAATCATTCAATTAGTGATCAAGTAATTGAAAGCATTACACAAAATTGCATGCATAAAATAACAACACATTCATACCAAAAATCAATCCAACAACTAAAACAACTACATCAAACCCTAAGACAAACAACTAGAAATTCATAGTCTTTAAACCACAAACACTAATTGCAAGAAAAAGCCATAAAAACTACAAGAGATAAGGGAAAGAGAAAGGAAAACTCGAATCCGTCGAAACCGGCACGTCCCCGTCACGATCTCCACGTCTTCTCGCTTGATTCCCGCTCCTTGGCCTTGCTTCAGCTCCCACCAAAGGTCTCTAGTCGAAATTAGGGCTAAAATCTCACCAATTGGACTCCCCCAATTCGTAGCACAAAATGATGAATTTATAGAAAATCTGCCGACAGCGTTGAGACGCTATGTCGCAATACTGCGGATTTGGAAAATTCGCCGAGAGCATCGCGACGCTATGATTTTTTTTTTTTTTTTTAAGAATGAAAACTCCAAATATAGAATGTCAGCGTCGAAATGCCCAAAGAGCAGCGTCTCGACGCTGGTCTGCGGATGGGCCTATCTTCTGTTGGGTTTTATGCCCTAAAACTCGTAGATAGTAAATGAAACAAATTAATCGATCTCAATAAAGTGTTATTTGAGTAATTCAGTAATTTGGTTATTGAATAATCGAGTTTGCATTAATAAACCCTAAATCCAATAAACTAAGATCCAAGGTTGTTTAAATGAAACTTGGACTAGTATGTGGGGGCATACGGGGATCAGTGTCCAAGTAACAACCTAAATGGTCTATAGTATAGGGATAAGGCTGGGTATCTTATCCTGGTGACACTATGTGATACGGCCCACCTTGTATTCGATACAGATGCAATGATCCAAAGCATCCATGTAGGAGACATGCGGGTGGGGGTATCCTATGCAATGAGTTTGCATAAGACCGGACAGCGAAATAGTAACCACTAGATGTAACGCCGTTAACTAGTTTAGGTTTCTATTTCAATAGGATGACCTAGGTAACTCAATCTCAATCCTGAGTCTGTTATGAACCCCTTTCAGGAGGGATTGTCCTTAGATTTGTATGGGTGAGAGTGGCCAGTTCGCCGACTCAATAAGCCTACCATTTCAGGGGCAAGACCGAATGGGGGCTGGGAACATAACAGTACAAGATGGAATTCACTCCTTCCCCTATTGGGGTAAGTAGATGTGTGTTCCCTTAAGGGCTGATTCTAGGGCTTGAACAAAGGCGTGTCGTCCTCTCCTAGCCTGAGAGGAACTCCTGTTTAGTGGTTGGACCCTAAACAACTTGTTCATTAGAGGAATCAGTGGTACTTAAGGAACCAGAGGTAACCCAGGGGTAAAACGGTAATTTGACCCAGCTGGTGTTACGAACACACGTGAAGGATTGACTTACTGCTTGGTCGATATCCGTGGACACAAAAATATTCTATAGTGAGAAGAGTGCAGCTGTGGGTCTTTAGTGGAGTGACCCACAGTTAACGAATGTTGACTAAAGTTGGTCAATGAGTTTGGCCAATTAGTCTCGTATCGTTGGAGCTTCTGATCTGTAGGTCCATTAGGTCCCACTGGTAGCTCGTAAAGAGATTTGAGGCAATTAAGTATAAATTGTAAATTGAAAGTGTTCAATTTATTTGGGGAATCGTATAATGTATATTGATGCATTATAATATAAAGTTTATGAAACTTTATAATATAATTTTTGAATTAATTTTAAAAAAAAAATTAATTCTTGAGAGAAAGTATTTGAAAGAGTTCAAATAAATTTAATATGAATTGGATTCATATTAATTTTAATTTTAATAAAATCCCTAAGATTAAATATATGATATTTAATTGGGTAAATTAATTAATTATGGAATTAATTAATTATTTATTAAAATTAGAGACCTTTTCCTATTAGGAAAGAAAATATTTGAAAGAGTTCAAATAAATTTAATATGAATTGGATTCATATTAATTTTAATTTTAATAAAATCCCTAAGATTAAATATATGATATTTAATTGGGAAATTAATTAATTATGGAATTAATTAATTATTTATTAAAATTAGAGACTTTTTCCTATTAGGAAAAGGTCTCCCTTTTCCTATTAGGAAAAAGGTCTTGGCCTTTACTACATATAGGACCCCTGGGGTGGGGTGAAAAGGATCTCATTCATTCTCCTACTCTCAGAGAATTCTCCCAAAGGCTCCCACAAGTCTCCTGCCTCTAGAAGTCTCAGAGTCATACCGGTGTAGCCATAGTGGTGGTGTTCACACTAGTTCGTGATTAATTCACAAGCAGTTGGTGAATTTAATCTGAGTCGTCAACGAGAGTAAGTAATTTGTTACTTTATAAATTAGATTTAGATCTAATATTTTTGTATGCTTAGCCTTAATATATATTTAGAATAGTTCTAATATTATTGCCAATGTATTGGTATTTTAGATTAAACAAAATTAATTACGAATCGGTCCCAATCACGCTTCCGCTTTACGGAATTATGGAATTCCAATCCTTCATCTTCAATCTTCCAACTTTGATTCTTTTTTCATTCTTCAGCTTCTTTTCGCATCCCGAACATCCAATTGGCTCAAAACTATATTTCCTACAAATACAACACATAAATGCATAATTTTGGCCAATAAATTATAAAAGACTAGCTAAATTAATTAGGGAAAACTAGCTAGCTATGCTCGCTATCACGTTCCAGATCTGCTGTTCCAATCATGATTCGAAGGCCCTTCGTACTTTTTTTTAAGAAACGATTTCGACTGGAACGAGGATCTCAACTGGAACGAGGACGTGCAGCAGCGGCGAGGCGTGCAACAGCTGCGCAAGGACGGAGCTGGAAGAAAATCGAGGGGGTAGAAGAAAAAAAATCTCCGCCGCCGGACGACAGTGGCCAACGGGAGCGGCTGCTGGAAAGACTTGAAGAAGAAGCTTGAAAAAGAAGCTTGAAGAAGAAGACTTGAGAAGAAGAATAAGAAAATAATAAAAATAATAATATTATAATTAATAATAACATTATAATTAATAATAATTATTTTTATTGTATTTTAAAATTTATAAAAATAATTTTTTAATAAAAAAAATTATGCCACGTCAGCAATCCGTTAGTAATTAATGGAAAATTGGATGAATGGACTAAAATGAAACGAAATCCAAACCTCAGGGGCTAAATTGTCGAGTTTGAAAACTCAAGGACCAAAATGAAACCTAAGTCAAACCTCAGGGACCAAAAGTGTATTTTTCCCAAAAATAAAAAAGAATGTTTTTTTAGAGGAACTAGTTTTTTGAAAAGTTTTAAAGTAGGGAAAAATACACTTTTGGTCCCTGAGGTTTGAGTTAGGTTTCATTTTGGTCCCTGAGTTTTCAAACTCGACATTTTAGTCCCTGAGGTTTGGATTTCGTTACACTATGGGTCCCTCAGTCAAATTTTCCGTTAAATGTTAACAGAACGCTGGCGTGGCAATAGTTTTTTTTATTTAAAAATCTATTTTTTAATTTTTTAAAATAAAAGAATATATTAAATCATTTTTTATTATTTTTTTCATTTCTTTTTTCTTCTTCTATCTTCTTCTTCTCCCCTTCAAACCCTAATTCAATTCATTTGCAGCCGCCGCCGCCGCCGTCGGACCATCGCTGACGGAAACCGCCCCCTTTTTCTTCTTCTTCTTCCCTCTTCCTCTCTCCCCTTTCTTCTTCCACTGTTTTTTCAAAAAAAAAAAGAAGAAGCTGGTTCAGATCTGACGGCGAAGGACTGCTGAAGAAATCCCAGATTTGTCGAAGAAAACCCAGATCTGTCGAAGAAATCGAACGGGTGACGCAGGACTGCAAGTGGGCGGCGAAATGAAGACAACGGTGGTTCAGATCTGGAGCTAAACCGAGGAGAAAACCCAGATCTACCGAAGAAATCGAACGGGCTGCAAACGAGTGACGACTACGGGCTACAAACGAGCGACTATGAACAGACTACGGGCTGCGAACGAGCGACAAACAGACTGCAGATTGAGCGAACCCACCGACCACCGTTGTTTCAGATCTCTGTCCCTTCTTTTCAGCTATCGCACGTTACAGATCTGTCATTCGTTCAGATCTGGAACGAGTTGGACTGCTCGTTCCATCCATTTCTTTTTTTAAAAAAAAACTAGTGAGAAACAGAGATCTGGGCGGAGAAACAGAGATGAGCGATGGAGATCTATACAAACGGAGATCTAGGTAGAGATCGACGACGGCGAGAAACAGAGCCGACGGCGGCTGTACAGACGGCGGTTGAAGAAGAAAAGAAGAAGAAAAAAGGGAAGGAGAGGGAAGGAGAAGAAGAAAATAGGAGATAAAAAGAGAGAAAGAATGGGGGAATCCGCAACGGTGGTCCGGCGCCATCACCGTCGTCGACGCCGGTGGTGGTGGTTGTAGTGAAGAAGAAAGTGATGTTAGTGGTGAAAAAGAAGAAAGAAGAAGGAGGAGGAGAGAGAAAGAATAAAAAAAGAATAAAAAATAATATATTTTTAATTAATTTATATTATTTTATTTTAAAATTTTTTAAAATATTTTTTAAATAAAAAAATAGGCGTCACGTCAGTCATCTGTTAAAATCTAACGGAAAAATGGATGGAGGGACTAAAATGAAACGAAATCTAAACCTTAGAGACTAAATTGTCGAGTTTGAAAACTCAGAGACCAAAATAAAACCTAACCCAAACCTCAGAGACTAAAAATGTATTTTTCCCTTTAAAGTATATTACAAACTCATTTTTTTTTAAAATAAGAAATTTCATTCAAAAAAGTACTATTACGTATTATCAAATATTTACATAAATAATTATTAGAATTTCATAGTCCTTGGAGAAAAAAAATTAATGTTTTTCTTTCTTTACTAAAAAAAATAATTATAAATGAAATATTTACTATTTAAACTAAATGAAAAATTTATTCCTTTAACATCTAAATTTCACCATAAAAATTTATTTTTCTAAAAATTTTTAACCACTCGCACGTGTCTTTTAACTGGTAAACAAATAAGGATGTTAAAATTTTTTTAAATCATTTTGTTTTAAAAGATTTTACTTGTTACTGATTTGAATTCTATTAAAATTTATTGGGATCCAAACAAAATTAAAAAAAAAAAAAGGGAAAAATACACTTTTAGTCCCTGAGGTTTGGGTTAAGTTTCATTTTGGTCCCTGAGTTTTCAAACTCAACAATTTAGTCCCTGAGCTTTGAATTTCGTTACACTTTTAGTCCCTCCGTCTAATTTTCTGTTAAACCCTAACAGTTTGCTGACGTGACACTATTATTTTAATTTTAAAAAATTAATTTTAAAATTTTAAAATAAAAATATATTAAAATAATTAAAATATGATTATTTTTTTAATTCTTTCTTCCTCTCTCCTATTATTCTTCTTTTTCTTTTCTTCACACTCTTCTTCAAGCTTCTTCTTCAGCAAGTCGCCGGAGGCCGGCGCCCGACGACCACCGCTCGCCGGCAACCGGCGGCGACTGTGTTTTTTTTTTTTTTTTTTTTCTCTTATCTTCTCTTCTTCTTCTTTTCTTCTTCTCTTTTCTTCCTTTTCCAAAGTTTCTATTTTTTCTTTTAAAAAAAAGTGAAAGAGGGAGGGAGGCGAGTTTTCCGGCGGTTTCTACAGATCTGTAACGGTGCGAGTTTTCCGGCGGTTTGAATGTGGTTTCGCAGCAGTCTGCAGCTCAATGCGTGATTTTCCGACAGTTTAGACGTTCCTGCAGCGGCTTCCCTTCGATTTTTCTGCAGTACAGTGGCGTCAAATGGGCATTTTTGGACTGTTTCAATGTGGGTTTTTCTTCCTTTCGTGTTTTCCGGCAACATCGAGCGATGGGTTTTCTTCCAGTAACGTCGGATTCGCGCCTCATGCAAGATCCACGAGCTTCGCGCTCCAGCAACCTCCGGCGGCGCTCTCCTTCCTCCAGATCTAGGCTCGAATCAGAAAGAGCGAGATAGAGAGGGCTCGAATGAGGGGAGCGAGATAGAGAGAGGTATCGAACAAGGGGCGGCGCTCTCCTTCCTCTAAATCCGGCGGCGTTTCTCGAACAAGATAGAGAGAGAGAGAGATTGAACCTCTCCTTCTTCCAGCAATTTTTTTTCCAAAAGAAGTACAAACACAGAAATAAACGGAAAAAAAAAAGTATCGGCGGCGGCCGCCGGCAGTTAGAGGGAAGGTGAGTGGCTGGTGGGTGGGTGGGTAGTGAAGAAGAAGGCCGCCGAAGAAGGGGGAGAAAGAAAGAAATAAATTATTTAAGAATAATTATTTTTTTATTAATTTAATATTATTTTTATTTTAAAAATTAAAAAATTATTTTTTAAATAAAAAAATAGGTGCCACGTCAGTAATCCGTTAGTATTTAACGGAAAAATGGATGGAGGACCAAAATGAAACTAAAACCAAACCTCAGGGACTAAATTGTTGAGTTTGAAAACTCAGGGACCAAAATGAAACCTAACTCAAACCTTAGGGACTAAAAGTGTATTTTTCTAAAAAAAAAAAAAATCAAATCAAGTACATAAAATACAAAACACATACTTTTCAACCAAAGAATAATTATAAATTCAAAGAATCATTCGTTAGGATTAAAGTGAGCATGACTCATAATTAACATATAGATAAGGTTAAAGGTTTGAATCTTCCACTTTCAAACATAAGTACGGTTGAAGTTGTTGGTCAGTAAAAAAGAACTCTTGCACATAAAGTTTGTACTAATAATTAGGGGTGTAAAAAACCGAACCAACCCGACGAACCGAACCGAACCAGTTTGGTCCTCACATCTTCAATGCCCGAACCGAACAGCTTCCTTTCGCGCAGGGTTTCATTCATACGCCTCAGTTAGGGTTTCATTCGTACGCCTCGTTTCCTCGCCTTTTCTCTCTTCTCTCCTATCGCCTTTTCCTTACGTGCTTAGGGTTTCATCCTTGCATCTTCTTTGCTGCCTGGTCCTCGCATCTTCTTTGCCCTTGCTTGTAGTTGTCGCCTCGCCCCTCCTCTCCACCGTCGAAGCTATGTCGTCTGGTTTTATTCGCCATCGCCGCCGTCGATGAAAATTTTTCTATCTGGGTTTTTTATGCCATTGGAGAAGAAAAAGAGAGAGAAGAAGACATACGCAGAAAACAGAGAAGGAGAAATCGATGGTGAGTCTATTTTCCTGCCAGTTTGGGTCTCGGTTTCAGGGACTGTTAGAATCGCCGGTGTGGGTTTGTTTATCGTGTGGGTCTTAGTTTCAAGGATGTTCTCTTGCCAACGTGCTTCATTGTTAAATCGTCGGTTAAGGATTTGTGCTTTCTTTTATGTATTGAGAGTAGTGAAGAATGCTTCAGTATTCAATAATTTGAAATGGGCATACAAAAACTTGAAAATTTTTCTATCTGGGTTTTTGCTGCCATTGGAGAAGACAAAGAGAGAGAAGAAGACATACGCAGAAAACAGAGAAGGAGAAATCGATGGTGAGTCTGTTTTCGTGCCGGTTTGGGTCTCGGTTTCAGGGACTGTTAGAATCGCCGACGTGGGTTTGTTTTTCGTGTTTGTCTCAGTTTCAAGGATGTTCTCTTGCCAGTGTGCTTCATTGTTAAATCGTCGGGTAAGGATTTGTACTTTCTTTTATGTAATGGGAGTTCTCTGTTCTTGTCGTGGGTGGGTGTTGGATTTGTAAGACATAATTTCTTTTATCGTGTTGGATTTGTTTTCCCGCGTAAGGATTTGTGTTGGATTTGAATTGTGTTGTCACTTCAAGTCACTATTGAGAGTTAAAATGCTAAGTCATATTCTTTTGTGTTGTTTAGTCTACTCGAAAAGTTCAAAAAGGGTTAAGTTTTTGTATGCCCATTTCAAATTATTGAATACTGAAGCATTCTTCACTACTTTGAGTTCTCAATTGCTAATGCCTTTCAAACTTCAAGTGGATTTTATGGTTTCTTTTCTATCAACAAGTGAGAGAAAAAGAAGGGAATGGATGTGAATGGAACAGCAAAGGGAAGGGGGCGAAGAGAAGGAAGGAAAAAAAAAAAAAAAAAAAAAAACGGATGACCCGACCCGACCCGATTCGGGTCAATCTTGAGTCGAGTCGAGTCGGGTCGGTTTGTCCGTACACTCGACCCGACCCGAAAAATTTACACCCCTACTAATAATCAAGAGGTTTGTGGTTCGAATCTTGCACATAAAGTTTGTAATAATAATCAAGAGGTATGTGGTTCGAATCTCCTCACCTACCTGTTGTAAAGAAAAAAGAAAAGAAGATGCTAATTTGTGTTTTTCAATTATGAAAAAGACATAATAGAGATGGAGATAAAAGCATTAACAACGGGAGGCTAAAAAAATTAATGCAAAACCGTTAGGAGGGGCGGCGGCGGCGACCTTGAGGTGCTGAAACGGAGGAGGAGACGGCGTGAAGAAAAGTGACGTGGAGCACGTGAAGGAAAAAAAGTGGCTGATTTTTATTTTTTATTTATTTTTAACGAAAAGAGGCTGATTCTATTCGGTACAGTGGATGGATTAATTTTTTTTTTTCTTTACCCTTTTTCTAATTTATATTAGTTTTCAATTATATTTTTTTAAGAAATAAATTCAATTATCTTTAAAATGTTAACTTTGGCTTTCCATTTTGTCCCTCACCTTCTTTTAATTCATTTCTTATGTGTTTCCTTTTTCATTTACTATTTTAATTTTTTAAATTAAATAAATATCAAAATTGAATATTAATTTTATATTTTTAGGCCTTCTGAATTTGATCAACATTTTTCTTTTTTGTTGTGTGATGTTCACACTTTGGTCTTTAATCTTTTAAATTTTCATATTTTATCATTCATCTCTTTATATATTTGTATTCTTTTATATAACATATTTTATTATTTACTTTTTCTAAAAAATACTACACCTTTTTTCTTATTAAAAAACAATGATCTAATTTATTTAAGAAAAATATTTATCTGAACAATTTTACTTTTTATTTTTTTTATATTTTATTTAATAATTTTTAAAATTTAATATCAATATGGTTTTAAAATATTAGAGGTTCATTTAAGCCTTGCACTTTCAACTTTTATTCATTTTAGTCCTTGTAATTTCAAAACATCTGATTTTGTCTCTATACTTTAAACAAGTGACCAATTTGGTTCCACTTCACAAAATCCCTCTTTGCAAAATTTAAACATAAAGTTTATATATAATGGAAACTCGTTGATACGAATTGATGGTGACATTCCAAGAGAATTTAGTAAGTGAATGTCATGCTAAAATTATGGTCAAAAGAAGTGAAATAAAAATGTAAATGAAGGAACCAAAATGGTCACTAAAATGGACATTTTGAAAGTACAAAGACTAAAATAAACAAAAGTTGAAAGCAAAGGGCCAAAATGGATATTTTGAATGTACAGGGATCAAAATGAATCAAAGTCAAAAGTATAATGATCAAAATAGTATTTAATCCTAAATAATTAAGACCTCCTTTGATAACCATTTCGTTTTTTGTTTTTAGTTTTTGAAAATTAAGCTTATAAACACTATTTTTATCAACATGTTTCTTTGTTTGTTATCTACATCATTTCCTATGTTTTTAAAAACCAAACCAAATTTTGAAAAAAAAAAAATAATAATAATAATTTTCAAAAACTTGTTTTTGTTGTTGGAATTTAGCAAGGAACTCAAATGTCTCCTTAACAAAAATGAAAATTATTGTAAGAAGATTGAGAGAAAATAAACACAATTTTCAAAAAAAAAAAAAAAAAATATAGTTACCAAACGAGACCTAAATAATAATTGAGTTCATGGTTGGAGATATGGACGGAGTTGGAATCTGCAAGGAATGGATTCCCTATCCCATCCTCAAAAAATAATAAAGGCAATTTCTTTTTCCCAGCCTCATCATGCCCGTTTTAACACAAAAATCCTCGCCACATTCAAGATGGACCCTTCCAGGATCGAGGATTTTTGTCAGCCCTAATATAAAGACTTATTAAGCATTTTTTAAAATTAACAAATCTATCTCATACAATATTGAGAGCTTAGAACATTTTTTAAAAAGAATTTTTTTTAAAGTTTAGAGACTTAGGGTCCGTTTGGAATACATTTTAATTTAAATGTTTTTCAAGAATGCATTTTTAAAAAAACATTTTGTACAATAACTTTTTAGAATTTAAACACTTATACGTATGGTTGCATTTGTTTTTTACGCACAAGTTATTGTATACTAAAGACTCTTTTCAAAGTTTTTTTTTTTTTTTTTTAAAAAAAAAAGACTCTTTTCAAAAAAGTTGGTTTCCAGTGTTTCTCTCAAAATGATTTATTTATCAATCTCATTTTCCAATAAGTCATTTTTAGTGGTAGTCAAACACTAGAAATTTTTCCAAACACACCCTTAGTAAAAAAAAGTTTTGTAACTTCAAAAGACTAAATTCCTAGTTTATCGAAAGAGTATATTTATATATTTTGGAATTATATCAAATTACTTTATGTACACGTAGAAAAATAGGCTACAATTAAGAATTTAATGGTGTGGCCTTATTTTGGGGACTAAGAATCTTTGTCATTTTATTATTTCTAATACATTGCCCATCTGGAAACCCGCAACTTTCCCTTCCAAGTTCCAACGCTCTGGATTTTTTCTGAAAATCTTTTTTTTTTTTTTCTGAGAAATCGGAAAATCTGTGTTGGCTATTGACAGCTCATAATAAATTAAATTTAATATATATATATATATATATATATATATATATATATATATATATATATATATATATATATATATATATAATCGAGACGTAAAATCAAAAGAAACAATTGAGTGGATGACTCATTTTGAGACGCCAAAATGAAAAATGTCATATTTTTTCAAAATAAGGATATATGTTCTTTTGCTTATGTTATCATCCTAGCAAAATTATCATTTTATTCTCTATATGAAAATGCACATTTGAGGCATTTAGGAGCGAGAGGTTGGAGCGAAAGCGAGATTGGAGAGAGAAATTGGAGAGAGAGCGAGAAGCTAGAACGAGGGTAACGAGAGAGAGAGAGCGAGGTTAGAGTAGGGAGTAAAATGGTAATTTTACTAAGATGCTGATGTAAGCAAAAGAACATATATCCTTGTTTTGAAAAGGTAGAACATTTATCATTTTCGCCTATTTTAGAGGGTCATCCCTACGAAAATCCCAAAACAAAATATCAATTTTTTTTTTCTTTTTACATAAACAAAATATTCATGTGACTCATTGTCGAGTAGTAAATAACATTTAATTAGCTAAAGCGAGCATAACTCAACGGTAATTAGCATGTACCCTCGACAAGAGGTCAGAAGTTTGAATCTCCCACCCCAAATGTTGTTGAACTAAAAAAGAGCATTTAATTAAGAATGGTATGAGAATTTTTGGCTTTGTAAAAAGATATTTATGAACAAAATTAAAATATTTACCAATATGATTAATATTTATTTTTTAAGAACAAGTACAAGTTCGTTCTAAATCATTTTGTTCTCTTGTCTTTGAGGAATATTATATTGTTACGATGTTTAGATCTATAACTACAATCCATAATAAAATAAAATAACAAATTCTACGTACCAAACTATTTAAAATTATTATAATGATTAAAAGTTATATACATTTAACTATTGCCAGTTTCCTTTTAGGATTTAGAGTTAGAGGTAATATATTATATTATATCAGAAAAGATAAAGCGCCCACCATGACCATCCACCCGATTTTAGAAAATATAATTTATTTAATCTTTTTTTTTTTTAGAGAATAATTTATTTTAATCTATCACTTTCTTTTGGGAGAAAATTTAATCTATCACTTAACGGATGAAATTATTGTAGAAAGAGACTGAAAAATGAAAAAGCAAATCAATATGGCTTTCGTCTTTAAATTTTCTATCTGTTATAAATTTTAGATTCAATTATTGTCACCGTCTATAAGACTTTTAACTAGAAAGCATTTATTGCTTGATATCTATGACATTAAATACTCTAAAATCCTATTGTCCAAATTAAAAAAAAATGGTTAAAAATCACTTTTGGTCCCTGAACTTTTATGAAAGTAACAATTTAGTCCATGAACGTTGATTTGTAACAAGTTAGTCCCTGTACTTTCAATTTTTTTAACAATTTAGTCTCTAAACTTTAATAAATAACAATTTAGTCTCTGTACTTTAAAATTTGTAACGATTTGGTCCCTATCATGAAAAATTAATGTAAAGATTTAATGAAATTTCTTACCTAGATAGATTAATAAACTAATTTTGGGACCTAACATGTTTATAAGCTATAAAGTTTAATCATTAAATAATAAAAATCGGGATTTAATTTTGATGAATATTTTTGTTACAAGGATTAAATTGTTATGAATTTCAAAGTATGACGACTAAATCGTTACAAATTTGAAAGTACAGAGATTAAATTGTTACTTATTAAAGTTTAGAGACTAAATTGTTACAAAATTGAAAATATATTGATTAAATCGTTAGAAATCAAAGTTCGGGGACCAAATTGTTACTTTCATGAAAGTTTAGGGACCAAAAGTGATTTTTAACAAAAAAAAAAAAAAAAATTCAGGGATTGAATAGATACAAATCTAAAGTCCACTTTTTAAAATTGAAAGTTGAAGGACTTATTCTCAACACTTTTTAAAGTGTATGAGTCAAATAGATACAAATCTAAAAGTTGAAGAACCTATTAGACACTTTTTAAAATTCAGGGATCGAATAGACACAAACCAGTCTAGGGACTAAACTTGTAATTTAATCCTTTTTCTGAATGATTATTAAACACACCTTCTCTAGCTATTAAACAAGATTTAATCTTATTACTATTTAATTTCTATGAGTGATGTGTAATATCTTCATGTTATCATCTCTATATCATAAATTATTAATTTTACATAATATGCAATCAACAAGAAAATAAAAATATGCTTCTTTTATAGTTTATAATTCATATTTTAATGATAAGAATTAAATTTAAAAGCTTTGGTGAATGATGTATAAGTACAATATATTCATTTTAAAAGAAAATGTTAGACATTTTGAAAGCTGAATTATACTTATTATTTAGGGCCGGGGTATTAGTAATGGGACATATTTGTAAATGTAGCATAAACTTATTGGTTTTGCAAATATGACTTTTCATCATTTCTTCTCCTTTTCTTCTCCCTTTCTCTCCTTGTTCGTCTATCTCTCTTCTCTTCATTTTTTTTCCAATTTTTTTGGATGGCGATGAGGAAGATGCTGCTAGAGGCACAACAATTTTCTCCATTTCTATTCTTTTATTCTCTTTTATCTCTTCTTCTTGTTCTCTTCTCTTTTACGTCTTTTTTTGTTATCTTTGATAGTTTGCCAAAACTCTTAATCTCAATTCACATATCGATTCTGATCAAAACTGACTACGTTGGTGTGATTGATTGATCGACGTCACAAACTCCTCCAAACCCGACGATCTTCGACCGACGAAAACCAACATGTTGGTTTTCAACTTCAGTTTGAGTCCAAAATCAATGTCGACGAACCGATGATCATCCCTAATTGATATTATTGGTATACCTAATATGAAGTACATCAGTTACATTACATACATAAATGATATAAAGTCTATCACTAATGAAACTAAAATGTCTAATAAAGAAAAAAAAAATTATAGTGTTACTTTTTTCTCTTTCTCATTAACATAGTTTGTTGCATAGTCAACTACTTTCTCAATATTAATGTTAGCATTAAGGAGTTTAAAGACTTGTTTAAAGACTTGTTAGATGGTTGTTCTTTTGAAGAGATTCTCTTGTGATTATTTCTCCAATATTCCAATTTTGATGTAAGTTTTTCATTTATTATTACTTCCATAAATGAAGCAACACATATCCAAAATTTTCTTATATATTCTTTTTTCACTTTGTATTTTCTCAATCAAACAAATGAACTTTGTACTTCACTATTCTCTTGTTTATCTTTGGTCTCGCGCAATGTTATCTTACTCCCCTTTTCTTTGTTCAACATCTCTTCTTAGGGTTCGTTTGGAATACATTTTAATTTAAATGTTTTTCAAGAATGCATTTTTTAAAAAAACATTTTGTATAAAAAATTGTTTAGAATTTAAATACTCATATGTTTGGTTGCATTTTCTCACAAATGTTTTTCTACACAAGTTATTGTTTACTTAAGAAGTCTTTTTTAAAAAGTTGGTTTCAAGTGTTTCTCTCAAGTCAAAATAGTTTATTTATCAATCTCATTTTCTAATAAGTCATTTTTAGTGGTTGCCAAATACTAGAAATTTTTTCAAAATGATTTATTTTCAAAATTAAACACTTGAAAAGTTAAACCAAACACACCCTTAATTTGCAGAGAGATTATTGACTAGCACTACAGCTATATAAATAAAAAGAAGTTAATTTAGTAAATGTCATCAATTAACTTACAGTAAATGAATGATATACCTTATACAAAACATATCATTGATATATTTTCTATTATATATATCAACAAAATAATATATATATATATATATATATATATATATCAGTGATATACTTCATATTAGTTCTATCATTGTCATGAAAAATATATCACTAATATACTGTCACTAATATATATTATATATGAAGTATATAAATGATGTTCTTGATATTGATATATATCAAGTATATGAGTCATATATACTTTAGGTATATCACTTATATAACTATAACTAATATGTGTAACATGAATTATGTCGATTATATATCAACACTGTCCATTTACGAGTATAACCAATTTTTTTCTCATTTTCTTTGGGTTGAGCCTATGTTCCTCGCTGTATTTACAAATAAAAAAGTGGTTGTTATATTTGTAACTAAGGCTTGTTTGATAACCATTTGGTTTTTGGTTTTTCAAAATTATGCTTGTTTTCTCTCAATTTCCTTACCTTGACTTTCATTTTGATTAAGGGGACATTAGGGTTCTTAGCCAAATTCCAAAAACAAAAACAAGTTTTTGAAAACTATTTTTTTTCTCAAAATTTGACTTGGTTTTGGAAAACATGGAAAGGATGTAAGTTCAAACCAAAGAAATGGATGGGTGGAAGGACTGTTTATAAGCTTAATTTTCAAAAACCAAAATCCAAAAAACAAAAACGAAATGGTTATCAAACGGGCCTAAAATATTTACATCTATGAATGAAAATAGTATATCAACCATCAAGCCAAAGGGCTTACTTTAAAACAAAATGTGTGGTTTAATATTAATGCATTAACGTTTTAAAGTTGATGAGTCCTGTAGCCCCAATGTAGCCTTATTGCTACCTAATATGAAGTATATTAATGATATAGCAAAATTGTCTATCTTAAAGGTATGACTGACTTCTCAATTTTTTTTCTCGAGTTGGACCTTTTTTTTTTTTGCTGTGTTTGCAAATGAGAAAATGAATTATTGTAATTAGTAGTAATTTAAGATTTGTTATTTGCAAATATAGCAACTTTTTAAAAAATTTGCAAATATGGAAAATCTATCGACGATAGACTTCAATCACAATGCATTTAGTTTATCAAAAGAAAAAGAGAGGGGAAAAAAATAAAAATATTATAAAATAATAACATTTTTATTATTTTAACATATTAATATTTTAAAAAATGTAAAAATAATTTTTTTGGATAAAAAATTAGTGTCACGTCATCAATCCGTTAATTATTAACGGAAAATTGGATGGAGGGACTAAAATGAAATTATATCCAAATCTCAGGGTTTAAATTGTCGAGTTTGAAAACTCAGGGACCAAAATGAAATCTAACCCAAACCTCTAGGATGAAAAGTGTATTTTCCCTTAAATTATCGAACTGTTATCAATTTTACAAAACCAAAAACCAAAAACCAAATGGTTATCAATGTTTGTGCATCTTACTCATTTATTTTAAGTATATTACATCACAAATATAGGGAGATGATTAAAACTTAGAAGAGATAAAAATAAGGGAAAATATTGTTTCAAAAAAAAAAAAAAAAAGGGAAAATATCAATTTTAACTATGAATTTAGTAAAGTGTATCAATTTTTACCCTAAACTTTTAATTTCATCAAATTGTGCCTGGATAAAGTGTTTCAATTTTCACCTTCAAACATTGAGAAGACGTTGCTATTTTTACTTTGTGGTAAGGTTTCATTTGTGAAAAAAATATTTTTATGTATGTCCAATGAATTATAAAACATACATTTGGTGTACAATTATTAGGATTTAAAGTTGTCTTTTTTGTAATGAAATTTGTAAATTCTGGTGGAGTTATTTTAGGGTCGATTTCGTGCATTAATCGAATTAGTGTTGTACAAAACTTGATTTTCCTTTTTTTTTTGAACGACAGGATTTCATTCAACGAGAACTGTTCCCGTAAGGGGTTACTAACCAACTCAGCTCATTACAATCCAGTCTAACAATCCACTCTGGGAAATCCCTATACCAAATACTATAGGATGAAGATAATCCTAACCCGAGCTAATTCATGCGCTAACAAATTATACTCACGGTTAACATGACGAAACTTGATGGTATGGAACGATCCACCCAAAAGCTGAATGTCCGAGACAATGTTGGAGCAATCCGCAGGACATCTACTACTTTGTAAAAGGATTTGGATTAACGCTAGAGAATTCGAATAAACTGTCACACAACGAATATTCTGCTTAACTATGAACTTGAGGCCCTCAAGTACAGCAACAGCCTCTGCGCATAGAGGGGACGAGTAAATAGACTTTGCCATTGAAAAAGAAGCCACCAACTAACCCCCCTTGTCTCGAATCACAGCACCCACGCCACTGCGTCTACCATCATCATCACAAGCCGCATCTACATGCAAGATAATTGCCTCTGCACTTGAGATCATATCTAAGACTCTATCCGCCGACTGAACTTGATGACCCGACTTTTGCCTGATTCCCTGGAATTCAGAAATATACTTCTGGATCCAACCACAGAGATAGTCCATAGATGGAATGGGTCGTTGATGAACCAAATTGTTACGATCATTCCATATATCTCAGGCACTCACACAAATCCTTTCGAGGGTACTTGTGGAAACACTATTACAAATGTGAATCCATCGATCTCGAACCTCCCTTAGAAGGTCTGCTCCTGTCACCTCCCATAAACCCATCATATTCCATACTTCCTTAACTCGACTACACAGGAATAGTGCATGGACCGTATCTTCGAAGTCATCCTTACAAAGTGGACACTCCACCTCTACTGGAACATGATGTTTTCTGAGGTTCACCATACAAGGAAGACAATGATTGAAAGATCGCTAGATAAAAGCTTTAACTTTATTTGGGATATTCAATTTCCACATCCTCTTCCACCATCGACTGATACCCATCGAGCTTGAAGACGATTTCTCTGCGGCCAACATCATCCCCATTTTATAGCCATTTTTGACAGTATAACAACCAAATTTATCATAATGCCAAATCCACTTATCCAAAGACGACATACTGATGAGAATTCTAATAACTTCCTCACTATCTTCCGAATAAAGAAATTAAGATAATTTAGGAATATCCCATTGGCCATGAGGAAAAACAGTCTGCTACTTTCAAGTTTTCACAACGTTCCTTTAAGCCAAGAACTTTAAAAGTATGAGGACGAGGAATCCAAGGGTCATCCAATAATTGAACAGATATCCCATTTTCGATTTGCTTTCTGCTCCCACTTTTCAAGAGATCGAGACCCCATATAAAGCCTTTCCAAAAATAAGATGAGTTTGATCGTACTATAGCCTCGAACAGTTCAGACGTTGGAAAGTACTTTCCTTTCAGAACTCTGGCCACAGTAGAATCTGGGTTGACTAAAACTCTTCATGCTTGCTTAGCCAACAAAGCACGGTTGAGCATTTCCAAATCTCTAAAATTTAGGCCTCCCATTTTCTTTGGTTGGCAAAGATCGCTCCATTTTCGCCAATGGATTCGTTTCTTTGAGCTCGACGTTCCCCTCCAGAAATTAGCACAAATGGATGAGATTTTTGTTAGAATTCCTTTGGGCAAACGAAAACAACTCATGACATATGTCGGAATAGCATGGACCACACTCTTGATAAGGATTTCTTTCCCTCCTCCGGAAAAATAATTCCTCTTCCAACCTTGAAGGTACGACCATACTCTATCAAGAATGCTCTTAAAATCCTTGGTCCTACTACGATGGAAATACGAAGGGAGACCAAGGTAAGAACCCAATTCAGAAACCAATTTCATTTGTAAAATTGAACTTAGATATGTCTTTGTGTCTTCTGGGTCATTCTTCGAAAAGCATATCCTTGATTTCTCAAGATTTATGCATTGTCCCGATGCTCGTTCATAATCTGCCATTATGATTTTAAAACATCCAAATTCCTCCGCCGAAGCTTTCAGAAAAATAAGACTGTCATTCGCAAAAAATAGGTGAGTGACTTTAGGAGCCGAAAGGGCAACAACAACCCTAGATAAACACTGATTTCTAGCATGGTGAAGCATAAATGATAAGCCTTCAGAACATAATAAAAATAGATACGGGGATAGCGGATCGCCCTAACGAAGCCCTCGTGTAGCAGAAAAATGACCTTTTGCTACCCCATTGATGAGAATTGAAAAAGAAGCAGTGGAAATGCAATCTTTGACCAGATCTATCCATATAGTAGGAAAACCCAATTTTTCCATCACAGCATAAATGAATGACCATTCAACCCTATCATAAGCTTTGCTCATATCCAGTTTTAGAGCAACAAATCCTTGTTGGCCGTTCTTTCGAGAACGAAGAAAATGAAGTAATTCATGACCCACAATCATATTATCAGAAATAGACCGACCAAGAATAAAAGCTGACTGGCAATCATCAATAACTTCATTTAGCACTATTTTTCAGCCTATTTGCTATAACTTCCGTAATAATTTTATACGACACATTGCAAAGACTAATAGGACGATAGTCTGTTACTAACCTTGCATGTTGAGTCTTTGGAATGAGAACAAGATTTGTGTGATTCCAATCTTTAATGGATCGTTCTTGATTAAGGATGGCTAAACAGTTGAGGTCCCACCAACTCCCAATATTTCTAATAAAATAAAGCTGGGAAACCATCTGGCCCCGGGGCCTTCGAGGGATGAAAATTGTGAACCACCTTTTCCACTTCCTCACTAGAATACGGTAGTGTGAGAGCTTGACTCATTTCCGACGTAACCCGTCTTGGTATGTGCTGCAGCACCTTATCAAAATCTGTCATAGAAGGGGATTGAGATATGAAGATATCTAAAAAATAAGATTCAAACACCTTATGAATCTTATCTGGATCCGAGTTCCAAACTTTGTCCCCATATTCCACTCCACTAATAAAGTTTCGCTTACGTCTGAATGACGCGCGCTGGTGAAACCATTTAGTGTTGCTGTCACCCCACTTGAGCCAATTCTCTCGCGATCTCTGCTTCCAATACATTTCTTCTTCCATCAATAACCCGTCCAGTTCACGCTCAAGAGTGGATAATTTTAAAATCCGTTGGTAGAGGATGGGCATAGACAAATTTAATTTTGTCTTTAACTCGACTAATATTATTCCAACGAGCCTTGTGTTTACAATATCCCCAGCCACGCAACGCCTCTGCACAACTAGATAATTTTTGGTGAAGATGTTTGCAATGACCATCCTGATCAGCCCATTTATCGGATCGAGCTATAATCTGGACACATTCCTCATCTTTTGACCAACATTCCTCAAACCTGAAAGCCTTTGCCCATCTACGGTTTTTCATAGAATCATTGTAACAAACTAAACACAGTTCAATCGGCTTATGGTTTGACTTGGCCCAGTCTAGGTTAGTAACCAAACATTCTGGGAAACAGTCAAAGAAAGCCGTGTTAGCCACAAACTGATCTAAACACAAGCTGACCTGATCCTTTGCTTTCCTCCAATTACACCATGTAAAAATATCCCCTTTGAAATTTAGATCCATGAGCCCACAATCATCCATCATGTCACAAAAATTTTGAATAAGGCTCTGCTCACGAGGTGGCCCTCCTGACTTCTCTGAATCCCACAAAATCTCATTGAAATCTCCTCCTAAGACCCAAGGAGAATCATCATTATTATGAAGACGACGAATTAGATTCCACGATTGCATACGAAGGGTTGAGTCCGGATTACCGTAGAACCCGGTAAATCTCCAACATAAATTATTCCATTTCACAGTAGCATCAATTTGGTGAACTGAAAAACTACGAATGGACACCTCTACCTCATCTTTCCACATTAAGCATAAACCACCACTTAAACCAATCCTATCCACAATAAAACAACCATAGTAATTCAAACGCGATTTCATTATATTCAGAACGACAGATGAACACTTGGTTTCAGAAAGGAAACATAGATGGGGACTTAAACGATTTAACTCGTTACAAACATTTCAGAATGTCCATGGACTCCCCAATCCACGAATATTCTAGCACAGAGTTTTCATGGATTCTGGCGGTTTAAGTTTTCACTACATTCATCTTTCACAATTTTCGAACGGTTTAAATTTTCAGGAGAAAATAAAATTGGTCCAAACTTACGTTTGTTGAATTCCTCCAACACAGATAGATTCAAACCAGAGGGGACAAAACCCGCACGAGCTCTTTTCTTCCAAGAGAATATCCACCCCACCTTCTTGGCACCATACTTTGAATCTACCAGCGACTTCAACTTCACCTCGTCTAGCCCGCCATAATTTGATCCAACTCTGAGGCCCACCCCCTCCAGGCTTTCGAATTCATCTTCACTATCTTTAGTAGGAACTGGATCCCGTGGGACTGGGTCTTCCAAATCCACATTTTTCTCGCAATCCACCTTCTGGACAGGCTCCACATTTATAGAGATGTCCTCCTTTATTTTCGGCCCAGGCCCAAAACCCGAAAAGCAATCTGGGCTCATGTTCAAACTGTTACCTGCCCGCTCCTTAATTGGTGCCGAAACTGCTGCAGAAAATCGAGGCCCATTAAAGGTCTCATTTAATTCCTTCAATTGACAATGATAACGCTCCAGGAAAATCGATCCACCAAAGTGAAACCCTTCCTGCTCTGTAACCGTCAGGGACATTAATGGAGTCGAAGCAGAAGCGCCAGCCGTCGGATAACCAGTCGCCGGAGTAACAGTCGCCGAAATTGGATCTTGACAAGAAGAGAAAGCTTGAACAACTGGGGAATGAGAGAATTTCCAATCGTTCGCAGCTCCGCCGACGGTAGGATACACCAATTTTCCTTTTCCTTTGTCACCGGGATTGCTACCATTTGATAAGGAATACCACGCCGGTTTCAAAGAAGGTCCAACCTGCTCTTTTACCTCCTTCAACTTTATTCCTTGAAACGACCGAATCTGAAGCGAAACTCCCCCAGGAAACGAAGGCCTCGAGCTCGAATCGGCACCTTGCCCAACCTTCTGGACAGAGCAAGGATCCAGAGGCATTTCTCTCATAGGTAAACTCTCTAACACCACTCATTTTGGGTCAAAACGAAGCCATTCTCCGTAGTTCATCACTGCATTTTGAGACCTGTCAGAAGAATAAAACACACTACAATCCTTAAATTGATGACCAAAAAGACCACAAAAGAAAAAAAAATTCCGACAGCCTCTCGTATTGAATCAGAATCCAGCTTCTCCCTACTGCATCAAGTGTTATCTTCACACCACAGCGTAATGGACGGGAAATGTCCACCCGGATCCGAATCCTTAAGCTTGCTCTGGTATGATGAAAACCGTTCTGACTGTCTGCTTCCACGAAGATCCCAATCGCTTTTCCTAACCTTTCAGCCATTTCTTGGTTATACCAATCTAATGGTAGATCATAGAAATGGACCCAAAACGATACCGAGGAGAATCTGTAATCCGAAGGTCTTTGACCCCGAATTGGGAATTACAGAATGAGGAGAAATTTGTCGAAGAACCATGGTCCCTGATTCAAAACCCTCCTTCTGTCTTCGTCATTGTCGAACCTGAAAATGAAAATATTTTTTCCAAGCATTTCCACTCTTAGACCTTGAGCAACTAGCCAAGCTGAAGCAAAAGTTTTTCTCATTACTTCAGCCCCAAGGAATCGATGGGATTGTAATTTCCCCAACAGACAACATCCCAACATCAAGCCCGTACGTTCCACCGCCGAACGATCTGCGACAACCGCCACCTCACTTTCCACAGGGGTGAGGCTCAGTTTCGACCAGTCTTGGACTAGGGAGTTGGGATCCATTGCAAAACAGAAACTTCGTTTACAAAAAGAAAAACAGGACAGGAAGAGAACCAAAGATATCACCTGGGATGATGACCAACACGCTCCTTGCACCACCTGATATAGCAGCCTGAAGGCTGAAAATCTGCTAAAACAGACTGTTTGATCCCATAACGGCAGAGAATCAGAAAAAAACCGAAGAAAGATTTGAAGAAGAACGGGAAATCCGTCCAAAAACCTCGCCATTTGGCTCCCAAAGATCACACCCTTAATTGATCGGAATCCTCAAGGAAATCACCGGAAATCGCCTCACCGAAAATCGCCCCATATGCAACTAGGTGTAAATTACCCCCCCCTCAAAAACAATAAACAAAATAAACATAAAACTTGATTTTCCTTAATTAGTGAGTTTTTGGAGTTTTTACATTATTATTCGTTAAATTAGTGGGTTTTAGTGAAAATTGATCCAATCTATCGAGGAGTAAAAATTTATTTTTTTCTCCAAAAATTAACTATTTGAGTATATGTTGACGAGCAACTAAAAACCAGCATTAAACAACATTTGTAATCATAAGACAACCAATTATCTAATTTAATGTATTTTTAATTTAGAAAATGTTAGAATTATTTTCAATTTATCAATTTCTACTATTTGCTTAATTAAATTCAATTTAGAATATTGATGATTTAGGTATTTTATTTAACTTGCTTCCATATTTTTATTTATGCTTTAATGATATTTTTTAATTGGGTCCAAAGATAAAAGAAACTCTATTGGTTTTATCTCTTAGTTAAAACTCTTTTACCCATTCATTTACCATTACCCATAAGCCTATATATACTTATGATGGATGGGTGATGTATGATGTGTGATAGATGGGTGTGATGAGTGATGTACTATAACCATTCATTTATTTCCAAGAAGAGAGATTAGGGTTTTAAGAAAGCAAAAGTAAGTGAAGATATTTCCTCATTCTTGCTTCCCCCATTCCCTCTTTTTTTGTTACTCCAAATCGTGAGAAAGGGAGAGAAAGAGGGAGAAGGACCTTTCCATTGGCGTCGTCCGGAGAGGGAGGAGAAGATCGATGCCGCTGCAGTCCGTGCGCCGCTGCGTGAGGTGGTGCCGTCGTCAGCGTCGTGGTTGAGAGGAGAACGAAAGAGTCGTTTTGGGTATTCTTTCTTCAAAGATCCAAATCCTCAAGGTTGTATTGTTCTTCTTTAGTCTTTGTGTTGCTTTCTTGTTTAATCTCTTTTTTTTGGCTCTATTTTTTTTCTTCTTCATTGTACTGATTTATGCATCATTTCGATCTCTAATAATATTGTCTAGCAAAGGCCTATAAGCCCTTTGCAAGTGGAGTAGGTCTATTGACCGAACCACTATAAATTCTTGTGTTCGATCTCTCTAAACGCTTTTTCTGCTTATATTAATAAACTGTCCAGCACTGTTTTTGATGACAAAATGCTCTAAAACTTGGATAGTTCTTGCTAATAAATTGTAAATAAACTCGGGATAAGTCTTGGACATAATAACAATTGGTATCAGAGCCATGCCCCAGGCGTAGCCGTGTCGGGTAGAATCCTCGGGTGCAGAACAAAGAAGTTGTGAGCCTTAATAGTCATGGTGGAGGTTCGTGGTTGAGCTCTGGGCAGGCGGGTATACTCCGGAGAAGAGGAGTCGTCCTGGATAAGAGCAACAACTCTCGATAAAGCGGTGAAGCCTAGAGAGTTGGACGGATAGATGACTATTTGAGGGGAGGCTCGGTGGTACTTTGTTCGAGGGGAGGATTGTTGGGAGTGCGCCCAAAGTCCCACATTGGCTAGATAAGGGGATGATCATGGGTATATAAGGGAAGACTAGTATCTCCATTGGTATGAGGCCTTTTGGAGTGAACCAAAAGCAAAACCATGAGGGCTTATGCCCAAAGTGGACAATATCATACCATTGTGGAGATCTGTGTAGTGTCCTATAATCCCTTACAGAAAACAAAAAGAAAGCCATTATGCATTTCAAAAAAAAAAAAAAAGAAAGAAAAAAGAAAGCCATTATCTTTATGAATGAATCAAGTTTTTTTTTTTTTTTTTTTTTTTTGACAACCAATGAATCAACTTCACATTGGTTGTTCTTTTTCTTTTTTATGATTAAATTTCTTCATAAAAGAAAATAAATAAAAAAAAATCAAATATGTCATCTGACCACAGGGGCAAATCGAGAATTTTAGGGTAGGGGCACAAGTTTAGATTAGGTTAAATTACAAGCTTAGTCCTAAACTTTTAGATTTGTGTCTATATGGTTCATAAACTTTAAAAAATGTCTAATATGTCTATGAATTTTGTATAATCTCAAATCCAAGATCCTTGAGACACTTTTGAAGCATACTTGTGCCCACACTCAAACCAATGATCCAAAAGCTAATTATGTGATTTTGATTGAAATAAGTTATACATATGTATGTTTTTCATAATTTCAGGGGGCATGACCTCAACGTATATTCGTTCGCCTGCCCATTTCAAATAAAAATCTCTCTTCATGCTCGACCACAAAAAAAAAAAAAAAAAAAAAAAAAACTACTCTTAAGTCTTCAATTGTAATTATTAAAGCTATTAAATTGTAACTTTTTTAAATTTCATAATTTTAATTTTATTTATTTCTTTCTTTTTCAACGGATGGAAGATAATTTTTGTGATGTGTATTGGCTATGGATTAATTTTATAAAAAATCTATAATTTAGGATAAGATCAAAATTATTTTCATCCTCCAATCATGACCGGCCCACATTTAGTATCATTTAATGACTGATAATGTCTTTGTGTACAAAATTTTAATGCTAACTAGACTTACGTTAATTGGATATATATGTCTCTTCCGCACCACTCCCAAATTCAAAATTTTCTGAAGCCTCTTTAATCAATTGGTGCTACATGCCAATGATACAATCTCAATATTTTATTATTTTCTTTCTTAAAAAAATATTTTATTATTTTCTTTTTTTATTCTTTTTTTATTTTAGATTTGTTTAATGTTAATTTAATTTTATTTCTGTTAGATGAAGGATGGTTAGTGTCCAGTGGATTCCTATAATAATGAAATTCAAATTAGTGGCTTAGTTTCAGAGGTTATCTGTTAGGGGGTTATTTTACTTAAATTTGGTAGAATAGAGGGAGAATAGTGTGAAATTTTTTACGTTGAACTCTGAGAGTCAATCGAGAGGTTCAGATTCCTCGAAAATCCTAAATGGAGGTGTAGACTCCCTCGAATGAGTCTATTATCTTGCAAATTAATTCTATCATCCCTTCAATTTTCTATTTTTCCTTCCCTTTTTATTTTTATTAGAAGTTGGTTTGTATCTTACTAACTCTACTTCTTTACATGTGGTATCCAACTACTTCGGACACAAATTCTCTATGGATCTTCAATGCTAGTATTATTAAAAAAAAAAAAAATTTAAAGCACTCAACGCTTCATCGTGACATGCACGTGTGAATTGCAAAAACTTGCACTCTTAAGTACCTACTACGATGTGTGTCAAGTGTACGTGTACGTCATGAAGGTGGGGCGTGCAAGAGATACATGATGGGGATCACATTATAACACTCTAGTGAGGTTTATCTCAATGTTCTCATCAATTTGTGATGTACTTGAGACAATTGTAAATGGTGGGTCAAATTCTAAACAAAAATATGAAGCAAAAGTTCTAATAAATTCAATTCAGTCATTTGACTTTGTTTTTCATATGCATCTTATGAAAGCTATCTTGGGAATCACAAATGATTTGTCTCAAGCATTGCAGAGAAATGATCAAGATATTGTGAATGCAATGAATTTGGTCAAAATTTGTAAAGAAAGATTACAATCAATGAGAGAATCAGGTTGGGATTCATTGTTGGATGAAGTTTCAAATTTTTGTGATAAGCATGATATTTTAATTCTTAAGATGGATGATGTGTTTTCAATTCAAGGGAGACAAATGTTGGAGTTGGTGCCCTAAAACTAGTAGATAATAAATAAAACAAATAGTATTATACTTGTTTAATAAAGTCGTTGTTGTCGAGTTTTTTGTTCACTTAAGTTATTAAATAAGTGAATGACACGTTAAATAACCCAAATCCAATAAACTAACATCCATGGCTATGTGATATGAATACTTGAACTTTATGTAGTGACATAAAAGTGAATCAAGTTCACGTAATAGCCTGAACGGTCTATAGTATAGGGATAAGGTTGGGTACCTCATCTTGGGAACACTATGTGACGTGACCCACTTTGTATATAGTGCAAACGATGTGATCCTAAATCGTTCATGTAGAGACATGCGAGTGGGGGCGTCTTATGCAAATGAGTTTGCACTTGAGGTTAGACCATATTAATCTCAATAGGATTGGGAGATTGGTTAAAAATGAACTTATAAACAAGTTAGAAGATAACTCCTTACCTCCCTGTGAGTCATGCCTTCAGGGAAAGATGACTAAACGACTTTTTACTGGAAAAGGTTATCGTGCCAAAGAGCCCCTAGAACTCATACATTCGAACCTCTGTGGACCGATGAATGTCAGAGCTCGAGGTGGGTACGAATATTTCATCAGTTTCATTGATGACTATTCGAGATATGACTATCTATACCTAATACATCATAAGTCCAACGCCTTTGAAAAATTCAAGGAGTATAAGGCCGAGGTTGAGAACCTGTTAGGTCGAGGTGGTGAGTATATGGACTCCAGATTCCAAGACTATTTGATAGAGCATGGAATCATGTCCCAACTCTCATCCCCTGGTATACCTCAACAGAACGGTGTATCGAAAAGTTGAAACAGAATCTAGTTAGACATGGTTCGCTCGATGATGAGCTGTGCTCAATTACCTATCTCGTTTTGGGGTTATGCAGTAGAGATTGCAGTTTACATTCTTAACGTGGTTCCCTCAAAGAGTATTTCAGAAATACCGTTTGAGCTCTGGAAAGGGCGTAAAACAAGTTTACATCATTTCAGAATTTGGGGATGCCCGACATACGTGTTAGAGGCAAATCCGAAGAAATTAGAACCTCGTTCAAGATTTTGCCTATTTGTAGGTTATCCCACAGAGACGAGAGGTGGATACTTCTTCGATCCTGAAGAAAATAAAGTATTTGTATCGAAAATGCTACATTCTTAGAAGAAGACCACGTTAGGAATCACAAGCCACAGAGTAAAGTTGTTTTAAGTGAATTATCTAACGAAGCTACGAAAACATCCACGAAAGTCGTCGATAAAGCTGACACCTTCAGTCAGTCATGTCCTTCTCAAGAGATAAGAGAGCCTCGACGTAGTAGGAGGGTTGTTAGACAACCTGATCGCTATCTAGGTTTAGCAGAAACTCCAGTCATACCTGATGACGGGGTCGAGGATCCATTAACCTTTAAACAGGCAATGGATGACGTTGACAAAGACGAGTGGATTAAAGCTATGGATCTAGAAATGGAATCCATGTACTTTAATTCAGTTTCTGATCTTGTAGATCAACCCGAAGGGGTGTTGGGTTTCCAGAGTGAGTAAAAATAAGATATAAAAAGACTCTAGAACTTTGTGCAAGTATACACAGTCCGCAGCAAGTAATAAGTATTTATCGAATCCAAGGTCTGAATGAGCTTTCACTTTATCTATTTTGTTTAGTTTTTCAATGGTTTCAAAAGTGGTTAAAATAATTGGTTTATATAGAATGCTGAAGCAAAAGAAATGACAGAACAGAAAGTAAACAAATAGGCAGACAGATTAGAAACAGGCGCTGGTCAGGATTTAGTAATTATTTTGAAAGATGCTCTAGCAATATTATTGATCATGCAAAACTCTCGCAGTATTATTAGCAGATTCCTCCCGGAACTCTGGATTTTTTAGAATGTGTTTCAACTCCAATGACGTTCACCAATACACAATGATCTAGTGTGATTAACCGCCACACACTCCCTAAATCATCCCTGAAACTAGAGAGAGGTATTCATACCGGCTGGCCAGGCAGGCATAAAATAGAAATGAACACTAGAAATCAATATTTATTACTAGAAATTAAGCACGACAACTACTTAGTTCATAAAGTGCATGGAGACATACATTACAATATAAGTAAGCATATCCATAATTACAAAATAATGCAAGAAAATCTTAATTCCCTTGATCAGCTTGCAAATGATGGCCTTCTGGTAGGTCTCCAATCTCTCTCCTCTATTCGGCTCCCAAAATGGAAATGAGAAATGATCCTTCCAAAAGTGGAATGTTCTTCCCAAGGATGGAATTCCCTTCCCAAAAAGGAATGAATTTGACTTGGGCGGCTATCTCCTTTTATAGAGTGATAGGAGGCTTGAATTAGGTTGACCTAGACACGTGGATGGCTCTCCTTGCTCCATAAATCCGAGAATAGCTTAACAGAATTCAGTTTGTTAAATTGGCTAACGAGCTGTGACGTGGCATTTTTGCTCCCAACTTTGCTCCAGCACAGATTTTGCTCCCTTAAGTCGCTCAGCAATATATTCTGCACAAAATAACTTCCAAAGCATCAATTCTTTCAAATGGGTTAAAACATATAATATCTATCTAAAAGCAACCCTATTTAGCACAAAAGACACACAAATCAATATAGAAATAAGGCCTAAATAACTCCCTTTTGGAGAGTTATCAAGGGGTTAGGCCCATAGGATGCAAATGGATCTACAAGAGAAAACGAGACGCTGCTGGAAAGGTACAAACCTTTAAAGCTCGACTTATGGCAAAAGGTTTTACCCAACAGGAAGGGATTGACTATGAAGAAACCTTCTCCCTGGTTGCCATGTTGAAGTCGATGAGGATACTTCTATCTATTGCTACATTCTATGATTATGAGATATGGCAAATGGATGTCAAAACTGTCTTTTTGAACGACAATCTTGAAGAAAGTATCTTTATGTCTCAGCCATAAGGGTTCATTGCTAAGGGTCAAGAGCAAAAGGTTTGCAAGCTTAAACGATCCATTTATGGATTAAAACAAGCATCTAGATCTTGGAATGTAAGATTTGATACAGCGATCAAATCTTATGGCTTTAAACAGAACGTTGATGAGCCTTGTGTTTATAAAAGGATCGTCAAGAGTTCAGTAGCTTTCTTAGTTTCGTATGTAGACGATATCCTACTCATCAGAAATGATGTAGGCTATCTTACTGAAATTAAACAATGGCTGGCAACTCAATTCCAAATGAAAGATTTGGGTGAGATGCAATATGTTCTAGGGATCCAAATTATTCGGGACCGAAAGAACAAAACACTAGCTCTGTCTCAAGCATCTTATATAGACAAGTTGTTGATTAGATATAAGATGCAAAATTCCAAAAAAAAGGTTTATTACCTTTCAGACACATAATTATTTTATCTAAGGAACAATGTCCTAAGACGCCTCAAGAAGTTGAGGACATGAGACATATTCCGTATGCCTCTGCAGTAGGCAGCCTAATGTATGTCATGTTGTGTACAAGGCCTGACATTTGTTGTGTAGTAGGGATTGTCAGTAGGTATCAATCTAATCTAGGATTCGATCACTAGATTGCCGTTAAGAATATCCTCAAGTATCTTAGGAGAACGAGGGACTATATGCTCGTGTATGGCAATAAGGATTTGATCCTTATAGGATACACTGATTCTGACTTCCAAATCGATAAGGATTCGAGGAAATCCACACCGGGTTCAGTATTCACTCTAAATGGAGGAGCAATAGTATGACGTAACATCAAACAAGGATGCATAGTAGACTTGACCATGGCGGCTGAATATGTAGCTACCTGCGAAGCAACGAAAGAAGCGGTATAGCTCAGAAAGTTCTTGACTGATTTGGAAGTCATTCCAAATATGCATCTGCCCATCACTATTTTCTGTGATAATAACGGTGCAGTTGAAAACTCAAAGGAACCTAGAAGCCATAAACAAGACAAGCAGATCGAAATAAAATATCATCTCATCAGGGAGATAGTGCACTAAGGAGATGTGATCGTCACTAAGATAGCGTCGGAGCACAACATTGCTGATCCATTCATGAAGGCTCTCACGACTAAAGTGTTCGAGAGTCATTTAGAGGGTCTAGGTCTCCGAGATATGTCCAGAAAATAATCTAGGGCAAGTGGGAGAATTGTAATCGGTATTCAATACCATGAAGTACTGGGTATTATGATGCCCTAGTTTATTGTATTTGTAAATTGTTATTAATATAAGTATTTATTCACTCACTACTGTTATGGATTACTGTACAACCCCACTCAGCTAGAGTTTTAGTGCAAGTGGGAGATTGTTGGGGTTGGTGCCCTAAAACTCTTAGATAGTGAATGAAACAAATAGTAGTATACTTGTTCGATAAAGTCGTTGTCGAGTTTTTTGTTCACTTAAGTTATTAAACAAGTGAATTGCATGCTAAATAACCCAAATCCAATAAACTAAAATCCATGGCTATGTGATGTGAATACTTGAACTTTATGTAGTGACATAAAAGTGGGTGAAGTTCAAGTAATGGCCTAAACAGTCTATAGTATAGGGATAAGGTTGGGTACCTCATCTTGGAAACACTATGTGACGCGACCCACTTTGTATATAGTGCAAACGATGTGATCCTGAATCGTTCATGTAAAGACATGCGAGTGGGGGCGTTCTATGCAAATGAGTTTGCATAAGGCCAGGACCAAAAAATAAGTCAATTTCTTTTATAACGTCGTTTATTGTTGAAACTGACTTATTTTAGTGCGATGACCTAGGTAACTCGATCTTAATCTTGAGCTAACTATGAACTCTTGTTTATTTAGGTTTATCCTTAGATCTACATGCATGAGAGTGGCTCATCATCGCCGACTCAATAAACCCCCATTCAGGGATAGGAACGGGTAGATAGCTGGGCACATAGTTCGATTTAGGGATAGTAGAGAGGTTGTTCCCTTAAGTGCTGACTCCGGGACGTGAACAAAGGGATCCCTCCCTCTCATTGGTCCGAGAGGTATTAGGTTTAATGGTCGGACCACAAACTAATTGTTCATTAGGGACTCAGTGGGGACTTAAGGAACTAGATGTAACTTTAGGGGTAAGACGGATATTTGACCTAGCTGTAGTTACGAACAACCTGTGAAGGGTCGACTAACTAATTATGGTTATATCGGGTGGATAGAAATATATCTACAGTGAGGGGAGTTCAACTATCAGGCTATAGTGGAGTGTCCCGGTAGTTAACGAATGTTGGTTAACTAGGTTAAAAGAGTTTAGCTGGTTAATTTCGGATCGTTGGAGCCCATGATCTGTAGGTCCATTAGGTCCCCTTGCTAGCTCATATGGAATAAACCTTAAAACATATGTGATGAGAAAGTTTGAAACGTTCAAATTCAATTTAGGGAGTTAACGTCAATTGGATGTGATATTGTTGACGTAATAGTTTAAATTACGAATTGAACTATATTTTGAGAGAGTTGGAAATATTTAAATAGTATTTCAATATTGTATAAATGAATATGGATTCATATACGAGCGATTGGTTATGAGATAGCTCGGGATTGGTGTAATTGATTAATTTAATACTTGATATTAAATTTGTTTAATTAATTTTAAATTCAAAATTAATTTAAATTTCTTTTTCATTTGAAGAAAATGAAATGTTTTTTAATTTTGGTTAAAAATCTACCAAGAGGTAAATTACCTCTCAATGACACCAAGGCTATGATTCATTAACCTTAAAATTGCAAGAAGAAGATACCTAATACACACCTCTTCTTAATGGGGTTTGCTGGCTTCATGGTGATGAAGTGAAAGACATACTTCTTCTTCTTTAAATACAGAAGAAAAGATGCTTGAAGAGTTGGTTGTTTCAGCTGAAACTTTTCTCTAAAAAATAACAAGTTAAACTTCTCATCTTGCTCCCAAATATTGATCACATCTAGAGTCCCACAACTCGTTCTAAGGCCAGAAGATAGCGGGGAAGTCTCATGGTTGTCCTAGACATGTTTGTGAGAAGAAAACAGAAATGGTGTAGCTCGATTTCGATTTCGTCCAAAAGGTTGGTAAACTCTCGTGCTCTGTTTTTTGTTCGGTTTTAGCATGTTTTTGTTTCTAAAATTAATTGAAACTGAGAGTCAATCGATCCAAATTGCTTCCACTAGGGTGTTCGACACTCCTTCAGCAAAGACGAAGATCTCAAGAAATGACAAATATGCACCATTACTGTATTGAGGTTTTTTATACGGTTATTGATTTGAAACTTCAAGAGTTGAACAATCGTTTTACTGAAACAAGTACTGAACTGCTTCTGTGTGTGACATGCCTCAATCCAAGCAATTCATTTGCTACTTTTGATAGACAAAAGCTTATATGTCTTGTCCAATTTTATCCTAGAGATTTTTCAACTACTGAGCTTGTTGTTCTTTAGGATCAACTTCAAAATTACATCATTGATGTGCGTTCAGATAATAAGTTTGTAGAGCTAACAAGTATTGGTGATCTTGCACTAAAAATGGTGATGACAACTAAAGATAAAGTCTACCCATTTGTTTAACGGTTGCTCACTTTAGCACTGATCTTACCAGTTACAACAGCTACCGTAGAGAGGACATTTTCTGCTATGAGTATTGTAAAGACTCAGTTGCGTAATCGGATGGGAGACCAATATATGAATGATAGTCTTATAACATTTATTGAGAAGGATTTATTTGATAAGATAGATAATGAAGTAATCATGCAACAATTTCATAATATGAAATTTAGTAGAGGACAATTGTGAATTGTGATGGGTCAGTGGTTCGAAATAGTTCTTCCTCTTTGCAGTGGGAATGTCCTCCTCGGGGCTAGCTTAAGATTAATACGGATGCATCGTGTTCGGCCAAATGTAATCTGACGAGGGTTGGTGTGGTTGTTCGAACTGCTGTGGGATGCCTTCATGTTGCTCAAATGGATGTTCTTTCTGTGGTTTCTACTCCTTTAATTGAAAAGGCTCAGGCTGTTCTCGTGGGGCTGAATTTGGGTCAAACTTTGGGGCTTTTGCGGATTGAGATGAAATTGATTGTTTTAATCTTATTTCCATGCTTAATGGCACATCTTTATCCTTACATGAGGATGGTTCTTGGGTAGAGAATGTCCTTGAGTTGGCTTCTCGGTTTGAGGAAGTGGTTTTTCGTCATGTTCATCGGGGAGGGAATTGTCTGACGCATATGTTGGCCTCTCACGCCTGCTATGACGGCTCTGCTGTTTGGTGTTCTTCTTTCCCTATATGGTTGACGAGTGTAGTCCTTCAGGATTCTCCTCTTGATAGCCCATGTGGCTCTTTGCTTCTTTAATGAAATTTGGCAATGCTTATCATATATATATATATATATACACTGAATTTAAGTAAAGCTCCCAAACAAAATTTTTAGATCTGCCACTGCTTGCACGACCATTATGTAGCTGACAATTGTTTAAATTTGATTATTAGATTATAGATCCCACATTTGGTGAACCTTAAGTTTATTTTTCAATGATAAATCATTTTATTTCTTTAAAATTTCATAATTTAATCTAATTAACTAATTAAAAAACTAGTTAAAAAAGAGATTTTTTTTTTTTTTAGTTAGGAAAAAAGTTTGAAGAAAATATGAACTGATGGAAGAAAAGATGGGAAGCCATACTCTTTGTAATGATGGCAGTTATTAATCAAAAGTATGGTATGACCTTCATATACTTGAAGCTACCTACCACTCTATTTTTCTAGTATTTTATTTTATTTTATTTAATTTTTTAGCATTATTTATCAACTAAAAAGTCAAAAATTCAAATTCTCCCTACATATTCTCCAACTAAAAAATGCTATGAATGAAGATGGTCCATGATAAAGATGGAGCTCCTCACCCTTCCTTCTCTTAGGCATCTAAACTCTCAATTCTTTTTAAGATATAATGTAGTTTGATTTTTTTAAAAATTAAGATTGATTTTAAAATGCTAAATATATCAAATGGTCCCTAAGATTAGGTAATTCTCCATTTGAGTCCTTAATATTCATATTCCTCAATTTATCATTAATTTGTTAAAAAAAATTTCAAGAGATAACAACACTAATAGACTTCTTTATAGACCCATATTTCACCTTAGTCCAAAATCTATATTATTTTTACTATTGCCTAGACGTAATTTTAATTCCAAAAAGATGTAGCCAAATTACCAACTTGCCCTTGCATATGTGTCATTTTTTTTTATAATATGTGGGGTGGGATGATTCGAACAACAGACCTTCTGATCATCAGTACAACTTTTATGTCAGTTGAGCTATACTCTAGTTGAGCTATACTCTTGTTGATCCATACGTGTCATCTTTGAAAATATATATATATATTATAAATAAGAAAAAAAAAAACAGTTGAAATTCAATTTGGACAATAAATCTTCATAACCATTTCCATTATACCCTTAATTAGGAAAAAAAATTCCCTAAAATGATCTTCCATTAGTTATGCTACCATATTCGATTTTTTTAACAATTTTTTATTAGATTATGTTATTGTCATGAGTTAATATCCAGATTCCATATTTAAATTTACCTTATTTACGGGACATTTTGAAATTCAAATTTTTCAATTTAATTTTACATTATTTTATATTTTCTATTTTTTTTTCTTTTGGCAAATTTCATTAGATTTAATGAATATGGGTAAGACTTGATATATACGATGAATATATAATTCAAATTATGATTAAACTAGATGATTCAATTTTACAACCATTAACAAAAAAGAAAAAAAAGATATATTTCAGGTATATATCTGCTGAATGCTAGATATATTGGGTGTATAGGAGGAAATTGATACATGAACAATTATTATAGTATTGGATATATTAGCGAAATAAAGCATGATAAAAAGATATAGGGTATCTATATGATGAAATGTATAAAAAAAACAATTATAATAGTATGATTAATTAATAATTACATGGGTATTTATGAGGTATATATGAGATTTTTTTTTTTTTTTTTTTTTTTTTTTTTTTTTGAGAATGATATGAGATAATCTATTAATGTCAAATTGTATGCAAATAAAATAAATAGTACATATTCATAAATAAATAGTATATATTCATAATGCATAAAAATAACAAAATAAAATAAATAGGGATTTTCTTGAATAATGAAGAAACATACAATCTAACATAACTTAGCCAATATGAGCATAGTTCAACTGGTATCAAGCATGTACTAATAACCAAGAGATCTGTGGTTCAAATCCTTCCACCCCTACATGTTGTAAAAAAAAAACTGAAAAATAAATAGAAAAATATTAATAGAAACTTACTCATCTATCGAATATGAAAGCGAAAATGGTGAGCATAATACTCTCAACTAAGGGTTTGAATCCCCACCCCAATTGTTGTTGAACCAAAAAAAAAAAAAAAATCTCAATTCGGCAAAAATCAATTTGGATACTAATTAACCCATAAAATAATCATCCAATATGCACAAAATTCCCCTTAATTGAAAATGATTTAAAAGTGGGGTGTGAAAATAGATGCAAGGGTATTCTGGGTGGAGTAAATCTTGTTAATTATAGGTATTTGTGAAAGGAAGGAATTGAAAGAACCCATCCACTAAAATTTCTCTAGATCATTTAGTAAAAAAGTTGGTTAAAATTTGACATCTAAAAGTTGGATACATCATTAAGTTATTGTTTTATTAACATATATAGACGTATGGACACGTCACTTGGATGCCACTTAACACATAAAACCCAACATGTCCATTATAAAGTTTGACCTACACATCAACAAAGTTCATGGAATAATTATTATCTATTGTTTTCTCTGGAATCCTTTCCCTTTCCCTTACCACTTTCATGCTTTTCTCGAACACTGCCATTCTTTTCTCAAGTTGTCTCCACGTCATACCGTGTGTCTTTTCCAGTATGACTACTCTGATACCACTTTGTAAGAATACTTCATGGATAGTTAGTTTTGTATTGATACCCTGAAAGAGTTCATTACAAGCCAACCATCATTTGAGAGGATGGGTCTCTCCCTACTATCAATGGGCTGATAGCTTTTTCTAACTACCAAAACATAAAAACATCCCAAAAGGCATAACAAAAAATAAATACTAACAGCGACGGGAATGGTGTATTTCCATTTCTACCCCTCCTAACATAAATATTTTCAACTACCCCACAGTTATCTCTTGGGTTTGAAATTTGAATCTTCAACGAATGACAATTGACAACTATACCTATTAAAAATTAACCCCTATTGGAACAAACTCGTACGGTTCAGGCCGTTCGATTAGACCTACAATTTAGTACTGGTATCCTAGATTTTCATGGGAACCAAAACAGGCAACAACCTCTTGATATGATGTCATTGATGCCACTGCTTTATTTCCTTGGCTAAATTATAAAAAATACCCCTGAACTATGGGGTTTGTTTAAAAAATGCCCCTGAACTTTGAAAAGTTTCAAAAATACCCCTGAACTTTGAAAAGTGTTTCAAAAATACCCTTGCCGTTAATTTTTAGATGAAAACCGTTATAATTTACGATGAGATGAGGAAAAAAGAAGAAGCATTTTTCAATAAAGGTATTTTTTTTTTAATTTTTTTGAAAGTTTAAGGGTATTTTTTAAACTGAAACTTTAACGGTTTCCACCCAAAAATTAACGGCAAGGATATTTTTGAAATGCAAAGTTCAGGGGTATTTTTGAAACTTTTCAAAGTTCAAGGGCATTTTTGAAACAAACCCCATAGTTTAGGGGTATTTTTTCTAATTTAGCCTATTTCCTTCAACATCTCATCTTTATTTTCATTAAGGAAAAGTAGCCAAAAGCAAAGGTCACATTCACTGAGAATGATTTGACCATGACCTTCAAAGAAATTATACCCTCAACAATATAGGTCCATATTCATTGGAGGAATTGTTCAACTAGGATTTTAAACAGTACAAAGTTAGGAGAGATGCACTAGCGACGAATTAGATACCTCAGGGAAGCCCAGTTAGAACCACACGTGCAAGTTTCCCTGCGTGTGGCTCGTTCGTGATAACTTCTTTGGATTTGCGTGAACTAGCATACCAGTCAATCAATGGGGATGCTCCCTCTAGCATAGGGGAATGAATTCGAGAACTTGATTGACATTGAAAGATATGTGTACCAAACAAGCAATATGCCGATTGATGTACCAGCCAAGCCAGCTCGACCGGGATATTTGATTGGACAGAAGAACAACGGATTGAATAGGACAGGACAACCAGGAAGGGATGCCTAACATAGATATTGTTCTGAACAAAGGAACTCAAAACGGTACCAAAAACCACGTCATGTAAAAACATGCCTCATGAAGAAAGATAGAGTGGCCAATGAGTGTAAAAGGGCAGATCACTTCAAATCTTACAAGCCATCATGGCACCAAATAGACGAAGAACTCAAACTTCGGAAGGTTACTTAACTATCAATTAACTGGAATTCCCTCGACGAAGACAAAATTTCATCAACTAATACATAACAGAAAGCTCATATATCACTTCTCCTGCTAGCATATGATTAAAGTTGGGGGGAATAGGGAGCTATAGTGGATAGAATTGTTGATTCCAAGCCCAAACTTGCGATATGACATGTCTCTACCTAAGTTGAACCCGACGAACGATACTACTCCACCTAGATCAGATGCTGTCCTACAAGCGAAATTCTCTATTCTACTTGGAAGAAAAGACATGCAATATGTATCCAAATATTCCACAGACACTATGCTCTAGCCATATCCTCAACGTCAGAATAACTTTGAATCTGAATTTTTTTTTTTCTTTTTGGGAAACAACTTTGAATCTGAATTTTAACATTTCCAGTCTACTTTAGGACATTCCATCGTGATTTTTTAAGCTATCAGTAGCTGCAGCTGAGAAACTGGCATTTTGCGTAAGGCTGGAAAAGGCACACTCTTCAAGATAAACAAAGAAGAAAGCTAATTGAAAACAAGCATAAGAACCATATAGGAACAGGAAGCTTGATTGTGAATTTGTAAATCCTCTTACAGTAAGATACCTCAAATAGATTAAAGCATACAAAAAAAAAAGTAAAAGAATAAACCAATTTATCACAAATGACTACACAAGTTCCTTCTTTTTAGGTTCAAGGACAGGAGGGTCAACCTCAATTCCCATATTGGCTGCCGTACCTGCAATGATTCTCATTGCAGATTCAATGGTTGTGCAATTCAAATCTGGTAACTTTTCAGCAGCAATCGTACGCAACTGTTCAATGGTTATCTTTCCCACTTTCTCTGCCTTTGGATCCTTTGATCCTTTTTCAACTCCTACATGACAGCTTATACAGGTTAAAATGCAGTACAGCAGGTAGTGCGGGCAAACAACTTCTCTGCATATGCTAACTATCAAAATGGGTTTAAACAAAGTAATGTATCGATGTGAGCTCCTAGGCGTTCCAAAAAAAGTCTACTATAGATGTTATTAACTGATTGGCATTTTTTCAGAATATGAAAGTTCTGTGGTCATTTTTGCATAAGATCAATTCACTTATTACAGCTTATAATAGATGACATGTATGTAAAAGAAAATTTAAATTTAAATATAAAAAATCCCAGTTTGACTTGTAACCAAAAAAGGAAAAAGTAGACCACTTGAAACAATAGCCATAAACTTGTTACTACGAATACAAATCTCTATGAATGGCTCTGCTCCCTTCTAACTTGAATTAGAGGATCATACTCAAGCTTTGACACAGTGATAAGGAAAACTGTAACCTTGGATTCCAGATCCCTGGAAAGGTAAAATGTCTATGCCAGAAACAATTTCATTGAAGCTCCACCAAAATTTAGTATCACAAATTCAAGCATGTCTTCTATGACCAACATGGCAGCAAGCAAAAATCAAGCTGTGATGGGAGGTCAGCACTCCTCCCAGCGACTATGCTCAAGCTGCAATAGTGCCTCCATCCCTCGGAGGGTTTGTGCCCAAATGGATGACAGATTGACAGCCACTGAAGGAACTATGGATTCACTGCAACATGCTGTACTTGAATTTTTATGAACAATTTGCCAAGCCAAAACGCCAGTGACAATTGTGGGAAGGAGCAGATTCAAAATGTGAAGTATTATTTGGGCCTTGATCTGGTCCTTGTGGGTGTGGTTCGAAAGAAACAATAGAATATTTGATGATAATTTTAAGATTTTTTATGAGTTGTACAGCATATGGCTTCTAATTGGAATGCCAAACATAAGAAATTTAGTAATTACAGCAGCTATTGGATTAAAGTAGATTTGAGGAGTTTTTCCTATTACTCCAAGGAGGAGGGATCTTTCTTCCCTGTGCCTTTTTTTTTTTCTGTATTCCCTTCTTTTCTTCAATGAAAGTTTGTCTCCAATGAAAAGGTTTACTCTTTGCTTTTCTCTTGGGTAATTCACCTAGATTTTCATAAGTTATCAAACTGATTATACAGATCTCTGGCTGCATGCTGGTAGTGATTCAGTCTCAATATCGTTTGGTTCAACGACTGTATTTATTTTATTTTTTCGAGAAACAATTTCATCAAAAGAATGAAATATATAGGAAAGGAAACCCCTGTCCTAAAGAAGTTATAAAAAGATATCGAATTAGAGGCAATAAAGGAAGGGGAAGAGTCATAGAATTCCTTAGAACTTCCACTCCGTTAAGAGGCAAGAAGAACGATGATGTCTCAAACCTCATGTGATACCCTTTCTTACTGTTCTGAAATACTCTTCAATCCCCTCCCAACCAACATTCTCAGAAAATGGTCATAACAGCATCAAGCTGCAAAACAAACCCCTTTCGAATTTTGAGTAAAGATAATCCATCTAATAATACATGAAGTAAGGCCTGAAATTAGAAGGAAATGCAAAAACGTGTCCAAAAGCAACCAACGGCCTCTAAGAGAGATGGGTAGTAAGCTGACATTTCATGAAGAGGTGGATAATATCTTCCAAATATTTCTTGCACCAGACTTATCAGCTGGACACAAGAAGATAGTTAGGCAATCTTTTCAAAATTTTATTATGGAATGGAAGTAAATACCACCCCAGAAGACAACTTTGCTCTATTTAAGATAGGTCATCCTTTCCAATTTTTTCGAAAACAAAAAGCAGAGAGGCATTGGCTTCCAAAGTGACAGACCAAAAGAGAAGCTTGCACCAAATACCCAACCAATTATTAACTTCCTGATCATGTATTACCTTGAAAAACAGCCCATATGCCCTTCATGAAAGGAGAGAGAAATTAACAATGGACAAAATTCCCAACCAATTATCAACCTTCTGACCATTGAATTCCTCCAGAAATACAATACCAGTTGCCACTATCTTCACTACACTGCAGCCTAAAAGACAAGCCTACTTCCAGTTCAACTGGCAACTACCATCCTAGTTTTCTTAGGGATTTAGATTGCCGGCTTGGCCATGAAGAACTACAATAAGCTTGGCTGTTCGTCATGAATCAGCATCCAAAGGAACCTACAACACCATACTTAGCAGCAATCACCATATGCCACAAAACTTCTCTACCTCATCAGGAAACATCTGCAGCATTTTGGTAAATAGAACAACATTCCTCCTGTTACTGTTGCAATTGCAAGTGCCCATTCCTCCATAGGCTGAATCTCAAAGTTATGTTCCAATGAATAAGGATAGGTACCTTGCTTGATTGGCTCGGGCCTGATCGGCTCTCCAGAAAGATCACTTGCTTGATTGAGCCTTTTTGTTGCATTACCTGTCGGATGGCGGAGGAAGACCTCGACCATATTTTGTGGAGGTGCAGTTTTGCTAGGGCTATGTGGGACATGTTTTTTTGTCTCGTTTGGTTTGCAGTTTGCTAGGCACAGGGGCCTTAGAGAGATGATCAAGGAGTTCCTCCCCCATCCCTCTTTTCGTGAACAGGGGAGATTCTTGTGGCAAGCGGGGACTTGCGCTATTATTTGGGGGCTTTGGGGTGAGAGAAATAATAGGACATTTAGAGGGTTTGAGAGGGACTCAACTAAGGTTTGGTCTCTTGTGAGATATAACATTTCTCTTTGGGCGTCGGTGACGCGCTTATTTTGTAATTATCCCATAGGTCTTATTATTTTGGATTGGAGCCCCTTTATCTAATGGGGTCTTTCTTTTTTTGTGGGCTGGCTTTTTTGTCGCCCTTGTATTCTTTCATTTTTTCTCAATGAAAGCATGGTTATTCATCAAAAAAAGAATGAATAAGGATAGGTACCAGAAAACTTCTTGCTTTAGGGGCCTCAAAAAGAAATCCCTTCGGATTTGGTCCACCTTCCTTGCAACCATATGGAAATTTGAAAACTAAAAAAAATAAATACATGGGCGAATTAGATATCGCCTCCTAAAGATGTAGCCTTCTTCCATTTATCTTCTCATCAATTTCTTCAACTATGGGATCCAAAATACTTAACTTCTAGGATTGTTACCTAACTATATATCAAGGTAATCCAGGGGCCATTTCCCACCTCGGACCTGAAATCAAGGCCCACTGCTGTAGAATGCTTATTAAGAACATTGATCTCTGCCACCAGAGTTTTGTCTAAATCCACTCTAAGCCCTGAAGCCTTCTCCTAGATTTGACCAATCTAAATAAGTTACTGTTTTTTAATATAAACCAGATATTGATCCTAATATAGCCAACATCTCAGTAAGGAGTTACAATTAGAAATCTGTTTAGCAACTTGGTAAGTAACCTCACTAATTCTCCTCCCAGCCCTGCCCACCCCCGTAAACAAAAGTTGACTAAACAATTTTCAAGAAGAAACAGACAAATTTTCATTAAATCAAAGAGAACGAATACACAAGGGAGGCCAAATGGGTTTGCAAAAAGGCATTCCAATTGGCACAAATAAGGGAAGGGAAAAATTGGATGAACATAGTAGCAGATATTAACAGAAAAGTAACAAATGGAACGGCCAAAAGAGCATCAAACACTTAAAGGGAAATACCAGCAGCCTTGAGAAGAAGAACAGAAGCAGGCGGAGTCTTCAGCACGAAAGTAAAACTTTTATCCTGTTCCAAATCAAACAATTAAGCCATTGCCAAAGGAAGGCATAACGAAGCATTCACAGAGAACAAAAGGGAAAGAAAGGACAAACCCACATCGTAAACAGTAATTTCAACTGGAATCACATAGCCGGCCTTGTCCGCTGTCTTGGCATTGTAATCCTTACAAAAGGCCATGATATTAACACCCTTCGAACCAAGAGCAGGGCCAACAGGAGGAGCTGGGGTAGCCTTTCCAGCCTCCAGAGCAAGCTTAATCATCCCAATTACTGTAAATCCCAAAAGCAAATCAGACAAAATCACAGCCCAATTATGGATAATGTTGAAGGAAATTAAGGGTCTATCAGAATTAGAAATTTACCTTTCTTGGCTTTTCCACCAGGCTTGGCTTTAGGGGGCGCCATTGAGACGACACTGAGACGCCTTGGAGTGGGAGAGATGAGGGACGAAGATTTGCCATTGCTGAGGAACCGAAGCGAGAAATTGAACTTTGAAGACAACCCTGAAGAGGGTGAAGTGAAAAATGGAGAGGAGAGCTGCTTGCCATTAGTAGTAATTTTTGAAGAAAATGAAGGAGAAAGAAGATGGTGTTGATGATAGGTGGAGAGGGAAGAAGCCATAGATAAGCAAACACAGAGAGCTCTCAGAAATTTTTTGGATAAACCCTGCAAAATGAAATAAAAGTTCTGTTTTTTAAGTTGGGTTTTTGCCAGGTTACTTGAAAAATACTTTTTTGGGATAAGTAGACATATAGCCCAAATTGGCCTCCTATTTTCAAATTTGTCCAACCACACTATTTTTTTAAAGAATAGACATTAACCTCCATTTTTTATATGAAAGTCATTGTCATTTTACCAAAGAGTCCTTTGTTTCATCTCTCATCAATAATGACTGAATATTTTCTCTCTCCCCCGTGGTCATTTTCTCTCTCTCCCATCAATAATGGTCATTTTCTCTCTCTCATAAATAATGGTCAAACATTTCTCTCCCATCAATAATAGCTGAATATTTTCTCTCTCCCATCAATATTTTCCTTTTTTTCGTTTTTGTGAAATTGGGTAACCTTTTTTTTTTCCTGATTTTTTATGTCGTTTTGCATTCATTATTATTTTTTTTAGGCTTTAGGGAAATTGTGTAATTTTTTTTCTTCTTTTTTTTTTTTCGTTTTGCATTCCATCCTATTATTTTTTTTTTACCTGATATGATTGATGAGATTGTTTCCATGAATATATGTCTTAGTGTTCTGTATGCATATTATATCCTGGTGTATATGAATTATATATATTAGGTTATGGCTAGAGTAAAAAAAATTGCAAACATTTGATATATGATAAATACGGATGTATAGTTTTATTATACTAATTATATATTGTATGTTGATATATATATATATATATGATTGCTGAGATTGTTTCCATGAATATATGTCTTAGTGTTTTGTATGCATATTATATCCCGGTGTATATGAATTATATATATTAGGTTATGGCTAGAGTAAAAAAAAATGCAAACATTTGATATCTGATAAATACGGATGTATAGTTTTATTATACTAATTATATATTGTATGGTGATATATATATATATATATATATAATTGCTGAGATTGTTTCCATGAATATATGTCTTAGTGCTCTGTATGTATATTATATCCCGGTGTATATGAATTTTATATGTTAGGTTATGACTAGAGTAAAAAAAATTGCATATACCTATGTTTGCATATACCTAAATTTGCATATACCAAGATATGTTTGCATATACCAAGATATATAAATCCCAGGAGAAAAAAGAAAGAAGAATTCTCGAAGAAAATTAACGAAATATTAAATTACTGGAATCGACGCTTGCTAGGTTTCTCTTGGCGAGGCCCGCTGGAGGTGCGACCAAACACGCCGCAGAAGCCGCAGCCAGCGAACTTGGGGGAAGACGAATCCGTCGTGCTCGGCGGCGACTTGTTCAACGAGAAAATCAATAAAGAAACCGCAAATCAGAAAATTCATGAAAGAGGAAATTAGCATAAAGAAGAAGAAGACATGCTTGAAAGAAACCTTACCTTTTTAACCACACCATTGACCTTTAAGCAATCTGCCTTCTGCGTTCTTCAAGCTCCAAATGTAAAAACCTTCCGACAACGATGAAAATGGAAGTCAAAGTTACAGTTCATAAATTTATAAACTGAAAACACAGTTCTTTTGGGTTGCTTTTCTTTGATCAATGCTTTTCATCGCAAAGAAAGTTCAACATTTGGGAAAAAAAACGACCAAATAGTGTCGATGGGATTTGGTCAATTTTTGTATTAAAAAAGGAAAAATTAAAACGTATTTATTAAAAAATCCATAAATGCCTCAAAATAGGAAATTTGGGGTGGAATATTATTGAATGAAGAGAGATAGTATGAAACATATTATTGAATGAAGAGAGATAGTATGAAGCAAACTTAATGAGGAGAGATGAAGCTAAGAAGGGTAAATTTGTCACAAAAAAATGGAAAATCTAAATTAGAAAAAATTTCCTATTTTGGACATTTTCGAAAAATGGGGTTCGAAGATGGTCATCTGACAAAATTTCTGTACTTTTTTACACAACCCTTCTATTTAGATACTATCTTAACTTTCTTTTTTATTAGTTCAATAACATTTCTTGGGGGGAGATTTCATTTCACCCATATAACTATTTGATTTTTTAAAATTAAATTTATAAACACTATTTTTACTTTCAAGTTTCTTTGTTTTGTTATCTATTTTCTTACTTGTTTTAAAAAAATCAAATCAAGTTTTGAAAACTAAAAAAAATGTTGTTTGATAACGATTTTGTTTTTTGTTTTTGAAAATTATGTTTGTTTTCTCTCATTTTTCTTACAGTGATTTTCATGTTTGCTCAGGATACATTTGAATTTCTAGCCAAATTCCAAAAAAAAACAAGTTTTTGAAATTTACTTTTTTTAGTTTTCAAAACTTCACTTAGTTTTTGAAAACATAGGAAGAAGATAATTAACAAACACAAAAAAACTTATAAAGTGAACGTAGTTTTTGTAAGCTTAATTTTCAAAAACCAAAAATCAAAAGGTTATCAAACGGGACCGTAATTTTCAAAAGCTTATTTTTGTTTTTGAAATTTGACCAGGAATAATTCAAATGTATCTTTGACAAAAACGAAAAACCATTGTAATTAAATTGGGGGAAAAGAAGCATAATTTTCAAAAACCAAAAACAAAAAATGAAATGGTTATGGAGTGGGGCCTTAATTTGTTTTTATTTTTTTAAATTTTTTTTTTTAAAAAAATATAACGTCTTAACCAATTAAATTATACTTAAAGTAACACAAATACTATTTTATTATTTTACCTTCCTTTTTAGTTCTCTTTCTCTTTTTTTTTTCCTAGAAAAATCTTGTCTAAATTATTTATAACACATTGATTTCAATTATAATTAGTCTATCTCAAAAGTTTTATTTTAATTTCTAAACTTTTAAATAATCTGAAAAGAATCCTTTGTTAGTTGATGAGCTTACCATCATTGACATTTTTTTCATAATAACAAAATTTTCATGATCATAAGCAAGGTGAGTTGTTTTTCTTTAAAAATTTTCAAACTTTAGCCATAATTTGTTTTAGGGAAAAATACACTTTTGGTCCATGAGGTTTGGGTTAAGTTACACTTTGGTCCCTGAGTTTTCAAACTCAACAGAATTTCCCCTGAGGTTTGAGATAAGGAGCAATTTGGTCCCTGCCGTCCAGTTTGCCGTCCAGTTTGCCGTTAAATACTAACGGACTGCTAACGTGGCACTATTATTTTAATTAAAAAATTATTTTTTAATTTTTTAAATAAAAATATATTAAAATAATAAAAATATTATTATTTTATTAATTCTTTTAATTCTTTTTCTCTCTTTCTTCGCCATCTCTTCTTCGGGCAATTGGGACTTATGGGTCCATTTCATTGTTCATTTGTAAAAATGGGCCCAATTTTAAAATTCTTTTATTTGGGGACCCTTTGCTGACTTTAATGATGTCAGCAAAGGTGTAAATGACCATTATAGTCTCTCTTCAATTTTCAAAATAGGAAATTAATTTCCTAGACCAACCACATTAATTTCCCACCAATTTTCCATAGTTCTCAATGAACAAGGAATTTGTAATGACAAAAACATTCTCATTCCTCATTCTTATTCTTTTTTGTCCTTTGGTCCCCACACAAAATTCTTTGGTCCCCACACGATTTTATCACGTTCATCACGTTTTGGATTGCTCAATCACACTCACAACACTTCCGACATTCGAGTTTTTGAAGGAGGTACGTGAATACTACACATTCAGGTTTTGACCGTTCAATTCTTTACGTTTAATAGTACGTTCGGGCTTTAGGAATAAATTTTTAGGCCGTCGCTGTCGAACTCTTTCAAATATTTTCTCTCAAGAATTAATTTTTGAAATTAATTAAAAAATTATATTATAAAGTTTCATAAACTTTATATTATAATGCATCAATATACATTATACGATTCTCCAAATAAATTGAACACTTTCAATTTACAATTTATACTTAATTGCCTCAAGTCTCTTTACGAGCTACCAGTGGGACATAATGGACCTACAGATCAGAAGCTCCAACGATACGAGACTAATTGGTCAAACTCATTAACCAAGTTTAGTCAACATTCGTTAACTGTGGGTCACTCCACTAAATACCCACAACTGCACTCTTCTCACTGTAGAATATTTCTGTGTCCACGGATATCGACCAAGCAGTAAGTCAATCTTTCACGTGTGTTTGTAACACCAACTGGGTCCAATTACCGTTTTACCCCTAGGTTACCTCTGGTTCCTTCTGATCCCTCTAATGAACAAGTTGTTTAGGGTCCAACCACTAAACAAGAGTTTCTCTCGGGCTAGGAGAGGACGGCGCGCCTTTGTTCAAGCCCCGGAATCAGCCCTTAAGGGAACACACATCTACTTACCCCAATAGGGGAAGTAGTGAATTCCATCTTGTACTGTTATGTTTCCAGCCCCCGTTCGGTCTTACCCCTAAAATGGTAGGATTATTGAGTCGGCGAACTAGCCACTCTCACCCATACAAATCTAAGGACAATCCCTCCTGAAAGGGGTTCATAACAGACTCAGGATTGAGATTGAGTTACCTAGGTCATCTTATTGAAATAGAAACCTAAACTAGTTAACGGCGTTACATCTAGTGGTTACTATTTTGCGGTCCGGTCTTATGCAAACTCATTGCATAGGATACCCTCACTCGCATGTCTCCTACATGGATGCTTTGGATCGTTGCATCTGTATCGAATACAAGGTGGGCCTTATCACATAGTGTCACCAGGATAACGTACCCAGCCTTATCCCTATACTATAGACCTTTTAGGTTGTTACTTGGACACTGATCCCCGTATGTCCCCACATACTAGTCCAAGTTTCATTTAAACAATCTTGGATCTTAGTTTATTGGATTTAGGGTTTATTAATGCAAACTCGATTATTCAATAATCAAATTACTGAATTACTCAAATAACGCTTTATTGAGATCGATTAATTTGTTTCATTTACTATCTACGAGTTTTAGGGCATAAAACCCAACAAGAACCATACTCTCGAATTGGGCTGGAAAAACTTTAATCCCAATTCAAGAGTGGGGGCTTAATGTTGTGTGTAACTTTTGATCCAGTCAGAAGGACATGGAAGCCGGGACAACACCACACCGATCCACAAGCCCAACGGGCAGCCAAATACCGAGGGAAGAACGGGCCAAGGCCGAAAGGATCGGGCCTTGGCCCGATCCCATGCTCGGCCCACATATGTGGGTCGAACCGGTTCTCGCCCACTAGAGTCGTGTGCCCTGGTTTGACCCGTTTTCTGCTCCCGAACTGACCCAAGCGACCACGAGCAAGGAAAAAACTCTAACAGAGGACACAAGTATAAATTTCGCCCTGAGCACCTGGAAAGGGGTTCGGAAAATCAACTACGAGAACACTCTTTACTGTTTATCTGACTTAGGCATCGGAGTGCAGGTGGCTTACACCACACCGGTGTGCAGCGGTTCTGGCTGGTTTTGCAGGTCACGTCTCCCCCGTCCACAACAAATTCACTGGTGGTGTCACGTGAAGGTTAGGTGAGTTGTTTAGCAAGATTTTGGCATCAACACTATGTAATGGCACACAAAACACAACTTTGATAAAATTGGAATAATGTGAGAAACATCAAAATCAAGATTCTCACATTATATCTCATTATTAATTTTTGACACTAACAAATATTTTTCTTGCAAAAGAAATAAAAAAAATTAGTTCAATACTTATCTATTTATTTAGTTCACATTTTAATGTTTCTTTCCATCATCAATGTGGCTCTAATCTCCTTCATTTAAAATTTGAAATACAAAATCTTATAAGAATCTGGTTGTGTATATCCGCTAATTTTTAGCATTATTCTTTTTCATTCCAAAATTAGACTCAAAGTTTTAACTTGAATAAGAACAATACAAAAATTAATAATAATAATAATAATAATAATAAAAACAAAATAACATTTTAGTATCTGTGCTTTAAAACTTGTCTTATTTTATTTTATCATAAGTTTAAAGTTAACTTTTATCGAAATCAATTAAATAATAATAATAATTTTTATATAAGAAAAAACGCAATGTGAACATTTTTCTACAATTTATAGGATAGATGGAATGCTAATAAAGACTAATTTTTTTTAAAGAAAATTTAACAATAAACTCATTGTAGGGAGAAATGTTAAGCATTAATTTATGGGAAAAATACACTTTTAGTCCCTGAGGTTTGAGTTAGGTTTCCTTTTGGTCCCTGAGTTTTCAAACTCAACAATTTGGCCTCTGAGGTTTGATTTTAGTTTCATTTTGGTCCTTCCATCCATTTTGCCGTTAAAAACTAACAGACCGATGACTATTTTTTATTTAAAAAATCATTTTTAAAAAATTTTAATTAAAAACATATTAAAATAATAAAAATATTATTATTTTTATTTCTTTGTATTCCTTCTCTCTTCCTCCATCTTCTTCCTCTTTCTTCTTCTTCTACTGCTTTTTCAACATACCTTCAGCCATGGCCGGCGACGACTTTTTTTTTTTCTTTTTTCTTTCTCTCATTCTTTTCTCCTTCTGTTTACCCTTCTTCTCCAGCTTTTTTTTTATAAAAAAATACGTTTAAGATCTCAACATAACAAAATCCCTAGTTTTCCCTTTCAACACTCCAAATTTCCTAAGAACTCCTTCTCTCTGAAATCTAGCCTTCTCCAACACTCTTTGAAACGCCAAATTCCCACATCCACGAACGCCTCCAGCCTCTCCAACTCCGGCCGCTCCACGAAAATCCTCTCCGCCACCAATTTCACCGTCGCCAACCCGATTCTTTCCCCCAAAGTTTCGACCCCAAAATGTACCCTAGCTCGCCCCTGCACCGGTCCATCGCCGCCGTATTCTCCGTCACCGAAATCGCCCCCACCGACTGGTAGTCGACGCAGATCGCTCAGAACTTGATGGCGCCTGATTTGTCCTTGTAGGCTCTCACGAGCAGAATCGAGTGACTTTCTCGCCTGATGCCCACTCCATGAAATCGTCGATGTCGGTGAGATCCAGTGGCTTTCTCGTCTGATGCCCACATTTTTTTGTTTGATTTCAGATTTGCTTGACAGAACCCTAGCGAAAAGGAAGTAGGAGTGAGTGCGAGAAATAAATTAGTCGCAGATGGCCAATATTGATATTGAGGGGATTCTTAAGGAACTTCCCAGTGATGGGCGTATCCCCAAAACGAAAATTGTTTGTACTTTGGGACCTACTTCCTGATCGGTGCCTATGATCGAGAAGCTTTTCAAGGCTGGCATGAATGTTTCTCGTTTCAATTTCTCTCATGGTACCCATGAGTATCATCAAGAGACCTTGAACAATCTCAGGACTGGCATGCAAAATACTCAAATCCTTTGCGCCGTCATGCTCGATACCAAGGTCTGTTACTCTCCCCTGTTATAATGTTGGCTTGAAACTGATGAGTCATGCAATGATTCAAGTGTTTATCATTTGTTCTGGCTTGGGTGATCTGAAAATGGATGGACGAAGGATCTGGTTAATGAACTTACTTCAATTCATTATGATGCCTCAGATTGATTTTAGGATATGAAGATGATGAGTAAGGAACTTCCCAGATTTTGGCTCCTTACAGAGAAGGAGAAGAGGGAGAGAGAGATAGTGAAAAAAAAAAAAAAAAAGTCGCCACCTCCCGCCGCCCATGGAGGGAAGGTCTTGATTGTTGAAGAAGAAGAAATAGTAGACGAAGGAGGAAGAAGAAGGTGGGAGAGAGAAGAATAAAAAGAAATAAATTAATATTTTTATTATTTTAATATATTTTTATTTTAAAAAATTAAAAATTAATTTTTTTAATTGAAATAATAGGGTCATGTCAGCAGTCGGTTAGATTTAACGGCAAAATGGATGGCAGGGACCAAATTGCTCCTTATCTCAAACCTTAGGGACTAAATTGTTGAGTTTGACAACTCATGGACCAAAATGAAACCTAACTCAAACCTCAGGGACTAAAAGTGTATTTTTCCCTTAATTTATTGAGAGTAGAAGGACTAAAATTGGACATTTGTAAATATAGGGACTAAAAGGAAATAAAACTGGAAATATAGGGATCAAAGTGATATTTTAACCATCATCTAAAATATATTTTCCTTATCTTGAAATTATAAAATTTTATATATATTCTACTATTGTTAATTAAATATAGATTAATGAAGAAATAAATTACGAGAAAATGGAGAGAATAATGGTGGGACCCATCAAAATTATGAAGAAAAATGGAGAGAGAAAAAGTGAGACCCACCAAAATTAAGAGCACGCCCTAGATTAGTAACTCTAAAAAAAAGTTTCTAAAAAAAGTGGTTTTATTTAAAAAGTATCATTTTCTAAGTTATTCCAAATGCATACCAATTTTTTAAAAGAAAAAAAAACACACTAAATTACAATTTCAATATGTTTCTTTGTGAAAAAATTTCCATATAGTTTATGGATTAAAAAACAAGTTTAGGGGTCATTTGGGGCGCAAAGTTGGTTATAATAGTCAGTGGTTATTATAGTCTGAGGGGTTATAATTCGTGGAGTTGAATAGTCTATGTTTGGAGTGCAAATTATTTTAGTATGGGATAAAATTATATGTGTTTGTGGTGCAGATTATTTTTGTCTGGGTGTAAGAAGTCTGTGTTTGGCCACGTTGGGATCTTCTTACATACTCCATTAAAATCTTGACAACTAAAGTTATTGGGAAATATTGAAAATAGAAATTAAAGATGGATTCAGTCAACTAAGTGCAAGTATACACTATCACATGTAGTAATAAAAAAACTCAGGAAATATTTCAAAGGTATCGATCCCACAGAGACTAAAGATAAACACAAATTTGAAGAAGAAACTGCTCTTAAATTGCTTAATAAAGGTAACCAAAGAAAATAATTGATGTTGGTTTTGAAAAGTAAATAAACAAACAAGTAAAGAAATAACAATAATAATAAAGTGAGGTGTCCAATAAAGTTTCAACCCTAAGACAAATGACTCTAGTAATGGATCACTCAACCTAAGTCTAATTATGCAGTGGGTTAGGTTTAACTCCTATTTGGCCTTGCTCCTAAGCGAGTACCATTATGCACATTTTTGTGACTCGACTCCGACATAGATTATTCATGCATGCAACCTATAACCCTATAGTTGTTATTAGCGACCATCCCCTATAACACTGAATACACTTTCTCGAGCCCTTTCTCCTATATCACCTTTATGAGAACCGATATTGTTTGACCCTTTCAGTATCAAACTCACATAGCATGCAAAGTCTAAGTGATCAAGTTAAATTCAACAATATTAGAATGATAATCAATAAAGGATGACATGCAATAAATAGAACTTAGGCAAATAAGCAACTTTCAAGTCATTTAAACCATAAGGGAATTCACTATATCGAACCCCTCAATGGAATTTAGCTACGCATGATGAAATATAATGCACATGAATAATTTTCCATTGAAATAATGAATAAAGCATATAAAAATAATGAAAAGAAACAAGTGCTGGAAAATAAAGTGCAGTAGCTAAAACTAGGGTTTTTCACTTTTATCCAATCCTTCTAGAGTTCTCACGACACTCTACTCTCCTTTAAAAGGTGGAAATAGGGTGAAATCTCTACAAACACTCGAGTTTGATGTCTAACTAAGGGTTAGAATTTAGTCTTCTAGCAAGGACCTCAGGCATCCCTACTCATGGGCGTCTACTAGGGTTCTGTCACCACCCTCTTCTTCCCAATGAGTTCTACTTCAATTTGCCTTCGAGTCGTGGTCTTTTATAGCATGGGGAGTGGTTGAGGAGTCACGAAAATGGTGCTAGCAGGTGGCCCAGTCAGTTTTGGAGTCAAAACAGCCGGTTAGGTGCTCAAAACGCTCGTTCAAAATGACCCGCGACGGACTCGGAACTGTCTGCCTCTTCCCATAATTGCGGTCGCATTTCATTTTAGCCTTGCCAGAAATGCAGTCGCATTTCTAGGAATTTTTCCAAATTCCTCTGTTTTTTGCAAAACACCAAAACCAAGTCAAATTCACACCAAAATAAGTTCTTTTAAGAACAAATATGCATAATTTAACACACATGACTTTCAACTTCCTAACTTATCAACTTTAGTACTTTTTAAGCTCGAGAATAGTGTTTTTGATCTAAAACATACAAGTTCGACAAGGAAATGAGCTAAATATAAGGACAAAATAGGTATATTTTTTGCCCTTATCAACGAACTACCCAATGTGCCTAGAAAGCTGAAGTCAAATCCTGACAAAAGAGACAAAAGCCAGTATTGTCTCTTCCATCGAGATCATGAACATTCAACTTGGAACTACATTCAGCTGAAGGACGAAATTGAAGCACTGATTCAGAACGGGTAACTGAAGGAGTTCACCACTAAGTCCGAGGTCGACCAGAGATGGCCGAGGCCGACTAGAGATGACCCAGGAAAAGACGATGGTGGACCCCCTCCCGAAATCCATTGAGGATCGGGACAAACCCTCCTATGGTCGAGGCCGAGGCCGAACCCGACATACTTCATGCTAGGGTCGAGGGCAACATTCTTGAAAACACATTAAGTCTGAGCTTAGGAAGTTCTAGGTTTCTTTTATTTACTGCTCATTTATCATGTAATCAGAGCAGTGTTTGCTCATTTTACTTTCGGTAGATAGGCATAGAGGTTTTGTTTCTTGTTTTACCATTCCAAAATTGAATGTAAACATTATTATTAATGTTAGGACCTATATGTTCTCCTTTCAAGGCTCAGAGTGTGTTTCAAGGAATGTATCAAGACAACATGCGAGCATAAGCCCTCAGCTTAGTGCCCACACCTATATGCGAGCCTAAGCTCTTCAGCTTTGAGTCCACGCTTACATGCGAGCCTAAGTCTTCAAGCTTAGAGCCCACGCCAACATGCGAGCCTAAGCTTTTCAGCTTAGTGCCCATGCCAACATGCGAGGCTAAGCTTTTCAGCTTAGTGCCCATGCCTACATTCGAGCCTAAGCTTTTCAGCTTAGTGCCCATGCCTACATGCGAGCTTAAGCCTTCAGCTTAGTGTCCACGCTGACATGGAGGTCGACCCTCAACTCTAAAATGATGTACGGATGAAGGGGGCTTCAAAACAGATGACGATGGGAGATCCAAAAGAAAAATGCCATGCTCGGCCTCATCCCAAGGCCAAAGCCGAGGCTAGGCCGGGGTCGAGGCCCTCCAGCCATTTATGTAATCTTTCACCTTTCTCATTTCCATTTCACATAACCCCTATTCAGGGAGCTTCTACTTTGTCTATTTCTATCCTATCTTGCAGGATGACAATAAATCTGCACATAGGTCAGCTCAGGGAAAAGATAATTACTCTTAAATTTGGCTTAAGGAACTCAACCTATAGCAATAAGTCACACCTGAATCCCAATTCAAGAGTGGGGGCTTAATGTTGTGGGTGATTTTGGTGCACTCCAGAATTCAAGGACTAAGCAGGACAACGCAACACCAACATGAAAGCTTGACTGCGTAGCGGACCCCGGAAGAGAGAGAGCCAAAGGAATTGGACCGTCTCAGCCCAATCCCATGCTCAGCCTCAGCCAAACCACTTGACCCACTAGTGTGGGTCGAGTTCCCTCCCCTCCGTTCGGTCCTTGGTGCCTCTGGTCGCCCCGGTTCCACCTGGTTCAATCCTAATCGCCTCTGAACGCCTAAAATCCCTAGAGTAGGAACATGTATTTAAACTCTTATTTGTCACTGAAGAAAGGATCTCGAAACTCATTCTCTGAACCGTACTCCTTCTCTTGCTCTCTTGCTCTCTTCCTTCAGCTTTCTGACTTAAGCATCGGAGGCGGTGTGGCAAGCACCACACCGGTGTGCAGGTTTTACTGTCTTGCAAGCCACGTTTTCCCCCTCTTCAAACAAATTCACTGTTGGTGTCACGTGAAGGTCAGGTGAGTTCCTCCTATCCAAATTTGACCATCAACAATTCATTTGAAAAAAAAATTAATTCCAATTTGAATCAAATTTGTTTGAATTTGAAATTAAATATGAGTTCTATTTTGAATTAAATTTGTTCGAATTTAAAATTAGATCTAAATTCCATTTTAGAGGAATATTTTGGTCTAAAAATATTTTGAAAAAAATCCTTGCTTTTAGTATAGTAGAGATATAGATAAAGATAAAGATGTTAGGTGATCACTTTTTTTTTCAAGAAAATAAAAATTTTCATCAAAACATGTTATTAAATCTCCATTTTATATTCCTATCAATATTTCTATAAGTTACATTATTAAAAATGCCCCTCAACTATAGGATTGGTTTTAATTTATATCTCAAACTTTGAAAAAAAATTCATTTTAATCATTGAAGTTTGTGTCATAATGCTTTTGCCGTTAAATTTATGAATTGAAAATGACGTTAACGCAATGTGGAGTGAAGCTGAGAAAAGAGGAGGCTTCAGATGGATTGTTCGTAACTTTGGGGATCTTCCATTTGTCTTGGTTACCAATTGTTCAGTTGAAGTTGGCTAATAAAACCGTTGAAATGCAAAGCAATTCTCGTTGGGTTGAACTCTCTACGCAAGAATTATGAGGTACTCCTCTTCTCCAGATTTTTTTTTCCATTCTTCTTTTTGACATGTGGGGTGAGAGATTGGAAGGATCTCTCTCACGCACAATATTAGTGTAGCTTAAAATTGAAAAAGTAACACAATTTGTTTTTCTTCTTTGGACAAGTGGTACTTCACCATTTCCATATTTTCAATTTTTCATTTTTTTTTAAATTTGGTTAAATTACATATTTAGTCCCTGAACTTTCAGGATTATGTCAATTTAGTCCCTGAATTTTAAAAAGTTTCAAATAGGTCTTCGAACTTTCAATTTTGTTTCCAATAGGTCCCTAAACTTTAAAAAGTATTCAATAGGTCCCTCAACTTTTAATTTTGTGTCTAATAAGTCATTGACCTATTCAACATTTTTTAAAATTCACAAGGCTACTAGATACAAAATTGGAAGATTAGAGTCTCAATAGGCATAAAATTCAATTTTATATATCGTAGATTGGTTAATTTTTAATAATATCAAATATATCATAGACCTATTAGACACAAAATTGAAAGTTCATGGACCTATTAGAAACTTTTTAAAGTTTAGAGACCTAATTGATACAACCCTGAAAGTTCAAGGACTAAACTTGTAATAAAACCTTAAAATTTCTATTTAACTTCAAGCTTTCTCCTCCATCAAAATATTTAAAAAATCATACTAATGTATCAAATGCATATCCAAATGTTTTTCTTCTTTTTTTTTTCGGGCAACAAGAAAAGTGGCTAAAAATAAATAGTTGGCTTGAAGAATGGCTACACAAGTTTAGAAATTAAATAGATGGCTAAACGATTTTATGATTAATAAATCCTTATTTGCAGAAGACAAAAATGCCCCCCAACAAACTGTCTAAGATGTTCCTAACGTATAAAATTAAAATCAGAGTTTATGAGAGGAAAAATACACCCCTAAAAAAGTTTAGAGAGATTATAGGAAGCTTGAAATTCAAAAATCCAACGAACCAACCTAATTTGAAAATCTAGATGTAGCATATTGTTACTACTGATTTTATGACAGAGAAAATACACCCTAAAAATACTGGAGAAAATCTAGGAAGAGCGAGAGATTTAAATATGCAACAAACAAACAACCTAATTTGAATCCTACGGTAAATGTAACATCTTTCTACTATTGAAGAACTGTTTTCTTGAAAATCCTATGTAGATGACCCAATTATTTACAAATAAAAAATAAAAAAATGAAAAATAAACACCTCCAGTTGCATGCCCATGAATAAAAATTGATCTTTGTTAGGGAAAAAATGCAAACTTAAACCCCTCCAGCCGAACAAATCACCCCACACACACGTTAATACCCAATTGGTAAAAACTAAAAAAAAATAATTAAAACTTACCTGCTGCATTCCCACCTCCATGCATTTTCTCCCCAAAACCCCTTGTGTTTCCTCTTCATTCATCTCCGTTTTGAACTCCACCCTAAAAATGTTGAAGCTTCTACTCGACGACAACTGTCACCAAAATTTCGAAGTTGAGGGACTGAAGATATGTAAATAATGGCTGGATTTTCCTTTTATTTGCAACTACTTTATAGACAATCCCTTGATTTTAGGGTTTTTTTTTTTTTTTTACAATACGCGATTATCCTGCTTGATTGTAACAACATTTTTTTTTCCAAAACCGCAAGTCATGACAAAAGATAAACATATTGTTTATTATTGTGCAAATCCCCCAAGGTGCATGAAAAAACAAGAAAAAAGACAAACAGACGAAGAAGGATATAATTGATGAAGTAGACCTCGTCAAAGCGGTATGTATTGATATATACATATATTATTTACATCGTTTATGAATTGCTTGTGTGTACTGGAGTGTAAAATTGAGATGTATGAATCTAGATATGAATCTGTACTGTGTATCAAAGGGTGAAAGTGTGCTGGAATGTCTGTTGAATGACACTCTGTTGTCTGTCTGTACAATTATATACATGCGTATTACACATGCCAGTATATCAGTTGTAGGCAAAGTAAAAGAGCAGTATGTACTAATATATACATATATTATTTGCACTGTTTATGACATGCTTGTGTGTACTGAAGACTAAAACTGATATGTATGTATCTAGATATGCATGTATCGAAGGGTGAAAATGTACTGGACTCTACTGTTTGTCTGTACTATTATGTACATGCGTATTACCCATGCCAATATATGCGTATTACCCCCACACAATGTTTGTACATGCTTATTACATGCTTGCTTCTGAGTTATGTGAGCACTACAGTATATACACATGTGATAACGTCTTTTCTATTTATTTATTTTTGTTTTTTTTAACTAGGCTCTATTGTCTGCCTGTATGTACTACTACATATGTCTCCGGGGATTTGCACAATAATAAACAATCAAATTATAATAGCATGGTCATCGGGGGTGGATGTAGTTAAGTTTTTTTTTACTTTTTTTTTTCAAATTTTGGCTTCTTTTTACTTTGTCCTTCTTCCTCACTATCTGGAGTCTAACCTTGAGATGTATATATCTGGATATGACTCTATACTGTATATATCTGAAATGCCTATTGAAAGACACTCTGTTGTCTGTCTGTACTATTATATACATTCATAATACCCCCAGTATATGAGTTGTGTGCCTCCCCCCACAATGTATGAGTTATTTGCACACTTTATGATCTGCTTGTGTGTACTGGAATCTAAAATTGAGATGTATATATCTGGATATGACTCTATACTGTATATATCTGGAATGCCTATTAAATTGAAACCAACTTCTAATTACAAACTTACAACCAGAATTTTGATTGTGATATGCAACAAATAAAAAGAAAAATCTATAACGTTTAAATGAAGGGCAGAAATTGCAGGATTAAATATTTTTTGACCATTGGTAAGGGTGAAAACTAAGCCTAAAAAATAGGTACATCTTTGGGAAAAATACACTTTTAGTCCCTGAGGTTTGGGTTAGGTTTCATTTTGGTCCCTGAGTTTTTAAACTCAACAATTTAGTCCCTGAGGTTTGGTTTTAGTTTCATTTCGGTCCCTCCATCCAATTTTCCGTTAATAATTAACGGATTGCTGACGTGGTGATATTTTTTTATTATAAAAAATTATTTTTTAATTTTTAAAAATAAAATATAATTAAAAAATATTAAAATCATTAAAATATATTATTTTTTTATTCTTTCTTTCTCTCATCTTCTTCTTTCATCTTCTTCACCTTCACCCTCAAGTTCGTCTTCTTCACCTTCACCAACTGCCTTCGCCGGAGTCGCCGGAGCCGCCACCACCAGACGCCGGACGCCGGACGCCGCCGCCGTTACTATTTTTCTCTATTTTTTCCCTTTTTCCTCTCCTTTCTTCTTTTCTTCTCTCTTCATCTCTTCATTTTCTTCTCATCTCTTCATTTTCTTCTCTTCTCTCCCTCGTCTCTCTTTCCGCCGGCCACGAAACCCACGCGCAACCCGCTTTTCTTTGTTCTCCTTTGCGCCGACGAGCAGATCCACGTCCTCTCTCTCCCTCGTCTCTCTTTCCACCGACCACGAAACCCACGCGCAGCCCCCTTTTCTCTGTTCTCCTTTGTGCCAACGAGCAGACCCACGAGTGTTCAACCATTTTGTTTCAGATCTGAAACGCCCAGATCTGAAAAAGAAAATAATTTTTTGAAGACAACGCAGCAGCCACGAACTCGAGCAGTAGGGTCGTCCATGGGCTAAAACCCTGATAGCGAGCATAGTTAGCTACTTTTACTTATTTAATTTAGCTAGTCTTTTATGATTTTTGGGCCATTTTATTGTGCTTTATTGTTTATTTTGTAGGAAAGCGATGATTAGAGCTAAAACGTGGAATTGGAGTTGATCGGGTGTTCGGGACGTGAAAATATGCCAAAGAACCGGAAAGTTCAAGCAACAAGGAGCCAAAAGAGGGCATTCTGCCCATCAGCGTCGAGACGCCACTCTTGGAGGGTCTCGACGCTGGTTTTCCTTAATTAGAAGAGGCGGCAGCGTCACAGCGTCGAGACGCTGTGACAATAGCGTCTCGACGCTACCGTTATTTCCATTCCAGACGCGCGTGTTTTAGAGACAGCATCGAGACGCTGTCTGGATAGCGTCTCGACGCTACGACGAAAAATCAGAATAAAAGCTTTCTTTCGGCTAGGTTTTTGGGGGAACTCTTTTGGATACTTTTGGGGCCGTAAAACAGAGGAGCAAACAGAGGATGGAGGCTGAACAAGAGGGAGAAAAGCGGAAATCAACCCATTGTTCGTGGGGATCGTGACGGGGACGTTCGGTCTCGGCCTACATTGAGTTTTCTTTTCCCTTTCCTTTTCTTAGCTAGATTTTATGGCTTTATTATGTTTAGTTGAGCTTGTAATACAAATCATGAGTAGCTAACCTTGTAGCTTAGGGATTGATGTAGTTGATTGAGTTTATGGATTGATTTATAGTTTAAGTTGTGCAATGTTTATTATGTTTGTAATCTTGATTTAATGCTTTCAATTAATTGGCCATTAGTTGGATGATTTATGTTTTGAATCTAGCTCGGGAGAGGGGATTTGATATAGACATACTCAAGATTGCATGACTAAAGTTTATTTTCTAATTCGTGACGGTTTTAGATTAACTTTAGAATTGGTCAAAAGATCTCATTGCCTTGCATATTAATAAACTTAGATAGGGATATCAAGTTGGTTAATTTGCATGAGAATCAATTATACTCGGGAGAGGTAGTTGTGATTAAAGGGTCTTTGGCTCATAATTTCATTGTGCATAATAACTTACTCCTTAGAATCAATCCTAGACTAAATCGGCGAAATCAATTCCCTAAGTGTTTTTCCAATTGAATTTCCACTTTTTACTTGCTTTGATTTAGTTTTCATTTCATTCACTCACTACTTTTTGATCCCTAAATAAAATTGAGCAAGATAATTCACAATACTTGATTTGCTTAAAAATCCAATCCAGAGAACGACACTCGTTTATACGAACACTTTTATTATTACTTGACCCGTGCGCTTGCGGTAAGGAAAATTCCACATCAAACCCACGAGCAACAGTGTTTTCAGACCTGAACGAAGCCAAATCTGGAACGAAATTTGAGAAGCGCGGCTGTCGGATCTGAATCGCGAGGACGGAGCGGCAGCGGCGAAGGGACAGAGTGGTTGTTCCAGATCTGAAAAGTTCTTCAATCCAAGACCAGTAAACTTCTGAACAGGCTTATCAAAATACCCAGTATTGTTGTTGGGTCTCTCCAAGTTAGAAGACTTTAGGGATTGTGAATAAATAAAAGAATCTACTGAACTCTAATCAATATTAGAAGGTTTAATGTCACTTGAAATATTAATCTTTTCCTTAGAAATCTCACAACTGGTTGCTATTTTTTTCGTATCTTGCATCTTTAGGCTCAATTGCTTCTCTAAACTCATTTTTTTAAAAATAGAAAACATAAAGAAAGGAAGGAAGAATGAATAAGAAGAAAAGAAGAAAAAGAAAAAGAAGAAAAAAAAAAAAGGTTCGCCGCCGGCATGTGGGTTGAAGAAGAAGAGGTAGGTTGAAGAAAAGAAGAAAGAAGAGAAGAAGGAGAGAGAAAGAAATAAAAATGAAAAAATAATAATATTATATTATTTTAATATATTTTAAATTTAAAAAATTAAAAAATAATTTTTTAGAATAAAAAAATATCGGCACGTCAGCAATCCGTTAATTATTAACGGAAAATTGGATGGAGGGACCAAAATGAAACTAAAACCAAACCTCAGGGACTAAATTGTTGAGTTCGAAAACTCAGGGACCAAAATGAAACCTAACCCAAACCTCAGGGACTAAAAGTGTATTTTTCCCTACATCTTTTAATACTGTTGGAAATATACCACCAACTGAACTCCCTGTAAATCATGATTCATCCACCCCCGAAAAATGGGGAAAAAATCGATTTCAGCCGTTAACGACGTCTGTCTATAGACGTATATACCAGGGGTATAAATGGCAAGAAAACTCTGGAAAACAGTTCCTAGAAACGCGGTAGCCAGCCCTGCAAATAGTAAACTCCCGTAGCCAAAAATCAAGATAGGGTTTTTTTTCTAGTCATTTGCTACAATTTCCTTTTTTTTTTAATAAGAGGAAAGCTTCATTAAACAAAATAAGGTCCAATACAACTACCCTCAATTAAGAGAGGGATTAAGAAAGGGAAATTGTGGTAGATGGCTAGAAAAAATACCCCCTCTTGTTTTTTTGGCTAAGGAAGTTCAATAATTGCATGCATGACTACCGCCTTTTTAGGAACTGCTTTCCAGATTTTTTTCCCAATTTTACCCCTGGTATATACGTTTATACACAAACGCCGTTAACAGCTGCAAACAAAATTTCCCCCATTTTTCGGGTGGATGCACCCTGATTTACAGGGATTTCAGGTTTTGATATCTCTCCCACGGTCAAACAAGATTTTCCTGTATTTTAGTCTTATTCTATCTCTCCAACCGTAAAAAAAATATTTCATTTTTTAAGTTCCATTAATCTTCCGATATTTTCCCCTCATTTAAATATCATAGCTTAATTTATTCATTTTTTTGCATATCACGATCAAAATAGTGGTTGTAAGTTTGTAATTAAAAACTTTTCTCACTCACACATGATGTCGATTCTCTCCCAATATCTGGTGGATGTTTTCCATGATCTCTGTCTTGCAGTAGAGGTTAATTTTGAGCACTTGGCTCCATTTTGATAGTGGCATGAAGTAATCATTGTCCTGTATCAAGATTCACGTTACAAAAGAACAACACTAAGACACGTATGTAGTAGTACAGACAGCCAGGCAATAGAGCCTCATTCAAAAAAAAAAAAAAACCAAAAATACGCTATCACATGTATATACACTGCAGTGCACACAAAACTCATAAGCAGGCATGCAATAAGCATCGTTTTTATATATAAACATTCAAGATAGACGTCTGTATATACATTATGAGGGGTGAGGGGGGGGGGGAGCACAACTTATATACTGGCATGACTAATATGCATGCACATAATAGTATAGACAAACAACAGAGTGTCATTCAATAGGCGTCTATCTTGGACACGTTATCACATGTATATACACTATTGTGCACACAGAATTCATAAGCAGACATGTAATAAACATCGTTCTTATATATAAACATTCAAGATAGACGTCTATATATACATTGTGGTGGTGTGGTGGGGGGGGGGGTGGGGCACACAACTTATATACTGGCATGGCTAATATGCATGTATATAATAGTACAGACAGACAACAGATTGTCATTCAATAGGAATTCCAGCACACTTTCACCCTCCAATACATAGGACAGAGTTATATCCAGATACATACATCTCAATTTTAGGCTCTAATACACACAAGCAGGTCATAAACGGTGTAAATAATATATGTATATATATCAGTACACACCGCTCTGACGGGGTCAACTTCTTCAACTACATCTTTCTTAACCCGTTTGTTCTGTTTTTTGTTTTTCCTTGCAGGGTCCTTCTTAACAGCATCCTGAGGGATTTTCACAATAAAAAACAATCATATTATAATAACATATCACAAGGAGGTGGATGTAGTTGACCTTTTTCACACAAATCACGAAATATTGCAAAAAAAAAATCCCTAAAATCTAGGGATTGTCTATAAAGTAGGGGAGAGACACACAACTTATATACTAGCATGGCTAATATGCATGTATATAATAGTACAGACAAACAACAGAGTGTCATTCAATAGGCATTCCAACACACTTTCACCCTTCAATACACAGGACAAAGTTATATCCATATACATATATCTCAATTTTAGGCTCCAGTATACACAAGCAGGTCATAAACGGTGTAAATAATATATGTATATATCAGTACATACCGCTCTGACGGGGTCAACTTCTTCAACTACATCTTTCTTAATCCGTTTGTTCTTTTTTTTTTCCTTGCACGGTCCTGGGGGATGTAGCTGGCCTTTTTCACATAAATCACGAAATATTGCCAAAAAAAAAAAAAAAAAAAACCGATCCCTAAAATCTGAAGGTGTACATATTACACATGCGGAAGCAATTGAAGATCGAAAGCACTTAAGACATTCAATTTTACTCTTAAAGCATGCATGTTCTAGAAAAGACAGAATAGAGAGTTTAGAAAACACCAACCTTTGTAGCTCACTTATGTTGAACTCCTTGTGGTGTTTGCCTCTCCTATGCTCCTTGGACAACCTCTAGAGTCTTCCCTACTATACTCCGGGCCAAGAACGACTTGTGGGAGTCTATAGAGATAGGGAATGGGAAGGGAATGCTTGAAGCATCAAGCAATGGAGAAGAATGAGAGATGAGAGAACTTTGAGTCCAAATTCCAGCAGCATAACATTAAGGAAAATGGCTCTCTTCACTTTGAATTTGATTCAAGCTCCTTTTAAAGACATTCTCCATGCAAAGCCAAGCCTCAAGACACAAGACACATGGTGTATTTGCAAGTTCAAGTGGATTCTAGGTGTACATCTCACAAGACATGCAACAATGCATGAGTGAGTTGTCTTTCCACTTTGAATGTTCATGCATAAGTGGATTTCCAACTAAATCCACCAAATACAAATTGAAATCTAATTTCAAGCTTGCAATTTAATGTTCATTTCAATTCCAAATTGAATTTAACATTAGGTAATTGATTTTGAGGCATTACAAAATGATTTCTTATGATTAATCCAATTAATCATTCTAATCTTGTGCAATAAATCATATATGATTCCTAATACATATATATGGTATTCAAAACACTTTTAAATACTTCATCTCTCATTTTCTAATTTAATTCATAATTAAATTATTGTGTCAAACACAATTTATGATAATACCCTTTTTTTCCCGATTTTGAACGATTCAAAGCTTCCTATCTTTTGTTCTAGGCTTAATTCCGATATGAGCTAGTAGGGGGACCTAATGGACCTATAGATCATGGGCTCCAACGATTCGAGGCTAACCGACTAATCTCATTGCCAAGCTAGCCAACATTCGTTAACTATCGGGACACTCCACTATAGCCCGATAGTTGCACTCCCCTCACTATAGATATATTTCCGTCCACTTGATTTAACCATGATTAGTAAGTCGATCCTTCACAGGTTGTTCGTAGCTATAGCTAGGTCAATAAGCCGTTTTACCCCTATAGTACTTCTAGTTCCTTAAGTCCCACTGATCCTCTAATAAACAATTGGTTTATGGTCCAACCAATAAACCGAGTCCCTCTCGGGCCAATGAGAGGGCGGGATCCCTTTGTTCAAGCCCCGGAGTCAGCACTTAAGGGAACAACCTCTCTACTATCCCTAATTCGGGTAGGAGTGAATTCCTTCTTGCACGACTATGTCCCCAGCTATCTACCCGTTCCTATCCCTGAAATGGGAGGCTTATTGAGTCGGCGATACTGAGCCACTCTCACCTATGCAAATCTAAGGATAAGCCCGAATAAACAGGAGTTCATAGATAGCTCAGGATTAAGATCGAGTTACTAGGTCATCATATGAAATAGTCAGTCTCATCAGTAAACGGTGTTATAAAGCGAGAGCGACTTATTTCTCGGTCCTGGTATTATGCAAACTCATTGCATAGGACGCCCCCACTCGCATGTCTCTACATGGACGATTTAGGATCACATCGTCTATACCATCTATAAAGCGGGCCGCGTCTCATAGTGTCCCCAGAATAAGGTATCCAGTCCTATCCCTATACTATAGACTGTTTTGGCTATTACTCGAGCTTGATCCACTTTTATGTCTCTACATAAAGCTCAAGTGTTCATCCTATAGCCATGGATCTTAGTTTATTGGATTTGGGTAATTATATGTGCAATTTACTTTATTCAATAATAACTTTACTGAATTAGTCTCGATAACGCCTTTATCGAATAAGTATATAATTCGTTTAACATTCACTATCTACGAGTTTTAGGACACCAATCCCAACAAAATCAAGGGATTGTCTATAAAGTAGTTTCAAATAAAAGAAAAATCCAGCCGTTATTTATATACCTTCGATCTCTCATCTTCAAAAAATCTTTGCTGGCAGTCGTCGTCGAGAAGAAGCTTCAATGAGCGAGCGGTTTTCAAGCGGGAGGAGGAGAAGATTTTTTGGCCGATTGTCGAAGGGAGGCTCGTCGTCGATAGGGTGTAGGTAATGTGATACAACAGAGTGTGAAAGAATGCATTAAAGTACAATTCTCCTTTCTTCTTCCATTTTTCAGTTCCTTTTTGCAAGAATAGGAGATATTTTCTTTCTCAAGCTTTTAATTCTGTAGTTTTTGTGCTCTTAGTATAGCTAAAAATGTATTACTTCTTGTGTTCTTCCATTTAATGCGCTGAAATTTTTCTCCTAGAGGGGATTCATTTTTTTGCATTTTTTCTCCTAATAAAGGTATGAATTTGTGTGTTCGCCGCCTTGTGCCTTTTTCCCATAAAACAGTTCTAAGTAAGAAGATGGTAAATCTAGAGTTTCAAATTTTTGGTTGGCTTCTTGGATTTTTGAATTTCAAACTTCCTAGAATCTCTCTAACTTTGTTAGGGGTATTTTCTCTCTCATAAATTCTGATTTTAGTTTTTAACGTTAGGAAGTTTTTAACATTAGGAACACCTTAGACAATTGGTTAGGGGCATTTACGTCTTCTATAAATAGGAATTTATTAATCATCATTTAATTTATAAACTTGTGTAGTCATTTTTCAAGTCTACTAATTATTTTTAGTCACGTTTCTTGTTGCCCCATTAAAAAATTAGGAATGTTAGAGGCCCAAAACAAACACTCAAATTCCCGTGAAGAGGAATTGTCCCGGCTAACCAAAAACAGAAAAGAAGGAGAACACACGAGCTTAGCTGCACAGTGGGCGACTGTATTGAGGTTTCTTCTACAATGGCTGAATGAAATCGAAGCTAAGCGAGATGAGGACGAGAGAATGGAGTCGATCATGTTCTTCGTCTCCGTCAAATCTTCTGATGGGTTGTTTAGCACGTTGATCACTTGGAGAGAATTTGATTCAACTTCAAGAGCGATATCATCTCTGAGACAGGTATCTTCAATACTCTTTAATCCCTCCCAAATTGTTTTGGTCTCCAACGATTTGATGGACCAATTTTTCTGGATTTTGCATATTCCGATACAGATGAAGGAGTCATTCGAGTCACGAACTATCCAATTGATTCCTTTCAATTTTTCTTTTTCGTTCCAGGCTACGTCAGAATTCATCTTCCAATGGGTCGGCTTCAGGGGATCCATGATTCTTGACTCGCTTGAATCCTCGACCTGGGTGCTTGCTTTATTTTGAGGTAAGCTTCTTCCCTCTCTGCAAGACTCTTTTCAATTGAGCTGAGGATGGAAATCTGCCTGATTGTAAGTATTGGTTGCTGCTGCCTTATCCACACTTCCTCCAAATGCTAGAAGATAAAAAGGTGGGTCTTACAAATGAGTACCTCTTTTTGAGAATTTGGTCCTGGAAGTTAAATTAAGAAGTGAATTTCAGTTCAACTTCACTTTGATTTCTTTTTCCAGAGTCCAAGAAATTGCAGGTGTACTTTGTCTACAATTTCCTTGAAATAATCTTCGTCACTATTGTTGCCGTTGCGTTGACCGAGCCACGTCGGTTTCCATATAATCCTCCATTTCTCCATAAAATATTAAATTTTGTACCTCCTTATCAAAGGTTTTAACCTTATTGTTATTATTTATTTTGAAGGAAAAAGTTTATGACCTTATTACGAGATTACCCTTCACTCCAATCCATACAAATGTATTTCAAAAAAAAAAAAAAAAAAATCCATACAAATATCCAATGTATCTACAGAATCGGTAAAAAGTTATTATTATTATTAAACTTATTTAATAAAAAAGGATTAAAATACAGGTTTAGTTCTTGAACTTCTACTGTTGTGTCAATTTAGTACTTTAAAAAGTTTCAAATAGGTTCTCGAACTTTCAATTTTGTTTTCAATAGGTCCTTGAACTTTGTATCAATTAAGTCTTTAAACTTTCACTTTTGTGTTCAATAGATCCCTCAGCTTTTAATTTTGTGTCTAATAAATCTTTGATCTATTCAAGATTTTTTAAAATTCACGTGTACTAGATACAAAATTGGAAGTTTAGAGTTTCAATAAGCATGATTCAATTTTATATATAGTAGCAAATGGGTTAATTTTTAAAAATATCAAATATATCAAAAACTTATTAGACACAAAATTGAAAGTTCAGAGACCTATTAAACATTTTTAAAGTTTCAGAGATCTATTAAAAATAAAATTGAAAGTTCAGGGACCTATTAGAAACTTATTAAAGTTCAGAGACGTATTAAAAACGTTTTAAAGTTTAGGGACTAAACTCGTAAAAAAAAAAAAAAAAAAAAAAAAAAAAAAAAAAAAAAAAAAAAAAAAAACTATCCATTTCCATTCTAAATCTAAACATTATATTACGTAGGTAGGCAGCAAATTATCCTAAAACAGATCACCGGCCAGCTTTATCCAACTTGCCCCCTAAAGCCTCCAAATCCGTCGACATTGGTTTAACGCATCAAAAACAAAACCACCAAAAGCAGAGGCGCGGGATTTTGGGAATTTCCTTCCACAAAAATCTGATGGGGTTCTTCTATTTCGCCATTAACGGCCAAAGATGCTCTCAAATCGTCCATTTCTTCGCCAGAATCCTGCTCCAATTGAAGCTTCTCGCCGCCCATTTGGGCCTCCTCAAGCCCACGCCGGACCTCGACGCCGACTCTCCCTTCGAGCGCCCCACCAGCTACGTCTTCATCACCCAAGGCCCCTGCCCCTCGCTCGTCACCGTTCCGGCCACCGATCTGCAGGCCGGGATCAAGAGCAGCCTTCCCATCGTTCAGTTTGGGGATTTTGTTGAAAGAAAGGGAATGGGATTTGGGGATAATGAAGAAGATGAAGAGAATCGGAGGTGTACGATCTGCTTGTGTGAAATCGAGACATCCGAGAAGATCAGAGAGCTCTCTAATTGCCGCCATGTCTTCCATCGGAAGTGTTTGGATACGTGGATTGATGAGTTTCAGATCACTTGCCCTATCTGTAGATCCATGCTCTTCCCCGCCGGTGAAGGCAATGGCTTTCCATCCATCCGGTGACCACCGTCAGATTTGGCCGCCGCCGCATTTCTCGCTGGAAACTCCGCCTCAATTCTCTTTCTCTCTCATGAAATTGTATTTTTACAAGCACAAGCGGAGCACGACTGTACGAGTGCTTTTTCTTTTTTCTTTCTTTTTCTTTTCGGGATAATTATTAGGTGTTTTCGGTCCATCTTCAAAACTGTCGGATGTAAATCTTTAAATTTGTCTGCTCTAATAACCGTTGTATACACCATCGAGCTACTTTTGTCCTTTCTCTCTTACATTCAACCGTTCAAAATTACCGACCTCATTGTACCAGGAGCACCTAAAAGGGGAATGAAATGGATTTTTTTTTTAATGAAGAATACTTATTATTTATATTGTTATAGGCAATTTTGGACCACCCGACGCACAAGGAGCAGACAAGGACGTCCGGGCAAAAATAGGGCTGGGAGACCGACCCAGAGGAAGAACCGACCAAAGGGCCGGGCCAACTTGGCCCGACCCATATGGTCGGCCTCGGTCCAAGGCCGAGGCCGACCATTCGGCCCGCTTGCGTGGGCCGAGCTCGGTCACCTCCTCTCGGTCCCTGATGCTTCTAGCCGCCCCGGTTTCGCCTAGTTTGTCCCGAAACGCCTCCGAATTCCTAAAAACCCTAGGAGCACGAGCAGGTATTTATACCCCTCTTCGCCACTGAAGAAGGGGACCCAAACTCTATTCTCGACTCTCTTTCCCTTACTCTCTAGCTCTCCCTTCCGTTTTCTGACTTAAGCATCGGAGGCGGTGTGGCTAGCACCACACCGGTGTGCAGGTTTTTTCTTTTGCAGGCCACGTCTTCCCCCACTCTCAAACAAATTCACTGTCGATTATCACGTGAAGCGAAGATAATTTACCTAGCGAAATTTGATCATCAACATATATTATCTCAACATTTGTTACATTTTGCTTTTATTTTGTTTATATTTTAACAATTTCTATATATGATATAATGAGAATGTCAATTCATCTTTCTATGTGGATGTTGAATCCATAGACATGTGGAATGTCAATGGATTTGTGTCAACTATTTTTCTTTTTTGAATTTAAAAGGTCTTATTTTATTTTATTTATTTTTCTTTTTTGAATTTAAAAGGTCTTATTTTATTTTATTTATTTATTTTTTTGAGAAATAAAAGATCTTATTTTAGTCTATATATTTTAGTTAAAACTTGTCCATAGTAATTATTAGGCTAAATCTATAATTTATAATCTATATCTATCATCTATAATCTATCCTTGCAAAGCTTTTTTGGACAATTATATCCCTCATATAATTAGTATATTTACAAAATATACCATTGGCAATTAATTATAAATGGTAAATTAATTAATTAAGTATCATTTATAAATATCATCTTTATCTTATCTTACTATCTTAAAAAGTGGCTAGGAGGAGAATCATTTTGGACTATTTTGTCCTTTTTCCAAATTTTAAATTTACAAAGAATGCCATTAAGATTATAAAATTTTTATATTAAATTTAAATCATAAAATATAAAATAGAATTTAAAAAGCTATAATATCAGGACAAAAAAAAAAATGACAACATTGTCATTGATGTTTAAGATAATATAATACCTAATTGTCTTATTTAAAAAATGAAATTACTAAAAAAAATCTACTGACCCACCCGTAATTATTAATACTTTTTAAAATAAAAATTATTATATATTTTTTAGAATTTTTTATCACTTATTATTATTTTATTTAATTTAAAATATATATAATAAAACCAACATTTTTTTGAAAAAATAATAAAACCAACATTAATTGTTTAACTTCTTTTTACATTCTCACATCCATAAATAACCTACTTGTATAACTTTTTTTCTCTCTCATTCTTCTCATTGTTTCTCTCTCTAACTCTTGAGGAAGTATTATTTAATAATTAAAAAGTTTAAATGTGAACTGTTAGAACATGAAACATTAGAATATGAATATCTTGAATATGAAAAGTTTATCATTTATTTTATAAAGTAACTATAAAAATGTATCAATTTAATTATCTTTAAATTTTATGAATTTAGATTTAATTACAATGAATAATGAAAATTTAAAAGTTTTGTATTTTTTTTTTATCTTCTACCGCTATATAAATAACTCTCTCTTGCTTTTCTTTAATACACGAACATGAAAAGTTAAAATATTAAAACTTTTTTCAATTTATTCCTAAAAATGAATTATAAAATTTATGAATTTCTCCTTAATTATATAATTAAAATTTAAAAGTTTATCAAAATTTTAATAATTTTAAATTTCGTAAGTATATAAAAAATTCATATATTAGTTAATAAATCATTTATTCTATTGCAAATATAAATGAATTGTAGATCAGATATATGTTAATTTTTTTTTAAAAAAATAATATTAATATATAACAAAATGAAATGAATATATCAAGTCAAAATGCTCCTCTGAACTTAGGTCTTTTTTGCAAAAATATCCATATGTGTTTGAATTGAGAAAGAGGGTTTTTTTTAGACATTCTCCTTCTTCTTCATGCCCTTTGACTTATTTCCTAGCTTCATTGGGGTACAACGAGTTTTTTTTTTTATTTTTTTATTTTTTATTTATTTATTTATTTAATTAGACTTTTTTTTTTCACCTGCAATGCACATGGTTTCTAAAGAAGAAATAAATACACATTATTAATTAAAAAAAACGTATTAGTCAACGAGAACCCATAATAATGCATAAATTTATTATTATTATTATTATTTTAAACACATACTTGAATTATTTGCCAAATTTAAAAAACAAAAACAAGTTTTTGAAAACTATTTTTTTTAGTTTTTAAAACTTGACTTAGTTTTTGAAAACATGAGATGAGGGTAGATGACAAAACAAGTAAAATTTATGGGTGATAGTAATGTTTATAAACTTAATTTTCAAAAACTAAAAATCAAATGTTAAACGGTGCTAAAATTAATGATCTTTAAGTTCAAATTTTAGAAAGCTATTTTTAGAACTTGAAAGTAAATTAAAATACTTCATAAAATTAATCATTTAGTTGAATTTCAAATTTTAAAGATAAATATATTAAAATTTTGAATTTTCATTTATCTATATCTATATCTATATCTATATCTATTCTATACTATATTAAAAGGAGAAACTTTTGATTTCCTTTTTAGCCCATTTTTAATCTTCAAATTCCTCATTTGTCCTTCCTATTTAATTATTTAATATATAATTATTCAACTTCCAGTAGATCATTTCCACGTTTAAGAATTGGTTTAAACAAAAAATCTAATCTCATATAAGATTAAGAATTGGTTTTAAAAAAAATCTCATATTCATTCTCACGTTTAGGTTTTCTTTTTTTTCAAAAAAAAAATTCATCTTCATTCCCACTTTTACGTTTTCTTTAAAAAAAATTAAGAATTGGTTAAAAAAAAATCATTCCCACGTTTAGAAAAAAAATCTCAAATCTCTTTTTCGTTTAGGTTTTCTTTTTTTTTTCAAAAAAAAAAAATCATCTTCATTCCCACTTATACGTTTTCTTTAAAAAAAAAATTAAGAATTTGTTAAAAAAAAATCATTCACACGCTTAGAAAAAAAATCTCAAATCTCTTTTTTGTTTAGGTTTTCTTTTTTTTTTTTCAAAAAAAAAAAATCATCTTCATTCCCACTTTTAAGTTTTCTTTAAAAAAAATTAAGAATTGGTTAAAAAAAAAAACATTCCCACGTTTAGAAAAAAAAATCTCAAATCTCTTTATCGTTTAGGTTTTTTTTTTCAAAAAAAATATCATCTTTGATAAGATTAAGAATTAGTTAAAAAAAATATATATATATCATATTCATTCCCTTTTACGTTTTCTTTAAAAAAAAAAATTAAGAATTGATTAAAAAAAAATCATTCTCACCTTTAGGTTTTGTTTTTTTTTTTAAAAAAAAAAAAATCTCATCTTTCATAAGATTAAGAATTAGTTAAAAAAAAAAAAAAAGAATTGGTTAAAAAAAATCATTCCCTCTATAATCTCATCTTATCTTTGGTAAGATCGAGAATTGATTTTTTTTAAAAAAATCTCTTTTCCGTGTAGGTTTTCTTTTTTAATAAAAAATCTCATCTTTGATAAGATTAAAAATTGGTTTAGAAAAAAAAATCACATCTTCATTCTCACATTGAGGTTTTCTTTTTTTTTTTTTTTTTTTTTTTTTAAATCTCATCTTCATTCCAAATTCTAATTAATTTTCGGTGGTGAAAATTAGAAGATTTTTTAATTTAATTATTAATTATAATTGGTTTTCGGTGGTTATGATAAATAACAACATAACTGATTTTAGAATTATTAATTTTCGATTAAATCAAATCAAGTTTTAAAATTAAATTTGAAAAACTAAAATTCAAATTAATTGTTTTTAATTTTCAAAATTTCTAATTTGAAAAGATTTATCATAACCACCCGATTCATTTGAACCCTATAAATAGTGGTCTAAACCACCGCGGAAAAGATGGGGTGGAGCTTTTGTGATGCATGAAGAATTAAAAAAAGTGCAGCAAACACCAAGAGCAGACCCATTCCTACTCAACGTAAGTGGGAGAAGACTCATGAAGAATTAAAAAAGTGCAGCAAACATCAAGAGGAGACCCATTTCTACTCAACGTAAGTGGGAGAAAACTCATTCCTACTCCATCTTTAGTAATATGAGTAAATATAGCATTTTCATTTAGTGGAAATATATAATTTTTTTTTAATTTCTTTTTCAAGCAGACCAAGGTATCCTTAGGAGATTTTGTTAGTTTTTTTTAGTATGGAGATTTTGTATGTTTTTTTTAGTATCGAGATTTTATTAGTTTATATTATATTTTCGCCACCCCTACGAGTTTCATATGAATAAGAAATAGAATTTAAATGTGCAATAAAGAAAAAAACTCTTAAAAATTGATATGGTATAAGGTATGATTTATATCCATGATATTGGTTATAAACCATTTTTATTTGTTTGACAACATGTGAGGTAGAAGATTTGAACTGACCTCTTAGTTGGGGGTACATGCTCTATTTTTTATTTATTAGAAGTACTATCTATAACGAGCCTAAATCACGTTAAAGAGAAGGTATTACATAAAAAATCAAGGGTAATGTCGTTTAATAAAAGTTTATTTTCCTTACTTGTACTTTTATGTATATTATAGATTATAGATATTATAGGTGCTATAGGTAAATTTGGACCATTCCGAAATTCAAGGAGCTGACGAGGCCAACACAGCGCCAACCTAAGATGCAGCTGGGAACCAGACCACGGGGAGACAGAGGGTCGAGGGGATTGGGCTTCAGCCTAATCCCTAGCCTCAACCTCGGCCTGGGTCGAGGCCGACCCTCAACCATCTTTGGTGGGTTGAGCTCTTTCCTCTGAACATGGTTCCTAGAGTCCTGGAGAAGTCTGGTTCGACCTAATCTGACCCCCTAAAAATGACTAAGTATAAATATTATTCTTCAACCTTGGAGAAGAGGGGTTGAACCCTAGCTTTTTGCACCTTTCTTCTTCCTCTTGCTCTCTACTTGCTGATTACCATCTTCCTTCTTGCTAACATAAGCATTAGAGTTGGTGTAGCAAGCACCACACCGGTGTGCAGTTTTCACTCGTTTTGCAGAGCACGTGTCTTCCCCTTTTAAACAAATTCACGGTTGCTGTCACGTGAAGGTCAGGTGAGCTTCCTGTCTGAATTTTGACATCAACAATAGATATAGGTGGGATCTTAAATTCCTATAATACAATATATTCTTTTAAAATAATAGTGTGTGTGGAGCTTTTTTTTTTTTTTTTTTTTTTTTTTTTTGTTATTATAATTTTTCAAACTTTTTATTAAAAAATAGGTTTAAATCCTATTTTGGTCCTTAAATTTTTAGGATTATTCTATTTTGATCCTTGAACTTTTAAAATGTTCGTTTTAGTCCCCAAACTTTCAAGTTTGTTCCATTTGTCCTTACATTTAATTCAATTTTAGCAAATTAATAACATAGCTTTGAGTATGTGTACTAGATTGTTTTTTTTTTTAAGTACATCAACATTTGGGGGTGGGGGGATTCGAATCTCTGACTTCTTGGTCGAGGACACATGCCAATTACCGTTGAGCTAAGCTCGCTTTGGCGTACTAGCTTGTTAATATGAGCATGATTTTAAGTTAAATAAGTTAGAGACAAACATTAAGCAATGCGGCTTTGAAGTATAAAAGTAACATAACAAGGATAAAAAAAAATGATTGTGTTTAAAAGTTTAAGAATTAAAATAAACAATTTGAAAGTTCAAGGACTAGAATAAAACAAATTTAAAAGTTTAAGGAAAAAAATTAACGTTTTAAAACTTTAAGGACTAAAATAGAACAAACTTTAAAGTTCAAAAACTAAAATGAGAACATAAGAGTGTACAAGGAGACTTGAACTAAAAAATTTCTCAATTCTTAGATCGTCGCCCGCCATCAACATGGTGATGAATTTCGTGTAATTAGGAGTATTTGGTGGGCTACTTTCGTTTAAAATATCTGCAATTATGAATATTTTGGTGGGTTAATATTTTACTTTCATGCTTTGCACTTGACCTTCCTCAACGAATCCAAAAGCTCTAAAACTCTCCTTTGCACGTCTTCTCATCTCTTCTTCAACGCTATTAAAATAACAATGAGACTAGAATGGAGATAATTTGTTTGTTTGTTTTTTTTTCTTAGAATCAAGTTTATAAAATTTAGGGAAAAAAATACACTTTTGGTTCCTGAGGTTTGGGTTAAGTTACACTTTAGTCCCTGAGTTTTCAAACTCAACAAAATTACCCATGAGATTTGAGATAAGGAGCAATTTGGTCCAGTGGCGGATCCAGAATTTCATGTGAGGGGGGCTATATATAAATAAGGAAAAATATCAACTTTTACCATGAAATTGTAAGGTGTTTCAATTTTTACCCAAACTTTCAACCTCATGAAATTGCACATTAAATTTACACAAGTGTTACAACTTTTACCTTAACTTTAAAAAGTGTGTAATTTTTACCTAGATTTTCGTTAAAATTATTGTTGAAAAAGTATTATCATGTGTGTCCAATCAATTATAAAACATGTATTTGATATTACATTGATAGGATTATGATAAAAATGATATTATAGTTAATGTTTTTCCTAAAAATAATTTTGAACATATCGATATTAGTTTATATACTTTGACATTAAATTAGTTAAATTATAATTTGGTTATTAAAATTTCAAGATTATGCTTAGTAAGCTTTTAACTTTAAAAAGTTTCTAGTAAGTCTCAACTTTCAATTTTGTGTCTAATAAGCCCATAAATTGTCAATTTTGTTTCTAATAGATTCATTTTTAAAAAAAAAAAAATTATAATAGGTTAAAGATCAATTAGGCAACAGGTTGAAAAGTTGAAAGTCTATTATATACAAAATTGAAAATTTCAAAACCAATTAAATACATTTTTAAATTCAAGATCCTTTTAGAAGAATTACACAAAGCAACTTTCAAAGTTTATATACCAGACTTATAATTTAATCAATTAATATTTTTTAACGTGAGTTAGATTTTTTTTTTCTCTTTCACAAGAATTATACCTTTGTTTCATGCTATTAATTTTATAAAATAATTTACTAAAATTTAAAATAATTGTATACCATTTTCATATATGTTTGACACAAGAAAAAAGAATTTAAATTTAAGGTTGAAACTGGAGATGAAACAAAATTTAATTAAGGTTTCTCTCTAATTCTAAAGTAATTGGAGAAAAAAAACCAAGAAGAAAAAGGGTCAAAATAATTGAAAAGGAAAAAACACGCTATATAAGGTTAAAAAATCAGAAAAAAGAACAAGAAAAGACATAAAAAAAACGAGCAAGCACGATAGGGTTAAAAAGAGGGAAAAGAAAAAAAAAACAGACATTCAGATTAAAAAAAGAGGGAAAAGAAAAAGAAAGAAGGAAAAAAACAAAAAGGGTCGAACTCACGCAGAATCAAGCATTCGGGGGGCTTGAACCACTGGACTATGTATATACATTTGTAGACTATTGTGGTGTTTAATATACATTATATTTCGTCTGTAAGTTGAGGGGGGGCTTGGGCCCTACGTAGGTCCGCCGCTGATTTGGTCCCTGCCATCCATTTTACCGTTAAATCCTAACCGTCAGCTGACGTGACACTATTATTTTTTAATTTTTTAAATAAAATATATTAAAATAATAAAAATATTATTATTTAAATATTTTTTTTATTTCTTTCTCTCTTCCTTTTTTGTCCTCCTCTTCTTTCTTCTACTCCTTCTTCTTCATCTCCTTCCTCTTCAACTCCAGTGGCCGGCCGCCGTCGGAATTTTTTTTTTTTAATTTCTTTCTCCCTTTTCTTCTCTCTTTTCTTCTCTCTTTCCTTCCTTTCTCTACTTTTTTTTAATAAAAAAAGGGAGAGGGAAGAGGGGCCCTCCCTCCTCCCATCATCGGCGCGAAGTGGGAGGAGATGGGCCCTCCCTCCTCCCATCGCCGGCGTTCCCTCTTCCTTCTTTTTATTAAAAAAAAGTAGAGAAAGGAATAAAAAAAAAGATGAAGACGAAGGAGTAGAAGAAAGAGGAGAATGGAAAAAAGGGAGAGAGAAAGAAATAAAAATATTTTTATTTAAAAAATTTAAAAATATTTTTTTATTAAAATAATAGTGTCACGTCAGCAACCAGTTAGGATTTAACGGCAAAATGGATGACATGGACAAAATTGCTCATTATCTCAAACCTCAGGGGTAATTTTGTTGAGTTTGAAAACTCAGGGACCAAAGTGTAACTTAACCCAAACCTCAGGAACAAAAAATGTATTTTCCCTATTTTTATTATTTTAATATATTTTTAATTAAAAATTTTTAAAAATAATTTTTTAAAATAAAAAAATAGTGTCACGTCATCGGTCCATTAATTTTAAACGGAAAAATGGATGAAGGGACCAAAATGAAACTAAAACCAAACCTTAGGGGCTAAATTGTTGAGTTTGAAAACTCAAGGACCAAAATGAAACCTAACTCAAACCTCAGGAACTAAAAGTGTATTTTTTCCCTAAAATTTAAATCTCATGCCGTCTGTTATTAAAAATAAAGTTTTATTGAACTAAAAAAAAAGGAAGCCGACATGAGCATAGCTCAATTAGCATAAAGCTTGTACTAATAATTGAGAGTTTTGTGGTTTGAATCTTCCCACCATACATATGTTGTCAAAAAAGGAAGAGGTTTTATTATTTTAGCGGATATACTTAAAGGTAAATTTTGTTAATGATCGTAGTTACTCTAGTAATTTTTTTTTTATTACTGTTTTAAAATTTAACATCAACAAGAAACTTGAAAAAATAACCAGTTTTGTGTACCATGTTTCAAAATGTTTATTTAAATTCTTGAAGTTACATATTTTATCTTTAAGTTTTCAAAAATGTTTATTTTGGTTACTGATTTGAAAAAAAAAAAAAAACAATTTGATTTTTACTATTGTTAAAGTTATTTAATATGTGTCCATTCTCAAGTCTACTCTAATATACAACTACTTTGACACATTAACACAAAAAAAAAAAAAAAAAAAAAAAAGTTTCATTATCAATATTCAATCAATGCAAATAATGAAGAGAACTAAAATGATTATATAAAAAAAATTAGGATCAAAATAGACAATTTTAAAATTTTAAGAATAAAAATGAAACCACCAAAGTTCATGAAGCAAAAGAGAATCTCCAACCATGGTCCACATACTAGTATTATTTAACAAAAGAAAATCTAAAATAAAAGAAATAAATAATAAAAACAAAAGAAAGAAAGTTTGGTATACACAGTTGTGAAGTTGGTTGGCATTTTGTCATGTAATTTGTGAAGTGCTGGCAAAGTTATCCAATTCTAAACTTTGATCCACTCTAGCAATCTTATCCAAAATGGTTCATTGGGCCAAGTGCCACTCTGTTCTCTTCGAATTTTGTCCCTCTCATTTTAAAATTTCTATTCTGAACTTTGTGACTGAAATTGTATTTTAATTTAGTTTTTGTAATTTTAAGTATTTTAATTAAGTTCTTATGCTTTAACTAAACTCATCAATCAGTTTAATGAATTGATGTATTCTATTTAGTTAATGGACTATATTAGAGTTTAGGATTGACTAAAAGTTATAAGGAAATATATGAGTTTTTCGAGTTGGTAGTAAGGTTTAATTAAACTATAGAGATAAAACTGAAACTAAATCTGAACTATAGAAACTAAATTGAAACTTTAAGGCTATGGACTAATTTTATAATTTAACAAACTATTTTTGCTTTAAAATTATATACTTGTCGTCAATTTCATCAATTTTTTTATGCTCATTATTTCATTTGGATCCTTTAAGCTTTCAAATATTCTATTTTACTCCTTAAACTTACCTAAACACTCATCTTAGTTTAGTTTTCACATCCTCGTTAACTTTAATTATTTAATATAAATATTAATACATTTTGAAATCTAATAAATAGCCTACCAACATGTAATTTTAAATATTAATTGGTGTAGACATGTACCTATATCAAGAAAATAAGATAAAAAGGGTTGTCAAAAAATAAAATAAAATAAGGAAAAGGGTTAAATTGCTTGCAATAAATTTCTATTAAATAACTTATATAAAAATGAATGTTAATTCATGTAGACATGTACCTTATATCAAGTAGTTGATGTCAAAGTGAGCATAGTTCAGTGATAATTGACATGTATCAAGATTTGAATCCTCACACTCCAATAGTTGTTAAACTCAAAGAAAAAAAAGATTGAATTGCTTATGATAAATTTCTACTAAATAATTTACATAAAAATGAATAAGAAGAACTAAAATAGTTTTTTAGGTATGTATGAAAGTCTAAAGATTATAGATTAAATACGAAAGTTAAATGAGGATTTTTTTAAAAAAAGTTTATTTAATAAAAACGTTAGGTATATAAACATTTTAGAAGAAAGGTTTATAAACATAAAGGTCAATGAAAAAAAGCCAACATTAACATAGTTCAAATAGCATAAAGTATGAGTTTATGACTAAAAGGTCATGAGTTCGAATCCCTCCGTCACTAAATATGTTGTTGAACTAAAAAAAAGGTCAATGAAGAAAAAAACAATTTATTATTCACCAATGAACATGGAATATGGTTTTGTACACGAAAACTCCATCATAGGCCAATAATTTTTTGGTGACCTCTTAATCATAAAGTCATACTATATTTCAAATGGTTTTGTACACAGAAACCCCATCACGTTACGAGAGGCCAATAATTAAAATTAAATTCAGACAGGCAGACTCCGAATCGATTCAAAATTGGCTCTACACTGCAATTTTATACACGACAATTAGCGATTAGACAGCCCAACTGTTTTAATTTTATTTAAAATAGTTCCTTTTTTTAATAATAATAATAATAAATAAATAAAGTTCATTGACAAAATAGTTCTTTTTAGTTTTTAATATGCAACCTGACAACTTTGACTTTGTGATAAAAAAAAAGGCTAAATTATAAAAAATACCTCTAAACTATAGGGTTTGTTTCAAAAATGCCCCTGAACTTTCGAAAGTTTCAAAAATATCCCTGAACTTTGAAAAATGTTTTAAAAATACCCTTGCCGTTAATTTTGGATGGAAACCGTTAAAGTTTGAGTTTCAAAAAATACCCTTGAACTTTCAAAAAAAATTAAAAAATACCGTTATTGAAAAATGCTTCTTTTTTTTTTTCCTTCTCCCATCGTAAATTAACTCTTCTTCCAAAAATTAATGAGAAACTTTACTTATTTGTCATGTATTCATAGTCTAGGAGCTTTCTTTCTCTTTCAACACATCCAAAGCACTTGGCTAGATTTTCGTATCGAATCTTCAAGATGACTTTTGTTTTGTTCTTGAAATTCTACATGTGTTGGTAGTCTTTTCAATATTATTTCCTAGCTTTCTCTCTATATTCCTATTACGAAAAATAAATGAAACTATTGTTGTATAAGGATTCTAACAATTCTTAAATATCAATAAGAACAAAATCATATATAAAACTTTTGATTGATTAATCTTATAAATTGGACCAAACTCGCCGTTTTATAAACATTTCTTCGTCTTATCATTAAGATACACAAACAAACAGAGAGCAAAAAATGAAATAATATATATACATATATATGTTGTTTTCTCACACTTATCTTCTTTACGCTTTTTAAAAGAGAAAACTTGATTTCAAAGTCTTTTTTTATTTGGTATTGAGTTGCACACAACCTTTATAAGCAAAGTTTTGCATTAATTTTCATGGAGAAAGAATTTACAGTGAGAGGGGAGGAAAAAAGAAAAATCATTTTTCAATATGGGTATTTTTGAAATTTTTTTTAAAGTTCAAGGGTATTTTTGAAACTCAAACTTGAATGGTTTTCATCCAAAATTAATAGCAAGGGTATTTTTGAAACATTCTTCAAAGTTCAGAGGTATTTTTGAAACTTTTGAAAGTTCAGGGGCATTTTTGAAACAAATCTCTTAGTTCAGGAGCATTTTTTATAATTTAGCCAAAAAAAACGGTCTATGTGAAGAGAAAATATATGAAAGTGTTTTCTGAGAATGCCAGCAGTGATTTGAAATGTTTAAATAGCTTTTTTCTTTTCGCGTGTGCTTGCTCATACAACTAAATTGCTCTAGTAGCCAACATGAGCATTAACTTTAAATAGGTTCGGTTCATTTGACTCATATTTTTGCACTTCTTTTTCTAAATCTATCTAAGCATTTTCTAAGGATTTATTGATTTGTAACTATTTAGTTTTTTAACTTTAAAAAGTGTCAGGTTTCTCAATTTTTTCAGATTTGTATCTACTTTGTTCTTAAACTTTAAAAAGTGTGTGATAAGTCTTTAAACTTTCAATTTTGTATCCAATAATGGTTTCTTAAATTTCAATTTTGTGTTTAATAGATTATTAACCTATTCAACATTTTTAAAAAATTGACAGACGTACTAGACACAAAATTGAAAGTCTAGGGTTCTATTAAACATAAAATTCAATTTTATATCTAATAGATTAGTTAGTTCTTAAAAATTGTGAATATGTCAAAGACATATCAGACAAAATTGAAAGTTTAAAAACCTATTAAATATTTTAAAATTCAAGAACTTATTAGACACAAAATTGAAAGTTTATGAACCTATTAAACACTTTTTAAAGTTTAGAGAGAATCATAAAAATTTAGGGATAGAACTTATAATTTAACCTTTAATCTATAGATGTATGACAATATCGGAGTGGAAAATATTGAAGATTAGTTGGAAGAAGAAGCTAACCCTGATTTTCCGCTAAGGATGTTGTTTAAGTAAAGAAAGGGAAAGAAAAAAGGATTTGAAGATGGTGGAAGAGTGGATTAGAAACCTTTAAATAAACTGAAGAAGTTGCAATTTGTTTGCTATTGTTGATGCCACAATCTAGATAGGGAAACTCACCTGACCTTCACGTGACAACAACGGTGAATTTATTTGAAGGGGAAAGACGTGGTCTGCAAAACAAGAGAAAACTGTGCACTGGTGTGGTGCTTGCCACACCAGCACCGATGCTCAAGTCAGCTGGGAGATCATAAGTGAGGCAAGTAAATTAAGAATTAAGGAGAAGATTAAGAGAACGAATAAATACCTAGTTGAGTCCCCTTACTTTGGAGTTAGCATCTTCTATTTATAGTTGATCTAGGGTTTCCCCTTCCTTTTAGGGAGGGAATGAAAATAGAGATTGATTTGGGTCCAATGGGTCTCCTTGGGCTTGTTTCTACTCTAGGCTCTTATCATTTTGACTTTCTTAGAATTAGATTCAAATTTACCCATAACATTAAGCCCCCACTCTTGAATTGAGATTCAACGGTGGCATGTTGTTATAAGTCAAACATCTTAAGCCCAATTTAAGAGTATAATTCTCACTTGTGCCGATTTGTGTGCTGATTTCCTCTTCACTCCGTTTGGGCAGTTACATAAGCCTTTCTGAGTTCAAATATTCCAAGTCTATCCCTGGATGCTTTATCGTGAAGATCTCTTCTAGAGAGATGTAAATCGATTTCTAAAGGAGTCTTTTCTGACCACTAGACGGTATCTGACTTTTCGCTTGTAACTAATTTATTATCTTGCAAAATAGACTGTATTTTTTTTTTTTTTTTGCCATTCGTTTTGCTTGTATGAAATGTCTTTTGTCTTAGCCTCAACTACAAGTGCAGTTTACTGTTTTGAAGTCCCCTATGTAGGTGTTTCTTTTCCATTAGTCATTTATGTGATTAACACGGTAAGACCATAAAGTCGACCTCGTCCACCTTTCATGCTATTACATATTTTGAATTCCTGCACCAAAATATCAGTTTCTGCAAAAGAAAAATGAAGGAAGAAGCTAGGGTCGACCTCGACCTCAAGCCCCTGTGAGTTCAAAATTCAAGTTTCTGCATTCATATATCAATTTCTGCAGAGGAAGAAATAAGGGTATAAACTAAACCCTGCAATCTTTAACCCAAACATGCTAAGCTAGTTTGCTTTTTATTTAATTAGGGAAGCATATCCCATGTGTAGCCATACTCAAGTAAGATTTTACTCACAGTAAAAAGTATTCTTGAGTAAAGAATGTATATAAAGCATGACATCATATCTTAGTGTACTGATCGGCCTCGGCTCCTCGGAGGTCATTTTTGGCACTGTCTGCTTCAGATCATAAGACCTTGCCTTCGTAGGCTCAGTTAAGTGGAGAATATGGGTGGCTCCACCCAAGACATTTCATAAGTTGAGGCCTTGGGGTAGTGGAGAGTATGGGTGGCTCTACTCCTCCAAGGACATTTCACAAGTCGAGGCCTTGAGGTAGTTGAGCATATGGGTGGCTCAACTCCTCCAAGGACATTTCACAAGTTGAAGCCTTGGGGAGTATGGGTGGTTTCACTCCTCCAAGGACATTTCATAAGTTGAGGCCTTGGGGAGTATGGGTGGCTCCACTCCTTTAAGGACATTTCATAAGTCGAAGGCTTGGGGAGTATGAGTGGCTCCACTCCTCCAAGGACATTTCATAAGTCGAGGCCTTAGAGAGTATGGGTGGCTCCACTCCTCCAAGGACATTTCACAAGTCGAAGCGTTTGAGAGTATGGGTAGTTCCACTCCTCCAAGGACATTTTGTAGACTCAGCTAAGTGGAGAATATGGGTGGCTCCACTTAGCTGAAGATTTCCGTCATGTTCAGCTTACTCGGGCTTTTAGATATCATGACAGCTTGTGGAACGCTTTTTTGCTCTTGTTGATAAAGAAGAATTGATTAAATCTGCAAAATCCTGTATACTTTGCATCAAAGCATAACATGAAAAGACATTAAAGTAAATAATGGATAACAAAGATTGAAACAAAATCAATCACACATTTAAAATAAGACTCGACCTCAGCATAGGTAGGTACACAACTCATATTATAGATCCGTCTATGATTGGATGGATATCCTCTATACTAATTGCAACCATGAATCTAATCCATATTTATATTGCATACTATCACATATTTCTATTGAAGTACCACAAACGTTCAACAGTGCAGAGATTGTTGCATTTGTGCAGCATCATTACAGTCAAAGATACTCGGAAAAGTGTTTATGTCACGAGTTTGGAGTGCTGCAAGCAAAGAAGTCCCTAATCTGGGGATGGTGAGAACTAAGTCCCATATGCAAAACCAAATCTTCCGATAATTTTTACCACAACGCAGTATCTAAAAGTCTCTTCCAATTTGACCTCAAAAGTTAGCTTTAGAAGGTAACGCTCTAAGGTTATGCCAACTAACAATGTCTTATTGACGACATGAAGCATAATGAATAAGAATGAAAGAAAGCAAAACTTGAATATAAAGAACCAAACAACTCGCTATATTAAGATATTGGCATTCAAATTAACACAAATTCAACATATACATAAAATCCATGTAAAGATATCGAACAAGGAAATTACAAGAACACAAAAGCAATCGAGATCATGGATTAATACTGAAATCTAAGATAAAAAAAAAGGCTTACATTTTTTTTACCAACGCAGTAAGTAGAGAAAAGAATTCAATCCAAAACATTTTCAAAATTTTCCAGAAAATCTTCTTATTCCTTTTCACCCAAATGGCTCAACATAAAATGTAATCTTTCAAAAGCCCTTTTCTTTTAAAAGAAAAGAAAACAAAAGCACTGGCGGCAGTCCCAAACTCTGAAGACTTGACCCTCCCTTGTCACTTACTCACAGTCCATGATATAAATTCTTCAATAGATTAAATAATTTTTCATGGAGACAAAATTGGTTCCATAAGTTTGACTCAAATGTCAAAACACACACCCACTGATTTGAATACAATTCGATTCAGATAAGTTGGCATTTATGGTGAAAAGACCAAGATTCGTCGTTCGTCAATCCTGACTAACAAATTTTCAAAAAGATTGGTTCCAATTGGCGGCCAACCTTTACAAAATGTTCAAAACTAGGGCAATTTAAGATTATTACGTCAAACCCCAACGAAATAAAGCAATGTCCAGAAGTCAAAATGAGAGAAATGACAAACTCCCATAGATTTTGTATGGTTCCACAGTGGACACGAAATCAAAATAAAATACCTATTAAATGAGAGAACACACGTAAGAGTATGAAATCGTTGATCATATTTATTATGGTGGTTGGTTCAATCTGTAATCACTTCTAATTATGTGGAATTATCTGAGAATATGTCGTTGTTATGCATTAATCCAAGTATAAATCATGCAATACCATGTAATACCTGGAGCATTCTACGGTCAGAACTCAGGGAAGGAGAATGAAGCAAACTAAACATTTTCACAAACCGTACTCAAATGCATGGCACTGGAGGTTTAAATATTTAAAAGAGAAATGATGATCATGCGATTAACAAAAGCAAACAAATGAGCAAATGCAATAGAAGTTGAAACAAAGACGATGAAGATATCAAGGCGTTCACCGCAACTACCACATGCGTTGATGCCCTCTCATGTAGCACATACATAGAATAAGCTGATATTGATGTCTAAGTGAGAAATAAACATGTGATTCCCTTCCGGTATTACACATGCGTTTGGCGTAGAATTAACAACGTTTCTATTCACTTAATTCATGCATTAGTGGTTTTATTATTTAATAAAAAAATTATAATATAATATTAATTTTTCACTTCCTTCAATTGTCAAATCACCATTATATTATTTCCTTTCTTTCATCTTCTTTCTTCTCCACTCCACATACCCTCATCTTCTTTCTTCTTCGAACTCATTTCCTTTTTTCTTTCTTTCTCTTCCTTACATATTTTTTTTCTTTCTTCCCTTTCTTTTTTATTTTTTTAATCTTTCCACTTCCCCTCTTTCCTCCCTCTTCTTCTTCTCCTTTGTTTTTTTCTTGCTCCTTTCCCTTCTTTTCCTCCCTCTTCTTCTATCCCTTCGTTTTTTTTTTCTTTCTCCTCCCCCTTCTTTTTTCTTTCTTCTTTCTTCTTCTCTTTCGTTTTTTTCTTCTTTGTTCTTCTTCCCTGTTGATGGTCGATTTTGGTCAGAGGAAACTCACCTGACCTTCACGTGCCACCAACGGTAAATTTGTAGATGAGGGGGAAGACGTGGCCTGCAAAAGAGAAAACCTGCACACCGGTGTGGTGCTAGCCACACCGCCTCCGATGCTTAAGTCAGAAAACGGAAGGGAGAGCTTGAGAGCAAGAGAAGAGAGTTGAGAATTCAGTTCGGGTCCCCTTCTTCAGTAGCGAAGAGGGGTATAAATACCTGCTTATGCTCCTAGGGTTTTCAGGAATCCGGAGGCGTTTCGGGACAAACCAGGCGAAATCGAGGCGGCTAGAGGCATCGGGGACCGAGAGGAGGTGACCGAGCTCGGCCCGCACAAGCGGGCCGAATGGTCGGCCTCGGCCTTGGGCCGAGGCCGACCATATGGGTCGGGCCAAGTTGGCCCGACCCTTTGGTCGGTTCTTCCTCGAGCTCGGTCTCCTAGCCCGATTTTCGCCCGGACGTCCTCGTCAGCTCCTTGTGCGTCGGATGGTCCAAAATTGGCTATAACATTAAGCCCCCACTCTTGAATTGGGATTCAAGTGCGACTTAGTGCTATCGGTTGAGCTCCTTAAGCCCGATTTAAGAGTAATGATCCTTGCTCTGTGCTGACTTTCGTGCGGATTCATTGCTATCCTGCATTATGGGATAGAAATAGACAAAACAAAACTCCCTGAATAGGGGTTAGGTGAGATAGAAATGAAAAAAGGTGAGGGATTACAAAAGTGGTGCTGGTCGGCCTCGGGAAGAGGCCGAGCACTGCCATCCCCTTTTTAGCTTGTCGCCTCGGCCTCGGCCTCGGGAAGAGGCCGAGCATTTTTCTAATTTTGCTTAGGGGGCGTTGCCCCCGAACCCCCACCGGGCGCTTCGCCCCTGGACCCCCGTACTTGGTCATTCGGAGTGCGTCATTCTGGATCTAGGGCTTTTCCACAAGTAAAATGTAGGAAAAATGGAAGATCTCATGATCCTGCATCAAAAAGTTAGTCTCTGCAAAAAGAAGAATGAGGGAAGAGGCTAGGCTCGGCCTCGGCCTGATGCCCCTTTTAGCTCAAAACTTAGCTCCCTGCATTCATATGTTAGTCTTTGTAGGAAAATAATAGGAGAGTAAGCTAGAACATGTAACCATTGGTTAGACATGCTAAGCTAGTGTGCCTTTTGTTTAATAGGGAGTGCATATCCCCTGTTACTTGCTTTTTGTTTAATAGGGAGTGCATATCCCCTTTGCAGCCCCCAATCTCAAGTAGAACTTCATTAAAACATAAAGTATAGTTGAGTAAATAGGAGAATACCTTTAAAGTTTGTGCTCGGCCTTGGCAAGAGGTGCTCGACTTTGGCAAGAGGTGCTTGGTCTCGGCCTCCGCCAGGTGAGCTTGACTTACATGAAGTGCTTGAGCGAGTGCTTGAGCTCTGAGGTGAGGTAGACTTGGGTGAGGTAGACTTCGGTGGTCCAGGCTCATGCAATCTCAAGTTTGGATGAGGCGAGGTAGACTCGGTAGTCCGCGCTCGCCCAATGTGAGGATGCTCAGGCCAGATGAGGTGAGGTAGACTCGGTAGTCCAGGCTCACATAGTCTCAATCTAGAGGAGGCGAGGTAGACTCGGTAGTCCAGGCTCGCCTGATATGAAGATACTCAAGCCAGATGAGGTGAGGTAGACTCGTTGGTCCAGGCTCACGTGATCTCAAGCTGGATGAGGCGAGGTAGACTCGGTAGTCCAGGCTCGCCTGATATGAAGGTGTTCAAGCCAGATGAGGTGAGGTAGACTCGTTGGTCCAGGCTCACGTGATCTCAAGCTGGATGAGGCGAGGTAGACTCGATAGTCCAGGCTCGCAAAAAGTGATGGCTCGTGAGGTAGACCCAAGGTCCAGGCTCACATTGTCTCAAGCAGATGGGGCGAGGTAGACTCGGCGGTCCAGGCTCGCGTTTTGTGATGCTTGAATCGGTTGTCTTGTGCACACTCCTGAATAATGATAAAATGCAATAAATAAGAGGCCCTAAAACTCCATAAGTTCAGATTCAGTATTGGTGGAAGTGTGTCCTGCTCGGCCTCGGCTCATCCTCTGGTCAGCCTCGGCTCTCTGTGGTTTAACTGTTTTCAGCGCGGTCCAGTAACACTCTCTTGATTCCTTCTGTTCTCCTTTGACAACTCCCACACCATTCGGAGTTGGAAACTTCAACAACTGATGGTAAGTTGAAGCTATGGCCTTCATCTCATGCAAGGTTGGCCTTCCTAGGATTGCATTGTAGGCTGACATACAATCCATCACTAGGAAGTTTATCATCTTTGTCACTGTATTCTGTCCATCTCCAAAGGTCACAGGAAGTTCTATGCTACCTTCTGGGGTCACTCTCTCTCCTCCAAATCCTACAAGTGGGGTAAGGCTTGGCTTTAAGAGTTCCCTCTCTAACTGCATGGCTTTAAAGGCTGTTAAAGAAAGGACATCAGCCGAGCTTCCTCCATCAATTAGGATCCGATGGATTTTCACATTGGCTACAATTAGAGTGACCACCAGGGCATCATTATGTGGCTGATGAATGCTTGCTGCCTCAGCCTCGGTGAACTCCAAAGGGGGGGCGCCTTTGATAGATGGACAGAGTACATACCTCGATACTCCGGTTCGAACATTGCTTCCCTGACAATAGCTTTCCTCTTCCTGCTTGAACTTCCTCCAGCTGGTCCTCCAAAGATGGTCTTGATTTCCCGTAGGGGTTCTTCTTTGTCTCGGCCATCTTTGGTCGGCCTCGACCTTGGGCTCACCGATGAACTCCTTCAGATACCCATTCTGGATCAGTGCTTCGATTTCATCCTTCAACTGAATACAATTCCTGGTTGAATGTCCATGGTCTCGGTGGAAAAGACAATACTGGCTCTTGTCTCTTCTATCAGGATTCGACTTCATCCTCCCCGGGAATTTCAGGAGTCCCGTATTTCGGATCTCCATCAGTACTTGCTCCTGTGGAACAGCTGTTGGCGTATATTTCTCGAACTTACCAAAGGGATGTGCTCGGTCTGGTCGGCCTCGGCCTCCCTCGTCGGTCCGCTGCTTTTTATCCTTCCTACTGTCGTGGTCAGATGAAGAAGACCTCTTGTGTTCACGTTCTGACTTCTTTGACTTGAGCAACTCTTCTGCGCTCATGTATTTCTGTGCCCGGGAGACAAACTCTGCGTAGGTTCGAGGTTGGCTCTTACCTATTGAATTGAGCAGTCTCTCGTCTTCCAGTCCGACTGTTATGGCTACCAGGGCTGCTCCCTCGCTGTACCCCTCGACTTGTAGTGCTTCATCATTAAAACGTGTTATATAATCACGCAAGCTCTCACCTGGCCGTTGCTTGACTGTTAAGAGGTTGATGTGAGGCTTGCGCTGTTCTCTAGCTCCCATGAACTGTGCAAGGAATGCTCGGGCTAATTCCTTGAAAGAGCTGATGGATCTCCTCTTCAACCTTCCAAACCAATGCTTGGCCGATCCTGTCAGGGTGAAAAAGAATGCGCGGCACCTGATTGCGTCTGAGACACCGTGGAAGTCCATCCAGTTTTGGTAGGTATTTAGATGCTGCACGGGGTCTTTCTTGCCACCGTACGGTGTGAAGGTGGGTACCTTGAACTTTTGGGGCACCTCGGCTTTCATGACTTCTTCTGTGAAGGGCGGGTCGACCCGATCGACTAGTTCTTCCAAGTCTTGGTCTCCGAGGTCCCTTGATTTCTGCAGGTCTCCCTGAGGATTTTCGAGCTCCTTCAGTGCGTTCAGAAGCTCGGTCTTCCAGGGGAGATTGTCTTTCTTGGCCTCCGCCTCGGCCAACCTAGCCTCGGCCTCGGCCAACCTAGCCTCGGCCTCGGCTGCTCTGGCCTCGGCCTCGGCAGCCCTGGCTTCAGCTTCGGCAGCTCTGGCCTCGGATTCGGCAGTTTTGGCACTTCTGCGCTTCTCCTCGATCAGATTCCTCAGGTCTGTCTTAGTATGACCATAGCTTGGGGTAGAAACTGTGTAGTCACGTCCCCTAAGTGTGCTTGACTCTGGACTCCTCAAAATTGTACGATCAGTAGGCTTAAGCCCCCTGATCTTGCTGGTCATGCTGCTAGTCTTCTTTCCCTTCGATCTCGTCTCCGATTCTGCAGTGTACTCGATTGGCTCCTTCCCCTTCCTCGGATCCCTAACCAACCTCTCATCAGGGGTTTTAGTGCTAGGACCAGGTTTATCCAAGATACGAAGTATCCTGGACAAATTATGATCCATCGCACTTACTTTGTTTTCGAGAGCAGCAAATTTTAGATCAGCTTGCTTCTCTCGGGATGAGGGCAATGGAGACCGAGGACGAGGAGATTCGGTCTGAGGCCGTTCTCGGCCTTCTTCCCGTGACCTCCGCTGGTGGCGGTCACCATCCGAATTTTCTGTGTTTATGTCTTGAATTCTCTTCTCCATCCCCTTACTCATGGAATGACCGATATGCAGATTTGGCAAGCTTTCTTCCCCACAGACGGCGCCAACTGTTGATGGTCGATTTTGGTCAGAGGAAACTCACCTGACCTTCACGTGCCACCAACGGTAAATTTGTAGATGAGGGGGAAGACGTGGCCTGCAAAAGAGAAAACCTGCACACCGGTGTGGTGCTAGCCACACCGCCTCCGATGCTTAAGTCAGAAAACGGAAGGGAGAGCTAGAGAGCAAGAGAAGAGAGTTGAGAATTGAGTTCGGGTCCCCTTCTTCAGTAGCGAAGAGGGGTATAAATACCTGCTTATGCTCCTAGGGTTTTCAGGAATCCGGAGGCGTTTCGGGACAAACCAGGCGAAATCGGGGCGGCTAGAGGCATCGGGGACCGAGAGGAGGTGACCGAGCTCGGCCCGCACAAGCGGGCCGAATGGTCGGCCGAGGCCTTGGGCCGAGGCCGACCACCCTTTGGTCGGTTCTTCCTCGAGCTCGGTCTCCTAGCCCGATTTTGGCCCGGACGTCCTCGTCAGCTCCTTGTGCGTCGGATGGTCCAAAATTGGCTATAACATTCCCCATTCTTTCTTCCATTTATTCTTCCTTCTTGTTCTTCTCTCTTCTTTCACACCAAAACCTGTCCGACCACCACCATATTCGGTCGGTCGATGTTACAAGCTCGAGAAAACCGACGATCACTGACCAACACAAACCGACACCGACCGACCGATGAGCATCCCTAATAAAAATTATGTAAATGAAATATGGTATAATTAGATTAAAAAAAAAAAGAGAAAAATACACTTTTAGTCCCTGAGGTTTGGGTTAGGTTTCATTTTGGTCCCTGAGTTTTCAAACTCAACAATTTAGTCCCTGAGGTTTGGTTTTAGTTTCATTTTGGTCCCTCCATCCATTTTTCCGTTAAAAACTAACGAATTGCTGACGTGGCTCTATTTTTTTATTAAAAAATTATTTTTAAAATTTTTAAAATAAAAATATTAAAATAATAAAAATATATTAATTTTTTATTCTTTCTCTCTTTCCTCTTCTTCTTCTTTCATCTTCTTCACTCACCTTCACCTTCAACTTCATCTTCACCTTCACAACTTGCAGTCACCGGCGTCGGAGCCGCCGCCACGCCGGACGCTACCGCCGTTACCATTTTTCTTTACTTTTTCTCCTCTTTTCTTTTTCTTTTCTCTTCTCCCCGCTTCCTTCCCTTCGCCTCTGAAGTCCGCCGTCCGTCTGCCGTTGAAGTCCGCCTTTTAAATTGAAGTTTGTAGACTCTTCGCCGTCGTTCGTCGCTCGCCCTTTGCAGCCCGTTCGCAGTCGCCGCTCGGTTTGAAACGAAGAGAAATCGGCCAGATCTGGAGAGTTATTCGGTCCTGCTCGTGTGGGTTTTGTACAATCGAATATTTTCGAGGCCTTGCTCGTGTGGGTTTTGTACCTTCGAAGCACTGCTCGTGTCGCTCACACCCAAATCTGTACAATCGATTTCAAGAGCGAACGAGCGGGTTTTGTTCAGATCTAGAACACCCAAATCTGCACTGCTCGAAATCGATTTTCGAGGCTCCAATACTTCAGATCTGGAACAATTTTCGTGTGGGTTTTGTTCTGGCGTGGGTGTTCGAGGCTCCAGTACTTTGGATCGGGTAGCGCCAGTGAACGTGTGGCGGGTGTGAGCGACGGCCGGCACTGGTTTGGGTGTGGGCGTGAGTGTGAGCGACGGACGGAAGAGAGAGGGAGGGCTAAAAGAAAATGTAGAGAGAAAAAGAAAAGAAGAAGAAAAAAAAAACAGTTGCCGCCGGTGAGCGGCGGTCGACGATGGGTTTAATAGTGGGTGGTGGCTGGTGGTGAAGTGAGGAAGAAGAAGATGATGTGGAGAGAGAAAGAATTAAATTTATTAAAAAATAATATTTTTTTTTTATTTTTTTTTATTTTAAAATTTTTTTAAATAATTTGTTAATAAAAAAAAATAGTGACACGACAGTCCTACGTTAGTTTTTAACGGAAAAATAGATGAAGGGACTAAAATGAAACTAAAACCAAACTTCAGGGACTAAATTGTTGAGTTTGAAAACTCAGGGACCAAAATAAAACTTAACCCAAACCTCAGGGACCAAAAGTGTATTTTTCCCAAAAAAAAAAAAAAATTAATAGAAAAAATGTTAAATTGTGTAATATGATGAAATATTATGTGTAAAAATTAAAATTAATCAAAATGGGGAAAGATCTTTTTTAAAATCAGATGTATAATAAATGTCTTATATAATTACCTTAAATGAAAATATGCATATTAGGAAAGTCTATAATTCAAAAGAACATAATAAATATTGTTGGAAAAAATTAAATGAGGGTAATTTGGTAAGAAAAAATCTCAATTAATCTTGAAAATCACAAGGTGGAAATATTGATGAAGACCACATTTGAAATATGGTTTTGGAAACAATCTAATAGGTGTAATTTCTGTATTTTGAAATCTATAAATGGTTATGAAAAATATATTTAATTTATTTTTTTAACTTCTATGCACAAATCTTTTATTTTTTTTAGGAAACTCGATGAACAATTCTATAAAATAATTCTTCAGATCGGATTGATTAGACGGTAGACAAAGCTGAAAATTTTATCTGAAACTTGACATTCATCTAATTTGATGTTAAAAATGTTTATCACTCTTATCTTAAAAAATGTGCTGTTTCTCATCAAAATTGTCCGACTAATGGAACGATGAGAAAAGGCCTGTCATCAGTAGGCAGCTGGGCTCAAAATCCATGGCAGGCCCAAAGCTCAATTACCTTCTCTCTCAGAAAAAAAAATATAATTAAATAAATTCAAGTAAATACAGAAAAAGAAAAGAAAAAAAATGATTTTATAGGGTCTTGAGGTCTTAAAATAAAAATTTTATCTTATATATTTTGCCTTTTAATTGACAAATAAAGAAAATAACCTCACAACTTGTAAAACAAGATTTTTTTTTTTTTTTTTTTTTTGACAATATGTGGGGAAGGGGGATTCGAACCACAGGTGATTATCAATACAACTTTATGCCAGTTGAGCTAAGCTCTTGTTGGCAACTTGTAAAACAAGATTGTAACATGTCTCTAGATCCCTATCATTTATATGCAAGTTTAATGTTTACGTGACAAAATTTCTAAAATTGCCTACAATTAAACCGTCACTTGATCCTTATTTGATACTTTTTTTTTAAAGTTCCCTTATTTAATACATTTAGCATGTCATATAAACACTATTCTTACAAATTTAACCACAAATATCATTAAACATCCAATTGAAATTTTAGATATTTATTTTTAAAAAATTACGAAATTACAAGTTCAATTATTTCACATTCAAATTTGTTTCAAATAGGTCTCTAAAAAAACTATTTAATAGGTCCTTTAACTTTCAATTCTATGTCTAACATGTCCTTAAACTTAAAAAAAAATGTCTAATAAATCATCAAACTTGTTATTTTGTGTCTAATGGATTCTTAACTTATTCAACATTATCTAAAATTCTCAAATCTATTGAACACAAAATTAAAAGTTTAGGTCCCGTTTGATAACCATTTGGTTTTTGGTTTTTGATTTTTTAAAATTAAGCTTATACACACCTATTTCTACTTATAAGTTTCTTTGTTTTAGTATCAATCTTCTTCCTTGTTTTCAAAAACCAAGTCCAATTTTGAAAACAAAAAAAAAAATTAGGGTCCGTTTGATAACGTTCTCGTTTCCTGTTTCTCGTTTCTCGTTTCTTGTTTCCTGTTTCTCGTTTCTCGTTTTTGTTTCCTGTTTCTTGTTTCTTATTTTTTAAGAACTAGAAACAAAAACATGTTTGATAATTATTTCTGTTCCTTGTTTCTCTGAAAAAAGAAACAGAAACACAAATGTGTTTAATAACCGGTTCTTGTTTCTTGTTTTTTTAGTTAAAATAAAATTTAGTACATATAATATAAAAATATATTAATTTTCAACGATTATTTTTTTTATTTCTCCTTCTTCTTCCTCATCACTACCACCATTGTTACCGACCACCCGCCGTCGTTGATCATTGGCCATCGCTACCGACCTCCGACCACTGAGCGAATGCTGACAGTCAGCGGCGAATGCTGGAAAAGTCGTCGACGGGTGGCGGAGGTCGTCGAAAATAAGAAAAAAAGGAAAAAGTTTCGGTCGACGACGATAGTGGCGGCCGGTAGTCGGAGGTCGACGATGTCATCTGGTAGTCAGAGGTCGACTATAGCAGCTGGTCGACGGAGGTCGGTGGTAGTCAGTCGGCGAAGGCCGATCAGCGGAGGTCGACGATGGCGGTCAGTCAGCAGAGGTCGGCGGCGCCCGGTAGTCAGAGGTCGACGGTAGCAGCTAGTTGACGGCGCCCGATAATCGGAGGTTGACAGTAGTCCAAGATCGATGGTGGCAGTCGGCCGACCAAGGCCTTTAGTCAGAGGTCGACAGTGGAGGTTGGTCGATGGAGGCCGGTAGTCGAAGGTCGACGATGGCGATTGATCGACATATGTCGGTCAGCAGAGGTCGACCATGCTCGGTAGTCAGAGGTCGGCGGCTGCCGGTAGTCAGAGGTCGACAGTAGTGGCTGGTCGGCATCGCCTGGTAGTCTGAGGTCGACGGTTGCGATCAGTCGGCGGAGGTTGGTCAGTAGGAGTTGATGGCGCCCGGTAGTCGGAGGTCGACGATGGTGGTTGGTCGACGGTGCCAGGTAGTCAGAGGTCGACGGTAGAAGTCGGTTGGCGGGGGTCGGCAGAGGCCGGTTATCGTAGGTTGACGGTGGCGGTCGATTGGCGGAGGTTAGTGTTGGCCGGTAGTCGGAGGTCGACGACTGCAGCCGCTCGGCGGTGGTTGGTCGATGGTAATAAGAGATCGGCGGCACCCGGTAGTCAGAGGTCGACGGTGGCGGTAGTTCGGTGGAGGTCGGCGACTACTGGTAGTCAGAGGTCGACGGTAGTGGTTGGTCGGCGGCGTCCGATAGTCTGAGGTCGACTATAGTAGTCAGTCGGTGGAGGCTGGTCAGTGGGGTCGATGACGGCCAGTAGTTGGAGGTCGACGGTGGCGGTCGTTCGGTGGATGTCGGCGGCTGTCGGTAGTCAGAGGTCGACGGTGGTGGTTGGTCGGCGGCGTCCGATAGTCTGAGGTCGACTATAGTAGTCAGTCGGTGGAGGCTGGTCAGTGGGGTCGATGACGGCCAGTAGTTGGAGGTCGACGGTAGCGGTAGTTCGGTGGATGTCGGCGGCTGCCGGTAGTCAGAGGTCGACGGTAGTGGCTTGTCGACGGCCCCTGGTAGTCTGAGGTCGACGATAGCGGTCAGTCAACGGAGGCTGGTCAGCGGGGGTCGACGGCGACCGGTAGTCGGAGGTCGACGGTGGCGGTCGTTCGGTGGAGGTCGACGGTAGTGGCTGGTCGGCGACACCCGGTAGTCTGAGGTCGAAAGTAGCGATAAGTCGACGGAGGCTGGTCAACAGGGGTCGACGGCGCCTGGTAGTCGGAGGTCGATGATGGTGGTTAGTCGACGACGCCGGTAGTCGGAGCTCAACGGTAGCAGTAAACCACGATTGTTTATCAGAGGTCGACGGAGGTCGGCGATGATCGGTAGTCAGAGGAGGTTGGTGGCGGCCGGTCGACGGAGGCCGATCAGTGGAGGTTGATAGCTGCCAGTTGTCGGAGGTCAACAGTAGCGGTCGACCGCGGCCGGTAGTCGGAGGTCGGCGACGACCGGTAGTCGGAGGTGCACGGTGGCAGTCGGTTGGCAGAAGTCGACGGCGGCTGGTCGACAGTTACGGTCGGTTGTGGCCGGTAGTCGGAGGTTGACGATGGCGGTCGGTCGACGCAAGTCGGCGATGACCTGTAGTTGGAGGTGGACGGTGGCGGTCGGTCGGTGGAGGTCGACGACAACCAGTAGTCGAAGGTCGACAGTGGTGGTCGGTCAGCGGAGGTCGACGGCGGTCGGTAGTTGGAGGTCGACGGTTGTGGTTGGCTGCCACAGGTAGTCGGAGGTGGGCGGTGGCGGTCGGTCGACAGAGGTCGACGGCGACCGGTCGTCGGAGGTCGACGGCGACCGGTCGTCGGAGGTCGACGGCGATCGGTCGTCGGAGGTCGACGGTAGCGATCGGTCGCGGGCGATATTCGGAGGTCGACGATGACTGCCTGTCTGTAGAGGCCGGTGGTCGAAGGTTGACGGTAGCAGTCGGCCTCAACCGGTAGTCGGAGGTCGACGATGGTGGCCAGTCGACGGAGGTCGGTGACGACCGGTAGCTGTCGGTCGGTGGAGGTCGACAGCGGTCGATAATCGGAGGTCAACGGTAGTGGTCGGTCGGTGGAGGTCGACAGCAGCCGGTCGTCGGAGGTCGACGGTAGCGGTCAGTATACGAAGGTCGACGAAAGTCGGCGACGGCTGGTAGTCTGAGGTCGACTGTGTCGGTCGATTGGGGGAGGTCGGCGGTGGCCGGTAGTCGAAGGTCGACGGAGGCGGTCGGTCGGCCACAACTGATAGTTGGAGGTTGACAGTGGCGGCTGGTCGGCGGCGATCGATAGTCGGATGTCAACAATGGTGGCTGGTAGTCTAAGATCGTGGAAGTGATAATAAAAGGAAAAAGGAAAGAAATAACATAAATAATAAAAAAAAGGAAATAAAAAGAAATAACGAAAAAAGAAAAAAAAATAAAATAAAAAAAAGAAAGAGAACGAAATAACGGAAAAATATTAAAAGAAAAGACGAGAAAGTGGTTAAAAAAATAGAGAAAGAGAATAGATTAGTGTAGGAATGGGAGGGAGAGATGGATACATGCATGAAAGATAGAAAAAAAAAATAGAAACAGAATTTGAGAAACAACATTTTGTAGTTTCTCAAATTTGGCCTCTTTTCTAGAAACGTTTCTAGAAATTTAGAAACAAGAAACAGGGATGAGTTATCGAACAAGTCTGTTTCTTAAAAAAGAAGAAACAGGAACAAGAAACAGGAAACGGGAACGTTATCAAACGAGCCCGTAGTTTTCAAAAACTTGTTTTTGTTTTTAGGATTTAGCTAGGAATTCAAATGGATCCTTAACAAGGATGAAAGCCATGGTAGGGAATGTAGGAGAAAACAAGCATAATTTTCAAAAATCAAATGATTATCAAACGGGGCCTTAATATTATATTAGACAAAAAAGTGTAATTTTCAATCTAATAAATCCATTTTTTTTAAAAAAAAAAAAAAGGTATCTAATAAATTCATTAATTTAGAAGAACAAAAATGCTAAATGTGTTAGATACTAATTGGACACAAAACTAAAAGTTTAGGAACTTATTTAACATTCTTAAAGTTGAAGGACCTATTAAGACAAAGTTAAGAGTTGAGAGAGCTATTAGATATTTTTTAAAGTTCATGAACCTATTAAATACAAGCATGAAAATTTAGATACTAAATTTGTAATTTAAAAAAAAATAAATAAATAACTATACAGACTAGATAGACACAAGTTTTTAAATATGTATATTGTTGTCGCCAAAACTTAGGCTGGAGAACTCACCTAACCTTCACGTGATAGCAACGATCAATTTGTTTAAAGGGGGAAAACGTGACATGCAAAACAAGAAAAAATTGTACATCGATGTAGCGTCTGCCACACTAGCTCCGATGCTTAAGTCAGTTAGGAGGTTATGAGTTTAGCAAGTAAATTAGGAATGGGGAAGAATACTAAGAGAAAGAATAAGGATTTATGTCCAGCTCCCTTACTTTAGAGTTACCCTCTTTTTATTTATAGTTGATATAGGGTTCCCTATTTCCTATTAAGAGAGGGAACAGAAAGAGAGTTTCCCTTTCTCTCTAGGAATTGGACAAGGAAGAGATTGATCTGGGTCCAAGGGGTCTCCTCGGGCCCATTTCCACTCTGGGCTCTTAGACTTTCTTAAAATTAGGTATAAATTCACTCATAACATCAAACCCCCTACTCAAGTAAAATTTTGCTAAAAAAATATTCCTGAGTAAAGACAAGTGTTAACATAATTCGTACATTAGGAGTCTGACGTATATACAAACTCACTTTCATTAAGTTGAGGTCAACCTCGGCCATCCTCTTCTGATCTTTTGGTTATTTGCCTCGAATTATTGGGCTTGGCCTCGGTGCTCCTGTGCTCGAGCTTTTGTTGGGCTCAGTCTAGTTGAGAATATGAATGGCTAAACTCATTTGAGAATTTCGTTGGTCCAATTGAGAATATTGGGGGGCTCAACTGATAATGCTCTGTTTAATTGAGAATATGGGATGCTCAACTTATTTGAGAATGACTCGATCCAGTTGATAATATTGGGGGCTCAACTCATCTGAGAATTTTGTTGGTCCAATTGAAAATATTGGGGGCTCAACTGGTATGGCTTAGTCTAGTCGGGAATATGGGTGACTCAACTTATCTGAGATTAGAATGACTTGGTCTAGTTGAGAATATTGGGGGTTCAACTCATTTGAGAATTTTGTTGGTCCAATTGAGAATATTGGGGGCTCGACTTGTAAAGCTCAGTCTAGTTGAGAATATAAGTGGCTTAACTAATTTGAGAATTTTGTTGTGCTCAGCTTAGTTAAGAATATAGATGGCTCAACTTTGATGATAATTTTTTTTCTTATTATTTTTGCGTGAGGGTTGACTCGAGTCTTTTGTTGGCCCGGCTCCGAGCCCTCTTGTTCTTGTTGTTCAACTTACTCGAGCTTTTAGATGTCATGACAGCTTGTGGAATGATGTTTTGCTTTGGTTGATAAAAAAATTGATTAAATTTGCAAAATCCTGCACATTTTACATCCAAGCATAACATAGAAATGACATTAGAGTAAATGAAAGATAACAAATATTAAAACAGAATCGATCAAAAATTTTGAAATAAGTCTCAGCTTCGACATAGGTAGGGTCAACCTTGGACACTTTGTGGTCGACCTCTTCCCTACAAGGGTCGACCTCAACCAGGGGTCTTCTTTCCTCTAAATGACTCAAAGTTCTAGTAGGTTTCTTCATCTTCTCACTCATGATATGGAAACAGAGTACAATTTTCACAAGCAAACTTTCTTCCCCACAAACGGCGCTAATTGTTGTGTTAAAATCCGAGCAGGAGAACTCACCTGACTTCACATGACAACAACGGTAAATTTGCTTGCAGAGGAAAGACATGACCTGCAAAACAAGAGAAAACTGCATACAAGCATCACACCGCGTCCGAATGCTTAAGTCAGCTAGGAGGTTATGAGTGTAGCAAGTAAATTGAAAATTAAGAAAAAGACTAAGAGAAATAATAAGGATTAAGTTCAGCTCCCTTACTTTGAAGGTACCTCTTCTTTTTATAGTTGATCTAATGTTCCCTATTTCCTTTTAGGAGAGAGAATAGAAAGAGAGTTTTCCTTTCTCTCTAGTAATTGGACATGAAAGAGATTGATCTGGGTTCAAGGGGTCTCATTGGACCTATTTTTACCTAGACTCTTATCATTCTGACTTTCTTAAAATTAGATCCAAATTCACAACTAGCATATATTAAAACGTTATTAGAAACCATCTTTAAAATTAAAATATTGTAAAAAATAAAATCTGTAAAATTCAAAAGACTTTGCTTAGAAAGAAGAAAAGAAAAAAGAAAATGGGAAAAGACAAAATTTAAAATCGAATTAAAATCAAATAGCATGTATTTGAAAATGAAATTGGAAGTGGGGAATGGGGACCGTTAAAAGGAAGAAATGGAGAACCCGTGAAGAAACGGTGTGAAAAAATATACCCACTCACTCATTGTCCTCACTTGTTGCCACGTGGCTCATGCTTCTCTCTCACACGTGTATACACGGTCAGACAACAAACAACACACGTGTTTGTGTATGTATGGTAGTGGAAACTGGGAAACACGCAGCTGCAGCTGCAGCTACAGCTACAGACTACTGCATGATGATAAATAAATAGAGGATGTAATTGTCCTCTTTTTCTGTCTTTCCGGCAGCTTTTATCATAGACCTAAGTCCGTTCCCAATGTCTCCTCCTCGTCTCAATTTCTTCCTTATTTATTTGTTGAAACTCCAAGAGGCTGTTTGGAGTGCTGGATTAGTTATAATAATTTGTGGAGTTAAATAGTCTGTGTTTGAGATGCAGATTATTTTAGTTTAAAATAAAATAATCTGTGTTTGGGATGCAGATTATTTTAGTGTGGGATAAAATAGTCTGTGTTTGGAGTGCTGATCTGTTTTAATATGGAGTTCTGAATCAATTGTTCAAACTGACTGTTTTTATAGAAAAATCATATTAGTTAACTTTTAGTATTGCCAAAATAAAAATTGTAAACGTTTAGTTCAAAAATCATATTAGTTTTTTTCTTTTTTTTAATCAATAAAATCATTTGAAATAAACTTGAGTGTGGTAAATACAATTTCGTTTCAATGTTTTTTTTAATGGTTAACCTTCGATGTTGTCAAAAGTAGGGAAGAAATTTGACCTAAAAAAATTGTGAGTGCTTAGTTCAAAAACCATATTAGTTTTTTTGGGAAAAATACACTTTTGGTCCCTGAGGAGGTTAGGTTTTATTAAAAAAAAATTGAATTTTGTAAATAAAAAATATTTTAACTAATATTTTATTATTTTATTATTATTTCTTTTTTCTTTTTCTTTTTTCCTTCTTTTTCATTTTCTTCCTCCATCTTTATCTTCTTCCTCCATTTCCATCTTCATCTTATTCCTCCATTTCCATCTTCTTCCTCCATTTCCATCATCATTTCCATCTTCTTCCTCAACCTCAAACTCCATCTTCATCATTTTCTTCTTCCTCTAACCCTAATGCCGCGACATTTTCAACGACTTTTCTGGCAGTCGCCAACAAATTTTTCAACGACCAAAATTTTTTTCTCGTTTTTTTTCTTTTCTTCTTTTTTTTTTCTTTATTTTCATTTTTTATATTTTTTCAAAATGAAAAATGAGAAGAAATATGAAAAAAAAAAGTCGTCGGAAAAGTCGCCGGTTATCACCGAAAAAGTGGTCGGCGGCCATCGGAAAAGTCGTCGGAAACTTCGCCGGCCGACGGCAACCGACGGTCGTCGGAAAAGTCAAGGAGTCGCATGGAAGAAGAGAGGAGAGAGTTACTGTAGAAAATGGATAGAATAATCCAGTGAGTTGAATGATGGTTACTGTAGAGAATGGATAGAATAATCGGGGGTAAAAATAACCCACCTCACCATTTATTTTTGTTGATTCCCCAAACACTGAATAGATTATAATAAAGGGGGCTATTATAACCTATTCAGTGCCCCAAACAGCCCCTAAAGGAGGATTTTTTTTTATTAATATTGGTATTTTTGAAACTTATTTGAGAAATATGGATGTTTTGAAACTTTTTATTATAATATTGTGGTTTAAAATCCATGTTTGTAAGTCGTCCCTCTACTGATGTGGCAACAAATTTAAAATTCGAAAAACGGGCTAAACGACAAACGTTTAGAAAAACGTATGTAAACGTAGGTCATCTCTTCAAGACACGATATATGCATGATATTTGACAAACTCTCAACTCGTTATACTGGAAGCTTGGTTGCCTAGTATCCAGTAGGTTTCATGTTCAATCTCTATCTAACATAATTTTTTTTCCTTAAATCAAATGAGTAATTGCATTTTTCTAATTTTTTAAACAAATTGAATATTATATTATGATTTTTTTTTTCTTAAAGCAATTGAAATTTAATTATGTATTAATTATTTAAACATTTTATTTTTAAATTCACATACATATTGATCCAAAACAGATATATGTACTTGTCAATTAAAATTAATTCTACTTCAGAAAACTATAATAGTTAAATTTAATTTGAATAATGTTAATTTAATTTTACTTTATTTATAAAGTGTTTAAATAATTAATACTTAATTAAATTTCAATTGATTTCAAGAAAAAGGAAATAAATTGTAATATAAAAGTTCAATTTGTTTTAAAAAATTTAAATACTTATTTGATTTCTTGAAAAACAAATATAGAAAGGAAAAAAGGGAAGGAAGCTGCAAGAACAGAAAAAGGACAAAATATTCAAAAACCAAAAACTAAAAATGAAATGGTTATCAAATGGGGTCTTAGTCGCTAAACTTTGGTATGTAAAGATTTAGTTCTCGTACTTTAAATTTTGAAACAATTTAGTCCACGAACTTTAATCTGTAAAAAAAATTTGTAGCAATTTAATTCCTATTGTAAAAAAATTGTTAAAATTTATTGAATTTTTTTACATATGTAGATCGATAGATTGATTGGGGACTCAATATGTTTATAAACTACAAAACAAAGTCATAACATAATAAAAATTGACACTTAATTTTGATAAGGTTTTTTAAGGAAGGGACTAATAAATTGTTTCAAAATTTAAAGTATAGAGACCAGATTGTTACCTACTAAAGTTTATGAACTAAATTTTTACAGTTAAAACACCATTTTAGTCCAAATATTTTGAGCTAAGTTTCATTCTATTTTAGTATATGTATTTTCACATGTCCAAATTTAGTCTCTGTGCTTTCAATAAAGCTTAATCGGTCCCTATTGTTAGAGTGAAGTTAATTTTTGATAAATTGGTTAAATAATAACAATAATTTTCATGCTAGAAAAGACACAATCTGGACATATTTCTATTGCACATATTTCGGGTTACAGCAAGCATACGAGCTCAAGTAATACAATGATAAGTATATTGAATATCATCTCCCCAGAAAATCGGTTATGAATTTGATTGATTATGAAAATATTAACGATCGATTTTATTTAGAAATCGAAATGGAGAGAAAAGACAAAAATAGCAAAGATAAACCAAACATGCAAGGAAAATAAAAACGAGGCAAATAGGGAATTTAATTTCGCTCATTGGACTCTCAAGCTTAATTATTTAACATCTTAAGTTATCTAACCCATAACTTAGAAGTCTTGAAGAACTAATGGTCTCCAATTATCATTAATTAATTAACTAACTTACGTGTCCCTAGCGCTAATTAAGGCATTAAACCCCTTCATACAACTTCTATTAATCAATTAATCCTCTCGCTGAGTAATTAACTAATAATCATCCTAATTTCCCTCTGTTGAGTGTCAAATTAGGTTTATTAATCAATTATACTTTGACCGGAAATATAAAAACGTAAAGAACAATCACATGAATAGGAAATTATGCAATAATATATTAGAACTAATTAATCGAACATTGAAAAGTTCAATTAACTACATTAAATTCCCTAGAAACAAGAATTTAGCTAAACATATTTAATACAATAAATTCCAAATTCAGAATCCAATTCATGGTGTAATTATAAAATTGAAGATAAAATGATACAGAAAAGCATAAACCAAGACGATCTCCCGCTCTTGCTTCAATCCGTCTTGATCCCAGGCTTTAAATCACGATCCAAGAGTCCAAAACTCTCCAAAAAAATCTCCCAATTCAGTCATCAAATTGTAGATAGGTTTAGAAACCCTGAATTTGCCTTCCCAATTTGAGCCAAGATAAGTTGAATTTATATGTCTTCCGACCGCAACGTCAAGATACTAGGGAGACGCTATCCAAAACAGTGACATTTTTCACTTCTTGGGCTTAACAACGTCAAGACGCTATAGGTAGTGTTTGGACATTACAAACAAAACTTCAAAAACACGTTATAAGGATGTTATAGGGTAGCGTCTCGATGCTTGGTCTCAAGTTTGCACATTAATTTTCAATGTCTTGACGCCCAATGCTGGGTTGAGATGCTATTCCAATGGCCCTTATTGCTAAGTTAAGACTTCATCCATGCTTCTACAAAATGCTCTTTTTAAGCTCTAAATTCATCCTTAAATGCTTGAATTTTCCGATTTTACTTTAGGTTCGAAATCTACAAATTCAACGCAAATAGACATCAAAACTCACAATTTAAGCACAAAACTAGCTAAATTAATAGGAGTAAGATAGCACATTTTGGGTGTTATCAATTTCCAAATTTTATGCATGTAACAATAAACTAACCATAGGAACCAATTTTAAGTCTCATTAAAAGTACATGGACTAAATTTGGATATTTGAGAGTACATGAACTAAAATGGGATGAAATCTAGAGTACAAGGACCAAAATGAAATTTTAACCATTTTTTACAAATTTGAAAGTACAAATACATAATTATTACTGTTCACACAAGATTTTAACAAAGAAATTTAATACGTGTGAAGGTGTTCATATAACACATGCGGAAGCAATTCAAGATCGAAAGTACTTAACTCTATCAATTTTACTCCTAAAGCATGCATGTTCTAGAAAAGACAGAACATAAAGAAAAGAGTACCAACCTCTTTGTAGCTCAAATGAGTTGATCTCCTTGTGGTGTTTTCCTTCTCCAACTTCTATTGGACAACCTCTAGAGTCTTCCCTACTATTCTCCGGGCCAAGAACGACTTGTGGGAGTCTTATAGAGATAGGGAATGGGAAGGGAGTGCTTGAAAGTACAAGCTCTTGAGAGATCTATGGAGGTGTGTGTGTTTGAGAGTAGATTCCAGCAGCATAACAGTAGGTAATTCACTCTCCTGGCCTTTGAATCTGATTCATGCTCCTTATAAAGACATCTTCCATGCAAGGAGTAGCCTCATGACACAAGACACATGGTAGAATTGCAAGTATAAGTGGATTCTAGGTGTTCAATTCACAACACATGCAACTAGTGCATGGTTGTGTTGTTTTCCACTATCCATCAACATGCAAGAGTGAGAATGCCACTAAATCCACTAAATTGAATCTCCATTCTGAATTTTCAGCTTGCAATTTACCCTAATTTCAATTCTAAATTGAAATTGATTTATTGGAAATCAATTTGGGACATTTCCAAATCATTTAATATGATTAATCCAATTAATCATTGTTGCCTTGTGTAATCCATTATATATGATTCCTAACATATATATATTGTATTTAAAACACTTTTAAATACTTTATCTCTCAATTTCTAATTTAATTCATAATTAAATCATTGTGTCAAACACATTTTACGATAAAACCCTATTTCCCGTTTTTGAACGATTCAAAGATTCCTATCAATATGTTCTAGGCTTTAATCCAATATGAGCTAGTAGGGGGACCTAATGGACCTATAGATCATGGTCTCCAACGATTCGAGGCTAACCGACTAATCTCATTATCTAAGCTAGCCAACATTCGTTAACTACCGAGACACTCCACTATAGCCCGATAGTTGCACTCCCCTCACTATAGATATATTTCCGTCCACTTGATTTAACCATGCTCAGTAAGTCGTTCCTCCACAGGTTGTTGGTAACTATAGCTAGGTCAAATGACCGTTTTACCCCTATAGTACTTCTTGATCCTTAAGTTCCACTAATCCTCTAATGAACAATCGGTTTGTGGTCCAACCATCAAGCCTAAGTCCCTCTCGATCCAATGAGAGGGTGGGGGCCCCTTGTTCAAGTCTTGAAGTTAGTACTTAAGGGAACAACCTATCTACTATCCCTGAAATGGGTAGGAGTGAATTCTGTCTTGCGAGACTACGTCCCCAGCTATCTATTCGATCTTATCCCTAAAATGGTAGGCTTGTTGAGTCGGCGATGCTGGCCACTCTCACCCATGCAGATCAAAGGATAATCTCGTATAAACAGGAGTTCATAGTTAGCTCAGGATTAAGAACGAGTTACCTAGGTCATCTATGAGAATTAGTCAGTTTCTTCAGTAAACGGCGTTATAAAGAGAAAGTGACTAATTTCGTGGTCCAGTCTTATGCAAACTCATTGCATAGGACGCCCCCACTCGCATGTCTCCACATGAACGATTTAGGATCTCATCGTTTGTACTTAATACAAAGTGGGTCGCGTCCATAGTGTCCCTAGGATAAGGCACCCAACCGTATCCTTATACTATAGACTATTTTGACTATAAACTTGAACTTGATCCTACGATATGTCCCTACATATAGTTCGAGTATTCATTTTATAGCCAAGGATCTTAGTTTATTGGATTTTGGTTAATCATTCGCAATTTACATATTCAATAACATCTTTTACTAAATAACCTCAATAACGTCTTTAATGGAAATAGAATATGTTTAATGATTTACAAACTACGAGTTTATAGGACATTAAACCCAACAAACTCCCACTTGGACTAGAAACTCTAGTGGTGTACATGAAGTTAGGTGTGAGAGAAGCATAAAGACAATAAACTAGGGCATCAACCATACCCTTACAACGTGTAATTGACATGCATTTATATCCATTTGTGTGAGTGTACAATCTTTGATTCTTTTTTACTCAAATTAAACTTTGATGTTTGGGCTTGTTGATCTATTGGGATGGTCGACTCTTAGGCTAGTTAATCTACTCGAATCAACCTCTGACATGTTATTTTACTTGGATTGACCTCTAGCTTGTCGAACTGCTTAGCTCGACCTTTAGTTTGTTGATTTTTTTGGATCGAACTCTAGCTTGTTAATCTTTTTAGATAATCAGCTTTTGAGCTTAATCAACCTTTTACTTGTTGATCTTCTTGGATGATTGACCCTAGCTTGTTGATCTTGAAAAATCAATGGAAGTCTAGAAGTCTTTAGATCTTCAGAGAGTCTTTGGTCTTTAGAGTCTTCAGTCTTATGGGAGTCTTCCCTGAATTCTCCATCCCTTTGAATGAGAGGTGACTGCATCTATTTATAGGAGGTTAAGATTGAAGGGAATAAAAGTCCTCACGCAGCGGAAGCGCATCGAAAGGACCTTACGCCGTATATTAATTAACATTAAAATACCGTTACGAAAAACTCAAATACACTTTAAACACACTTTAAAGTTGCTGGAAAATTGGTTTAAACATGCTGAAAAATAAATCTAAATTTATTTTCATGCTTTTCTAAAGAAAAGGGCAAGAACCGTTACAAACCTTCGTTGTAGACTTGACCGTTCTTCGCCAACGACGCTCCAACGATCGAGAACGCAGCAGCCTCCTTGTCTTATAATCGCTGGAAATTTCTTCTTGATTGACACAATAACCACAGAGGTTACACCGGTATGTCTCTAAGTCTAGGAGGCAAAAGACTTGTGGGAGTCTTTCTCTAAGAGGGAGGCTAGAGAGAATTCTAGGTCTTGTCTTATGATTCTAAGTGCAAGAGGAGAGTATCTCTGACCAATTAGGTCTAGTGTTCTATTTATAGAAGAGAGGCCATGAATAAAATATTCAATTAAATCAATCTTTTCCAAAATTGATTCAATCTTATTCCTTATTTAATCAATCCATGATCAATCAATTCCACAATTGATTAATCTTTTTCACAAATGACTAATTACTTCCATAAGTGATTAGATCATTTCCATAAATGATTAATCACTTCCTTAAGTGATTAATTATTTCCATAATTGATTAATTCCCGGTTAATGAATTCTTTAATTAATTAACCACCAATTAAATATCACATATTTAATTTTCGTGCTTGAATTAATTAATTTGCCCAAATAGATTTTAGGCCTTAAATTAATTAATTCATTATTTGAACTCTTTCAAACTTCCATAAATTTATATTAATATTTGAATTTCTTCAAATATTAATTTCTCTCATAATAATATATTAATATATATCATATTTGTTTCCTTTGGTAAATTGAACATTTTCAATTTACATTTAGTTGCCTCAAATTACTTTATGAGCTACCAGTGGGACCTAATGGACCTGCAGATCAGAAGCTCCAACGATATGAGATTAATTGGTCAAACTCATTAACCAAATTAATCAATATTCGTTAACTGTGTGTACATTCCACTAGAGACTCACAGTTGCACTCTTCTCACTGCAGACATATTTTCTGTGTCCACGGATATAGACCAATATCGACTAGTTAGTCCTTCACGAGTGTCCGTAACACCAGCTGGGTCAAATTACCGTTTTACCCCTGTGTTACTTCTATTTCCTTAAGTACCAGTTCTCCTCTAATGAACAACCTGTTTGTGGTCCAACCATCAAACAGAAAACTCTCTCGTGCCATTGAGAGGGTAGGGCCCTTTGTTCAAGACTCGGAGTAACCACTTAAGGGAACACTCATCTGCTTCCCTAAAGTCGGGAAGGAGTGAATTCCATCTTGTACGATTATGTTCCCAGCTCCCCATTCGGTCTTGTCCCCAAAATGGTAGGCTTATTGAGTCGGCGTATTGGCCACTCTCACCCATGCAAATCAAAGGACAATCTCTCATGAGCAGGAGTCCATAATCAACTCAGGATTAAGACTAAGTTGTCTAGGTCGTCCTAGTGAAATAGAAAACCAACTAGTTAACGGTGTTATAACCAGTGGTTACTATTTCGCGGTCCGGTCTTATGCAAACTCATTGCATAGGATACCCCCACTCGCATGTCTCCTACACGAACGCGTTGGATCGTAGCGTTTGTATCAAATACAAAGTGGGCCGTATCCATAGTGTCACCAGGATAAGGCACCCAGTCTTATCCCTATACTATAGACCCTTTAGGCTGTTTCTTGAACAATGATCCCATATGTCGCTACATATAGTTCAAGACTCATATTACAGCCTAGGATGTCTAGTTTATTGGATTATGGTTATTTTTAGGCAAAAAAAAATATAAAATAACTAATAACATTTAATGAAAAAATATATCAATATTATTTCATTAATATTCGGTCAACGGTTACATTCACTATCTACGAGTTTTAGGGCATAAAACCCAACAAAGATGGGTTTGAGCCTCATTGAGTCCACTACAATATATGGCAGAATCTTATTTGTGCCAATTTATGTCATTAGATACACATGACATAGTTTGATTAGGTTAACTTGCGTGATCACCATGTGATTGGACTAATTTATGACATTGCTAATTTGATTGGATTAAATTCAAATGACAATAAGATAGACATGAGTCATTATTTAACTTTTCAATTTAATATCATTTAATTTAATTTTGAGACATATGTTAATTTGTAATTTATCCCTAATTTAATAATTTTTTTTAAATTTGTCAATAATTAAAAATAAAGACGTGGTAATTTGTGATTTACAATTTTTTTTTCATTCAATAGTTACTTTCATAAACTGATAAAGGTTCAGAGACCAAAGTACGTGTTCTTTAACCTCAAATATTTCTCCAACTAAATTTTGTTTAAAAAGTTTCAATTTAATCTCTTGCTTTATTACAATTTTCAGCTATTTCTAAACCAACTTTTTTTATGACGACCATTTACAAGGATTACTCTAGTATAAACATTATTTCACATAATACGTTAGACAAATGGTAGAAAAACTAGACTGTTGGACAAAAGGGACAAAAAAGAACGCATTGTTCTAACTTCTAAGAAAGGTTAAGGAAAAATAGAAAAGACAAAATTTGTTAGGAGCTATCCATGATTAAAAACAAACATGCATGTATGCTTAATTAGAAAACCTTAGAGTCCGTTTCATAACCATTTAGGCCCCGTTTGATAACCATTTGGTTTTTGGTTTTTGAAAATTAGGCTTGTTTTCTTTAAATTTCCTCACCATGGTTTTCATTTTTGTTAAAGACACACTTGAATTCCTAACCAAATTCTAAAAACAATAACAAGTTTTTGAAAACTACTTTTTTTAGTTTTTAAAAATTGGTTTGGTTTTTGAAAACATAGGAAGAAGGTAGGTGAAAAACTAATGAAACTTAGAGTTGGAAGTGATGTTTATAAGCTTAAAAACCAAAAACCAAAATCAAAAAACCAAGGCCCCGTTTGATAACCATTTGGTTTTTGGTTTTTGGTTTTTGAAAATTAAGCTTATAAACACTACTTTCACCTACAAATTTCTTTGTTTTTCTAATACCCTTCTTTCCTTGTTTTTAAAAACCAAGCCAATTTTTGAAAACCAAAAAAAGTAGTTTTCAAAAACTTGTTTTTGTTTTTGGAATTTGGCTAGGAATTCAAATGTATCCTTGAAAAGGATGAAAACCATGGTAGGGAAATTGGGAGAAAATAAGCCTAATTTTCAAAAACAAAAAACAAAAAATCAAATGGTTATCAAACGGGGCCCAAATGGTTATCAAACAAGGCCTTGGTTTTTGGTTTTTAGTTTTTGAAAATTAAGCTTAGACACACATACTTCCACCTATAAGTTTCTTGGTTTTAGTATAAAAAAAAAGGTATCGATCTTATTCAAAATATATATATATATCTTCTACTTGGTTTTTGAAACAAGTCCAATTTTGGAAACAATAAAAAGTAGTTTTCAAAAACTTGTTTTTGTTTTTAAAATTTGGCTAGGAATTCAAATGAGAACCTTAACTAGGATGAAGGTCATAGTAGGAAATTTTAGGAGAAAACAAGCATAATTTTCAGAAACTAAAAACAAAAATCCAAATGGTTATCAAACGGGGCCTTAATTTTGAAAAAAACTTTTAGTCTAGTGTCAAGTACACACTGTCAAACAAGTAATAAAGTGAAAAAAAATTCCAAGTACTTAATTCCAAATATCGAATTAATTCCAAAGGTGCTTTACAAAATTCAATATATGATAAAGCAACTATCTCCTCAAGGTGTAAACAAAGTAACCAAGAAAAATCAGATAAAAAAAAAAAAACCAAGAAAAATAAGTTGGATATGGTTTTTGTTGAGAAATAAAAGATAATAAAGATGAAAGCTGAGAGATTCAAATTATAAGTTTCAACCCCAAAGTATGCAATGCGGCCTACTATGCACCCACAACTTACCTTGACAACCTATACACAATAAACCGAATTCTGCTCCTATTTAGTATTTAATTAAAGCGCCTTTAAGAACCTAAGCAATTAAACCTATATATATATATATATATATATTTTTGTTTTTGAGAAAGAGCAAAACCAAACGATTTCCGATGAAATACAAACATAAATCGCTCTTGGAGCGATAAACTAACCATCCATGGAAGATAGTTCTGAAGCCACAAAGCTGGCGTCGAACATGATTTGCCCACACGGGCAAGATTATGAGCCAAAGAATTAAACCTATATATATAGGTTTAATTTCTAGAACACAAATCATATTTACATCAAATAATATTAGGTAATACCACTTTGATCCATATACTTTGAGTTTTGTTCTATTTTAGTTTCTGTACTTTCATAAATGTCCAATTTTAGTCTCTATACTTTCAGTAAAGCTTAAAACTGATCTCTACAATGAGATTACTGTTAATTTTTCTCTAGAAAAAAGTCTTTAATAACCATCCTTCCATAGTTTTTAGAAATATGTTCATCTTTTCTTATATGGAAATTATTATTATTATATAACCTATGTTAATAAAAATTAACTTTAAACTTGCGGTGGAAGCAATTCTAAGCTTTATTGGATGTTTAGAGACAAAAATTAAACATTTGAAAGTACATGGATTAAAATGGAACAAAACCCAAAATGCATGGACCAAAATACTATTTTAACATAATATTATTTAAGAAAACATGTGCAATATATAAATGTTGTTATAGACTTTGTTAGTATTGAAAATCAAGTAGCAAATAAATATTCTAACTTTGCTTTCAAATATAGAAGTTTTTTTTTTTTTTTTTTTTTTTTTTTTTGCAAGAATAAATTAACTAGTATTATTTACTTTTGACTACTAAATTGCTTCTAGAATGAGTAGTTTATTTCAAGTGTTTCTTCAATGATGGACCAATTATTTTTTATTTAACATGCATTAATTATGTAGTTAGATTTAGTATGAGGCCCATTACAAACATAGGAAATTTAAAATATAAAGCGAAAATGACATATCCTCTATCCCATAAAGAAGAAGGTGACTTGGATTAAAATATTTATTGTCTTTAATGAGTCAAGAACTTTATTTTATTTTATAGTTAATTATTTTAATGGAAATTAACATTTTCTTTACAAGGTATGGGCAACCTTGAAAAACAAAATGCAAACAAACATACTGCATCGAGACCCAAAAATCAAATTAAAATAAAAGTTAAAAAAAAAAAAAAAAAAAAAAAACTCTCTCTCTCTTCCCTTTTTTCTCTTTTAAAATTTTATTCACTTATTTGCATGTGCACTAGACTTTATATGTAGCCTTAAGCTTTAATCAAAATAAAAGAATTCTACTTTTTATTTTTCTTTTCTTTTTTCAATTATGTATGAATGAATAAGAATAATTTAATTTATTGGTAATTAGAGGAAACCAGACTAAGCAGCTGCTGTTTTCATAAAGGTAAAGTTCAATATTATTCCTCCAAGTAAACAATTAAATAATAATGAATTTTAATTTTAAATTTAACCTTTCAGGTTTTTTAATGTTTTTTCTCTCACCTTTGAGGCTTTTCAATACTTTTTCTCTCACGAATATATGTGTGTAAATTTCTTATTATATACATGTGAATATATAAAATACTCAGTGGTACTTAGAATGCATTTATATTTATTTATATAAGTAAAATAATTTACTTATACTATTTTTTTGAGATGATAATTTACTTATACTAATCATTTATCAAGAGGCTTGTGGTTCAATTTCTCCAAAAAGAACATATGTTGTCATTATATTTTGGGTTGTTTTCTTGTGTACGTTTATTACTACAAAATGATTGGGGTTAAAATTCAAACTTTTGACAAGCAATAAAACTTAGTAATGTCTTTTAACATTTGATTTATGTCAATTTTGTAATCTATCTATTTAATTAGTTCTTAAACTCTTCAAAGTGTTCAATTATGTGTGGTTGAAGATCCCACGTTGAAAAGATGAGGAGATCTCACAATCTTTATAAGATACTTGAGTTACTCCTCTCATTATCAATTGGTTTTTAGATAGAACAACATATTTATTTAATATGGAATTAGAGCTCATAAACCAATGAACATCTGGTCCAAGAAAAAAAAATCCAAAGAATGGTGAACTCAATGAGGCACCATCTTGAATTTTGAATTATATTTTTGATTAATCATTTCCATTAATACTCGTCGATGGAATCCAATTAATCTAATCACTTTTTTCTTTGCCAAAGCGAGCATAGCTTAGCGGTAATTGACATGTACTCTCGATCACTGATAGCGAGCATAGCTAGCTAGTTTTCCCTAATTAATTTAGCTAGTCTTTTATAATTTATTGGCCAAAATGATGCGTTTTTGTGTTGTATTTGTAGGAAATAAATATTTGAGCTAATTGAGTGTTCGGGACATGAAAAAGGGCTAAAAGATCGAAAAATGATCAAGTTGGAAGAAGTCAAATTCAGCCTAGCTGATTTTTTTTTTAAAAAAAAAAACTTCATAGCGTCGCGACGCTCTCGGCGAATTTTCCAAATCCGCAGTATCGCGACAGCGTCGCGACGCTGTCAGCAGATTTTCTATAAATTCATCATTTTGTGCTACGGATTGGGGGAGTCCAATTGGTGAGATTTTAGCCCTAATTTCGACTAGAGACCTTTTGTGGGAGCTAAAGGCAAGGCCAAGGAGCGGGAATCAAGCGAGAAGACGTGGAGATCGTGACGGGGACGTGCGGTGTCGGCGGATTCGAGTTTTCCTTTCTCTTTCCCTTAACTCTTGTAGTTTTTATGGCTTTTCTTTCAATTAGTGTTTGTAGTTTAAAGACTATGAATTGCTAGTTGTTTGTCTTAGGGATTGATGTAGGTTTCTTAGGTTGTTGGATTGATTTGTGGTATGAATATGCATATATTTTACCTATGCAATTATGGTTAAATGTTTTCAATTACTTGATCACTAGTTGAATGATTTGAGTGTTGAATCTTGTTCGGGAGAGGGGATTTGGCCTAAGACTTACTTTATTTAATTGCATGACTAAAGTAGAAATTCTAAGTTTGTGACGGGATTTGGAATAACTTTAGAAGTTGCTTGAAGAACTAAACCTAAAGCCTTGCATGTTAATGAACTTAGATAGGGATATCAAGTTGGTTGCATGCATGAGAATCAATTATGCTCGGGAGAGATAGTTGTGATAAAAGGTTCCTAGACTTGGTAGAATAATTGCATGCTAAATTCATCTCATTAATTTATCCTCAATCTCAACAATGAAATCAATTCCCTAAGAGTCTTTCCATTTGAGTCTCCACCTTTATTTTATGCTTTTTGTCTTTACTTTTATCTTTATCTTTGAGTTTTGCTCCTTAAATAAAATTGAACAAAAGTATCCACGGTACTTAATTTGCTAGAAATCCAATCCAGAGGACGACACTCGTTTTACACGAAAACACTATATTATTACTTGACCCGTACACTTGCGGTTAGCAAATTGCGCATCAACCACGAGGTCAGAGGTTTTAATCCCTCCACCCAAAATGTTGATGTACTGATGTGAATACAACCGAAAGTTTGAACACTCCACAAGCAAGTTGATCAGCCCTACTTGAATGTTTATGCATGCAACTCTGGATTCAAGAATTGGTTCATTTATTTATACATCTACCTTGGCCAACCACTAAAAAAAGAAAATCTAAAGTTGAAGCTCATAATAAAAAACTTATTAAAATCCATATAAAAACTAGATATAAATACAATATCCAAAGTGTGGAATAAAATAGGTAAGAAAGACTATTTACTTATGGTTGTGTGGTTGGGCCTGTAATGATAGGCCCAAGTTGTTTGTTTACCCTTTTCTAAGTTGTTTTTGATGATTTATTTATGCAATGTGCTTCACTACTGAGGGTAATGTTATACAGGCTTATAGATATGAGGTCGCAGCCGATCTAAGGAGGAAGATGAACCAGGTCTGAAGGAGCTTTGGGATGGTCAACTTGCTGGTTTTTTGAATAATCGACCGAGAGGAGCATGCCATTCTACTGCCAAGGAGATCTCGATTCTGCTTTGGATCGAGTTTTGGGCTTGTTGTCGGCTCTAAGAGCCTAGGAGAGGAGTAGATAGGTGGCCCAGGGTTGTGCACGCTTTGCAAAGATGGTGCGACGAGTGTATGAATGCTTTCGCTAAAATGGTGAGGGCTTTGTATGTTGAGCCGTAGACGGAAGGTTGTTTATATGTTGCCTTTCCATGGTCTCTTGTCCGAATTTGAGTCTACCTTAATATGGTTTTTGTTATGTTGGGTTGTAGTCGGTCGGTTTGCTTAAAACTCCAGGTAGATGGAAGGTTGCTTATGCATATGCTACCTTTCTATGGTCTTTGCCGAGGAGCTCAAGGCTGTAGACGGAAGGTTGCTTAAAATTCCAAGTAGACGGACCAATGCCCATGATTTGTGGTCATTTTGATATTGAGTACAAGCTAGTCTGAAACAAGCCAGTGACTAGTTTGGAAGGAAGCTGATCGTGTTTTGGCGGCTAGCTACATTGGGGAATCCAATCTGATTGTTTTGCTTAGTTCTGAGCTTTATTCTTTGGGTGGTTATACCAATTCTTTGTATAAAAAAAAAGACTATTTACTTATGATTTAATGTTTTTTTTTTTTTTGACAACCTTATGATTTAATGTTATACTTATAGTGAGGTTCTTTATTTGTAATTTTAATTTTGTAGTGCCAATTCTTGTGTAGAACCATTTTTCTATTTAATGTAATTTAATTCCAAAAATAGATGTTTGAAACTTTGAAAATACAATTTATTTTTTTTTTAAAAAAACTTTGAAAATACAATTGAAAAGCCCCCAAAAGAGATGCAACTTGAAAAAGACCCAAAAATAAAGAGTTTATACATCTGCTGTTGCTTCAGACACCGCTTGACCTTGACGGCTACGGGTAGGTGGGGTGGCAGAGACCCGAGTCCAATTCTTTTTGAATATACCATTTTTTACATTCCCGTGAGCCAGCAATTCAAAGATTATCAAAATTCGCCAAAAACCCATCACATTATTCCATTTCGATTGCGCCCAGAACAGAACAGCGAAGGAAAAAGAGAATCATTCTCCAATTCCCCTTGTTGGGACGACAATCACAATCCCTTTTTCTCTTCAGGACACTCATTTTGTTGCTTCTCTTCTCTTCTTCTTTGATGGGTTCACTTCGCTTCTGCTTTTTGAAGTTTTTAATCTCAAGATAATAGCCTGCAAGCGCTTCGTTGAGCTTTGGAAGCTTCTGGGCTCTAATGGGTCTGAGCAGACCCCACAAGGCCACCAATGGCTTCTCTCCCAGATGGGTTTTTTTGTTTTGCATTGCTAGCTTCTTCCTGGGTATTTTCGTTGTCGACAGGTACTTTCTCTTTCTCTTTTACGCCTGAGATCTTGTACTGTATGGAACCGTCTTGTTGATGTTTGGGTGTTGCCATTTTCAGTGAGGGTAGTGGGTTGTGTTCTTGAGCTGTTCTTTTGAGATATTTGGCTGATCGGATGCTTGAAATTGTCTTTAGTCTGCATGGGGTTCTTTGATTTGTGGAGGCATTGTATGTTTCTTTTAATCTTGGGACTTCCTGGAATTGGATCTTTTGGTGTTACGTGTTGCAAATTCTTGGCCAATTGCGGAAGATTCCTGTTTCTGATTTCTTTTTTAGGCTATAGATTTAGATTACTTCATTTTCATATGGTTCTCTGGCATTTTTCTGGCTGGGTAGTGAGAAAATTGTGAGAACTATTTCTGATTGTGGCATTGGCTAGAAAGTTGATCTTGTGAACTTCCGTTTTTTGGTTAGATGATGGTGCTCTTATGAGATCTAGTACACGAAAAGCATATTATTTTGGATGGTTAAATTGTTAGTATCAAGTTCAAATTTTATTTGCTGAGCCTGGAAAGGGAGTACGGAGTTTCTAAAGCTGGGATGGATTTTGATGTGCCTTTGTAAATCCAATCAACAACTTTGGATTTGAGACTTCATTGGCTCTGACTTATTTAGGAAACAGTTTAATGGAAGAAATACTAAAGAACTTGGTGGGAATGGTTGAAAGGAAATCTGAGGGGCTATCCTGTTGTTGCAATGAAGTGCTCAGAACTGTCGGTGGCTTCTTTGTGGATTCACGTACTTCTTTTATGCTTCTTTCTCTCATTTTAGGAGAGCTAAGGAAATGTGGAAGGGTTAGATGTGGGGACTTAAGTCAGTACATCCTGAACTTTACAAGGACTATTTTACTTTAAGCACTGAAGCGCGCATATCCTTGAACTAAGAAGTACGAACACTTTAGTTTTGCTAGTGTGTCCATGTTCGACACATGTCAGACACTTGGACACTCCTACACTTGTTGGGCACGTATCGGACATTTGTTAGCACAATTGATATGTAGCAAATACTAGTTGTACAAAATCAATATAGGTCCATATCGAACATTTATTAAGTATACTAAATATACACAATACTAAATGACAAAAATAATAAATTTTAAGAGTGAAACACATTAAACTCATTTTTTTAAGCATACAAATGCATAAACTTGTTGATTTTGAATTTCTTTATATAAAAATGATGTATATTTTAAAAAATGTATATTTTTACTAAGCGTGTCTGTGTTCTAGATTTAAAAAAATGGTGTGTCACCGTGTTTGTGTCCGTGTTGTGTCATATTTGTGTCTCGTGTCCGTATCTGTGCTTCTTAGTCATTGAATCTGATATTGGATGCCTGCTGAGAAGAAATGCATGAACATGAATAACTTTCATTCTGTTTCACAGACTAGCCTTCAAAAATGTGTCCAGAGGACGGAACTGCGATGCGGGTTCTTTTCTTTTCTTTCTTTTAGGATAGTCTTAGACTCTTAGGTAATGCCCGTGTTTTTTTATGTAATGAGTAAAGATCGTCTTGGTGAGTTTAAATCAATAAAGTGAGCTCCTTGTGCTCTGATAGTTCACTAGATTTGTTGTGAAAAATTCGGAATGAACCCTTATCTACCGGTCCTAAGCCTAGAGTTTTTCTCTATATTGTGCATATGTAAATTCGGAACTGCGATTTATTGTGCATATTCTTAATTATTGTTAAAAAAAATCAAATTTGCAATGTCTTCTCCATGCTTATGCAATTGTATCATTTAGATATGTAAGTTGGTTGATTGATCTTTTTTTATATTTGTCTTGTAGGTTTTGGGCTGTGCCTGATCCAGTCAAAACAGATGAGGAGGCATCTTTAGAGAAAATCCAATCAAAAGCTTCTCAGCCCATTGTTAATTGTGAGAAGAAGGCAAGTTAGAGTATAATAAATGTTCTAGATTTTCCATTACAACAATATCTTGATGGTTTTGTTCATATCACAGGAAGCTTCCCTGCAGGCAGACATTCTTTCTCAAGTATCACAGACCCATGATGTTATCATGTATGCTTTAGTCTCTTGCCTATATATGTATTATGGAAGAAATTTAGCTGTCCCTTGTAATCATATCTCAAATTTAATGATTCATGATTAATTATTGATAATGTCATATTTTACATACCGACCTTTGAAGTATACTAAGACATGATATTTTCAGGACATTAGACAAAACAATCTCATCATTGGAGGTGCAGCTAGCTGCAGCTAGAGCTTCTAAAGCAGATAATGATGAAGGTTCTCCTATGGTTACAAAACCCGGAACTGATAATTTGAAGGAGCGGCGTAAGGTTTTCTTTGTTATGGGAATTATTACAGCCTTCAGTAGCAGAAAGCGAAGAGACTCTATTAGAGAAACATGGATGCCTCAAGGTTCAACCGTAACAGTCATCTTGTCCCAACTGTTTTTTTGCTTTTGAAACAAACTCATTCCTTACAACACATGGGTTGTATTTAATTTAGGTGAAGATTTAAGGAAGCTGGAGGCAGAGAAGGGAATTATAATACGCTTTGTCATTGGACACAGGTAGAACTTTCATAAATGCATGCAATGTGCTCAACGCATGAATTTGCACGCAAAATCTCATGTTTCCTAATCTAATAGATGATATGCTATGGTTCTCAGTGCAACTCCTGGTGGTGTTTTGGATCGTGCAGTTGATGCAGAAGATGCACAACACAAGGATTTCCTGAGACTGGTATGTGACCGTTAATATTGTGATACAAATAGGCCATAGGTTCATTTCACATATGTGAGGAGAGGGAAGAGAAACTTGGTTACTGTTGCCAACTGGTGAGGCACTCATGGGTGCTATGGAAGGTTGGTTTAATTAATCTGCATTCTGTTAGTCACCGTTAGCAACTGATCTTAATAAGAAAAATAAGCTACAAAATGGCAACTGAGATTTGAGAGAAGGGGAGAGTCTAATCCTCTTGGATGCTTGGAAAGATGTGTAAAATTTACCTCTTAATAATTCTAATTGTTGTCCATTCTTGATTTCTATCAACTTTGGTATACGAGCAAATCGTTTCTAGGAATGCTAAAAGGGAAGAACATGGAAGGGAAAGTTGGATGCGTCAAGGATCTATCATCTATTAGAAGTTGTTCTCGATGAAATAAGGAAGGGATTTATGCAAGGAGTCTCCAGAAAATTTCAAGTGAGAACATTAGGGTGCTGCTTGAGCATGTTGAATATATTCTTAAAAGAAATGAGAGCATTGGGGATGGTATTGCTACAACTCCGAGAGCTACGGAGTAGGGACATTCAAACAAAACATGCTTTGAGGAAAATGAACTAACCAAAGTTAAGAGGAGGAAAATTGGATGTGTATGTGTGTATATATTGTGGAGAAGATCTTGGTGATTGGAAGTTTAGAGAAGAGTACTTTTTTTCCTTCTGGTAAATCATCACTTCGGTGGAGTGGAGAAACTAGAATCAACAATAGTGAACTTAGAAGGCGAGGCATTCGCCTATTAGTGGATGGATGGGATGAGACCAAATCAAAACTGTTTAGAACTTAAAAAACTCCAATTATGGATGTTATGACCTTCTCAGGAGGGAATGATACGTGAGAAATTTCTAGTTTTGCTCCAAGAAGCATTTGAACTTTCAGATGTCAGTTCAAAATGTTGTTTGCTCCACAAATCAATGTACTGAAGCAGATATAGGAAGGCAATTTTGTTAATTGAGTGAAGCCAGAAGTATAGGTGAGATGAGGATATCGCAACCTATTGGTATGAAACAAATCATGGAAACCATGCAAACAGCGGAGTATGAAGACTTGGTGTTGAACAAGGGAGAAAAACTTAATATGCAATATCAATTGTGAACCAAGGGGAAGGATAGACTATGGCTCTTTCTCCAAATTTCATTAGAAAAGTGCATTATCATTGATAACTAAGCCTTCAACTTCTCAATTTTATGGGAAGGAGAAAGTTGTACGGCAAAAAGTAGTCGTTGACCCCCCAATCTAAAACAACATTTAAAAGGCAGGCTTACAGATGTAAAACTGCAGCACCAGAGAGAACATGACTTATACTTTCACTATGATGAGAAATTTTCAATTGGCCATTGATGCAAGAACAAGGAGCTGCAGGAATTGCTTCTACAAGAAGAGGGTCAAACGCCTGAAGAAGAAGCCAAATGCAAGAAGAGGAAGACATTGGAGGAAGATGGTCCGAGTGGTGCAGAGTTACCTACAGAAGTAGTTGAGTCATAATTAAACTCAATTGTGTGGACTCACATCTCAACAGATGATGAAACGTGAGGGAAAATTAGAAGACCAATAAGTGATGTCAATGGTGGTTTTGAAGTCAAATGTACTTTCATTTCAAGAAACCCCGGAAGTCAAACTAACTTCCAATTTTGACCACAGGAGAACAGGGAGGGGATGGTTAAACTAGTATGAGCAGAGGGTGTTTGTAATGGGAGTCGTACTCTCCCTAACTGTTATTAAAATAGTCGAGGACCATTCTACCTTTGGAACTAGGGCCACAGTTGCTCTAGAAAGAAACCTTGTGAAGTAAAGCTAGGGCTTTCTATAGTAGTGTTTAATGAGGAACTAGGATTTTATCCCCAAATTTCAATCGGAACCATGCCAGAAGTTATCCGCAACTGCAACACTGAACAATGGATATTTTGGAGTTTGGTCTTGGATCCATGCAAGTTACACAACCAAAGTGAAATACAACATACCTGCAATTTGGATCATGCTAATGTTTTTAAACAGGCACCACCTCTCTCAATGTCAAACCATATAGATATCCCCAAACACAGATGCAGAAAATCTCATACTTCTGGCTTCAGTTCAATATTATATTGGCAGCAATTGTCTGGGGAGATGTTAGTAGCAGACATTATTGGACCAAGTCATACTATCGTTTCTCTAGTCTAGTATTTATAGTCAATAAATAGTATGGTAGTTTTCCATCGAAGGCATAGAACAAATTGTCGATTCCTTCTGATTTTTGATCAGTAACTTTGATTTCTTGTCAAACACTCTGCAGTTTTGAGGAGGAATGATTTTTTAATTCGTTTTTTATTTTCTAAAGTACAGTAGTTCATGGATTTTTTTGGGCTATGGAGCTTTAAACAAAAGTTAATCTTGGACAAATTCCTAGTACCTGTTATAGGTGAGCTATTTAATTATTGGTGACCCTTGAATTATATGGAGATTGGGGAAAAAGGGTGAAGCATCCTAGACTTGTTAGGGCTACTACAAGTATTTTTTGTAATGCAATTCAATTTAACCAATACACCTTCTACGCTATTTAGTACGAACGAATAAACTCTTTAGGAATTGTTAATAGGTAACACCTGTCATTTCTTTTTGGAAACTTGCACAATGCTTGATAAAGCCATGAACTATCCATTCTGTTTTTGGGACCAATTCCCGAATAACCACCTTTTCATCATTTACTTCCATAGTTGAGGAAAGCTTCCTTTCCCAGATGTTTTTTTTCCCTTTTTCGAGGGTGCGGTTTGGGAGAGAGAATGGACCCAATTTGTGAGGGAGGGCACTCTGGATCTTAAAATTTTAATCGTAGTAACCACCACATGTATACTATAATGTGCCAGCTGGTCTTATACTTTTGATGTAAACACCAACACATAACTAATTGTTGTTTCGAGGTGTTGTTATATTTGAAACTACAGTTAATATGTACTTTATTTTCTTCCATCTGGTCTTAACTAGCTGATCAACTTGCATAGTTAAGTCCCATGCATTTTAACCTATAAATTTACCTTTGGTTTATACGTATTGTGTACTTACTAAACAATACATCAGTCGTTAGATAAGCTTCTAATCTTTGATTGTTTTCTTACAGAACCACATAGAAGGATATCATGAATTATCCTCGAAAACCCAAATATACTTTTCAACAGCAGTTGCTAAGTGGGATGCAGATTTCTTTATCAAAGTTGATGATGATGTTCACATAAATCTTGGTTAGCATTCTCACGATCTAGTATAATTGGCTCTACCTTTGAGTGGGTGTGTGTGTTTTTGTTGGGGGGTGGAATGCCGAGAGATGCACGCTCGCACTACGTAACTAAACTGATTGAGGAATCACAGGTATGGTTGGTTCTACGTTAGCCCGCCACAGATCAAAACCACGCGTTTATATTGGTTGCATGAAGTCAGGGCCAGTCCTTGCTCAGAAGTAAGCAATTAAACACTGTATACTCATGAATGGTACTTCCAGGAATGTGACATCAAATATTAAACTCCATAATATCTTTGCAGAGGGGTTAAGTACCATGAACCTGAATACTGGAAATTTGGTGAGGAAGGCAACAAGTATTTTAGACATGCAACTGGGCAAATTTATGCCATCTCCAAAGATTTGGCTACCTACATTTCAGTTAATAGGTAAGTCCTTTTAGACACTGCATAGTTGTTCTCTTAGCATTTTAATAATTTGCTGTCATAACTTACCAGAAGAATTTGCTTCTTCCCTAGGCCCATACTACATAGATATGCAAATGAAGATGTTTCTCTGGGTTCATGGTTCATTGGTCTTGATGTCGAACACATTGATGATAGGAGCCTTTGCTGTGGAACTCCACTCGGTAAGACAATAACCATTCCCTTCGCCTACTCGATCGTTTCAAACTTCCACTTCATCATGTCGAAATATGCTTCGCTAATCCCAAAATCAGTTATTTTGATTCAACATCCTTTAAGTGATACGAGTTAATATCACATTTCATTTCATCGAAACTGACCAAATACCAAAAGTTTTCTCGAGTGGATTCAACGGTTGCTGAACGCAATATGTTTCTAGATGATGAAATTCATTTGCATGAATGAAATCTGTAATAGAATTTGGTTAAACTGTGGATGTAGACTGTGAGTGGAAGGCTCAAGCTGGGAATCCTTGTGCTGCATCATTTGATTGGAATTGCAGTGGCATTTGCAAATCAGTGGAGAGAATGGAGGAGGTTCACCAGAGGTGTGGGGAAGGTAATGAGGCTATATGGCATACCAGTTTCTAGAAGAAGCCTCTGAATTTGATTTCTTATGTATTTTTGTCTCTGTATATTTGTAGAATATTTGTTTGTATCATCAACACAAACTAATGCTCACAAACCCTCCATCTGCCCAATTTTTGCTTATTCATTATTACAAGGAAGTGGCAGTTGATTAATTTAATGGTTTTCACCCCTTTTGTTGGGAAAATTATTCAACTCTCTACTAAACCCTTGGATACATGACAAAACTATGAGTTTTCTTTTTGGTCGCCTCACTTCCATCCAACGGTATAAAATTGTTAGTTACATTGTACCAGTATTGTATATTATGTTGAGGAGAAAAGGGACACCAATTTTAATAGTATCATCTCTCCAAAATGATCCCATCAAAGCAGTAGGGTTGATGGCACTTGTTTAAGTGATTCAAAGGTTAAAAGTCATCTGGTTTTTGGAGGTGTCCATATCCCAAATATCAAATAAATTTTAGTTGCATTGATATGATGCTCGACTAATAGATGATACTTTGTTTTTCTAAATAAATTTAGGTTAAATTATAAGTTTAGTCCTTGAATTTTAGGGTTATATCAATTTGGTCCTTGAACTTTAAAAATTGTCTAATAGATCCTTGAACTCTCAATTTAGTGTCTAAAATGATTCTAAACTTTAAAAATGTCTAATAAGTTCTCGAACTTCCAATTTTGTATCTAATAGGTCTTTGACATATTCGAGATTTTTACAAATTAACCAATCTATTAGATATAGAATTGAATTTTATACTTATTGGGACTCTAAGCTTTCGATTTTGTATCTAGTAAGGTTGTAAATTTTAAAAAATGTCGAATAGGTTGACACAAAATTGAAAGTTGAGACTTATTGGACACAAAAATGAAAGTATAAGGATCGGGGAACCTATTGAATACAAAATTGAATGTTCGAAGACACAACCCTGAAAGTTTAGGACTAAAATTGTAATTAAACCATAAATTTAATATTAATTTGACTTTGGTTATGTTTAAAATTTTGAACAAGGTGGGAAAGCCACAAAAAGGTTTAGGTGGAAGATCAAAGTAAAGGCTGTTTTCAATGGTAAATCTTTGACCAAAATTTCTGGTATTGCATTGCTGGGCTGTGCATCCCTTTGAAAGTGAGAGAGATTTATGGCATGTGGCCTCTCTTCTTTCTCTCATGGACCACCCCACCATTTCATTTATCATTTATAAATTTTCAAATTGTTTTTCTATATTATGTTCAAAATGTCTGGAAATTTGTTATTTTCCATAATTCATTTTATTTGTTAAAAGTTAAAAACATCCTAAATTTTTAGAAGATAAATTTTGTGAGATTATGATTGCAATATCAATTATTTACCTTCTTTTAAAATGGGTATAAAAAATTGATAATTATTGGTTTTTTTTAAGGAAAAACTGTTGATAGTTGGTCGGCACTCTGACATCAATAGATTATAATCATAGTAATTACTAGTAGATACGTTCTATATATGTTTTTTTTTACAACATGTGAAAAGTGGGAGATTCAAACCACAAACCTCATGGTCATTAGTATAAGTTTTATGCTAGTTGAGTTATGCTCATGTTGGCAGATATGTTCTATATTTTACAATATTTACAATTTCTTTTTCCGACCTTATTTTTGTAATACTTTATCTCAATTTTGCTAGATTTATATCCACATCTCGACTAAAAAAAATAAATAAATAAAAAATAATAATTTTGTGCCATTGTTCATGATCACTTCACAATCCCATCCTAGACTTTTTTTTGTTTTCTGTTTATTTTTTTTCATCATAAAACTTAAAGAGAACAAACAGGCATGCAAAGCAATCACTAACCTCACACCCCATGGACCACTCATATCATTTTTTTTTTCTTTTTTTATCATTATTATTTTTTATTTTTTCCTTAAAGACAGGGAAAAAAAACGTGTAAGAACTGAAATAGTGGTCGGTAGTACATTTTCTTTTTGGATTGCGGCCTTTTGGTTTGGTTTTTGTGAGTTACATCCCACAATGATTTGACATTTAGAGTGGTTTTCCAACCTATTTTCAAAAAGTATATAGCTACTTGTCACGCTATTGATTCATCTATAACAGGTGGTTCAATTTCCATGGACTATCTAATTTTTTTTTTAAATAAAAAAATTTAAGTTCCCTTTAATAATCATCTGATTTTTGCTTTTTAGTTTTGAAAATTATGGTTGTTTTTTTTTTTTCCAATTTCTTTACTGTTGTTTTTATCTTTGTTAAGAGCATAATTGAATTCTTAATCAAATTTCAAAAATAAAAATAAGTTTTTGAAAACTATTTTATTTTTTAGTTTCCAAAACTTGAGTTGGTTTTTGAAATTATGGAAATAAATTATATAACAAAACAAAGAAACTTATGAGTAGAATTAGTGTTTCTAGGCTTAATTTTCAAAAATAAAAAATCAAAAACCAAATGGTTATTAAACGGGGCTCGTTTGGTTTTTGAAAATGCTAAATTATAAAAAATACCTCTGAATTTTAAAAAGTTTCAAAAATACCCCTGAACTTTGAAAAATGTTTCAAAAATACCATTGCCGTTAATTTTGGATGGAAACCGTTAAAGTTTCAGTTTCAAAAATACCCTTGAACAACTTTCAAAAGATTTTCAAAAATACCCTTATTGAAAAATGCTTTTTTTCTCCTTCTCCCACTCTTCTTCCATGAAAATTAACGAAAAACTTTACTTATTTGTTATGTATTCATAATCTAGGAGTTTTTTTTTTCTCTTTCAACACATCCAAAGCACTTTATGTATCAAAAAAAAAAAAAAAAAACACATCCAAAGCACTTGGCTAGATTTTCGTATCCAAACTTCAAGATGAATTTTGTTTTGTTCTTGAAATTCTACATGTGCTTGACCAGTGACGAATTTAGCTTGGGCCCGGGGGCCTTGAGCCCCCTCTGAACTGGAATTATTCATTAATTAGTATACAAAAGTTGGGATAATTGTCTAAATGTTTTCACTTGCTCTGTTGGTAAAGGCGCCTCCAGCCCCCCCTTAGTCCAAGGTTGGATTCTTAATGGGTGTGCTTGTTTTTTTTTTCTAATAACTATGTTACTCATTTAAAAATACTATTATTAAAATTTGACTTTTATTATTAGAAAAAATGTTTAATAAGTGTTTAAATTTCAATTTTATGTCTAATAAGTTTATGAATTTTTTTTTTAATAAATATTTGACCTATTCAAAATTTTTTAAAACTCATAAATTTATTGAACATAAAATTAAAATTTGAATATTGTATTAGACAGAAAAATAAATTTTGTCGAAGATATTTATATTTTTGTTACTTTTAAGAAATGTTGAATATGTTACGGATTTTCTTTGAACTAATGTCAAAGACTTGTTAGACATAAAATTGAAAGTTTAGGTCCCGTTTGACAACCATTTCAGTTATAGGTTTTTATTTTTGAAAATTAAGTTGTAACCACTATTTCTATTTTAAAGTTTCTTTGTTTTGTTATCTACATTCCTTCCATGTTTTCTAAAACCAAGTCAAAAATTTAAAACTTAAAAAAGTAGTTTTCAAGAACTTGTTTTTGTTTTTGGAATTTAGCTAGGATTCAAATGTGTTCTTAATAAAGATGAAAACCATTGTAAGAAAATTTGAAAAAATAAATATAATTTTCAAAAACCAAAAACCAAAACCAAGTGATTATCAAAAGAGATCTTAGAAATCTATTTGAGGTTCTTAAAATTTAAAGACTTATTGGCACAAAATTGAAAATCTAAGAATATATTAGACACAAACATGAAAGTTTAGGGACTAAACTTGTAATTTTAACTTAATAAATATATAATATTATTAAAAAAATTAGTTATTTAAAAAAAAATTATCCCATAATATAAAAAGTTTGTAGAGGACAATGACAATGAATAAAATTAGTAGTTCAGTTTCATTTACAAATTTTTTGGATTGCTTACTTGTATATTACTTTTACGAGTTTTTAAGTGAAGCCCCCCTAAACAAAATTTCTGGATCCGCCACTGTGCTTGACTTCACTTGTTGGTAACCTTTTCAATATTATTTCCTCACCAACTATATATTACCTCATTAGCTTTCTCTATATTCATTTTATGAAAAATAAATGAAACTATTGTTGCATACGGGTTCTAACAATTCTTACATATTAATAAGAACAAAATCATATATAAAACTTTTGTTGCATACGGGTTCTAACAATTCTTACATATTAATAAGAACAAAATCATATATAAAACTTTTGATTAATTAATCTTATAAGTTGGACCAAACCCACAGTCTTATAAACACTTCTTCTTCTTATCATTAACATACACAAACAGAGAGAGCAAAAAAGAAATAATATATATATATATATATATATATATATATATATATATATATATATATATATATATATATATATATATATGTTGTGTTTCTCACACTTATCTTATTTACGCTTTTTAAAAGAGAAAACTCGATTTCAAAGTCTGTTTTTATCTGGTATTGAGTTGCACACAACCTTTATAAGCAAAGTTTTGCATTAATTTTCATGGAGAAAGAATTTACGGTGAGAGGAGGAAAAAAGAAGAAGCGTTTTTCAATAAGGGTATTTTTGAAATTTTTTTTGAAAGTTCCAGGTATTTTTGAAATTGAAACTTTAACGGTTTCCATCCAAAATTAACGGCAAGGGTATTTTTGAAACATTTTTTAAAGTTCAAGGGTATTTTTGAAACTTTTCAAAGTTTAGGGACATTTTTGAAACAAACCCCATAGTTCAGGGGTATTTTTTATAATTTAGCCTTTTGAAAATTAAGCTTAGAAACTCCACATCTACCGATAAGTTTCTTAGTTTCTGTTTGAACAAAACTTGGTTGCATATCGGTATGCAGGGATCTCCCTACATATCTCATTAAAATCTTGACAACTAAGAAAGAGGAAGGGAAAAAAATGAAAAAACTTCTTTATCTCTCCTAGTTGTCAACATTTTAATGGTGGTATGTAGAGAGATCCCGACATACCGGTATGCAGCCAAGTTTTTTTTCCTTGTTATATACCTTCTTCCCCTGTTTTGAAAAACCAAGTCAAGTTTTGAAAGCTAAAAAAAATAGTTTTAAAAAACTTTGTGTTTTGGTCTTGGAATTTGGCTAGGAATTTAAATGTGTCATTCACAAATATGAAAACCATGGTAAGGAAATTGAGAGAAAACAAACTTAATTTTTAAAAAGCAAAAACCAAATGATTATCAAATGGAGCCTAAAATATTAAAGGGACAACTAGATAAATGACCATTTTTAATCGAGCATTTTGAAAAATGGTCATATGTTTTTTTCATTTGAAAAAAAGTCAATTACTATTTTTAGTATGCGAAAATACCCCTGAAAGAAATCTAAATCCAGTGAACTGATAAATTCAAATACAAAGTAAATCCAGTGAACTATAAATTCAAATATAGCTAAATGTAGGAGAAAATCTAGGGTTTACACTTAATTTAACAGTACTTTGAAAATCAATCAAAATCAAATTTAACAAATATAACAAATAAATAGCTTAACTGTATAAATTAATAATAGAGAGATAGTTGTAGAATTATAATAAAAAAAAAATCTGTTGAACTTTTAACTTAAAAATATCAAGGGAGAGGGTTGATTGATAACAGAAATCAACCAAAATAGCATGAATCAAGGGAGAAAGTTGTAGAGTTAAAAAAAAAAACTGTTAACTTTGTGTGTATTTAAATTACTAAATTCATTTATAGACAAAATCCTATTTTCTTTTCTAAACCTTTACTGGATATTATCTCGTTGGGTATTCAATAACCTAACTTCGAAGTGTTTATTAGGGGAAAATCATTATTCACAAATGTTACTAGAACAATAAAAAAGATTAAGTTTATAAAAAGAAAAATTATGCAAAACAGTGTATTCAGTAAACAAATTATGCAAATACAATGTATATAAGTTAACTAACCTACAAGACAACATGCAAATAATTTCAATATGCTCTTTCTTTTCAAAGCTTACTATTTATGCAATCGATGAGTTGTTCGAATGAACAATTTGAATCCACACACTGTTGACACCTTGAATCCAGTGTATTGATTGCAGTTATCCCACCACCCATCGTACCATATAGAAAGGAGAATAGAAGACATCTAGTTTTGAAAAGAAAGAGCAAGGATTACATTAATGAACAAAAAAATGAATGTGATTTTTAAAAAATGAATACAATCATGCAAACCATACCTATGATCAGACTACGGTGTTGAAGAAACCGTGAACCAACAAAAAGATCAACCTTCTTCCAAAAGATGATCAAGAGAGAGGATCAATAAGCAAAAAATATATTTTGGATAGTTCCCCAGATTGCAAATGGGAAGAGAGAGATGATTGATTCTGTATCCATCCTTTCCTTGATTCATGGGATTGGAGGTTAACCATTTTTTTAAAAAAAATTCATCAGATACAGGTAGCACAAATATAGGGGGATACGTGGGAAATTACTCAAGGGTAAAAATGGAACATTGAATTGCGTAAAAAATAACAGTTGGCCAATTTTCATTAAAAAATCCGATTTGGCCATTTTTCAAAACTACTGTAATTTTGGCCATTTCTAAGGCCCAATATGTAAATTTGTCTAGGCAATCGTAAGTTAAATTTTGGGGACAACCAGATAAATGGCCAAAAAAAAATAGCTGATTTGAAAAATGGCCAATCGTATTTTCAATTTGATAAATGGCCAAATCCTATTTTTAGTAAACTATTTTGGCATGAAATTGGACAAAAATACCCTTTAACAAATCTTAAATATGAAAATAAAATAAAACATATACACTATAAATAAGGGAGAAAATCTAGCTTCCTTACCCATTGATTCATCTAGCAAATCAAAACTAATAGAAATTCAAATGAAATGGAATATAAATCTGGCAACCTAAAGTTAAAACAAGAGATTTGAATTCAAAAAAAGAGAGAAAAAATAGGTGGACTTAAATTTAAACAGTGTATATCAAAAGAAAAAATGAAAGAACAACTTCAATTAAAAAAAATTCCAGATTCAAAGAAGAATTAAAGTATAATCAGAAAAAAAAATGAAAAAATTGATACACAATTTCAAACAAACCTCTGGATTGATAGCTTCTTGGAAAAAACCCTAAGGCATAATTACTCTCTTGGGAACACACTCACGTTCCAAAAAAAAAACTCTTTCCCCTTCCTCATTTCAAACCCTTCCAACTTACCGTTCGCGAGAGAACCCCTTCCCCTTCCTCCATCATTCGAACCTCTGAGACAAACCCTTCCATCATTCTACCATCAGTCTTCTTCTACATTCATCGATTCTTCCATACTTGACGCCTTCAAGCTTCGTCTCATAACCAAGATTCTCGACAAGATTACACTGTATCTACATGGACAGTCGAAGAACATTCAGAGAAGCTCGAGTGAGTTTTGTCGACATCCAGGATGCTTCAATTTCTGCTAATTTTTTCTGTTTATATAGATATGGAACATTTTTTACTTACAACTAGGACCCATCGTTGAATAATAAAATGAAAAACGATAAAGTAGGGATCCTTTTTCTGTTTATATAGATATGAAACATTTTTTACTTACAACTAGGACCCACCGTTGAATAATAAAATGAAGATGGAGAGAGATGATCGTGTAACTAAAAATCCCTTGATTCATGGAATGAGATGTTATAGATTATTTTTGAAAAAAAAAATAAAAGATACGACTGCACAAATATAAGATAGACGTGGGGGTGGCTGAAGGGCAAAAAAGTAAGTTTATATAGCACGAAAATAGGCTAGGGAAACTGGTCTGGCCATTTTTCATTAAAAAATACGGTTTGGCCATTTTTCGAAATTACGTTGTAATTTCTGGCCATTTCTGAGGATTTCCCTAAATTTTGCCTATGCGTTTTATAGTTGAATTGATATATCTCAATTGAGAAAATTATCCGTGTGTTAATATTTTGGGCGGATACAGAGTTAAAAAGAATGTGGGAGACGATTTTTTTTTTTTTTTTAAAAAAAAAGAATGTGGGAGATGAAAGAAAAATTAGTGAATAAATAAATATTAAATATTTAAGAAGAAAATTAATAACATTCTATCCAAGTGATTTCTATATATACTGATTGTTATAATAATTTTTTTTCAAAGATAATTAAATAATTATAAAAAAAAATTGTTTTTAAAAAATAATTATAAAAAATCATCTTATTATAAGTATCTATAATAATTATCTTAATTACAATAATATGAATATTATTAAGATTAAAATTTAATTTAAAAAATAAATTTTGACGGTTTAAACCATACAACCATATGGAAAAAAAACTAAAGTTATATTTAAAGAAAGAGAAATAAAGAATTAGATAATTCAAGGAAGGAAATTTTAATTTTTACCCCTAAACATGGCAAGGTGTAACAGTTTTTACCTTGATCTTTTAACAGTATGTGGGGAAGGGGAATTTGAACCACAGACCTCGTGGTTATTAATACAATTTTAACAATATGTGGAGAAAGGGGATTTGAACCACAAACCTTGTGGTTATCCATACAACTTTATGCCCGTTGAACTAAGCTCTTGTTGGCTTTTACCTTAATCTTTTAGTTTTGGCCTTACACTTTGATAAGCATTTCAATCTTTACCTTAAAGCATTTCAATCTTTACCTTAACAGTTTTTACCTTAATATTGCAAGGTGTAACGTTGTAATAATTATGGTCCGTTTGGAATACATTTTAATTTAAATGTTTTTCCAGAACATATTTTTTAAAAAACATTTTGTATAAAAATTGTTTAAAACTTAAACACTCATATGTTTGGTTACATTTTCTCATAAGTGTTTTTATACACAAGTTATTGTATATTTAAAAACTCTTTTTAAAAAAGTTGGTTATAAGTGTTTCTCTCAAAATGGTTTATTTCTCAATCTCATTTTCTAATAAGTCATTTTTAGTGGTTGTCAAACACTACAAATTTTTTCAAAATGATTTTTTTTTTTCAAAATTAAACATTTGAAAAGTTAAACCAAACACACACTCACTTTCTAGTAGGCTTGCTATCTAAAGAATTGATAAATAAAAAGTAAAAAAATTTATGTTCGAGTCCAATTAATAATAAAATTATTATAAAAAAAAGTTACAAAATATAGAACCACTATAAAAAAAAATATGACACTAGTGCATCATTTTTGTTGACATTTATGAGTTTTGAGATATATATATTTGGTTACTGATTTTGTGCATTGGTGAAACTTAATTTTATACTAGACTTGATTTTTATTTATTTTTTATTATATATATATATATATATAACGAGTGTTGAGCATAGAGAACTTTGAATAAAAGTTCAAATTTGCAACACTTGCTTAAGTTTAGGGCCCAAGCGGATGTAGTTAAAGATTTTGAATGAAAATTGATTAACACTTTCAAGTTTAAGGGAATCAACTCAAAAACTTAAGTTTTTTTTTTTTTTTTAATAATTATTATTATTTTATTTTTAGAACACAAACTTAAGCTAATGTGTTATAAATTGACAAGACTTCAAAGAAATATTAAGCTGATAAGTTATAGTAAATTTAATCTATTTGCATTTATATATATATATAAGAACTCCTAATTTCTATAGCTATTTCGTTAAAATTAAATTAATTGTTTCGTTTGTTAGGGTCAGACATTGATGAGCAGTTATTATCTATTTAGATGTGGTCAATGACTAACTAACATCCCTCAATCAAAACATCAAGGAATAACCCTATTTCGATTTTTATTATATCGTACATGCCCTCTCATGTTAGGGATATAATTATTGATTTAACGATTTCCAAATCTTAAATAGTCAATCATTATTCTATAACTTCCAAGAATTCTAATTGAACAATAAGAGCTTCTTTGTTTTCTCAAAAAAAAAAAAAAAAAAAAAAAAAAAAAGAGCTTCTTTGTCTAATACTACATCAGTGTCATACTTTTAAAGGTCGGTTTGAAATGATTTTTTAGATGTTTAAAAAAGGGATTTTAAGTGTGAAAAAGTATTTCTAATTTTTGGTTTTTCAAAAAAAAAGTATTTCTAATTTTTGGAAAATCATTCTAAACATGCTCAAACAATTTTGCAGATTTCTAACCAGGCATAATTAATAATAACCAACATCGTGTTATTATATAGTTAAATATTTATTGGGCTTTGCAATTATTTATTGGATTTCTCAATATTTAATTTGAATATATCTATCGTTTCGTGTATATTATTCTTTCCTCGTAGCCGAAAAAAATATTCTGTGATGGAAGAAGCTACGAAAGTGACCAAAGTTCACAAGTTTGAAAGTCAGATATTAAAAAAAAAAATAATAATAAAAGTTCTGTCGTTGAGACCACAAACAATTTGAGGAAGATTTTCATTTCAACTCTTGAATATAGACTGGTTGAAAAAAAAAAACAAATTTTTAGAAAATTTTTAATTGGGGACGCAAATATAAACCCATGTCAATGAGAAGTGAGAAACTTTACTATATAAATAATTATTTTATTTTTTTAATTACTCTTTCTCTCTCTTCACTTTTCTTTTCTTTTTTGGGTTTTAAAAAAATTATTATTATTATTAGTTTATCTTTTTAAAAATCCGTTCTTTTACCTTTTTTCATTCTTCATTTTTCATCCCTCTCTTATGTTTCTTTTCTTCTTCGATTATACCTTGGAACAGATTTAATTGTTGCAATTTGTACCCTCCATTCAATTTTCTCTAATTCACCTGCTATAGTTTTAACAAAAAGAAATATAAAAGATTTTTTTTTTTTTGAGTACATCAACATTTGGGAGTAGGGAGATTCGAACCTCTGACCTCATGGTCGAGGATACATGCCAATTACCGCTTAGCTAAGCTCGCTTTGGCAATATAAAAGAATTTATAAATTCACTAGTTTCATTAATATCAAGTTTTTCACAAATTGACCACTATATAATTTTTCAAAAACAAAAATGTTGCTCTAATGTCGTTTTCTTTGAAATCCTATCAATTTTGTACCATACATATGTTTTATAATCCATCGAAAACATATGATAATATTTTTTTTGTTGAAAAAATTACTATTTATAAACCAATGATATTGAGAGAGAAGTAACCTTCATTTATTGTTTGAAAAGAAAAATTGACGGTAAGTTAATCTTCTTCTTTTTTTTTTTTTTAATAATGAAATTAATTAATTTAGAATAACAAAATATACAAAAACAAAATTAGTTTTGAATTTAGTTATATTTGAACTATAAAAATATTTTATTTAAATCCAACTATATTAAAGTAACGATCATTTATGAAAGCATTAACGACAAAGTAAAAATCAAAATTAAAACCAAAGTGAGCATGACTCAGCTGTAATTGACATGTACCCTCGACCAAGAGGTCAGAGTTTCGAAACCCCCACCACCAAATGTTGTTGAACTAAAAAATAATAAAATAAAATTGGACGCTTGAACCCTCTTCTAGGGGCGGATTCAAGTCTTTCCCGCGATTTTTTACCTAATTATTTTCAAATCTCTATGTTTTTTTTTTCTAATTTGTTTTCTTAAAAAATGCAATCATCATCTAATTAACTCCAATAATGTTACTAATATAAAGAAATCAATCCATAAGTCTATTATATAATCTCTCCACACCATCCATCTCGACTAGTTAATAAAACTCATTCTCAATCAGTTAAAATATATAATAAGCCAGAAGGTTCAAATCCCAATAATTTGAAAAGAAGGAACAAACTAAAATACTAAAATCCCATTTTATTGTCCATCAATATTTTCAAAATATGACTTTTTTTTTTCTTTCAAATCAGGCAAGATTCTTTTTACATTGCAAACTATTATTTCTCAAAATTCTTACAAAATCTTGTCTTTTTTCTTGAAAAAACACTAACACTCACCCCAATTATGGATCTCAACACATGTGGTTTTCATGCAAAAAGAAAAAGACTAAAAAAAAACATTGAGTTATTGGTTTTGATCATGTTGATGTCCAAAAAATTGAAGACCAAGTCCTATTAGTATTTAATTACAAATACATATCCAAATGTGAGCTTAGCATTCCACCAACCACACTTCAATATTTAATTAATGTGTTTTCATAGGTCAGAGTTGTGGTTTTCAAACTCACTATTTCAAATCCTTTTAACTATTTCCTTTTGAAAAATTTTCAAACCCTTTATCAATGTGATCTTCAAGGGAGCAGCCTAATTAAACAATAAAATAATTACTTTATACCATCTCAAAAAATATAAGGAAAAATACACTTTTGGTCCCTGAGGTTTGAGTTAAGTTACACTTTGGTCATGAGTTTTCAAACTTAACAATTTAGCCCTTGAGGTTTGAGATACGGAGCAATTTGGTCCATGCCATCTACTTTGTCGTTAAATCTAACGGGGCTGCTGACGTGACACTATTATTTTAATTAAAAATTTAATATTTTATTTTTTTAAATAAAAATATATTAAAATAATAAAAAAAATTATTTTTTTAATTATTTATCTCCCTCCCTCTTCTCCTTTTTCTTTCTCTTCCCCATCTCCTTCTTCCTTCTTTCCCATCTTCTTCTTCTTCAACTCCAGTGGCCGACCGGCCGTCGGCGAACGGCGAATGGCGGCGGCGACCGTCAGAATTTTTTTTTATTCTTATTTTCTTCTTCTTCCCTTCCTCAAAGCTTCAACTTTTGTTTTTTTTTTTTTTAAACTGAAAGAGGAAGGAGGAGGGAGGAGGGTCCTCCCCCTCCGTTTCGACTCCGAAAAACAGAGAACCCTCCTCCCTCCTCTTTCCTCTTCGGTTAAAAAAAAAAAAAAAACAGAAGCTGAAGCTTTGAGGAAGGGAAGAAGAAGGGAAGAAGAAGGAAAAAAAAAAAAAAAAAAGTCAGTCGCCGGCGACGGCCAGTGGGGTAGGGCTTGTGTTGGAGAAGGAAGATGAGAAGAAGATAATGAAGAAGAGGAAGAAAAGGTAATGGGGAAGAAGAAGAAAAGAAATAATAATAAAAAAAATATATTTTTTAATTTAATTTATTATTATTTTATTTTAAAAATCAAGAAAATAATTTTTTTAATAAAAAACGATGTCACGTCAGCATTCCGTGAGAATTTAATAGAAAATTTGACGGAGGGACCAAGAGTGTAATGAAATCCAAACCTCAGTGGCTAAATTGTTGAGTTTGAAAACTCAGAGACCAAAGTGTAACTTAATCCAAACCTCAGGGACTAAAAGTGTATTTTTCCCAAAAATATATTTAGTATAGTTATTAAAAAAAGTATAAATTATTTATGAATTTAAATTGTTGCTATAATGTTGTGATTTTTCTAAAATTACCTATCTAGTCTCTCTAAATTTGCTATCTCAAAATATTTATATATATATAGTCACATTAAAAAAATATATATAATAATTTTTTTTAAAAAAATATATATAATTATTTTGGTTTTGTTGTTTTTTTTTTTTTTTGGGGAATTTATTACTTACTTTTGCTGTATTAAAAATTCACCATTTGGTGCAATTAATATTACCTTTTCAAAGTTCAAAAAAAAAAAAAAAAAGAATATTACCTTTTCAATTTTAAGGTTCTCATTCTAATGGTCTAATGTTGTTAGGTTGATTTAATTTTTCTTGTCAATCTTAACTATTGTTGGAAAAAAATATTAACTTAAACATTGGGATGAAAAGAGTTCAAATTAAGGAAAATTTTGGCTTTGAATAAGTCACAAAGAATTAATCTTTACACACTAATGAAGTGCATGTCTATTCATTTATATATGTTAGGAAAAACATGATCTTCTTTTGCTCATTTTAAGGGTTTTTTTTTTTTTTTTTTTGAATTCAACAATGATTGAGGATTAAACCTTTAACCTCTTGATTGATGATACATGCATTGATTTGATGTAACATGATAGTAAATAGAAAAAGAAAATTTAAAACAAAATAAGTGACATATGAAGTATGTCCCTCAAGTAGATTATATCATTCTAATTCTGATTTCTACCCGTTCATTTCTTTTCTTTTTCAAATAAAGCTAGCTATAGATTAAATCATTCTATTTTTTTTTTTTCAAATAAGACAATACAAAATCATAATTCAAAGTTTCGAAAACTTAACGATCAAATAGATAATTCAATTAAAACTTCAAGTTTATCCCTGAGTAAAAATTGAACTTACAAAACTTAGTCCTCCTTCCCATAAGAACTGCTCAACCACAAAGACCTTATCCTTTACAAAAGGGAAAAAGAAAATGTGCAAACCTAAAAACGAGGAAAACATTCAACTCTCAATTTTAGCAAAATTAAATTACATCGTGAAGTGAGTTTAACTCAGCGTATACTTTCGAACAAGAGATTAGAGTTGGATCTCCTTGCACTAACATCCGATCAACGAAAAATCCCACCTTTATTAATGCACCAAAAACACACCAATACAACTCATAAATTTAGTCAAAAAAATTCATAGTTGAAAACGAGGAGGAGGAAGAAGAAGAAAGAGGGTAAGAGGAAAAGAAAAAAAAAAAAAAGTTTGAAACGTGAAAAATACAAACGCGGTGACACAAACGCGATCGATCGCTGTCTTGGGAATTGGAACAGGGCCATTTTAATGGCGATTTAGAGAGCGACCGACCATACCCATCTGGCCTTTCAGCCTAAGTTCGGCCAAAATCCTTGATCCTTTTTGTGAGTTTGAGAGAACCCATTTTTTCTATATTTAAGCAACGAGAGAGATATTTGGAGTTGATCTGTTTTGGCCTCAGACTTTCTCTTTAACCATAGAAATTTATTTGGTTCTTAGAAGGGCGCGTCTTCTTTTCACCGCTAATCTCTCGATTCTTATCCATTTTCTGATCTTCTGTTGCGCTTCTGCAAAAAAAGAGGGATAAGGGGAAGAAATTATATCCGAATCCCGTTATTCTTTCTTTCTTTCTTTGTTCTATTATGATTCCTTTCCGTTTCTTACTCCGTTTCTCAGTTGTTTGATTCTCTTGGTTCCTCTTGATTCTGTTCGTTTTTTTTGTTTGCCCTCAAGCCCTTATACCCAATTCCTTAGCTCCTTGTGTTCCATTTGCTTTTTGGCTTTGTGGGTCATTTCGATTTTTTGATTTTGGAGGCGATGGCGGTGGATTCGTTCTCGTTGGAGACGGCGGAGGCTCCCACTGCCTACGATTTACTGTTTAAGATTTTGATGTTTATTGCTCGTTTGTGGGTGGGGATTATTGTGGGGGTGTTGGTCGGATGGATTTGGAAACCTAAATGGGCGGATTCCGGTAGGGATTTGTTCAATTCTTCGAAGTTGAAGGATAATTTGCCGTCGTCTTCCTTTGTGGGATCGATTTCTAGCTTGAGTTCGTTGAAGATTCAGCTACCCAGATGCTTAAATTTGACGTCAAATTGTGGGGATGAAAAAGAAGTTCTCGCTGACCCACCTACCGCTTCCATCTCCAGGTTCGTTGCTTTTAATTGCATCAACAATGACACTCGAATTTGAAGTTCATTTGTGACTCTGTGTTTGATTTAAACTTCTGGGTTTCCCTATGGCAATTGTTAATGTAGCATTCAACTTGAAAATTTAAGCTATTATGTTATGGTATATATCGTTTTTATGCATATTCTTAACACTCCAAGCTTTGAAATTACAAGGATATTAGACGAGTGACTATTAATATTAATTTGGAAAAATGTATAGCACCTGCTTCGATACCAAAGCTTGTTCTGAAGTTTAAGCCAATAGGTTATGAAATATTTAGTCCTGATACATATTCTTAACCACAGTTCATCAGAACTCGAAGGCGAAAAACCAGCCCAGTTAACCGAGGAGGATTTAAAGCATTTATACAGGCTTGTTGAGGAGAAAGATGGAGGCCCCTCATGGATTCAGATGATGGATCGTTCTACCTCTACCATGAGCTATCAAGCATGGCGGAGAGACCCTGAGGTAGCTAGCTAGCTATCATTATATTACTTTACTTGTGTTTGTAGCCCCAGTATGATTAGTGAAAATCTTGAGAGTTTGATGAAGACATTTGTGATGAGTTTCTAATTTATGGTTGTTTTGCCAGACGGGGCCGCCACAATACCGGAGTAGAACAGTTTTTGAGGATGCAACGCCTCAGATGGTGAGGGACTTCTTTTGGGATGATGAATTTAGACAGAAATGGGATGACATGCTTATAAGTGCTCAAACTTTGGAGGATTGCCCTACCACAGGGACTATGACAGTCCACTGGGTGCGCAAGGTGAGTGAAGTTTGATTCTTTCACTCTTATCTTTGCTTGTTCCCCAAAATTTTAATCTTGTTTGCATTTCTCATTGATTTATTGTTTGTGCAGTTCCCTTTCTTCTGTAGTGATCGAGAATATGTGATCGGACGAAGAATTTGGGAATCAGGACAGTCGTACTACTGTGTGACAAAGGTAAGACATACTATGCTGGTGTACCTATCTCTCCATGTTTATCTTTTTTCATCTGTTTTCATTTTCTCATTCTTCCATTGTTGAAGTTAGGACTTTTTTTATGTTTAGGCATAGCATAGCTATACATATGTAATATGTTTTAGACTTCACTTGTGATGCACAATCATAAACTTTGCAATTCGGGTAGTTCTTTGATGTGATCAACTCTTCAAGTCATTTGCTATGAATGATTAGTTTGACATTCCAGGTTAAATTATGATTAGTTTCAAACTATGCTGAAAATATTGCACGTTTAAAACTCGGTGCGCTGGAAATAATAGATTTTCTCGGTTTCTCTTGATTCAGGGTGTACCTTGTTCCTCGATACCTAGACAGAGCAAGCCAAAACGTGTCGATCTTTACTATTCAAGTTGGTGCATCCGTGCAGGTAATTAAGTTCTTAGTCTTGAATATTTTAATATGTTGGACAAGTTGAATTCCTACCCCCTTGACATGGACGTTTCCTGGACAAAATGTTTGGATAAGAGGGGAAAGTAATTTCTTGACATTCCCTTTTGTTGGATAAGCTTCCAGTTTTAAATTGTTTTTCTGATATAAAATTGCAACTAAAGAGCCTTTCTCTGCTCGTATGTGGAACAGTCGAGTCGAAAAAGGGGAACGGCCAGCTGACTGCATGTGAGGTGTTACTGTTTCACTATGAAGACATGGGTATTCCATGGGAAATTGCAAAGCTCGGAGTCAGGCAGGGAATGTGGGGAGCCGTGAAGAAGATCGATCCTGCTTTACGTGCATATCAAAAGCACAGAGCATCCGAAGCCCCGCTTTCAAACTGCGCTCTGATGGCTAATATCAACACAAAGGTCAGTACTGACTATTTGAGATGCTCAGAAGATGCATCTAATGATTCCTCAGAGGTCAAAAGCTTGGAGCCCTCTGAAAAACCAGCAGGGAAGAACTTGCCGAAGCTTCTTATGGTCGGTGGAGCAATCGCCCTTGCTTGTAGCCTCGATCATGGCCTCTTGACTAAAGCAGTCGTATTCGGAGTTGCCCGGAGATTTTCAAACATCGGAAAGAGATGATCACTGCAAAAAATCTCACAACCGGTTCAGCTTAGCATTGGTTTCTTGATATATAACCCCTTTTAAAGAAGTTTTGAAGGTGGTAATATTTTTTTTTCTCCCTTTTGAGTTGTAAAAAGAAGCTTTAGATTGGGGAAAGAGAGAAGAGTATAGATAATTTAGGCTTCATTTACACCCTGAATTGTAATGGTTATATTTTCTTATTTCATCTCATCTTCCTGTTATTTTGAGATGGAGTGTTGTAGAATAAATAGGGGAAAGTAAGAAGCAATGTTGAGTAGCTATTTTATTAATTTTTGTTGCCATCTTCTTTTAGAAATTGGTACCCCTGAATATAGTAATTTTATTTTAGTTGAATATAAGAATTAATGTCTGGTGTTTGTAATATATTTGTGTATTTTTTTAAACTTCAATTCTACTCTTAACGTGACTTTGTGAGGTAGGATAAACTTGGATTTGGGAAGATTTCAAATAAGTTCTGATTGAAAATCATTTTACGTGTTTGGAAGTGCAAAAAAATAAGAAAAAAAAGGTAAGAAATTTGAAATTAATTATGATTTGAAATTCTTTTTTCTTTTCCATTTCAAATAGGCCGAATTCGTCTGTGCTGCCGAAGGTTTTGTGGAAGTCGAAATAGGAGAGTACTCATTTTGGGGTGGGCTTACTATTTAGATGCTTTCAGTAATTATCCACTCCACACTTGGCTACCCAATGTTTATTGTGGGTACGATAACTGGTACACCAAAGGTGCGTCCTTTTTGGTCCTCTCGTACTAGGGAAAGGTCCTCTCAATTCTCTAATGCCCACACCGGATATGGACCGAACTATCTCACGACATTTTGAACCTAGCTCATGTACCGCTCTGATGGGCGAATAACCCAACCCTTGGAACATACTACAATCCCAGGTGGCGAAGAGCTGACATTGAGGTGCCAAACCTTTTCGCCAATGTGAGCTCTTGAGGAAGATCAACTTGCTATCACTAAAGTAACTTTTATATGTTGAGCGACGACCCTTCCACTCGGACCATCGGATCACTAAGGTCGACTTTTGTACGTACTCAACGGGTGAGTCTTGCAGTCAAGCTCCCTTCTGTCTTTGCACCCAAGGGCCAATCTTCATTTGGCCTGAGGAATTGCATGCCTCCGTTACCTTTTGGGAGGCCTACGCCCCATAGAAACTAAGATTGTTCCTTGGCTTGTAGGTCTTAACACAAGGTTAGAATTTCAGCTCTTTCAGAGTGGTATCTCACTGATGGCTTGGGTCCATCCGGAAGGGGGTCTTCTTCGCCTTCCACCTAAGCTACACAGGAAAGACCCAAAGCCAATCCCAAGGAACAGTGAAGCTTCATAGGATCTTTTTGTCTAGGTGAAGTAGTCCACATCTTCACAAACATGTCTATCTCACCGAGCCTCTCTCCGAAACAATGTCCACATCGTTAAGCCTTTCGTGCAGGTCGTATTTTGAACTTTAAAAAATTTGTTTCCAATTTTACCTCCACTAAGATTTTTTTCTAAAAAAAAAAAAATTAAGGGATAATAACACAAAAATACCCCTATTTCACTTTTGTCTGAATTGTACAAATTTTTCATTTATGTTTTACTGCTACATTTTAAAACTCATTAAACTGAGCACAATTACCAAATGAACCTTCTTTACACGCCACCTACAAAATTAAAGAATAATAGTAATAATAACTATCTAAAAAAGGAAAAACAACCTGATTCTAGATTTTAAAAAATATTCCATAACGGAAACATAATTTCCTTTCTCCATTCCAAATTTCTTTCCATTCTTCCTCCATTCCAAAATCCTCTCTTCTTCCTTCCTCCATTGTTGAATACATTCATTTGTTTAGATTAGGGATTCAATGACAACATTTTTTTTTTGGAGTAGAAGCGACGACATTTGTAGAAACATTTTGTAGCAACACAAGAAAATCCAAAATAATCTATGTTTGTTCAATATTATGTAAGTATTATTACAGATGCTTGAATTTTTTTAAAACAAAATGCTCTTTTTACAATAGGAAAAATAGTTTCTAATTGTTCGATTATATGTTCACACAATCAATTTCAAGTAATTTTAGTGCTCCGAATGCAAGTATTTGACAAAATGTAGCTTTCGGACTAAAAGCTTGTGTCAGATTTTATATTGAATAATTGTAATGGGTGGCAAAATTAGGGTAAATTATGGCAAATATAGCAATTTTTTAAAATATTTGCAAATATGGCAAAAATTTTTAATTAATTTTTTATATCCCCGTTTTGCCCCTGAATTGCATGCGCACATCTTCTTCTTCATGTTGTTTTCTTCTTTCCGATTGTTTTCTTTCCGTTTTGTCCGTATTGGAGGAAAATCCTAACTCTTTCATCTGTGCTCAAGTAACTTTTTCTTCGTGCCGTCTGTTGGGTTTTATGCCCTAAAACTCGTAGATAGTGAATGTAAACGAATTGTATACTTGTTTCAATAAAGTGTTATTGAGTTTCTACAATAAAGTGTTATTGTTAAATATTGCACAATTTGACCCAAATCCTGTAACGACCCGACTTCTTAATAAGCCTTAAAGGGACCGTTACGACAATGCATGCTTTCGAGGCCTCTTTAAATAAAAATAATTTGAAACAGAAACACTAATTTAAACAAAAACTTTAAAATAAAACTTTTATTTGGGATCCCTAATTTCAAAGGTTATAAATAAGCTTAAATAATTTCTAAAACATAGATGTACAAGGCCTCTAGAAATTTTCTTAAAACAAATTTACAATTCAAATAAAGTAAAACAGTGTTCTTAACGCGGAAGAAAATAAAATATGAACTCAAGTCCTCTCATGGCTGTTTATCGGATTCTCATCAATCGCCTTCCATCTGCCCTTGCCTTTACCTGAAAAAAAAATATTTTTGAAAAGAATGAGTATTTTAAATACTCAGTAAGTGACCCTACTATTGAGGTTGGGTCACGCTTTTAAAAACATTTTAAAAAAAATCAACAACGAATATAATTTTGGTGGCTCTAAACTTTATTTTAAACTTAAATTGGAGAGAAGATATACATCAATTTCATGCATATCCTAGACACATCAATTTCATATGTCTCCTACAGAGGCCGTCAATTTCACGAAACCTCGAGGTCGTCAATTTCACAAACCTCGACTTAGGTACATCAATTTCATGTCCCTAAGCCCTGGGTAGGCATCTCCGAAATGTACATCAATTTCATGTACACTAATTTAATCTTATAATTAATTTAAACTAATTCCTTTAATGGAATTTCAAGAGACCACCAACTCAACTATTTTAAACATTAACAAATACAAGCAATGATAATGAATTTTCATGCTTTCAATAATTTTCATAAACGCATGCTCAATTAAAAATAATAAATTTTCATACAATTCTCATACTTTTAATGATAATAATAAATTTCAGGAATAACGCATAAGCACGAGAATTTTAGAAAAATTGAACACGCGCACCCAATTAAAAGGTTCAATAGTGAGTTCACTTACCTCGACTTAGTTATCACCAAAGACGAAATCGCTCGCAAACGCTAAAAACTCTTAGACCCACTACTCCAACTCGCCGATAGTGCCAAGAACTTGCTGAACGGGTTCCAAAAATCAGTGGGCATTCAATTAAACGATACAACCAACCAAATAACTTTCAAATCTACTTACTCAGTCCAAAGGATTACCTAAAACGAGCTTACAGCCGCTGGAAACGACAAATACGCCCAAAACGCCGCAGTTTTCCTTTTATCTAGCCGGAGAAACGCCCCAAAACGAGACCCACACCGCCGCTCGCGTTGCCGCCGTGACTCTGCCGGAAAATCGTGGAGATGCTGCTGGATCGACGCCGGAAAGTTTCCTTGTGGGTGGCTGTTGCAGAGGCGCCGCCGGAACACCTGCAATGCTGACCACGAACCACCACGCATGCCGGAGAAAACGACCCACGCGACAGAACACCCGCCGCCAACCGCCGCGAACTGCACGCTGCCGCGACGCCACTGCTCTGCTGGAAATTAAACGCCGCGCTACTGTGAGTTCGCCTGAGGGTTCGAGCGCTGCCGTGGATTCGCCGGAGTTGGTGCACGCCGCCGCCGCTGCTGAAGGGAGGGTGGGAAGGCTGATTTCGTGGGTGCTAAGGAGAGAGGGAAGATGGAGATGAAGATTTATGGCTCCCCTAGGGCTCCGTGCAGCTTAAAATAAAAAGGGGAATCTAGGGCTTGGTTGGCTTAGCCAAACATAAATATTTACCAAAGTGCCACTCCAGCCTTCTTCATTTAAATTTCACCAAATTTCAAATTCCCAAATTCCCTCTAAATTCCAAATTAACTCCAAACTTAGGAGTTTGGAAATTTCTTTAGATTACGGGCGTTACAAATCCAATAAACTAAGATCCAAGGTTGTTTACAAGTGACTTGAACTGGTATGTGGGGACATACGGGGATCGGTGTTCAAGTAACAACCTAAAAGGTCTATAGTACAGGGATAAGACTGGGTATCTTATCCTGGTAACACTATGTGATACGGCCCGCTCTGTATTCGATACAGACGTATTGATCCAAGGCGTCCATGTAGGAGACATGCGAGCGGGGGTATCCTATGCAATGAGTTTGCATAAGACCGGACCACGAAATAGTAAACCACTAGATGTAACACCGTTAACTAGTTAGGTTACTGTTTCAATACGATGACCTAGGTAACTGTTGCCTTGTGCAATGTGATTATAATAATGCAAGAAATCTTCACAAATAGCTCAAAAACGTGCAAGTATACACATCATGGCAGCAAGTGATAAGTAATTCAAGATCGTCTCCACAGGGATTAAGTTAATGAAATTTACTACTTCTAAGCGTGATTTTCGGCGAAATTCAAGTAACCAAGGACACAAATATCATTTACTAACTAAAGTGCACAAATGTAAACTAACTTGGATGAAATTAAAGAGTATTGAAAGCAAATAATGCAAGAAAAACGGCTGAAAGCAGAGGAGAATTAAGGCTCGGATTAGGGATACTCTGTATTGTTTCCAGGGATTGTTATAGCAAAAACTGTGCTAATTCATCTCACCCAGATTTTCAACGGGAATTTTCCAATTCTCCAAAGATTAAAGCGATTAAACTCCCATTTAACCTCTTATTTTTAGCTTAATCTGATTAGTGCCCTAGGTGGTGATTTATCCCTAAATACCCACTCATTTTCACGATCATAAAAGACTAAGGTAAAGCAAAGCAATCGGTTACTAAATGTTTTCCCAAACACCCAATAACAATACTAGAAAATGGATGGCCAGTCGAAATTCCAGCTTTAAACAATAAAGAACACTTTGCTTTAAGATGAAAATAGCACGGTTCAATTACAAACAACCCCTCGTTACAATATAGAATCCCTAATCCTCACCTAAAGAGGATTAGCTCATGTTCAAAGAGGAAATAAGTTCAATACAGCAGAAAATGCTCATACTCAACATGATTTCAACTTCTAACACAACTAATATCAATAGGAAGATAAAAGATAAGAAGAAAAGGCCAAAGAAGAAACTCCCAAGCTCAAATCCAGCTTTCCCAAGCTGAATATCGACTCCACGGCAGCTCCCCCTCTGTTTTTCCTCTGTTTTTCCCCTTCAATCAGCCTCCTATCGTGTGTTTTCTTCTTCTCCCAGCCTCTTTTCCAAATTAGGGCCTCTTTCCTTATATACCCAGCTTCAATTCGTGGAAGTAAGGGCTGATTAGACAAGCCTTGCCCACTTGGAAACCCTTCTAATGGCTGAAAATAGCTTCAGCCTCCAGCTGGAAATGCCACATCAATTAATGAATCTGTCCACGTGTAAAACAGCTCCAGCTGCCATTCTGCCTCTGCCAGCTCACGCTGTAGCATTATCTGTGCAAATTGAAGCTCCAGGTCAGCTTAAGTACGAGATTAGCGTGAAATTAAACACCCAAAGCCATCAATAAACACTCTCATTAAACACCACAAAATTCATTAAGACCCAACTCAATTAGCATCAACTTAAGGTAAAATTAAGCCTAAAAGCCCTAAAATCATGGCCAATAACTCTTATTTCTAAGAGTTATCAGTAACTCAGTCTTAATCCTCAGTGTGTCATGAACTCCTTCTCATGAGAGATTGTCCTTTGATTAGCATGGGTGAGAGTGGCCAATACGCCGACTCAATATGCCTTCCTTTTTGGGGACAAGACCGAGTGGGAGGCTGGGGACATGACAACACAAGAAGGAATTCACTCCTTCCCACTTCTAGGAGAAGTAGATGAGTGTTCTCTTAAGTGGTGACTCCGGGACTTGAACAAAGGGATCTCGTCCTCTCACTGGTCCGAGAGGAACTTTCTGTTTAATGGTTGGACCATAAACAGGTTGTTCATTAAAGGAGCGCTGGTACTTAAGGAGACAGATGTAACACAGGGGTAAAACGGTAATTTGACTCAACTGTAGTTACGAACACTTGTGAAGGATTGACTTACCGGTATAGGTCTATATCCGTGGACACAGAAATGTTCTACAGTGAGAAGAGTTCAGTTGTGGGTCTTTAGTAGAATGACCCATAGTTAATGAATATTGGTTAACCTGATTAATGAGTTTAATCGGTTAACCTCATCATTGGAGCTTCTGATCTATAGGTCCATTAGGTCCCCTTGCTAGCTCGTAAAGAGTAATTAGGAACAATTATATCTTGAGAGAATTTGAATATAGTTCAAATTTATATTGGGAATTAAGTTAATTGTATGAGATACAAATTAATATAATGTATAATGATACATTAAAATGTAAAGTCTAATTTGAAATTAAACTTTATTATTATGAGAGAAATAAGTATTTGAAGAAGTTCAAATATTAATATGAATTTTATTCATATTAAATTTATAGGATATAAGAGAATTGGAAGGAGTTCCAATTTTAATATGAATTTAATTCATATTATAGAATTAATTAATTGAAGGCCTGAAATTAAATATATGATATTTAATTGGGTAATTAATTAATTAACTAATAGAAGGTCTGAAATTAAATATATGATATTTAATTGGTGATTAATTAATTTAAAGAATTAATTAATTGGAAATTAATCAATTATGAAAATGATTAATTACTTATGGAAGTAATTAATCATTTATGGAAATGATTTAATCACTTATGGAAGTGATCAATCATTTATGGAAAAGATTAATCAATTATGGAATTGATTGGTTATGGAATTGATTAATTATGGAAAAGATTAAATCAATTATGGAAATAATTGATTTTAAATGAATATTTTATTCATGGCCTTTCTCCTATAAATAGAACACTAACCCTAGGGTTTATGTAATACAAGAACATATGGCCACCATAAGGCCCTCTCATATTCTCTCAACTCAAGAACTCTAGGGAGAATTTTCTCTCTAGGGTTTTGCCCATTCAAGATTAGGTAGTCCCACAACTACGTTCCTAATCTCAGAGTTATAGCGGAGAAGATCAAATGGTGGTGTTCTTCGTTGTTGCAGAGCAATCAAGAATCATCCGTTGAAGTATTCAGAGTCGTCAACGGAGGTATGTTTTTCACCGCTTAACCTTTTGCCAATGTATTGGTATTTTGTGAAAACAAAATTAATTTACGAACGGTCCAATTGCGCTTCCGCTAACGGAATTGGGGAATTCCAATCCTTCACCGTCTCCCTCCGCCGTTTTCGTTCACTGTTGCGTCCATCATCATCTTTATTTTGCTCATATCGCTGCCACCACCGTCTTTCTTCCATACTGTGAACTGTAGAAAATTTCTGCTGAATTTACCATTAAACTTCTCTCGTCTAGACTGATAGAAACTTTCTATCACTGATAGAAGTTGTCTATCACTGATAGAATGTCTTCACACTGATAGAAACACAACTACAACAAAACAAAAGATAACAATAAACAACTTGTAGAAAACAACACGATATCAGAACACCAACACTTATAGAAACTTACCAACACTTATAGGAACTTTCTATCAGTGATAGAAACTTTCCATCACTGATAGAAAGTTTTTCTATCACTGATAGAAGATTTCTATCAGTGATAGAATGTCTTTCTATCAGTGATAGAAGATAGAAACTTTCTATCGCTGATAGAAACTTTTTCTATCAGTGATCGGAAAACTTTCTATCAGTGATAGAAAGTTTCTATCACTGACAGAATGTCTTTCTATCAGTGATGGAAAAGTCACTGATAGAAACACAACAACAAAAATATTAGTGATAGAATGACAACAATAACCAAACAGCTAACAAAACAATCTGATATCAGAACACCAACACTTATAGAAACTTTCTATCAGTGATAGAAAAATCCAACAACCAAATATCAAAGACAACAACAACCAACAAACAATATGATATCAGAACACCAACACTTATAGAAAGTTACTGATAGAAACACAATAACAACAATATAGAAAGACAACAATAACCAAACAGCTAGTTTCTATCAGTGATGGAAAAACTTTCTATCAGTGATATAAAGTTTTTCTATCGCTGAAAGAAAGTTTTTCTATCAGTGATAGAAAAATCCAACAACCAAATATCAAAGACAACAACAACCAACAAACAATATGATATCAGAACACCAACACTTATAGAAAGTCATTGATAGAAACACAACAACAACAATATAGAAAGACAACAATAACCAAACAGCTAGTTTCTATCACTGATAGAAAAACTTTCTATAAGTGATATAAAGTTTTCTATACTGATAGAAAGTTTTTCTATCAGTGATAGAAAAATCCAACAACCAAATATCAACGACAACAACAACCAACAAACAATATGATATTAGAACACCAACACTTATAGAAAGTCACTGATAGAAACATAACAACAACAATATAGAAAGACAACAATAACCAAACAACTAGTTTCTATCAGTGATATCACTGATAGAAAATTTTTCTATCATTGATAGATTCTATCAGTGATAGAAAACTTTCTATCAGTGATAGAAAGTTTTCTAAGTTTTCTAGGTTATCAATGATAAAAACTTTCTATCACTGATAGAAAAACTTTCTATCAGTGATAGACAATGAATTTCATGGGTTCAGGGTTTTGGATGGGAATTTTAGTAATTTTACTTTTCAGATGGTGAGATTTTGCCATTTTTGCAAATATTTATGCGGGCCGCTACTTTTGCAACCGGCCCTTTTATATTTGAACAATATTTTTTAGGATTATTATTTTTTTTTTTTATAATTACTCTGTGAAAAATGATTTATACCATATAGGAACAATAATTTAAAGCGTATATGAGTTAGTGTATATAATATGTGTATCACATCAACATTAAATGGGTAAAATATTACTTCTGGTGATTTGATCAAAAAAAAAAAAAAAAAAAACTTCTGGTGATAAGTGGTTTTGTTGAGACATGGATTATATACCCCAATTTTAAAATATATACCATGTTTGTTATGGTTGAATAATATATATACATGCCAAAGCGAGCTTAGCTCAGCGGTAATTGGCATGTACCCTCGACCATGAGGTCAGAGGTTCGAATCCCCCACCCCCAAATGTTGATGTACTCAAAAAATAATAATAATAATAATAATATATACCTGGTTCTTATGAATAAATGGTAAAGAGAATTCCAAACAATTTTGCTGACCGAATAGTTTGTCTTGCAAACAATTTAAATGAGAAGGATTTTGAAAAGATATGTATTTCGTTATGGTCTATTTGGAATGATAGAAACAGTGTTGTCAATAACATGCCAATTATGGAATGGCAAAAGCGATGTGAATGGATATTTGATTATTGCGGCGGTAAATGGAGTAATGAGTGGGACAGGCTATGGTGCGGTGATTCTCGGCCATGAAGATAATATTCAAGGTGCAATGAAGTCTTTTGATTTGGTCACGCATAATCCTTTTGCAGCAGAGGTTAATGCGATCTTACACGGTATTCGCCTTCTCCAACGTATGTTGATTAATCGTGCACATGTTTTTTCGGATTCAGTTAATGCCGTTAACATGATTCGTGGCGATATTCACACCACTTCTGATGTCCACCATTGGATTTTAGACATTCGTCGGCAGATCCCAACTTTTGAGATTTTCTCTTTTCATTATGTGAAACGGCAAGCAAATAGGAAAGCAGATTATCTAGCTAGGGAAGCTTTACGTACTCAAAATTCTGTGTTATGGCTAGGGAATTTTCCATTTGAGCTTACATCGATGAGCAACTACGCTCATTGCAAATGTACTGAATTGTGTACTTGTTTGAAGTAATATATATCTCCCTTTTATCTCAAAAAAAAAAAAATAATTGACATAAAAAAAAAAAGAATTCCAAACAAATAAAGCTGAAACAGGAAACAACTATTGGGGGTATTTATTGTCTACGTTACACTTGTTTGTTTAACATTATTAGTAAATGAAAATATATGTGGAAGAATATGTACATTCGGGTATATATCAAAAGTACCTGAATTTTCTAGCTTCAGCATACGAGCGAAAGAAGAGATTCTAGAGTAAGAGTAATTGAAAATATAAGGTATATTCAGTAAATACCAGACTGGAAAAAATAGGATGTTTATAAAATGTACTTTTTAAATAGTGTGGATTTCAATACACATGATGATATATAGGGTATATGTTGTTCTTAATAAACTTACTGATAAGGTTTATAAAATATATATGAGGGACCGTTTAAAACCAATATTTTATAAGAATAAGGAACAACACAGTAGAACTATAGTATTTTTCATAAATATAAAGTTGGAAATGATAGATATTATATGAAATAACTGTGTAATTAACGTCCTACAAAAAATATATATAATATATCGGAATTTAGATTGATAATGTAAGGGAATACATTATAATATAACCTCTATAATATAATCGGAAATCTAAAGATAAAGTGAAACATAATACAATATATAAAAAACAAACTGAAAAAAAAAAGGGTAACATACCCATATCCGAAAACCAAAGAAAACACTTGAATGATGTAAAAAAGATGAACGAAAAAGATGGAGAAATAGTACGAATATGGGACGAAAATGCGGTATATGTGAAAAATACACTTGAACACAAACGAAACTGGGAACACAAACGAAAATGGGACCAAAATTCTGAATGAAATGGAAAAACAAATTTCGAAATAATTAATGAATAATAATAAAATCTCCATTTGATAGATTGGCTTACGAAATTGATTCAAATGCCACAAAAATAAGGAGACTCTTCCTAAAATCTTTGAGCTAAGGTTGGAGGGAAATAATTGATTCATTTAATTTTGATCTTAATTTTTTTTTATTTGAATTAAGATATTTGAGCTAAGCTCTTGTTGGCAAAGTTGATTTGTTTTTATTAAATGATATATTTTCTTAATTATATGTAATTGACATTGGATATGTTTGCTTTAACTTTTCACGTGTTTAATTTTGAAAAAAAAAAAATCATTTTGAAAAAAGTTTTAGTGTTTGGCCATCCCTAAAAATGACTTATTAGAAAATGAAATTGAGGGCTCTACTGCTTCGACTGTTGAGTCGATTTCTTGAAGTTGGACTCTGCCTTGTCGCTTGGCTGTGCAATATTCTTGGGAACCGAAGAAGAAGAAGAAGAAGAAGCCATAAGTGATCGGCCGAACAAGATTTGAGCGGCGAAAGAATCAATCAAACCGAACAACGAATTCATCTTCTTTATTTTATTCAAATTCTTTCTTCTTCTTCTTCTCCTTCTATTTTTTATTATTGTTGCAAATGCAATTGGCGAGTGTGGAAAAATGGTGTCCTAAATTTCCGAATTTGGGTAAATTTGATTGAGGCGTTGGATTTTAACTTTTTATGGACTTCATCTTATCTCAGACAGGTCCAAACTGGGTAATTCTATTTACCCTTTCAACATAAATTTGAAAATTATGGTTATTAAGTTAAGGATAGGATCAATTTTCACTTTGCATCTAAGGATAGTTAATAGAAATTATAATTATTTTGCTAATACGACATAGCTCAACTAGCATACAACTTATACTAATGACTAAAACATCCGTGTTTCCAATCTCATCACCCTGGTGACATGTTTTAAAAAAAAAATTATAAATATTTTATATTACTTTTATAGGTAAAAATTCAATACTTATTTATTTATTTATTTTTTTGGTTAGAAACTTGCCACCAAGTCACATTTTCATTCTTCACTTTAGTAGGAAAAAAATATTGCCAACAAGAGCATAGTTCAACTGGCACAAAGTTGTACTGATAACCACAATGTCTGTGGTTCGAATCCCCTCACCCCATATACTGTCAAAAAAAAAATTATTTAAAAAATAAAACTTTAAAGAATAAATGGAAAAATAATTTTTTTGTATTTGGTCTGATCTCAGAGCAGAGAAAGACGGATATGAGAAAAATGGAAGAAAGAGGAAGAAGAAGAAGAAGGGATATTCGAAGGAACGAACCCTAGGCTTCCAAGGCCTAGATTGCAGGGGAAAGTGGGTGACGAGTCCAGGGGCCAAACGGGAAAAATAATGTGAAACTATTAATCAAATGAGTTTTGAAATCTTAACCGTCGTTTTCAACCATAACTTGTCCATCAATCTAATTTCATTTCGCTTAAATATTATAGAATGCATTTGGATTACTTTTTTTTGTGTTTTGTTTTTGTTTTTTTCTTTGAGAATAAATAATTTTATTACGAATGAGCAACTGCTTCCAATGAGATAACACTTGTAGGACAGGATCCCCCACCAGTGTTTTGAACACTGGTGTAAATAATTTTATTACACTTGTAGGGCATAGAAAACCCTTGCTTATGGGCATAAGTGTTTTGAGTTAATCAGTTTCATTCAGACCATAGATTTTAAAGTATTAAACTTTTACTCTCAAGTTTTCACAAATAACCAACTTTCTCCGTACTCAAGGAAAAAAAAAAACTTTTCACCAATAAAAATACTAAAATGAATGTTGATTAGCAAGTTTGACTAGTCCATTTAATATTAGCTTATATTATTTATATGCTTAAATAGACACTTCAAGATTTTTGACTTTCTCCAACGTTGAAAAGTGTCGGGAGAAGTCGAAAATGCATCGACAAAATCTCTCTCAACGCGGAAAAACATGTTGGTAGAGAAGTCAGAAGAAATTAGTCTGGAGAGGTTTTACCGACGCCAAAGAGCTGACATCAATAGAAGCTAACTTTAGAAGCATGTTTTGTTGATGCTGGTAGTTGGAGTCGACAAGATAACTTCTGCTGACGCCAATTAGTTCGTGTTGACAAAAAGTAGATTCATGCATATTTTTTTTTATAAAAAAATTAGATCTCCAATGTTTTTTTTTTTTTTTTTTGGAAAAATACACTTTTTGTCCCTGAGGTTTGGGTTAAGTGACACTTTGGTCCCTGAGTTTTCAAACTCAACAAAAATACCCCTGAGGTTTGAGATAAGGAGCACTTTGGTCCCTGCCGTCAACTTTTCTGTTAAATTTTAACGGTTGCTGACGTGGCACTATTATTTTAATAAAAAAATATTTTTTTAATTTTTTTAAATAAAAAATATTAAAATAATATTATTTTTATTTTTATTTTTATTTATTATTTCTCCCTCTCTCTCTTCTTCTTCTTCCTCTTCATCATCTTCCTCCTTCTTCTTCTTCCTATCTCCGGCGGCTGGTGGCCACCGCTCGCCGCCGCCGCCGACACATTTTTTTTTCTTTCTTTCTTCTTCTTCTCTTATTTTTCTTCTTCTTCCCCTCTTTCCACTGTTTTTTTTTTTTTAAAAAGTAAGAAGAATGGAGCTGGATGGGGAGGGGCCTCCCTCCTCCATGTTTATTTTTTTTAAAAAAAAAGAAAGAAAAGAAGAAAAATGGGGTAAGAGAGAAGAAGAAAAGAGAGAGAGAAAAAAAAAAAAAAAAGTCGTCGGCGACCGGCGGGCGGCACCGCCCGCCGGTCGCCGGAGTTAGGAAGAAGAAGAAGGAAGATGAAGGAGATGGAGGAAGATGGAGAAAAAGAAGAAGAAGAAAGAGAAAGGGAGAAAGAATAAAAAAATAAAAAAATATATTAATATCTTATTATTTTAATATTTTTATTTAAAAAGAAATAAAAATAATAATTTTTTTTTTAAAATAATAGTGCCACATCAGCAACCGTTAGGAGTTAACAGAAAAATTGATAGCAGGGACCAAAGTACTCCTTATCTCAAACTTCATGGGTATTTTTGTTGAGTTTGAAAATTTAGGGACCAAAGTGTCACTTAACCCAAACCTTAGGGACCAAAAGTGTATTTTTCCTTTTTTTTTTCATTCAAATCTCGTTTTTCCTAAATAATTGCATTCAATAAATATTAACTTATAATTTAAATAAAATAAACAAAACAAAGTTACGTAAGGTGCTTGAAAAATATATAGAATTTAAGATTCAATCATCTAAATTGCATTCAAAATATAAATTATATAAAATGAACAAAACAAAATATAATTGTATTTATAAATTATCATAAACATTTTTCATTCAAAAGTAAAATTAAATAAGATACTCAAAAAAAAAAAAAAAAAAAAAAAAAAAAAAAAAAAAAAAAAACTCCTCTTAAATGAATCCTAAGGGGTCGTTTGGTACAAGGGTTTTGGAGATGGGGATGAGCAAGAGTTTCTGATACCCTTGTTTGTTTCAAGTTTCTGTGGTGGGCCTAAGAAATAACGGATTCCCAGGCATCATTTATGCCCATAAGCAAGAGCTTTTTATGCCCTTGCAAAAGCATGAGTTTTCTCTTTGCCCATCTCTTATTTTTTTATTTTTATATGCAATTTCATTAACTAATGGATACTAAATTAAAAAATAATATAATAAATTATTTAATTAGATTATATAATAATTTGTCAAGAATTCCATTTTTTTTAAAACAAATACTTAGTCTAAGTTTATTAAGGGATGTAATTATATATTTACTAAAATTATAATTAATTAGTTAACATTATCGAAAATACATTTGATTATTGAATTAAAATTATTTAAATGATTTTAGTATAAAAATTCATTTTTCAATAATAATTAATTACTTATTGATTATTTATAATCAATTAATTATTTTTTTTTTTGGATTTCTTTATAATAAATAAATAATCATATTATTATTAAAATATTTATCTAATTAATTTTTATGGATACAAATATATTAAATTATTATAGTTAAGGATATTTATTAAAAAAAATTAATTAAATAATTTTAATGAGTTAAATTAACATAGTTTATTCAATTAAAATTATTTCATTATTATTAATTCATTAATTTTTATTAATAGTTTGAATTAATTTTGATTATTTTATTGATTAATTTATTAAAATTACATAAAGTTTACCAAAAAAATAAATACAGACATAATTCGTTCTCATAAAATCCTGATGACATTCCCATGCACAACCAAACACAGTTATCTTTGATTTCCAGCAATCTTACTCCCAGGCATAGTATTCTCAGGCATCCTTTATTCTCAGGCATCTATAAAATCTTAAACCAAACGACCCTTAAATGTGGTCGGCATAATCTGCTTCAACATCCATCTGTACCTAAAAATACAAAATTTAATTATGTTAAGAAACTTATAGTAAAATAGAGGGCAGAAGATTGGAAAAGAAACCAAAACTTTCACGTAACATTCCAACAAACAACACTGTTGTTGGGTCATGATTCTAGTTAATTTGTTTAAAATTAAAAGGGTATAATGTGTGCTTAAAAAAAACCATAACAAAAACCTCATATTTGATGCAGCTTTTATGTGTCATTAGTTTTTTACGGTAATTAATTAATGTTTTCTTAAAAAATAATTATTAACAATTATTAAACATAAAGACATTCTTTTTAAGAAAAAAAAAAAAGGAAAATTACCTTTTTAGTCCCCGAGTTTTCAGCACTAGGTGCATTTGGTCCCTGAGTTTTTAAAATAGACCTTTTTAGTTCATGAGTTTTTAAGAATAGGTTTAAAAGGTCCCTATCACTAACAGAACCGTTAAATGCAAACTGAAAGCTGACTGTACAATCTAATTGCTTACATGGCTGGATGATTGTGCTAAAAAATGAATGCTGACTGGGCTTTAGAAAATTAAGTGAAAGAATTAAACCCTAAAATTGAAATATCCTTGCGTGTGCGTGTGAAGTGCGAACTCAAGGGATTCTGTTTGGAGTCTTCGGTACGATTGGAAAGTATTCGATTGCGATTGCGACGACGAGCCTGCGATTCCGATGGGGCTAGCGATTCTGACCAGACCGATGAGATTGCGATTTGAATGAGGAGGCGTGAAGAAACGTCAAAGACCCACTTCAGAGTTCATCGTTCTGGGTTTTTTTGAACCTTAAATTCCAGCAGAGGTAAGTGCAAATAAATATGTTAGGATTTGTATTGCATAATATTTTTATACAAAATAGGGAGAAAACAATCGAAATTAGACTCAAGAATGAGATTTTGATAATACGGTATGGATTTTGATCTTCATGTATTTGGGCCATCATTGCAGTAACTTGTATGTATTTTTTTTTTCCACTTTTTGTGCTTTATTGCTGCATTTTGTCTTACAATGGGGGTTGAGTATTTTAATACATTGCATAGACTCACGTGAAAGTTATTGTGGTAATGTGTGATGAAAATAGAGTTTAGTGTGATGAAAATCTGTAGCTTCACCAGCTTCATGGAGTGGATGTTTTTGGATGTGAAATTCCAAGTTATTGATCTATGCTCTTTGTGGGGTTTGTGAATTTCATTTGTTTGTTGATTGTTGTAATGTTCATAGGAGAACATTTAGTTTATGTTCATGTTTGGGTTTTAAAATTCTATTTTTTTTCTTTTTTTGGTGTGATGTAGTGATTATTCCTTGAAAAAATGTTGTTTATTTTTCAGTTTTCTTTACTTCAAAAGTCAAGCTTATTTCTTTATCGTTTGATATTATGGATCCAAATGCAGCTGAACTGAATTTTTTCTTTTTCCTTTTCTAAGTAGTGTTTTGATTTTTCTAAGGTAATGTTTGGAATTTTTCTGATTGCAGATGTCGCATGAACACATTTCAAATGAATTGATTGAGTGGCATCCTACCTCTAGTGATGTTTATGAGGATTTGGAAGGGGGTGAAGAGTCGGATGACAGTGATGATAGACCAACTTCACCTATTGTAGAATTGGATGTGCAAGTTGAGATTGAAGGGGAAGTTGAGTCAGTCTATGGGTCAGAGTATGTCCTAACTAATCCACATAATTCTGATGGCGAGGAGGTGAATGGAGCACTTGAGTTTAGGGTTGAGACTGATATGGATCATATTCAATTTTTCATTGGTATGAAATTTAGTAGTCCTAAAATTTTAAAAGACGTTATAAAGGACTATGCACTTAAGGAGTCTTACAATGTGAAACTCAAAAAAAATGATAAGAAAAGAGTCACTGCAATATGTTCTGATGGGTGCAAGTGGAGGTTGCATGCAAGTATTGTGGATGCAGATAATACATTCCAAATTAAGTCGTTTATTAGTGAACATACATGTCCTAGGGTGTTTCATAATAGAAATATGAAATCATCTTGGTTGGCCAAAAGGTACATTGATCGTATTAGAAACCAACCTGACTGGAGTCTCACTCAATTCATTGAAACAGTACAAAATGATTATCAAGTTCTAATTTCAAGGACCCAAGCTTATAAGGCTAGAAAGAAAGCCCTGAAAAAGATCAATGGGAATCTCATGGAACAATACAAGCGATTATGGGACTATGCCGAAGAGTTAAGACTGTCGAATGAGGGTTCTACAATTAAAATAACTTGTGATCGGGTAGTTGAGGATTCTCAACCTATATTTAGGCGAATGTATATATGCTTTAAAGCATGCAAGGATGGATTTCTTAATGGATGTCGCCTATTCATAGGACTAGATGCATGCCACCTAAAGGGGCCATGTCAGGGGCATTTGATGACAGCGGTTGGAATAGATGGTAATGATGGCATATATCCTATTGCATGGGCTGTGGTGGAGGCGGAGACAAAAGACAGTTGGACATGGTTTCTTTCCCTCCTTCAAGATGATCTAGGCAATTTCCACTCCAAAGGATTTACTTTCATCTCAGACCAACAAAAGGTAACTCTATTTTTTTAAATTTGCTCCATTCACCTAAATTGTTTGTTTGTACTGATTATGGTTTCACAAAAAGTTGCACTTTTGGTCTTTCTAAATCATCATATGTTGTTTGTTTGTTTCTATTTTATGCACATGAGTTATTTGTTTTTGTATAGGGTCTTGTTCCAACTTTCGACGATGTGTTCCCAAATGTCGACCATAGGTTTTGTGTGCTACATTTGTACAACAATTTTCAGAAGCAATTCAAGTGTTTGACTTTGAAAGATATGTTTTGGAATGCTGCGAGGGCCACTACGAAGCCTGAGTTTGACAAGATTATGACGGAAATTGGTAAGTTGGATGTTCGTGCTTACCGGTATTTGAATGATATAACAACAAAGTATTGGTCTAAGCATTCTTTTTCGACACAAATCAAATGTGATCTTTTGTTGAACAATATGTCTGAATGCTTTAATGCCTATATTTTGCAAGCAAGGGATAAACAGATAATCAAAATGCTTGAGACCATTCGAAAACTTGTTATGTCTAGATTGTCAACGAAATATAAGGTTTATAGTAGTTTGAAAGGAGAGTTAGGGCCTAGAGTGCAGAAAAAATTGGATAAATGTAAGAGACAATCTAGAAACTGCATACCAAGATGGGCAGGGAACATGATGTTTGAGGTAGAGAGGGGTATTTCACAAAATAAGGTAGACTTGAATGAAAAAACTTGTAGTTGTCGGTCATGGGATTTAACAGGCATACCTTGTGTTCATGCTATACAAAGTATATATTACCTTAAAAAAAAACCTGAGTTTGTACACAAGTCTTACCATAAGCAGACCTTGGTGAATGTTTACTCCTACTTCATCAAACCGGTCAATGGTCACCCTTTATGGCCAAGAACCACAATAGAACCGTTGCTACCACCTAAGATCCGAAGGCCCCCTGGCAGACCGAAGAGACAGAGAAGAAGAGATGTTGATGAAGTTGCATCGTCTCATAAGAAGCAACGCATTCAAGTTGTTACCAAGTGCAGCCGATGTAAAGGTACAGGACATAATGCCAGATCTTGTAGGGGGCCAATAGCACGAAGTTTAACAAGGAGTAGAAGAGATAGAACCTTCATGGGATTGAACATTCCTATTAATGTAAGTGTGACTTCACCTTGTGTTCATTCACCTCATTTTCATTCACCTTGTGTTCATTCACTACTTGTGTTCGCAGGAGGTTGAAACTGGAGTTACTACTGACGAAATGGCACTTGAAGATGGTAGACAAAACAATGAAGGTGAAGCATAGAGAGACGAAAGAAATATTGGAACCCAGCAATCTACAAATCAACCATAGCTTTCTCTTTTGCATAGGTTTAGATCTAGGACAAATATGGAGATTTTTTTTTTTTGTGAATATGACAATTTTTTTTGAAACTCTATTTTTGTATAGCAATTTGATGGTGCCTAATATGTATGGCGATTAATTTAGTTGTAAAGGAGTTACTTTGTTGAGGTTCAATTGTGGCCTTTTGTTGGAAATGATGAACAAGTCAAACAACTTTTCTGAAAATGATGAAAAAGTCAGAGATTCTTTGTCTATGTTTTTAAATATTGAAATAACAAGTTATGGAGTTCATGTTTCAACTTTTTTGGGGATGCAATCTTACCATTAATTTATTTTTGCTTGTTTTCTTAATATATATATATATATATATATATATATAAATTAATGCTGAAGATGTCGTTCACTTGATAGTTGATGTTGTTATGTGTGGTAGATTATGATGTAATGGTCCTGAAGAAAATATTTGAGGTTCTTCTTGCTTTATGAAAAATTAGGCATCCATTATGTTGAGCAATCAACATGTCTGCACCATTGTTAATATTTGTTTCTGCATAGTGCATTAGGCAGCCTCAAAGGGTGAGCTACTGCAACAGAATGTGTAAATATTTGGGGCATTCAATATTATACTCATACATAAACCAAACAATGTAAACTCAAAAAGGTTCCAAAATCAATTATTGATATGTAAATATTTCAATCTCAAACTTTTCATGTTCCGTGTTCCACAATGAACATGTTTATAATACTACAACACATATAGAGAGAAGAAATAATTAAAGGAAAAAATAAAGGAAAATGTTGACAGATATGCCTAAGATTCTGCCTAGAGAATTCTTGCTTGAAATCTTCAGTGATTGTGGGATACTTGATTTCAATGATTGTGGGAGACTTTCCAACATCGATTTGAAGTATTATGAACCTCATTGAGAGGTTCTGCATCCTGCATCTTTTGAAGCTTCCACCAGTCAACCAACATCTTATTTTCAGCCTCTGCATCCTGCATCTTTTGAAGCTTCCACCAGTCAACCAACATCTTATTTTCAGCCTCTGCATCCTTAGCTTTAACTGTCATTGCTTCAAACCGTGTTTTAAGTTCTTGGTTCTCACATATAGCCAATTCGAGAGCTTTAATTTTCACCTCTAAGTATGCCTTTAGCTGGGAGTATTCGTCCCTGTAACAAGTTCCCAACATTCATACAACATATTGAAATGAATTCTTCAAATCAATTCCCAAGTCCAATCTGCCAAGAATTATAAATGGGCTTTAAGTTTAACTAAAAGAGTAGTAACTTGAACAGAAAATAGCAATTATCCACCATCAAGCTCAATTTCTCAATAATAACAAAATGCCCAAAGCGTTAGAATCGTCCGAAAAATTCCTTTTGATGTGGCATGATATAACCGTCAAATGTGCTCAAGAATATCCTGACATTTTAGGATGTTTAAGTTGTGAAGCTCTACCTTCATCAAAATGGGATAACTAATTTCCATTGCATACAAATTACACTTCATTTAGAAAAGACAGAACCATATATACTTAAACAACAAAGAAACATCTTGATTTTAAAGGAGAAAAAGAATCAATCATCATCTACCTCAACCATGTATACTTAAACAACAAAGCAACATCTACAAAAGACAGAACCATATACCAATACTTGAGTACAAACCCTGACATTATTTCTTCTTCTTCAATTCCAGATATTCTAACACGAAGATTTTCACCAGGTCCTGCGCACTTAACTCTATTTTCATCACACATTACGGCAGTAACTTTCACTTGAGTCTGTGCAATGCATTAAAATCCCCAATCCCCATTGTAAGACAAAAAACAGCAAATTGAAGAAAGAACGCACAAAAAGTTACTGCTATGATGACCCAGATTCGATTGTTTTCTCCCTATTTTGTATAAAAATATTATGCAATACAAATCCTAACATATTTATTTGCACTTACCTCTGCTAGAATTTAAGGTTCAAAAAAACCCAGAACGATGAACTCTGAAGTGGGTCTTTGACGTTTCTTCACGCCTCCTCATTCAAATCGCAATCTCATCGGTCTGGTCAGAATCGCTAGCCCCATCGGAATCGCAGGCTCGTCGTCGCAATCGCAATCGAATACTTTCCAATCGTACCGAAGACTCCAAACAGAATCCCTTGAGTTCGCACTTCACACGCACACGCAAGGATATTTCAATTTTAGGGTTTAATTCTTTCACTTAATTTTCTAAAGCCCAGTCAGCATTCATTTTTTAGCACAATCATCCAGCCATGTAAGCAATTAGATTGTACAGTCAGCTTTCAGTTTGCATTTAACGGTTCTGTTAGTGATAGGGACCTTTTAAACCTATTCTTAAAAACTCATGAACTAAAAAGGTCTATTTTAAAAACTCAGGGACCAAATGCACCTAGTGCTGAAAACTCGGGGACTAAAAAGGTAATTTTCCCAAAAAAAAAAACATACAAAGGAAAAGCTTTGATATATATTATTAATCACTGACTAATCAAAGTGTTTGATATATTCAACTTAAAGATATAACCTTAGAGCCAACAAGAGCATAGCTCAACTGGCATAAAGTTGTATTGATAACCACAAGGTCAGTGGTTCAAATCCCCCATTCCCATATTGTCAAAAAAAAAAAAAAAAAAGATATAACCTTAGAGAAATAATATAAAAGAAAAAGGTAAAAAGAATGGATTGTCGTTAGGATGACCTTTTAAAATATGTGGAAATGATAAATGTCCTACATTTTCAATTCAAGATATATGTTTAATCTCGTTCTTGCTCCAACCTCTTGCTCTTAAATGCCTTAAATGTGCGTCTTCATATAGAGAGTAAAATGGTAATAAACAGTAAAAATGAAAAGAAATTATATTATTTAATTTATAAATAGAAGTAGTTGGTTTCAATATCTTATTATTGTTGTCAACCTGAGTATAGTTCAATTGACATAAAGCAATTAAATGTGAATCAAAATAAATCATAATATATACTTAAATTAAAAAGAGAAAAAAGTCAAAGCTTTAAATTAAGAAGAGACAAAAGAGGAGATTTAAAGTTTCCCCCTTAAGCCATAGTATAGAGTAAATATATTTAGCCATAGATATAGATATATATATATATATATATATATATATTTTATAATACATAGATATAGATAGACTAGTAGAGATTTTAAAACAACTTTTATTCAAATATTGTTTAATATCATATTTATTCAAATATTTTATAGATTTTATCAATTGGAAGATTGAATGTGCTTAGAGATTTTAGAACAATTATTCAAATATCATTTAAAATAATAAATAAATAAATATTTAAATTAAAAAGGACAAAAAGGGAATTCTTTCAATACAATAGTTTCTCCTCTTAATCCTCATTTAGATAGTGTGTGTATGTGTGTGTATATGTGTGTGTATATATATATATATATAGATTATTTAAATATTGTTTAATATAATACATAAAGAGCTAGAGCGAGCATAACTCCGTGGGAATTGCATGTACCATTGACCAAGAGGTCAGAGGTTCAAATCCCCCACCCCCAATTTTTCATGTACTCATATATATATATATATATATATATATAAAGAAATAAAAATAGCAAAATTAAGAAAAGGGCAAAAGGAAAAATCAGAAGTTTTTTTCTCCAAGATATGAAATAGATAGATGTCAATCTAAGCATAATTCAACTAGTCGTTAAGGTATACATCATTGAACCAAAAGGTTATCCCACCCCCACATATAGTTCGATCTAAAGAAAAAAAAAACCATTTAAAAATAAGAAATAATAATAAACATATATAGAGTTAATTTATATAATATGCAAATAGTATTTAGTATTGATTAGTTGTGTCGATGACATTTTAATTAGCATTAATCGTAATTTCCTTGTGATAGATTTGGATAACAAGGAGTTTTCCAATTCCGAGTACTAATGTGCATAATAAAAGGATACCTCTTGGAATTGGGAAAAAGCGATCTCTATATAAAACCTTCTCCCCTCCTCTCCAATCTCACTCATCTTCAAATCACAATCACAGATTCACAGCAACAAAAAAGCAACCAAATAGTAAAGAAAAAAGAACAAGAATCTGAATCAAATAAAAGAAAATATGAATACATTGTTCGGTTTGTTCGATGTCTTTGTGGCTCAAATATTGTACACTCACAAAGCTTCATCTTCGTCGTCATCATCATCGTCATCGGTGCCTCCATATCCCTTCACTCTAACAGTTACTTCCACCGTGAAACCGCCTCGTCGGAGCTTCTCGCCGGAGCTGGGTGCCCTCATTCACCTTCACACTCTCCTCTTCCGTTGATGTCTTTTCAGTTTTTAGTTTAAGGTTTTATTTTACATGAGAAGTAGATTATGAACCTACACTGTTCTTGGTCGTTTTTTCTGTTCATAATTAGACAATGGATTCTTTTATTACTTGGTTTTTGATATAAAGGTCGCACCCATTCTTTTATTACTTACCCTTCTTTCAAGATTTTCTTCGTTGCTTTTTCTTCTTCATATATATCCTTCTTTGAACTCTTATATTTATTTTTTCATTTGAGATTGTGGCACAATTATACACGCTCTCCAAGTTTATATAATCGTTAACATTTTATTCTCGATAAGTTTATAGAAAAAACTGGTTTGATTGCCAGAAATATGAAAGTGTTGAAATTCAAAATTAGGCAAAGAACAAATTATACAGGATTAAAGGGTGTGAAAGGTGAATATTAGTAAAGGAACAAATTCACAAATTTCGTGAATATAATTCTTTATCAACTACAATATAAAGAAAATCATGGAAGAACAAGAGTGATGAATCAACGAACTGTGTGATTTTGAAATCAAATTCCAATGAAACGCACAACAGAATGAATCATGTAATTCCGTAAGAAAGAGCACTCTGTATTCATACAGTAGAATCGCGAGATCTCGTAAAACCTAATTTAAACCTAAAATTGAAAGAATGAAAAGAATGAGTTAGATAGAACGACGAAGACCTCAATTGGGGACGAGAGTCTCGAAGCAATTGAGGCCATCGAACTCGGGAGCAAATCTGGGCCTGATCGAGGAATTGTTGGACTTAGGTTCTTCCTTGTTGATCGGCGGCGACTTCACGACGGAGGCGGAAGAGGCAGAGCCGGTGTTGTTGGGAGTGAAGGAAGGGACAGAGGAAGAAGCCCTAACGAAGTTGCCGAGGAGGAATTCGGCGGCGAAGGCATCGAACAAACTGAACATGGAATTCATCTTCTTCTTCTTCTTGTTCTTCGATTTGATTGAATTCTTGATTTGATTCTTGGATTTGGGTTTATAAAGAGGGGATTTGTTTGCGTTTATGGGAAAGTGGAGTTTCCTTCCGATTTCAGGTTTCCAAATTCGAAATTCCGAGAGTTTTCTTGAGGCGTTGAATTCAACTTACTTGGCTTAGTCTTGAGGACTTGCTGAGGAGATCGTAGCCGTCCATCCTTGTCCTAGTCCGCCTTCAACTTATGACCAACAACTTTTGGAAAATATCAGTTTATTAATTTTCGTTCTTTTTTTTTTTTTTTCTAAAAAGGAAATATCATTAGATTTTCAAAATATATATATATATATATATATATATATATATATATATATATATATATATATATCAGGAGAGGAATAAGAAATTAGCCAACCACTAAAGGTCGGTTTGGAACGATCTTTAATTTAAATGTTTTTCAAAAATGTATTTTATTTTAAATATTTTATATAAAAATTGTTTACAATTTAAACACTTATATGTTTGGTTATATTTTTTGATAACCAAGTTATTATATACTAAAAACTCTTTTTGAAAATTTTGCTTTCAAGTGTTTATCTCAAAATGATTTATTTCTCAATCTCGTTTTTAAGTAACTTATTTTTAGTGGTTGTCAAACACTAGATTTTTTTTCAAAATGATTTTTTTTTTTTTAAATTAAACACTTGAAAAACTAAACCAAACACACCCTTAGTTCCCAGCAATAACTACGGCCATCCAGGAAGGGATCCTCTCACCACTCAGATCCACTTCCCCTTATGAAGATGAGGAGGGAAAAACCCCAACAAAAAAAAATACAAAATTGCCAAACATGGCGCCAACCCTAGCTATATGATGGGTCAAAAAATTGCTCTCCCTCGAGCATTTGAGGAAGGAGATGTTCCCTCCTATAATTCAGTCTTCAATTTCGATCACTATGAGGGACAATTTAAAAAGATCATCTAATGTGTCGTTGATAACATGCACAACTTCCAACGAATCAGACTCGACCACAAGTTGCGCCTTGGAGATGCTCCTCTCGCCTGTGTAGATCGTCAGGCACACCTCTAACCCCTCCAAAATAGTCTTTGCTTCAAGACATTTTATCTCCCACTTTCGATTCAATTGTTTGCAGCCTATCCCGATCAAAGACCACACCGAATCACGAATTGTCCATCCAATTCCACATTTTCCAATCTTATCGCACCAAAATACATCTGAGTTAAGTTTTTGTAGTTCTAACTAATGAGAGGGAAATGAGAACAATGGAAATGAGAGGCAAATGAGAACAATGGGAAGTGTGATGTTTCATTCTAGAAAACTCCATATAAATACATAACTTGAACCTAAAAATAGGTTCCACAACTAATCCCACTAACTCCACAAAATTAGCAACTTAGACTTGACTCAACTATTTCCTAGAAACTAGGAATTGACTAGACCAACTCAAAACAAATTAGTTTTTGAGTTACTAACATTCTCCTCCTAACTCAAATACTGCAAACACCTAACTTGCTTCTAAGAGCTTGAAAACGACCCACACAAAAAGACTTAGTGAAGATATCAGCTATTTGCTCTTCTGAGCTGCAATGTACCAGCTGCACTTCTCCTTCCTTCTGCATCTCTCTCAGAACATAATACTTGATCTTAAAATGTTTGGTCCTTCCATGAAAAACTGGATTCAATGAAATGGCTAGAGTGGCTTGATTATCCACAAATACCTTCACACACTTTTCCTGCTTCAGATGCAAGTCATGCATCAATTTCTTCAACCAAATAGTTTGGTTGACTGCTGTCGTCGCTGCAATGAACTCAGCTTCTGTAGTTGACTGAGCCACTAGATCCTTTAACGAAAGGATTGTCAAGAGAGCAAGTGATGTATACATCGAGGGAAATGGGACTAAAGCCTATGAAATAAATTATCTGGTGGTAACCTAACCTAGTTGACTGGAGATCCCAAGATCTAGGTTCAATAGACAAACTGGCTAGATAATTTATAGTTGACACACTAAGAAACTTATAGTTTCTTCCCATTTCTGTGATGTTGTAGAGTGTGTGATCTGTTGATGTTAAGGTCATGTTGATATTTTGTTTACAAGAGGAGTAATGGCAGAATACTCTTAATCAATATCACCTATGTGAGAGTAGAAGTGGGTCGCTTCTATGAGAACTTTTTGAATGGCTTATGTGCTCTAAAGCTCTCATGAAATCAGGATCTTGTCCAGGACCAAAATGGACACAAACGTATAGAACTCGAAGATACAAGATGAGTTATGTGTGATGTCTGTTGTCTTAATTCACCAACAAGAAGGATAGTTCCAGAGCTTGGTCTCACTATTTCTTCGGTAAATTCGATAGATATTCACTAAGGAAGGTTCAAGTCCAGAAGACACCTCTCCTGATGCATAGCTTGTCTGTTTGCTCTCAACATTTTGTTTTGATTTTCTCACTTTCTTTCATGTGGGGGATTGTTGGATATTTTACAAATAAAATGTGAAAGAAAGTGATTTAAATTCAATTTTTCAAGAGTTTCAAGATGGATTGAAACATCAATTTCAATTTGATGTTTCAATTACAAATTTAACATATGGAAGTTAAATTTGATATTATAACTCAATTGAGTTATATTTTTCATATGTTTCAACTTTATTTAATTTTGTTCTTTGGAGTTACTAAGTTGTTAGCCTATATATAATAACTTGTTTCTTCATTTGAATTATCTCATTCCATTTGGAGCATTCTTCTTTCTTTCTTTGTTTCTTTTGATCTTGAGTCAAGTTGAGAGCAAGTATTCAAGAGTTCTGCCAGATCCGAGTAGTTCGAGGTTACTATTCTATCGGAATTAGTCGTTGTATCCTGCTGAGACGATCGTTGTAGCCTGATTGCAACCTGTGCAGAGCGAATAATTGTCTTCAGGACAGCGTTTTGTAAGCGTGCCTCGACTATTTATTGTCAATATATTTTGCAGCATTTGTCATATATACAGTGTCTGTACTGTTATTTACACTGTAATTGTTAGTATCCAGTTAAGGTGTAATCAGTTTGCTAGTGTAACTCAGTTCTTTATTTGAGCATATCTCCAACACAACGACACTCCAATTCTCCCTACACATAGATAAGAGCTGTTTAGAGTTGGGAATAACCTTCTTGAAAATCTGCATCTCCAGAAGAGGTGCTCCATTGATTCTTCAAAGTTCCTACACAACAAACAAACCGAATTAGTATCCAAATCCACCCCTTTTTGTGAATGTTGTTCCCTGTTGGAAGAATATCATTAACTACCTTCCACATAGTAATTTTGGCCCTAGGGAGGATGATTAGATCCCAAATAGCCTTCCACATCGCCTTCGAATGAGAGTTGTCCGACCCCGACGCTTCATCTTAAAAGGAAAGATTAACTGCTAGATTGTAGGTGCTCTTAATTGGAAATAGGCCTTTCAGATCCAGGCTCCATATGATGCTTAATTTTCATTCTAAACTTTCCTTTTTAACAAAAATTATCAAAAGCAAAATGTTCTTAAACTTGTTTATTTCAGTGCAAATTAATATTCTACAAAATTAAGTTTGATCAAATCATCCAATAAATCTCTGTAATTAATCAATTTCAACCAAAAAAAAATCTGCCTGTTAGTATTAAAGTTAGCATTAATTTTATATTAAATATATGTTTTATAATTCATTACGGATACTTTAAAATGTTTCTTTTAGATGATTATTGACACTAAAGTTTATCCGGTAAAATTTATAATATTTTTTTCAAGTTTAAGGTAAAGATTTCAAAGATATTGATATGTTGGTAGCAATAGCGTCATGTGTAACTCTTCAAATGGGAATTCCACCTGAGGAATGGAGAGTTGGTCCATTGTATTCATCCATCCTTGATTTGGCTGTGAATTTCATTGTGATTATAATCATACTTAATTCTATATATCCATTTATATCCTGTTGGGGCAATGTTTTTATTAGGAGGAAAAAGGTATTAAGTCGCTGGCCTATTAAACACAAAATTAGATTTTTGTGTTTTATAGGATTCTAATATTCTCATTCATGGCCTTATTAGACTTATTTCCTCTATGGATTACTTGGCCCAACTCTCCCATCTCCTCTAGTTTTACAACCAAGATGACACCACAATAGCTAGGATGGGTGATGATGGAGGAAGGACTATCAAAAAATAAAAAGGGGGTGAAAGTGTAATTTACGGTTTACACACGTTGAGATGATTTGAGACCAAATCATAGACCCCTTTTATAGTACTTGGAACCAATCACTTGTACTTTTCAAATGTGGGATTTCTGCTCTTCTAATATTTTGTTAAATACCCTATAAATACCACGTCCTTGACAAGATATTTGAAAAATATATCCACAGCTGCAATTGCACCTACTTTCTTCACCAACAATATTATCACAATTCTTAATGTAGAGAATTATAACCCCACCAAAAAAGTAGACCACTTGGGATGCCACCTTCTAAGACTTTTCTTCTTTGCCAGATCAATAAACTGTGTTGAAGTTTATGTGCAACTTCCATCTACTTGACTCACTTGAAAGTTCTCCAACCATCGATATAATTTCCACCAAACACACCTTATATATATAACTCTCAAGCAAATGCCCCATGTGCAAACTTTGAGAATTGCTAACATCACATCCACCATTATGGTAAAATAAACATACCATCAGGATGAACTATATCTTTCTTCGAAGCAAGTCACTAGTTTTCTTGACAAGAGAGACAATAACAAAATCCAATCCAAAGGCCTTTAACGAACTCACTCTGTTAGGACGATCATTTTTCATGCGTTCAAACTGTCCATTCCAACACCCTTTCTTTTGCATAAAATCTTTCTTTTTCTTTTTCCAATCATTGGCTACTTGATAGTACATATTGTGAACTATTACTAGGGCTTATTTATGGCTAGCTTTGATGCTTAGTGGGCTATTTTCACATGCATACGTCTGTTTATTTTGAAGGAATTGAGCAGATGGAGTAAAATAGAGAATTTAAATAATTTATTGAGCAAATCATGAGTAATTGGGCAAGAATAGTAGAAATCAAGGCTTTAGAAGAAGAATTGAATTTCAAACTTGAGGCATTATAAAAGGCAAAATGTTATAACATTGACCTTCACTATGATGCTACAACAATACTATAACATTGCATGACACTACAACAATGCTATACTATTATTGATGTTTGTTGAGATACTACAACAATGGTACAACATTGTCAATCAAACGAAGCAACTCAACACTACATAAAATAACAACAATAAAAAAACACAAAAATATGTAGAAAATCTCAAATCAGAGAAAAAACCACGGCCCAAACAAAAAGAAAATTCATTGGGTAAAAAATATTACAATACAACAAATATAATACAACAAATATAAAGGGGAGCCTCATGGTATACGAGGTCAAGGCATAAGTAATGAAAACACAAAGCTAAAGAGAGCAACAAAGAACCAAGGAAGCCAACTAAAACACAAACCAAACAAAACAAGAGAAAAATCAATCAAGGGAACAACTCCCAAGGAGAGAGCACAACAGACAAGTCGGCAAAGGGAAGACTACTAAGCCAACAAGAGTAGTGAATCAGAAGCTCAAACTAGATATTCTGCGGCAGAACTCACTAACGACAAACTCCTAAAATGATAGGCTTATTGAATCGACTACGAAAGTCACTTTCAACCATGCAAATTAAAGGACGAGTCCTCACAAACAAAAGTTCATAACTCACTCAGGATTAATATCGAGTTGCATGTGATCATTCTGTTAAAATATTAATCTTCTCAATTAACGAATTTACAAAAAGAGAGATTGAGTATTTCGTAGTCCAGTCTTATACAAATTCATGTCATACTCCACATGAATGATTTGGATCAAATCATTTGTAACAATTACAAAGTGAACCGTATGAATAGTGTTACCAAGATAAGGCACTCCAACTTATCCATATATTATAAAACCTTTAGGATATTTCTTGCACATGATTCTTTTGTATGTCAATCACGCATATTGTTCAAGGTTACACTAATAACCTTGGAGTTTTCATATAATGAATAATGTTATATTACAAATAAAATAATCAAAATTATGATTAATTATTAAATAATAAATCATTAATTATGAGAGTTTAGGGCATAAATTCCCAACATACAAAACATCAGGCTTTTGCTAGAATTAGCGATAAGCACTAGAAGCTCCTAGAATTGTAATAAAGTGAGCTATGCTCGTTTTGGCAGCAGACCTTAAGATTTAATTAATTGAGTGTCTTGACTGATTACTCTCATGCTTTTATGTGATTAATGTTTGTAATCTCTTGATTATAAAAACTATTGCTCATGAGTCTAAGGGTTAGTTTGGAACACATTTTAATTTAAATGTTTTTCAAGAATGCATTTTTTAAAAAACATTTTGTATAAAAATTGTTTAGAATTTAAACACTCATATGTTTAGTTGCATTTTTTCATAGATGTTTTTATACACAAGCTATTGTATACCTTAAAGACTCCTTTTAAAAAAAGTTGGTTTCAAATGTTTCTCTCAAAATAGTTTATTTATCAATCTCATTTTCTAATAAGTCATTTTTAGTGGTTGCCAAACACTATAAATTTTTTCAAAATGATTTTTTTTCAAAATTAAACACTTGAAAAATTAAACCAAACACACCCTAAATTATTTCGGCTAGTTCTAACTTGTCAATTATTAAAATTCTTTTAGACGTTGTTAAGGAAAAGTATTCTTAATGCCTTTACTTGTTATTAAGAGTTAAATGATGATGTCAATTTTATAATCTTGCATAGGAAGTTAATTGTCTTGTAAGTAATGGTGATATTCGGTTGAGTTCCTTTGATATAAATTCCAACTGAAAATTGGACCGAACCGAAAATTGAACTGAACCGATCAGTTTTTGCAAATCAGGAACCGAACAAATGTCCAGTGCGTAACTGATCGATTTGGTTTCCTTCCGCTCGTCGGTTATTTTTTGTTCAGTTATTCGAATTTGGTTCCACGATTTTCTTATTTTCTCTAATTCGAAATTTTCGCCTTTTTTTTTTTTTATCTAAATTCATATTCTATACAAAAGTATGGTTGCAGTAATAATTTAAAATTCAAAATTCAAGTTTCCAGAAATAATTTTCAAGATCGTAGAAGAAGAAAATCATGGAAGAACAAGGGTGATGAATCAGCGAACGGTGCGATTTGATATCCAAATCCCAGCGAAACGCAGAACAGAAGGAATCATGTAATTCCGTAAAAAAGAGCACTCTGCATTCATACAGTATAATCGCGAGATCTCGTAAAACCTAATTTAAACCTAAAACTAAAAGAATGAAAAGAATGAGTTAGATTGAAGGACGAAGACCTCAATTGGGGACGAGAGTCTCGAAGCAATTGAGGCCATCGAACTCGAGAGCAAATCTGGGCCTGATCGAGGAATTGTTGGGCTTAGGTTCTTCCTTGTTGATCGGCGGCGACTTCACGACGGAGGCGGAAGAGGCAGAGCCGGCGTTGTCGGGAGTGAAGGAAGGGACAGAGGAAGAAGCCCTAACGAAGTTGCCGAGGAGGAATTCGGCGGCGAAGGCATCGAACAAACTGAACATGGAATTCATCTTCTTCTTCTTCTTCTTCTTCTGCGATTTGATTGGAATTTGGAGGTTGGTGTGGGAATTGGAAGAGATTTGGAGTTTATAAAGGGTTTGAGGATTCGAAATTCCGAGAGGTTTCTTGAAGCGTTGGTTGGGTTAAATTTGAGTTGAGGTTGTGGTTGGACTCGTTCTTAAAAGCGTGTTCAACAAGGGAGGTAGCGTCGTGGGCCCTCTTCTAAATTGCTGGGGAAATCCTAGCCGTCCATCCTTATCATCCTAGTCCGCCTTCAACTTATGACCGAGAAGATTCCAAGTAACGATTCTTTTCTTTTTTTTTTTTTTTGAAAAAACGATTCTTTTCTTTAATATTAGGGGAAAAAAAAGTGAGTTTATCAATTTTTATCTTAAATTTTCCTTTTTTTTTTTCTTTTTTTTTTTTGGTTAAAAATCACTTTTGATCCCTGAACTTTCGTGAAATTAATAATTTAGTCTCCGAACTTTGATTTGTAACGATTTAGTCCCTGTACTTTCAAATTTGTAACGATTTAGTTCCTATCGTGAAAAATTAACGTAAAGATTTAATGAAATTTCTTATCTAGATAGATTAATAAACTAATTTGGGATCCAATATCTTAATAAGATACAAAGTTTAATCATTAAGGTCCGGTTTAATAACCATTTGATTTTTTGTTTTTGGTTTTTGAAAATCTCCTAAATTCTCGACCATGGTTTTCATCCTAGTTAAGGTTGTATTTGAATTTCTAGCTAAATTTTAAAAACAAAAATAAGTTTTTGAAAACTAATTTTTTTTTTTTTTCAAAATTTGACTTGGTTTTTGAAAACAAGGTAAAAGATTGATACTAAAACCAAGAAACTTATGGGTAGAAGTACGTGTATAATGTATATAAACTTAATTTTCAAAAACCAAATGGTTATCAAATTGGGCCTAAATAATAAAAATCAATATTTAATTTTGATGATTTTCTTATACAATAATTAAATTGTTATAAATTTGAAAGTATAGAGACTAAATTGTTACAAAATTGAAAGTAAAAGAACTAAATCGTTACAAATCAAAATTGAGAGACCAAATTGTTACTTTCATACAAATTTAAGGACAAAAACTGATTTTTAACTTTCTTTTTTTTATACAAAAATAAGTGGTAAATGTTGATCCTAACCTAAACTGTTTAAAGTTCCAAGTTGCAACTTGCAAGAGCAAAAATTGGTTTTTCGAAAAGATAAAAAAAGGGAAATAGAAAAAAAAATAATAATAATAATAATAATAATAATAATAATAATAATAATAAATGGCTGGCGTTGAAGAGCTGACTTGCAGGGGGGCCCGCATCGTGCATTGAACGGCGACCGATCGCGCGAGAGAGGACTAGAACCATCGCGTAACCGTGGGGCCCACGCTAAAGTTCGAGTCAATCAAGGAAGGATGAATGGATTGAGATTTGGGATATTTGCCAACCTTCCATGTGATGTAATCTATTCCCTTTTGAATTTTTTTTTTTTTTTTTTTTTTTTTTTTGAAAATATATTCCATTGTGAATTACAAACTAATGTGAGGTGGGGATTAATTACGTACGTTTTAGGATGATAATTTTTGTCTATTAAGTTGGATAAATGTTTTTAATGTAGTTCTTTATATTTTAAAATTGTAAGGAAAAAAATCCTTTTTTACCCTAAACTTAACCGGTTCTATCAATTTTAATCCTAAACTTTCAATTTGATCTAATTAAACTCTAAACTTAGCAAATTGTATCAATTTCAACCTCAAACCTTTCGTTAGTTTTCCATTTGAATACCATTAAAACATGTGATTGACAATTTCCTCTTTTTTAAAAAAGAAAAAATTCACATTACAAATTACGTCAATTTCTTGTAAGAAATTTCTCCAATAAATTTCTCCAAATAAAAAATTTCTCCAATAAATTTCTTACAAAAACCAACTCAGGTGCAATTTGAATTTAAAAAAAAATGAGAAAACATTCACTTGCGTGTTTTAACGGTGGTTCAAAAAGAGAGTAACTGAAGGTTTACATTTGCAACACTAATGCAAGTTTGAGGTTCAATTTGATAAAATTGAAAGCTCAAGGTTAAAATTGATAAAAACTTGCTAAGTTTGGGGTTCAATTTGATGAAATTGAAAGTTCAAAATTGAAATTGATACAACATGCTAAGTTTAGGGTTAAAAATGATTTTTCCCAAAATTTTATTGTTAAAATATTATTTTTGTCTCTTTATTTATAAACTTGTTCCATTTTAGTCCATGTAATTTTAGTATTTAAATTTAGTCCTTAATTTTCAATAAAATTTAAATTTAGTATCTATCATTAGTTTATAGCTTTTGCTAAAAAAAATCAGTCTAACAGTGATTAGTTATTTTTTAGAAAAGAAAAATATTATACCTTTAAACTTTGGAGTTGTGTTGATTTTTTTTTTTTTTTTTTTTTTTTGAAAAAGAGTTGTGTTGATTTTAATTTGAATGAAATAATTTTTCTTATTACATTTGGTAGGATTTTTTTAGGAAAATATTTTTATTTAGGTGATTTTGGGTTGATTTTAAATAGAATAAAATGAAAATGGTTATAAATTATTAACATCTAAATTGATTCATCTATGAAAGTTTTGGGTTGAAATTAATACAATCATTAGTTTGGGGTTTTAATTGATACAACCTCCAAAATTTAGCATAAGTTGATTATTTTTCCTATTTTTTATTATTCACATTGTGCATTTTATTATTTTGTCTAGTTGGACAAAAATTAACCTCAAACTAACTTTGAGAATTAATTTAATGATTTATTGAAGTATAGAGACTAAATTTGGATATTTAAAAGTACAAAGACTAAAATGAAATCAATCATAAATTATGGAGACTAAAATAATATTTTAACATTTTGAATAATATTAGTACAATCTCTAATGTATGATTTTCTAATTATTTCTCTTGGACGTGTATTTGACTCGAGGGTTGGAGTACTTATTCTCGAGTATACTTGATCTCCTTAGGTCAGTCATTGGCTTGTTGATGTTCTAGGATCGACATTTGGCTCGTTGATCTTATTGTAATGGTCCATGGTTGTTAATTTTCTTAAAGAATCAATCGAAGTTTTCAAATGAGATTTTGGTCTGCAGAGTCTCTTGATCTCTTCAAAGTCAAGTCTTTAAAGAATCTTCAATCTTCAAAGAGTAAACTAATATTCAAAGTCTTCGAGTCTTTAAGGAGTCATCTTCATAGAGTCTTCTAATCAACAAAGTCTTCCAATCTTATTTTTGGTCTTATTGAGTTCTCAATTTTCCATGAGTCTTATGAAATCTTTGACTTCTCTCCTTTGAATGTCTTGAAATGGAGGGCTATTTACAAAGCTTTCCTTGGGCCCTATGTGCTTGGTTGGTTTTGAGCCCCATCTTTCAAACTTGATTTTGTTTGGATTTGGGCCCAATTTCCATTTTATGAGCTTTTGGAGTTTTTTTTTTTTTTTTTTTTTTTTTTGAAAAATTTTGGTAGATGTGTTGTTTTATATACATATTTTCATATATATCCATAGTTTTGTAGATTTTCAAGATTAGATTTCCAGCATCTTTTTCTTACCATTTTACCCTTCTTGTCATATTTTATTAGATTTTATAAGATATTATCTTAACTAAATCCTTAATATTTTGAAAACATGATTGTTGAGATTTGATTTCTTGCCATAATGATCCCAACGTATTTTCCTTTTATTTCATTCAATTACCAACAATTTTCATTTGTTGTAATTTTCGGTTGATCCATTTTTTTCTCCTTTTTTTTCCTTCTTTATCGATTTATTCTTTCACGTTTTTTTCTTCGTGACAGCAGTTTTCTATTTTCTTCATTAACTGGACAAAAGCTAATCGATTGTTACCTTCCCGTTTTTTTCTTTCCGACAGCAGTATATATAACATATTCGCTGGAATATCTAAAAAATGTGTATATATTTTGATTAATATTCATTTTACTGACATAACTATTTCGGTTATTATATTTCCAGTAATATACCATTTATAATCTATGCATATATTGCATTGATTATTATATATTTTGGTTTATATTCAATATATACAGTAGTTTAGTATATATGTCCCATAGTCTATGTACCTTTGTTTAGATTTTTGCATTTTACAAAAAAAGCATTTATATTCATATATAACTTCATATATACTAGCTTATATATACTATATCCTTTTTTTACTCATTATTGTAGCCACGTATACCGATTTTTTTCTTTTCTCATTACTATAGTATTAAATATACACTTGTATATTTAGTTATTTGTCAATATATATTATATATATACATGTATGTATGTATATTAAATATACCAATGCATTTAGGAGAAATGTAGATATTGGGAAAAAAAACTTATATATAACTATAAAAAAACCTTATTTTTTAAATAATATATACATATGTATATATTAAATATACCACGACGGTGGTGAAATTCAACGATTCCCACGATAAAACAATGGCAATTTGAGGGCAATAACTAGGTTGGTGGTATCCAATGATGCATGGGTGTTGCTTGTACGAGTTTGCAACGACGATGGTTGGACGACGGCGCTTCCGGTGGTGGTTGGACGTCGGAGGCAAAAAAAGGATCGGAGATGAAGAGGGAGAGAGAGGTCGAGAGACCATGAGGGAGAAAGATCATGAGGGAGGAATGGAGGGAGGTATAAATCGTGTGAATTGGGAAAAATAGTGGGTGGTTTTAGGGATTTTTTTTTTTAGAAAAATTGGGAGTGATTTTAGGGATCTTTCAAAATTGGAAAGTAATTAAATGGATTGAAAATTTTTAAATAGGAAAGAATAAAATATGAATTCTCCTTTTATGATTTTGTTGTTTTTTAAATATAAAAATTATGGATAGGGCATAAAAGTAATTGAATAACAACTTGAACAAAAATGAATATAGGGTTCACTTAGGGGGTGTTTGGGGCACTGAATAGGTTATAATAGCCCCCTTTATTATAACCTATTCAGTGTTTGGGACATCAACAAAAATAAATGGTGAGGTGAGTTATTTTTACCCCCGATTATTTTATCCATTCTCTACAGTAACCATCATTCAACTCACCCGACTATTCTATCCATTTTCTACAGTAACTCTCTCCTCTCTTCTCCCATGTGACTCCTTGAGTTTTTCGACGACCTCCAGTTGCCGTTGGCCGGCGAAGTTTCCGGCGACTTTTCCGACGGCCGTCGACCACTTTTTCGACGACTTTTCCGGCAACCGATTTTTTTTTTCCTTTTTTCATATTTCTTCTCATTTTCATTTTGAAAAATATAAAAAATGAAAATAAAGAGAAAAAAAAAAGAAGAAAAGAAAGAAAACGAGGAAAAAAAATTTGGTCGTCGAAGAATTTGTCGGCAACTGCCGGAAAAGTCGTTGAAATCATTGCCGGCATTAGGGTTAGAGGAAGAAGAAAATTATGAAGATGGAGTTTGAGGTTGAGGAAGAAGATGGAGATGATGATGGAAATGGAGGAAGAAGACGATGAAGATGAAGATGGAAATTGAGGAATAAGATGAAGATAATGGGGATGGAGGAAGAAAAGGAAATAGAAGGAAAAAAGAAAAAGAAAAAAGCGATTTTTGGTCATTCCATGTTAGAAACACTTACCAGTTTCTCAGTTGGTCATTCCATGTTAGAAACACTTACCAGTTTCTCAGTTGTCTTTCTACATATATAAATATGGAGTTTTATTATATAATTTTTTTGTACATAAGCATTTACCATTTTTACGTTGAAAATACAGAAATGAAACAAATATGGTTTTCTAATATGAAATCATAAAATGACTTCTTTTGTGAAAAAATCATGACCCTAAAACAAAAAAAATCAACTCTTACCTTAGGTTATTTTTGTTTTCTTTTAAGTTAAACACATCATTTAACCAGTATACCCAATACTTTATTTTTTTTACAACTGAATCAAAACAATTTTTTATTGATATTTGCAAAATATAATATTTGACATACAAATTTGTATGAGGAAAAAAAAAAAGTCAGGAAAGAAACAGAACTTGAACATTTGATTCATAATCTCATGTTAAACATATCAGCAATCCAAACACAGACTATTTTAACCCAGACTAAAATAATCTGTATCCCAAACACAGATTATTTTATCCCAGACTAAAATAATCTGCACCCCAAACACAGATTATTTTATTCCAGACTATAATAATCTGCACTCCAAACACAGATTATTATAACCTCCAGACTATTATAATCCCCAGATTATTATAACGACCAGATATTATAACCAATTCAGCGCCCCAAACAGTCCCTTATAGGCTAAATATGTACTTATCCCTTTTTTTGTGTGTGTAAATAATGAGCTTTTGGAGTTATTTGATGGGTCAACTGCCAGAAAAGACCCAAAAAAAAAAAACAGCAAATCAATTTTATAAATTAATAAATATGAAATATTAAGTTGCGAAAATACCCCAACTAGAAATATAATCGAAAATCTTGAATAGTTAAATCAATTCACCTACAAATCCATTAAATCAAGGAACTGATCTTAAACAACCAAAAAATTGAAAATACAAAATAATTAAAGATCTATATTTAATTGGTTAATAATTTAACAACGATACATAATAAATAAAAAATCTAGAAGCCAAGAGAAAATGTAAAAGGTGTATAAAAAAAACTTATGTGCATTCACGATGAAGAAATTCCATGTATTTAAATTTAAAGAACAAAATCTAATTTAATTTTTAGGCATTAAAATTCGTAAATATCTTGTATTCAAAAACTATGAAAAGAAATCTTGATCGTATGATCAATTCCTATTAAATATGCCAATGACAGTGTCTCATCTCTTTGATAAAAAATTTAACATGGATTCACACAAATACCATGTAACTCTATTGAAAAAGAGTATGACTGTGACACAGTCCTTATCTCTTTGTAAATAAAAAAATTTAAATACTATGTACTCAACATGTATTTATATTTCTCTTTTACATTCTATAGTTCTACTAAGAATATTATATCTACTAAAATGAAGTATATTATGTCTAAAGTGTAACTTACTAAACCTCAAAAAGATTAAATTTCGACGGCGGTCGCACTTGACCACAACAATGATAATATAATAATTTGAACTCCAACTGAAATACTTCAAGATAGGATTTGATTTAGAGGGCAAAAGGATACCTGGAAAACATGGTTGTTGGCTGGCTTTTACGGAATCACGATATTAGCAAGCACTTCTTCAATTAAAGAATCTAGAATTTGAGTTTCGATCACTTCGACTCCATCAAAGTCCAACCATCTTCCATATCAGCAACTCATGTCCTTGCATGTCTACTAGTTCATCCACCATGCAGTCCCTCATTCCTCTCTAGTATGAAATCTCCTTCCAAATCTCTTTGGTTGACTGTTTATTTCTTCTCAAAACTCCGACTCCTTTCTCCCACATTATTCTAAACCCTCCACCCCACATATTGTATACATCTCAAGTCAAATCATTCACAAATGCGATCGAACAATGTATTCTAACCCTAGATTCACCACAGATTCGCTCTGATCCTTTGTTTTGATTCTCTAGTTATGTTGTTGGTATAGTTTTTGGAGAAGACGACATGGGGATGAGGAGAAGGGGCTAGAGAAATAGGAATTAGAGACTTTGAAAATAATGATGTGAAAATTTGTGATTGACCAATATTTTTCATTCTAACATCATTCTTAACATTTAATATGAAATTGACTTGCAATAAATTTATATTACATATTACATTACGTTATTTAAACAGAGAAATGTTTTAAATTTGTTATTCATCTTCTAGATTTCTAATAATTAAAAAAAAATCAACTTTTTTTTTCTCATAGTTTTTTTGCCAACTTGAGATGGGGTTGGTACTATAAAAGATTAGATGTTTGAACCCTCATTCTATGAATCCTATTGAACTAAATCCCTTTTCAAAAAAAAAAAAAAATCCTATTGAACTAATTGTAAGTGAGTTTCACTAATTAAAAATTTGTAGGTAACCGGTTAAAAAGTGGTGTGAGCAAGTAACTCAATTTTCATAAACTAAATAAAAATATTCTTTTGTAAAAAAATAAAAACTTCACCTATACACAACTATTTTAAATTAGTGGGAAAAAGAATTATAAAAACTACTTACTTTAAGATGGTTAGATATTGACAGACAAAAATATATATACTTGCCTCTAAATTTTGAGATATATTTAATATTTATTTTTTATGCATCTTTTAACTCTCTACAACCAAAGAAACCTTTTTTTTTAGTTCAATAATATTTGAAGGTAGGGAGATTCGAATCTCTGACCTTGTGGTCGAGGATACATGCATCTTTAACCCTCTACAATCAAACAAGCCGTTTGATGGTATGTGTCATCATTACATTTTAATCAGATATTTATCTTGAATTTATAAATAAAGAATAAATTATTTATCCTCATTCATTTATTTATGGAAAGTAAGATATTTAGCTCTAGGGTTAAAAGGCAGCTTCCCGTAAATACAATGCCTAGTTCTTTCCCCCTAATATGTTCAAAAAATTCCCTAAATCATATTCATTAGTTATTTTCTTTATTTCTTTTCTTACGAAGAAAATAAATCAGCAAAATGATTGTTAAAATGGTAAAATATCCATGATTTGATATGAAAGAAGAATAATGAATAAACTTATTAGTATAAATTAAAGTATAAGTTTAGTCATTGAACTTTAAAAGCTGTGTTTATTTGGTCATTAAACTTAAAAAAGTTCATTTTTAAAAATATCGAATATATTAAAAGGATTATTAGACACAAAATTGAAAATTTAGAAATCTATTAAATACAAAATTGAAAGTATAAGATCTATTATATTTTTTAAAATTCAAAAACCAAATATACACAACTTTTTTTTTTATAATAAATAAACCTAACTTGAAAATTCAGAAACTAAGTGTGACGCCCGAGGTTAGAAGGGGTACATGAATGAACCGAGATCACATCCGAATGAGAGGGATCCTGAGGACATGAAAGTATGGTCAAGATAAGCTTAAAAGAATTGATAGATACTACCTATACCAATAAGGTGCACCTTCCTTTTCGGTGTCTCAATCATAGGAACTTTGAAGTTTAGCGTGCTTAGCTTGGAGAAGTTCTATGTTATGTGACCTCTTGGGAAATTTCCTAGGATGCTAAAAGGACCTCGTGTTGGTTTGTGGGGACAATTTTCATTCTTAGAAGCAGTTTAAGACGAGTATGGTAACGTGGCCAGGTCGTAGGAGAATGTCGGGGCCGTCAGGTGCCAAATACGAATTCTGAATCCTGGGCCTGGGGCATTACAGATGGTATCAGAGCAGAACCTCTCCCAGTAGGATGTGGTTCGGGGACGAACCAAGGCGGAACCAAGATCACATCCGAATGAGAGGGATCCTGAGGACATGAAAGTATGGTCAAGATAAGCTTAAAACAATTGATAGATACTACCTATACCAATAAGGTGCACCTTCCTTTTCGGTGGCTCAATCATAGGAACTTTGAAGTTAAACGTGCTTAGCTTGGAGAAGTTCTATGTTGGGTGACCTCTTGGGAAATTTCCTAGGAAGCATGTGAGTGGGGACAAAGCATGCTAAAAGGACCCCGTGTTGGTTTGTGGGGACAATTTTCATTCTTAGAAGCAGTTTAAGACGAGTATGGTAACGTGGCCAGGTCGTATGGGAATGCCGGGGCCGTCAAGTGCCAAATACGGATTCCGAATCCTGGGCCTTTTTGAAAATTAAGCTTATAAACCCTCCTTCCACCTATACATTTATTTGGTTTGCTATCTATCTCCTTTCCATGTTTTCAAAAACCAATCCAAATTTTGGAAACAAAAAAAAAAGTTTTAAAAAACTTGTTTTTATTTTTGGAATTTGCTTAAGAACTCTAATGTCTCCTTAACAAAGATGAAAATCATTGTAGAACCCAAATTTTGGAAACAAAAAAAAAAGTTTTAAAAAACTTGTTTTTATTTTTGGAATTTGCTTAAGAACTCTAATGTCTCCTTAACAAAGATGAAAATCATTGTAGATAAATTAAGAGAAAACAAGTATAATTTTGAAAAACCAAATGGTTATCAAACGGGACCTAAATTTACAATTTTTTTTTTTTTTTTTTTTGAGAAGCCTAAATTTACAATTTTGATGATTATTATTAAGAGTTTTGGTAGGAGCGGAGCCAGACAGGGACTATTATTTGTAGAATCTGGTCGGCTCTGACGGGGGCCGGCCGACCGACCGGAAACCAAACCGGTCTGGGGAAAGCGAAAGCACACGTTAAACGTGTTTCCAAACACAATCTAAACCGCTCGTTGTTGTCTCTGGCTGGTCCCACCACATTTAGCATAAATAAAGGCATCTTTCGGAGATTTATTAACCTACTGTCACTCGTACTGTATTAGCACTTCCTTTCTCAGTTTCTGACTCTATGGGACCCGCTCATCCTACGGCTGTGCTGCACTCAACGAGTCAACGTCAACAGAACCAAATCAACGTCTACTACTAAATTCAACTTTTTATTTTCTTTTTGGACTTTCCTTTTTTTAACCTCAGTTAAATTACCCATTTTGTCCTTGCCATTTTTTTTTTTTTTTTTTTTTTGTGATTTTGTCATGGTAATGGAATTTTATTTTAATTTAGACGCATTTACTTACCTAGCATCGAAATGATATTCACAAAATCGTGAGTGAGAATAAAAGGTGGGATTTCACTCAATTTTACAATCTCATTCTCATTCTCATTATCCAGAAAGGCTATTCATCTCATTCTCACACCTTATTTAGTAGAATCCACATCGTCTTTTTTATTTACTTTACACTATTTGTCATTTCTCTCTTTGTTGACCTCCCTCAAACTTCTTTTTATTATTTTTTATTTTTATATTTATCTCGTTCCCATTTCTCTCTCGATTTCTTCCCACATCCTCATCATCTTGTTCTCCTTTATTTATAGGGTCATTTTCTTCTGACCTAATTAGGTCATAAGTTACAACCAATTCAACTCAAAAGAATTATTACGATGAAAAATTTTAATTCGATAAACAAATCCCATATAATATGCATCTTCATAGAATTAAAAACATAAAATAGTAAAAAATGTAGGTGTCCTTGTAGAATCAAGTGATTCGCAAGTGAATGTAGGTTTCTATATGGAAAAATTGCAGTGGGTGGCAAATTGGACCAAATTAATAGCAAATATAGCACCATGTCAAAAAAATTGCAAATATAGCAAAATCTATCTGAGTCTATCTGATAGACTTCAATTATCAAAGTTAATCTGCAATAGTATCAGTGTCTATCGCTGATAAACTTTGGTTAATCAAAATCTATCAATGACTATCACTGATAGGCTCTGATTAATCAAAGTCTATCAGTGATAGTCACTGATAGATTTTGATTAATCGAAGTCTATCAACGATAGACACTGATATACTTTGAATAATCAGAGTCTATCAGTGATAGACACGGATAGAATCTGACGACAGCTTTTTGGTCTTGTACAATTAATTTTGCTATATTTGCAATTAGTTTGCAATGGTGCTATATTTGCTATTAATTTGGTCCAATTTGCCATCTATGCAACTGCCCCTTTCTATATTGTATTTTCATTAAAAAAAAAAAAAAGAAAAAAAAATTCAAATCCTGAAATTTGGCTACCAAGAGAAAACTCCCAACTAATTAAATATATATATATATATATATATATTGATTCATAAAAATCAGTTTATACAAAAACTTCAAAACATCTAACAGAAATGCCATTCTTTGGAATAAGGATTCATTCATCAACCATTATAAGTTTTATTACAAATTTAATCCCTTAACTTTGAAGAGTGTCTAATAGGTCTCTAGACTTTCAATTTTGTGTCTAATATGTCTCTAAACTTTAAAAATGTCTAATAAGTTCTTAAACTTTTATTTTTGTGTCTAATAGGTGCCTAACACATATGAGATTTTTAAAATTAACCAATTTATAAGAAATAAAATTGAAATTTATACCTATTTAGACCCTAACCTTCCAATTTTGTATATAGTACGCCTGTGAATTTTTTAAAATGTTGAATAAGTCAATGACCTATTAGACACAAAATTTAAAGTTGAATGACCTATTGGACGCAAAAATGAAAGTTTAAAGATCTATTAGATACTTTTTAAAGTTCAAGGACTTATTGACACAAAATTGAAATTTTGAGAACCTATTTGACACTTTTTAAAGTTCAAGAACTAAATTGACACATCCTTGAAAGTTCAGGGACTAAACTTGTAATTTAACCAATTATAATTGACAGTAAAGCAAACCGTTAATAAAATATTGAAAAATAATGTTGAATGAGACCAAGGAGATCTCACACTTGAATTCTTATGCACGTGCGAGATTAAAAAAATATTGCTCGCTCTCGCTCTCAACGGAAAATTTCAATGAATTTTTTTTTTTTCTTTTCAAAGTATTTATGTATTTTGAAAAAAAAAAAATACAACCAAATTGAAATTAAAATTAGGTGAGTGAAATTTAAAACAATTACTATTTTAACCCAAATTTGCATAAGTGTTGCAATATATACCTTCAATTAACTTTCCATTAAAGCATGTGATTGACAATTTCTAAGATCCACATGGCACCTAGTTGGTTTTCTTGTAAGAAATTTGTTAAAGTAACTCTTTATTGGAAGAAATCAAATACTCTAGACTGTTTTTTTCTCGTTATTGTTAGTATTCGTCCTAAAAAAACTTACAAAGTTATTAGCAACAATAAAAAAATCTAGCAAATATGAGGAAAAAAAACACAAAATTATTTTGCTTTTGTTTCCTACATTTGCATGTTCTTCTAATTGGTAGGAGAAAAAACAAAAACAAAAGAAGGAAAAAACAACCCACAAAATTCTTAGTAAAAAATAACAACAACAACAAACATTTGAAGGAAAAAAAACATCCCTAAATCCTAGATAGCCACACAAAAAAAACTCAATAAACAAGAAAAAGTCATTTTTCTATTATCTCATGGTTGCATGTTTTTCTAAGTAGCTAATAAAAAGACAACAAAACTCACAAACATAATAAGAAGAGAGAGAGAGAGAAAACTCATGTACAACTTCTCCATAGCAAAAGTTTCTTCAAATACAAAAAATCTCCAATAATTTTTTTTTAAGAGAAATCAATTCAGGTGCAATATAATTTTTTTTAAAAAAAGGAAATAGTCAATTACATGCTTTAACAATGGTTCAAACAGAGAAATGTAACTGAAAGTTTACCTTGCAAAACTTACGTAAGTTTGGGATTAAAATTAAAATTAATACAATTTGCTAAGTTTAGGGTTCATTTTGATAAAATTAAAAGTTTAGGGTTAAAATTAATACAACTTACTAAGTTTGAGGTTCAATTTGAAGAGATTGAAAGTTCCGAATTGAAATTGATACAACTCCTAAGTTAACGGTCAAAAATGATTTTTTTCAAAAAAAAAAAATCATTATTTTTTGACGAAATTATCTAAAATTTTTGTGTTTCTCTCTCGTAATTTGTGCCACCGTTAGGATTTTAACGGTTATACGAGTTTTCCGTCAGTAGCCCTAACAAGTGACAAGGGTATTTTTATACTTCTTAAATGTCAATTTAATGTCAGTTTAATGTAACAATTAAAATTTAATAACTTAAATTTAATCTGTAATTAGAATATTGAAAATTATTATTATTATTAGGGAAAAATACACTTTTGGTCTCTGAGGTTTGGGTTAAGTTACACTTTGGTCCCCGAGTTTTAACACTCAACAAAAATATCCCTGAGGTTTGAGATAAGCAACATTTTGGTTTCTGTCGTCCAGTTTGCCATTAAATGCTAACAGATTGGTGACGTGGTCACATTTTTTTAATTTAAAAAATTATTATTTTTATTTTTAAAATAAAAATAAATAAAAACAATAAAATAATATTATTTTAATTTTTTTTAATCTCTTTCTTCTTCCCCTATTCTTCATCCCTTCCCTCAACCCTTTCTTCATCTTCTTCATATCTCCGGTTGCCGGCGACCGGCGATCGGCGACTTTTTTTTTTTGTTTTTTTTGTCTCTTATCTAAATTGACCACGCATTGCAACGGACATTGTTGAATTCACTGGACTATCATGGTTTAATTATCACAATACCAGAGTATGGTTGTAATATTTAAGTTCGATTTAAGACTAAAATTCCTGTCACCATAATGAAAGAATTGACTATCAGCTTCATCATCTCCATAATATCTAAATTTCATTGACGCAATGAACGAGTTATGAACACAAAGAAAACATGATTACGATCAGCGATTATCTAATTTACGAACAGAGCATGGAAAACAAATAATCTGATTCCTATCCTATTTCTCAAAATTTCTCAAAATCCTTCATCCTGCAGTACATTCCACTCAATCAAAAGTCGAAGATCGGGGAGGAGAAAATGAGGAGCGAAATCCAATACTCCGCTTCTATTCGTTGATTTATCTCAAACTATGAAAATGAGGAAACTGAAACGAGCTCGTCGAATTCATTCAAAACTCCAAAATTATCGATCACTATTTTCCTTTCCTACTATTTTCTTAGCAAACAAAAAACAAAACAGTACTGCAAAATAGTTGTAGAACAGAAAATGCTTACTTCAACCGGATCAAAAGCGTTTTGTGAAACAGTGATAGTGCACATACTTCCGACGGCGATCTAACTCCATTGTCGCAGAGGAGAGCGTCTCTGTAACAGTTGTTGATGTAGAAGTGGCGAAGAAATCGACGAAACCGCCGGCGAGGCGTTTCGTCGCTGGAGACGCCTCCACATTGCACAGGTCGTTGCGAGCGCCGTGCCGGAGGAAATCACCGAGGACGAGACGTGCCGAAGAGGAAGACGGCGAGCAAGTGGCGGCGCCGGCGGCAGTGGGCCAGTTGCAGGAAGTGGGTCTGGAGACGTTGAGGTCGAGGGAGAGGCCGGCAGCGGCGGAGAGAGGCGGGGGGAAGTTGGTTTTAGCCTTGGAGCCGCGGAGGGACCTGGCGGCGTCGTCGTAGGCAAGGGCGGCTTCTTCAGGAGTGTCGAAAGTGCCCAACCAGACATGGGTCTTCTTCCAAGGGTCGCGTATCTCGGCGACGTAGCGACCCCATGGGCGCTTTCTGACGCCTCTGTAGTGGCCCTCGCGAGTGGAAGCCATGGGGGAAGGAAACAACGAAAACAGATAGAGAAGAGAGAAAGAGACAAAAAAAAAATAGTCGCCGGAGGCTGGCGATGGCGAGGGAATATTTGAATGTTATAAAAAAAAAACAAAAAAAACAAAACAAACTTTTGAAAACTATTTTTATTACTTTTCAAAACTCGACTTAGTTTTTAAAAATATAAAAAGAAGATATATAACAAAACAAAGAAAGTTATAGGTGAAAGTAATGTTTATAGGTTTAGTTTTTAAAAACAAAAAACTAAAAATCATGTTTAACAAATCGGGCCTAAGTTGATACTGAGCAAGAAAATTTGAAATAGTTCAACTGATATTTGTAGTGAAGATACATATCTTGGATCATTGAAACTTCGAGTCCTCTATCTCTATATGTTGTTAAAGTTAAAAAAGGAACTGGTGTTACACTAAAGTCAAACTAAATTGGTATTTTAAAAGGTTAAATTAAATTATAAAAAATACTTCAAAACTATCAGGTTGGTTTCAATTATGCTCATGAACATTCAAAAAGTTTCATTTTAGCCTTTAAAGTTTGAAAATTGTTGGGTAAAATACCTTTTGGTCCCTCATGTTTCAGGATCGTTTCCAATAGGTCCCTAAGTTTCAAAATCGAACAATCAAGTCCCTACTGTTTCGGAAATGTTTCTATTGAGTCCCTCCACCGTTAATTTTCTTAATGGCGCTGACGTGGCACGTTTAAAAAATAAAATATTATTTTTTTAAAATTAAAATAATAATAATTATTATTTTTATTATTTTAAATTAAAATATAAATTTATTATTATTATTTTAAAAAAAAATTCACTCTCTCTCTCCTCTCTCTCCCCACCCCCGAAACTCTCTCCCTTCTTTCCTTCTTTATTTTTTTTCTTACTCTTCTTCTCCGGCGACGGTGCCGCCGCTTCCACCGCCATCGCCGCTCCCTTTTTTTCTTATTCTTCTCTCTCTCTCCTCTCTCCCCCATCCACGATCTTCTCTTCTGGTTTCTTCCTCACCAAATCCCTCTTTCCTCCTCTTCACCCAAACCTAAAATCCACCACACCCCACCTCGCCGTCGTCGCCCTCCAACGCCACCGCCGCCGTCGCCTTCTTCTACGCTCCACTCATTTTCAGTCTACGACATCTTCACCCGAACAACACCATCGGCCTCCACCCATTTTCTTTTTCCTCGACAAACCATGAAAAAGAAACCCACCCCTCCCCATTTTCTTCTTCATTAACAAACCTTCCCTTACCTTCTTCTCCAACAAAAATCCACCTTCCACAAAGCAACAAGAACCAGAGAGACCACTCACACTCCATCATCTTCCACAAAGCAACAACAAACAGAGAAAGCCCTCTGTTTTCAGATTAAAAAAAAAAAAAAACAAAGAAATGAACCCTTGTGGCTGGATTTCTTGAATTTCTGGGGAGGATTGTCGTCAATCAGTAGCTGGATTTCTTGAATTTCTCCTTCAATTGATTCGTTTTCGCCGGATTTTGTACTCGCGGAAGGACAAGAAATTAGGGCTTTTATGCGATCTTCTGGGGAGGCGAAGGAGCCCTGGCGATCTTCTGGGGAGGCGAAGGAGCCCTCGCCATACCTCCTCGATTGATTCCGACGAGAGGGTTCAGACAAGATCTCGGAAGACCCACGACGGCGGCGGCGGCCATTGGCGGCGTGAAGATGAACGAGAGGGAGAGAAGAGGAAGGAGAGCGAGAGAAAAACGAAAAGGGAATGGGGAAGAGAGAAGGGTTTCGGGGGTGGGGCTAGAGGGGAGAGAGTGTGAAGTTTTTTTTTTAATAATAATTATTTTAATTTAAGGTAATAATAATAATTATTATTATTATTTTAATTAAAAAAATAATATTTTATTTTTTAAACGTGCCACGTCAGCGCCGTTAAGAAAATTAACGGTGGAGGGACTCAATAGAAACATTTCCAAAACAGTAGGGACTTGATTGTCCGATTTTGAAACATAGGAACTTATTGGAAACGAACCTGAAACATGAGGGACCAAAAGGGTATTTTACCCAAAATTGTTTTAAAACTACCCTTGAAAACATTTTCGTTAAATCTATTGACAAAAAATGATGTGTTTGCATGTGCTTTTATTATTTTTTCCATGTATGTGTTCAAATCTATTTACATTAGCAACAATACATATGCAAACACGTCATTTTTCATCCATGAATTTAACGAAAAAAAAAAGCTTTCAAAAAAATGTTTGAAACAAATTTGAAACTTCAAACACTAAAAATAAAACTTTCGAAAAACCAACCGATGATTATATTTTTTATAATTTAACCCTTTTAAAATGAGAAGCACCAAATTGGAAGAAAATAAAAACAATAAAGAATAAAATAAAAGTTTCAAAACCAAATGGAAACTTGCCACAAACCGACCAAATTGACCATCTAACCTTTTTTTTATAATTAATTATACAAGCGCCACGTCGGCCAGTGGGGTCCATGAGATACGAATTGAATGGACGGCGTAGAACGAACGTAGCTGGAAAACGAAGCGGAACAGCGGATCTTAAATCACAATTCAATTTTCTTAAATGTCAAAAAGCGTCAAATCTCCAAACTCACATAAATAAAAAACACGCCAGCCGCTCAAATACTGCACACCCCCAATCTCAGCGCCGCGTACTTAATTTCATCGCCGATCCTTTCCCCTTCCCCCCCCAAATCGGCTGAGATCCGGCGACCGTCGTCGGATTTCGCCACCGTCCGCCGCTCTCCACCCGCTCCGACCAACCATGAAAGGCTCCTGCACGTTGCTCGCCTCGGTCCTCGCCGCCTCGACCATGGCTTTCTCCTCTTCTTCTTCTTCTTCATCCTCCTCCAATGGAGATCGCGACCTCGCTCTTTATCCCCCCTCTCGAGAGGTATGCTCTCTATCGCCTTCGATTTTGAATGTTTCGTTTCCGATTTCGAGGAATTTTGATGACCTAATCCCCTTTTGATTTGGCGGATTGCGTTTTTAGGGCTTCGTTTCGGAATCCGGTGCGAACAGAGGTTGCGGCTCGGATTCGTCATCGGAGAAGGAGAAATTCGCGCCGAGGTTCGATGGATTGAGATTCATTGAGACTTTGGTAACTGCTCATAGATAATAAAATCTGTAAGGAGCCTGTCCTCGTTCTCCGTTTGGTCCTCTCTTTCATCCTCTTCTTTTTGTTCTTAAGGTTTTGCGGATCGTATTCTGTTTCATATGATTATTAGAAAGAGAAATTTTGTTTTTACATTTTGTGGAGTGATTTTACTGACTCCGAAAGTTATGAAAAGGGAAAGATCAAGAGATTTTGTTCGAGTTCCTCTTGTTTGTATTGAAATGGAGTTTTATTTGTTGTAGAATTGAAATTCATTGTTAACGATCTGTCTGTCTGTGTGAGAATATGAAGAATATTCCTTAGAAACCTTTTTTTTTTTTTGAGTTAATTATTGAATTAAAGCCTTAGATGAAGACAAAATGGTAAAATGGAAAGCAGAAGCATTTTGAACAACTCATTGTTGGTGTGTATGATGATGATGATCATGAATTCAAGAGTTTCTTTTTGTTTCTACTTTTGTTTTTGGTTGTACATATCAAATAATCAATGAATCACACAAAATTTCAGAATAATTCAATGAAATGTTTGAATCCAATTACAAAAATACACCAATTCATATGCGAAATCAACTCAAATTACTCCAAGAACATTCATAAATACTTTAGTTTCTATCAAGTTTTGAGTGTTTTTTTTTTCTTCTTTGGATGCAATTAGAAGTTTTTTTTTTTTTTTTTTTGAAAAAGAAATGCAATTAGAAGGTAACAGTGAAAGATAACTCAATAAAAATTTGAATCAATCTCCCCACTGTTGTTGAACTCAAGAAAATAAAAATAAAACAATCGATCCTACTTGGAAATGTAAATGGTTCACATGTCTAAGTTTTGTGGTTGATTTGATTTCATCTGAACGTACTTCAGATATTTTATGTTTTCTCAATTAAAATTTTGAAATTAAAATATCGACTCGACCAAATAATATAGGTTGTTTTCTAGTGCATAGGAGTTGGGACTCTTATTTATTTTATTTTATTTACGTTAGGTTAAATTACAAATTTAGGAAATTGGACCTATCAAGAAAAAGAAAAAGAAAAATGGTAATCCGGGTTTAAACTTTCAATTTGGTATCTAATGAATTCATGATGTTGATATTTTTTTAAATTCATAGTTCAATTAGACACAAAAATAATTGAAAAATCAGGGTCTTGTTAGACACAAAATTAATTTTGTGTCTTATATGTTAATATATTTTGGTCTCTTAAATATGAATTTAGTCTCTATTTCATTCATAGCTTTCAAAACTAAACACTTTTATTTCGATGTTAATTGGCTTCAAAATTTGTTGAGAATAACATATATATATATATAAGAAAAAAATTCAACTCATAAAAAATATATATCATCAAAGTTAGTCATCAACTAATATCAATGGGACTATTTAGTTTCTACTCAAAGAAACATACACATGTCACTTTTGAAACTTTAAATAAATAGAACGTATCAGTTCAACTGACATGAAGTTTGGCTTGTATCTAGAGGTTCAAATCCCTATATGTTGTCAAAAGATCTCTATGGAATATTAGGAATATTCGTAGAAGTATTTTATTTTGATTTTTAATTTTGAGTAAATTATTGTAATTAGCGGCTTCTCTTGGATTCCCTTTTTGAAGCTTTTGGATTATGACACAAGACAAAATGGTAAAATGAAAGCATAAGCATAGGAATCATCAAATCAGTTGATGCCTTTTGAGAAAACAACTCCTTGTTGGTGCGTATGATGATGATGAATTCAAGAGTTCTTTGTTTTGGCTTGTACACATCATTTTCCAATTTCCTCCAATCACACAAAATTTGGTTAAAACAACTCCTTGTTTTAAATTTTTTAATAAGTCATTAAACTTTTAATCTTGTGTCAAATAGGTCTTTGACAAGACCTATTTCAACATTTTTTCTGATTTAGAGTTCTATTCGACACATAATTGAAATATGATGATGTAGTCCTTTTTAAGAATAAACTAATTAGACAACTCTAAAAATGTGTAGGGAACTAAACTTGTAATTTAATATTTGAATTAATATATTTATTATTTATTTATTGTATGGGAGGGGTTTCATTGGAATGGGTTTGATTTAATTTTCCAAATACTTAAAAAAGCAAGTGAAATGAAATGGTTGGATAGGAATAGGATGATTTTAAGGAAAGAAAAGCAAGTGGAAAAGGTAGTGGCAATTCCTTGGAAGGAAAGGAATCATATCACGGGAAAGGAATATCGTTAAGACAAAGTCAAAAGTTATCTCTTTCCTCTCTATTTATTTTAAATGCAACTGCATACTTTTTTTTTAATTAAAATATTATTCCGTAGCCATAGTTGAACCTCGTTTCATTTTAGTCCTTATACTTTTAAATGTCTAAATTTAGTCCCTATTACTTTTAATAACTCTTAAAACTAGTCCTTATTGTTAGTTTGAAATATTTATTGAGATTAATTAAATAATAATAGGCTAAATTATAAAAAAAAAATGTCTCGAGGTTTGTTTCAAAAATGCACCTGAACTTTGAAAAGTTTCAAAAATATGCCGTTAATGTTTGGAAGGAAACCGTTAAAGTTTCAGTTTCAAAAATACCCTAGAACTTAAAAAAAAAAATTAAAAAATACCATTATTGGAAAACACTTCTCTTTTCCACTCCTCTCACCGTAATTTCTTCCTCCATGAAAATTAATGCAAAAATTTGCATAAAAAGGTTGTGTGCAACACAATACCAGATGAAAACAGACTTTGAAATCGAGTTTTCTCTTTTAAAAAGTGTAAATAAAATAAGTGTGAGAAAATAACATATATATGTATATATATAATATATTATTTCCTTTTTGCTCTCTCTGTTTGTGTATGTTAGTGATAAAGAAGAAAAAGTGTTTATAAGACTGTGTGTTTGGTCTAGTTTATAAGATTAATTATTCAAAAGTTTTATGAATAATTTTGTTCTTATTAATATTTAAGAATTGTTAGAACCCGTATACAACAATAATTTCATTTATTTTTCATAAAATGAATATAGAGAAAGCTAATGAGTAATGGTTGGTGAGGAAATAATATTGAAATGGCTACCAACAAATTAAGTCAAACACATCTAGAATTTCAAGAACAAAACAAAAGTCATCTTGAAGTTTCAACACGAAAATCTAGTCAAGCTGATCTTGGGATGATGTGTTGAAAGAGAAGAAAAGCTCATAGACTATGAATACATGGCAAATAAGTAAAATTTTTCTCTTTAATTTTCATGGAGGAAGAATTTACGGTGAGAGAATGAAAAAAAAGAAGCATTTTCCAATAAGGTATTTTTGAAATTCTTTTTTAAAGTTCAAGGGTATTAATGAAACTGAAATTTTAACGGTTTCCATCCAAAAATTAACGGCAAGGGTATTTTTGAAACATTTTTCATAGTTCAGGGGTATTTTTGAAACTTTTTAAAGTTCAGGGATATTTTTGAAACAAACCCCATAGTTCAAGGTTTTTTGTTTTTTGTTTTTTTTTTTTTAATTTAGCAATAATAATAATAATAATAGTTTACATTCAACATAATGTGAATATCTTTTCGAAATTGATTGAGGGAAGACTAATATAAACTAAATTTATTTTAAAAAGAATTAATCATAAACTAGTAGAAGAGTTTGGTTTTAAGATTTATTCAAAGTACAAGGACGAGGACTAAATTTGAATATTTGAAATTATAGGAACTGATATAAAACAAGTCCTAAAATATAAAGATCAAAATGATATTTTAATATTTTTTGGATAAAATATATATCATACCTAAGGCCCACTCTTGGAATGAGTTTGACACACCCATCGATTTAAACATTTTTTAAAATAACGAGTAATCAACACATGCTATACACGCCAAATTTGTAGTTTATTTTAAAATATAAATAAATGTAACATATTGATTAAATAGTAAAAAGAAAAAAAAAATCCTATGTTATTTAATTTTATAATTAGAAGAAGTTGGTTTCAATATTTTATTATTGTTTACCTACATATAAATTAGATATTAATTTTATGTTATACAAAAAAAAATAGTTAAAATTTAGATTAACACAAGGAAGATGATGGTCATGTGGGAGAGGGGGAGAGAAAGAGAGAGTGTAGGGTAGAAGAGAGAGAATGAGTTTTGTTATAGGTAATTTTGGACCACACTGACGCACAAGGAGCTGACGA